>OY970761.1:16020000-17341500 GCA_963853795.1 Xestia rhomboidea
CTAATGTTACCTTTACCATAAGCTGCGTCAGCCATACTCATAGGTAAAAATAACGGCTGCATTTCCGTCAGCATACATTGAACTTAATTAATTAACTTCCCTAATCACAACGTTTCAATACTTTAGATGGTGACTATTTAACTATTTAAAAAATCTGTTTTGAAAAACCCTAATATTAACCGGGCGAACATGATATTGAACGCACGTATAACACACAAAAATATTCCCGAAAAAAGTGTTACCAACGTAAAAAATTTAGAAATAAAAATAAAACGCGTCCCTATAAAAGTTTAATATCGAAATGAAACCGTTTATCCCGATTCAGAATAACGCGCGGCCCTACGTTGCATGCAGATTAGGCTTCCCTACTCCCCGTTTTTATTTGCCTACGTTCAAACCCACTGTCTTTCGAACACGTGGGAAAGCCATATTACGATATTAAATTTTCCAAGTATTGTAACTGAGATCAGGAAATAAAATGGCGACGTAGGTAGAAAATATGTGTAAAGAATTTTATTTTAGGTTTAATTAGATTGTAAACAGTATTTTATGTTCTTGTGTGTGATTACTAATTATGTTGACGCTAGCTATTATGTGTGCTGAAGATAATGTCTACTTATTTTGCAACAACAGAGTTCGGGTACCTGAACATGTACTATTTTCCAAATAATATTACTCACTCGTAATGTTCTAAGAATAACAGTATTATTGTGTTATTACCTGCCTATTGTAATTTCAGCTAAAATGTGTTTTCATTCCAAGAAAATTGCTTTAAATAATTTATTGTGTGGCATTTACATTGTATTTGCTTTGCCAAAATGACGTTATTAAGTCTTAAAATGTCCACTATAAAGCCAACGGGTCGAACTCGACCCTTTATTCACTATATCGATTTTGAAACCAGCTAACTATTAACTGCAGTTAAGGCTCAATTACTTCGGTAGTTTGCGTGTACCGGGAATTTCCATCCAACTTGAAATAGGGAAAGTTGGAAAACAAAGAAAATTAGAACGGAAATAGATATTGCAAGAATAAAGCTAAATTATCTAACTAACACTCACTGGAAAAGCTAATGTATTAAAAAAAATAGTAACAGAAGCTACATTCTATTTATTTGTTGAATTGATGATTGACATGATTTGTTTTAAGCGATAATTTGAACTAGAAATAATGTTCAAAAGTTGCTATAGGGAACGTGCAGGAACTATAGGTGGCAGCACAAATCGACAAAAGAGACACCATGCGGACAGTAAAGGAAACTTATCAGCAATCGTCGTGCAAGTAAACAAAATTATCTCTTCAATTATATTATTTTTGATTAAGATAAAAGCAATAAAATATGGGTTCCGGTCTTTAATAATGATCGTCAGCGTGGCCAAAATATGGCAAAAGGTCAAAAGCTCTTCGAGGCCGGCCACGTATTGGAGGTTGAAGAGTTAAAGTTTGGTAACTCTAAGATAAACATAAAAGTAATTAAGTGTTTATAAATATAATGTTTAATTTGATTTGTTAATGTTTCCTTCGTTATTTAATTTAGTAAAAAGAAATAAAGAGGTTTATGTATTCAAAAATATTTTATTTTCAAAGCTTATTGCTAAAACCAGTTAAGTTTATTAATTGCTTAATTATTGAATTCAATGTTCACCAATTCACAAATAGTATAAACTATTTCATCTCTATACTTCAGCAAACTTATTGGCAGTTTATCAAAAATATGAAACTGTTTAATTCTCTGCATGATTATCTCTATAAGGATTCTCAGAGAAGCTATTTTATATGTTTTGTCTACTTCCTCTGATAAGAATTGTGGTGCATGAAGAAATGGTGGCATAACTAAAACAGCTTTCTTATTTTCAACACATGTTTTAATGGAAGGGAATCCTTTATCAGCGAGAACAGTATCTCCGGGCTCTAACAAATCAATTATTCCACAATCATTTGTTATGAAGCAATCACTAGAACGCCCTCCATAGCATTTAGATACAAAACTTACGAAACCACAAGGAGTGCAGCCAGCTAAAACCTTTATTGTGTAACCATGTTTATAATCTGAGTACATGTGGACTCTTTGTTTAACTGTTGAGGGATATTCGGTGTGAACTTCAGTGCAGTCTATTATAACGTGTGTTCGCATAGTGAAGTTTAAATGGTTCTGGCATGTTTGCTTGGACAGTTGATTTTGAGGGCCATATAATGAACTTTTTCAATGCAGAGTGTAACACAAACAAGTTATTTTCAAATATTCTTCTTAAGGTTGTTCTATGAATTTGGAATATTAAACTCAATACCGAGAAATGTAATCCTGTCGTTAAGTAACTTGGTTTTTTTATCTATACTTGACTTAATATCAGGAAGTAAATTTAAAAGCAAATTATACACTGAAAATGTCACACCTGTTGAACGAATTAGATTTTCTTCTGTTTTTAGTGAAGTTATGCCATGAAATCCTTGGCAAAGCAGCATTTGTGAATGCTGGTCAAGAGGGTCACAACTAAAATCCTTCTTAACTTTGGCAGTTGTAGGAATATTCACTTCACAGCTTTTATCTGCCGATTTTTTGATATCATATTAGTCTGAATTTCAGCTGTGCAAACACCATTACATATTAATCAAACTGCAGAATAAATGTATACTAAATGTCTGATCTCCCCTCAATAAATCATCACTTTGACAAACAACGCTTTGTTTAGCTAGAATAGCTAGCCTTAACATTACCTTCAGTACTAAATTCTAAGGAATTATTAGCAGTATTTATTTCTACAAACTTTTCTCGTTGTATTCGACGTTGATGTCTTTAAAATCTTTGTAAATTTTTAACCTATTTTTGTGGATTATTTTCTTCACCAGGGAAAATTTTAGGAATGTATGACGGATGTACAGGATTTTCAGATTTTTTGTTGCCAATGAAGTGAGCACAGCATATTACTGTATTTCTAGATGGAAGCCAATCATTCGGATGTTTGCTGAAAACAGATTGAAAGATGTTAACTGACTGTATTATTTAAAAAACTTAGTTATTTTCACTACTAATATTATTGATTATTTCTAAATGCTCAAAACTCATACTTACGTATGCTTCTTTACTGCGTTTATCCATTTTTTGCGTTTTGACATAACCATGGCATGAAAGTACTATTCTTTGAAAAGTAATAAAATTTTACGCTATTTCATTTATTTTCATTTTTTTGGATGTATTGGTACATCCAAAAATGCAACAACGCATTTTGATTAGCTAGAATACTAATTTTCACTATTAAAATTAATTCTGTTTAGTGTTTACTTGTTGGAAATGTCAATGTCAAGTATTAATAGAGGACAAGATTCGGATAGGCGACGCCAGGTCGGCAGCACCGTCGTTGTGCACGTTTCCTATAAACAGAAAATAAACACTTAATATAATTGGCACTGAAAAACACTCAATGTCGACTGTACCATTCATTCGTTCTCTCCTTCATTCATTCATTTGTCAAAATTACCACGTTTTTGTGCGTCGACCAATTATTTTCATGACCACCAATTAATGGAAAAGTAAATTAAGAAACCCTCATCTTGCATAAAGAATAGTAAAGATTTCTAAAGAATACCGACCAATTTTCTTTTTAACACGTTTTTTTGTTTAACTTGGCTTGTATCTTCAGTACTTTAAGCACGATATTCAAATTCATAATTATCGGCCATTGTTCTTTCATTATTAACGCTTTCCTTTATTTCTATCCAATTGGCTTTGCACTTTAGAGGATCTCAATGTAAAATAATAATTTTGAAACTGTGGGATATCATCAGTAACTTAGATAAATCTTTGCGATTGATTTATTCATAAACTTTGGAGCTCAGTAAATTCTTGTGTCGTCTGTTAACTAACTAAACTCCGAAAATGTACATTCATTGAGATTGAGCTCTAAGGTTTAACTAAATAAGTTGAGTTGGCACCTATTTCAGCAGTTTGGAAGTTTCACTAGACCACCACATATACATAACTTAATCAGCCTTTAACGTCCTAGCAGTGCGTCTTTGAGGGTTAATGGACTTATATGTATAAAATGAATAACATGTGAACAAGCGGCGATAGTGCTTTGGAAAACGGACAAATAACTCTCTTACAATCTCAGAAAACCTTTAATTTCAATAAAAATCTACATTTATGGCCTATATCTCCTCAAAAGTACCCCGATAGGGCTTGACCGATAACATGACTGTAAAGTTTAACTATCACGTGTTGTCGACACTCGTATTATAACCATTACCATTGAAACGACCCATTTATATCGAGAATATCGAAATAAAACCAGTAGCCGACAATTCAACCTGAATAAAATTCCTTCTATGTGAGCTAGTGGGGCTGGTCACACTGTTTATAGTACCAATTTAATGTACCTAATAGAGGTGAAATAGTTCAGTTTCGAAACATGCCCGAGTCTTAACTTCCAAAGGGAGAGTTGAATCATTTATTACCTACCCACCTCGTGGGATTTATGAGTAAAAAGTTTTATTACCTATACTATAACGCTCATTTTATTAAACAATATCGGGTATGCACTTTGAAGTGAATGAATTCATTTTTATTGGTAATTAAGTGGAGCGAGGTTGTAGATTAGAAAATCTAATTTGAAAGTCATTCATTTAGTTAGTGAACACTTTGGTTTAATTAACAGATTTAAACTTTTTATAACAGATAGATACTTTTTTATTTTGTTTCGCTTTTATGGAACCATACACGACTCGCCGCGTTTCACACGGGTGCATTGGCGTCAAGACGTAGAGATTTCTGTGCTATATCTAAGTTCTGAGTGTTTATTTATTATATCTAAAGAAATACCTTCCAGGATAAATGCTCTAAATGACGTTAAAAACCGCATCAAAACTCGTTGCGAAGTATAGAAGATCAACACGATCACGCAGACAGACCGTCACGAAAAGTGACTTTTCAATATAACATAAGCATGTAAACGTAAAGACTAGCTTTTTCCTGCGGTTATTTTACAGGCTCGTTTTAAATATAGCCTATGGCACTCGGGGGTAATGTAGCTTGCCATTAGTAAAAGTAGTTCCAAAGATTACCCCCTACATGCAAGCTTACAAACATTATTTTACCTCTATAATCTCGTAATATTAGTATACTTAGATTGTATGTATGATTGTTGTAATTTCCATAAAATCTTAGTTACTATTTTAGTGAACGATGAGAAACCGACTTAACGTTTGTAGTAATCATCGTAATCATCTTCAAACAGACTGTATCTAGTAAATATCGCAAAAAAACAAGTTTGACACAACTCAAGAGCTTCTAATCGACTTGTATCTTCACTACTATCGAAATTTTTTCCACTACTAACCTGCACGAACTCTCCTTAGTCAATTTTAACGTTTGTAGTAATCGTATTCGAAAGAAACAGCCGAATTTTTGCATTTCCGGTTTGACATGTTTCTACATTTTTTTTTTAATGTTTTTGGCATTACTACGAACATAAGTAGCTTCACTACGATCCACTACTAACGTTTATCTATGAGAAACAGCCGGAAAATAAAGATTTTTTGAATTTCGGGGGATGACATTTTTTTTTTCTATTTTTTTGTATTTTTTCGGCATTACTACAAACGAAAATAGCTTCACTACAACCCACTACTAACGTTTATCTATGAGAAACAGCCGGAAAAAAAACATTTTTCGAATTTCGGGGATGACATTTTTGTTACAATTCTTTTTTTTTTGGCTTTACTACAAACGAAAATAGTTTCACTACAATCCACTACAAATCGAAATCTTTCGAAAAACCATAAAAAACGAAGTTTTCAAAAGGGTTAAGTTTAACCCGTGTGAACTTGGCACCCGACGCCAAGTTCACACGGGTTAAACTTAACCCTTATTATCAACAAGAATAAAGCCATTTACGTAGGTAGCTTCGCAAGTAGCATCATCCAATCCCCATTAGACCACACCGAAGCCAAAGGGTACCAAATCGAATGACCAGCAAAAGGGACGCGATGGGAATCCAATCGGCTATACGTGGCACGTTTAATTGATAGCACCATTAGCACTATAGTGTCTACAAGACTGTCTAAATGTCGGACAGAAATAAATAAAATGTAATTTGTTCTTTCTATAGAAGATAGCACTGGGAGTTGAGATATCCAATTAATGTCGGGAAAGGCTTAATAGTGTTAGGGTTCTTACAGACGAGCGGTACATTGCTAACTGCAGATAAACTGCAGCCGTCGCCACCTGTCGGCGGCTGCCGTCGACGCTTGCAGTTGTGGCGTCGTCGGCAGCCGCCGACGCGTCGACTGCAGTCATCGATACACATTTACGCGGCATGCCACAACTGCAAGCGTCGTCACCCGTCTACGGCAGCCGTCGACAGGTGACGGCTGCTGTTTATTTGCCGTTGGCAACGTGCCGCTCGTCTGTAAGAACCCTAGGCCTTGTCTGAGAAGGAACGGCTCTCAAGTATTGTAAGTATGGTCTTTCTAGTAAACTAGCGCTTGCCCGCGGCTTCGCTCGCGTTCATTTAAAATTGACAACTCAACTCTTAACTACTAAAGTTTCTACAGAGTGTAAGCTACCTCTCACGAAGCCGTCAACCAAGCATTCTGTACATCAAACTAAGTAACTTTACGCAAAAATTATTGCTGGGAAACTACTTTTTTTTAGGGTGAAAAATCATGCTTTGTAGTAGAACTCAATGTAGGTAACGCACTCAAAACATTGTGGAAACATGGTGCATTGATGGATGGATTGAATAGTACGGGGGTCGTAGCGGTGTTTAAAGTAAAATTCTTACAATAAAAACTTGTACTTATTACAAAAATACTTGTCAAAAAGTTGGAACTTTGACCCCCAATATCTCCGTAACTAGAAGGTTCCCAGGTATCGTGTAGAACAAAAAAAAGATCGCAATGACAGGAAGAATAAATACCTTTCGGCTTCGATGATTCAATCATGATTCGAAAGACACGTGGCGCCATCTATTAGGTATCAAAAGAACGTTATTGTTGTTTTCCTCGGGAACAGTACTTTTTCGCGATGAAAGGTACCCTTTGTCCGTTTCTGTACAACTGATTCTTATATAAATCCAATCAGAATTTCAGGATAATTGAAAAGGTAACAAACATACTTTCGCATTTATAATATTAGTTGGACTGCATTCAAAATGGCGGCAACGTGAGAAAAAAAAACAGAAAAAAAATCAGGTTTTATTTTTTCGCGAGTTGTTATCATTATTAGCATACTATTATTTTACTAGGGTCCTTTCAGTTTTATATCATTCATAATCGCTGCAACCTGGTTGAAAACATGTTAACTTAATTTGTATGTTTTGAGAACTGGCAACTAGAAATTAATGTGTGAATTGTTTGAATGATGGATCATTCAAAGACGACAAAGGAAGACCCTAATCTAGACCTACAAAATAATGAACGTTCAACCCACAAAGAACATTATCTTGTCAATAACTTAATCTGTGTTATTAAACGAAAATAATTGAAATATAAAAGGCAAAGTATCCGCTTTTCACTTTATTGTCTACTAAACACAATTTTCAACAAAAGTTTCAAAATAATTTCACCGAGTTTTAGTTGTTCAGTACTCTGTGGTTTACAAAACGATTAAACAGTTTGCTTAAACGGTTACCTACTGTTTCACTGAATTACGTAACTAAAATGAGAGTAACAATTTATTTCCTGTGATATATCTGAAACCAGTTGTTAAATAGTGTTGCCATTTTAAAAACTTAAAAACAGGCAGTGAACTCTGAAATAAAAGTCGTAAATCAATGACATGTCTACAGTATTTCAAACTAGTGTAATATAATGCGCTATATTTTACTTAGCCTGCTTCTTTTGCCACACTTGCACTGCACGTTATATTCATTATTTTATTTTTATACGTCGACGTGCGTGTATATTTTTTTATGATGGCCATAATATTATGTATTTTGTGATATCACTTTGTTTCTACCTTTTTCCATTTTACGGATCGTCTCAGACTATCTGCATTTTCATTTGAAAACTATAAGTCGGACTTCAAAACACCGTTCATTACTACTCAAAGCGCTTTCCGTACAGACTTCCTGCAAAGCTACTAGTACAACATAATAGGGATGATGACTGACTAAAAAAAATATGATTCTGTTTAGTCCGTCAGTTAGATTAACGAAAAATATTGGATACGTGTTTTTTGTTTTATCAAATTAAAAAAAATTACGTGTCAAAGATCATGAGTGGGGGCTTGTGACGTCATATTTGAGTAAAAAATGTACTCAAATGTGACGTCACACGAGTTTTCGACGCACTGTATCTGTCTACATTTTTCGTTTACGTGAAAAAAAATTTTTTTTGGAAATCTATCTGACGGACTAATTAGATTTTTTTTAGCATCTACCACCCTATTAAACTTCGGTCTCCAGTTCCATACCAAAGGACTAGTTGCTTCGCATTTCCTTCAATGACTTGAGTGGGGTGGGTCCATCGCAAGTCCAAAGCAAAATACGCTTTATTTTTATGTCCTGCGGTCTTTCTGTGAAAATATTTGCAGTTGAAAGTACACGGGCTTTTAGGTAAATGGGTCTAGGTAGATAGTTTTATGGGTGTGTGGAAAGGTAATATAAGTTGATGCCTACATTGTTTTTAGTGTTCAGTGGTCGTTTGAAAGCTCCAAATTACGTTTTCTTGTAGAAATACCTCAAAATCCATGAGTTTGAGAAAAAACAAAAACGCTGTAAATAAACCACCATAAAAGTTATGAAAATTAATAAAAAAGTTTGTTAAATGCTACACATTTTTATCATTAAACATTTTGTCTAATAAATATAATAATAATAAAATAAATCAAGTTGCGTGCAGCAACCCCATAATTATATTAATTTAAAGCGTCAACATTATCGGTAATACCAACACCCAGGTGTAAAATGATCTTCCCCCTCGTGGAAAATTGGAAAACGCGGATATTGGCGGGAACAAGCGGGCGGCTTCGTTAATTGACGCCATTAATCTTTTGACCGTAACCTACACCTCACGACCGGCGACGGAAAGGGCCGAGGACAGCCGAGGATGTCCGAACACATGTTATTGCCAGTATTACAACAATTTCATCAGGTATTACTTTCCTGGTCTGTTTATTTAGGCGTGTTGATTCGGTCATATTATGAAATAGTTATTGTATCTCAGTTTTCACTTACACGTGTTTCCTCTTAGTTCGTATAAATGGTTCACGGTATAAGTAGTTTGGACCCAAACTCGATGCACAGGTGTCCGTATTTTCTTTCAATTTTCCTTTTTCAGTAAACAAAACATGTTGAAGTTGCGTTGTTTCCACTCGATTTACCTCGCGTTCCCGTTCACTTTTACTTCACCCGTTTTATAAAACTTCTTTGTAGAAAGAAGCTGCGTATTACGGCTAAATAATAAACTTTTTACGATACTAAATCGCCTCCTTTTTTATGTGAAAACATATTCTAGAATGTATATTTATTTGATGATCGTTTTATTCGTCGTAAACTACATCGAGTGGCGATAAAAGATGGATTATTGTGTCTGTCTACTAAGTTTCCACTGTAATTTTCTCATTCGATGTAAAAGTTACTGTTTCTTTAATAGTGTAGAGTTATCTTCGCGTTTTATTTATAATCAACCGATAAGTGTCTGTCTCCTTGATATCTTTATTGCGGAAACATTTTTTCTTATTAATATATTTTTCTTTTGTTATAGATGGAGAACCGAAGCGGTTGGTGTACGCGGCGGCACCGCTGTAGGTGAACAGCGAGCCACATGGCGCGGGCGTGGGTGTTCGCGGTGGTCGCCATCCTCACGCTGGTGACCACTCGCGCCTACCTCATCCTCATCCCAGACACCGCTCCGCCAGGGCACGAGGTCCTCGACGCCGCCGTCTACAAGCTAGGCTCCGAAAGGAACTACAACATCGACGTCCACCGAACAGCTAACTTCGTCCATCACATCCTCAAAGTCAACAGGACCAGTGGCCTCGTCACTTTGAGAAAAAGACTAAGATGCGACGGAGTCCTTTACCCAAACCTCTTCACTTTCTACGTAGACTCCACATCGGAACGCATCCGCGACATCGACTACTACAGTCTACCTATAAGGATCCTGGTGACCGGCGAGGACTGTAGTAGGAGGCACGCTGAACTGTACGACATAGATTTCGATCGCGTCTACGACCAAAACGATGCTGCGTTGCAATACGAGGACCAGCCGGTCAGAGATAAAAGAGAAGTTATATATCAAGAGAGTATAGACTGGAGGTTGTTAGAAGGAGAGGAATTAGTCTCTAGTCAATATAATGTCCTTTCCACGGCGTATCCGTGGTCGAACATGATGTTCGAGGACTTCATAGCGAAAAATAATAGTAGGAGGAAACGATCTCACAGTGTAATACCCTTCGATATGGCCATAGATGTAAAAATAGCTGAAGCGAAGCAATGGATATCGGAAACATACGCCAGTTTCGCTATCCCGACAACGGATCGATGGCAAGGGATTTGTCTGAAGCAATCGCAATTCGTAAATTCCCTTACAGCTTTCTTACCTAGGACGGTACAAAAGATGTGTAAAGTGCAATTTTTGGATGTGAGTGATCCGAGGTTTATGATTGAGGCAAGTCAAGGTGATTTGGTCGCGAGTGGAGATATTTGTATACAGGAACCTATGTGGAAAGTGTCCATACTCTTTACGTTCAACTGTGACAAGATCAACATAGTGGATTCGGATCACAGATTGAAGATAGTTTATCATCATCAAGAACTCAATGACACTGACATTGCGAGACGTGTGAAGAGGGAGCTTCGGAACCAGTCGCCGTACTTCGAGCAGGCTTTATACGTAGCATCTGTAGCCGAGGAGCAACCACCTGGAGTTACTGTTACCACAGTTAGAGCTCGGTAAGTTTTTAATGAACACTACATTAACATAGATACATAACTTACAAATGAATTGGTTATTTGGGACGCTATATAGTCGTGTAAAAAATCTACCAGCAAAAGTAAATCTTCATAAAAGAATACAGAGTCACGCAGTCTAGGAATTAATTATGACTAATTACTTCTAAACCTCTTAATTTGAAGTTCCTTAAGCATGTAGTAACAAACAGGACGCGAGCATTATCCTAATCAACGTCAGGACATAACACCTAGTCATACCATCTGTCCTTTTAATTGACTTTAAGCTGGGTTTATGGACCCATCTATTTTATGCGGTCCGGAACCACTGACATGGGCCATTGAACGCGTCGGCGAATACAGGGGTGCTTGTACTCGTATGATTTCATCATTAACTATGATGACGTTGTCATTTTAGTTGTTCGTAACGAGATCATTGCTTGTCGGGTTCTTCTCTATTAGTTGCTTAATAGGTTCAAAGGTTTCTCTGAATGCGTATATTAGATGTGATTGCCAAATCTGGAAAATTAGAATTAATTGTACTGCTGAGTTAAGGTTTGGCTCTAAAGGCTTCTTATTTTAGAAACTTCTTTGATGGACATGAAATAGCCTATTCCTCATACTAAGTATTGTTTCTATAAATTCTAGTGAAAAGCCAAATCCCACACAAAGTGGTATTAACCTTTACAGGACATGTAATCAGAAAAGTTATTTCAGAGTCCGAAAATTAAAGTTGTTCATTAGGAACGTCTACTTCCAGCTACTAGATTAATATCATTTCCCCTCCATTCTCTATTTCCTATGTTTATCACGTCCGAAGAATTGCAGTAATAATGTGTGTAATCAAACGTTATTTGCTTTCAACATTTTTAAATTGCTACTCTCATCTGTTTTGCGCCACAAGACTTGTTATTGAACTCACTTTATAAATTACTTGCCGTATTACGTAATTACTTCGCATTCCTACTGCTTGATAAAGTTTTCTTTTTCTGTTTAAGTTTCCTATCATTAAACTCCTATGTGAATTTATTTGTATGTTCTTATTTATTAGCGTACATTTCTTACGGTATGTTTATTTTATTATGTAAAAAGTAAGACACACATCTATCACTTCGAAAGAAATAGGAAGACTAGGAGGGTGTACATTATAACGTGTTTCTCATCAGTTTTATGAAAGCATGAGTGTTAACAAACTATAATCGCACCTGCTTCTTTTAACCTTTGAACGATAAACACCTTTTATAATAGGCGGGTGACATCAACATATCACCCGCCTTCACGGTCGACTGGCTACCGATCATATCAACTAGACAATAGACAGCTCCCTGTTCCCTTATAAATCTCCCTAATCATCTGAATTAACATGCAAGAATTTCTGCTACACTGTGAATGCACTACTTTGGATCATGTTTCTGGAATGAAAACGAACTTGCGATTGGATTGGTTAAATTAATAATTATCAACAGCAAATCACAAGGAACCGTAACACAAAAAAGATAAGGCCTATACTCCCCAGTGAATGAAACAAGGCTACCAAAGGTGATAATAATAATGAATCGGATCGGTCGTTGATTTTCATTCCAGAAACCATGGTGTTTTCTTCATCAAGACATAAAAAATCTTACAAATACTTTCCTATACCTAGGGACCCAGAAAACAGTCCAGTAACCTACTCGATGTCAAGTCTCCTGGACTCGCGGTCTGCGGGCATGTTTGCAGTGGACTCCAGATCAGGTGTGGTGACCACACAAGCCAGGTTGGATAGGGAGAGACTGGATGTGCACTACTTTAGAGTAGTGGCGCAGGATGACACCTTCCCACCTAGGAGCGGTACTACGACTTTACAGGTAAGACATGAATATATCTTGATTTTTCGGGTATGGCAAAAGCAAATTCTGTTCCTATTGTTTAGTTATGGGGACTTTTTAAAATCGGCTGCCGAGTAAATCCCGCCAAACTTTTCGATAACTTGAAAAATCATCTTTCTTCTTTTAACATCCAGCTGTCTTTTCAATTTCATTGGCCTCATCTTGTGACACCCATCAATGTAAAGATAGTGCGTAAACTTTTCTCGTTACACCAGACTAATAAAGCGCTTATATACAGATTAATGTGCTGGACTGCAACGACCACTCACCAGTCTTCGAGATGCAGCAATATGAGTCTTCAGTAAGAGAAGGTGCAAGTCCTGGAACTACTGTACTGACTCTTAAGGCCACTGATCAGGATATCGGGAAGAATGCTGAGGTAAGACATCCTGTCAGTTTCTGATGTGAGTTTTTGAATAGAGAATTTGTCAAATCCTTCAATTTAATGAGTTTGACGACTCTTTTCAGAAACCGGCAATTAAATCTATTTTTAAAACTCCGATCAAATGCGGAAAGTACGTCTAATGCTTCATTCAATCTGAACAAATACATAATCCCTACCTATCTCTTTGAGACCCCGCAAAAAATAAGGGCGAAAGTTTACAAGTGTAGGTACAATCTCCGCCATTAATTGAGGACCTACCCACGTTAATAGCTACACAAAAAAGATAACCAATTAATACTGGCATTCATATCTAACGGAAGATTTCCTTTCCAGGTGGAATATTCAATAGAAGAAGTAACAGCAGAGACCCTAAGCCCAGAAGACACGAACGAATCCATCGAAAATACAGATCAGATAGAAACACAGGATGTCTTCCGGATAGACGGCAGGAGTGGAGCATTGCTGACCAGATCACCTCTGGATAGGGAGAAAGTGGCTCGATATACTGTGATTGTGAAAGCTACGGATCAAGCTAGTCCTGTGTCTGATAGGCTTTCTAGCACGTGAGTTATTTTTCTTATTGATGATGTTACTGGTTGACATACAAGCCAACAAACCACCCGATGATAGAAAGTGGACACTGTCTCCAGAACCATCGTAGAAGAGTTGCTATCTCAAAGACAAATCTATAATGTCACAAGTAGCCGAGTGCAATTAAGTAATGAAGTTAGTAGTGGACTACTTTAAACTTTCGTTGCACTCTTTGAGTATATTTTGGTTTTATTGAACTCTGCTAAACTATCTCCTACTTCACCAGCTCTCAAACCTTACGAGCCTACTATAATATCGTCATGTGCCCGCCCTTGTCCCACGTTACTTGAAACCGGAAACGTTTTCTTTCTCTTTTTCTCTAATTTTTCACTGTGAACTTCATCATTTAGATCAGCTATAATATTAAAGAAAAACTGCTTGGTGACAGCCATAGATATGATACCAGTTTTTAAAACAGCTCTACTGCTGCTAAAAATTACGAGCCCCCTTCCATTTTTTACGGCTGTAGGCTCATTTATATTAAAATGTGACATGAATGATTATAGCCCATTCCCTCTCATAGAGTGGAGGCCTGAGTCCCAGCAGTGGGAACATTAATAGGCTGATAATGATAATAATAATGACATGAATGAAACAACTCCCTAAAAACATACCTACCTAAACGGTTTCCGCAATGAACAGTCATTAGTGAGCCCATAAATACGACGCTTGATAAATACGGCATTATTTCCTGTCGTCCCGAAATGTAGCTGAAGGCAATACGTTGTTATATTAGCACAATAGGGGAGGCTGTGTATGTGTCCTATTGACATTTGTCTCTTAATACCTCCCCCTTGCTTGGTGAATTTCAAACAAAACAGGATAAAGTCCTGTATATTATTTGGCTTTTTCACTGCCGCTTTAATTTTGGTGATTGCAAGCGCGACTTCTGACGTCCTGGGTTCGATTGCTTGATAGGACAAAGTTCTACCTATAGTGTTTTTCTATCAGGAATTTCTCAGTAGCACCCACGGAGACCGCATTTGTGCCTGGTAGATGACAATAGACTTGCCCCCTAGATATGGGACTTAAACATAACTGGCGAAATGCCGGTACACCATTGGAAACACCTCTGCCCAACTCTTCAAAAACAGCCATGATGATGTTATGTCATATTGATGGTTCAATATAAATCCCAAAGCACCACTGGATACGACTCATTTTATGTAATAAGATTGAAATCAGATAATTCGCCCTGCGTTGTACCTCGTGGCGAGTTGCCAAACCAGATCCTACCACACAGGTTGACTTTATTACATTCAATTTATTCGAAGGATTTGCTTAAGTTTCAACTCATTTTGATTTTATCATATGCACAAATTCTCTTACTGTTGGGCAAAAAGCCCCATTCTTTGCATAATACATTGTTGTTTTTTTATTGTACTTAGCTATTTTTTTCCTGAACTTACCACATCAGCCTATGTCAAAGCACCTAGGAACCTAAATACTTCACATGATTATACGTTACCTATAATATAAGCTACTACACAAGTTCACCGCGTAATTTCAGTTAATAATTAGGTACTAATTACCTACATTCTCCAGAAGTTCCACTTAATTACATTCTCATCCCATTAATAGTGATCATCGTGTGTCCTTTGAGTGCGCGGTATTCACATACCAGAGAGTTCTATATAGCATGTGTTGAGTGATTGAGTAATGAGTTAGAATGTAATGAAACGGATATCAGAATAGACAGGGCCGCGAAGACTGGAAGATGACAAATAGTATTATATGAATGGGTTTTCGACACTCCTCTTAATGAGAAGTTTGCGGCGAAGCCAATTCGATCGCAGCTCTACTGTTTACAAAGTGTACATTTAAAAGAAACAACTAAAAACCTTGAAACTGTTTTTCTACTGACTGTTGAATGCTTCGTTAGTCTTGTAGTCGCTATCGCGACGGCTGAGCATGAGATCCTGGGTTCGATTCCCGGGTCGGGCAAATTGTTATTGGGTTTTCCCATCTCGAATTCTCAGTAGCAGCCACGGAGCCTGGATTTGTGCCCGGTTGATGGCAATAGGCTAACCCCCTATTACATGGGACTTAAACAGAACTGGCGAAATGTGGGTGTGCTATTAGGTACACCTCTGCCTCAACTTTCAGGGATTACAGGCGTGATTTTATATGTCTTCTTCTTCACTTGTTCGACCAGTGTGTTACCACCTGCACAGCTCTGTCGTTCTCCTTGATACGATGAATGTTTCTTATGGAACCAACCCCGCAAAAACAAATCAGCAGTTCCTCCGTCAAGTTAACCGAATATTTTAACACGTTAACACCTTCGCTCCCCAGTGCCACAGTCCACGTCAACATTCTGGACGACAACGACAACTATCCTCAATTCAGCGAGAAGACTTACACAGTAACAGTGGATGAGGACATCAGTGCTAATGACAACCCAGTCGTAGCAAGGATCAAGTAAGTACCATTAAACTAAACGTATACTACCACTTATGGAACATCTTCCGTGATTTTCAATGACTGTGAGCTCCCGATATTTCGACGCTGTTGCAAGCGCCATGATCGCAGGTTGAGTCATCCCGCGATTCCGCGATTTCGTAATTGACAGAAAGATCTGTAAATTGTAGTTTGTAAATAATGTAAATAAATGTTACATCATTGTCAGTGTAAAGTTAGTTATAAACCTTAAAAGCTGGATCTGTACTGTGACAGGGTGTAACCTCTACTGAAAAGGATGGTTCTCTGACAAGATGAAAATTGTGCCTAGTGGTCTGCCCGACGATTCTTGTCGGGCTTCCGAATATATGTTTATCACACGCATAAGGGTTCTTACAGACGAGCGGCACGTTGCCAACAGCAGATAAACTGCAGCCGTCGCCACTTGTCGACGGCTACCGTCGACGCTTGCAGTTGTGGCGTTGGCACACATTTACGCGGCATGCCACAACTGCAAGCGGCGCCACCCGTCGTCGGCGCTTTGGCGGCTGCCGCCCGGCGCGTCGACGGCAGCCGTTGACAGGCGGCGACGGCTGCAGTTTATCTGCCGTTGGCAACGTGCTGCTCGTCTGTAAGAACCCTAACTTTGCTTGCGTGGAGGAATTCTGGACAGAGTTGAGTTATGGTTGAAATTACCAGCCCTTACTTTATAAGTGTGATAGCCACAGGTTAACGAGGACAAACCACACGTTGATGATTAATTATTTTGTTGCTGATTTCGTGCCTGTATTTATTGAAATTGATCTATTGTCAAAAAGTCTGGTTTCAAACTTTATGTTTTGCAATAAAATTAAGCCAATAAAGGGTGAATGCCGCTCCAATATATTTACAATCACAATATATCTTTCGCTTTCAAAACTCCGCTAAACGTTTTCCAATAGAACATTGTCTCGATATCCAGGGGCAACTGGGGTCCAATAGAGCCATATTTTCAGCCTGGCAATCTTCCCCAGCTTCCCCAGCAACGTCTGCTGTTCAAATTTGTATCGCAATAAATCGTTATAGAAATTGTTGTAAAAGCCCCGCGTTAATATTTATTGTTTTACTCGCCCGACAACTGCAACTATCAATATTTCATTCCGCCATTGTGGTTGGCCGTTAGAAATTTATATTTGTATAGCAGCATTCGACCGGCGAAATTATTAATTTTGCACGTTTGAACATTAATACTTTTGTAACATAACGATGCTGGGAATAAATACAATTTGTGCTGTTCTGTTTATTCAATTTTATGCTGTTATCGGAATTAAACTACTAATACACGATTCTCGGCCGCTGAAGCTGGTATCCATCTGAGTGTGCCGGTCGGTTGTCTAGAGTTTTTAAATATTATTTGCTTACGTTTCGTCAATAATTTAATTGTTTTAGTTTTAACAAGAAATACCAAGACTTAAGTCAATGTATTTATTCAATAAGACTTCCAAAACCAGATGCTTAATAGTCTTGAAGAAGTTAAATTGTCGTCTACATTTCTCGATTCCAACATAAAATATGTTAAGGGTTTGTTTTTGACCTCGAACGCACAAACAGCTCCATGTAACTGATGGAAGTGCAAAAGAAAATCATACGCTAAAGGTGCATCCACACCGAAGTTAGTTTGTAGATCAACATTTTGCAACACGATAACTTTAACGACGTGACTTTCTATCCCTTTGCGGTTTTAGCAATAACTTGTAGTTATCCGGTGTTGCCCATTTACATTTTCAAACGTTGCTCCTCAAAAAGCATTCTTCACTGTGGAAGCACCTTCACGCTACATTTCTTGAGCACTAATCCATTGCTCCTTTTCCTCAGAGCGACCGACGCAGACGTGGGTGCAAACGCAGCGATACGTTACGCCATCATCGGAGGAAACACTCAGATGCAGTTCTCAATAGACAGCCTCAGTGGAGATGTGTCGTTGGTGAAGCCGCTGGACTATGAGCAAGTTCGGAGCTATCGACTGGTTATTAGAGCTCAAGGTTTGTACAAGATCTTTGATCATGAATGGGAACAGTAGGAATCAGCCAATTATGTTCCCACTGCTGGGGCAAAGGCCTCCTCTCTCTGATTATGCTAGGTATAAGAACTATCTACATCATGAACTGGTTATCTTCAAGATGGCGGCAGTCCCTCCCGGTCCAACACGACACAGCTCCTGGTAAACGTGAAGGATGTGAACGACAACGCGCCGAGATTCTATACGTCGCTGTTCCAAGAGTCTGTCAGTGAAAACGTTCCTGTTGGATACAGTATTGTTAGGGTAAGTGTTTATGTCCTGTCAGAATCATCATCATTCTCTTGCCCTTATCCCAATTCATTTGGGGTCGGCGCAGCATGTCTTTTCGAAGTGAAAACGTCTTTAAACCCAGCATGTCTTTTTGACGTGAAAACGTCTTCAAACTCGGTAACAAACACGGGGTACCATGTCAGAAAAACAAAAAATTGATGAGTGTTGACCAAAACGCGTAAGTGAGTATTCCACGGTGCTTACGACCTTTGGGTCGCGAAGTTTTAAGCGAACCGCATTACACCGCTTCCATCGCTTTATTCTACTTGGCACCGCTAGACGCCGCATGCTTGGTGCTCCGCTGAAAGCGCTTTATTATCTTAAGCCGTTTGAATTGTACTGACAAAATTCCCGATTCAGCCCGATTCCAGCAAACATAACCGGCAACATTAAGATGTGAGAGTAGGCACAAATACAGACGTTTCACGTTAAAACCAACGGCCGTGTGCACCGACACAGCCCCACCCGATTTTTCTTCCATACTTCTCTATTACTCGTCATTTCACCAGACACCTCAGAATGTTTTGTTAAAATGTTATGCAAAATATTTAGGTTTAAATTCGTAAGTATATCCAGGCTTGGCTGCAGGATGCAGCACCGCTTTCCTGCCCGCAAAAATATGCACATGCAGGAAGTGGAAAAATTCGCATGCAACATGCAACCCATACCTCACCTCTCCACGGGGGGCATCCTCAGATGATATCGGTCGTGTCGTGTATGATGATGTCGGGTGCTCCCGTGCGGTCGCATTGTTTTTGATTTCCTTACCCAAAGGTTGCAAATGAACACTAAACCCAATTGGTGTGGTGTTTTATAAGGTTCGTCACAGACCATGAGCTGGCGAACATCAGGTTAAAATGGTGTGCATGAGTTTCTATCGAGGTCCCATTTACTTAAAATGGTATAGATGTTGTATATTTCCGCGTACAGCGAGTGTGACACACATTTTGTCCGATATTTTCGTGAACGAATTCGATGGCATTAAGCTTTTGCACAGTCATCTGGATTTTCGGAGTACCTATGTAGGTGTAGTATTGTGTAACTGTACTACACAAAATAAAAAATCCAACATCACACGATACCTTACTTAAGAGATTTTTTCCAACGGAAGTTCTTTCCATTGGTATAATTTGATTGCTCCATCGATCGGTTTAAATACCACCCGCTGCATTTTGTGGAGCGCCTGTAATTGCTAGACTGTCACTGCTTATTACAGACCATGATATAGAACTTACAGTTGTCGGGTCAATGGACTTTTTATATCCTATTTAACACTTAATCTTTAAAGGTAATATGTCAATATTTTGAAATGATATTTGAGTAGAGTGATCGCTTATTTCTGAATTCAACAAAACATGAGTTCTTTTTAGAAAAGTCATAATTATTGAGTTTTCATATGCCATTTAGTTACTTTAAAAAATAATATAATAACAAAATTATACGGGTTCCGATTTTGCCATGTGGCTACGGAACCCGAAGCCATGCAGTGATTATTGCATTGGTAGCATGTCATTGTAAGATAAAAGTTAAATTGAGAAACATGGGTAGGCTACCTAACCGTTTTCCGCGTTCTCAATCATTAACCCCCGTTTTATGTTGATATTCATATAATAAGAGTCACTAAAAAAAAAACTCTTTCTAGAAAGAGAAGGAGAAAATACTGAAGATAGCTTCCTCAGTATTTTCTCCAGAAAAGTGAGCGACACCTAAGAAAACGGACTCGATTTTAGGGTTCGATTTTTCTTGCTTAAGCATGTACAGGATAGTTAGTTATGAGTCCGTACGGAGGCATACGAAAGATAAATCCGTCCCGTGGCAGGTTGTATTGCGTCTTGTGATCAAACACGTAGATATCTTAGCCCGTAAAACTCCACTACTAACATGGACGTCCGAATCGACCGCAGCGAATGGACGCCGGGGAATATGGCCAGAATACCATAAAATATTAATGGATAATACCTACAAAGAATAACGTTTATTCGAACAAAGGATTAAACTATATTGTAACGTGTTTTGTTTTCTACAATATATATCTTCATTTTACAGAATTACTTTAACTAGATGTTGTATGCGACTAAACTTATGCGACAGGTCGGTCTCAAAGTAACAATAAAGTTGTTACCCGCCATTGTTAAAAGTTATGATCGTTGTACAAAAAGCAAAGACAGCACGTCTAATCTATTTAATTTACTTCTATAATATAATTACCACCCTCCGAACACCCCTTGGGTAATCTACAAAAAAATTAATCTACTTTGAAATCTTAAAACTTTTGTTTGAAACTATAAGAACGTCGAGACTCGACATGCAGCGCCATCTATTTTGCTGCGTAAAAACTACAGACTGTACAAAATGTCCCGTACCCAAGCACAGAAAAACCAAGCTTACTGATAAATGTAACATCACGCCCTCTATCCACTAAAAGGATTAAACAAGTTTATCTGTTCCACGTAATAACGAAGATAAAACGAGGGTTTCCCCAGTAACTGTGCTCAAAGGTTAAACTCAGACTCCATGCTTTTACTAAGATTGTCTTACTAGTTAAACCAATCATCATTGTGCCTGAACAGGTCATTGAAGAAAGAGAAAAATCTAAACGATCGAGGGGGACAGGCAGATATGTTGCTGGGTAACTTGTTGCGCCACTTCTTCTCAGCGAAAACACTACGAAGTGGTAAATCATTTCCTAGTGTCGAAGAACGCGGCGAGGCGGAGCGGAAGGGAGTGTCAGACTTTTACTAACTAAAACCCATCCATGTTCCTTCATTGGCCTTTGCGTTCCAGGGCCGCGGAATCTCTTTCGAACAGTCCCGCAGCCCCGGCAGTCATCGGCCCTTGCGGACCCCTTCCCTTTGCTGACATCTCAAGAAGAAGTGCCCTTTGAATGACTTTTGATTCTGATGAACTCGCAACCATAAAAAATTGCAATTACCAATGTTGCTAATATTTTACTATTTTTATTATAACAGGTGCAAGCCTACGATGCAGACGAAGGCATGAACGCGGAGATAACATACACATTAGCTGACAAGGAGTACAACAACAACAACGACTTGCCAATCAGCATCGATCCTCGGTCCGGATGGGTCTACACGTCATCGCAGCTGGATAGAGAAGTGCAGGCGAAGTATCAGTTAATGGTTAGTATGCATTAGATAGTATCAACGTAACGTACTGCAGATCACTGGAGCTATGCCTCTTCGAAACTGCGTCACTAGACCTCGTCCTCTGCTTCCACATTTGGTCTAACCCAGCCATTTAGGTACCATGTATGCTACACATACAGAAACATACAGAACCACAACAGAACTTCATACAGAACTAGATCAATATGATCTAACATTATTGTTCGGCATTTCGGTTTCAATTGTTTTTGGCTTAACAATAATTTCTGCCGCATTTTAATGTCCCATCAAGACGATTTCAATCTAGTCTATGAACTACTAAATTAATTATGATTTCTACAATTTATCCAGTTCAAATAAAATTTATTCACCTTGCTTATCTATGTTCAAATTTTCTTATCGACGAAGCGTTTGCGAATTAGCTATTTATTCACAAACGCTTCAATTTGATTTCGATTCGACAAGTCGTATGTCTCTATTTATTTGGCATTACGAAAGCGAGCGAGATAGACATACGGTAATAACTGTGCTGCTCCAATTACGAACCAAAGGTCAACGTGATTGAGGTGGAAATTAGTGCTAATAAATGGATTTGTGAAGATTGGCACAAGCAAAGAGATACCTATACCCAGCAGTGGGTGAAGTCGGGCTGTGGATGATGTTGATGAAATGGATTCAAAGTTATGACACTTCAGATTCAAGAACACAAGCTGTTTTTACTTTTACTCAATTTCCAACCAATCAAAACAATATTTATTCTCTCTATACAGGTTACCGCAACAGACGGAGGCTCCCCCTCTCGGTCAGCAACAGCGTCAGTGGTAGTTGTAGTACAAGACGTAAACGACAATGACCCAGTGTTCTCTCCTCCACAATACGAAGTAGAACTAGCTGAGGATGAACCGCCCGGCACTCCTGTAGTCACCCTTACTGCTACTGATGCTGATGAAGATAATAGGTGAGTGATAGAAGTAGTTGAAGTAGCAGTAGAGTGTAACAATAAGACATCCAACAACTAGGGAAGAGCTAAAGATGGTGACTTCATCCCGTTCAGCAACTGCCCCAGTCGTGGTAGTACAAGACGTACACGACAATGACCCAGTGTTCTCTCCTCCACAATACGAAGTAGTACTAGCTGAGGATGAACCTCCCGGGACTCCTGTAGTAACCCCTAACTGCTACTGATGCTGATGAAGATTATCAGTAAAAGAGTAAGCAGATTTAGAGGTGTGGTAGCGAAGTGAAGTGAACCTACAAAGTTTTGAGACAAACGTCATTGAACAACGTCGTTTTAATTTAAGCGATTGAAAAATGACAAATAAATCAGATAGGGTTTGGGGAAAGTTTTTCTTAGTAAATAAAGATCAACCTGACATTATAAGATTTCATTCTATTTAAATCATCTTTTATTTTTCAGGCTACACTACGAAATAACAGGTGGCAACACTCGCGGCAGGTTCTCGATCACCTCTCAAAATGGCCGCGGACTGATCACCGTGGCGCAACCGTTGGACTTCAAACAAGAACGTCGATATGTTCTGACTGTCACCGCGACTGATAGCGGCGGGAGGAGCGATACCGCGATGGTCCATATCAATATCACTGATGCTAATAATTACGCACCTGTGTTTGAGAATGCTCCTTACACGGCTTCGGTAAGTATCTTAAAAACTCGCACCTTAAGTTATAAAGATGCGCAAAACTTGAAAAAGCAAACAACGTTGACTTGATCTTCGGTCTAGATCTGCCATCACAAGATCATATAATGTTTAGAGAGTGTGACTTCTAAAGCATTCCTATTGAATAGTTGATACCAATAATAAGATTTAATTGAATCTGACAAAAAAAAACTGCTTTATTATTCGCTCCTCCGACCAAAATATCGACCAACGACTTATCATATTTCTTACCATAAATACTGGATACATTATAAAAACGAACATCTAAGAACCTCTTTTTATCTACTGTTACTCAAATACTTATTCCATCCAGGTGTTCGAAGACGCACCCGTCGGCACAACAGTTCTAGTAGTCTCAGCAACCGACAGTGACGTAGGAATCAACGCACAGATCACCTACAGCCTCTCTTCCGAGATATCCAACGAGGCAGTCGCCCATCACGACCAGGAGTTCATCATCAATCCGCAGACCGGTGCTATTACCACTAACAAGTTGCTGGATAGAGAGACTATGAGCGGTGAGTTTCTGTCTCATCTTTTTTTTTGTTTGCTATCCTGTTCTGTACTTTATATATACACATCCTTAGCTAAACTTTTTCCGCGAACTGGTTGGTCTTCTAAGGAAACCTTTACGGCTACGCATCATTGGTCTTATGCGTAGCCAGTCCAGACCCACTCATCAGGGTTCTTCGGTTTGTGGTAGTACGGTTGATTTACCAATAATATGATCACGAGAACAGTGGCTCAAACTCGTTAGGAATGCTCTGGAGCGGTATTAAACTGTTGTTAAGTAGCAGTTTAGAGTGAGTAATTCTAATTTCATCTTTGAACAGTATTCATTATAAAACCTTTTTCCTCAGGGTATTTACTAACTGTGACAGCACGAGACGGTGGTGTCCCATCATTGTCAGACACAACCGACGTGGAGATATCTGTGGTAGATGTGAACGATAACGCGCCGGTGTTCAAACAACAGCTGTATACTGCTACTATCATGGAGGATGCTTTAGTTGGTGAGTGGGAGAATTTTATTCGCAGTTGACTTAAATCAATATTTGATCTGCAGATGGCTATTATATCAGAAATTCCAGTTCTTCAGGTATTTTCGCGCGGTCTCTTAATGAAAAGTATTCTTGAGCAGAGTTCTGAATACCTCGCTAAATAGAATAGGAATAAACAAGTGAAAAAAGGGAATTTAATTTGAGGGACTAAGTTGGATCCCGAGAGCAGCGACGGATTTTAGATTAGAATCCTGAGCGGAGCGAGGGATACAAAGACCGAGATGATTTCTTTTCAAGAGTTGTGTACATTTCAACATTGATTTCGAGAAAAATAATAAATAGTATTATAGTATTTATCACATTTTCACTATTTCTCGTACAGGAACGTCAGTAACACAAGTGAGCGCCACGGACGCTGACGTGGGTCTCAACGGTCGCGTGCACTACGAGCTAGAGCCGCGCGACCGCGAGGAGGGCTCCTTCGTGGTGGACCCCGCGTCCGGCGTACTGCGCACCAACAAGGCGCTGGACCGGGAGTCTGTCGCCACGTACGACCTGAAGGCGCTGGCTATCGATGGAGGGACACCGCCGCAGAGTTCTACTGTAAGTTATTGCTCTAACTTGCTCTAGTTGTTGAATTTTACTTTACCAGGATATGCGATGCCCGATTTAATTAAAAGAAAAAATAAACAGACTTATTTTCCGTTTTCTATAACTTACTCACGTATAGCTGTCAGTTAATATGCCTACGTCTCATAGCTATTGGTCTTTTTATAAAAAAAAGTTAGCTTGAAATATCCTATCCGCGTCACCTACCTGTCATTTGATTAATAATAAAATAAAATAAAAGCTTTTCTGTGACATTTGTTTCTAGCCGTCCGTAAGCTAAATGTCAAACAAACAGAGATAGCAACCATGGTCTAACAAAACAAGGTCTGGCATTCCGGGAGTGACACATGTTTACGTCACTATACAGTTGCCACTTTATTGCAACAAAATACGAAATTATGGAAACATTTTCAATCCCCATTCTGTTAAAAAATATATATAAAACATTTAAATTGTGTCTAGCCTAGCAAACGAAACAATGCAATACTTATACCAACATAATTGATAATTAAAACCTCAATGTTTTATCGTATTCGCACAGGTAATAAATGTGGTGTGTGGTGTCTCATAAATAGACTACCGAACCTTGGCTCACGCAGGTGAAGCCACAGGCAAAGGCTAGCAGGAATGTAATAATTAGGTCAATGTTTTATTATGTTGAATTTCCCCAAACTGTAAAGTTTGAGAACCATTGATAGCGATGATGACGTAGTCTTGTGTCTCCCACGTGACCAATGTGTCTCGGAATGCTATACCTGGCGAAGTAATATTATTATACCATGATAGCAACCTACCGATACCTTTCAGTAAGTTATTGAAAATGACCGATAGAGGATGTGATTTGGTAATTCAGAGCAAATATCAATAGATAGGACTAGAAGGCTTTGATCATAGAGCAATCATGAACTTATTATAAAGCTCATTGTTAATTTAGCCGAAAATCGAACCCTTTATTGCCAAAAAGGATAACATCATCATAATTTTATTGTTATATCCGTAAGTCTCATTTCTCAAAACAATACTAATTTCAGGTTATAGTGCACATAAAAGTAGAAGACATAAACGACTCCCCACCGGTCTTCGAGAGCGACTGCCTCACGTTCTACATCCCAGAGAACAGCCCCATAGGAACCACTGTGGGAGAGATATACGCACATGATCCTGATGAAGGACCCAATGCTGTAGTGCATTATTCTATTAAAGGTAAGAATTTAACGAAGTTACACGACATAGCTTGCAAAGTAAGCAAGGTAGTCAGTGGGTTGGCCGTATTATTTGCCCGACTGAGCCAGAAGGAGGGTTATGTTTTTCGAGAGTATATAAGTATGTATAATTGTTTGGCACACTCTGTGGCCTGAACGGCTCGATGGATTTTAGCTTGAGAGGTGTCGTTAGATTTGTATTTACTGTGAGAGTGACACTGGGTATATCAAAATGAAAAAACAAAATAGTGGTTTTTTGGCGCCAAATTCAAATGTTTTGCACGTTCTGCAGCTAGAACGGCTCGATAAAGGGCTCATCATGAGGATTTTGAAATGGTATATTTATCTAAGTAACTAAAAAGTCTTCAATAAAAAAATAAAAAAAAATTAAAAAACCCGAAAGCGTAAAAAATAACTAATAACTTTAAATAAAAACTGAAAAGAAAAAGCATTTCAGGAAACGGGACATATTGACTGCAACAGTCGGGACCCATATGAAGGCATATACAATTATGAATTGTACCATTATCAAATCTACTTGAAACTGACATTATTTTAAAATTATTAGTCACTCATGTATGCATACATTTTTATTTTACCCAAGATGTTTAAACTTTGTTTAAAAATTAATTCATACTAATTTTCCAAAATAAAAGAACTAATGATAGATTTTTTTTCTAAATGGCCATAAGTTCTACTATAAGCCATTTTAAGGTTATCCATTAATTACCGGACACCCTGTATGCATAAAGATGCATACAGGGTACTTCATAAGAGTGTATACCGAACGGCGTGTGTACCCGAATGGCGCAACGGTACTGAGGCTGCCTTACGTTCTTAAGGTGCCGGGCTCGAATCCCGGTAGGAGCAAATGTTTGTGTGATGAGCATGGACATTTGTTTCCGAGTCATGGATGTTTATATGTATAATAAGTATGTATTTACAAACAAAAAGTATCTATGTAGTATATCAACTATCTGATGTCAACGACACAAGCCTCTTTGTTTAGTGTGGCACTAGATGGCGCTGTGTTTAATATCGAGCGATATTTATTTATTTATTTTATTTTTATACAACTGGGCACCAATATTTATTTCCCTCCAGGTGGCGACGACTCCAACAGTTTCTCCCTCGAAACCCGCCAAGGGTCCGACAAGGCTGAACTAGTCACCATGGTAGACTTAGACTACGAGAGTCCTCGCAAGAAGTACGAGCTCATCATCCGCGCCGCCAGCCCGCCATTGTGGAACGACGTCAGAGTAGAGATATTGGTCACAGATGTCAATGATAACGCGCCCATGATGAAGGACTTTCAGATTATCTTCAATAATTATAAGGACTGTTTTCCTGTGGGACCGTTTGGGAGGGTCCCGGCTTATGATGCTGATGTTACTGATAAGGTAAGGGCAGTGTTTCTTTAGAAGAGTATTGCACCCCGATATGAATGCCGATTTCCTTGCATCGAATGCTGAATTCTTTATATTAAAAATAGTACCTTTATTTGACAAGTTTTCAACTGTGTAATTAATAATGGTTGAAAACTGAGCCTTCAGAAACCAACTTACGAACTAAACATTTTCTGGTCAGACACAAAATACACTTAAGTAATTAAAACTTAACATAAAATCGACCGACGCGACGATCGAATGGCGCAGCGGTAGTGAAGCTGCCTTACGTTCTTAGGGTCCCGGGTTCGAATCCCGGTAGGAGCAAATGTTTGCGTGATGAGCATGGACATTTGTTTCCGAGTTATGGATGTTTTTAAGTACAATAATTATGTATTTACAAACAAAAAGTATCTATGTAGTATATCAACTATCTCTTCCTCTCTATATATAATATATGGATACCAATCCACGACACAAGCCTCGTTGCTTAGTGTGGCACTCGATGGCGCTGTGTGTAATGTCCAGCGATATTTATTTATTCATTTAATCACGCCTGTAATCTCCGAAGGATTAGGCATTTGCACCTGACAGTACACCCACATTTCGCCAGTTATGTTTAAGTCCCATGTAATATGGGGCGTGCCTACTGCCATCAACCGGGCACAAATCCAGACTCCGTGGCTGCTACTGAGAAATATCTGATGGAAAAAGCCAATAACAATAGGCATGACGACAGTATCAAAAAATTGCAAATCTATTTAGTCCGTCAGTTAGAGTATTGGAAATTAATGGACACGTATTTTTTGTTTTGTAAATCAATGAATATTGACAAAAGATAAAACGCATCAAAACTCGGGAGTAGGGGCTCGTGACGTCAGAACTAGCTAAAAAATATACCTAGGCGTGACGTATTGAGAATTTTAAAACGTCATATCTTCGTCATTTTTGGTTTACGTAACAAAAGAAAAAACACGGGTCAATTTTTTTTTATAATCTATCTGACGGACTAATTATTTTTTTTTTGTCATCTATTTCCCCACCCAGGGATCGAACCCAGGACCTCATGCTCAACAGTCGCGATAGCAACCACAAGGCCAACATGGCAGTCTTAATTTTAACAATAAACATAAAACCTCTTTGTATTTTTTGTTAACAGTTACAATACCGCATTCTGTCCGGCAACAACGCTAACTTAGTGCTACTGAACGAAACTTCTGGAGAAATTACTTTGTCGCCACAACTGAACACCAATGTCCCGAAACTAGCCACTATGGAGATATCCGTCACAGGTCAGTTCTATTAATAACATGCTAACTTTCCAATCCTCAGCATGAATGACGATGAATCATTGATCTAGAACAGGGGTTACTTTTTACCATATGGTAAAAAGTAACCCCTGTGTTTTACCTGATTCGGGGACCTTAAGAAGAAACCTCAAGTTTCTTCTTAAGGTCCCCGAATCAGGTAAAACATACAGCCTGACAAAGGCCAGCCTGCCAGCCTGACCTGCAAAATAGAAAAAACGTAAGAAAAAATTGAATTTCGCGGGCTACCCTGGCGCATCCACCTTAAGTTATCACATCTCCTTGCCTATAAGTCTAAGGCTACAAAGAGACGACGTTATTTTTTGTCTGTAAATCAATAAAAAAAAATGGTGTTTCTACAAAACCTATTTGGGGTATAAACGCTTAGTTGACACTTCCCGTGACCCTAGAGCTGGCTTTTACTATGGCCAAAGGCTAAAGCTCATAGCTCACATAAACGACTTCGCTCCCACCCGGCAAAAATAATACATATATTTCAAATATGGACTTTATGTATTGCTCTATAAATATACTTTACATTGGCAACATAAATTAGCAGACAGCTCACTGTCAGCGAGGTTACCGCCGTCAGACTGCTCGGTTGCCAATGTAAAACATATCTAAATAGCAAAACATATAGCCCATATTTGAATTATATTATTTTTGCTGGGTGGGAGCGAAGTCGTTTATGTGGGCTAAGGCCTTTAACGTTACCATACAGCGAGGTAACGCCGCCAGTCTCTTGGGCACATTACCAGTTGACAGCGTTAAGGAGGAGTTTTTTGACGTCATTTTTTAAGTTTGTAAGTAGTTTAAAGTTAGTTTAGTTAATTTTAAAAGTTGATTGAATGGAATCATTTTAGTAGAGCCATTAGGTACGACTCTTTATTCTTTTAGGTATTCAGAATGATTTACTGAATACGTGGTAACCGTTTTTGCGCCAGTGTTCCACCCTGTATGATACCGGATTTTCCCTGAAATGCGAGTCTAAGTAATGCCTTTTCCCAACAGACGGCGTAAACGAAGTGAAAGCAATGATGCAGCTGTCAGTCCGCCTCATCACGGAACAGATGCTGTTCAACTCCATCACCGTGCGACTGAACGATATGACGGCAGAGCAGTTCCTGTCGCCGCTGCTAGGGTTCTTCATAGATGGG
The DNA here is from genome assembly GCA_963853795.1 of Xestia rhomboidea. Lineage (NCBI taxonomy): Eukaryota > Metazoa > Arthropoda > Insecta > Lepidoptera > Noctuidae > Xestia > Xestia rhomboidea. Next base: position 16,049,928 of record OY970761.1, read on the forward strand.
TTGGCGGCGATCATACCGTGTCCCAAGGAGAATATTTATATTTTTAGTATTCAGGTATGTAGTACAGCCAAAACACAATATTTATTATACGGTTATCCATCTTGAAGCCTCCTGAAGATGACCTAAACGAGATATGGAATCTTAGTTTAGGTGCAGTCTTAATGTTGTTGTACCTAAGTTAAATTCATGTCATGAGATGTCGTGCTCACGTCGAAAATTACAATTTAAACCTTATGACGATGGTATTAAAGTCCCAAGACGCATGCGCATGATCTGCAAAAACTATAATATTAACACTGGTTTATCATTTTGGCCTGCTTGCCTGCTTCTCCTTTTTAAGTTCAAGCCATAAGGCCATAACTTTGTCCCATAATTGGAACAGCGTTCGCAAACCAAATGCTGTTCCAATAGGATAAAGTTGAGTTCCTTTCACATTAATCTTTTGAACGTTATTGTCACATATACGTGACAATCAAGCGCGTGCCCTGTACGCCAACGACACAAATATGTGACAAAAAATGAGCGGTGTACTATGACACGATATAAACAATAAACTAGTTTTTGAATCATCCCGATTTTTGTAGGTATTTGCGGTAAAATTGTGGCGTGGAGGGCACGCGCGTGCCTTTATGCTCTGGCGTTTAAAACGTTAACATTTTCCATAAATCTTATGTATTCCACAGGACGACACAGACGTAACAGGCAATATACTGAATGTATCATTCTCCGCCCGTCGTCCAGACGCGGAGATTGGAGTAGCGGGCGATACCTCGCAGTATTACTCGCCGACGCATCTGAGGGAGCGAGTGTACTTGCACCGAGCCACGCTGGCCAGGCTAGCTACAGTAAAGGTTAGTGAGAGAATATCTAAACAAATAAATAAAACTGAAGTGTCTGATTGTAATTTCGAATTAACAGCTTTTTACTGCATACATAATGAAAATATATACGGTACATAGAATAAAAACACATTTTTTTTACATGTTTGTCCGTATGTCTGTATGTCTGTTTGTTCCGGCTATTCTTCGCAATGAATGGACCGATTCTGACGGGACTTTTACTTGCAAATAGCTTATGTTTTATGGAGTACCTTATTCTTTATTTAGAAAAAGGGTTAAGGGAAAGGGCTTGAAAGATTTTTGATTTAACTTCTGCCTTTTTGCATTTTTTCTAAAAGTAGCGGCCACGCGTAATACCTACATTAATCGATAGCTGGTATCAATACAAACAAGTTTTAGAACATTTTGTCTCAATTATAAAACTTGATTGTATTGATACCAAGTATAGATAAATATAGGTCTTATGCGTGGCCGCTACTTTGAAAAAAAAAAACAAAATGGCGGAAGTTAATCCGGGTAAAAAATTCAAACCCCTTGAAATTGTTAAAAATCCGATTCAAACAGATTGCACAAACTTTAGCGCTTTAGAATGTTAAACTTGGACTAGGTTTACATGATTGTGAATGTTTCTAAATTACCGTTTTCGTTTTTCTAAATCATGTTAAGGGTTGACTGCCTCATTGGTCGTAATCGCGACTGCTGACCATGACGTCCTGGGTCCGATTCCCGGGTCAGGCAGAGTGTTATTGGGTTTTTCCATCAGGAATTTCTCAGTAGCAGCCACGGAGTCTGGATTTGTGCCCGGTTGATGGCTATAGGCTCGCCCACAATAACATGGGTGGTAGGGGTGAAAAGTGACAGATCATTAGTGAACTCGGCAGTACCTATGTCTTCCCGCAAGAAGAACAAAACCAATCTAACTTATATTTTTCAGGTCCTACCATTCGACGACAACGTCTGCGTGCACGAGCCGTGCCTGAACTACGAGGAGTGCCTCACGGTGCTCAAGTTCGGCAACGCGTCCGGCTTCATCAACAGCGACTCCGTGCTCTTCAGGCCGATCTACCCTGTTACCACCTTCTCCTGTCAGTGCCCGCATGGATTCACAGGTAACTGTTAAATAGGACAAGTATAAAATACATTTATACTACACTTGTTTAGTAAGTGTACCAATACTACCCCACTAAAAGGCTTGAAAGCTGTTCATTAAACCTTCTTAAAAATCTAGGTAGTTATATTGTATGGAATTTCATTACTGCCCTGAAAATCAGGGTAGTAATCCATTACTAACGCGTTTTTATTTTTTTAAGTCTTGATGACGTTGTAAGCAAGTGTAATATAAAGCAGTACATTTCACTCGAGGGTAAGTACAGCAGGCCTAGCCAAGTTACAAACGATTCGTATCGATTCTCTTTCTACAATCGTAAACGTTAAGTCACGTGGTCAAAACAAGCGAATAGTAACTTCGTAGACAAGTTTACATCGTTTAAGATGATAGATTGAAATGTATTCGTTTCTCTATTAGTGATCGCTACATCCCATATAAATCGTAACCAACTTACAGTTTTAACTGAACTTAAAAAGTTTCTATTCGCTTGTTTTGACCACGTGACTTAACGTTGAAATGATGTCAACTTGGCTAAGCCTACAGATTACTAAACTCGTGTGGTTCACTCAAATGCATACTCGATTAGTAATCTGTGCCTTACTCCCCTTGGTGAATAAAGCAAGCAAGCAAGCAAGCTTGGTGTAGCTATTTCATTACTCATACTCTGGTCTGAAGTTACCTGAGGAGCGGGTTGAAAGTAATACTTTTCAGCCGTAGGGAGAATCGTTTTCAACTGACAACTGGCAAATTATAAAAAAAAATTGTTCATTTTTCTATTGAACCATGTTCCAACTTTCTATACAGCCACGATGTAAAATTGAAATAACATAAAGTTAAGTATTAATTAAAGAATATATATTTTTTAAATAACTTTATTATAATTAAGTTTCAACTATTTCTTTAAAATAACATAGATTTGGTCAAAATATTAACCATTTTTTCGATGATGAATATGAAAAATAGGCTGAAAAGCTGGCCGGATACAGAAAAAAAAAAAAACTAATCCGATCTTCATTTGTTTTTTCGAGTTGATTCATGTTTTTACTTTTACTTTCCTTGTATTCGTAATGAAAAGCACAGTGTTTACCTCGGGTTAAAGACTTATTTAGTCCCTCGAACTATTAGCGCCCTCGCTGCGCTCGGGCACCAAACCCAGTCTCGGGACTAAATAAGTTACTTTCACCCCTAGGGTAACAATGTACTATTAAACTACCAAGTGTCGGTGTAACAGAGCCTTCACGAAGCCGTCAACCAAGCATTCTGTACATCCGACCAAGTACCTATAACGGAAAAATTGCGAAAAAGTTTGAAATTTGACCTCCAATATCTCCGTAGCTAGAAAGTTCCCAGGTATTGTCCAGAATTAAAAAATGATCACAATGACGGGGAGAACAATTAGTGCTTTTCGAATTCGTTATGGGTCTTTTAACACCTTTTTCAACTATCTTCCTCGTAAAGTGAGCCTTATTACATCGTACTTAGGGCAATAAACCGGTTCTATAACATTACACACTAGTGCATAATAGAACTATCCCTACAAAGTTAAGTTAGTACATAACTGCAAATTATATGCGAGTAAACAGAGCGTTTTCAATTTAACCGGGTGTTTTGTAACAACAAAGAGGTTTTATGCAGCTGAAAATCCATTTATATTTTTGGAATAAATAAATGTGTCCCTAATTAAGACGAAAAAACATTTATTATTAATAAATTATTTATAATTCACAATAATTTGCATTTTATCACTAAAATTATAATTTTGAAGTAGGCTGTATGGCTATATGTAATCAATCACCTTACATTAATTTGGCGCGTGCAAAAAAAAAATACTTGCGCGCCATTTCCCATAATTTTCATATTACATAAACGATTTATGCAATACATGTTTATTTGTTCCTCGCAAGTCGTTGAAAAAGTACGTATGAAACTCGTGAGCAACTTGCTCACTACACACTTGGCTGATTAACGCCCTCGCCTGCGGCTCGGGCTGCAAACCACAGCCTCGTCTATAATGAGCAACTTAGTTCACTTGTATCATAATATACTATTTTTTGATACAGACTACTACAATAGTCAACTACGACTACAGTAGCAACATTTCTTAAATATTTCTAAAAAAATCTACTATTGGTAAAATCTTGATTTCTGTCGATTCAAGATTTGTTTTGAAGAACTAGTTAAATCATATTGTGTTTGTCCTTCTTTAGGTTCCCAAGAACACTACATGTGTGATACCGAAGTGGATCTGTGCTACTCCTCGCCATGCATCAACAACGGTACTTGTGTCCGTCGCGAAGGAGGGTACACTTGCGTCTGCGCGCCAGGATATACGGGTTAGTACCAACTTTAGAAAAAAAAACTAGGTCCACCCGTTCCTGAAAAAATCGGTGGTCAGACGGACAAGAGTGTGATCTTATAAGGGTTCCTTTTTTTACCTTTTGAGGTACGGAACCCTAAAAATAACGGTATGATCATGACAGCTTAATGTTTAAGCAGGCAACCCCATATTTTGTAAGCTTTATACCATTATAAAACAGTCAACAGTAGTTATAGTATGTAGTTTAGTTAATGGTTATTTAAATGATTTCGCAAAAAGACTGTTGTTTATTTTATGTTATAGTACCTATAGTTTACGAGTAGGCTAAATGTTGTTGTTTTATAATTTAAATATTATAAATTATTTAATTGGTGTTATAAAGTTTTATAGTTTAATAGATGTTGTTAAGAGAGTACTACTAGTTTTATACGTTTTTCATAGTTTTAAAAATGTAAATAAGTTAATTTTGAGACCAAGCTATCGCATTAGGGATCTACCTGTTGTAAGTGAGAATTTTTTTTTGTCTTTCAATCTATGCAATGTTCCTACATTGCCCCAGGATCCTTTATGGGTTTAGATCTCGGTGACACTTATACAGATTACCAGTGGAAATATACAAAATATATTTAAGTTAAATATAATAAATAATAAATATCGCTGGACATTAACACACAGCGCCATCTAGTGCCACACTAAGCAACGAGACTTGTGTCGTGGACACCAGATAGTTGATATACTACATAGATACTTTTTTGTTTGTAAATACATACTTATTATACATATAAACATCCATGACTCGGAAACAAATGTCCATGGTCATCACACAAACATTTGCTCCAACCGGGATTCGAACCCGGGACCCTAAGAACGTAAGGCGGCATCACTACCGCTGCGCCATTCGGGTCGTCAAATAACAGATAAAATATGAAAATTAACTCCAAAATGTTATCTACATAAACGATTTGTCCAAGAAGTTACCCGAAGCTACGGATGTTGTTAAACAGCCCTTTACCTTTTAAACGCCACAGCATAATATCACGCGCGTGCCTTTCACGCCAAGCCACAATTTCACCTACCATTTTGTCATAAATTTGTGTCGTTTGGCGTACAGGGCATGCGCTTGCTTGTCACGTATATGTGACAATGGCATTCAACAGGTAACTGCTTCCATCTTAAACAGGAGTGAACTGCGAAACAGTCTTAACATCAGCGAGCTGCTCCTCCCAGTCGGCCGTGTGCCGCAGCGGCTCACAGTGCGTGTCCAACAGAGAGGGCGGGTTCCTCTGCCAAGGATGTGCCATCGACGCGGCCCACACCACGCCGCTGTGCGAGCTGAGGGCCAGGAGCTTCCCTACGGCTTCCTTCTTGACGTTTCCGGGGCTGAAGAGGAGGAATAGGCTGCATTTGAAGTTGAAGTAAGTAGTAATTTTCTTTTACGTGTCGATTAATTTGAAAGATAGGTACAAAGACAGCTCAATTTTGTATTTAAGAAAGATGTGACGCCACGTGACCAACTTATAGTTATGATCTTTGATTCAAGTCGAATCAAGATAGATATTCCGTAAATACCTGATTATTCTTTAGTCTCAATTTTTGTTCTTACAATGCTTAGCTTCGAAATTATCAGGTATTTATCGTTAATGTTTAAAATGGTTATTTGTTACCCGACTGTGGCCAAGCCCAAAAAGATGGTCATTTATTTATCCGAATTACATGTATAACTGGGACCCTGGGGTTCCAGAACTTTGGAAGCCGTACGAGGGGCGGAACACACCACCTTCTTAAAATTATAAATCCCATTTTCCCTACCAGGTTCGCAACTCAATCCCCAAACGGCTTGCTCCTGTACAACGGGCGCTACAACGAGCGCCACGACTTCCTCGCGCTGGAGACCGTGAGCGCGGGCGCCGGCCGGGCGGGCGGCGCGGGACTGAGGTTCAGCTTCGCGCTGGGGGGCGGCAGGGCTGACGTCACCGTGGCCGCCGATGTGGCCGATGGGAACTGGCATACTGTGGAGATCGACTATTATAATAGGGTGAGTAATAATGACGATAACCTCAAGATATATCGGGTGTCCCAAAATGTGTGCAAGATTTGAATTTGCCGCCTGACTGAGCTGATCTTTTTTTGCGATTTCGATGGTGGTTCCATAAAGTAAGTTACTCAGTTTGATGGTCTGCATCACACCCTAAAATATGTTGTTCTAGTAAGGTATGGGCATACCTTACTTGAACACGCTGTTGTATGTAGTGTGTATAAATAAACAACAAAACTTATGTGGACATTGTGAAAGCCATCTACAAAAAAAAAAACCAACCAAGATTTGACTTGCTTTGAGTTTTTTCAGAGTCAAGTCAAGACAAAGCATCATCTATGTACTTATTTTTCTGTTCCTTTCTTCTTTTCTGTATTTAGTGTGTACATAAACTGTTAAATAATAGTACATTATGGTACAAGTGTGTAATGTTGGTGATTACCGCCGAGGCGCCATTGAGACCCGAGCCGTTAGGTGAGGGTCTTAAGAGAGCCGAGGACGTAAAAACGTACAAGTTGAAATTATCTATTTAAATACGAAGTTGCATGAAATGAGCAAGCAATAGGTACTAAGCAATTTATTTGTACTATCGAACACAATCTTTTTTGTATCGAAACTTTTTTAAGAACAAAAAAACCCTATAGCTCACTTGTGAATAATAGCAATGAAAAAGTCACAGTTTGATTACAGGTGTAGCCTAATTGCGGTGAAATTAGAGCCATTTTATGAGCAAGTGTGTTGAAAATGTTTATTATTTTTTAACATTATTTTCCTCTCGTAGACTGCCACTCTGACCCTGGATGACTGCGACAAAGCCCTCTCACTGGCTGGAGCAGCGGACTTCGGCCTCAAGTACGCGTGCGCCAACTTCTCCAGGAAGGTCTTACCGCCGCGATGTGAAATAGCTACGGAGACTTGCCACAGGTAAATTACTAATAAGTACTTAAGTGAAGTTTTTATGAGCATACAAAAATGTATGTTCATCGTCATCTGCCTAGCCTTTTCCCAACAATGTTGGGGTCGACTTCCAGTCTAACCGGATGCAGCTGAATACCAGTATTTTACATGGAGCGACTGCCACCACCACAACCCAGTTGGTACTGGGTAATACGATACCCTTTGCTAAGACTGGTTGTCAGACTTTCGGGCCACTGACTACCTGTAACGACTGTCAAACAATCTACAAATCACAGCCAGGACTAACAGCTTAACGTGCTTTCCGAGGCACGGAGTTTACTCGGTATGTAATGGGTTTTCACCCATCCACGGACCAACATAGGCAAGTGGCTTAACCAGCCAGCCCCACCTAGATGTAACATAATAAGAAATATCCAAATACCACAGTATATGGTCGGGTTGCCAATATCACACATCGTACGGAGATGATACAGTTGCCCGTTGCCATAAATTACGGATATTCAAATGATTCTGATACGAACTTGGTAATTTGGTGGAATTTGGAAAGAATTTTTCAATACACTTCCTCGAAAACTGGTTCTTAACGCACTATGATTAGGTTCAACATGATATGTATTTCACACGCGTGCGTTTTTTTTCATTTTCCAACACGTGTGCGGGAATGAAAATTGCCACAGATAACTATACCTATACTTGGTCCAAATTGGTTCAATGCCTATAGTCGGAATTGAATGTTTTTTTTTTTATTTCGGCAAAGTAAGAATGCGTCTGTACGGCGTAAATGTTTTTTGAAAATTCAAATTGTGTTTATAAATAGAATATCATAGATAAACATGATTATTTAAAATAAATATTTACTTTTTTAAACAAATTAACATTTATTTTTGTTTTAAATTCAAAAATACAAAAAAAAAACTATTTTTTATATTAGGCTGTATAACGGATTCATACCTTTGCTTCTCCTTCAACCTGGCGAAAGCAAAGCGCGGAAAAAAAGAAAAGAAAATCATAGTTTCCTAATAATTCATGACAAAAATATTTTTAGTTCTTTTATTTAATTTCTTCAAAAGTGTATTGAAAAACGTCGTTTGATACACGTGGACATTTGTTATTGCAGTTCTCGGCTCAAAAACACCCTTTTCAAAAACAAACTTTCTCCACTTGTATCAAAATGTACTATTGTTTTTTTTTCATTTTTTCAGTTTCTCAGTCAAGGCAACCTAACCCCTATTTCTTAATCTTCTTTAAACAATGGGTCAATTAATGAAACCCACTACATTTATTCGTCTCTTCCAGATTCCTGGACCTGACAGGCCCCCTCCAGATCGGCGGGCTGCCCAACATCCCGAGCAGCTTCCAAGTGAAGAACAAAGACTTCCTGGGATGCATCTCCGACGTGTTCATAGACCACAAGTTCGTAGACCTCAACAGCTACGTGGCCGATAACGGCACACTGGCTGGATGTCCTGAGAAGAGGTCTCAGTGCAGTTCTGCTCCTTGTTACAATGGAGCAGAGTGCAAAGATCTGTGGGACACGTATCTTTGTGATTGTACGGAAGGGTATACGGGGAAGGATTGTGCTGATTGTAAGTATCTATACATGTGTTCTTGGAAAAACAACTTTAGTAGTAACAGATAAAGTTAAGTTTGTGCTACAACTTTAAAAGTTTTATGACTTTTTCAATAGGTGACCTGCCCAACAGTTATTCTGAAATCAACTGAATTGGGTTGATGACAAAAAAAAATCTAATTAGTCCGTCGGATAGATTTCCAAAACATATTGGACACGTATTTTTTTCTTTTTTCACGTAAACAAAAAATGAAGACGACACAGTGCGTTAGAAACTCGTGTGACGTCACACAAGCGTGTTTTATCTTCGTAAATTTTTATTAGTTTGATAAAACAAAAAAACGTACCTATCTTCTTTTTTAGTCAGGAATCATCCCTATTATATGAAATAAAGTTAATTAAATTAGTTTAAGTAAAAATAACTCAATTTTATACAGGGAAGATTAGGCTGCTAATTACAGAATATCAATTAATCCAGCTTCATTCGAGTATATCTACCGCAATCGGGGTCACTTCTATTCCTAGAATAAGTACTAAATGAATTTCAAACTTTCATACGTAAATCCTGGATTTCGCCATCTCATCACATCTGTATCGTCCTCTAGCAACAAACCCACCATGGCGGTTCAGCGGCGACGGCATGCTGTCATTCAACCCGCTGCTGCGTCCCATACAACTGCCCTGGCTCAACGCGCTGTCCCTCCGCACCAGGCAACACGACGCCTTCCTCATGTCCATACAAGTGGGACAGAACAGCACCATACTCATCACGGTGAGTTTTATTATCATTACCTCATTTTGGAATTCCATTTCAAAGCTAGCCTACACAAATTGCATTTCACTGCTATCGACAATGAGTAAAAGAGAGTTTTATTCACTGTTATTGATGAATAAAATGTCATTTTTCGAGTGGTGATGGTAAATAAAGAATTTTGAGAATCGGTCCACAAATGGGGGAAAAATCGGGTAACAAACATACAAAAAAACATACAGTCGAATTGGTTCCCTGTTTTGAATCGGTTAAAAAATCATTCAAACATCTCTAGAAATTAAAAAGTTATGAGACTTTAAAGCGCTTGCAATGAGGTAAATTAGCCGCGTCACTTTACCTAAACTGGCTCCAGGATTACTGATTCTGTTGGTGAACAGCCTAGATGGCGCTAGTGAAAAGCGCTGCAACTCACTCGCGTCAGTTATAGTCATATACATACAACCAACCAGACGACAGGGTTGGCTGAGTGGCTAAACGATTGGCTGCTCTGCTGCGTGTCGCGGGTTCGATTCCCGCACTGAACAGTACGGACGGTAGTTTTTCCGGGTCTAGCTGTTTGTGTACGCACCCAGTGTCAGACAAAATTATTAAAAAAAAAAAACAAAAGAAAAGAATAACTTCTAAGAACATAAACTCATTTTTGCCTATTTCAAACCTTAACAAAATTTCTGTTCTCTAGCTAAAATCCGGCCACCTCCACTACTCCTACAACGGCGAGTCCATGTTCCTCCCCACAACGACCCTGTCCGACGGACAATGGCACCGCATAGACATCAAATGGCTCGGCACCGATATTTCTGTTACTGTGGACTACGGCCTTAGGACCGTCCTACTGCCCATGTTAGCCAATAAGATCCAAGGACAGTATATTGGCAAGATCCTGATTGGTGGACCGGATTCTACGGCAGGGTTGTTGGCTTCAGAAGTCGGGTATTTTGAAGGATGTATTCAGGTTAGTGTTGGTTTTTATTTCTTTTAGGAATGTTTAAAAAAAAATGATTGCCGTAAACTTGTTTCTCTTCCTAAAACACTACCTATAATTATAGTCGCCAGCATATCAAATTACCACAAACTGTCAAATTTCTCCAAATGATTTTAAGAGCGTATATACAGAAAGTGGGCAACGTCGCAAATAGCTGTCAAATGTTTCGCTGTTTTGATTAATTTAGAAATATTACTGTATGGAAATAAGAAATATGGCTAACTAGAGAACTAGAATATTGATTATGAAATGCATTAACAAATATTGTAACACCGAAAAATCTGTTTTAGATGTAAAAAAAAGTATTTACTAACTTTCCAAATGTCTTTTCTACACCTAAAACGGTTAGAACATCAAATTCAGTGTTTTAATTGCAATTCACTATCAATATTCTAGTTCACTAGTTAGCCATATTTCTTATTTCCATACAGTAATGTTGCCAAATTAATTAAAATAGGTAAATATTTGACAGCTATTTGCGACGTTGCCAACTTTTTGGATACGCGCTCTTAAACCATAAAATGTTGATAATTAAGATCAAAATCGAAAGAGAAAATTTGACAATTTGTAGTACTACTCGTACTAACTACTAACGTGATTCGCTGGCGACTGTAATATCTGTTTAAGGTTATTATTTTGTCCTGAACCAGGCATATGGTTTAAAAATAAACAAGCGTTTTTATTTCAGCCGTTGAATCTTTGAAATATATAATAATTTATCAAGTATTATTCTTTTAGGATGTAAGAGTAGGAACAGCTCAATCTCTTCTCAACCGGCCGACAGTCAGAGAAAACGTGAGGGATGGGTGTCAGTCCCGCTCCGATTGTATGCTGTCCATCTGCCCGCCATATGTAAGTCGCTTGTGTAATTGTGTTATCAATTCCATACTATTTGATTTCTACTTAGTTAACTTTATTGTGTAGAACTGGAAAATAATACGACAGTTTTTGAGGCACAAAACAAAATTTCTAAGAAAAATTACAAACGTGGTAAAAGTCTCAGACAACAACAGTGATAGTTATCGATATCTAAAATGATTATTAAACAAAAAGAAAAACGATTACATAAACTCATGATTGTAACTAAAAGACGCAAACGTCTTCTGACTCTTATGTATTATACACATTTAAATAATTGACGCGGTTTTGAAAAATGTAACATCTGTAACTTACAATACCGTTGACCCCCCTACTAACTGTAGTTACTCGTCAACAATTTAAAAAAAAGTATTTCGCGACGGCGCTAGCTGATTCGAAATTTGAAATTCTTCCTCTACGACTCCTTGCTACATCTCTTTCTGTTCCTCTCATCCTCTCGCTCTAACCACTAATAATATTCACAGAGTACCTGCGTATCATCATGGGACAACACAGAGTGCGTGTGTTCTGTCGGTCGAGTGGGCCCGCAGTGCATGCCCGCATGCGAGCTGCAGCCGTGCGGCCCGCATGCCGTCTGTACACACCTTGACACCGACAAGGGGTATAGTTGTAGCTGCGACGACGGGTATATGATGACTGGTGAGTTTGGTTTACATTTCTATAGGAGATCAGTGGGCCTACCATGACGTCTTAAAGCAGGATCGTTTTAATTTCGTGCCAGTGTGGGAAAGAGATGGCGCTAGACGTCCTCTATAGCTCCGTCTCTTACCCACACTGGAACGCGATTAAAACGATCCTGCTTTAAGACGTCATGGTAGGCCACCTGAATGTATGTGTAGCATCGGTTGAGTGGGCCCGCCGTGCATGCCCGAAATAAGAAGACTTTTGTGAAATACTAATTGTTCAAAAAAGTAAAAGTCACGCTTTCTCGTATTAGTCTGAGTAAACCCTTTTATTAGATATCATATATTAGATATCACCATATCATGGAAATGCATAAAAAACTAGTCCACCATCTTTGGGAGTTTGCCATTTTGAATTTAAAATGACGTCACTTAGTTATCAAATCAAGATTTTTTTATATATTTAGTTACAGGTGACGTTAAATAGAAGCATGTTAAAAATGACATCTTGTGAAGGACGCTGGATTCAGAGAGATGCGAGAAGCAAATATGGCGACGCTTGGTTAGAGGAGGCTTATGTTTAGGACTGAACGCCGTTCTGCTGAAAGTATGATGTGTAAAATGAACTTAGTGTGCTGGATCGTAATATTTTTTCAATACACTTCCTCGAAAATGGGTTCTTATCACACTACGATTAGGTTCAACATGCAATGTATTTCACACACGTGGATCTTGCCACAAATATAACTATACCTATACTTAGTACAAATTAGTGCAATGCCGATAGTCGGCGGTGATTGTTTTTTTTTCGTTATTTTATTTCTTCAAAAGTGTATTGAAAAACGTCGTTTGGTACACGTGGACATTAGTTATTGCAGTTCTCGGCTCAAAAACAACCGCGGCTACGGCTCGGGTGTTAATTCCGCCTCGGATGCAATAACAAACTTTCTCCACTTGTATCAAAATGTAGTATTCCGTCCCCCAGACGCGGGTTGCGTGGCAGCTGGTAGTGCGGCGTGCCCGGGCGGCTGGTGGCGCGGCGCGGGCGGCGCGTGCGGCCCGTGCGCCTGCGCCGCCGCGCGCGGGTACCACCCGCACTGCCACGCCACACAGGGACACTGCCACTGCAAGGTACGACAGCCTTCTTTTTCAACGTTTTGTATTCCACTGCAAACTGTGAGGGCAGCTGTCTTAGTAATGACAGACACACAAGTTAAATACTGCTCGCCAAGATCCCTAACATACCAAAACATCGCCTAACTTGGCGCACTTAAGCACTTTAAGCCCAGCTGTCGTTCATAGATCTTTGACAGTCGTCATGGATAATCCGGCTAATATCCAGACTCGCAACTGCTACTACGAAATGCCTGGTGGAAAACACCAATAACACTTTACCCGGAATTTTAAACCATTAAACCAACACAGCAGTTTTAAGACAAATGCTCATCAAATAAATATAGCTGCACATAGCGCCATCTAGTGCCACACTAATCAACGAGGCTTGTGTCGTGGACACCAGATAGTTGATATACTATATCACCGTATCAGCCCGGAATCACCCACTTCTGGGTATAGGCCTTATATATTCCCCTTTCTTTCGCCACACTTCCCGGTTCTGTGCGTCCCTGATCCAGGTGTTTGTTTTTTTATATACTACATATACCTAAACAATAGTGTTCACAACCATGTTAGTCTAGAAACCGCTCACCAAGAGTTCAAAATGTAAAGTTGTACATTTGCAGAACTAGATGGTGTTGACGGCGAATTAGAAGTCGCAATTAAGGTTGTCACGCCGTTTGGTTAGGTCAAAGTATTGATATAAGAACACTTGATTAGGTATACACCAATCACAGATGCCAACTATAGTGAATGTTGGTCTCAGTTGGAAAAGCGTTATGCTAATAAAAGGTATTTAGTCAATTGTATTTTAAAAAGGTTGTTCAGCCAGAAGCGATTAAATGTAGAATCAGCTGGCGCATTAAAAGAGCTGTTAGATAACACAAGTGACTGCCTTAATGCGCTAACAAATTTAAACATCAATGTGAGTACATGGGATGTTATCATCATCCATATGGTAACATTTAAATTAGATCATGAAACGCGAAAACAATGGGAGTTAAGCAGTTCTAACGATTCAAGCAACAAGTTGCCCACCTTTGAAGAACTTAAAATATTTCTTGAAAGTCGTTTTCGCGCATTAGAATGTATAGAGCCGCGAAAAGCCGGGGCTCACCAGGCCAGTAATAGTTCACAGGTTCATAGTTCGAAAGCAATGCTAACCACAAAGCCATCCAATATGCGTTGCGAATTCTGTTCTGAAGCTCACAAACTTTGTTTTTGTAAAAAGTTTGCAAAACAAGCACTTGAAGCTAGGCGTGATTTTGTACGTAAAAACACAATATGATTTAACTGTTTAGGCAGTAACCACACAGTTTATAACTGTAAAAAGGACACCAGGTGTAGAGTTTGCCAAAAGCGCCATCATTCGCTGTTACATATAAACAGTGGGTCGGCAAATGAAGACCAAGATCCTGAAGTTAAGCTAACTGCTGATAGTGCCTGTCCTTCGACTAGTGCTAACCAGATAGTTTCTTGCTTGTCAACAGGGAAGGTACCCAAACCCAGACAAGTTTTATTAGCCACTGGGCTAATAAAAGCTGAGTCAAAGACGGGTGGATACCAAATAGTTCGAGCCTTACTCGATCAAGGTTCACAGGCTTGTTTCATTACAGAAGCAGCAGTTCAATTTCTTAACCTGAAAAAGATTCCTATTCAAGGGTTTGTTTTAGGATTAGGAGACAATAGGTCAACCATGACAAAGTACATGGTACAAATAAAGATCAAGTCTCGCGTCGATTTTAGTTTTAAGTTCACGTTTAATGCTTACGTTTTAAGCAAGATCACCTCTTACTTACCAGAGCGAAGCTTAAGCACGGATGCTTTCGACTGGTTAGAGGTCAACAATCTGTGTTTAGCAGATCCAGATTTTAACACACCCAACAAAATCGATATTCTGTTGGGTGCTGATGTTTATAGCTGCATTATTAGAGAAGGTTTAGTTAAGATTCCTTCTGGTAGTCTTTTAGCACAGAGCACTAGATTAGGTTGGGTCCTGTCAGGTGTAGTGGGTCCTGAAAGTAATAGTTCAAATAAAATTAACGTAATGCATTGCAAGGTGCAAATAGACGATATTTTAAAGAAATTTTGGGAAATTGAAGAGCAAATTAGTACTAAACGGATATTTACACCAGAGGAGAAGAAATGCGAAGAGTTTTATAGTGAGACTACTAAGAGAGACAGCGATGGTAGATATGTAGTCAGGTTACCTTTCCGAGATGAAGATCCTCCCTGTAAGTCTGGAAATTCACGTGGCATAGCTAAATCGAGATTTCAAGCATTAGAGAGAAGATTAGCAAAGAACAAAGTCTTAAAAGAAAAATACACAGAAGTAATAAATGAATATTTACAGTTAGGTCATATGAGGCACGTGAAGAAAGACGATAGCAAAAGGGACGAAGCAGTATATCTACCACATCACGCAGTCATTAGGGATGACAAGACCACCACTAAAGTTCGTGTTGTTTTCAACGCCTCTCAAAAGAACAACAAAGGAGTGTCACTAAATGATACGCTCATGGTTGGTCCAACATTGCAGGCTGATTTACGTCACACGGTTTTAAAATGGAGAGTACATGCTATAGGACTTGTAGCGGACATAGTAAAAATGTATCGTCAAGTGAAGGTAGCTGAAGAAGATGCAATGTTCCAAAGAATACTGTGGCGTGACAGTCCGGACAAAGATATACAAGATTACGAGCTTGTGACTGTGACCTTTGGAACAGCTTCTGCACCGTACCAAGCAATCAAAACTTTACGTCAGATCGCTGTTGATGAAGGCGAAAACTACCCACTAGCAGCAGATAAGGTTTTAAATTGCTTCTACGTGGACGATTTTATGACAGGATGCAATAGTGTAGAAGAAGGCATTGAAATATATAAGCAAATGATAGCATTATTAGGAAAAGGTGGATTTGTATTACAAAAATGGAATAGTAACAGTCAAGAAGTACTTATGAGAATAGAAACAATTGAAAATAATGAAGTTAAAGAACACCAAAATCAAACAAGAACAAATGGTAATAAGGACAAAACAACAGGACAAATAGATATTAAACAGAACAAGGAGTTAGAGAAAATAGAACACAAAGAAGAGAAAGGGTTAGAGATCAAATTAGATGATACAATAAAAATTTTGGGACTTACCTGGAACCGCAACGAAGATACTTTCCAGTATTCGGTGAATCTTCCTCCGTTGACAACTGCACCTGTAACTAAAAGGACAATTATATCAGACATAGCCCGATTGTTCGACCCACTAGGTTGGTTAGCTCCTAGTGTGGTTTTAGCTAAAATGTTTATCCAAAAATTATGGCTTGCAGGTGTTAGTTGGGATGAAGAACTAAACATTGAATTAATAAAGGAATGGAGTACTTACCGTGAAGAGTTGTCACTACTTAGCAGAGTTCGAATACCTCGTTGGCTTGGAACTAAGTCGCACGACGATCTTGAGCTGCATGGCTTCAGTGACGCTTCTAAAACCGCGTACTCAGCCGTAATCTACTTGCGGATAGTAGATATTGAAGGCAACGTTCATATTTCGTTGTTGGTTGCAAAAACCAGAGTAGCCCCCATCAAGCAAATTAGTATACCTCGTTTAGAGTTGTGTGGAGCAGTTCTGTTGTCAATTCTTTTAATAGAAACAGCAAATGTCCTGAATATTTCTAAGGATAAAATCAAGGCTTGGACAGATTCCACTGTCGTGTTGGCGTGGCTTAACAGCCATCCGAGCAGATGGAAGACATTTGTGGCGAATCGCACCTCAGAGATATTGACCACAATGAAAGCATCTCAATGGTTTCATGTAAAAACCAAGGACAACCCAGCAGACTGCGCCTCACGAGGTATTTTACCTAGTGCATTTATAGATAATGATTTATGGTTTTCTGGACCACCATTTCTAACTCAGAGAACAATAGTTTATAAAAGGCCAAATGATTTGAATATCGACTTAGAAGAAACAACAAAAACACACATTGCTACAGTGCCAGAGCTTTCAATGTTTGAGCGGTATTCGTCATTACAAAAATTAGTTAGGGTAATCGCATATTGCAGACGTTTTTTAAAGAATAACACCTTTAAACGTAGTTATTTACAAAATTTAGAGCTAGAAGCAGCTTTAGAATGTTGTATAAGACAAACACAAAAAGACATATTTACAGTAGAATATCTACAATTACAGGACAAAGGTTATTTACAATTAAAATCTAGCAAACTGAAGTCACTTTGCCCTTTTCTTGACACAAAGGGTATCGTGAGAGCTCGAGGACGACTCGCAAAGTCGGAACTAGACGAAGATTCAAAACATCCGATCGTCTTACCACATTCTAGCGATCTGACTCATCTTATAGTAGCAGATGCGCATGAGAAAACACTGCATGGTGGTCCTCAGTTGCTGTCAAACTTTTTAAGATCAGCCTATTGGATAATAGGTGCTAGATCTCTAATCCAACAACATGTTCGCAAATGTGTTATTTGTGCGAAACAGAGGGCTAGCGTTCGAAATCAACTGATGGGCGATCTTCCATCAGTCCGATGTAGGCCAGCAAGACCATTTTTACATAGCGGAGTGGATTATGCTGGACCCATAAACATAAGAACTACAAAGGGCCGTGGTCATCGTTCATACAAAGGCTATATATGCCTTTTCGTTTGTATGTCCACACGCGCTCTTCATTTAGAGGTAGTCAGTGATATGAGCACACAAGCGTTTTTAGCTGCCTTTCGGCGATTTGTGTCGAGACGAGGTCACTGTGCTAAATTATGGAGCGATAATGGCACTAATTTTGTAGGTGCCTCCAGAGAGTTACAACAGTTGGCTTCTATACAGCCAGCAATAGCAGAACACCTGGAAGCAAACAATACTAAGTGGCATTTTATACCGCCTCATTCTCCCAATTTCGGTGGTCTTTGGGAAGCAGGTGTAAAATCCACCAAGTTTCACCTTAAAAGGGTAATCGGTGATTCTACACTTACGTACGAGGAAATGTCTACACTCCTCAACCAAGTGGAAGCATGCTTAAATTCGCGACCGATAAGCGTTATTAACTTTGCTGATCCTGGTGAACCCCTGCCATTAACCCCTGGACATTTTCTGATTGGCGAACCGATAGTTAATGTGCCAGATACAAACTATGAAATTTCAAATGTAAGTTATTTGTCAAGGTGGCAATTTATTCAAAGGATGCTACAATCATTTTGGAAGCGCTGGTCCCAAGAATATTTGTCCAATCTTATAAACCGGTACAAATGGTCTTCTAAAATTCCTGAGCCAAAAATTGGTGACATTGTTTTAGTTAAGGAAAACGATTTGCCGCCAAGTCGTTGGTTGTTAGGTCGCGTAGTAGAGAAGCATCCCAGTGCTGATAATATCACCCGTGTAGTCACATTACGCACTAAATCTACTACTATTAAGAGGCCAACATCCAAACTTTGTATTTTACCAGTTGCAGATCACTGAATAATTTATGTTTATTTTTTAGCCATTTAAGTTAGTTTTAGATTTAATATGTTTCAGTTTTTTTAATGTATAAACGTTGTTATGTTAAAAAGGAATCATTTATTAATTTAAGTTGTAGTTCATAAAGGACATTCCTTCAATAATGTCCTTGGTGGGCGGTATGTTCACAACCATGTTAGTCTAGAAACCGCTCACCAAGAGTTCAAAATGTAAAGTTGTACATTTGCAGAACTAGATGGTGTTGACGGCGAATTAGAAGTCGCAATTAAGGTTGTCACGCCGTTTGGTTAGGTCAAAGTACATAGAGTTCAGTTTCAGTTCAAAAATTATACAGTTCAAATATGTCAAGTTTAAGTGTGTGTTGAGTTCATAGTAAAAAGGTCATAAAGTACAGTGCTTGTGTTATTTGAAGAAGTGTACCATCCTCCGAGTCCTCCGGAACCCAACAAAGACAGAAAGAAAAATCATTCATTAGCCCGTACAGGACAAAACGCATAAAATTAAATAGTGAAATTATCAACTGATAAAAATTAAACATAGAAAGAAAAAAAAAAAAAAAAAAAAAAAAAAAAAAACGAAATTGGTCCTGTACAAGGCCAAAAGGCCCCTATCTCAGCATGATGCTGTAACATTAAAAAAAACGTCACAGCGCTGGTATTAGTATTAATACCATTAACCTTTGAGCAGGAGAACCACTACAAGCCCTATGGTTCCCCCGACTGCCTGCCATGCCAGTGCTACGCGGCCGGCTCGGTGAACAGCTCGTGCGACGTGCAGACGGGCCAGTGCCACTGCCGCGCCGGCGTCATCGGCCGCGCCTGCGACTCCTGCGCTAATCTCTACGCCGAGGTCGCGCCTAACACTGGCTGTGAAGGTAATCCTAGTTTTACATCTAGTTTTTATTGTTACTTAATTTTTATGACATTATATGATTAATTTATTTTACTGACTGATCAATGTTTATAACTGACTATTAGGTATGTATTTGGATTTTAGTAATTTGGTTTTTATTTTGTAATTTATTTTGTAAATTTTTATAAATTTGTACGCCTTACTGGTGAAACATGTAGGTACGTACAAAATATTAATATTGTGTCATCTTGCGTGCTTAAGTTGCATGTATAAGTATGCATGTTTTAACAAATAAAATTATCTTTATTTTTACATCAAATATTAAGTGGCGGAGTAACACTACAAGCCCAATAGCTCGGGTTATTTACCTGTGAACATTAGAACTTTGATAATGCAGGCATATTCAGGGTGTAAGGAACAGCCCTCCGCAAACACGGGAATTTTTCTTTTTCATTTTTTAATCGTTTTTTCTGGTACTATTATTACTATGTGAAATTACATTCTCTGTACGCAGCACTCCATTTATGTAAATAATACGGCTAAAATAAAAAAAAAACCGACAATGGATGTTGAAATATGCACTCTAACAAACGACGCGTGATATCAGCTGTTCACTTCCTGCCTAGCTACAAAGTTTTTCGAACTCGTCGTCGCGCTTGCCGTTCGCTTGCGTTTCGCCACGGTAACGATACATTGCGTATGAGGAAATAAAACAAATCAAAATTAATGGGTTTACATAACGTTACTGAAATAATTTATTGTACCTGTCGTCTTAGTATGATAATTATACTGAATTAACCCCATTAGTCTAGTAAGGGTCTTAAAAAAAAACAGATTGAGCGTTTTGCTTCTCAGACCATTTTCTATGTTGCAAAAAAATAGTCTAACATAGTACTAATGTCAGTTTCTGTTTAGTACATCAGCCCTTCTGTTTCTTTCAACAGTTGTTTACGATGGATGTCCTCGCTCATTCTCTCACGGCGTGTGGTGGCCGAGGACCAAGTTTGGCGTTGAAGCCGTGACTGACTGCCCTACTGGTAAGTTAAACATATACAGCCGATAGAAAACAAGACTACCTATTAGGTACTTATGTAGGTACTAACTACATACATAAGTACTCAAACAACGACAACTGAGGAGCTCGTGGCTAGATTATAACAGCCGCTCGGATCAATCTTCAGGTTAAGCCGCGCTTGCCTAGGTTGGTCTGTGGATAGGTGACCATCCATTACATACCGAGTTTCCTCCGTGCCTCGGAAAGCACGTTAAGCCGTTGGTCCCGGCGGTCATTTGTAGATCTTTGACAGTCGTTACAGGTAGTCATTGACCTGAAAGTCTGACAACCAGTCTTACCAAGGGGTACCGTTTTACCCGTACTAACTGGGTTGTGGAGGTCAGATAGGCAGTTGCTCCATGTAATATACTGGTATTCAGCTGCATCCGGTTAGACTGGAAGCCGAACCCAACGTAGTTACGAAAAGGCTAGGCAGATGATTTAGTTACCAACATTTAATAAAAGAGATAAAGATGATCATTCCTTTCATTTGCTTTTAGGTACAAGTGGTAAAGCAACGCGTATGTGTGACGAGACACAAGTAGTACCCTGGCAGGAACCTGACATGTTTAACTGCACCACGTCCACCTTCTATCAACTAAGGAAACAGGTATGTGATCAGAAGGTACAGGTGTGTCACTTGGTGTGAAGTAGAATAATACGGCTATAACCGGTCATTGTAGACCGTCATTTTAGTTTTGTCTCCAATCGAAAGACATTGCTCCTTGGATTTTGACCATTAAAATAAATAAGTTCTCATAAAAATAGCTACCGAAAGCTCAGTACTTTCAGTGCACGTAATCAAGAAAAAATATAGATTGACCATTAAGGTGGACGTACACTTATCCACGCCGAACGCGCCGAACGAATTTTAGAATGACTTGTATAAAATTAAAATTTAGGAAAAAAAAAATATGTGTGCGTCCACCGTTAACAACCATTTCATGCCAACCTTTTATCACAGCTAAGCAAGATAGAAACCGGCGAGTTATCAGTGAACACATTCGTGGGCGTCCGTCTAGCTGCAGACCTCACCTCCGCCTGCGCCAACACACCACTCCTGTACGGCGCTGACGTCCTGGTAGCCGAGGGCATATTGTTGGAACTGCTGCAGTATGAGATGAGGCAGGCTGGCTTGAACCTTACGCATAGTCAGGATAAGGATTATGTTCGGGTGAGTGGACTGTCTAACATACTCGTATAACTCCTGTACGGCGCTGACGTCCTGGTAGCTTATTAGTAGTGATGCAGTACGAAAAGAGACATTTTTTTTTCGGGTGAGTAGTCGTTAAAATCTTTAAGAAGTAGAAAAACTCAAGTAATATTTTCTTGCAATACTTTTTCAATACACTTCCTCGAAAATTGGTTCTTATCGCAGTTTGATTAGGTTCAACGTGCAATGTATTTTACACGCGTGCTTTCTTTTTCATTTTCCAACACGTGTGCGGGAATGAAAATTGCCACAGATAACTATACCTATATTTAGTCCAAATTGGTTCAATGCCTATAATAGTAGGAGATGAATGTTTTTTTTTTATTTCGGCTAAGCACTATGCGTCTTTACGGCGTAAATATTTTTTGAATATTCAAATTGTGTTTATAAATAGAATATCATAGATAAACATGATTATTTAAAACTAATATTTACTTTTATAAACAAAACATTTATTTGTGTTCTAAATTCAAAAATATAAAAAGAACTATTTTTATATTAGGCTATTTAGCGGCTTCTTACCTTTGCTTCTCCTTCAACCTGGCGAAAGCAAAGCGCGGAAAAAAATAATTCATGTCAAATATTTTTTTCGTTCTTTTATTTTATTTCTTCAAAAGTGTATTGAAAAACATCGTTTGATACACGTGGACATTTGTTATGTTTTGCAGTTCTCTGCTCAAACCACTTAATTCCGCCTCGGATGCAATAACAAACTTTCTCCACTTGTATCAAAATGTACTATTTCTTCATGCTACAACAAACTCACCATCTCCTTAATTTTCAGAACGTAATAAAATCCGCCAACACGATCCTGGACGCTCAATACTCGAAGGAATGGCGTCGTATTCGAGAGTTGACCGGCCACGGTATGGAGTTGTTGCTGCAACGGTTCGACAAATATATCGCAGTGCTTGCCGAGAGCCAGCACGATACTTATACAAGTCCCTTTGAGATCAACACTAGTAATTTGGGTAAGTACATCAGGGTCAGTTCACACCAGACGAGAACATTTTCGTTACGGAGATATTGAACGTCTAAGTTCCAACTTTTTCAGTTTTTAGAAATACAAGTTTTAAATGTTTTAATCAACCCATCATCATAATGTTTTTGGCGTTAGAATGAGTCCTGCCGTAAAACGTCATTTTACACCCCAAAAGAAAAACAAGTTTCCCATCATTTTTGCGTAGACTTTTTGTACGTGTTTGATGTACTCAATGCTTGGTTGACGGCTTCGTGACGGTCTGTTTACACTTTGTACCCCCTTAGGCCTTCAATATGTGAAATAGAGAAATTTCTATTGGAAAACCAGTATACAACTCTCATTCCTTTTCAGTAATCGGCGTCGACATAGTAACAGCAGAATCGATCTACGGCTTCGAGCCGACCCAGCTGAATCGATACAACATAGACTCATACACGACTGAACGCGTCGTTTTACCCGACACATCATCCTTCATACACTCTCCCATTCAAACGCCTATATACCATGCTAATGGCAAGATCAACAAGCATAGGAAGCCGTCGAGTCCTACGGTGTCGTTCCCAAAGTATAATAACTATGTGAAGAGTAAAAACAAGTTTGATAAGTATACGAGAGTGCTGCTGCCGTTAGATCTGCTTGGGATTACTAACAGTAATATTCAAGGTGAGTGTTTATTTTAAGTTTCTTGTTTTTTCTACCGGGCTAAATAAGAACCACCTCGGTCCGAGCATACTTTGACCGTGTCAACGCGGCTTGACAGCATTTGTCACTTACAAAGAAAATGAGAATTCAAAAAAAAAATAACTGAGTTGAATCATATCCAAGTGGCAAATCTAACTTGCCCGCGTAGAAAACCGCCGTGGAAACGGGTTTTGTCGACGTGGAATCGACAAAATGACATAAATGACAGATGAACAAAAAAAAACCTGTCATTTTGTCGATTCTTTCTTCGAAGAAACCCGTTTCTGGTGGTCCACATTATCATGATTCTGATGAAGACGAAATCACGGTCAATTCGAAATCGTGGTTGAACCGCTAGAAGAGTCATGGTGGAATTCAATTAATCATGAAAGAGACTACATTTTCCTTCTTAATACGTTCTTATTTTCATCATAGTCACCAAGGTATTAACAACAAAGCTCTTTCAGAAAACCTCGACCTAAACTACGAATCCCGTGCCGTGTTTTCGTACCTCCAATACTCTCGCAACGCATCACAACTAATGCCTCTCCGTATGGACGAGTCCGTCAGCCAGCGCTGGGGCGTCAACATTACCGTCGGGTCACCCATCATACAGCTGGCCTTGTTCGTCCCCGAGTACGTGTGGACCAAGGAGGCCAGCGACGAAGATAACTCCATAGAGAACAATGTGGATGATGTTGAAGGTATGCAGCGGTCTGCGTTAAACACCATAGGGATCTTGTCATCTCAAGCTACACCAAAAATACAATTCCGAAGCCGGCCATCATTGCAATTAGGCGGCTTTGCCGATGCTTTTTGTAGTGTACCTAAATTGTGTTTCAGGTTTGCGTCTCGTGTCGTAAAATATCTTCCAAAAATACAGCAAATACCGTAACAAAAAGCTAGAACTAAATCATCAATACCGAGGAAATTGACACTCCTTTCATTCATATTTTCGGATAAACACGAAAGTCGAAATCCCTCTTTATAATAAGACTATTAGAAAGATCTACCTATTTCTGAATATTTATACATGTTTATCTTCAACAGGCATAATCTACACAAACAAAGGCAACGCACACCACCAACAAACCAACCACATCAACCCTAACAGCCAATCAAAAAACAGCTGGCCACTCGAAGAGCCACAGAACCACGACCATCACGGGCCCGTCCTCATACAACCAGCATTCAAAAAACAAGAAAAATCCTTCACAAGCGACAACCTACAAGAAAACGAATCATCTTACGTCGCTGAAAAGTTAGAAGCTAATGAAGGACCAAAAGTAATGGCTTTGATAATGGAAAGTGGGAATTTAACAAAAGACGGTGTGCAGAAGAAGTTGGTGTACAAGAGCTTGAGCGGGATTCGGTTGAAGAGACCAATTAGATTGCAGATGTGGCTGGATATTCAAAGGGAGACGTTTGGATCTAGAACTAACCCGCAGTGTGTGCATTGGTCTACTTTGAGAGGGTAAGTTTGATTATATTAGATTATACAAGTGAAAAAAAAAAATTAAAGGAAATTTAATTCGAGGGACTAAGTTGGATCCCGAGAGCATTGAAGGATTCTACAGTAGAATCCCGAGCGTAGCAAGGGAGAGGCCTTTTCCGAGTGGCAATGGTAAAAAAGTGATTTTACCATTGCCACTCAAAAAAGGGCATTTGATTCATCGACAACACTGAATAAAACTCTTTTTTAGTAACGAATATAAAAATTTCGATTTTAAAACAAGCACGAATTATAAGAATTAATTATTATTAATTAATTATTACAAAAAAATAAATAAAACGTGCTGACAAGAAATAAAATGTGTTATACAGGATGGAATTATTCAATGCCACCTGTAGGGAAAGTACTCGAAATACTGGAGATAGGAAATTTTACTCAAAGGAAACATTCCTTTATTTTTAAAAAATAAACAAATCTGCATTCACAGATTTTCGAAAATTCGCTTGCCACACGCGGGATCGTCACACGATACATTTAAACATTTCTCTTGAATCACTCAATCTATTGCCGAAAACTGCATTAAAATCTAATAATAGAAAAAGAAAAAAAAAAGATCTAAGCGTACAGCGGGAGCGACTTTGTTTTATGCTATGTATCTTTTCGACGCCTATTTTTTAAATCAGTTGCTAATTAAAACGGAATTTCCAACATTCCACTGCCGATATCTCCAATTCGGCTAATATTCTGCTTCTCCCAGGTCTGGAGAATGGTCCCGCGTCGGTTGCCACACTGAGATCGACTACGACTGGTCGCCGTACTCTAACGAACCGCTTCTTATCAACTGCACCTGCAACCATCTGTCTACCTTCGCTGTACTCGTCGATGAGGTTGATATTGAGGTAAGTGTCTTATAGTTATACTTATATCTCGCTTGTATTTCCCCAAAGAGCTAAGCGTCAGATATGTTGGGGGCGAGCCTATTGCCATCAAGCGGGCACAAATCTAGGCTCCGTATTCTTGAAACGAATATCAGGCAAAACGTTATTGTGTCACTTTTCTTGATCTGGATATCGAGCTTAGAACCTCATGTTCGGTAGCACTTGTGCGATCAACAAGCCAAGAAAAAAAAAAGGAATTTATCTACAATACCTAAATTAAAGTTGAAAAGAGTGTCCTCAGTTTCCACAAAATGTTGAGCATTTCAATAAGCATACAATCTTATAATTATTTTGAAAATCAGAATAGAATTAGAACTGTGCCCAAATTCTGCTCGCCAAAAAGGAAGGAAAATTGGTTAATTTAATTTAATTAATTCCTCGTAGGTTACACCTATACCATATTTAATTATTTAAGAACACACAAAAACGTAACACAGGAAATTAACATAGTATAATAACAAAAGGAACTCAACATTACCGTTTTTCTCCCTTCAGTTCATCCCGGAACCTTCACTCCTGGAATCAGTGACATCATACACCGCATTCAGCATATCTCTGCCCCTCCTCCTCATGACGTGGGCAGCGCTGTGCCTGATGCGAGGTGGTGCCGCCACCGTCTCCAACTCCATACACAAGCACCTCATCTTCTGCGTGTTTATGGCTGAGCTGCTGTACCTTATAGCTTTGAAGGCCAGGAGTTCTTTGGTGCAGAATGAAGTAAGTAATCTTGATTAAATAATCTCTTAAATTCTTTATCAAGTAGTTTTAGTTTCTGTTCCCACTGCTGGCTCACCGGCTTCTTATCTGTAAGAGGATCTTGTGGACTAGCGGGACTGGTGCTAGGTTGTGGATGCCTCATGTCTTCGAATGTTCGGTTCTAAGAAATGCTAACTCACGAAGTTTTCTTTCACGATTTTGAGATAAGTGGTGATGATTACACAAAGTGAATTGCTTGTTTTATTTTCGAACCTATAACTCATAAATCGTGGCCGTTTCTACTAAGCCATCACTGCTAGTTCCATTAAGCATAAAGCCGAGTTTCCACAAAACTGGAGAAGAGCCTACGGGCTTCGCTCAATCACATAGGTTGAAATTCACATCACGTCTTGGACGTTTTGTCAGTTTCATTCGTCCCGCTTTGTTGGAAACCAGGCTCTCGGTGATCGGGACTAGGGCTCTAGGCCTCGGCCGGCCCGCCCGGTGCCCGTCGCCTCTAAATGTCATACTGTGTGCAGTTCCTGTGCAAGCTGATGGCCATGTCGCTGCACTACTGGTGGGTGTGCGCGCTGGCGTGGTGCGCGTGCGACGCGTGGCAGCTGCGGCGCCTGCTGCGCGAGCTGCGCGACGTGAACCACGCGGGGCTGGCGGCGCAGCTGGGCGCCGCCTACGCCGCGCCGGCCGTCGCGCTGGCGCTGGCCGCCAGCCACCACCAGCAGCAGTACGGGAATGCGCTCTTGTGAGTACGCAACTACGCAACTACGCACTGCGCCCCGACCTATGATAATTCTTTCATATCATTTTAGGTTCTAAGTAAAAATGTAGCTACCTGCTACATTTTTACTTAGAACTTAAAATCTAAGTAAAAATGTAGCAGGTATGTGTTCAGTATAATCCATATTCATACTTACTTACTTACTAATATTATAAATGCGAAAGTAGGTTTGTTCACCTTTTCACGCCTAAACTACTGAACCGATAATCCAGAAATTTTGCAAATACGTTGTCAGATGTACAGAAACGGACATAGGCTTCCTTTCATACCGAAAAATGTACTGTTCCCGAGGAAAACAACAATAACGTTTTTATGATAACCCGAATTTAGTGTCAGATTCTAAATTAACACGAGCGAAACTGCGGGCGAATGCTAGTCAACGATAAAAAGCTTGGCTTGCACGTATAACATGCTACTCTTTGCAATTGAAAGATATCTGAACAGCATGTTTGGCCTGCGGGCCTGCCCGAACTTGCTGAACTGATTCCATGTTCGCATTTATACAGTTGCTGGGTGAGTTGTCACGAGCCAGTAGTGTGGTGGGTGGTGATACCGGCGGCGGTGTACGCGGGCGCAGCTCTGGTGTTCCTAGCGGGAGCTACGAGAGCGGCCTTCACTGTTAGAGATCATGTCATTGGATTTGGGAATTTGAGGTAAGCGAGAAGAGAGAAGAGATAAGGAGATCATTCATTTTGGGTTTTTTTTTAGCGGCCATCTGTAATAATTACAGGTACACATTTTTAAAGCACATGTGTAACGCATTATTTTTTACTATAGCGTCAATTTCGAAACTATTTGGGTTCAGAGATATACAGGTTGAATTTTTCAGTGCATGTGTGTGGTTGGTGAATGGCCAATTCCGAAACTATGAGGAATAGCGAAAACTGCTCAATGGAGTCTTGAACCTGATTAAGATGAAAACTAAAACTGCGTCATTAGATTTTAGATAAAACAATATTACTAGCCAGAAATCGAACCCATTGAATTTGGAAAAAAAACACTGTACTATTACACCATTCTATAGTGTCGCTAATAAAGATCAAATTCTGGGAAGTAATAACATACGGGAAATTAAAGGAAAGAGTTCAATTTTGATAAAATACATAACGGGAAACTATTTGTATTAGGGGTTTTAAGAATATTATATCGTTGTATATCTTTGTTCTCCAATTCATTACAGCATTGCCGTCATACAAAATAGTACATTGTTACCCTAGGAGTGTAAGTAACTTATTTAGTCCTTACACTCCTAGTACTTATCTAGTCATTCAGAGACGGGGTTTGGCGCCCGAACGTAGCGAGGGCGCCAATAGTTCATGGGACAATAAGTCTTTAACCCGAGGTAAACACTGTGCTTTTCATTACGAATACAAGGAAAATAAAAATAAAAACATGAAAAAACAAAATGAAGATCGGATTGTCGTTTTTCCGCCTCTTTTGTTTTTTTTTCTGTGGCTGGCCAGCTATTCAGCCATTATTTTTCATTTTCATCATTGAAAAATTTTGCCCAAATCTATGTTATTTTAAAGAAATAGTTGAAATTAAATTATAATAAAGTTATTTAAAAAAAATATATATTCTTTAATTAATACTACTACTAAAAAAACTTTATGTCATTTCAATTTTACATCGCGCTGTAATGAAAGTTGAGTGAGTGAGGCTGTAAAGAAAGTTGGAACATGGTTTAATAGAAATGTGAAAATAGAACTAGGCGATGGATTATGGTGACGTTTTTCATAATTCCCCGTTTCGTATCCACTGACCTCAGGGTGGCTGTGAAGGGTTTGTAGAAGAATTTTCAGATAATGATTACTTTATACATCACAGTTGGATGATGAACTGTCCTATTTCCCCGCAGAATGCTCCTAGGCGTGAGCGTAGTGTGCATGCCGCTGGTGTGCGTGTCGTGGGCCAGCGCGCTGCTGCTGGGCAGCGAGGCGGGCGGCCGGCGCGACGCGCTCAGTGCGGCGCTGGCGGCCGCGGTCGCCGCGCATGCAGCCGCTGCCACTCTCGGATACATCGCTTTCAATATCCGCGTCAGGGATAACTTGAGGAGGTAACATTTTGTTATATTTACTGTGTGCATTACTGCTGGGCCGCACGTGATGTGCTGAGTGCAGCGCTGTTTCTTTATTGATTCTCTTGCCCTTATCTCAATTCATTTGGGGTCGACGTAGAATGTCTTCTTCTTCCATACTTCTCTTTTCCTCATTCCTCCGCATCACATGCACGTACCACGACAACCGATTACCACACAACTTTTCAGTCACCGGCGCCACTTTCAGACTTTCTCTTACATATTCATTTCATACTTTATCCATTCGCGTAACACCACACATCCCCCATAGCTTTCTCATCTCCGCGACATGCAAATGCCTTTCTTTCTTTTAAATTAATTAAATTAAATGTATAATATAAACGGATGGGGCTGAAAAGTTCTGGAGTGGCGACCGCGAACCGGAAGACGTTGCGTTGGAAGGCATCCCACTAGGAGGACCGATGACCTGGTGAAGGTTGCGGGAATCCGTTGAATGCGAGTCGCACGGGACCGGTCAATGTGGCGACACTTGGGGAGGCCTATGTCCAGCAGTGGACGTCTTTCGGCTGAAATGATGATGATGATGATGATATAAAAAATATGTTTTATTTCCCTGCAATCTTTTGAGAAAAGCACTATAATTATTTGCCTCGGCAGAAATGGCAATTGCCTGTCTCGTATTAGTGAAGTCCTCACGGCATTTGCAATAATATAAGTACTATTTTATAAGGAACATCATCTTCCTGCGCTTCTCCCATGTTAATTGGGGTCGGCGCAACACGTTTTTTTCTTGTCATTCGTCACGCTATCATTTACTCCTTTTTCCTTCATATTTATAAAGACCATGGAAGACTTTAAGCTTCAAAAAGACGTTTCAATAATCACATAGGTACAAGCAATTGAATTTTAAAACCTTTTACAGGACGGTACTAAGATGTTTAGGCAAGAAGGTGCCTCTGGTCGACACGTCAGTCATCATCAGCAGCAGTGCTCAAAACTTATCACAAGTCAACAGGTAATTAACACACTATTTATTTATTTAAACTTCATGTACAACAATTGTACATTTGCCTCGAGGCCTTCTCTACCAGTCAACCTTTGGGTTACTTAAGACAGTCTTATGTAACCCAAAGGCATTTCTTTTACCCTATCACAAGATAGGGTAAAAGAATGCATATAAATACTGTTAAGTACATAAATATGCTGATGAAATAAACTAAAACTTACTATAATTTATAATAATTACAAAGAGTCCCCAGAATACGAGAAACTGATGTCTTGTCATAATTATTATTATGACAAGACATCAGATTGAGAGAGTCTGACTTTAAATAGTATTCCGAACTTTTGTTTTGAAAGACATTTTGCTTTCAGATTTTTTTATATCAATGGGTAGCGCGTTCTAGAGCTTAATTGATTAGACAGTGTAAAAATTAGACATAAAACCGGTGCAGTGTGAAAGAATTTGAAGGAGTCGATTTTTGGAAGATCCAAGGTCAAGACTGATAGAACTACCCAACACTTTAAAATTAGTTTTTTTTAGTAATACGGAGCACAAGGATTGTTCATGATTGTGAAAACATGCAGAGAGATCTAAGGAACCTCCTGTCGCCATATTGTCAATTCTCTCAGATCAATCAAACAAAACTTCACCAGCCATGACTGTAAACCTACAACAAACTTATCTATTTTCGACTTTATAGCAGACGAATTAAAGTTTATAATGTATTGTTGTCTTAGGTCCGCCTTGGCGTATCATAGTAGTACGGAGCCAGGACGTCAGTTGAGGAACATTGGAATATCAGCATCATCTACCACTTCTAGATCTACTACTAAAACTAGTTCTAGTCCTTATAGGTAAGCACTACATTTACTTTATTATATAATAACTAACTGCCTGTTCTTCCGTGTTTCTGAAAAAATATTAAACTCAACATCATTTTGTTCAATCAATCATGTGACGATATTCAGAAACTTGATAAGGTCTCAAGAAAGGCACAACTCCCTCTTAAAACCACTACATAAGGCTCAAAATACAATGATTCAAGCGTCTTGAAATGCCTTAAGGTCTTAGCCCTGATACACGACACCACTCCCACCCGGCAAAAAGAATATAATTCAAATATGGGCTTTAAGTATTTCTATTTAGATATAGGTAATTTACATTGGCAACATAAATTAGCAGACAGCTCGCTGTCAGCGGGCTTACCGCCGCCAATGCCATTGCCAATGTAAAGTATATCTAAAGAGAAATACTTAAAGCCCATATTTGAATTACATTCTTTTTGCCGGGTGAGAGCGGGGTCGTTTATGTGGACCTTTAATCCGCGAACTAAACTAAGTTATCTAAAAAAAACATATGATATCGTTTTGTCGTGGAGCCGCGTTCCAGCAATATAGGTAAGTAACGGAATTGCGCAGATCTGCGTTCCGCCATACTAAACAGTTGAGGGATATTGAGTGTGCTGTTTGATAACCAGCTTTTGGCACTGAGCCTAACGATCCAAATCGAATAGCGCGCTGAATGACACCGTGTTACCAATATAGCGAAAAATTATAAACTACACTTCAGCCAACTTATCTGTGCAGCCGGGAAAAAACAGAACTAAAATAAATGTACCAAGTTTGACATATCGATCCAAATTTTCTTGACAAGCACATTGAACTGCACATTTAAAATGGTCGTACTGTAATACTTGCCACAGTCGCAGTGACGGTCAGCTACGTCACACCAGCACTTCGACGTCGAACTACAACACGAGTGCGAGCGACATGCCCGCCTACCTCCGAGGATTCGACTCTTCGCTTCATACTAGGAAAGATGGCAAGTATTCTAATACCCTGCTCTCTTTTGCGACGACCCGAATGGCGCAGCGGTAGTGAGGCTGCCTTACGTTCTTAAGGTCCCGGGTTCGAATCCCGGTAGGAGCAAATGTTTGTGTGATAAGCATGGACATTTGTTTCCTAGTCATGGATGTATATATGTATAATAAGTATGTATTTACAAACAAAAAGTATCTATGTAGTATATCAACTATCTGGTGACCACGACACAAGCCTCGTTGCTTAGTGTGGCACTAGATGGCGCTGTGTGTAATGTCCAACGATATTTTTTTTTTTTTTTTCTAGCTCTCTTCCATGACTCTGAGTGTACCTAGCTCTTGGTTATGGTGTTAGACTGATTGCGAACTGATACACTGACCGAGATTGACTGAAATGATAAATTATCTATTTATCTTACTAACTGTCCTGTTGTGTTAGTAAATATTGACGTCACGGAAAAGCATAGACATCCGCGCGATGTAAACCTCTACAGAGAAAACAAAATAATTTTGTGCAAAAGTTAGGCCTAACGTTTGCATATTGCAAACTTATTATTATATTGTTATTAACATATTATTGTGTGTTTGTTTATTATTGTGTTGTATTGTTATTAACATATTATTATATGGCCTTCATACTTTATCTTGGTATGGAACTTGTCTATTAACCAAACCAGTGAATTTTTTTTTTTTTTTTTTATGGTTAGTTAATCATATTCTGGACTGTAATTTTTAGTCAATCCATTTTCAATATATTTATTGACATATTTAATTTGTTAAAAATACTTTTCATCCATTAACCAGCTCGGTGAAGGGGTCTTAGACTATAACTATCATAATTTGATTTTCATAAAATGATGAATCAATATTGTAAATCACACCAAAACATTATGTTGTAAACTCCACTGTAACTTCTCAATCCATTCTACCCAGACGAAGGTCGGCGGCGGCGCAAGGCCCCAGACGGCGCCACCACGGGACAGACCGGCGACGACGCCACCGAGGGCACCGACAGCGACAGCGACGGCAGCGCCAGGAGCCTGGACCTGGCTTCCAGCCACTCTTCTGATGATGACGAGACCAGCACTAGGAGATCCAGTCATCCGCCTTCTGCCAATAGTTAGTATCATTCTTACTGCACTAGGTACTAATATTGAAAATTCATTCTTAAAAGTTCATGAGGATGTTTCTTGGTTATTCCGTTTTTCTCGCAACAACGAAGCAACAAAACGATTGAATGATTTTTTGACTTGCTATCCCGGAAAAATGCATTATTTTGGTATAGACTACGCGAACGAAACCATGTTAATAGTTTGTAAAAAATAATATTAGATAACTAAAGTATGGATTCAGTGACGGCAGCGCCAGTAATTAATAATCACTACTACTTATTTTTAAATAAAAGAGGTTGCGCTCAGTTTTATTGCCCAAGAATGGTGTCAATGCCAATTTGCCATGATGGTGATGCCATCGAAGATCACGCTATACAAGTAAACGATTAATCATTGTGTCCTTTCTAGAGATCAAAATGTCACTCCCGACGACTCTATCACCCTCCTCCAGGAAAGCAGTAGGGAAATCAGTACATCATTTAATTAATATAATTTTTATATTTTATATTAAAATAATTTTTAAATATAATAGAAACAAACCGCCGTCATTCCGATCACGCCGTCGAGGTCCGTCGCGACGTCCCCGTTCACGTCCCCCTTGCTCGAGCCAGCCCGCGCTGCTGAGCCAGTAGTCACGCAAATCCCTTTGTTGCCCCCCCCCCCCCCCCCAGCGCCGCCCTAAGCCGTAGCTCGTACCCCTCAGGGGGTGCCCTAAGCGCGCTGTCGCTTAGTTTATAAGTTTTATGCCCATGGCTTGGAGGCCTTAATCTCAAGGCACCACAGGATAGACCGGTTTAATAGAAGCCAACCTCATAGGTTGACCTGCGAGACCAAATCCGAAAATAATAATAATAACAAGAACTTCAAAAACACAAGACAGTCCCTCAAAACGCCCACCCTTAACCACATCCTAATACTTTAGCTGGGTAGAAAAAAGGGACAGAATTTATTTATTTAACACTTCAAGCACAAAGTACAGAGGCGGACTTAATGCCGTAGGCATTTTCTACCAGTCAACCTTTGGGTGATGCAGAGACAAGCAGTGGTAGGTGTACATCTGAAAATAATTTAATTAATACTAAGCTAAATTAGAAGGATATAAAATACTATAAATATATATAAATACTATAAATATATATTAAACTATTTATTACTGTAAATAGAAATATAAACGGATTTACTAAAATAAAAGACAAACAATAGAGAAAACATTACCGTTGTGATGAAACTGCCAGCTTCCTGCGAATGTACTCTCGAACTTTATTTTTGAAAGCCAAACGATTGGTTGCCATCCTGATTTCCTGGGGAAGCGCATTCCACAGAGAAATAGATTGCACAAAGAATGAACGATGAATGAAGTCAGTGCGGTGTGAGGGACAGTGAAGAACACGGTTTTGCGATGATCGCAGATTCAGATTATGGTTGGCACAAATGTACTGAAAGTGGGGAGCAAGGTAACTAGGGGAAGTGGGAGAAACGAGAAAAGAAAACAAGGTGATTAGCGCCCTTTGCTCCCTACGCTGACGTATGGGCAACCACTTAAGAAGAGACCGGTACTCGGACACATGATCATATTTACGCAGATTGAAAACGAATCGAATGCAGTTATTTAGAAGACGGTCAAGTTTGTCGAGGAGATCTGCATTCAGGTCAAAGTAGCACACATCACCATAATCGATGATAGGAAAAATTAAGGACTGTACAAGCATTGTTTTCGTATTTGAGGGTAAAAAGTTTCTCAAACGGTACAGAGCCCGCAACGAACCAGTAACTTTCTGGCTGACACGAGCGACTTGAGTATGCCATTTCATAGTGCTGTCGATGTGCAAGCCAAGATCCTTTACATCATTGCTAAATGGAACGACCGTACCGTCGAAAAGAACTGGTGGCAAGGTTGTACTATCCAACTTGCTCAGACTGCGAGAACTCCCAACGATGATAGCCTGACATTTATTCGGATTTACTGCCACACCAAATTTACCGGACCAGGTTTTTATGGCCATCAGGTCCCTATTTAGCTTCACGATTAGATCACGCATTTCGTCAACCCTCCCCTGACAGTACAACTGCAAGTCATCGGCATACAGATGATACGCACACTGAAGCTCAGAATAAATTCCCTTGGAACACATTTTTCTAATCGGATTACCTAAAACCGTCAGGAAGTCTTATACTGAATGCTTTTCGCAGGGGATCGAGCAACTAGTGGCAGTGCGGCAAGTTACTTGCCGAACATTACTGAAGGAGCACCACTTGCTATGCAGCCAAGATGGCCTTCGCATATACGAGAAGGTACGACTTAAACCAGTTATTTGTTTACTTTTGAAAGTTCAACCAAATTCATATTTAATGGGGTTGTTTGCTGGAAGTTTCGCAACCTATCAACTAGGATCTTCATTTTGCAGCTGTATTAAAGTATCAAAGACTTATAACAAACGCCATCTAAGTGCACGAAACGAATTTTTCAGTTTTCTTCCCCCTTGAAATAGTGTTGCTTGATGCACCTTGATGTTCCTTTGGCGCATTAATAAATGTATCGATTGTTTTGAAAATACATGATGGCGACATTAGTCTCGATTACAGCCTAGCGCTAAAAGCACATACAGCACGTTAATGATGTTATGTATGTACCGGCGCAGGATGGCCTCTACCAGAAGTGGTCATCATAAGGTGGGTTAGCAACTTCGATATCACCAGGATTAGGCCGGAATATAGCAGTTACTCGTGGGACGTGGTAACCACAGAGCATCATGTATAATACTAGGTAACTTGGTGGCAACGACAGCAGCTCCCGTCCATGATATACAGGGTGAATCAGACTCATCACGAAGCCGTCAATCAAACATTCTGTACATCAAACTAAGTAACTTTACGTAAAAATTATTGCTGGGAAACGACTTTTTTTTTGGGTGAAAAATCACGTTTTACGGTAAAGTTCAATGTACCGCATTCAAAACAATGTGCTGTTGGATAGATTGAATAGTACGGGGGTCGTGGAGGTGTTTAA
Source organism: Xestia rhomboidea (assembly GCA_963853795.1). Taxonomy (NCBI): domain Eukaryota; kingdom Metazoa; phylum Arthropoda; class Insecta; order Lepidoptera; family Noctuidae; genus Xestia; species Xestia rhomboidea. The sequence continues at coordinate 16,086,192 of OY970761.1, forward strand.
AGTAAAAATCTTACAAAAACATGTATTAAAAAAAAAAAACTTTGAAAAGGTTGGAACTTTGACCCCCAATATCTCCGTAACTAGAAGGTTCCCAGATATGGTCTAGAACAAAAAAATAATCGCAGACGGGGAGAACAAGTACCTTTTTGCTTCGTTAAGAGTCTTTTCATCCCCCCATCTCGGAAAGAGTATTTTTGCTCTTCGATATCTGAGTGCAAAAGTCGTTTTTATCCTCTAGAGGATAAAGTAAATTGAATTTAGAACATCGTGTGCACTAAGTTTGTGAATTCAAAACATCATTAAACCTATTTACTTCTACCTCCATGGTGCCGAATTTATCATAGGTACAACCTTTTTTAATTTGTTAAAAACTCAGACTCGGAACCTTCTTGGTGTACTTTTATAATTTGCTTTGCGCGCGCCATTTTCTTGTCAGGTCAATTGTTAAAACCTTAGGTTAAAAACAAGTGAAAAACGTAAAATAAGTGGTTTTGGCGACGAAGAAGTTTATTTGACGCCAACAGAATTGACTGAAACTGTTAATAATGCGCAAATGAGCTTTCTCCCTCAACAATCACGCGAGAAGGATTTGAAACAGTACGATATTAAAAAAGTTGAAAAAAAATAGGTAGAAAATGCCCAAGGCATTAAGTCCGCCTTTGTACAGTTTTTACTTGTGCATAAAGTTTTAATACTTAAATAAATAAATAAATATTACACTCAACTTAACTAAACTAACTATTATTTGTTATAATTTAAAGATTATTCTGTAATACTTACCTACCATAATGTAGTAGTTAACACCTAAACTGAAATAAAAGTATCTTGTGATTGTAAATGTTTTTTTTTTTTTGCATTTAGTAATTTCCTCGCTGAGGTGGGATGAAAAGTTACGTGTTGCACTCGAGTGCAAAGATTTTTCACCTCGTGCTCTTTTGATTCCCTCGCTAACGCTCAGGATTCTAATTTTTGAATCACTCGCTGCGCTCGTGACTCAATTTTAGAATCCTTCGCTTGCTCGGTTATCAAAATTGAGCACGCGGTTAAAAAGCAACTTTGCACTCTTGTATAACAAATAACTATTATTATGTCATCTGTTGGCAGCCGCGACGTCAACCAACGTTACAATCCGTGCCACGAAAGATGAGACCAGTCACACCACTTGTATACGAGTTAATTGTGTAACGAAATACTTCTTTTGACATATAGGTTTACAGATCGTAAACCCCCCTACCTAAACCTTCCTACTTGGTCTTCTTAATGTTTTACCTCGAGGCATAATCAAGATTTCACAAAGTTTCACTCGTTGCAACTGATGTGACAGGTCTCATCTTTCGTGGCACGGTGTGTACCACGCTCCACTAAAGTGACAGTCATCAGCCAGTGTCACTCTTATCCGACCTTCTTTGGTAGTTCCTAGTAACTTAGAAACGAACAGTCGGCGCCACTTGCTGCGTCATATGTTAATTTAGAATGATCTGTATACTAAACTTCACTCCTTCCATCAGAAAATCGCGGCGAGCATGCCCGCTGGCCCCGCGCGCCCGGCCCGCAGGGGGAGCGGCCCCCCTCCCCCCCCTCCCCCTCGGCGTCCCCCTCCCCCGCGCCGCTGCCCAACCCGGACCTCACGTCCGACGTGTTCCAGCTCAGCCGACACCGGATGAAGCCTTCCATACTGGAGAACGTGCACGACACCTATGTGGCTAGTGTGGACGCCAGTAGGTTGCCGCTCGATAACAGGTGCGTATCTCCACTAAGATTTCGCATCGATAAGTGTGGGTAGCTCCCGTAATAAGTAGTCACCAACTAAACAACAAGTTTCATACAAAACTTCAAATCAATTTGAGCCAACCTCATGACGTAATAAGCTACCATGCATGTGAAAACGATGACCGATAATCTCCTTTCAGATATGGCGTAATGGATGACGAACTAATGTACGGCGTCCTACCAACCGACACAGAGAAACAAATACCGTACGACCCGAACTACCCCATTTCACCGACCATGTACCGACTTCCCGGAAACCCATACGGGTCTAAAACTTACCTCCCAACGCGGACATCAGATTATGGATACAGCCCCACAAAATACTTAAACTCAGACCAAAATTTATACGGGTCCCGGGATTTCCGAGATTCTGGAGTTTCTACTAGGGAGCATGATGGATACCCGCCAAGGGATTTCCGGGATTCCGGCATAGCTACGATGTTGAAGAATGATTATCAAAGAAAAATGGATAGTCACTATGGAGGAGATTATACTGATAGGATGTCAGAGGGATCGGATAAGCATCATGATAAATATTTATTCCCTTATACAGGTACGTGAATGTTTTAACAGTGGTTTTGTGGTTGGTTTTGTGTTTGTACAGAGTGTTAACTTGTTAATTTAATGTTATTATAATTTCAATTCCCACTTCATGTAATTTACATACGTAGAATATAACAAGAATAATAACAATAAGATTCTCCAATAACGTGCCTTCCTTTTTATCAAGTTCATGAGCTGCCCAATTTTGTGAAGTGTTCCAAAAAATATTGAATTCAATACACACCTGCATATTTTTTTAGACTGGCAACATTTGAATACCTTTTCTTTGACGTTGTACTTTGAGAGTGTGCTTTTGTTTATTTGTTTTTATTTCTTCACCCAAGCTTATCCAGCGTTTGAGAGTGTTGAACTGCTTGTGACCTTATTATTTTGCTTGCTTTAGCTGAGGAAGACCACGCTCACTTGCGTGGGATCAACCAGGCACCGCAAGTTCGTAGTAGTGAGATGGCACACCCAGGTAATTGTTACAGCCACGGACACACTTAGGTAGATTTAGATAGTTTGATTAAAGTGCACTTTGTTTCCTCCGTGCCTCGGAAAGCACGTTAAGCCGTTGGTCCCAGCTGTCATTTGTAGATCTTTGACAGTCGTTACAGGTAGTCAGTGGCCCGAAAGCCTGACAACCAGTCTTACCAAGGGGTATCGTATTACCCGGTACTAACTGGGTTGTGGAGGTCAGATAGGCAGTCGCTCCTTGTAAATTTTTTAGATGATTAAAGTGTACTTTGTTTTGTGTCACCCTCTTATAACTAGCTACAGAACTCTTTCTCTGCCAGCAGCAACCGAACAGCCCCTTTATGCTCACGAGAATAAAGCTCACTATAATTTTGACAGTCACACAAAATCAAAAGTCAATCAAAGGACTGTATCAGTAATCTGGGCATGGTCAATGTAGGGCAAAAAGCTTGAAATACATTTCTTAAAACTTGGGGTATTTTCAAACATGAAGGTGCGATTCCACCGGTGGCTCTGTGCCGACATTGTTGCGTCGCTGTACGCGCTCAATTAAACATGAACCAAAAGTTCGCGTGTTCACCGCAATGTTGTGCACATTGCAGAATAGGCATGACGACAGTATCAAAAAATTGCAAATCTATTTAGTCCGTCAGTTAGAGTATTGGAAATTAATGGACACGGTATTTTTTGTTTTTGTAAATCAATGAATAAAACAAAGATAAAACGCATCAAAACTCGGGAGTGGGGGCTCGTGACGTCAGAACTAGATAAAAATTATACCATGGCGTGACGTATTGAGAATTTTAAAGGCGTCGTATTTTCGTCAATTTTGGTTTACGTTACAAAAGAAAAAACACGGGTCAAATATTTTTTGATAATCTAACTGACGGACTAATTAGTTTTTTTTTTGTCGTCTCGCCTATTGAGTCTCGCATTTAAATTCACTTTATCTACTGTTATCTACACTTTTACACTAATAATATTTATAAAGAGGAAGGATGTATGTCTGTAACGAGTTAACTCTAAAACTACTACTACTTTCAAAATTTCTTTCACAATTAGAATGCTACATTATCCCTGAGTAACATAGGCTATATATATAATCCCAAAAAAAAGTCCACCCTTGTGAAGCCGGGACGGGCCGCTACTCTTTTAGATTTTACACGTGACTTTGTAAACTAAAATTGTATTGTATGTTTTGTTTTCTTAGCCGAGAATCAACAACAGCAGATGGGGGCGCCACTAGCGAGTATGGGTGAGACAAGCGAGTAAGTCTGAATCCTATTCTGTCTGCATGGGTACTGTTACTGGTTGTAAAACTATTTCATTTTATGTTCTAAGCTAATCAGAATTCCGTACAGCAACATTAAAATGCAGCTACTTTCTTGAGGCCGTTCAAAAATACTGTTTTATTCTACCCTTCATGTGAATATTTTTCTAAAACTAAGTAGGTCTTTTGGTACGGAATTCTGCGTAAACGTATTTCAGAGTCATAGCCTACAAGAAATCACATTCATAAACACTGCAATTAAAAATAATGTCGGATAGATCGTAGGATTAACATTCGTCCGTACCTACATGCTCGTCTTTTTCCCTGTCCTTGTCATTTGTCCGGACTTTTAAAACCGAGTTCTTACAAAATATACTTTATTCCAAATGATCGGTTTTTTTTAAGAACTTTTCAAATTTCGAAATGGTAACCACATAGAAAGGCATTTTGTAGAATTGGCTCCTGAAAATCGTTTCTACTTAGGTTTTTATTATTTTACTTTTTATCCAGCCATAATGATAAAATTGTCAATAGATGGTGGCGGTTGTATGAGAAACACTCATTGTAATCATCTTTTGCTTTGCTAACCGGTGGTGTTGCCGCGCAATCATCTTCAACCATTTAGGGAGGAGGTAATCTAAAATGTTCTTTATTCATAGTCTTCACCACATTCTAACCATACCTAACTTTAATATTAACAGGCTCAGAAGAGTAAATAGACTTTTTGTATTTTAGTCGAAATTGGAATATTGAATGTGGTCAAGAAACTAATATTATAGCGCAGTACGGTCATATTGGCGCTTTATTGGCTTTGCCGAAGGGCGCTGTTGTGAAATTGTCTTTGGAAAATGTATTAACAAAAAAAAATGGCGGCGTTCGTTCCGTCTATGGTCACGTGCCAAAATAACCATGCAGCACTATAATATTACAATTACTGTCATGCATGCCTCAATGGAATCAATTCAGCTTGGATCAAACATTGCAAAATGCATTTAGTAATATTAAATAATGATTACAGGAAATCTACTACTGAAGACGACACGGAAACGAGAGTATAACGACGCTATATAGTACAAGATTTCCAATGAATCTCAATTAGTTTCTAATTTAATTTTAATCTTCTTAGTAATTTTATGAGTGATAATTTACGCAAAGACTGTCGTTCAATCAGTACCCACTGCCATAGTGTAGAATAACGAGTATTTATTTTGAATTTATGTCTCTGCTTTAAGTAGTAACACTGGTTACTATAGTGGAACTGAACTAGAGTCTAATGTATTGAATACTCAGTTTTTGTTGGGTTTAGCGTTAGAAAATCTACTCTTAGATTTAAACTTGTTCTGTAAACAAATGCAAATATAGGTATATCTCACATAAGTGTATCAAATCCACTGTGCATACCTAAATAAGTGTGTCCAGCCACTGGGTACAATGTTATCATTACGATCACATACCTCTATCAATATAGACCGTGAATATAATAACCTAGGACGGAACCTTTATTCTTACACTCAAATACAGTAGAAAAATATAGAGTTTATTTGAGCGTGTGTTGCTATAGATAAATAATGCATGCAAAAAGATGTAAAATATGACATCCAAAGTCAGTCATGTAAATAGAAAAATTAGCATATTAGTCGACATTTGCCGAATTATTGTCCAAATTAAAAGAAAAATTAAAGATTTTGTTCAGTGCGTCGTCTTAGGGGCGTTTTACTCAAACATTTACCAAATCTTAAGAAAAAAACGTTACTTTTGGAATTTAATCCGGTAAATGTGTTTCGAATACTTATCTAATATGTATTTTAGTGCAAATATGAATTAATATTATTTTTTTATAAGAAAACCAAAACTATCGTTTGTAAACAACGTATTAATAAGAGTAGGTAATGCTAGGTATAATGTTTGCGTAATTTTGAATGAATTTGTCATTTAAGTACCTACTTTTGTGAAAGCGATATTTTAAAACCTAAGCGTAGATCCTATTCCCTTTTTCATTATTTACGAAAGCTATAATGATTCTCAAAGTTATTCTGTTTTGAAAAACCGAAAACAACCCGTATCCGAAGATTGTTATTATTTTTCTAATAAAAAGCGATGATTCTAGTTTTCAAGTTCTCATCTAACTTTATTATTATGTAAATAGCGTGTTGTGTGCATTTCTAGCGTTTTAACGAAGAGTCCACCTATTTTGTAAATAATAGATTTTTACACTTTTAGTAGTTAAATTAGGGGCTACGATAATAGTAGAATATTAATTGAAAGCTTTATTTAGATATTCTATAGTGTCAGATTGCCATAATTAATATTTAATGAGTTCGTGGAATGCACTATGAATACGAACAAAGTTGATGAATATTTTCTAACTGAACTGCTACTGTTTGCTATTTAATCAAATCAGGCGTTTCTTCGTAACCGTTAGTAAAAGTGGCAATTTACCTTATTCACGATGACTTTAGTTACGTTTAAGAAAATTTTATGCTATTTGTGTTCAAATCTTTTATCCATGCTTTTCATGGTAGATTTACATACATCTCGTGCCACGAAAGATGAGACCTGTCACAACGGAATGTATAGGTTGATGTGTCGCCTCGCCGTGTGTACCACAAAATAAGGTTTATTCTGCTCAAATGTATCTAATGTTTTACATTATTTTAGAAGTAAGCAGTTTTAAATTGCTTTGTACAACTGCATTTGCCACTTTTAGAAATCATATTGACTCATTTTTATAACTTACATTCCATTTTGTGATATTATGTACGAGTATGTACCTATCTTTTTCACCATTTTCTATATACTTTTACTGGCAATGTTTATAAAATAGTGGTACAAACCTTTTGTTTTATATTGAAATAAAATATTTTATTGCTAAAATCTTGTTTCATTCTCAAAAGAAAGTAAGAAAGAAATTGTTTGAGGTTTCCAGAACTTTATTAATAAGTAGGTAGGTACTTTTCCGCTGATCTTACTGTGTAACTACCTTTTTCCACGCTGGTAAATAACAACATAATTTTTCAATTGGTGTTTTGCTGTCGCTCGGGGCTAGGTAATCTAAAATTGAAGTAACCCATAAGGTAGAAAAATAACCCAAGAGATAATGCGAGCTACTGTACATTGACCTTTGTGTAGTTTGTACGTCTTACACATATTTGCACATCGATATTGTTTAGATGTGCATAAATGCAATTCAGTAGCAATAAATCCATCAAGGCTCGTTTACTCATCTACATACCTTACATGTCTTCATAACAAGAATAATAAGTAGGTACGTAACATTTGCAGTGTTGGGCATCTCCATACTCCAACATTTGGTCCTTCGAGCCGGATCAATCCGTTCCCTCACCACAATTAGCACAGTCTCGACTTAAGACTCTCCCAAGCTGTGCCACAACACCCTGTACTTTGCCATGATCCTCATCCAGCCTCACCAACCCACCTTCACGCCGGCCGGCCGCGTCCACACTGCGAGCCTAGAGACTAGGGCTAACGCGAGCGCGAATTATCAAACCATATTGTAGTGACTAAGGCGGGCACCTAGCGCGGCGGGCTTGAGTGACTTAGCGAGCGCAGTTTTCAAACGTTCCTATCCTCGCGTTATGGCCACACTACGGGCCTAGACAGCAATTGACTTAATGCGCGGGTACTGGGGTATCAAACCAATTTGATCTTGTCGCTCGGCGTAAACGCGTCTTCGATTTTTTTTGTTGTTAATATGGCGATAAATACTGAAGAGGTTATATGTGCGATTCAGTTTAAACCAGCTACTTATATGGCAAAGTAAACATCCCAACCACTATAATCGCACAATAACAAGCAAATGATGAAGCGAATTTTGAATTTCTTCGTTCAAAGTAAAAAAATCACCATTTATCTCTCTGTTTTTGTTTATTCAGTGCACACTCTCTCTTATGTTAATCACCTCCCATCTCAGATTCGGACTGTCTAGTAAAAATAATAAATCCTCGTCCATGGTTTGCAACATCTGGAATACATCTAATCACTACAGCTCGCTCGTCAGTGTTGGCCATACTGACGAGCGAGCTGTAGTGATTAGATGCCTGATGATGACGCACGCGCCCGCCGGTCGCGCCTGCGTTAGCCCTAGTCGCTAGGCCCGCAGTGTGGACTGAGCGTCCACATGTGGCCCAACAAACTCACGGTCCGCCCCTACTCATGAGCCATGTATGTGGCACCGAATCGTAGGCCTTCTTATAATCAATCCAATAATCATGTCGACAGATCCTTGCGAGGTCGACGAACCTGCTGGCTAATGGTAGGAGCAGCTCCTTAATACCGCGAGTTCCGTTCCTACTATTCATTTTGAGAGGCAGACATAATGGAATTGTCAATAATGTATTTATAAATTTTCACTCTCAAAATGGATGTAAGAAGTTTATAGACCGTCGACAATCATGTGATGGGCCTGACTTATGGAGCAGGTGGGTTATAACCCACAATCAACACACACCAACACAAACTTATTCACAATCAACATCGACAGGTATTCCTGTTGAACAAGTAGAAACTGCGGTAGCGAGCCAGACTCTACGGATGACGTGAACTAGGTAAGTACTAAGCCATTTAAGTTAGAAGTTGTATTGTGGGTCCGTCCGGTCCCGCTGATTTCCAATTCGGTAACAACGGTAGGTATATCTAACAGTGCAGCGTTATTAAAACCGCTTCCATTTTTGGGATAGATTTACAACTCGCTCAGCTTTTATTTTACTCGCTCAATGAACTCCTGACAAAATCGTCCGGGCGGCAAACATCTGTCATATTTCGAATGGGTCACTTCCCGAGCTCCAAAAAAAAAATGCGATTCTGAGAGTACAGATCAACCCGCAGCATAAACCGCCGAATACGGACCGTATACAGACTTTCTGCTTCAGGACAGGACACACAGTACAGGATAAAGTGTGTATCAACGTGGTCCTCACTACTGTCAAATAAATTCTTGAGTTACGAGTCCAAGGCCCACACCACCGCCCTATTTTTCTTATGCACGGGTAACCGTGATGGTAATCGGGACCTAAATTCGGTAGGGGTGGATTGATACTCGCGAAGCGCATCTCCAGTGCGCCCCTTAATCGGATGTTTCACTGGCTATTTACCGTGGCAACCCTATTATATTTCTCTTCAACAGCAGGACTAGACCGCTGTGGGCGCGGTGGTAATAGCTGACGCAGCAAGCGCTGGTGATCGAGTCAAGATGATACGGCTGCTCATTTGGAACCCAAGAGAACCTACAACATAAATCAATAATTATGTACATATACAAAAAGGTTATTAACTGCCTCGCACTCTCGCCGCGCTTAGTGATCTCCGTGGATTCTAATCTAATAGACGATCTGTTTGCGGATTTTATTAGTGTGTCAGAAGTACTGTGAGAGGAATTTATGATTGTATATTTTAATTTGATTTGTTATACCTAATTTTCTCTTTTAGTTACTGTAATTGGTTTGGGGGAGGCCCATGTCCAGCAGTGGACGTCTTTTGGCTGAAATGATGATCATGACGATGATGAATTGGTTTTAACCGCTGTAATGCAATAAATTAATAAAAAAGACCAAATGAATTAAATAAATTAAACAATACATAAATTAAATAAATATTAATAATTAAATAAATTAAATAATTAATTAAATAAATTAAAAAAGGTTAAAGAAATATATGGATTATTTTAATTCTAATTAAATATTTCTCTTTACTAGAATATCATTGCTGTAGGTACTCTAAACTTATTCATCCAGTAGTTCTAGGTACTACACAAAGATTTAACCTTTTGAACGCCATTGTCACATATACGTGACAAGCAAGCGCGTGCTCTGTACGCCAAACGACACGAATATGTGACAAAATGGTATGTAACATTCTGGCTTGGCGTGGAGGGCACGCGCGTGTGCTTATACTTTCGCGTTCAAAAGGTTAAACAGTCTTATTTTATACATTTTAAACATACTTACGCTATGAATCATGCTCATAGTTTTATAACAAGTTCTACATTTCTCACATTTAGAGCGAGCCCACGCGATACGTTAACGGTGCTGTGCGGCACCGCACTGCAATTAATTCGAGCTATAGGGAGCCACACGGGCGGTGCGGCACCGCAGTTCCATCCTGTTTACCGCGGTGTGGCGCGGCGCGCCACACGTTCGACACACTAACAATAATTATACTGCGGTGGCGGGACGTTGTCACTCCGGCGCCGCAGCGCATCAGCCCTCCCCGCCTCGTCTCGCACGTCACAAGCGCGGCGCGCTTGCGGTGCGACGCCGTACGGCGGCCCAACGCATCGTGTGACATGGTATAGTGATTTGTATGTAGGATGACGTTGCGGCACCGCTCCGGCGCCGCACCGCACCGTCAACGCATCGTTTGGCCTCGCTGTTACTAATTACAAGATAGATACAAATGTTGTTTATGCAACTTGATACTAACACTTAAGATTCAAGTTTTATATTACCTATATTCTTAAATTACGAGTTGCCCATTTTGCACTTTGCTGTCATGTAGATACCAACAATAAGACCAAAGAGACCAATGGCGGATCCAAAAATCTCTATAACTAGGATCTTGACGAAAAGAATAGCATCAGCTGCATCAGCCAAGGCAGCACCAGAGCCGACGATACCCACAGCAATACCACAGAACAAGTTGACGAAGCCCACAGATATTCCTGATCCGAAAATAATAAAACCAGACGTATAGTTTTGTTCCTTAATCTTGTCATCAGTAAAGGGGTCTGTGTAATGTTCCAATATTCCTGACAACACGATGGCTGTGATCAGTCCGTAGATGGCGACGGCTTCGCAGAAGATGATGGAGATCAAGTTCTTGGTCTTGATTCTGGGAGCTTTGATACCTCCGCCGAGTACGCTCGTTCCGGTCGTGTAGATGCCTACGGCTGCGCCCACCACGGACAGGGAGACGGCAAAAGCGATGCCCAATGTACTCCACATGTACGGACTGGTATTCTCGAAGAACCATCCAGGACTCAAATTCTCACCCTTTCCTTGGAAAACGTAGTACAGTGCCACAAACTCCCACACGGACGAGATCACCAGGATTAACATGTACAATAGGAAGTACCTCATCTTGAAATATATTATTTACCAAATTGAAGCTGTTTTACCCGATATTCCCGAAAGACGGCCTTATTACGGCCGTTTTTCCTTGACAGAAAACTCAAAAGCGGAGGTCTTTGTGATCACAAGTTGTCATAGACAGTAAAAGGGTTACCACCAAAGAGTAAAGGTTCCACTAACATTTTGTTTATTTTTCTGGATATCATCTCTTTCTTAAGGTGAACGCATACTTATCCGCGCCGAAAGAAACATTTTCTCATCCGTATAACGTTATCTATTCGTCCAATTCGACTCGGATAAGTGTGCGAGGTTTTATAGGATTTCATACAAGTAATTCTGGAGGGACAGGCGTGTAAATAGCCGTGTATCTCTGCGGTTTGAGGACTTGTTACAATCTAACACCTGGATTGCGTGCCGATTCAAAATGCCTAAATTTGTCTGTATAATTTTTCAAGTTGGGAGTAGTGGCAGCAGACGGCGTATGGTGGTCTAACTCTAGCACGTAAAGAAAAGCGGTACCTGGTTCTTCCTTGTTCGGTCCCGAAAGTCTTCACAGGTAGTACCACCTGCCTCTCTGCTTGGTCTTGCACGCCGATCACCTTCGTCTTCTTGAGCACAAATTACACAGACGCGGTAATATGGGATTATTATTCATCCTCGGTAAATCCCCAATGCTTACGGGATAATACTCAGGATATCAGGGTCTTGCGGGAGATGATGTCTTAAGATTTAAGACACGCGGCGAGACGTGTGCGTACTGTGCGAGCGCACTGTGACATCGAATCCATCACGGCCACTGATTTCCCCAAAAAATGGCGGTCCCACATGCTTATAGCCGGGCACACACACACACCGTGGTACTACATACCAACCAACTTGAAACTGAAGGACGGTACTCGCCACACCAAATTCTAAAATTCGATTCTTTCGCTTCCTTCGGCTCTGATAAGTGTGCGTTCACCTTTAGAGTGTATCCAACACTTACATTTGTGATAGTTATTATTGTGTTACGACAATATTGATGGTCGCCGGCAGAATTTTGTGCAGGGAGGTGCACCTTCAGTTCCATGAAAACAGCTCGAAATTTTTTGCACTCCACCTCGGATAGGTACCGAATACCTATAGGTATATTCCCGATCCAGTTCTCGAAAATCTCAATATCACATTGTACTGGGTATCAATCCATCATCACTGACAGACTATTGTAGCCAATAAGCCTGATATAGGTGTGGTGGATCGAGCAGAGCGGCGCGCAATGATTGTTGACATAAAAGTCCCACATGACGAGAGCCGCGTGAAAGCTAAGCAAATCAAGTATATTGACTTGGCTCGCGAGGTGGTCGACATGTGGGATGTGGACTCAGCGATCATTGTGCCGATAGTCGTATCAGCCAATGGCTTAATTGCCAAGAGCCTCGAGTAATAATTGAGGAGGCTCTCGTTAGGCAGCTGGATCAAGGGCTCGATTCAGAAAGCGGTACTGCTGGACACGGCTCTTATTGTAAGGAGGTTCCTTTCTCTGAAGCCCTGGGCGCGCTTTTTTTCAATTGTTTTAAGTAGATTTCGTCAGAAAAAATCTACCTATTGGTCTTGCACCTAAAGTCGAGTTTTCCGAAAATTTCACCATAGGGGGTCTACTTATGACCCCTTGAGCCCAAATCAACCGCCGGTTAAAAAGTTTATATATATATACACGTATAAAAGCCAAGCAAAATGTAGCCACACTCGCTCTACGGGTTGCAATTATGCACAGATTGCTTTCTTTATCATTCCGAGTAAGAATACGGCCAACTTTTAAATTTAAACTTTTTTGATGCAACCCCTAACTTGGGGAAGGGGTTAAAATTTCCAAAATATTTAGAAAAAAAATATATCTCCGGAACGGTAAACATTTCTATAACACATTTGCTCGTAAAGGGTCTCTTATTTCACCAATTTCAATATCGTAATGTATCTCATTACGTACTTGTGCTGTAAAGTAAAATGCACGGTTTATACTTTTTTAAATCTTAGCAAAGAGTTTTTATGTCCGAAAAGTGGTCAACATCTATCTATACATATAATAAAATCGTTGAGACCAAAAAATCTGTACCTACATTGAAGATTAAAAAAAAAAAAATACCAGGGTGACTTAAAATAAGTAACTGAACATATTAAAACCATTTTAAAAATTTTTGTTTGTTTGTTTGTCTGTTTGTTTGTTTGTTTGACCGCGCATCACGTAAACACTACTGAACCGATATTGTTGAAATGTTCACAAATTTATTTAAATACATTCAGAATAACATTTAGGCTATAGAAATTTTGGATTTATTTGGAAAAAGGGGGTGAAAAGGGGGGGTAAAGTTTGTATGAAAAATAAAAAATAGATTGTTTTAGAATCATGAAACTCAGAATAAATACTTATTAATTAAAATAAAGAAATACCTGTTTTAGCATTTTTTTTTAATCTCATCCAGAGACGCAAAAAAGAGGGTTTTGTGTTTAAAAATTAATAAACTTCAAACACTACAATCAAAACCAATGAAGTGTAACCTTTTAAAGTTGCTACATATACTTCATATCTAATACAGGTAAATATAATTTCTCAATTTTCTCGAAATTTGATTTTTGAGGTGAATACGCACAAAATAGCGGAACTCAAGAAAATCAGCTTTCCTCGGTATAAGTAGTTGGTACGAAATGTTTGTGCGCGCATCACGTCAAAACTACTGCATAGATTTCTTTAAAGGCTTCTTCATTATTTAGGCTATATATTATCACGCTACTTCCTTATGGGGGTAGGCAATTTTGCATTATGTCCGTACACTTCAATTGTTTGACGTTTCAGTCATGACGTAAGTACATGAGAACGGCTATTTGTAGCTTATGTCAACGAAGTAAATAGCCTAGCGGTTTCATCACCGCTCTGTAAGCTACGGGGTTTGCAGGTTCAAACCCCCTCCACTGTATTTTCACTTTTTGTGATTTGTTTATTTTTTTTATGTTGTGAGATTTCATAGATTTCTTTTTGTATTTAAATTGTTTGCATTTCTATATTTCTTTTTTTTTTCGTGGTGAAATATGTTTTTCCATAAAGTAATAGAGAAGTATAGAAGAAGAATAGAATCATGCTGCGCCTACCCCTAATAAATTGGGATTAGGGCAGGAGTATGATGATTTCTCCAAAAAGTAGTTTAGCGAACATCAGAAGCCTGATAAATTCACGTGGTCTTGCCGTGCAAGAACCTGTACTGTGCTATTTGCAATAATCAATAATCCATACGCAGTTTACGTATGTTACGTGTGTTTTTACAGCTATATTGTTATTGGCCTCATTTCATGCACCTTGGTGAGAATTTAAGACCTGCCTGGACTGCCATCGAAGGTCTTACGATGGAGACGGAAGGCAGTTGCAAGAGGTTATCAAGAGTTTACAGCATCTATATCGTGTTTGGGCTCATTTTATGCACCTTGATGAGAACTTTCGACCTAGCTGGAGAATGACGGTCATCAAGTGTCTAAAGATGATAACGTAAGGCTGAGGAGGCTGGCGAGGGAAGCCCTTATTTAGAAAAACAGAATATTTTAGCGATTAATGCAAATGTTTCAGAGAAATTAAATTGTTACCTACTTGATTCTATACTATACCTAATATTATAAAGCGTTTGTTTGGTTGGTTGAACACGCTAATTTCAGGAACTACTGGTTCGAGTTGATAGTATTGGATAGCCCATTTATCGGAAAAGGCAACCACGAACAACAATGTTTCAACGTTTATATAACATCACGCTACAATCAATAGGAGCAGAGCATCAATGAAAAATGTTGCAAAAAAAAGGAAAAAGATATTCCTTTTGAGATCTTTTGTTGCGTGCGCTGCGTAAACGGTTAAAGTTACGCCACAATCGTGTATGACGGAATTGTACCTCTTAAAAAGTTCTATAAAAAGTCCGCGATAGCATTATTATGTCTATGTTTTAAGGGTGTCTCACTCTCTCTCTAACCATCTCTTTGTCTCTCTTATATGACGCAGATGAAGTTGCGCGGGTCAGCTAGTTATAGGAATAAAATTAACTTTGGGAGATGAAATATAATAAATAAACATTTAATTATTTAATTTAATTAATGTTAACAATAAATTACAACCATTTAACTGTAAAAAAACCAAAAATATTAATTTACTTTATTAGTAATACTGGCTGTTTTAGGTGTCTTTGCCTTAAAAAAAAGCGCTGATGCGCGCGCCTCGCTTATTTGTGAACCAGTAAAAATTATTCCGCGCGCTTTTTCTTTTCACTGTATTGTTTTTATTTGTTTTATTTATTCCTCGCAAATATGTTATAAAACGTCGTATGACATACGTGCGCTTTTGTAATTACAGCCTCTGCTTTTTTATCGCCCTCGCCTACGGCTCGGGCTAGTAATATCGCCTCGGCTGTAATTTTCAACTTACCGCACTTATATCATAATGTACTATTACCGTCGGATTTTTTTTTTTTGAAACCCCTTTGTTTACTGTTGTCGCGAAAGTGGTTCGCGAAAATAACTCACAATATTTCCACCTATAATCACCACTTTGGTGGCAAACTATGAATAGAAACTCCATGAAATCAAATTCTTTATTATTTGTGGTAAACCTACATTTTTGTTTCTGTCATGTTAATTTGTTAGTGGAGTGAGTAGTGTCTGGAAAAGTTGGTGTGATTCTTCAGGCCTGTCTCCGCAGCCTTGATAAACGAGAGCTAAGTATCTAGATTAGCTAAGAACAATCTCAATTTACATATACCAGGAGTGGAAGTATGACACCTGGCGAAACTCTACGAGCTGATCAGGTGATCTGCTTCCATCTCGTTTAAATACAGATATGTCCGTGCATGATCTACGGATTACCATGTTATTTTAATGTCGTACTAATGAGACTTTATAGCTACCGCCTAATGTATCATCTGGCAATTGTAGTAAATGTAACTGAAATCCTCGGTACTCGGTTATGGCCATAGCTAAGCACAGGATAAGCGAGTCTGTGGGACTCGCGGCCCGAGCACGATAGCTGGGTATGAATTATGAACACATGTCTTAGAGACTCGGCCCAAGCTGGTAATAGTTGGGCCTAAAGTATGTACGGGTCTGAGCACTCGGCCCGAGCACGAAAGCTGGGTATTCCTAATGTTTCAATACTAGCCTCTAGGACTCGGCCCGAACTGGTAACAGTTAGGTATGTGTTAATGACTGGATCGTTGGATTCATGCTGTGGCATTTAATAACATGTTCGTTAATTAATATCTGTGGTATCACAACTTATAATGTGTGTCTAGATGCTTAGAGAGTTAATGCAGTTTAATTCAACTATACCTTAACAAACAGGTGGTGCATACAGCTATAGTGCATGAGATGTATGTGGCAGGTGAAGACAGGCTGAGAACCTACTTCAATTTGGTAAGACAAACTAACTAACACAAATAATACACCCGATTAGTCTTTTGGTCACTTTACTTATTACATAACATTAAAGCGAAGCAGATAAATACATATTGGTAAAATCACTCTTGTAATTTTTGGAGTTACATTCTATTAGAACCTGATGTACAAGGATGTCTCCGTGAGATCATTATTATAGAATGCTCTTACTGTGGTATCAATATATTTTGTACGTAGTCCATTTCAGAGATGCGTCAGAACTGTACAATTTTTAATTTAGGTAAGTAGGTATAAGTTTCTTTTTTTTCAAGCTAAACTTTTATGAAAAGATTTTAACAAGGGTTTGAAAAAAATATGGGTGGAACCTTATTCGAAATCTACCTCCTCCTGTGACTTGCCGAAGGGTTCTTTTTTAAAGGATTTTTAAAAATGTATAAGTTTTGTAAAGTTATAAATGGAGGCATTATCATCTGCCTAGACTTTCCCAACTATGTTGGGGTCGGCTTTCATTCCAACCAGATGCAGCTGAATACCAGTATTTTACATGGAGCAGTCGTCCGGGAATGAAGGTGTAATAATAGTACATTATGTTAGAAGTGCGGTAAGTTGAAAAGTACAGCCGAGGCGATATTGCTAGCCCGAGCCGTAGGCGAGGGCTATAAAAAAGCAGAGGCTGTAATTATCAAAGCGCACGTATGTCATACGACGTTTTTTAACATATTTGCGAGGAAATCAATGAAACAAATAAAAACAATACAGCGAAAAGAAAAAGCGCTCGGAATAATTTTTACTTCACAAATTAGCGATGCGGGCGCATCAGCGCTTTTTATAAAGGCACAAAACAGCCAGCATTACTTTAAACAGCCAGTATTACTAATATAGTAAATTAATATTTTTGTGTTTTGATTGTAATTTATTGTCAAAAAAAAAAAAAATTATAGTACATTACGATATTAGTGCGTTAAGATGGTTATAACATGCGAGGCGGAATTTCAGCCCGAGCCGAAGGCGAGGGCGTAATTGAGCCGAGCATGTTATCTATACATATAATAAAATCGTTGAGACCAAAAAATCTGTTCATTGAAGATTAAAAAAAAAAAACCAGCCAGGGTGACTTGACTATAAGTAACTGAACATTAAAACCATTTAAAAAAATTTTGTTTGTTTGTTTGTTTGACCGCGCATCACGTAAAAACTGCTGAACCGATTTTGTTGAAATATTCACAAATCTGTTTAAATACATTCAGAATAACATATAGGCTATAGAAATTTTGGTTTTTTTTGGAAAAAGGGGGTGAAAAGGGGGGGTTAAAGATTGTAAGAAAAAAAAAATTAGATTGTTCTAGAATCATGAAACTCAGAATAAATACTTATTAATAAAAATAAAGAAATACCTGTCTTAGCATTTTTTTTAAATTTCATCCAGAGGCGCAAAAAAGAGGGTTTTGTGTTTAAAATTAATAAACTTCAAACACCTATACAATCAAAACCAATGAAGTGTAACCTTTTAAAGTTGCTACATATACTCCATATCTAATACAGGTAAATATAATTTCTCAGTTTTCTTGAAATTTGATTTTTGAGGTGAATACGCACAAAATAGCGGAACTCAAGAAAATCAGCTTTCCTTGGTTTAAGTAGTTGGTACGAAATGTTTGTGCGCGCATCACGTCAAAATTACTGCATAGGCTTCTTCAATATTTAAACTATATATTATCACGCTACTTCCTTAAGGGGGTAGGCAATTTAACATTATTTCCGTATACTTCAATTGTTTGACGTTTCAGTCATGACGTAAGTACATGAGAACGGCTATTTGTGACTTATGTCAACGAAGTAAATAGCCTTGCGGTTTCATGACCGCTCTGTAAACTACGGGGTTGCAGGTTCAAACCCTCCAACATTATTTTCACTTTTTGTGATTTGTTTAATCTTTTTTTTCATGCTGTGAGATTTCCTATATTTCATTTTGTATTTAAATTGTGTGCATTTCTTATTTTTTTCGTGAAATATTTTTCCAAAAAGTAATAGAGTAGTACATAAGGAAGAAGAATACAATCATGCTACCCCCAAATAAATTGGGATAAGGGCAGGAGTATGATGATGAGGATAATTTCTCCAAAAAAAGTATAGCGAACACCAGAAGCCTGATAAATCCACGTGTTCTTGCCGTGCAAGAACTGTGCTATGCTATTCGCAATAATCAATAATCCATACGCAGTTTACGTAGATTATATTTACAGCTAAATTGTTATTGGCCTCATATCGTGTTTTCGGGCGGGAGGAGACGCCCGGGTTCTTCCATTGTGAGGATCGACCGGAGGCCACGGTGGAGCACACTGTGGAGGTGTGCCCCACTTGGGCGGAGCACCGCCGTGTCCTCGAAGCGGCGATCGGTGGCGGCGACCTCTCTCTCCCAGCCCTGGTTCAATACATGGTCCGGAGCAAGACGGAATGGGATGCCATCACCTCCTTCTGCGAAGCAGTCATGCTAGCGAAGGAGGTGGCGGAACGTGAGAGGGAGAGATCCTTACGTCCCGGCCACGGCGGGAGACACCCCGGGCGTCGGGAGCCACGTATTGGCCCCCGGCCACCGTAGGCGCGGGCCTGTGGACGAGGAGCTATGGGCTAGCTCGCCGTCCGTCCGTCTCATGACGACAGGCCGTGTGGACGGCGCGTTCGTGTTCTACGCGCGCCTCAAAGAGAGTCAGCAAAAAAGAAGGGGTCCGCAAGGGTCGATGCCTGCCGGGGCTGCGGGACTATTCGAAAGAGATACCGTGGCCCCGGAACACAAAGGGCGATGAAGGAACATGGATGGGTTTTAGTCAGTAAAAGTCTGACACTTCCTCCTGCTCCGGGAGGAGTCATTTGATGATTTCCCATCCGAAAAAAAAATCTATATCGTGTTTGGGCTCAATTCATGCACCTTGATGAGAACTTTCGACCTAGCTGGAGTATGACTGTCATCGAGTGTCTAAGGATGAAAACCTAAGGCTGTCGAGGGAAGCCCCAAATTGGAAAAACATAGTACAATATTTTAACGATGATTGCATATAATTCCGAGAAATTAAATTGTTACCTACTTGAATCTATACTTATTATAAAGGAGAAAAGTTTGTTTGTTTGGTTGGTTGAACGCGCTAATTTTAGGAACTACTGATTCCAGTTAAAAACATCTTTTAGTGTTGGATAGCCCATTTATCGAGGAAGGCTATACGTTTTATAACATCACGCTTCAATCAATAGGAGCGGAGCATCAATGAAAATTGTTGCAAATACAGCGAAAAATTATTGCTTTTGAGAGCTTCCTTTCCGTGCGCTGCGTAAACGGTTAAAGTTACTCAACAATCATACATGTATGACGGGATTGTTCCTCTTAAAAAGTCCGCTAAAGCATATTATCTGCATTTTTTTTAGGTTGACTCACACTCTCTCTAAGCCTCTCTCTCTCTTACGTAACGCAGACGAAGTTGCGCGGGTCAGCTAGTAACCAATACGCACGTATATCGTACGACGTTTTTTAACACATTTGCGAGGAAACAGAAAAAAAATCATTTTTCATACGTGGTTATGTATCTGTCCTTGGATATTGACGGCAGCAAGCTGTCGCATGCGGTTCGCACTTCTATTAGTATATCCGGTGGAGTTGAAGTAATATATTGCTCATCTTCATTATTGAAAGTTGTCATTTTTAGATATTCACAATACAAGTACAAAGAAAAGAAAATTTGAGAAAAATGGCGCGAGGATTATTTTCTGCCGTGGCTGCGTGAAAATGTTGGCAAAGACGCTAGAGCATGCAGCCAAGTTTTTAAATTACCGAATAAACTGTTTTTATTTTATTTTAAATAAACTCAATCTGTGAATGCACACTGTTGTTTTCCCGCCATTTTAACAGCGCGCTAGCGCTGCCTACTGACTGGCGCCGCGCGGCGATTAGTTCGAAATTTGAATGGCAACAGCGCGCTGCTCACTAGCTGAACTCGTGCGGCGGCGATCAGTTCCATATTTGAAATGGCAAATAATACTGTTATGGAATTTGTATGGACTATAACTTAACTATTACTACACTAACACACGCGTTTTTTATGACCCGCTTTACATATATAAAACCGGTGGAATTACATCAGCTTTACGAGCAAGGGTGTTAAAAAATGTTTATTTATTGTATTTCATCTGCCAAAGTTAATTTTATTCATAAAATGTTGACCACTTTTCTGACATAAAAACTCTTTGCTAAGATTTAAAAAAGTACCGTTCGGTTTAGACGGAGCATCTTGATAAACCGTGCATTTTACTTTACAGCACAAGTACGTAATGAGATACATTACGATATTGAAATTGGTGAAATAAGAGACCCTTTACGAGCAAATGTGTTATAATAATTATTAATAACCAGTTGGGTTAGTTACACCATTTTATAACTCAAGAACGGCTGGACCAATTTTAATTATCTCAGATTTTTACCCGACTTGGCCAGAAGGAGGGTTATGTTTTTCGGGAATAAGTATGTATGTATGTATTATTGTTTGGCACGCTACACATAGCGTGCCAAACAATACCGCAAGCTGTGGCCTGAACGGCTCGATGGATTTTAGCTTGAGAAGTGGTCTTCTCAAGCTAAAATCCATCGAGCCGTTCAGGCCACAGCCTGCGGTTCGATGGATTTTAGCTGCATACATTATGCACACCTTGGAAGAACGAAGATGTCTGATGCATGACGCAATGTTTGCTAGCAAAATCTTGAAGTGAAATATCGACTCACTGCCACTGCTCGCACTCGTTAACTTTCGTGCTCTGTCGAGGATTCCACGCAAACCACTTTGTCCTCCAATGAGAACGGTATTAGTGCTAACTCCCCATGTGCTAGGTTCTGTAGGGTTTAAATAGTTGTAGTGATATGGTTGATTTTCACTTTGATTCTCTCCATAAGCAAAAGTTTAAATTTTTGAACTGTATATCTGATTTGTTGTAAAAGTTTTTGGGCTGTGAACTTAACTTTTCAAAGAAATTATGCTTTAATACTTAGCATGTAAGTTATTGATTCATAGTAGTATATTTTACTGAGTTTACTTGTACATTATGTAGCTCACGTTATTATAATTTATTATTTTTTCTTTTTTATCCATGTGGTGTTTACCTCTAAGTAATTGTTACACTGTGTAGAGTTTATTAAATGCATGTATAATTGTAAACAATTATTGGTAGACCTAATAAATAAAAATAAAATAAAATTACATCCAATCTTTTTTAAAATTTTGCGTTCCGTCGGCGTCGGTCGCGAGCTACTGCGATGACGTCACGCCACGGTGTCATGTCCGATTGCAGGTGATGCGGAGCGTTTACGTTCATAAAATTTTGATTTGTAATGTGGTTTGCACTTAATATTTTCAGAGTTTGTGTTTTTTGTGAGCCTACTTGGTGTCCCACTGCTGAGCAAAGGCCAAAAAAACGTTGGTGTGACTCTAGAGTAGGTAGGTAGGTAGGATAGGGTAGGGTAGGTAGGATGGGTAGGTAGGTAGGATGGGTAGGTAGGTAGGATGGGTAGGTAGGTAGAGTGGGTAGGTGGAATAGGTAGCTATGGTAAGGTACGACATGGCAGGCGTGTTTTTTTTAATTATTTGATTTTTATTTCATACCTTTTCGGTATTTTGACCTATGGCTGATATGCCACGAAAGATAGCTTTTTTGTTTTTTTTTAGTTCATCCAAAACAAAATCGCCTTAGATATTATTTTTATAGGTAGGTACTTAGATTTCTGAGACGATTTAGTTCTAGGAGAGACTGTTTATCACCAGCCACACCTGGTGGATAAGCTTACGTGGAGCTAAAACGCCAATTGCCAAAACTTCTAACTGTGTCACGCGACGAAGCGGTGGGTTCCCAAAGAGTCACACCCAACCGTGTCATAGTATGACTCGTTGAGATTATTTTTTCCCATTGAGTCACAGGTACTCACACTTGTAAACTCTTTGCAACCTTTTTTACCAAGAGGGTTCACAACGAGTCTCACTGTTGCACTGTTGCAATTTTATTATTCCGATTCAGTCGCCTAAAATCATCACTCTCAACACCAAAAACGAAGTAGTGAAAGAATAAATTACACGCATGCAAACAGGATTTCGCAAAAAATAAAATAAAAGAAAATAAAAATTACCTACTCGTTAACTATAAAAAGAGTTTCGTAGGCGGCCGAAGATTCCTTCATCGAAACCATATAAAATAAATTACAACTACGTTTGAATCGTTATTATACTTAAAAACTGTTATTTCAATAAAAAAATGTTTATTAAATTTACATCAGAAATTCGCCTAAAAAAAAGTTTAAGCCAAGCAACTTTTTGTTTTTTTTTTGTATTTTGGCGTTTAGTTTGTTAGTTTTACTTTTACTTGTTACAACAAGTTGTTGTTGTTGGTGTTGTTGTTTTTGTTGTTGTTGCAAATTAGCATTTGCAACTTGAGCAAACTTCTTTGAGAATAAGGAAACTCAGTTGGATCTCTAGAACCCTCATACATACCTATCGTTCCAACCAAAACGGTGAACGGCAAGAAGCGTCTCAGAAATCTTCTCAATGAAATAGTTATACAAAACATATAAAACAATATATATATATATAATATTGTACCTACATATTATGTAGCTCTGGCCCAGTTTGACTACTTACTACATTGTATTATAGGCAGTGGGGCTGCTAAAAGTGCTAAAACACAATTTATAAATTTAAGTAGAACGAGCGCAACGTGCATTAATAAAAAATAATGTAAAACTAAACTGAAAGCTTAGGTAGGTCTACCATCCGGGGCTGCGGGACTATTCGAAAGAGATACCGTGGCCCCGGAACACAAAGGGCGAGGAAGGAACATGGATGGGTTTTAGTCAGTAAAAGTCTGACACTCCCTCCAGCTCCGCCCAGAGCGGGAGAAGTCATTTGATGATTTCCCATCGTAAAAAAAAAAAAGGTAGGTCTACCAAATAATTACTGGTCTACTTTGTTAGGAAATAATACACTCAATGTTTAAAAAAACCGCTCTAGTGCGAGTCCGACTCGCGCATGAAGGGTTCGGTACCATCGTTGTACCCGCCGAGCCGCCCTTAATTTTTTTTTAAATTGCTTTTTTATGATGTACCTACAGACTGGCCAGACTAACCGTTGCAACCACTGGCCGAAAATGAACATAAAAAAAATTTAAACTTCGTATTTCGAACAAATTGGTCATTTTTTTTTACCTACCTGGTACCTGCCCTTACTACCCGATCTCAAAAATTCAGCCTGTATAACCTGTACCTGTGTAACCTGTGTTTGTACCAACTTAGTCGTATAAAGTGCTAATAATACTGTTATCATACACAATCACACAACAGTAAGCAGCACTCACGCGCATTCGAGATAATGCCTAAATCAATATATCTACTGATTACCAGTCTTAGTCGTCTACCGCTTTCTAAGAGAAACTGTTAAGCGCTGGACACAGAAAAGACGTAAGAGTTAAGACGAGGGTGGGGCTTGGGCAGGGCGCAGACGGGGCGCCGTCGAACATATAGAAAACGAGGCACGTACGTGACGCCAGGGCGCCACGAGAGACGATGAACAAGCGCGCGCCGCGCGATTCCCGGCACCCGCGCCCAACCCCGCCCGCACCCCTGTTCTCGCCCGCCACTCGTCCGTGCCCTGTCCTTTCTATCTGGTTTACAACAGGGCGCAGACGGGCAAACGCCCTGCCTTTCGTGCCTTTCTTCGCGACGCTTCTATACATTTTGTATGAAAGAGACGCGGAAGAGACTAATTATGTCTGCGCCCCGTCTGCGTCTTACGTCTTTTTGTGTCCTGCGCCTTAGTTTAAGGTAGACTGACAGACGGGCAAACTTTAACAGACTCTTTTCTTCATGTTTTCCTTGATGGTAACCTTACTACATAATTGGTAGATCTAAAGTAAAATGATGACTTTTATGCCACTGATTCGTAAATAGTTCAGGGTCAATGTAAGTTCTATCATTTCAGGGCTATTTCCATGGTTATTATTTACAAATTACAATTGCAAAATATTATGCCAGCAATTCGTAATCCTTTGATAGAAAATACTGTATATGTACCTATATTTAAATCAATAAAGTGTCTAAAATCACATTCGAATACAAAACATTACAATTTCAAAAAATGTCTCGATCACATAATAGAAATAAAAATATTACAACTTTTTATCTATTTATTCATCAACATACATAATATCTACATTTGCACAAATAAAATATATTTTTACTTAGAATTACATCAGTAATCTGTTATAAAGACTGATATAATACTTTATCGTTCGTTTTGTTCCGAAATGTGAACACTGCTATTAGCCAATGTCGATTCTCGATTGATCAAATACCAACAATGTGTGGCCACACATCAACTCCTATAGTAAAGTTTATGCAGATGAATTTACAAGTACGTACAATAAATTAGTAAGGTAAGCAAACTAATATTTACAGTTGAGAGTTACAATAATTGATTTTTATATAATTTAAACGGGAAACAGTGCTTTATCAATACCAGAGAACATTAACAATTTAGATATTTTCCAAACAGACACAGGCAACTTTTATGAGTAAAATCTATTCAACAATAGTTTCTTTTCATCTGTCCTTTATGATGTTTTAACAATAAAATGTAAGACTTTGTGCTCTGCAATACTAAGATAAGGGTGTTACTGATGCCTGTGTACAATGTCATCAGCATCACCCAAGTGTTTTGTGTCCAATGGAAAATAACTCACACCAAATACGAAATTTATGTACATTAATATATTTATTACTATGTATAACATGGGTTACAGATTGACCAATCAAAGCTTTTACAAAACTTGAAACAAGGTTTTATGGAATGTATAAGCCTTAAAAATGACAAGGTATGGTACTGTAGTTATGTCAAGGCAGAGCTTTATATTAGGCCACAGAAACTCTAAAAACAATATGTACCTAGTCATTTCAACATTAGGACACTGTTATGGTTCAATACAACACAATCTCGACTGGTTACTGTTTAGTTGTCAATAAAATACTGCAATACAATCCAAACCTCAGTTCAAATATCTGAATTCTTAGCACAAGTGTCTTATCATATGAAACAACAATTAAAGTGAATGTATATTACAGATATAACATCAAAAATTTTACTTTACGCTATGAACTATGAAGTGCTAAGATCAGATATTTTAATGATCATTAAGATTAAAAAAATAATTTACATTATATAAACACATCAACAAAGAGTAGGCAGGAAAGATACACAAGTTCAACACTGCAATGATATAACTTGAAGCTTCTCCGATGATAAGTATGAGCACTGGACACTCGGTTTATTAGGGTAGGTCAAGGCTGGTAACATCCAGTGCTGTTGTAAACTGAAAATGTAATGAAAAATCATGTTATTATATCAAATATTTTAATTAGGCAGACAAGTTAAAGAATACTTACAATGAGCAGGAAAATAGAGACAAATATAGAAATAATTTACTGTACAACTGTCTGTCAAGTGACTGAAACATGCTGTAACCTACACTTAGATTTCTGTACTCTCAAGATCATGTGACCTAGATTATAAAACTGATTTTATTATTAATATTTAGAAACCAGGAGACCCTACATACATCAATAATGATACCAAAAGTTTACTAAATTACATTTGATTAGTATTTAAGAAATTTGACAATTGCTCAAGGATTATTTTAATTCTAATTGGGGGTGAAAACAGTCTGTCAGTTTTATTTTATACATTTTAAACATATGCTATGAATCATGCTCATAGTTTTAAAATAAGTTACAAATTTACAAGATAGATTCAAATGTTGATAATACAAATTGATACTTACACTTAAGATTCAAGATTTATATATTCTTAAATTAGGCATTGCCCATTTTGCACTTTGATGTCATGTAGATACCAACAATAAGACCAAAGAGACCAATGGCTGATCCAAAAATCTCTACAATAAGGATCTTGACGAAGAGAGCAGCATTAGCTGCATCAGCCAAGGCAGCACCAGAGCCGACGATACCCACAGCAATACCACAGAACAAGTTGACGAAGCCCACGGCGAATCCAGCTCCGAACATTATAAAACCAGCCAGAAAGTTTTGTTCCTTAATCCTTTCGTCAGCAAAGGGCTCTGTGTACTTCTCCAACATTCCTGACAGCACGATGGCAGTGATCAGCCCGTAGATGGCGACGGCTTCGCAAAAGATGACGGAGATCAAATTCTTGGTCTTGATTCTGGGTGCTTTGACACCTCCACCGACTATGCTCGTTCCGGTCGTGTGGATACCCATGGCTGCGCCCACCACGGACAGGGAGACAGCTAACGCGATGCCCAACGTACACCACATGTACGGACTGGTATTCTCCAGGAACCATCCAAAACTCAAATTCTCACCCTTTCCTTGGAGAAGGTAGAACATTGACACAAACAGAATCGCGAACGCCACCAACAGGAAAAACAGGTAAGATAGGAAGTACCTCATCTTGAAATATTTTATTTAGCAAATTGGAGCTGTTTTACCCGATATTCCCGAAAGGGACGGCCTTTTTTCGCCCAATTTTTGCCTTGACAGAAAACTCAAAAGCGAAGAGGTCTTGTGATCACAAGTTATCATAGACAATAAAAGGGTTACCATGATCAAATGTTAAAGCTCTTGTGACCTTTTCTGGTGGTTGCAAATACTGATAACATGTAAACGAAAACTTTTAAAGATCAAGAAAACAATTCAATGGAATGAAATATGTGTATCTACAAAGTACAAATATGTCCAATAATTATTATTATCCAAATTTTATTAAATTAACTTGTTGCCATTGAAATAATTAATATTCAATCTTGTCAGCACTCTGTGTCATTTATTGTCTATTGCTATTTGAGACTCTGCCCGCAGTGGTGACCGCCATCGCCATCATAATAGAGGAATAAGCTACAGAGACGGCATTGTTGGGCTTTCTCCTCTGCCATAGTATAGACACCTCTACCTTGGCCATTAGACCATCCACATTATATAAAACTAAATTACAGGTGCCCTCAAAATTGGTTAATTATGCAGTTTTCTGTCGTAAAAAACGATCCGCCAATTCAAACCTGTAAAACCATGCAGTCTGGTATCACATGTAAATTTTAATTATGCGCCAGCATGTTAGTAATTAAGCAGAATGTCGAAATAATCTTTCCTCGATAATGATGAAAAATTTCGTGGCCAGTACGTTGCGTTGGTAGCTCAAACGCAGTAAGTACAGGAGGTATGATAAAAATAAATGTATGAAACCTAGGAATTGTACAAAATTCCTAGGAAATATTTACAAGTCCGAGCCTACCTATGAAATATGTAAAATATTGATTCAGATTCTCTAAAATACACACATTGCCTGTGAAATGTATGTATTTCCTAGGTATTGTAAGCAATCAGGTGTTTTCAGGACCAGCTTCCACTGAAAAAAGATAGATGGCGCTGTGCAAGACTGAATAAAAAACCTTTTTTAGCTTTTGGCAATATTTTTATTAATAAATTTAATAGTTCGTGTGCGTTCGTCTTTTTCGTTCGATTTGCGTTTTTGTTATACAAATACAATCAAGAAGAACCTAATACTCCACTTGCGTTTTATTCAGATTGTTTTTTAGTATGTAGTGTTATTGAACATGTTTCCGTAAACTTGGCATTTTTGTCGCAAGCTTATTATGTTTTTCGCAAACTTAGTATTTTTTTCGGAAGTTTGGTTATTTTTTTGAAAATATAATTTTGTATTTTTCGTAGAATTGTAATTTGATTAGGCTCATGTTTGTTTATAACAGTTTTACCGATTAATTTTTCGGTAATTCGTTGTAACCAAGCTTAGTATTACAGTCAACCACAGATTGTTGGAATTTTATTAGTTTTTTCGGAAGCTTTATTACTTCCCTTTTATGAACAGTTTATTTTCAGCAAAAATATATAGAGATCCGATCCGAGCGCCAAAAGATCCTTGAATTGGTCTAACTACAAATCTATAACATTTTACGAAACAAATGTCTAGAATATGATTTGATTTATAAACATCTCATGTAAATGGGATTTTTGCCAGGCTGATTGGCAGTGGTAAAATCGGGAACACCCAAAAATTCCGAAAAACTGAATTCCGAATTTCAATATTCCGATTATCAAAAGTAAATAAATGTCTTTATGATAAAATCCCGAAATTCATAATTTCGAAAGTAATAAATACGAATTGTTTGTTTTCCTATTTTCATGTCCGAAGAATCAAATGTTCGAAGGATCGTTAGTCCGAAAAACGATATTCCGATACTTCAAATAAACTGCTGAAATTGTCTTACTAGCTGGCTGAGGAGCGTAGGCCGAAGGCCGGCGGAATGACGACAACATTTTGTGACAAAAAAGTGGGTGTGTAATGTAAAATGCGAACATAGCGAGCGCGCGTCATGGAGTCGTAGCAGGTTCTAAATTTGCTTATATCTCGAAAACGGTGCGTCCAATCGCAAAAATAATGAAACATTTGCCCCCGTAATGACATGCCACGTAATTCTTAACATAAAGGTAAAAGAAAAAAAATTATGGATTCGTATTATGTTTTGTATTATCAAGCAGTCGGACTATTGAAATTGGTATTTTGAGAATAGTAATTAGAAACGTTCGGAATAAGTATTAAAATTGTAGAATTATGAAAATAATTAATGATAAATCGGAATTGTGATAATCGGAATTTTGAACCTTTCGGAATTATGAAAATCGGAATTGTGACTTTCGGAATAAAATTTTTCGGACTCAATTAGTTTATCCGTCTTTGATATGGTGATAATACATAATACTTCAGACATTTTATCTGTGACACTGCTAGGTTCTGTGGTGACACTTTTGTAGTTGTCTGTAGTGTATTTTGTGTAGGGGTAAACTTTATTTATGCCCTTCCATTTTTTTAATGTGGTAGTTATTTTGTTTTACGAAATGTGATCCCTCTTAACGTTTATTTACGTTAGCTTAAAATAGGTTGGATATGTTTGTGTTACGATGATATGAGAAGATGGTGCAGTGAAATAACTATGAGGCCTGTGAAGTCATTACATAAAGATGTTGTCAGCTTACGCCAGGTTTATCGTCCGCCACTTCTACCTTGCTCTTTTCACTGTAACTGGGATCTCAACCATCCTTACTGTGATCCCGTTAGTATGCCATGATTTACCATCATTTTCTGATCCTATAGTAGGCTTTGAAACGCGAGGAACAACCCTAGCTCATCGTTTCATTGCATGGGAAAACCTTATTGATGAAACCAGACCTTCTAAAAAGCTTGCAGTTAATCCACAAGAAATTGAAGATCAGATACGCATGAACCAAGCATATAACAACAGAACGCGCCAGGACAAACCCAGATCAGGTCGAGGGCGCTCTAAAAACAAAGGACGTATTAAAAAGAAAAAAGTTGACCATAACAATGACACGAATTTTGAAAAGAACTGGCCGCTATCAGAATCTAACATATCTAATACCCATGTTCATTGGGGTTTTGGAAAAAACAAGACATTCGAAGATGAAAACACAGTTTTTCTGAGAAACCACACAAGAAAACAATGGGTAACAATAAAAGAAATGCAACGTAAACCTGACCAACCCATACATCACAACTATGCATCTGGGACCTGTGGACCACCCATATCAGATTATGCTCATTTAGTTATTACAAATACAGATAACACATCTTTAATAACATTTGAAAACATACAAAGAATGTGTAGACTACAGTCAATGCTTGTAGAAATTGGAGGAGCGGAATACTATAAGATGTGCCAAAGGGATCTACATTCTGAAGAGCTCTGCTGTCCAGTGTGGAGTGTGCCAAATTACATAGCTTTAATATCTGGTAAGACTTCCTGTGATAATTTAAGCCAAGAAGATGTGAGCAGTGCAGTAACAATTCTGAAGAAGTGTGCAGGTTACTTCCATGATTTCTCACTAATGGCCTCTTGTGATCTAAATAGGTGTAAAGTCCCTAAGTATTGTTCTCAGTATGATGCTATATATAATTTATTATTTTATTTAATAGATTCACAAGCATTCACACCCACGGATCTGTCACAGTCTTTTGTAAAGAATGTCATGCTATTCCTACCATTACCAAGTAGTAGCACCGTGTTACCTTATTACAAGCTATTGCAAAATTCAAATTTATCTTATGAAACCCTTGTTATACCTGCTATGGACTTTGGACTGAAAAATGCATTATTTGACTTATGGGTGATACAAGATACCTGGTTGATAGGTTTAGGTGGTGTATTTGTATTTATATGTGTGTGGGTCTATACGAAATCTGTTATTCTTACCCTGCTGTTATTTATAGCTATTACGTATTCAATTGGTATAGCATACTTCTTGTATATATATGTGTTCAATTTGGATTTTTTTCCTTTTATGAATTTATTAGTAGTAGTCGTTGTAATAGGTATTGGGGCAGATGACGCATTCCTCTATGTCAAGGTTTGGAAAATGGTTAGTAAGCAGCTCATTCAAGACAATATTATTTGTCAAGATAATGCTTTATGTGACATTAAGAATGTCTCTAGTGCTGGTGAGACTATACTCATTCAAATACTTATGGAGACCATGAGGCACTCTATTACCACTATGAGCATCACTACTCTGACCACTGCAGTAGCTTTTCTTGCCTCCTGTGTAAGCTACATTCCAGCCATAAACTGCTTTAGCGTCTTTGCAGGTACAGCTGTTCTAGTCAACTTCCTTTTAATGATAAGTTTATTGCCTGCATCAGTATTCATAGTAGATGTTAAACTGTGTACAAAAGAAACACAGTTTTTAGATGTAATTCATAAAATTATTTGTGAATTTTGTGAAGATATTAGAGTGATGTTGAATATATTTATTATAACATGTGTCACAAGATTGTACATAATGTTTGTTATAGTATTGGGTGCTATTGGAATTGGCAGTGTTGTCGTAGTTTTCTACTTTCCAGGCCTTCAATTGCCAGATTCAAGACAATTTCAACTTTTTCAAACCTCCCATCCTTTTGAGCAATATGACATGCTCTACAGTAGTAGGTTTCTATTTGAAAGATTTGGTAAAGACATTGGCACAGGCAGTAAGATGCCTCTTAGATGGGTGTGGGGTGTAAAAGCTATAGATAATGGAAATCACATGAACCCAGCTGCAAAGGGCCACTTAGAGTTTGATGAGGATTTTTCAATATCGGATCCTGATTCTCAAAAGTGGTTGGCAGAATTTTGTTTAAGAATCAAAGCACAACCATTTTTCCAGCCAACCTTGGGACCTTTGCTTCCCAATTGTTTTATTGAAAGCTTTAAAATGTATATGAGTAGACGGTGTATTGACCATATTGACAAAATAAATAGGACACCGTGCTGTGAGACTTCAGTGTTTCCTTATAAAAAAGAGGTATTCGATTTCTGTATCATTAAAGCTATGGAATCTTTGTATCAAACTCCCCG
Organism: Xestia rhomboidea; assembly: GCA_963853795.1. Classification (NCBI taxonomy): domain Eukaryota; kingdom Metazoa; phylum Arthropoda; class Insecta; order Lepidoptera; family Noctuidae; genus Xestia; species Xestia rhomboidea. The sequence continues at coordinate 16,118,217 of OY970761.1, forward strand.
CGAGCTGTTTATGCCGGGCGTGGCTGGACCTAAATTTCTTAGAAGTGCCACTCCCCCAACAGTGGCAGCTATGGTAGTAGAATTTGAAAGCGTCGTGCCCTACTCAATGTCGTACAAAGAGATGGATTATTTCTACAATCAGGTAGAAAATTGGACACAGCTAGAGTTGAAAAATGCGCCACCGGGAATGCAGTCTGGCTGGTTTTTGTCAGATTTACAATTTTATGATCTACAGAAAACATTAGCTAGCGGAACTGTGATTGCCCTCATCCTATCGGCTTCTTTAGGTTTTATAGTACTTGTACCGGCAACATTAAGCCTCGTGATTAGCACGTGCGCTTTGACAGCCATGATATTTTCCGCAACTGTAACTATAGCTATTCTAGTATTAAATGGTTGGAAGCTCAATATTTTAGAAAGTGTAGCAATATCTACTTCGGCAGGGTTAGCTGTGGACTTTAATCTACATTATGCGCTTAGCTATGCAAATGCTAATGGTTTGAAGTCTGCGCGGGTCAAATGTGCATTGTCATCATCTGCAGGTCCAACTGCTGCCGCCGCGCTAACTACTGGCTTTGCTGGTATATTTTTATTGCGCTCTAATCTCTTGCCTTATTCTCAGATAGGTTCGTTTTTGGCTCTAATAATGGTTGTCAGCTGGAGTTTTGCCACATTTTTCTTGTGTTCTTTATTCCAATTAGTTGGAAGTAATTCAACAAAAGAGTCACCCGCTGAGGAACGAAAATCAGTATCGCGTGTAAGCTCTGTGTGTTCAGGGGTGCCTAATTTAGAGAGCCACGAACTAGAGCATCTAGCTGACAGCAATCGAACAAATCTCACTCACTCTCGAAGCCCCTCGAATGCTAGTGCCACTACTGTTGTTTTGCATGACGATTACGAAAACTCTCACAATAAAATTGTTAAGAAGTCTAGTGATACGAGTAATAATAAATTTTCTGAAAATGACTGAATGTTAGAACTAGTTATTAAAAAGTACTTACCTAGATAATAAGGCAAATTTTGAAGTATTTTTTTTACGATAAACCAGTATTATTTTTTCATGTTAAATGCTGTTTTTACTCATTTATTATTGTAGTTTTGTCTTTGTAAATACTCGTAACTTATATAAATTCAATTTATAGGAATGATTGATGTGACAATAATTATCACATAAATATTCACATGGGACTATATGAGATCATAACGAGCTTAGCTTGCATGTTGAGTTACATAACATACTACGTAAAATATTGTTTTTCTCTTCGTCTGTGGATAGGTACGTATGTACTACGAATACTAACGCTTAATATGTATTGCTAAAATTATGATATTTTCATGATCTGAAGATGTACTTAATGTTAGATTATACAATTCTGTATACAGTACCTGTTTAAGTATTTTTAATGTTACTTTGCACTGTTATTTTATTGGTGTACCTACTTATTATTCTTATTATAAGCATATATAAGTATTAATGTCAATTCACACTCTCAATGAAATTGTTAATGCATTATTTAAAATATATGTATATTTTTATTCTCTACGTATTTAATAATATGTAGGTATGATAATACCTACTTGTCCAGACAAGTACTTACTTACTCTATGCCCTAGAGAGTTAGAGTTGACATCTCAAAACAATAAATCACTCTCATTAGTCACGGGGTGTAATTCAAGTTTCCCGCGCTGTCCAAATTGGAGGCAGATTCTTAACCACATTTTTGAATTTCCCGCCCCGTGATTCCGCGTCCTGAAGTAAAGCGCGGTTTCCACCGCGAAAGAGTAGGTAATGAGCCGGAAATGGCTAAGCAAAGCGGACTTCGTTATCATTAAATAGGTTGCGTTTCCACCAAGATAGAGTCTAATCGTCTGATTCCCACCGCAAAAGAGAAATGAAATAAGAATGAGCAGAGCGAGCTCATTTTTACTCTTTTTGCCCGCTGAGTCATTTCCGCTCAAGTCTTTGTTGGTGGAAAAACATGTAAGTAAGCAGTTTTCTCTTGCGAGATAAAAGAAGCCATTAATGGGTCCGCTCCGCTTGCGGTGGAAACCGGGCTTTAAGATACTGTCATACTTCCACTGGCCACAGGAATATTATATTCTATCCGTTACTATCCAGTAACTTATATTTGCAGTAACGCGGAATACCTTCATTAATAGGATGATTCTATCTAGTTTATTAAGTACCTACTGTACAGTTAAACATTAAAAAATACAAAATCAATTCGCTGCCAGCTAAAAACTGATGGTTCGAGTAGCGAGCGTTTAGTATGACGGTATCTAATGTATTTCCACTTCCATGTACTTTTAACTTTGGATGTAAGTACAGTGTCAAACAGTGGAGTAATTCCCTTCCGAAAATTCAATGGAAAAAAAACTGTCGTAAGTGTGAAAACTTGCGTCAGGATTCGTGAAGAACTTATTTCATACAATGCAGAAGGCGACCATTTGTAAAGTCAACATATTTTACCTAAGTATATAAATAAATCATATTAAGATAATTCCTAAAAATTGCACAAAGTTTGGATAGCAAAATATTGAAATATTTTTATTACGAAATTGTTACCACTGATCATAAAAAATAAGAATATTATTATGATGCCTGTTATGAATATCAAATTTATAGTAGTTACTATAAATTTAAAAGAAAAATGTAAGTTAGATGGATTCATGAAACCATGAACTATTTATTGTTTTGGATGTATAAAATCTACATTAGAAGATTTTTTACTAATCATGTATCGAATGTTGACTTACTGTATATTCACAATGTAGTAAGTATAGATAATTGGGTAGCTGCCCACGGTAGCGACAAACTTAACAGTAACATAATGAATGTGTAAGAAACGAATTAAAATGTTAATTTTTGTATGAAACGTGGTTTTATTTGTTGAGTCATAAGAACAGCCCATTATAGTAGAAGCGCCAGGGTAGCCACCGAAACTCAAATTTTCTTACGTTTTTTGCAATTTGCAGGTCACTGTCGGGTTGTAAGGGCTACCGCGCACTTTAAACAAGACAAAGTACTCTGTGAACAAGACTATCTTTAGACAGACATTTACCCTACTAGTGCGAGCGAGACAGACTATGTATTCTCGCTCGCACTAGAAGGGTAATTGTCTGTCTATAACGTACTAAGCAAGATACAAGGGGGTCTCCAGCTTTTGGGCCGGGGGGGGGGAGGGTAGCTAGAAATTCTCATGACACTTTGCCTTGGACAGGTGACAATGGTTTCGAGCCTTCATAGAGGAGATACTTAGTTATAGAGAAAGTAGTCTGTAATTAAGAACATTTTTTTTTTGTTAATTTTAAACACTTGTCCTACCGACCTACTGGAGTTACCTGGGCCCCTTAGAGACAAAGTTAAGACTCAAGAAAAACTAGGCTGCAAGAGCGAGCGAAGCGAGATAAACAAAAGTGAAGAATCTGATTAGTACAGGCTGCTGTCTGCACTTTGTCATAAAGTGACCTCGACAGCCGTACGTTTATGACGTCACAGGACGACTTCTCTAATAGTCCGTGGCGCCCGGGGCACTGCCAAACAATTGTTTTGTAGAGATGGGAATATAATTATCGACAAGGATTGATAACAACTATTTAAATTTATAGTGACTTAACGACGACAAGATAGCATCTTAATGCGGCAAAGAAATCTCATTCCATTGGCAGCAGCCGAGTTGTTTGTTGAGATTTTGGCAAGCGTGTGGAGCCAGCATCAAATAGCAATATAGTGCAGCAAGATTATTTAGTTCTGCGGGCTCTGGAATTTTGATTGTAACTAATCACACAAAAATCCTTAAAAAGTGTTATCCGAATAAAATGCACATTTATTTTGGAGTTTTTTCAATAATAACTAAATGGAACTTAGTAGAACTAAACGTAACATCACATTGACAATCACTCTAAATAGGTAGATAGGATGTTATGCATTGTTTAGCTCTATCCTTGTCAGACATGCTGCAAACAATATTCGGCATCCTGTTGTCAAATGTTCATTTCTATTTCTATCATGTGTCAGTACAGTAGACGTACCTAGTGCTGGAACTGACGGTCCGAATGAATTATTTGGTGATTCACGCAAACAATAAATAGTAAAATCTCGCGTTAGTCATTCGTAATCTCGTGCGTGTGATATATTGTTAAATAGTAATATCCAAAATGTTTTCCACAAATCCCAACTATACTAAACTCAAAACTCACTTGAGACTTGCTATAAACAGGCTTAAGTTGCTAGAGAAGAAGAAAACAGAGTTAGCTCAGAAAGCAAGGAAGGAAATAGCAGAATACATTGCTGCTGGTAAAAGTGAAAGAGCTAAAATACGAGTGGAACACATCATCAGGTAAGAACTTGCGTTCTTGAGTACCTAAATAAAAAAAATACCAGCAAAGCAAAGCTGGCCTTGAGATAGAATTTGATTACTTTATTAAAAAGCATTGCGTCATGTCGTAATAGGCTGGGCATTCATGAAGAAAAAGGATCGTCTAATTGTGTAGATTTGATTTTATCTATCTCTTTGTCTGGTATCCTCAATACATCACACATTGAACTAACAAATAAAGACAAGCAATATACTATAATTCGTCAGGTTTTTTTAATGTCAGACTTGGCTAGTTTTATGTCCATCCTACTTATTTATATTAACATGAGATCAAAATCCTTTCTATCAAAACTTAAACATTTTCTGAAAAGTAGACTCATGATAATTGTTTTTCAGGGAGGACTACATGGTGGAGGCTATGGAAATAGTGGAGATGTATTGTGACCTTATTTTAGCAAGGTTTGGACTTGTGACACAGATGAAGGAGCTTGATGAAGGTCTGGCAGAAGCCATATCCACACTTATCTGGGCGGCACCGAGGATGCACACCGATGTACAGGTTGGTTGTTCTTGAACTCTATATATGGCCATTTTCAAAAACTTACCAACAGGTAATGGAAGGTTGCCATCTCTGTCTGTTTGACATTTAACTTATGGACCGTTACAAACAAAACGTCACAGAAAAGCTTTCTTTGATTTTTCTATGAATCAAGTGTCAGGTAGGTGACGCGGATAGGATATTTCAACTTTGTTTATAGTAATACCGATAGCTGTGAGACGTAGGCATATCAACTAACAGTTATACGCAAGTAAATTATAGAAAACAAAGTCCACTGATAGGGAGCTGGTATTTAGGTGGCAGAAGCGATGCATCAGGTCAATGTGCGGTCTTAAGACAACTGATAGCTGCGTGCCCTATTTTAAATCATTAAAAATTTTAACTTTTCCTTCTTTGTTTATATTAGAAACGGCTTTGTTTGTGAAATGTAATCCACATCTAATTCAAAAATTATCAGAGGTCAGAAACAATCCAATCAAACTCAATACGTCAATAAATTATGTCAAGTGAGATGTAAAACCGCATTAGTGCAAAAAAGTTTTTTTGGTCTTGCCCCACGCATATTTAATAAAGTACCTAATTTTATAAAAAACTTGACTGTCTTAAAATTCAAAAGGGCGCTAAACGATATTTTAATTATGAAAAGTTATTATTTAATTGACGACTTTCTAAATGATGATTCACTGACTGATTGATTTACTTTCTGTACCATATTTATTGACTGATTTATAATTACTTACCTACTGTTACTTACTTACTTATTGACATATTATTGTTATTCTAGTTGGTATAATGTTATTAATTTTCCGTTTGACATTATTGATATTTTTACTTTTTTTATGACTTTGACCATGTTCACATTTTTTAATCTTTTATTACTTTGACCATGTTGACATTTTTTAAATTATTTTTTATAGTATGTAATTTCAATGACATGCCACTTAATTTTAAATTTATAATTTTATTGTAAACCAATTATTTGCATGCCCATGTGACGGCAAAATGTGGAGAACTTTATTATAAAAGAACATCTATATCACCCATGTTTGCAAAGAATAAATGATTTGATTCGATGATTTGATTTGATTTGATTTGAAAACGGCAGTTAATAAACATATTGGATTTGCTGACAAACAACACACTGAGTCACTTACACACGAAATTTGAATAAATGTGTACACTTTAAATCTCCTATGAGGGATAAAAGTTTAAATAGAAGTTTCTCAATCACATAATGTGCAGTATAGGCACACTTGTGTACTGGGTTGGTGGGGAATAAAACCATTGCTGCTTCTTTCTTCCATTTATTTGGAGTGAGCTTTCTTCTAGATAGCTTGCCGTTGACTGTGTTGAATGCCAGAAATGGCCCCTTTTATACAAAAATTTCTAATGAACTTACCAATCAAAATCATTAACAAAAACGTTGGAAACGTTTATTTATATATGCATATAGATATCATTGTGCAAGTTACCTTAGCTACCATGAAACTTGGCTGTAATGAGAACCACGTGACAAAACCATGTATTATCGACTTCTATGTGTAATTTTATATTTTTCCCTTATAGTCCTTTGACTATAGGAGAAAAATATAAAATTAACAAAAACATAATATAATAAACTTATTTTACCCAACGCTAAGTCTACTATGTACACAAACAAAACACTAAAACTATCAGTCTATGTATTGCTGTGTCACTTTATATACTGTCCTATCAGTGTCTATGTATCACTATCACTACTCTATATATTTTCTTTGTCCCGCACACATAACTTGTCTGTTTATAGTTACTTACGAAGGAAACAAAAAGAAGTTTACTTACTTTGCAATTCGATACCATCCTAAATGCAATGGAGGAGTGCGGGGTGAGAGAACCACTGAACCCATGGTTCCGTGATTACCTCACCGCGCGCTCCTACCGTGTGAAGGTGGAGGATGAGCTTAGTGACAGAGTCGAGGTGCGGAGTGGGGTGGCGCAGGGCTCGGGATGTGGACCAATTTGTTACCTTATGCATGTCAACAGCTTGTGCCGAGTGCTGCAGCATTGTTCAGCGTATATGTTTGCAGATGACTTGTGCATACTTCGCTCCGGAACTAACATAGATGATACCTACCAGCTAGTTCAACAAGATATGGACGCGGTTGTTAAATGGTCGCACGACAATGGCATTATATTGAATGCTAGTAAAACTAAATTATTGTTAATTCATTCGCCATACTTACGACCTCATAGTGCGACTCCACCTTTATTTACCCACGATTATGTATGCCACCATAATAACTTACTGGACTGTAGATGTGAACCTATTGAAAGAGTCGATTGTGTAACTTACCTTGGCATGAAAATAGACGAGAACTTTTCTTGGTCCCAACACGTAGACTATATTTCAAGTAAACTAAGAATTTTATTAAGTAAAATGTACCATCTAAGCTTTAAAGTTCCTATTAGTGTATTAAGGTGTATTTATATGTCATTAGTAGATTCTATTTTAGGTTATGCTCTTGATAGCTATGGATTAACATTCAAAACTAATTTGGATAAATTAGAAGCTCTTCAAATTCGATTCTTAAAACTACTTGTTACTAAAAAAACTAAAAACAGTTGTAAAGGAGATTATAGGAAACTATTTAAAATATGTAAAATTCTACCTATCACTTACAAACATAAATATCTTTTAGCAGTTAACCACCAAGGTACCCATGAGCATAGCTTAACTCACGTGTTCAACAATCATAACACGCGATCTATGGCTGCTGGCAGATACAATGTACCCAGAGTGACCAATTACTTTGGTGACAGAACCCTAAAAAAACGAATACCATATCTATTGAACAGTCTGCCGGCTGACATAAGGAGTGAAACAAATAAAAATAGATTTAAAAGTAAATTAAAAAAATATTATTTAGATATGTGTTTAGTGTAAGTTATATATATAAATGGTTGGATGATGGTTGAGACTCTCCGATCTCCGGGGTGGTGGCAACGACTGCACGCCGTCAAGTAGACATTCCCCGAGATCGGCGTGCTGCTCGAAGCAGGGTGCTGCTTCGAGTCAATGTTACTAACACTAGTTCATAAGTTTTTCATTGTTACTAACAAAATATATATCTAAGTTAAATGTATATTATTATTACTTTACTAACACTAATTTATAAGTTTTTCATTGTACTAACAAAAGTTTAAATGTATATTACTAGTCATATATTGGGACCTGCGTCGAGAACTAGCCTATCCATTAGTGAAAACAGCATGAAAATCGGTGCAGTAGACTTTGAGTCTTGACGTTGGTCTTGGTTTTATGATATGTAATGATTATTATACTAACAATACTAACCTAGTACCTAAGCACCATTGTTACTAATACTTAATACTAACAATTAAGTCTATGTAGTTGGCAATATCTTATTAGTCACGTTTGGTTTTAAGTTTAAGTATGAGTGTTCAGAGTCTCACCGACCCCACAGTCAAACCATTGCAACGGTTTTGTGGGGCTTACTTTATAAGTCTACTTACCATTTTTGAATAATAAATAAATAAAAATAAAATTACCAAGTCATTGTATTCTTTTGTCAAAATTCAGAAAAAAAAATATCATTGTCAACAAAGTAGCATGCATGAAGTGTTGGAATTCGGGATGGAATAATTAGTTATTTCTGTTAAAAAATAACATGTTACTGTGTATGTCCAATATGCTGTTTATAGTGCATTATGATGAGCAATGTGATAGCAATAAATGATGACTAAGAATCGTAGAAATTATGCATTCCTTGACTAATGACTCGCAAGGTAGAAACCAGAAGTCTTTTAGTCAACTAAACTGGCCATCAAAAAAATCAAGCCACCATAGTGTTTTCAACTGCCATTAAATATGTTCTTTTAATAGATTTATATATTTTAAGTTATAGCACAGTAGCACTGCATCCTTTTTTTTTTAAAGGAACTTAATAAACACAATTGATAGGGTGGCTTGATTTTTTTGACAACCAGTGTATAAATTGGGATGTTTATGAGGCAACATTATTGTGGCCAGAAATTGCACAAAACACGAGAGGTTTCGAAGGAGTGCCCAGTATGATATAGATAGACTAAAAAAAATTTGGGTCTGATAACCTTGTGCCATTAGGGAATTCCCGGCAAACAGGAAGTCATTATCTTAATCACTAAAAAGTTTTCCTTCTTTTGATGACTAATAATACAGCAGTCATCTGATATTAACTGTATAAAGCAAGACCCTACTTGAATTTACTTTGCATAATTAAAATATAAAATGGTGCGGGGAAACATTGTGAGGAAACTGGCAAAAAGACATGTGGCATACACCAATCTGCACTGGGCATGCGTGGCCCACTCCCACTGTCAAAGAAGACCTGTGTCCAAAACGTGGAACCATTAATGACTGTTCATGTGTAGAGAGCACAGGAACAAATTATTTACCTGCGGGCCTAAAATGGCCGCTTTAGCAGTTTCTTGAATGAATCACGTTAAACATTTAAAATTCTTAAAATGGACTTTAAGGTACCAAGGGACCATAAAGTCCATTTTAAAAATTTAAATTTTTAAATGTGATACATATTATGATTCTGTTTATCTGATAGAGCGGCCATTTTAGACCCCCTGTTCTCATCATTCTCATTCAATTCTCTTCAGCATAATCAATAGTTTGACGTAAATTGCATATTGTCTCATCTTTTACAGGAACTTAAAGTAATATCAGACTTACTGACAGCAAAATATGGCAAGATCTATGCTGATGCATGCAGAAATGAGAGTGTGAACACACTAAGTGACAAGCTGAAACACAAGATGTCGGTGCACAGTCCTCCTAAGATCCTCATTGAGAGGTACCTGATAGAAATAGCCAAGAATTATAATGTGGAGTATACACCTGATGAGCAGGTCATGAGGGAAGAAGAAGGTATGTATTTTCCATTCTAATGTTATAAATGGCGATGAAGCCACGAGGAATTAGACAAAAATAAATTTGTTAGGATCCTAAACCGTGAATCTACATGATCTATCATATTATTGATGTTGTCTGTTGGTTTATGGTTGCCATTTCAGCCAAAAGGCATCTCTTCAACACAGGTCTTCTCAAGAAATTCGATTTTTAGGGTTCCAATGCCAAAAAACCCTAATAGATTCGTCCTGTCCGTCTGTTTGTCAGTATGTCGTAAAAGTTGTAAGCCGTAAAAATTGTATCCTCTAGTTTTTTATAAAGTAAGATTAGAAAAAAATGGGTTTGTGGAATGTAAAAAGAACTTGTGGAGATAATTATTTTGAATACGATTTGATGTTTAGTTTTTGATTTTTTCGCAAAACTGCAGCAGTAACTTTGTTTTTCATTAAACAAAATCACATGAATGAGGTTTACTATTGTTTATTTTTACCCGACTGCCAAGGAAGGGTTATGCTTTTAATTATTAGTGAGTGCGAATCCGTCTCGCACTTGGCTGGTTTTTTTCATTGGCCTGTCTTGTTTGCCCGCTAACAAGATCTGTTGGTCACACCACCTTCGCCGCGGTCTACCTGGACGGCGATTTCCTTTATCAAGAGTCCAGTGACTGACGTTCTTTGCCCATCTCTCCAGGTGCATTCATGGCGAATATTATCACTAAACAATATTATTTTAACGATTTACAGGTCGCGACGCTATGTTAATAGACATCAACGGTCCCCCGATGCCTCCCGGCTTCATCGGCTACCCGCAGCAGCCGCCCATGAGCATGCCCAACCTGCCGACAGGCGGGGGACCTCCACCCCCACCTAATATGCAACCCTTCTCATACCCCTCTGTAAGTATCAACATAGTTATAATACAAGCTCTGAACGGGATCAGCGTCACCTTCGAATCCCGGTTGGAACAAATGTTTGTGTGATGAGCATGGACATTTGTTTCCGAGTCATTAATGTTTATATGTATAATAAGTATGTAAACTGGCCTGCAAAAATAAGTACTACACTTTTAAAATTTCATTTTTTTCTAAACTATAGAAGTTAGAGATTTAAAATAAAAAACGTTTTATAGCAATTTTTATCAGCTTTCTTTGAAACTATAGACTAAATTAAACTATTTTTCGAGTCCTTTTTGTGACGACAGTATATCTAGTGTACTTCAAAAGTTATTGCAATTTTAAAAGTGTGATACTTATTTTTGCAGGCCAGTGTATTTACAAACAAAAAGTATCTATGTAGTATATCAACTATCTGGTGTCCACGACACAAGCCTCGTTGCTTTGTGTGGATGGCGCTGTGCGTAATGTCCAGCGATATTTATTTATTTCTATGAAACTGGATCTAAGATAAATAGCTGTTTCCTGTGCAAAATGTATGGAACAGCAGTTTAAAAAAAAATAACCAAAAAATATTAAAAATGCGGGGGACTCGGAATGATGTACTGAATTCGTTTTCGCGTTGTAAAACTGATTGTATGTTAAATTGAGTCAGAACAGTTTTTTTTCCCTGTAATTATAAAATGGTACCAACCATACCACCACCACCACCAACCACCACTAATTTATAATACCATTTTATAATTACCGGAAAAAAAAACTGTTAAGGTGAAAGCGTCAGGGTAGCCCGCGAAATTCTAATTTTCAATGACTTTGACCTTGATAAAGTAAATTCATACACCTTTATGAGCTTGGAGGGTTGTATTGATGATTTTGATGATTATAATTCTATAACTACATACGTGTTACAGCCGCGATTCAAATTTTAATCAACATAGAACCTGACACTGACCTGCAAATTGCAAAAAACGTAAGAAAATGTGAATTTCGCGGGCTACCCTTTTTTTTTTTTTTTTTAGGATGGGAAATCATCAAATGACTTCTCTCGCTCTGGGCTGAGCAGGAGGGAGTGTCAGACTTTTACTGACTAAAACCCATCCATGTTCCTTCATCGCCCTTTGTGTTCCGGGGCCACGGTATCTCTTTCGAATAGTCCCGCAGCCCCGGCAGGCTTCGGCCCTTGCGGACCCCTTCCTTATTGCTGACTCTCTTTGAGGCGCGCGTGGAACACGAACGCGCCGTCGACACGGCCTGTCGTCATGAGACGTACGGACGGCGAGCTAGCCCATAGCTCCCCGTCCACAGGCCCGCGCCTACGGTGGCCGGAAGCCACCACGTGGCCCCCGACGCCCGGGGCGTCTCCCGCGGCGGCCGGGACGTGAGGATCTCTCCCTGTCCTGTTCCGCCACCTCCTTCGCTAGCATGACTGCTTCGCAGAAGGAGGTGACGGCGTCCCATTCCGTCTCGCTCCGGACCATGGCACGAACCAGGGCCGGAAGCGAGAGGTCGCCGCCGCCAATCGCCACCTCGAGGACACGGCGGTGCTCCACCCAAGCAGGGCACACCTCCACCGTGTGCTCCACCGTGTCCTCCGGTCGATCCTCACAATGGAAACACCCGGGCGTCTCCTCCCGCCCGATTCGGTGCAGGAACTTACCGAAACATCCGTGTCCGGTAAGAACCTGCGTCAGGCGGAAGGTGAGGACGCCGTGGCGTCTCTCCAGCCACTCCTCAAAGAGGGGACTTACCGCCACTATCGTGGCGTGCCCTGCACGGGGTTGCGACAGTCGCTCTCTCCATGCCGCCATGAGATCCCGCCGGAAGTCCGTCCGCTGAGCGACAATTTGCCGCGGCAGCGGAGTTTCCCCCCGGCGTAGCGCCTCCGCGCGCCACTCGTGTAGGCGCGCGAGGACTATCGCCTCCAGATCCCATGGCGGCAATCCGGCAAGGAGGCTCGCCGCCTCGCGGGATATCGAGCGGTACCCGCGGATCAGCCTTACGGCCACCACCTTTTGGGGCGCGTTCAAATGGTTGGCAGCTCGCTGCCTCAATGAACGTGCCCACACCGGGGCCCCGTAGAGGGCCATGGACCGCACGACTCCCGCGTAGAGCCTCCGGCAGGAGGCGTTTGGCCCCCCCAGGTTGGGCAGGAGCCGCCTGAAGGCAGCCCCTGTCCGCTCCAGTTTAGGGGCCAAACGTCGGAAGTGCTCCGCGAAGTTCCACCGGCTGTCGAGGACGAGACCTAAGTACTTTAACGTCGACTCGACGCCGATGGATACCCCTCCCGCCGTCACTGCTGATCCCGGAGGTGGCGCATTCCGAGGCCCATGAAAGCACATGGCCTCGGACTTGTGCAATGCCATCGCGGGCTACCCTGACGCTTTCAATATCAGCAGCACTTTTGCAATACTTTGTTAGAGCTTTTTTTTTCGTTTTAATATTTGCAAGGAGAGAAACCCTATTTCCCTCTTTCTCCACTTTAATTTTTTAATGTCACAATGTAACTTTATTTAAAATGTCCGTTGACCTTTGCCCTGCAGTGTGCACATCAGGCTTATAATATTTATTAAAAAATAATTTGCAATCAATTTGTCTGTTATTAATATTTCTGCCATTTATCAACCTAGCTTTCAATAGTTCTAAAGCTAGCTTTCATAGTTCTTAGTCTTTCGATACTAATCTCGTGACTAATTCCACATCACTAGACACCTTCTGGCGGTAAAGTTGGTGGGTTTATCGCCACGCCGCCGCCGCCGGCGCCGTACGGTGGACCCAGCCAGCCTCCCATGGGGTACCACCTGCCTCCAGGAGTTGATTCTAAGTCCTTGAGCAATAGCTTCCTCCAGGTAAGGCAAACAGACGATATCGAAGATTTTAAATGTAGAAATTCTGGTCTAAATTTTTACCTATTCAACATTAGGGATATTAACAAATGGACAACCTATATCATTTGCAATGCAGCCATTGCATGCAGCTGTCAAAGAATGATAGTTGTGATGTGTCCGTGCTAGTCAAGTTGCTTCATTATTAATTTCCCAGTATAGACAGAATTTTTATATTACGAATTTAGTTGTTCTGATTTTTTAAGACCTTAATTAATTTATGAGCAAGCCTATAATTAACGTAAATGTTGCTTTTCATCTCACTCTTAACTAAACCGTTTTTTTAATTCCAATTATGACTAGTGCATGTTTGAGCGTGTTATGCTTGAAACCATTTTTCCTTTTCAGGACGAAATGAGCAATCTGCCACCTGCTTATGACAGCATCCACCACGATTTGGTACTTATTTTTATTTATTTTTTGCTTTTGCAGTATTACTATTTTTTTGGCTTCATCACCAGCATCACTGCACGATATCATTACCCTCTGTAAACGTTAGGATATTTTGCCCATAAATAGGCATGACGACAGTATCAAAAAATTGCAAATCTATTTAGTCCGTCAGTTAGACTATTGGAAATTAATGGACACGTATTTTTTGTTTTTGTAAATCAATGAATATTGACAAAAGATGAAACGCATCAAAACTCGGGAGTTAGGGCTCGTGACGACAGATCTAGCTAAAAATTATACCTAGGCGTGACGTATTGAGAATTTTAAATGCGTCATATCTTCGTCAATTTTGGTTTACGTAACAAAAGAAAAAACACGGCTCAAATATTTTTTGAAAATCTAACTGATGGACTAATTAGTTTTTTTTTGTCGTCTCGCCTATTATGAAAAGGTTATAACTTAAGAGTTTTTTAAATCCGTCATGCGTCTTTACATTTTTCACGTTAGTAGCACGTTTTCTCAAATATGAATAGCAAATTCTAGCGCCAAAGTATTCATTACATTTTACAACAGGCATGAGCGAGTTGCACGTTTCTATCCAATGATGATTGATGACTGCTCTTGAACGCAATTTAAATGTGCTGCTTTATTGTATATAAATACACATGTATAATAACTGAACACAATCAATTAAATTTTGTAGCCTCCCCACGTCCCGACACCGATGCCGCCGCACGTACCAACACCGCAGCCGCGTTCCCGAGTCCCTCCGAACCATTTTCCGGAGTTGCCCGAACTGCCATCAGTACCATCAGACCTGATCTTGCCTTCAGTGCCTCATAGCAATGACTCGAACACGAACAACCAACCAAACGCGCCGAACGCTAACGATGAGATCGACTTTGATGATCTGAACCGTCGGTTTGAAGAATTGAAGAAGAAGAAGTAAGATAGGTAGGTTGTTAGTCGCATATGCGCGGGATTATGGCCTTGCTACACGCGCACGACGAGTCGCTCTGTAGCCGGGTCTTAAGGTTGAATATAGATCTGTTCATATTGATCTACTAGTTGACGGTTCTGCTTGATAGTGCTAGAAAACTTAAGTCTATGCCTTATTAGAAATGGATTGAATACCGGATGGATAATAATAATAAATTTGAAGAGGCAATTTGGAAAGAAAAACCCGCAAGTATGTGGCTAGTTTGTTTGGAGATTGGCCGATGCTCACTTTTTTATTTAATATGACGTAAAGTAGCTAGCTATTAATTAATCACAATATTATGTCAATGATTAACCCTTGGTTCTTATGAACAAATATCGGGTATTTAAGTAAAATATTAATAACTTTGCCTCGCTCGGCTCTTTCTCATACCTCGACATTACATTATTTAAGTACATTTGTGATATCAAAATAAATTAACACAAGTCACAAGCTTTCCTCATGAAACACTTGTTCACAAATTGTTATTGAATCACTTAATTTAAACTTTCTTTTATATTATGTTAAGACTGGTCGTCGTATGACGATTTCTGTATGTAAAACCAAATAAGTATGTATATTTTTTAATTCCCTGGCTTTCTGCCTATCCCTGTAATATAATGTGAATGAATATGTTAATGTATTTAGCTTTTTTACTGTTGTTCTAACTAACCGTTACATAATAATTAGGGATTTGAAAGTATAACATGTTATTAGAATGGATAACACTTGATAACAGCACCATTTGCGTTTTCTTGAAAGGGGTATGTGCGAACGCGAAGTAAATAACACTAGGAATACTGCAATTTCTACCATTCGTATGTAATAAGTGTTTACTGTCCATTTTCACAAACACAATGCGACACCTAAATGTATTGCCTAAAGGAGTGCCCACTACACCGTACCATACTATGACTGTGCTATAAACATATTAGGAAAGGAAACTAAACATGGCACAGACTACTATGCCCACTAGAACGTATCAACAGCGTATCATACCCGTCTACTACGGTCATTATCCGCAGTTAAACCTTTTATTATCTATATCTAATATTAATTAATTAATTAATCTACACTACACTAATATTATAAAGAGGAAAGATTTGTATTTTTGTGTGTATGTTTGTAATGAATAAACTCAAAAACTACTGCGCCGATTTCAAAAATTCTTTCACCATTAGAAAGCCACGTCTTTACTTAGTGACATAGGCAATTTTATCCCCGTACTCCCACGGGAACGGGACGTCCGCTAGTACTATATAAAGCTCGTATATATATGTATCGCGTGACAGCGCCATCTAGTGCCACACTAAGCTACGAGGCTTGTCATGGACACTAGATGGTTGATATACTACATAGATACTTTTTGTTTGTAAATACATACTAACTTATTACACATATTAACATCCATGACTCGGAAACTGTCCATGCTCATCACACAAACATTTGCTCCTACCGGGATTCGAACCCGGGACCCTAACTACGTAAGGCAGCCTCCCTCCTCTCTCTACTGCTGCGCCTTTCGGGTCGTCCTTATATTCTTTGTATTGAAAAGTATGAGACTATGCAGAGGCCGTTCCGTCACCGTCGCTTGCCATATACTGAGTGTCAACAATATTTAGCCGGTGCCAATACGCGAGAGCGTGAGCGTGGTACACGACGGTGTTTGTCGACGCGACACGGTCATGGTATGGTATGGTGTAGTGGGCAGAACTCTTTACGCAAAGATAATTATTTAGACGGCGCGTTGTGTACTGAAAACGGTCATCAGTCTTCAACTCAATGGAGACATATCTAGTTAAAATGTAGGTATGTATAAAGTATAGGTTATGAAATAAAAGAGTTTTATTTTAATATATTTTATACAATTTATTATTGCTGCAAATGTCTGATATAAAACCATGCTTCCATTGATGACGGGTAGCAAGCGAATGTATAGTGTTGTCATAACGTGTACACTATGAAATACATATATACATTTCATCTGATTCAGTGTTTCATTTAATCCTGAAAATTCTTTAAAACTTAAAAATGGAAAAACTGTCAACATTTCATTATAACCTTCTCCTTAATTCCTCTTCGTACAAACATTTACGATGTTTACTACCTTTTTTATATAATATTGTGTATTGAGAAACAAAATGTATCAAATATTTTAATAATTTTGTCATGTCATCACATTATCGTGGCAAGTTAGACCGTTTTGGTGACGCTAGATACACGAATAAGATAGCAAGATAATATCCTAAATTACGCACTTCAAAGGCAAACTCAACTCGAGGCAACTCTATTATTGCATGCGGAACAGGTTTTCCAAGTTGTATTAGCTATTAAAAATCAGTGAATCAATCGTGTCATTGACACTGGCTTGGCTACCATCAGGGATATAATTTTGATAACACAAAAAATTGTCGCTAACTAGTCGAATTTTGTCGCCAAATATCAGAATTTTTCGGTCACTGATTCAAAAGATTATAAGGGTTTATAGGTGGCCGATCTGGAGAGAATCTTCCCAGCTTGGCCACATTTATATCTCAAAAACTAGGGCACCTAGCGAAGATCTGTTTTCTCCCATATTTTGACAATATTCGACTAATTAGCGATTCATGTTTTGTGTTATCAAAATTAAAATCCCTGATGGTGGCCAAGCCAGTGTCAGTCACACGAATCAATCCACGTATAAATAAACAGAAGGCGCCAACAAGGAACGACGATCAGCTATTCAAATCCAGTGCGCGGATTCCAATAAGAACATACAAAAATGATCTTTTAATTCTAATAATATAAATAACAGCCTTATGGAGTAGTTGAGGAGGTTTTGTTCATAATAGACTGTTGATTTGCTGCGACAGTGTTGCTATTTTCGCGTTACTTGGGTCGGTAATGTTGCCACCGTCTCTCTTCAGTCGGTTGTGGACCTGTGTGCTGGATACTATTCTAGTTTGTATTTGGAGCTTGTTGGGAGATTCAGCTAGGAGAGTGCCGAGGGCTACCAAACCTCTGTAACGAAAATATGAACACTTAGAATTTTACTCAAAAGGGGCTTATGATCGCCAAAAAGATATGTCAATGTGACTTATGTTGAATCTTTCAAGCTATCTAAGGCTTGAATTCTTGTCGCGCTGAAGGTCGGTCGTGACGTCAGCGTCGCAGTATGGTGCTATATAGAACATAATGTATACTCGTACGCGACCGACCTTCAGCGCGACAAGAATTCAGGCCTAAAAAGTCTAACTTTAAGTCAATGGGCGGCTAGATAGCGTTCCATCGAAAAGTGACATATTTTGTGACTATAACAGATATATAACATAACATCACGCCTGTAATCCCCGAAGGGTTAGACAGAGGTGTACCTAATAGCACACCTACATTTCGCCAGTTATGTTTAAGTCCCATGTAATAGGGGGCGAGCCTATATTGCCATCAACCGGGCACTAATTCAGACTGCCCGACTGCTGAGGTTCTGGGTTGGATTCCCGGGAACCTCAGCATTTGCAAATCCGATTGAGGTAACAGATATTGAGGCCTTGTTCAAGAGTATAGTTGGTGCCAGTTAAGATCGCAATAGCGGTCATTGCCCTTTCCCTAATATCTCTTCCTACGAAACAAAACAAATGAAACATGTATCGTTTTCATTAGAAAAAATGTTGAAGATCACGATAGATAACGATTCAAAACTTGAACAGGCTTATTTTTGGATTTCAAAGTTAAGAACATTAATAAATTAAGGCGGGTCAATGACCGCTTTTGCGATCTTAACTGGCACCAACTATAGCCTGGTTTTCATCTATAGCTTCTTTTGAGTTTTGCCACTGATAATAATATTTTCTTTAGATTTGTGTAAGGTACAATAGTTCACCTGAAATAAGCTTCGTTATCAGTGATCCTTGTGAGTAGCTGCACGAGGCAGTCGGCGAGGTCCACGCTGTCGGGCTGCTGCGCTAGTGCCACGCACAGGTTCAGCAGTAGAGACGTGGCCGCGATCTGACACAAACAAGTTATGTATAGGTTCATCGCCTACAGTGCACAAGACGGAGACTATTGCCATGGGACGCAACATGAAAAAACTATCTCAATATAAATAGTTTGCAATAGGGAATATGCATGTAATTTTTTCTTCGCTTAAATCAATAAAATACACTATACCTATAACCCAAGAAAAGTATTAAAAGTTAAGTTCAACTACTGATTGTCGCTAAAAAATAATATTAAACTCCTGCAATTTTCTACGACAGTTCAAACGTCCGTAGCTGTCGCGGCCATGATGTGACGTCATTATCCACAATCTGCCTTGTTTACATTTTTTAATAAAATAATTTTACAATTTTTTTTTGAATGTGCTATGTGCTTTATTCAAGTAAAAATTGCAATAACAATATAATAATAAAATTTTAGTGAAACTTTTAGCGCTTTTCAAATAAAAGTATTTTTTTGAGACAATGAACTTTGACGTCAATACCGGCGTTATCGAGGACGGTGTGTTTTGACAGTGCGTTCCGTTTCACCAAAAACATTCTACATAAAACAGTAAAATGTAAAATAAGTGATGTTTAAGAAACTTAAACAAGTGTACCAGAATGTTTTTAAATAGCAAGAGTTTTGTATTTCATGCATATTCCCTATTCCGATATTTAATTTATTCATAAACTTTTTTAACCGCGGACCACAGGTTGGGAATCACAGGTCTATACAAACAGACACAAAGTAGGGGGACGCTGAACGCATCCTTTAACATCGACAGAACACGCTCCTATAGACTATGTTACCTGAGTGTTGTTATTGAGTTGCGTGAGACATATGAGCGAGTGCACGACGCTCTCCCTGGCCGCCAGCACCAACATCTCCCCGGACAGGTCGCTGAACGCGTTCACCAGAACTCGCATCGCTAGCATTTGGTTGGCCGGGAGGTTATCTGAAAGTATATAAGTACTGGTATTACTTGTATTCGTAAGTATGGAGACGTCCCAATGTGCAGTATCTCTGAGTTTGCTTCACATCTCAAAATCAAATAAATAAATAATTATAATAAATTATACGTACATAATAAGCTTGCTGCTGTCAAATGCAAACGAACTGTGAAAGTACTGTAAGGCCGCGTTTCCACAATGTCTAGACGATTAATTTATCGTTGGTTAAAAGTTGGCAAAAGTCGTGGACGACAGTAATCGCGTCGTCCTATATGTGAACACCTCCATTAACCTTTTGAACGCCAGAGCCAAAAAGCGCGTGCCCTCCACGCCAAGCCACAATTTCACCTACCATTTTGTCACATATTTGTGTCGTTTGGCGTACAGGGCATGCGCTTGCTTGTCACGTTTATGTGACAATGGCGTTCAAAAGGTTAAAATACACAAGCCACGACACTTAAAACTACACGATTATCTGTCGTCACGACAAGGTGGGAACGCGTCCTAAATGTGTGTCTGTATCCATAAAATCTATATGTTTCATAGGATCTTTTAATGTCAATTTGCCCAAAAAAAGCCAGCAAGTTTCTCTAGTTGTCTATCCACATTAGCACCAACAACAATTTATGATACACCCACAGAGCTGCCAACATATTATTTCAATCACATGTCACGCGCTTACCAAGCGCATGACAAACCAATTACATGCGTCCACATACCTGGTGCTAACAACGACAGCAAATATGTGACGAACGTTGGTCCGAATGACGTGTCGAATATTTGTGCGTTTATTTCTTTATTCCTAACTGCTAACCTAGTCACGTCTAGTACGGGGAACAGGATTTCTGTAAAGAAAAACAGATAGATATTATCATCACGCCTGTAAACTCTGAATGGTAATGCAGACGTGTTTAGTGACAATCACATTTTGCCGGTATATTGCCACACAAATTCACGTTTTAATTGATAAGATATTAATGTCCATCTCAATATCCAGGAATATCAAGAACAATACCAAAAGTATTTACGGGAGTAAATACTTTTCGTATTGTTCTTGATATTCTGATATTGATTATATTATTGTATTTGATATTATTTTTCAACAATTTGAATTTATTTGAGAGGCTGTGAGGGATCACAGCCTCTCAAATAAATTGGGGAAAAAAAAAGAATATTTTCTTTGTAACATTTTAGTACCACCATAGGCATGACGACAGTATCCAAAAATTGTAAATCTATTTAGTCCGTCAGTTAGAGTATTGGAAATTAATGGACACGTATTTTTTCTTGTTGTAGATCAATGAATATTGACCAAAGATAGAACACATCAAAACTCGAGAGTGGGGGCTCGTGACGTCAGAACTAGCTAAAGATTATACCTAGGCGTGACGTATTGAGAATTTTAAAAGCGTCATATCTTCGTCAATTTTGGTTTACGTAACAAAAGAAAAAACACGGGTCAAATATTTTTTGATAATCTATCTGACAGACTAATTAGTTTTTTTTTGTCGTCTTGCCTATTGTAGTAGTATTTTAGTGTAGTTTCATACCTTTGGGCCATTCCAACATTTTCTTCAATACCAAAATGGTTTCATTGTTGATAGCATTATTCTGTAACAAAGTAATAAAGTTATTAACTTGTTTTATTTATAACTAGCGATCCGCACCGGCTTCGCACGGGTGTAAATGTAGCATATACATATAAACCTTCCTCTCGAATAACTCTATCTATTGCTGAAACCTGCATTAAAATCCGTTGCGTAGTTTAAAAGATCTAAGCGTACAAACAGCAGGAGCAACTTTGTTTTATATTATATAACTAGCTGATGCCCGCGGCTTCGCCCGCCCGCAAATTATATACTAAAACCTTCCTCTTGAATCACTCTATCTATTAAAAAAAACCCGCATCAAAGTCCGTTGCGTAGTTTTAAAGATTTAAACATACGTTACGATACGCATATAGGGACAGAGAAAGTGACTTTGTTTTATACTATGTAGTGAGAAAGATAATATATTTTTTATAAACACAATATTCATGCCTTTGCCTGCAGTTTCGCTAGCATGGCGACCGGAAAAAAAACGGGAAATCACTACCGGAATGAAAATAATATCGTATGTTCTAACATAGGTCAAGGTCTACTCATGTGCTAAATTTCATTGAAAGCCGTTCAGCCGTCAAAAGGTAACAAACAGACATATACAGGGTGTAAACAACCTCATCACGAAGTAACTTTACGCAAACATTATTGCTGGGAAACGACTTTTTTTTTGGGGTGAAAATTCATGTTTTGTGGTAAACCTCAATGTAACGCACTCAAAACATTGTGCTGATGGATGGATTGAATGGTACGGGGGTCGTTGAGGTGTTTAAAGTAAAAATCTTACATTAAAAACTTGTATTAAAAAAATTGTAACTTTGACCCCCAATATCTCCGTAACTAGAAGGTTCCCAGGTATGGTGTAGAACAAAAAAAAATATCGCAATGACGGGGAGAACAAATGCCTTTCAGCTTCGTTAAGAGGTTTTTTACACCCTTTAGAATGACGGATTGTTTTACTTTCGCATTTCTAATATAATGTCGTCCATATTTAGAGAGATACATTAAAAATGTCAAGTTTTAATGACTTATGTTATGATATTGTTACAGACTAACAACATTGCTTATCTTATAATGTAGAGATAACAACTTCACAGAATGAACAATGTTATCTATTTATGTAGCGTGTGTATTGTGTGTTATCTAGTAGTCTACGTCGTTATCATTATTAACTGGTAATGCACCGTGATGTCATAACTCCATCACCAATAATTATTAAATGTTCTATACTCCTAGGCGTTTCATAATATAATAATAAATATCGCTGGACATTAACACACACCGCCATCTAGTGCCACACTAAGCAACGAGGCTTGTGTCGTGGACACCAGATAGGTGGAGGTTGTTGTTGTTGTTGTAGCAGGAAGTGGTGGAACGTACTTACGTAGTCTTAAGTGCAAAAAAAAGATTTAAAAATGGTTGTCTCTTACCAGTTCACACAATTTGACTACAGATTCTAACTGCTCGTCTGTCATGGCGTTCAGTCCGTCTCCCACTTTACTGTTAAACTCTCTGAGCTTGTCGTGTATTGCTTTTAAGTTTGCTTGGTCGAACCTGAAATTATTTATTAAATATTATTATTGTCGAGTAGGTAGCTAAGTATTCCCAAGTGCTAACTGGGTTGTGGAGGTCGGATAGGTAGTTGCTCCATGTCACAGTATTCAGCTGCTTCTGGTTAGACTGGAAGCCGACCCCAACATTGTTGGGAAAAGGCTAGGCATGACCCAAAGCCACTTATCTATCACCATCTGCCTCGCCATTATAGAAAACATTTTGTTGCCTATTGATCACATCCTAGAAAGGGGTTTGACGCAGAATGTGCACAAAGCAAAATGTGCATTTCTCAAAATCTCAAAATGAGCACTACTCAAAATGAGTGTGAATTTTATCACAATATAGTAAGCAAACGGTTTTTATTTTGACTCATTGTGATAAAATTCACACTCATTTTGAGTAGTGCTCATTTTGATAAGTGCTCAGTGCTATTTTGAGAAGAGCACATTTTGCGAAATGCACATTTTGCGAAGTGCATATTTTGCGTCAAGTGCACATTTTGCTTTGTGCACATTCTGTGCCAAACCCCTAGAAAGGTAAAGGAATAATTGTCCCTTCTTACAAGTCAAAAATCTATGTAAGTAGCGAGTTCATGGGCTTTTTTGGGTTAGCTCGTTCCATCGTCGACCTCATTTCTGTCCTCTGATTGAGGTCAGCAGTAGGCCCATTTAATATTTAAAATAAAGTTGCAGTTAATAACTGGCTATACGCTTCGTAGAGCGTTATTTGCAAGTGGGTTCTGGTTTCCATACAAATATTAGATTCGAGAAGCTTTTTTTGTTTCAAAATTAAATTATGAATGAATTAAATAAACAAAAAGTCGTGTGCCCTAGGGGTTTTCCTTCGGCAATAATTACATGTTCACAAATTTTCGTTTCATATTTAACCCATCTATCGGAAGAACTTTTAAAAATCCTTTCTAAGTTCTCGTGAGTGTATTAGTATAAGTGAGTAAATTTAAGATGTTCATTAAGTAAAGGAAGTCTCGCTCACCTAATGTAAGCATCGTGCGGTATGAGCATCTTCTCGCTGGTGGTGCTGGTGGCCGACGTGGTGTAGGCGCCTGCGCCGGTGAACGGGTCCGCTTGCGAGGGCGGCGGCAGCGGCACCAGCCCCGCACCCCCCGCACCCGGCACGTAGCGCGACTCGCCCGTCAGCGGGTCCGCGAACCTAAGGGGACCACTCAATGTAGCTACGGTATGCACGCGGTTCTACAAATACCTTTAAAGAACCGAATACTGGATATACCCCGTTTTAAGGTAAGCGTCCACATGTCCGCATCGCAAGCATCGGACGCATCGCATCAAATGGATCGTAGTATTTTTTGTATAGAAAGTCACACAAGTGCGTCCACTGATCCGCACCGTACGGATCGCTCAAATCTGTTCATCGGCAATGCCAACGCCGTTGCTCCGAGAGGCAATTTTTGAGATGCGTGCCGATCCGATGCCGATTTTCTGCTTCACTTTCCTACATTATCTCACGGACACATTCCGCACGTACGCTCACTACGAAAATCCGAATGATCAATGAACGCATCAGCAATTCGATTGCTGGTAGTTGCGTTATCAAAACCAATCGCTGCCGATACAGTGAACGCATTGTGAAAAATTCATCCGTTTGATGCGGTGCGTCCGATGCTTGCGATGCGGCCATTGTGGACGCTTACCTTTAAGCGCTCTTCAAGATATTTCAGAACCGAGGGCAAGGGCAGGTCCTAGTTGTAGCCCACTTATTTAGTAATAATTATTGCATCCATCTCAACTGATGTTCCCGGAACAATAGCCGAGGTGGAAGCAGGTGGACGCAATCACAAGCTGAAACTATATGGTAGCGCGTGTAACGAAACCATTGTGATGATGGATGGATTGAATAGTACGGAAGTCGTGGAGGTGTTTAAAGTAAAAATCTTTCATTAGAAAAGAAAGAAAGAAAAAGCATTTATTAACCCGCACAGGACAAAACACATAAAAAAAATGGTGAAATTAAACACATGTATTAAAAAAAAAAACTTGTGAAAAAGTTGGTACTTTGACCAAACCAATATCTCCGTAACTATAAGGTTCCCACGTATGGTCTAGAACAAAAAAATGATCGCAATGACGAGGAGAATAAGTGCCGTTCGGCTTCGTTAAGGGTCTATTTACACCCTTTATACGTTCATGATTATGCACTTTGTAAAAAACTGTTATTTTGAAAATAAAAACAGACACTTTAATTTTATTTATACGGGGTGGATACCGACGCGAAAACGTTAACCACGTATTTAGTACATCATTCTGAGCTCCCCTACATGTAAATTTTTCATCGGTTATTAAAAATAGTACATTGTTACCCAAGGGGTGAAAGTAACTTATTTAGTCCCGAGACGGGGTTTGGTGCCCGAGCGCAGCGAGGGCGCTAATAGTTCGAGGGACTAAATAAGGTCTTTAACCCGAGGTAAACACTGTGCTTTTCATTACGAATACAAGGAAAGTAAAAATAAAAACATGTCTCAACACGAAAAAAAATGTAGATCGTGTTGCCGCTTTCCCGCCTATTTTGTTTTTATTTTCTGTGGCCGGCCAGCTATTCAGCCATTACCTATTTTTCATTTTCATCATCGAAAAAATGGTTATTATTTTGTCCAAATCTATGTTATTTTAAAGAAATTGTTGAAACTTAATTATAATAAAGTTATTTAAAAAATATGAATTCTTTCATTAATACTTAACTTTGTTATTTCAATTTTACATCGTGGCTGTATAGAAAGTTGGAACATGGTTCAATAGAAAATGAGATAAATGAACTACTTTTTTTTATAATTTGCCAGTTGTCAGTTGAAAACGATTCTCACTAGGGCTGAAAAGTATTACTTTCAACCCGCTTCTCAGGCAACTTCAGACCTACTTTCAGAGTATGAGTAATGAAAAATACATTTTTACCGTGTAGGTATTGCACTTTTACAAAAATCAAAAAAAGCCAGTCAGTAATAGTTAAAAAGGCGGATTTTTGTTCCTGTCACCCCGTATAAATGGGGGCTATCGCGCATGAATTCGCCGCTAGAGGCGTTCGTGTAGAGTACGGTCTTCCGAAATGTCAGATGTCATACAGTGTTCGCGCGTTGCGTGCTTTTTTATCACGTATTTTTACTAATACTCACGATTGTGGTCTAGATTGAACCATTTCTGATTTATTATGACTTGAAGATTTTACGTAACAACTTAAGATCTTTTTTGTTAGTATTTGGAGGCAGAATGATTTTTAAATGTTTCATGCTTGCTAATTTTATGAAGAATATTGTAAATTTGTATCTGAAGTTTACACTATGTTGTTATACGTAATAAAATAAACTTTTTATGAAGTTATTGGTACTTTAAAGTATAAAATAGAATTATTGACAGGACCTTACTCGACATTTGCGCCATCTGGTGAGCTAAAAAACGATAGCCCCCATTGATATCTGTGTGGAAATTATATTGAAGCAAAAAAAACAATATGGCGGCGTTAGTTACTATTATGTAGTAATAAATGTCAAAAAGTATGATGAGTGAGTGAGAAAGAGTGTTAGTGATGATAAACGACTTACGTCAATAGCTGGCTATGATAAAAAAGAAATCATATTACTCACTTTCTGAAAATTAAAACACATTTTTTTGTCAAATCTTCGGTCAATTTAAATTAATTAAAAACAAGACTAATCACATGATTAGTCTTGTTTTAGTTGCAGTTATCTAAAAGCAAGAGTGAGTGAGTTATCGAAAACTATGAATTGTGACGCATTAAGCATACAGAATATATAGGGCCCAAGACTTTATGAAGCCTAACTTTCCTTAAACAATATTGATCTCAAAGAAACTCACGAGTGAAATTGAGATAACTTACCCATTACTCGATACTGGTTGTGAATCCAATTTAGCGTTACTGATTATAAAGTTTGCGACTTGCTCCAAATATACTTGAGGTAGATTATTCCTGAAATTTCAACAGTATGCTGATTAATATTATACGTCTCTCACTACATCGTGTGACTTAGCAGGGCTGGGCGGAAAAATTGAATTTACGGAGTTCCGTCCGGAAAAAAGCCGAACTATGCAGAGTCGAACCGAACATGATACGATCGGCAGGAACCGGCTGTGAAACGGATTTTTTCAGTTCGCCTTCGTTGAAGGTAGTATGTAAAAATATGGTAGGTATGTCAATTCTGCCTAACCTAATCTTCTGCCTATGTGCCGTGCCGACCAGAAGATTATTACCCATTATGAATCTTACTGTCACCTACATCATTCTACTGCAGGGCCCTGTTTCATATACGTGACAATGACAGGTGACAATTCGACAATTTGACAATTTTTCGTTTTATAAACATTACTTAAGACAAATAAGTCGTGGTGGAAAAATTACAATTATTTGAAATTGTCGCGACATTTTGACATATTTCTGTTTCATAAAAATTTTCCCTTGACAGCCGACAGGTGACAATTTGTCGCGAAAAACTTGACATATTTATTTTATGAAACACAAATTTGTAATTACTAGTTGACAAATTTGTAGACTTGTCGAAGATTTCTGACAGGCGACCTCACCCAATGTCAGCGGCTACTTCTCACTAACTAATTACTTATTACCAGTGAAATGGTGCTAACATCGACAGACAATTATAGTAGCTCTGCGATTTCCTTCCATTTTTTTTTTCGTGCGTAAACGTTCACTAAATTTGCCAAACAATATTTCTCGGTTGTCGTGTATAAGGCCCAAAATTATAATTTTCGTGTCCATTATATTTGTTGCAAGCACCAATACCGTATAAATCTCAAAATTATAATGTAAGACAAACATTTTTATTGCTACCCTCATACTGCTATATCATTTTAACAAAATGTATTCTGTGACATATTTGTCGCAATTTACGACAATTATGTCGGTTACCATGACAAAAAAGTCTTGACAATTTTCTTAAATACTGACATTTTAAAACTGACAATTGTAGACCTTTATGAAACGCGATTGACACTGACAATTTTGTCAACTTTTTACCTGTCGCAATCGGACATATTTGTCACGTTTATGAAACAGACTTTGTAGCTACAATTCGACAATTTAGTCAAAAACTGACAAAATGTCAACTTGTCACGTATATGAATGCAATGACGTGGAGAACAAGTGCCTTTCGGCTCCGTTAAAGAGTCTTTTTACACCCTTTATATTAGAAGGTTATGATGAATATCTTACTTGTGTATAAAGGTTTGGGCGGCTACCCAAGGGTCTTCAGTCTTATTAAAAGGAAGTTTTATTGGTGGCGCTCCATCCTTGATGTCTACGCTGAACACGAAGTCATATTCCTGGAACAAATTGAACAAAAATGTTACCAAATAATAAAATGTCTTTGAATGTTACTCAAATTTTGACAAGTAATTTTTTTTCTGTCAAAGTAAAAGTTTGAAAAGTTTTTTATATTATATTATAATATTTTTTTTTCTAATTGTTCATTTCCGTTGTTATTATATTTCATCTTTTATGTAATTCATCTTGTTTCTTTTGTATAATTTTTTGTGTATTATATTTGCAACTGTTAAATATTTTTAGTTGTAGTTTACTTTTATGCACTAATTATACTATTGTTTGATGTACACTTTTGTAATACTTTTTTAAATAAATTCATCTTATTCTTATCGTTATAGCCGAAAAAATCTGCTATCCTATACATTTGGATCAAGTAGGTATTGAAATTTTGTATGGAACAGCTGAGCATTTACATGCTGTATATTATAATATTACACACATGTCCTTGATACATAGTCTTCCCTTCACTGGAGGGTGGGGCTCCCATGACGTCTCCGATCTCGTTCCAGGTGTTCTCAGCGGCGCTCCATGAGTAACACTTCACGTTGGTGCCGCGACGGACCAGCTTCGTCACACCGTCGGCTTTGCCGGGCTCTAGGAGAACTTCTGGGCCTGGTAATCTGGAAAATAAATTATCTATACAACACAAGACAAATCATGTTTGTTGTATGGAAGCCCCCCTTAAATATTTATTCTGTTTTTAGTATTTGTTGTTAAAACGGCAACAGAAATACATCACTTGCGAAAATTTCAACTGTCTAGCTCTCACGGTTCATGAGATACAGCCTGGTGACAGACAAACGGACGGACAGCGAAGTCTTAGTAATAGTGTCCCGTTTTTACTCTTTGGGTACGGAACCCTCAACACGTATTGCGCCGACCCCTAGTAACATGGAACAAGGGCAGGAAGATAGTAAACCTTCTATTTACCTATATCAAGTAGTTTACTATCTCGACCTTCTCCTGCTTTTCGCCTCCGATCTCAGAACAAAATTAATTTTATTTGAAAATAAGAAATCATCTAACTCAGAAAGTTTGAATCCACCAATTTCCTGTTGGGACGCTGCTTGCATCTTCGTAACCTCTTCCTCAAACTGTTTCAATGTTGCTTCGTCTGCGTATCTTGCTGGGTCCTTCGTGAACACGCGGACTACTCCGTCACTAGATCCTGTTGGTAAAGAAATAGTATATTTTGATACAAGTGGAGAATGTTTGTTATTGCATTGGAAGGAGAAAAAGTTTGATGAAATAAAAAACATAACGAAAAAAAAACATCACCGCCGACTATAGGCATTGAACCAATTAGGACTAAGTATAGGTATAGATTTATCTGTGGCAATTTTCCAACACCCGCGTGCTGTGCCGCGTGCGGGAATAAAAAATAAAAAATATATCGCTGGACATTACACACAGCGCCATCAACGCTCAATGCGCCAATGGCTCATTCCCGCACGCGGCACAGCACGCGGTGTTGGAAAATGAAAAAGATCCACTATGTGTATGAAATACATTGCATGTTGAACCTAATCGTAGTGCAATAAGAACCCGTTTCTGACGAAGTATATTTAAAAGAATATTTTCAATTTTCTGTGCAGATGCAATAGAACATCAAAGAAAAGAGAAAAATTGGTAAATATTAATTTTACCGAGTTCAGGTAGTCGATCTTCTGAAAAGTCATCTTCATAAGACATTATTAACGACTTTCAACAAAATGCATTCAATATCACTTAACATTAACATACCAGTAACAATGTCTCCGTTGTCGAGACACGTGATGCTCCACACAGACTGCACAGGCAGGCGTATGTCGCGCACACAGTCGCCGCCGGCCCACAGCCTCACACTGCCGTCTTCTCCGGACGTTGCAAAGCCTTGCTGCACGCCTGGGTTCATGCTGATACTGTAGTAAGAGTCAGAATGGGTGAAATGTTTGTAAAAAAAAAAAAGAAATTAGACGAAATGGCCAACGAGTCTGTCTCATACAAATATTTTTTTTTTCGGATGGGACAGCATTAAAAGAAATTAGACGAAATGGCCAACGAGTCTGTCTCATACAAATATTTTTTTTTTCGGATGGGACAGCATTAAAAGAAAATAGACGAAATGGCCAGCGACACTGTCTCATATGTTCTTTTTTTTTTCGGATGGGACATCATCGAATGACTTCTCCCGCTCTGGGCGGAGCAGGAGGGAGTGTCAGACTTTTACTGACTAAAACCCATCCATGTTCCTTCATCGCCCTTTGTGTTCCGGGGCCACGGTATCTTATTCGAACAGTCCCGCAGCCCGGAAACTGTCTCATCTTTAACATTATAAAGAGGTGAAATTTGATTGTTAGTTTGTATGTAGGGAGTAATCTCCGGAACTACTAATCCAATTCTAAAAATTCTTTCACTGGCAAAAAGCTACATTATTTGTTCGTGCTATAGGCTATAAATTATATTTATATCATGCATATTAGTTAAGCTATCACAATTTTTGCAGACGATGTCACGGGCGGAAGTCTAGTTTATTGATAGTTTGAACTAATAATTGTTGAGTCAGATAAGAAAGCAGATAACTTGTCGCTTTATTCCATGAATATATATGATAGTTGGCAGTAGTAAAATTTAGGGAAGTTCCAATGACATTAAACATGTTATCTATTAAAAAAGGTTAAAAGTTAAACATGATGTCTTCTGACAACATTTCTTTTACATTCATATTGCGTTATCCTGCCTATAATGATTACACTGGTGAGATACAGGCCTCCTCTCTATGAGTAGGAGTGGGCACCCACCATGCAGTATGTGTGTTTAAGGCATGACATGTTTTGACAGAGTTTTTGGTTCAAGGACATTCTGGTTTTCTTACGATGTTATCCTTCACTGTTTAGTATTAGCTATTTTAACTTACCTGTAGATATAGTTAGAGTGTCCATAGAAAGTGTTAAGGCACTGTCCCTTGTTGGTCCAGAGCTTGATGGAGGCGTCATTGGAACAACTAAGGAAGGTTTCAGGATTGGCCACGGCTAGATCTCTTACACAATCTGTGTGGCCTGAAAAACAGAATCAGGATCATTAGATATTCATAACTTAGCATAAAAACATTTGTCTTCTTTTCTTGCTAGCTTTATAAAAAATCTATGAATGGATCATGACTGGTTGATAACTGGTTTCATTAAAACAGAATTGCAAACACTGAAATTAATTATCTGGCACATTCATTATAGCTCTTTTCCAACTTATGAAAATGGTGTCAATCATGTTCAGAAGTATGTGGGTGTAAGAGGGAATGCACCATAATCTATAGTGGTAGACCACTCCAGAATTTTGGTTCTTGACCTTTCGGTTTCCTCATGATATATCCTTCACTGTATTTGAGAGCAGTTGCACAACTTAATTAAATTTTATATATAAAAATGTAGATTGGTATTTACATAAGCCGTTTGGTTGGCAGTAGCACAGAATGAATCAATTGTTTTGTTTGCAAGCAGCTTAGCGGCAATTAGTACTGCCTTCTCTAAAAGCTATGTTTTTTGTGACAAATTTTAATAGTATAAAATTTAGTATATTCTTTGTTATTATGTAAAGCTTAGTTATATTATTAATATTATGCTTAGATATTAGTTTGTGCAACAACATTATTGCTAACAGTGGAGGCTTGTAAATGGCTTTTCATTGATTGGCTCACTATAAATGTTTGTATTGTTAGCTGTAAGCCACCCAAACACAATAAAATAAAAATAAAATAAAAGAATGCATATTATTCTTGGATCTTTTCCTTACCAGTCAAACTAGTGATAATAGTGCCATCCTTCATCCATAACTTTATGGTTTTGTCAGCTGATGCCGTGGCATAGGTACTGTTGAACAGCTCTACGGCTGCCCAGACTGCAGCCTGGTGGCCTTTGAGGGTTAGTGGCGGGACGCGCGCTGCGTTCACATTCCATACCTTGGCTGTACTGTCCCAACTAGAACTGTGTAAAATACGTTAAAATTGGGTAGTTGTGATTTTATGTTGGTTTGGCTGCCTTCCGTTCTTAGGGTCCCGGGTTCGAATCCCGGTAGGAGCAAATGTTTGTGTGATGAGCATGGACATTTGTTTCTGAGTCATGGATGTTTATATGTATAATAAGTATGTATTTACAAACAAAAAGTATCTATGATATCAACTATCTGGCGTCCATGACACCAGCCTCGTTGCTTAGCGTGGCACCTAGATGGTGCTGTGTGTAATGTCCAGCAATATTTATTTATTATTTATATCCTCAAATTGTTTCTAGAACAATACTTTAATCTTTCTTTGTATTAGTGCAATTGAAACTTGAGAAGAGTTTTTTTTTTTTGATTTTACATTTTTTTTTTCTGGCTAGGTTTTAGTGTATTTTGTATTACTTTATGTAGTGTTTATTTTGGAGTATAATTATTTTACTTGTCACTACTATCAGCATCATTTGTATTTTTTAAAAAGAGGGTAATCCCCACATAAAGTGACAAGTATAATAAGTTTATGAATATTATAATAATGTAGGTTAGTCATCTCTGTATCTGACTGATGTCTAACCTACATTATGTAAACCATTAGTTATGAAGACTATTCTCTACAAACTACTATTCTGTACAAAAATATTTAAATTATGGTTTTGATTGATTAGTCCTGCATTATGAAATAATGTATTTGTTATCTTTGACCTGAAACATTCCAAATACAATATATGAGTGCTCGCTGTTTAGGAATAGACACAAACAGCTGAAGGTGCCATTTTATGTCTGTATAGTGTCTTTAAGTTCAGACAGTAACCAAGGTCAGGTTAATAAATTAATAATTAAGGTACAAGGTGTCCAAAAAGGGTATTGGGTATTTGTTTCAGCGCTGAAGTAAGCAATATGCTGTGAAACTTTTTGGGCCCAAAGTTGCAGGAGTCTCAAGGTTTCAATTCAAGAACCTGGTTCCAACAAGATGGGGCCACTTGCCATACATACATCAAATCAATCAATTGAAGCTGTTAACATATTATTCCCTAATAAGGTCATTTCACATAGAGGTAACATCAACTGGCCTCCCAGAAGCCCCGACCTTAGCCCACTCGACAATTTCGTATGGGGATACCTTAAAAGTAAGGTTTATGAGAATAATCCGACGAACCTAACGCAATTGAAACAAAACATCAGGTCAGAAATGGCATCCATTGTGAGGATCGACCGGAGGACACGGTGGAGCACACTGTGGAGGTATGCCCCGCATGGGCGGAGCACCGGCGTGTCCTCGAGGTGGCGATCGGCGGCGGCGACCTCTCACTTCCGGCCCTGGTCTAAGCCATGGGCAGGAGCGAGATGGAATGGGACGCCGTCACCTCCTTCTGCGAAGCAGTCATGCTAGCGAAGGAGGTGGCGGAACGTGAGAGGGAGAGATCCTCACGTCCCGGGAGTCACGTCCGCCGCGGGCCACGTGGTGGCTTCCGGCCACCACGGGGAGCTATGGGCTAGCTCACCGTCCGTACGTCTCATGACGACAGGCCGTGTCGACGGCGCGTTCGTGTTCCACGCGCGCCTCAAAGAGTCAGCAATAGGGAAGGGGTCCGCAAGGGCCGAAGCCTGCCGGGGCAGCGGGACTATTCGAAAGAGATACCGTGGCCCCGGATCACAAAGGGCGATGAAGGAACATGGATGGGTTTTAGTCAGTAAAAGTCTGACACTCCCTCCTGCTCCGCCCAGAGCGGGATGAGTCATTTGATGATTTCCCATCCGAAAAAAAAAAAGGTCAGAAATGGCAACACTATTGAGGGCTATGTGTCAGTGTGTTATCACCAATCTTCGTTACTGATTAGAAGAGTGCCAGCAGCGTAACGGTCACCATTTGGATAACATTATCTTTTCGAAATAATTTTCAATTTTGTATTCTACTAATGAACAATAAAAAAAATACTTGATTACTACTAGTTTTTGTTTTATTGAAAAATACCCGATACTCTTTTTGGACACCTTGTATAAAAAATACACTAGAAAAACTACACAGTTTGGTACAAAACATTGCATCATACTTTAACTACTGAAAAAGAGTTTTTTGGTTCGTATAAGCTGCCACATGAAAACAAAGAATATTACTAACCTCAACAAAATGCCAGAGTCTCGTCCAGGCGTGACGCTACACACAGCGTTCTCGTGGCCCTCCAGGGTCACCTGGATCGCGCCGTCCTGCAGGTTATACCCCAATATTGTATTGTCATTGCTGCCTGACACCACCAGCCCATCGGGATACGCTTCGCAAGGAGGCAGCCAGCAAACGCATGATACGAAATTCGTATGCCCTTTGTACGTCACCACGTTCACAAAGTCTTTCACCCTGTAATAGTAAAGTTTTGTTATCTTTCTGGCAATGAATAACGGCGTAACGGGATACAAATACCAACCCTTCCGGATGCCAAAGTTTTGCGGTCCGGTCGCGTGAAGCAGATAATATACAAAATTCTTTGGTCGTGGATACACATCGCACGTCCAGTGCATGGCCGCATAGTACAGCACTTAGTTTATAATCAGGAACAGCCATTGGAAAACGTATTTATTTTCAAAACGCAGAGAAAATTCAGAAACAATCGCGGCGAACAAAAGTTGTCATGTCATGTTGACGTACGCTGTCATTGGTAGCAGGCTTTTTAAAAACGATTGATGTGTAGATAGCAAAGGCATGCCTGCCGGTGGGTTTGCTTTCGTTTTCGTTCAGTTGGTGCATGGCCTGCGTACAAATAGCCACTTCAGAGGAAGATAGTGAATAAATAGTTCTGATAAAAACATCGTATTCCTTCAGAATTTCAAAACATTCAATAGGGTAAATCATCTTCGGATTTGGAAATGTCTTTCTAGGTACAAGCCTACAATTTCTGTACGAAATGTTTTATGTTAGTTACGCAATGCTGCCAATCTAACAAAACTTGCGCGCGCATTTTAACTCGAAAGTTTATTTATTTTGCAAAGTGAAATAGAGCTTTAAAATTATAAAAATTGAAGATGTGCTACTTTAATTAATTTGATTACAAGGTGTTCAAAATATAGGAAGTAGTTATTTACTATTCAGTAAGGTTTAAAGTCTAGTATTTGGGTAATTAAATCCGAAATATGGTGAAGCTACTACAATACTATGTTGTGTGTAAAGCATTTTCTTTTCAATTGTTAAGCTGAAGAAATATAAATGAATGTATTTTGATTTGACAATACAGAAACTCAGCTCGTCTCTCTACTTTCTCGCTCCGCGGCGCCAGTGTGGCCAGACCGGTGACCGGTGTTACTATAGACTATACATACCTATAGTATTGTACATACGTAGTGTAAAGATGGCGTCGACGGTGTGTGTTTCTCGATGCCGACTGTTAGCAAAATTAGAAATAAATCGTGGTTTGTGTTTATCACCGATATTTAGGGATTTGTCGAATAGCAGGGTAAGTGACTAATGTTTTTCTGTCATTTACCATATTTTTTAAGTGGTGTTTCATATATGATTGCCGTTTACGAGTCCAATTTTCGTATGCACGTGCATACCTATCTATTCTTTAGCTATGTAGTTGGCAGCTGTCAAACGTCAAAAATATTGTTTTTATTTTTAATTTGTGGCTATCAGTTTTTTTATTGATTACAAACAGCAGGGATGATAAACCTTTTGTCGTTTTTTCGTTTAACTTATTCTTTTAGATTAGACGACAAAAAATTCCCACTGCTGGTTATTAATAAATCCCAATCAGTACCTACCACAATAAATTTTATTTAGGTGATATTTTACCTGATTCCGGTTTGATTTTTAGAACTGGCTCCAAATGTTAGTTTACCTATGTGTGGGTTCCATTTAAAAAAAACCTTTTTCTATTACCTAACGTTGTTTCATCAGAAATTAAATTAACATTACCGGAACGTCATCAATAGTGGATTTCAACCTTCATCAAGTTATTTCAATTTATTATTTTATCCTTGTGTACTTAAATATTATACCTACACTAAATACTTGTATAAATAGGTGATAGCAAATAACAATAGATAAGTTAATACTAGTTAGGGAATATTCATATACCTGGGTAAATAGTTATTAAGCTGTTAAATTTAAACGGATATCCATTTCTTGATTGACGTATTATATAAGGACCAAATTCGTGATTTACAAAATTACTGTAAATCATCCCCCAAAAATGAAAGTGCAACCAATAATAATATTATCATTACGGCATTGTTTTGTAACTCCAACCTATAGATAAGACAAATATTTCTCATTTACTGCATGTACTTACAACTCTAGCACAATGTAGAATTAGGTCCCCGATAAGCGTAATTAAATGCCATTAATAGCATCAGATTAAGTGCTTTAACTTTCACAGCATCTTAAGTGATTAGTGTAGGTATTGGTTATCTGCGAAATCTCCCACGACGTTTTTTCTTAAAATAATATCGGAGGTATTAGAAGAGCTCGTTATTTTTGTTTACATTCTCGTTTCAATGTTTCATTGGCGACATGTGGTCAGTAGTTACGTAGGCAAAAATAATTTTGAAGATCGATTTAGTAGTTGGAACTTGGTAGCCAACAAACCAACAAACGTAAAAGTTATGATAATCATCTTAATTGTTTGGGGCCCTAGATTTTCCCACAGCCACAGTTAAAAGTCCCGTTATCTGTCTTGTTGATAAACGACAGAATCACGCTTAAAAATGTTGTTGTACTTCAGTATTATCATCATGTTTTGTATCTTCACAATGTCTGTTTTAACCAAGGAATTTAACCTACATACGAGATCCAGAAAAAGGAATTTCACTTAGTTCTAAAACAATGCAAGTCCCGTATCATAAATCGACATTATGATCGATGTGATCTTATCTGTCTTGTTTTCAATGTAAGCTACCTTAGATAACATGGCGATATTTTATCCATCATAATCTTCACCGGTAATCCTAAAAATGTAATATGTCACAAAATTATCTCACACTGGTTAGAATTTTCTATTCAACGCACAAAAAGTAAAAAATTGTACCAGGCTTTGATCTGCCTAAAACATGGATAAGCTTCTAAAGTTACTACACTTGATAGAATGGTAGACGAAGTTGATGCTGCTACTAACTCTCTTGACGCTTGCGAAGTCCGTTACGACATACTTACAAGAGAAGACACCTGTTCAAGGAAACAGTACACGTCCAAAATTATATGAACATGTGAACTTAAAGTCGGGCAAAACTTAAACATGTCAAGTAAAGTTTAAACAGCTAGTTACAAAGTTACTTGCTCTCTCCGGATCCGCTTCAAATTTTCTTGGCTTTACCAATTAGTTTCTCGTAAATGTATTATTCAGGTTTGTAAATAATTACTTAGCTCAGTCGTCCTAAATATAGATTAATATCAAAGTGTCAATGTAGTACGACGTCGTGGATAATCACTTGATACGCTGTTTGAAAGCAGAAGCGGTGACAAAAATGTGACGAGGAG
This sequence comes from Xestia rhomboidea, assembly GCA_963853795.1. Classification (NCBI taxonomy): domain Eukaryota; kingdom Metazoa; phylum Arthropoda; class Insecta; order Lepidoptera; family Noctuidae; genus Xestia; species Xestia rhomboidea. The sequence goes on from OY970761.1 coordinate 16,155,955, forward strand.
GGACGAAACGCACGTGACTAAGAGGGTGAAGAATACAAATGTGGATGGACGGACCAAAGAAATACTGTTATGTGATGGTATAAATGAAGTGGGAGTAAATAATTAGGTGACGGCTGTCATTTTGGGACAAGGGCGGGTATAGAAGTAATACATGGCTAATTAAATTAACTCCGTTTATCGCAGTCCACTACTTGACGGACATAAGCCTCTTCTAAGCAGGGATTAGGGACCGGTATTTTGGAAGAACCGGTAAAATAAAGGATCTTAAAGGTTCCAATTTAGGTTCTGGTTCCTGTTCCGGTATAGGTACGGGAACCCCAAAATACCGGTAATTTGGAACAGTTTTCAATCCCTGTTTCTAAGCTACTTTAAAACACCCTGACCTCAGCCCTCCGCATCTCATTTGTTGGTAGACGTAGTCTAGTTTGGCGGTCCATAAGGCTCATTACAATGCTTGGATTGTTTTGAACAGCAGTAAAAGGCAGAAATCAAACTATACTGCAAGCGCCCATCGTACTCGTGGGTGTTCCTATAAACAATCTTATGACTAATAAGACGAGTCATATCGGATAGTGGAAAGTTCTTCCTTTATAGGCCGTGATCTCGAATCTTTAGTTGAATTCTGAATACCAGAACACCATGAGGAACCATACCGAAAATTGTTGCTTGTTAATACGTATTCAGTTTCAGCGGTTCAAAAGTTGGCACATCGCGTGACATGACTATTAGGTAAACGACCTACTCGTCAGTTTGGTAATTGACCTACATCACCAAGTGCTTGCCAAATTTACTCCAGCATGGTAAAATCTGAACAAAATAAAATCTTCTTGTTTTTTTTTCCTATACTGTTACTACTGTTACTAACCATGTGTTTCTCAAGTATTATAAACAAACCACAATACGAATATATGACGTATGCTATTCGTCATGAGATCGCGTCATGAGGAATTAAAGATACTGAGTATTTTTCGATTTAAATGATTGCTCACTTGCATGGAGCAGCTATGTAGGGATCGGATCTAACCGATTCCTAGAATATTATGTGCACGATGGTATAATCATCTGATGTAAATCATAGACAATGAAGTGTTTGATTAAATGCAATGTTATTTATAGAAATCTAATCTAAAACGTATTTCAATAATAGTGTTCGACATACCTCGGTTTACGTTAACTGAGTCATTTTCCGTGTACAATCAACTATCGTTACGGATGAATTTGTTGATGATGCTGTGACTTCATTTAGCTCTAACAAGATGCGACACAGTAGATATGTTTAACACCTATAATTTTAAAATCACCGTAGTGGAAAAATACCATATTATATCATACCATATTGGATCATAAACCAACTGAAGGAAAAAGCAAATGCAAAAAATAACAGTGATAGATAAAATATAATGGAAACTGCTACAGCTGCAAGTGTTACGCCACTTATTTTTATTGAATATTGGAAGTGATGACCGATAAGTACCTATTAGTAGCAGTAATGAGTATGTGGCAGATGGGATAGTCAGATCCTGTGTAGTGTGCAGTAGGTATCACTTGTGTTACAAACTAGAATCATAATATTATGAAGGATGAAAAAAATCTAGTTACACAATCTCGTTACCATCTAAATGGGAACTGCCGCAAATATGGTAATAGTTTTAATGCACTGAAAATGACACATTGTTCTCATAAATGTACAAACCACCTTGGAAATGCAAGATATAATTGTAATGCTAATACTAGACCCGTAAAAAGCTAAATACTAGACCCGTATCCATATGACCATATGGATACGGGTCTAGTATTTAGCTGCATTCATTTTAATTAAAGATAGCTTGAACTTTGAATGTGTTTTGTTTGAATACACATTCAGGTAATGTGAATAGATCGATTCAATACCGTAATCAAGTTCGATTCAATCGAGGTTCAGAAAATTGTAAATGACCAAGAAAATTACTAAACTGCTCTAATTTTTGATTGGATATAGCCGTGTTTAATTATTAAGTTCGTTCTAAATTAATTTGTCGTTTGATCTTTATCGTTTAATTTATAACTTCACTGGCTCCGGCTTGTCGCCAAGTGTGCATATCAATTGAGTGTTCCCTTTGTTGTGTATTGTTAGCTTGATAAGAATGAAAGAGCACTCGACGTGAAAAGGTTGTTAGTCTCTGCCAGGAAGTAATTATAACACATATAGCCTTTAGAATACCTACATAGACGTCACATATATTGAATCCATTGTCATGATTATCGTTTTTGCTGCGACTCATCTCTCAAAAATTAACGCCATGAAGAGCAAAATAACATGAGGTTAAGAACTTATTTTATTGTAAAACAAACTGAAGTGAAAAAAAGTACAAATTTTACCATAAACCGATGATGCTTGTGAACTAAAACATCATACAAATACATGTCAACACGGGTATGGTTATGTTGAACTAACAATCAATTCATGGGGCGTTGACCTTAAACCTGTCGGCTGTGTACTGGTTCATACGATAAAGGCCAACCAACGCATTTATCAATATTATCTATGGCACTATATTTTTCGACAAACCATCTGTTATTATGCACTGCAGTTCATATGATCTCTGGTACAGTCTAGCAGTATAGGTTTCTACATTAATTAGTAGAATCCGGCAGATTCATTAGAAACTGGTAAGTATCAGCAGTGGTGTAGCTAATCCTAGTAGGGCCCAGTATCTACTTTTTTGGGGGCCCTGCGCCGGGTTTGGGTTGAGTGCGGCGAAGCACGACTAGAGGAGAAAATCATTAATGTCAAACAAATGACTTTTGCAAAATTAAGAAGCTAGCATCCTGACAATGGGGGTGAGCAACTGGTGGAACTAATGGCGCTAGCATCGCATGAACCAAACATCGTCATTGGTTGAAAATCTGTCAAAGTCATTTTATATTTCAAAACAGTTTGACCTCATTGGTCAGATTGGGTCTAAGCTATGGACGCGCCATCTGCAATCAGCTTTGACCAGCTTTCCCCATTGGAGCTTTCTGGACCGTGATAAGTTATATTATCATTTTATCTTTCATCATGAAGAATATTTGAGATTTTGTGATTTTTTTCCTCATCACGGGGCCCTTGTTACTCGGGGGCCCCGTATCATTGATACGGCCGATACAGCGGTAGCTACGCCTCTGTGTATCAGTAGGTAACTCTATACAAGGTGTAAACGGACCTTTCACGAAGCCGTCAACCAAAAATTCCGCATCAAACTTGCTTTCTGTAGGAATTAATGTAACGCACTCAAAACATTGTGCTGATGGATGCATTAAATAGTATGGTCATGGTCATATGTAGTGTGTTCATCGAGGTGTTTAAAATAAAGTCTATAAAAATATAAAACAAACTACCTGAAACAGTAAAAAAAGAAAATAAAATAAACATATTTATAAAAAAACTAAAACAATTTTTAACAGAAAAATGCTATTATAGTGTAAGCGAATATTTAAACGATAAAATATAAATAACGTATAGAGAATTCTATGTAGATATAAAGAATTCCTAATATGGTATTGTTGGATTTAGTTTTGGATATAAAATCTTGTATTTAAAGCTTCCTCTCTCCTAGTATATTTTTGTCTTTTGCTGTGCCCGACAGGGTCCACAATGATCACAATTTTTTAAGTTACCACCTAAGTACCTACACATTGTGGAATGCAAATAAAGTATTGAGTATTGATGTTCCTGTTTTCCCTTCTCGATACGACTAGCTATTACGCGCCGAACGTCTGGTGGAGCTATACCTGCTATACCTGTACATATATATACTATATATATATACACGTATAATAGCTTTAGCTCCACCAGACTCTGGGCTAGGACTATATATATATATGAATTACCTACCTAGACATAGATTGTCACTTGACGTAGTTATAGCACTAAACAACTACTCATCAGCTGTGTCAATAATGCTTGATCTTCGGAATGCACTATAAAGTTATAAACTCTGCATGTCTTTGTGCATTCAAAATATTAAACGTATTCTAAAGAGTCAGTGAGCCGAAAGCATTTGTATTAAAATGACCCAGACACTACACAATGTACCGTGATTCATGCAAAAATCATGTATTTTTTACTAGTTTTTTCCTGTAATTGCTGACCGGATGAACAAAACCTAACTACCTCCTATTAATTTATTTATAGCCTAATTTACAGTCTGAAAATGTGATCAAATATGACTAATGTAAACATTTTGAAACGTATAGGTGCCAAAATAAAGCATTTAAATCGCAGTACAGGTTAGCTTGGCGGTTATTTAACTAATTTAATGTTCCGACAAAAAGTTTATTTTCACTCTAACATAACTTTGCGTCTGGCAAGAATACAGCACGTCCAACTGTGATGAAATTCTTGAAGAGATTAACTCTGAACACAAAAATACTACAAATTACATTTCTGAAGTAGTACTACCTGAAACTAAAACAGCACGGAAGTAATATGATTATATAAAATTTCAATTTTTTACAAAGGATGTAAAATAAAATCCAGTGCGCAATCTAGACAATTTTACTACGGGTCAAAAATCTTTTAACTTATTTTTGTCACTAAAATCTTGGAACAGTGCCCAATAATTGAATAAAAGAAGGCAGGCGAAATGCTGATGCAGGGCACGATAAGAATCTAAATGCCTTGATCCGATACGGAGGAAAGATTAAGGAACATTAACAATTTTATATGTACTCTTTAGCTCATAACCTAAAATTCTAAATAAACTTTACATTCCTAAAACTATATAACGTTTCTTCAAGTTAGCTTAGTGATTCAAAAGCGTAAACGTAACACTCTTATCACGGTCTAGCAGGCAAACAGTTACATTACACGTGATTCAGTGAAGTTGCTAGACAAGGACTATAAAGTTAGTGGTACCTTGGCACTAGTGCAATTAGCAATTACGTAATTTTAATTGTAATTTTTTTATTGCACATTTTCTTTGATTTTATTTCATTAGATCTGTCTCAGTGTATATTTGGAAAGCACTTAGTAATGTTAAATTACTAACATTAAGAAGCTGCCTAATAATTGACTGACTGTATGAGTGACAGCATTAATGTCGACTTCTCTCATATCTCTGTCTTCTACGTCGTTTTCTGTGATTAATTATTTAGTCTAGTCCATGCCACGAACGTTTTAAATGCTCTCTTTTGTGCTGGACAGACACGAACATTTGTATGCCATTTATTAGCATAGTAGTAATTAGTTTAATGCTACCAAATAGTAATTAACTAATGGAGAGAATATTTCCGAAACTACTAATGTAGTTACTGCATTTTTATTTGGTGAATATTTGAATCTGCTTCTGAAGACCACAGAAACTATGCATGGTTTGTCATTATCTGCCTGCCCTTGGCCCGTGTTGGTACCGGCGGAGACATCACGCTATGATTTACTCCTTTTCTTTCAAGAACGATGGACGGATTATGTGAGAGATAATATGACTAAGTAGGAGGTGAATACTGAGATGAAGGCTGACAAACATGGTTGGGACAAGCTGCGCCGCTTAGTTGAGTCCCTAAAAAAATAAACTCAGTATTTTACTGTAGTCCTGGTTTATTGTGGAAATCTATCACGGCGGTTTGCCAATTGGTAAACATTGCCACAGCTTCTCGTCATACGACGTTAATAGGCCATAAAGCAGCTCTCCTACCTAAATGTCAATCATTATTTCGGATGTAAACTCGTAATGCTAACATAGATTGAAAAACATCCGTTTCTCTTTGCCGTTTCATGAATTATGAGTGAAGGATTTCACGATGTTGACTGATTATATAGTTGACTAATTTGTTTAATCATGCTTTGTATTTACGAGTATCATTTTATCAATACACTTTTACAAAGAAAATGTGACAGCTGTCTTCAAAAAGGTGTTCTCAGGAAATAAAACATTAATGAAAAGAAAAAATATTTCGTACTAAAGGTCTGCTTTATTTGTTAACAGGAGTCATGGTGCCGTCGTTGGCGGCCCGTGCGCCGCTCCTTCTTCACAAGTGTATGTACACATGGAAGTAAAACGCCAACAAAAGTCGAGCACGAACAATCTGATGGTAAGGATCTAGTAAACTAAACAACCCACAATATACATAAAATACATTTATTACAGAAAAAGAGACCATCACCAATAATACGGTACACTTTGATCGCGAACGTTAACAGCTATCTATGTTAAAAGAATACACCTAAAACTAATTTAGATACATGATTATAAGCTAAATATTTATATTAATAGGTACTATATTTACTAGCAATAATTTATTAGTGTTATTTGAATACAGATCACATTTTACGTAAGCAAAAGCTTATGATAATAATGGAGACATATTTCATTATTTTAATGACTTATTGCTATTCAAACTATCGTAGCAAGACTCTAAAACTTCAAACTCTTCGAACACCATCTCTCCAAATTTTCCTGTGGTCACTTTGCCTTGGTCTAAGTTATCATTCACATAGTAAAATTTCTTCTCGAAGGTGTGGGCATTAGCCGCTTGTTTCTCTGCTTGTGCCGCGGCGTTATCTTCCTCTGAACATTCGTCCTGTTGTTCTGGGATCATTGCTTCTTTTTTGGCTTCGGTAACCGTTACCATTTGTTGTATAGCTGCTTCTTTCTTTTTAATAATAGCATCATTTTGTTTTATAGCTTCAATTTTGGATTTAACGATGTCCTTTTTAATTCCGCTGTCTTTATTGTCAAACGGAGTCTTAACAATGCCTTTACTGTAGCTTTCAAGGCGGCAGATTTTATTTTTAACTGAGTTTTCGTCATCATGTTGTAGTAATGGCGGGTCTTCTTTTGATATTTGTTTTTTAAATTTGTTTCGTGGACTTTTGCTATCATCTGTACCAGTGAGCTCTAAACGGCTGCTACAGCTGTTTGATTTTACCAATTTAAACTTAAAACCTGGAAACCCCTCGGTCCGTTTGTTCTTGTCTTGATTTGGAATTCCTGCATCTAAACTCGTATTGGAATTTTGCTTTTCCGAAAGCATTTGCTTATGTTTATCTGCTACGAGACATGAACACGTATCTCCTCGGCATTTAGTTTGACACGAATAACAATCCCTACTGCAGTTTTTTTGTAGACTTTTTATTTCTTCCATTATGGCTTTCGTCATAGGACTCACGGTTGAACCAGTTTTTGAGGTTAATACTTTTCCTCCGTAGTATGTTATTGAAGTTCCACACTCTCTTATTTTTCTTAAAATATCGGGGCTTACGTATTGACTTTCACAGCAAAAATCCTGGTTCATCGAATCACAAAGATATTCTTCACTTGAGCTATATACATTATCTTTTAAATTTTTCTGTGAGTATGGACTTAGCCCGTCAGTTTCATATTCATTGTTTGAGCTTAGATCTCCGCTCGATACACCACTGGAAAGGCTAGCATTATCCCATTTCTTATTGCCAAAGTTTGTATCTATAGTCAACTGTCGTATAATTTTCTTTCTACCACCATTTTTGTTTCCTTTTGTTTCTTCGTTAAGATTTCTGTAAGAAGTTGCTCTTCTTGTCAAGCCTATGTTTTCATTAACCAAAGGTGGATCATGGGTCATCGGACTTTTCATTTTCAATGTATCTTCGAATAAGTTCCTCACTTTCTTAACTGTATCCGGGTTAGGGAGTTCTTCTTCTATTATTTCTTTATTAACTCTTATGGGATGATAAAAGAAATGTCTTCGTACAGCATTTTTAGGCTTGTCAGTCTGACAAGCGTTATTATCGTTTTTCTTTAGCAAAGTTGGTGGAATTTTACATGTATCTGTATTTTTTCTAGGTGCCGGTTCAACTTTAGTGCGAACGGGTTCGATAATTACGATGTTGTTATTTACCAATAGTTCCTGAAAGCTGTAATCTTGTAGATACTGCAACAAGCCGTCAAACTGAGCTTCTTTGCGATAGTTAGCTATCATGCTGTTTTTGAATAATTCTGATTTCATCACCTTGTATCTAACGTGGTCGAAGTCATCACATCCTTTTTCAAAGCCCTTTGCTTTTATAAGCGTAGCTTGAGTCTTTTGATTTTGATTATCATCGCAAGTTAACTCAACTATTTCTATCTCAGGAGTATCTCTAGATAAATCTATTTCAGATTTTGCCACTTCATTCTTATCATAAAGGTTTGGATCACAGTCTTTAACAATTTTATCCAATGTGGATTCTTCTATTTCTGAGTCACTTTTAACTTTTTCGGTTTCGTCTTTCCATAGTTGTATTTTCGCCTGACTGATTTTGCGTATACTGTCTACAATTTTAACGCTTTCCAAAGACTTGATAATGTTTCCCACTGATATTTCTGATAAACATTTGTTGTCATCGTTCTTCTGTTGAATCTTTTCTTCTTTTACATCTGCAAAATCACTGCCATTATTATTGTTAAAATCTTCTTGAAGAACTTTTAACTCTTGTTTATTAACATTCTCATTGCCATCTGGATTTTTGTCGACAAGCTTTGACCAATAGTTTTTAACTGAATTTATTTTTTCCTGATATTCGATATCGGTTTTTATTGCGTTGTTCAGTTTCTCTTTTACACTGTTTTCAGTTTTAGGAGTTTTAATCTCCTCTTTAACTTCGACTGGGACATCTGGTTTCTTACTTACTGCAGCACTTGTTTCGATGCTGTTTTCCATTTTTGCTCTAATGTTTTGTTTTTTACTTTTTGAATCAATCACCTGTAATACCTGAGGTCTAGTCATGGTGGTGTTTATTTTTTTGAATGTATATAATGATTGCTCTTGGCAATTTTTGTTGTCTTTGATTATTAACTTTGTAGGTGGTTTGTCAAACTTTTGTTGGACAAATGCAATTTTTTCTGTTGTTTCTTTTTTGATTTTTGGTATTGTAGTTTTAACTACTTTATTTAATTTAATAGTTATAAAAGGGTCTTTAGGTGTATAGTAACTCGATGTATCGATACAATTATCTGCCGTTACTTTTCTTACTTCTTTGATAGTTTCAGGAACGGGCGTCGGAACTGTTTTTACTTCGGATTTTTGTTGTCTTTCTGTCAAATTTATTAATTCTGGTAGAGCTGTCTTCGTTTCCGAGTCTCGTTGAGGATTCAATTCTATTCGCTTATTATTTTCGGTAGGTGTTTGTGTCAGCGGTGGATCTATAACAATTGTTTGGTGCCCGCTTAGAGGTACTATTGCAATATTAGATTCTGCCGATGTCTTGAATGATTGAACTCTTGATAAAAGTGAATGGTTTTTTGATTCTTCAATGGTGGGGGATTTCACTGTCGTGGACTCACTAGTTTTCACAATACTTTTTTCTACTGTGTCTGGGCTAGGTATACGAATAATTTCGTCTTCTTCTGTTGGATCTCGTTGCCGAAGAGAATAATGTTTTTTAATTATTCCCAATCGTGGCTTCTTGTCTTGTAATGATGTTTTAATATTATCATTCGACAAAGATTTTATTATATTTACCTCCGGTTTATAATCTGAATTTGATATTTTCAGGCTTTCCGATTTTGTGATGATCTTGTTGTTTCTGATTGTGCCTTCTATTTCATTTATCTCTCTTTCGTTTTGATGGTTGTCCGAACGAAAATAGTTTGTTTCTTTATCGTCAGTGTTAGAACTATCGATAGTTATAATAGATTTTAAGTCGTCGTCAAGCTTGTTAAAGTTTTGTATTAATTGTGGCTCTGTATATTCTGGAAGGTAAATGCAGTTGTTTGTTGGAATTTTAATATTATGCGTTGGGTTTGTAAAAGCTTTGTTTAGTTGACCGTAGTTTTCAGTGCCTTTTGAAGATAATATCTCCCTAAAATGTGTTTGTGCTATTTCATATGTGTTTTCACAAGGTATGTCCTCTGGATCCTCCTCTCTTAATTGAGCATCAATACGTTCTGATTTTCTTAAGCACTTGCTGATATTAATATCAGGAAGCGAATAGTACTGATTTTCGATAAGGGTGGTAACAAAAGGTTCAGTTGTAATGTTTTTAGAAGTGCAATGACTCTTTGTAGAATACGTATCACTTTCAATGTATGTGTTACTGACATACACTTCGTTGTTCTGTTTTTTCAATATTTCGTTGAATAGGTTGCCGTTCTTCTTTAAAAAGGAATCTCTACGAATGTCAGCGAAGGTCTTCTTCTTGTTGACTTGAGTATAGATTGGATCTGTTTCTTGATTGTTATTTTCAGAATTTATGGTGTGCGATGCGATGGAAGTGTTTTCTTTAAATTGAGAGTCGCAATATTCATCAATTTTTTCTGCAAGAGAATTAGCCAAGTATTCCAATTTATGCGACTTGTCCGAAGAAGCAATTGAAATTGAAATATAGGAAGTTATGCTATCAGGGGGGCTTGACACTATTTCGTCGTTTTCAGAGGCTATAGATTGTATATCATCATCGTTTTTCGATTCATCTATTTGTTCGATTTCTGCTGGTGTTGGACTTGTATTTTCTTCACTATTTTTACTTTTGACAGAAATTTTGTCATAGGTTTCTATGTAGCTTATTGGTTCAGGTTCGACGGGCTTGTCCTTGTCACTTCGCGAAAGACTGTCGTTTGTAAATGATTTTGGTGTATTGTTTTTAGATCTTTCTTTATCTTCGTTGTCAGTTCCGTGTTCGTCAGTTGTTACATAAAGTTCTTTGCTGGGATTAGGCGAAGCAATAGATCGGTCTGATTCAGGTGAACTGTCTTTATAATTTTTTCTATGAGCTTCAAAATTATAATGTTTTCTTACGTAGTTAGAATCTAAACTATCAATTTCACTCGGGTTACGGGAATGTCCAATGCTGTCTTCAGAAAGGTTTGTCTGTTTTATTTCTTCATTCAAGTTCGGCCAACTGCCACTTACTGACCTCGAATGATGGCTTTCGTTACGCGATACGACCTCTTCTTTTTCAGATCTATTCTCAGTGTTATCTGGTTTTTCGTTTTCTTTCTGCGCGTTTATATCTCCAAAACAAGAAGCGGTGCTATCAATGTAAATACTTTCCAGAACTTCCTCTTTCGTTTGGTATTTGGCACGTCCTGGCAACCTGGAATGACATACAGACTAGTGTTACTACAATAACTTGTGAGACCAATATAAGTTTTTGTTGATTGTTTAAAATTGACTCTGTGTTTTTGTTTGTCAAATCAATCTCCTGATTATTATTATCGGACAGTTATTATCAGAAGTGCAGAATACTGTTTTACCAAGCTATTCTTAGTTTATCAATTAAAATGAAAATATCTGAGATTATAGATACATTTTCGGCATGTTCGTTTACCATTTTCAATATCTAGGATCTTGAGTTAAACTTGAAAAATGATAAACATGCTCGAAAGAAATTGAATAAGAATTAAGACTGTACTTGATAAAACGTAAAATTAAATCAACAAATAACCCTTGGCAGTCGGGTAAAAGTAAACACAACGTAACATCACGCCTGCAATCCCCGAAGGGTTAGGTAGAGTTGTAATAGTACCCCACATTTCGCCAGTGATGTATAAGTCCTCCTATGTAATAGGAGGCGAGCCGTGCGCAAATCCAAATTCCTAATGGAAAACCCAATAACATTTTGCCCGACCTGGGTTCCTGGGAATCGAATCCAGGACCTCATGCTCAACAGTCGTGCTCGCAACCACTAGACCAACGAGGCAGTCTAAGTCAGAAAAAAATGTCTTAGAATAATTACCTGTCTTTGAAGCAAGGCTTGTCGAATAAGCGGGCGCGGGGTATCAACTGGGATCTCTTGCTTTTAGCGTGATTTTGTATCTGAAGATCAGTGAAAGTTTCCTCTCTTATCACTGCCAAGCTTCGACTGCGTCGTAAATTAGCACCTTCAGGCTCTTTGTGTTTGCACAATCTTCCGTAGCTACCGCTGAATTCAGTATCGGAATTAGAGAAACGTTTTTGTATGAGTTCCTCCGCCGCTTTAGACCTTGTCAAATGTTGGTAAAATTCGTCCTGTGGCAGTTGTACAGGTAATTTGTAGTATTCTGCTAACTTACTCTGGTACTTCTCGTGTTTTTTGTTCTTATTATCACAAAGATCTTTATCTTTGTCTTTATCCTTTTCTTTGCCTTTCGATAGTTTCCTCTTTTTGGGACGTTCTTCTTGACTTTTCTTAGATTCAAGCGAATTCCGCGGTTTGTCAAACTCTAACGTTTCTGTAGGGTTTTCAAAATACTGGATATCACCGACGGTGTCTGCCGCGGACTTGTGCTCGTCCTGACTCGATTTCCTTTCGACAAGTTCTCGAAGGCGGCTTCTTGTTGAGCTGGTGTTGGACGTGACGCTCTCCGGTCGTTTGTGTGGATATTCCAAGTTAGATGATGACGACCGTCTGAAGAGGCTTGTCTTGATCGATCCGAAGTCGCTTTCGTCTTGACAAGAAGCCGCTGAGAAATTCTGTGCCCTTATACGGTCAACGTGATTCTGACTAGAATACGACGCGACCGAGTCCACCGAGTGTCTGAAACACAAAACAGCAAAGATTAGATTAAGATGTATTTCCTACGAGCTTGATAATATTGTTTGCATAAGATATGTATCTTTTGGTGTGGCTGCGTCGAGTCATAGTTTTTTTATGACGTCAACTAGGTCAAACATTGATATAGGGTAACATCGTACACAAAAGGTGTTAGGCTAAATCCTAGAGCGTTGATTGTTGATATTCCGGTATGATATGGGATCTCAGTGAACTAGACGGTGGTGTGTACGATTCTGGCGCGCTGCCAACGACGAGAGCTATTTCGTTGACAACAGAAATATATGTCTGTGTGAAGTGCTTCTCTTTAATGATCATAGCGAACAATTTCTAATATGTTTTGTGAATGTTTGAATTTGAGTAGTAACACGATTGGCACTCATTTAACTTCAGAAGTAATTTCCATGATTGATTCGTTGACGAAATAAAAAAGCTTAATTACTCTTACAGGTGTTTGAAGAAGTAAATGACTGTCATAAAACTGGGTTCTCACAAATTATCGTCATAAAGCTAAGGTTTTCATTAAAACCGAGTTGGAATAAATGACGTCGGGGTCAAACAATAAAAAAGTTATCGCCAGCACAATGATTCTTCAGAGGTCAGCGTCATTTTATCATACAATTACTTATGGAGTGTCTTAATATTATGATAATAATTACTCGACATTATTCATCCCAGGAAAAGGCTAGGCACACGATGATTCATCCAAGTTAACCTGGATATTGGATATCTTTAGGAAAATATTTGAACCATAACAATCAAAGTAGGAATTTATATTTGATTATTTCATGGATGGCCGAAAATAACAAAGGATTTGTTTAGTAAAGTTTAATTTGAAACAAACTCGGAATACAAGGTGCCTCTACTTAAATAAATAAAAGTAAATAAATATCGCTGGACATTACACACACCGCTATCTAGTGCCACACTCAGCAACGAGGCTTGTGTCGTGGACACCAGATAGTTGATATACTACAAAGATACTTTTTGTTTGTAAATACATACTTATTATACATTATAAACATCTATGACTCTGAAAAAAAATTCCATGCTCATCACACAAACATTTGCTCCTACCGGGATTCGAACCCTAAGAACGTAAGGCAGCCTCACTACCGCTGTGCTATTCGGGTTGTAAAATGTCCTAAGAATTTCTACAAAAATAAAAGTGTGCAAAGTTCACTCTCCAAAATTAAATATATCATAACCCATTTTCCACTCTTTAACAAATGAGCTTTGTGCCGCAAAATTCTAAGACAATATTTTAACGAGTCTTAGAGCACATGACATCTGCAGCGAACATTTGAAACCATGCCAGAACAGGCCTTTCGGTAATAAAGAGCTGGCGCCTTGTGTACTACGAAGCTTCGTTATAGTACGTACGTTTAAAGATTTTAAAATTGTAGGACCCTCAGACGTATATGCCTGCCGTGTAACCCCCATGCCCCATATATTCTGCGTTCGCGGGTAGATCGTAAAGTAGGGCAATCATGTAAAAGTAATGAGCTGGTTTACAACTTCAAGTCCCTACTCTTGTGATGGGGATATTTTATTCCTACCATATTTCAGGGTTAAAAGTACGCTGTAAAGATCGATGGAAACAATAAACTTCTTTGTAACACGGAAAAATAATATTATAGTTCACAAAGTTTAATGTACCGTTTATGACCATTATAATTCAAGAGTAAATCAAATTATAATGGGTCATGCTAGTCGCGGGTTTACCATAACTACATAGACTCGTAATTGAACCTATAAATTGTGACATAAGCCTACGGGCTTATGATATATTATTTGTGTTAGTACAAAATGTGTTTATGCGATATACGTGGGAAACGCATGGACATATCCCAATCAGATTAGCCGAGTTCCGGACGGCATCGAGCCGGTCGTAATTGGCGCATATAGAGTCGTGTGATGACTGCCTAATGCCTTTCATACATGTACCCGATGTAGGATCACCGGAATTCGCACGTAACATCGGAACAAGATAAGTGGTTATTCTGCTGTTCAAAAAGGGTACTGTGCGGGTATGTTATCTGAAGTTATGTTCCGAAATATCATAAATTACATATAAGAAAATACCAAATTGGTGTCTAAAATCTTTAAAATATTTTGCGTTAATTGGACGTAGTTTTGCCTAGAGTTAACCTGCAATCTCTTATTACCTGAGTTAAATGTACCTTTATTATTATTTAGTAAAATCAGTAGGCATATTATAATTATACATCCAAAATGTATGTTTAATTAAAACATAAGCTAGATTTAAACAAACACACATTAAAATTACTACGAAAATTTTTGTTGTGGTTTGGCAGATACATTTTGGAAGAACTACGTTAAATTGATAGATTACTCGAAGATAAATGGTTTCACGAATGAGAAATCATACTTCGAATAAAATGTTAATGGTTGCTCGAAAATGAGCTAAGTGGAATGAAATTAATACAATTTAATATAAAAACCTTAATGGGAGAGTCTCCCGCAAAACGGCCAGCGGTGACTTTGCACTGTGGGATGTCTATATTTCCATCGCTGACTGTCTATAAATATTCATAGTCTCGACACTCGGGAGCCTGCTATCTTTTGACAGGTCACTCGAGACTTTCAGTGCCACTGAAGCTTCCGTAACGCTTTGGAAAACAATACTGTTTTGCAACTTGTGAATGGTTTAGATAAGTAAGCCGATCTGTAAACTTTTCTAGATAAATAATATTGTGTGGTGGTTGAACACTCTATTATTTTGTTGAAACACAGCTTTTCCACTAGCGTGATATCATCGGCAGACACGAAGTATTAGTAGACTGATGTTTCTATACGTTTTTATTGAGCGTTGCTATTTTTGTATCGGATAAATGCATCTATTTTCTGTACGAATTTAATTCTGCATCGCACCGAATGTTTGGTCTCTCTCGCATGTTGCCAGTAAATATTTTTATCACTAGTTAAATCCACTATATGTTATCATTCGTTATCTACCACATATCTTATTCTCAAATCGTGGGTAACCTATAGCAAGAAAGGTAACTAATCCTAACATTGATAACTACTACAAAACAAAGTCAGCTTTTTTACAATGTTTCTGTACGTACCCGTATTACCATAAATTTGGTCCCAAAGAGAGATATCCATTAGTTATAATCTTCTATACGCTGTTGTTCCTTACGGAATAAACTGAAGTTGTGGTCTCTGTGGCTATAGCTTCCTCTTTTATTTTTATTTATGCATGGTCGGCCATTACGTCTTCTGCTCACGTTGGCGTCGTACAACATGAGATAATGTTGGTATTCGTATTCTGGATTAAATTCTGTTGATTGCAGTAGATTCTTTTCTATGATAAGCGTGACGAGTGTCAGTTATTATTTATGAGGGATCTACGATTTCTTGCATAGAATCTTAATTTATTTTAATATATGTGGGTTTAATGGGTCAGGTGCTTCGTGAGTGAGCAAAAGTTTATTCTTTTCTGATTATATCTAGGCTATGCATCTGGGTCGTTACGTCAATAACAGAATGCATCGGGTTCGACTTGACTTGGACAGCTTATCACAAATAAAATCTATGAGTAGACAGAGCTTTTCAGATTTAGATAGTTTATCCCTAAATCTGTCCAATTTATATGTATTTTGTGAACGTTGTTTCAGATTATCTAGAAATATGGTAGTACTTTTGTTACGTATTGAAATAAAAAGAGACAAACAATACTGATATATTTAGATAATATTAAAGTTAACGCCAAATTGATCCCTTTAAAGCTTTGGGAATCGTCAGCTTGCATAAACAAACTGTATATTAGATAGAGAATATCTACCAAAAATAATTCCAGCGCCTCAGAGGTTGAATTCTGATAATTTTACGGACAATAGGCATGACGACAGTATCAAAAAATTGCAAATCTATTTAGTCCGTCAGTTAGACTATTGGAAATTAATGGACACGTATTTTTTGTTTTTGTAAATCAATGAATATTGACAAAGATAAAACGCATCAATACTCGGGAGTGGGGGCTCGTGACGTCAGAACTAGCTAAAAATTATACCATGGCGTGACGTATTGAGAATTTTAAAAGCGTCGTATCTTCGTCAATTTTGGTTTACGTAACAAAAGAAAAAACACGGGTCAAATATTTTTTGATAATCTAAGTGACGGACTAATTAGATTTTTTTTGTCGTCTCGCCTATTATTGTAGTAAGGATGTAGGTAAATGACGCTTTCGGACACTACATACAAGACGACCTCAATTTTACAGAGTGTTTCACGTAGAGAAGAACAATAGTCTATTAAGTAGAGGAAATGAAGATTTATAATGCATCTGTACACTTTGTTTTTTCAATTATAAGTACAACAGGAAGCTAAGGTATTCTCGAAACGCGTGTATCATTTTTGTTTGTGTATTTACGTCAGCTATTGACAGACGATAATGAGCGTGTTGAATTCTGAATCTTAAAATAAAGTGTTACGTCTCCATGTTTGTTTTTCTTTTTCTTTCTTCGATGTGTAATGCAAGAACACTCACTTTTTTCTTTCGTTTTTTGAGCGTGTAATAATCTGTATTTATTCTCGTCACGTACCGCAGTCCGTTCTAATGCACTCTTCGAAATATACAGAACAGCGAACGCCTCAAATCGTTTTACTTTTTCAGTCAAATAATATTTGCTAAACGAACCTGTGCTTTATTAGTTGTAATGGAATTTGCTACGCTTTAGAAAGGGTACGGGAATCCAACTTGTAATTACCCTACGGCACAGTTTTGTTTAAACGGCAAATTGTTGAACACACATTGGTGGTTAGGGAACAGATAGTTATGTTTACTTTGTATAACCCTATGATCAAAGATGTAACCGTACCCCTACACTACAAATATTGGCAGGTGCTGGTCCTATTAAACTAAGCAATGAACTCAAACATGCATTAAGGGGCTGCGGGACTGTTCGAAAGAGTAACCGTGACTCCGGAACACAAAGGGCGATGAAGGAACATGGATGGGTTTTAGTCAGTAAAAGTCTGACACTCCCTCCTGCTCCGCCCAGAGCGGGAGGAGTCATTTGATGATTTCCCATCCGAAAAAAAAGGTAGACTCTTTCCCTTTATTTCAATTTACCTTGCCAGAGCTAGTACATAATTTTGATATACGAGTAGGTAGCATTAAAGATGCGGACATGTGATGCGACATGACGTGTACTAGAGAAGTATGAAAGAAGAAGACATACTGCGCCGACTCCAAATAAATTGGGATAAGATTAAGATAATGATGATGATACACTAAATATCATCTAAAAAACTTCTATGTTCCTTTTAAAGATGAATAGAGATTACTATTTGAAGCAAGGAAATCTCTTGTCTCTATCAATCACTAGGGTGCTTAAAAGATTTTCCTTTTGACTCAGATTAAATCACATGTTAACACGTAGTAAGGCTTCTGAGATTATTCTGATCAAAGAAAGATTAGTCGGTCTTTATGGTGAGTGTAGCCGATTATCGACAAAATATAGGCGTTATTTATTTATTTATTATAGGTTCACCAACAGCTTCTGTGTACAGCATTTAGGTATACATAGGTTTTACAGTCTTGGACTTACACAGTCGCCAATTACAGGTTAACCAGCATTCACAAAAATAAGTGTTACCTTATTAGATTAAAAAATAAAATGAGTGGCTATAGACATGAAATACAACAATAGTAGACATTTAAGAGATTACTTAGCTTACGGAACATAATACAAAGAAAAAGAAAAACATACGCTGTTATTTTACAAACTAATTAAAATTAAAAAAAAAGACAAGATAAGATTAATAGTGTTAAAACAGATAAAATGATGAAATTATGAATTGCAACCGCGTCGAAATATCGGGAGCTCATAGTATCTAAGGAAAATCACGGATATCATCCCGTAAGTAGGTAGGTACTTTAAGTGTAGTGAAAAACCGTGAAAGTCTAAAACAGTGCAGATAAAATGAGATCAAAACGATGAATAAAAATAAAATTATTATAACATTGTTAAAAATAAAGAAAGAAAAAATATACAATAAAAAAAAAACCAAAAACTTTATTGACTGAAGAAGGGATATACCTACTCGATAGCTTTTATCTAAGTTTTACTAAGTATAGCTACTTTCGTAAGGAAAAGCTCCAGATATTTCTACATACCCTTACGGAAATCCCTACTGGAAGTGTGACAAAGAAAAACCTAAAGAAATGGAGGAAATTAGAAGGAGGTACTCCCCTAATGGATCCTCAATTTCCGAAAAGAGTCTGTCAAGGGTTTTCAAATTACTTTTCCGTCTCTAAAGCGCGAGCTTGAAAAGGAAAATGTGCCCTGGCCTTAAAAAACCGGCCAAGAGCGAGTCGGACTCGCGTACCGAGGGTTCCGTACAAATTTTTAAAGGAAAAACTTTATTTTGCTGTTCGATCCAATTAAACGGCTATCGCATCAACAGCAAATAATAAGTTTGTAATAGTAAAATCGCATTTTTTGTTTTAAACTACATATTTACAGGTTTTCAGATTTATCCCTTTACATTGCTTCTCGCCAAATTTCGTGATTCTAGGTCAACGGGAACTACCATATAGGTTTTCGACCCAAAACCTATAAGGTACTTTTGGTTAACCTAGAATTGTCAATTTTGGTTAAAAGCAAGATGTTACAGCACACGTAAAGGGAAAATTCCGAAAGATAAAAAAAAAGTTGAAAATTAAGGTAAATTTTGGTACTTACAAGTTTACGCGAAAATCTAAATTTGCCCATATCTTGTTATCGTGTTGACTCAGGGCCCTGATTTTTACTACTTTACAACTAATAGGGACTATAAACCTCAGTATTTGGTATAAATTTCAACTTGCTAGGTCCACCCGTTCCTGAGAAAATCGGTGGTGACAGACAGACATACAGAGAGACAGACGGACGGACAAGAAAGTGATCTTATAAAGGTTCCTTTTTTACCTTTTGAGGTACGGAACCCTAAAAAGGCTGCATTTTAGACCTTTTCGATACCTATTTAAAAGCTATCGAGGATTTAGTCTCTTCCGGATTGGTCTAGACTGTCTACAGTACCTACCTTCGTGATATAAATTGCAGAAGAAATTGAATGCAGATATAGCCTAGAGGTCTGACCGTATGACTTCCAAGTCATAGGTCTCGAGTTCGAACCCAAGACACGCACCTCTGATTTTTCGGATTCATGTGCGTATTGTATAATTATCACTTACTTCGGTGAAGGAAAACATCGATGCCAGCAAACCAGCTTTCCTTAGAGATATTTCTCGGCACGGACGCCATGTAAAGCCAAGTCAGAGGCCCATGGGCGGCATACAAACTGTGATACCAGGTTAGGCACTAACCACACGATAAAGAAGACAGCAGATGTAAATTGGTGCTAGAAGACTTTTTTTTTTTTTTTTGGGAATGGCATCTCGCAGTTCAGTCTAGAAGAGACTGGCTACTGCTTAACCGGACTAGACCTGTGGATGCCTTGAAGCTAAGGCCTCCAGCCAGGGGCATGTTGACTAAAAACTAAGCGACCACGCCTAAGGGCACCCCGGTGCTAGAAGACGTTGGTTTTCTGATTTATATTCCAATCACGTACCGTAACTCATTGCTTGCACCTTCGCAGTAGGCGTCTTAACTGAATTCAAAACGACCTCACGTAATAATTAGGCGGTAATTAGGTTAGGTTCCTTTACAAGATACTAATACTTTGTCTAAGGAAGCCCGTATGATTATGTAATAGGCTGTTACGTTACTAATTCAATGTTATCGCACTCATATATCTACATTTTATGCTACTTTCAGAGTAGTTAATGGTGCTATTTTGTACGTCGTTGATCCTACTATAATTTTCTTTTATTATGACTGCATTCTTGTCTACCCGTGAACATTATGTTACATTAGACTTTTAACAATTCGCTTTGGACACAGATCATGATCGTCCACAGCCCGACTTCACCCACTGCTGGGCCTCTCTTTGTTTGTGCCAAACTTCACGTTCCTGTGCCAACCTCATCCAGGATATTCCCGCAATGGCAACAATATCGTCTGCCCATCTCGCCGCCGGACGACCAACACAACCACTACCACCACCTACTACTGGTACCTGAAGTAAATTCTCCAAAAAACTAACATTTTATGAGTTGGTAATCATCATCATCTTTCTGCCTAGACCCGTTCTACTCGGGGTCGGCGCAACACGTTTTCTTCTTCCATTCTCCCCTGTCAGACGTCCCGGCATCATTTACTCTTTTCTCTTTCATATCATTCCTCATACAATCCCCACTCCGATCCAGCCTGTCCCCTTGCTGTCCTCTCCCAGCGACGCCCTAAGCCGAGGCCCGTACCCTGCAGGGGGTGCCCTTAGCGTGTAGGCGCTTAGTTTGTATGTTTTTTGCCCTGGCTGGAAGCCTTACACTTAAGGCACCCACAGGAAAGTCCGGTTAAGCAGACGACAACCTCTCTAGGTTGAACTGCGAGATACCTTTCCGCAATAAAAAAAAAAACTTCATACAATCCATCAAATTTGGTAATGTATGCTATTTAAATTTGTTTAGACGCCATATTGATGAAATGATGACAGACAAAGTCTATTGGTAACTAATAACCAAATAGCTGTAGTTCATGTTTGTATAACTGATAATTTGGACATGGTGATTATTCAGCGGCGAATTTATGCAAGTTTGGCGACCCAGCAAAAAAGCTTTCAAGGATATTATACGTATTATGATGTCAGAGTTAACTGTTCATAATTGGTTTATCTGTTATTTAAAATTAAGACACTATTAATTTCTTCATAGTCAGAACCTTGTAATTAAAAGATAATATGCCAAACATCTAGTTATGTATTTTGCTAAAAAATTGCGAAGTTCCAAATATTTTATAAATAATTCGAATCTAACTACTTGAGTCAGAAAATTCAAATTATTTTGCGATGGCGCTTACACTTAAAACATTCGTATCTCCCGTCCTAAATACCCACTTGTTATTATTTCAGTCTATCCAGACGTCATCGAAATTCCCAGGTTATCTTCCCGTCCGACGAGACAAAATGACGTAAATACTTGGGGGGCAGAGAAAATACTTTTTTCTCAGTGTAAGCGTCGCGGTGCCGCCAATCTTATATTTAGAAAACCGTAAAGATAGAAAGATTCGAGATTCAATGTCAGAGATTATTTTAAGAAACTAAACAGATAAAGACGTAACCACAAATATAGATAGACCATCTATCTACATAATATGTATATCTGTGGACGTTACAGTAAACAGAGTGAAGAGTTATCATAATGGTGTATCTAGTTTGTAAGTCCGTCAAACCTTTTGAAAATAGATACTCAGTAGTCAATAGAGTCGATATTAATACCTACTTCACTGAAAGATTTGAATAAATAAACACACGTTTAAATAACTAATGCTTCAGTCGGTTCTAATAATATTTGAAGAAGTTTTAACCTGTTTTGATTCCGGATTTTTTCTTTGTGTTCCGGACTAATGAAGACATGATATTGGTCGAGTACTCAATCATTGATATTGAGTGCTTATAAAGGAAGAAATACTTCCAATATTGAAGTACTTTCTAGATTGCTATCTCAATAGATACAGTTAGGTAGGTACCTACATTTAATAGTTATACTTCGGAAAGTGTGTCTATCTTTTACGTAAAAAATCTACTTAAGCACTTATTCTTTTATAGAGTAGATAGGTCTTATCCTCAGTTCTCCGGTCTAAGTCATAAAATGGTAACAGCTGTTTTAGAAATTTATTCAAAGTCCGTTTCATTAAATTGTGCTTCAAGTTGCGTACGTATTAATAATGACGGCTTCGAGTAAACGAAATAAAATTAAAGAAGTTTGACAAGCGGACGTGTTTCGTAGATCCAATTTTATTAATTCTTTTAGTTTAGATGTTTCAGTTTTTCAGGCATCTATTTATAAAGAGGAAGTCGCGGCACGTAGCAAGTAAATATTGTTTTTTCTTTCTTTTATATAATAATGTCTGGCATGAATCCCAATGTCCGAATAGTCACTAGCTATGGATACTAATTCACTTCTTGTACCTCACCAAATTATTTAAAAATGGTACAGAGTTTGTATGAATTTGAAAATGTGTTAGTTTATTAAATTGATCTTGTATTTTCTTGAAAGTGCACGTTCAATTCAATTTATTATCAGTATTTAAAATGGTATACCTAGTGCACGCTTATCCGTTGTCACTCATCGAGTTAACGTATTAATTAACCTAATTCATATGTAAAACGCTGTCATGCTTACCTGTCAGTCACGCGTGTTTTCCATCTGTTTATCGCAATTAGGGTTGCTATGCATGAATAATTATTCAACATTATGCTTACCTAGTGCATGTCGTTGGACTCGATTATGAAAGATAAACGCCGACTGTATATCGACGACCCGAATGGCGCAGCGGTACTGAGGCTGCCTTACGTTCTTAGGGTCCCGGGTTCGAATCCCGGTAGGAGCAAATGTTTGTGTGATGAGCGTGGACATTTGTTTCCGAGTCATGGATGTGTATATGTATAATAAGTATGTATTTACAAACAAAAAGTATCTATGTAGTATATCAACTGTCTGGTGTCCACGACACAGGCCTCGTTGCTTAGTGTGGCACTAGATGGCGCTGTGTGTAATGTCCAGCGATATTTATTTATTATTTTTTCTAACTTGTATTTTAGAAGGACACTAGGAGTAACATACATTTCTCTACACGAAAAACATGATCATCCATGCCAAGCCCCGGAATTTACCGCCGTTATTTATTGCCACATAAAATAAAGATGGCATGGCAACCCTATCGGGGTACATTGTCGGCCATAATGCAATAACTTTTTGCCCACATCCGTCGTGTCCGCTTTCTTCCGGCCGTGACACCCCAGTTGCGATCTGTGCCCGGCACATAATTATTCAATTATCTTACCGTAAATATAGGGTATCGGTTTAATTGATATGGACTTGTTTGTTGTTGATACTGTAATATTGTGTTGTGGGTAAAACAACCGAGTACGATCAGTGTCGCCTAATAGATTTTTTTTTATTACTATAATAGGGTTGATGACTGACTATAAAAAAATAGATTCTGTTTAGTCCGTCAGTTAGGTTATCGAAAAACATTTGAATACTTACGTGTTTTTTCTTTTATAAAATTAATAAAAATTGACGAATATAAAACGCGTCAAAGATCATGAGTGGAAGCTTGTGACGTCACATTTCAGTAAAAAATGTACGCAAATGTAACGTCACACGAGTTTTCGACGCACTGTATCGTCTTAATTTTTTTACGTGAAAAAATAAAAATATGTGTCCAATATTTTTTGGAAATCTATCTGTCGGACTAATTCGATTTTTTTTCATCTACCATATTGTACTAACTCCTCAACACATTCATAACATGCCATTCGCTTTTTCCTAGTTTAAATGAGTAGGTACGAGCCAAATTATGATTAAAATTCCAGATTTATGAATAAACAATGTCAAATGAGAACAAAACTTTTCTCATTTGTAAACAGGTAACTAATATTATGACAGAATCCCATTAACAGTGTTCTGATGTCTCTCAAAATGCTGACAAACGTCAAAATCAAAACGATTCCTGAAATAGCCATCTATTTCGGTTTGCTTTGGTATGGTTTTAGAATTTAGATCAATAGTTGTGAAGCCCACTGTTGGAGCTGTCAGACGGTTGTCATTAAACAAACTTCTGTGCGGATTAGTTTGCACAAGTTAAACAAGGAAATCATGAAGCGAGAAGCGTTGGCTTCATCAGGATACGGAACCCAGTTTAATTTACTTTGATTCATCTGCAGCACCCGTAGCGAGATACTGAATCAACTATTGGGTTTATCCGTAAGATTTTTCTGGGCCATAATCTGCTGTAATCAATCTTTTGATCCTTTCTGCCGTTGTTGTTTTAGTAATCCAGAGTAATTCCGGCCATTAGAATAATATATTAACTAGGTGCTCACAAAGAAGCCAAGAAAACGAGAAAACTGTTTTTGCCTTGAAGCCAAATAAACATTGCGTTGACCAAAAGAAAATGAATAGACTTGTAAGTCGTTGACCTTTGCCTTTGCTGGGTTAGTAAAAACAAGGAGGCAGTTTTGTTCGCAGGTCTTAATAGAAAAATCTAAGTGAAATATTCAATTTAGCGCGTCTCGAAGAAATGGTGCCAAGCACTTGGAATAGGCGAGACGACAAAAAAAAACTAATTAGTCCGGCACTTATATTATCAAAAAATATTTGACCCATGTTTTTTATTTTGTTACGTAAACCAAAATTGACGAAGATACGACGCTTTTAAAATTCTCAATACGTCACGCCATGGTATAATTTTTAGCTAGCTCTGACGTCACAAGCCGAGCTTTGATGCGTTTTATCTTTGTCAATATTCATTGATTTACAAAAGCAAAAAATACGTGTCCATTAATTTTCAATACTCTAACTGACGGACTAAATAGATTTGCAATTTTTTGATACTGTCGTCATGCCTATTGACAATTGATAATCCTACTAATATTATAAATGCGAAAGTTTGTGAGGATGTATATAGGTCTGGATACCTGCATTCTAGATTTTGATACACTTTCACACAAACACTACTGACCTGCATTTGCATGACATTTTGCATACAGATTGTATATAACCAGTAGGCTTAGCCAAGTTGACAATCTAGAATCGTTAACGCTAATAGAAAACTAATCAAATGTATGGGAATGACATCTATCAACGTTAAGTCACGTGGTTAAAACAAACGAATGGAAATATTAAAGTTTAGTCAAAACTGTAAGTTGGCTGCGATTTATATGGGATGTAGCGATCACGATTGTAGAAACGAATACATTTCATTTTATTATCTTGATCGATGTAAACTTGTCTACGAAAGTTTATATTCGTTTGTTTTGACCACGTGACTTAACGTTTACGATTGTAGAAAGAGAATCGATACGAATCGTTTGTAACTTGGCTAGGCCTGCTGATTATTCATTAGGAAACTTTTTATCCCGGTAATACAATCCCGTAGTGCAATAAAATTAATATACTCTATGCGAGCAAGACTGCGGGCGTAAGCTAGTCAAAAATATTCACTACGCGTAAAATGTACGACGCCTGGGAAAAAATGTAGAAATGTTCGCAAGAACTTAAAAGCATGATGACTACTATGTTTTTGTTCACTGTAATTTCTATTTACACTTTGGAATGCACAAAACACAAAAATGCGGACATAAAGCATAGTTTTTAAGTGAATAATTGTCGCTTGCCATTTTTTTGCTGGCATTTTAATGATCAGGAACGGACGACAGGTCCGAAATAAACTAACGTCACTCCCAGACCACCTGCGACGACGGAATGATTAATTATTTGTACTTTTTGAAAAGCGTATTGGAGGCAGAAGTAACGAATTGATTTATTCTGTATTTCTTTTGCTATAATATGGTCCGTTAGTTACGGTAGTACGCAACGTCGAGTGATAGTAATGTATAGTGATACCGTTGAAATCTATTTGTGGGAATAAACGTGAAAAAAAGTTATGAAATCTTGCCAACCGATCCTATAACGCTACGTGTAACTGTACTGCACCGTGCGACAAGCGACAACCCTAGTTTTCGAGCTGCACAAAAAAAGATAACGTTCTAACTTTTAATTTATAGTGTCGTCTGTCAACGATAGCAGGTCTCATTTTAGGAACCAAATAGTCATACTTATCAACAAATTAACGAAACAAAGAAAATTCTCGGAAAAACCAATTTCGAATTTTCATTTAAATATTTTGTACAATATGAAACTTGCGAAACTTCAAACATTTAATCTGCTTACAGATATTCCAAGAAAACAGCTTGTTATTTCATATCAGTTCCAGATATTAAACTGCTTTTATGGTATCCACGTGGCTGATTAAATAATCGTATTTGGGCGAAATAAGTTACCATTCGCTGATTTTTAATTTCGGGTTGAAACTCTCAGGTGTAGGTACATTTTTCGAATGTATAATGTAAATCTCACCATCGAATTTATTCCTCGTCGAGTGTGAAACGATGTTTACCGGCGAGTTGGACCAGGGCTGAGCTCCGTTAAAGTGGCCGAAGAATTTTCTACTGAAAAATCTGTCACAACCACGTATAAGGCTATTTGCAGTTTGGATCGGAATCCATTCACACTTCCCACTACCGAAAGAGTAAAGTAGGTATGTTTGCTAGCACATACATCTCAATCTATGTTTATTCTTCAGCATGATGCCGTGTCTAAAGTCTGAGACTTTCGGTTCCTACCTCGAGATTAAAACAAAACTTTCTTGCATTCAAGAAACATTTAGTATTTTATCTGAGGAACGGCTTCTCTGCCAGATGTTTAGTTTCAGGTGAGATTAGTTCACGCACTGTTTACTTCTAATTCTAATTGTAATATTTTGTATGTCTATAAATAGGTACACAGTAGATTGATATACTTTTTAATTGTGCATTAGTAGTAATCCAGTGCTAATCTTACTTGGACTTTTTAAAATCGATGCCAAATTAAAACTGCACAGCACTACATACGGGGTGTGGTTGTGGAGCTGTGTGGCAAACTATGCTCCACCTCCTCTAAGGGTTCATACAGACGAGCGGCCCGTTGCCAACTGCAGATAAGCTGCAGCCGTCGCCACCTGCCAACGGCTGTCGTCGACGCTTGCATTACGCGGCATGCCACAACTGCAAGCGTCGTGACCCGTCGACAGGTGGCGACGGTTGCAGTTTATCTGCCGTTGGCAACGTGCCGCTCGTCTGTAATAACCCTTAGCCCAAAAACATGCAGCCGAAGTCATTTGCGCTGCCACCGACGACGCGGTGAAAGTGGCGAAGCTTTGGGCTATCAAAATATAAAATTTGTCGTGCCAGCGATAAGAAGAAGAAGCACTACATAACTGCAAATGAGACGACTTTAGTAATAATACCTTTGAAAATAACCGATGTGTCCCAACGCTAACTACAAGCAATTTCACCTTAATAAGCATCTGCGGCAAAGTGGCTCTTAATCTTGTCATCTAGCGGCTGAGTTGGATATCTGTATCATACTCATTGCATATAACACGAACGAGACGCAATTATGGGCTTGTGTAATGCCTGTCCACGTTCATCGGGATTTTTGTAATAATGCGTTGTCGTTAGAGTTTTGCAATAAGTAACAGGTCTTTATGTATACGCTTGTGCAATCATTTGTCTTTATTTCTTTTAAATCTGCTGGACGGTAAGGATTAAGATTTGCTGTAAGAAAAATAACAGGACTGCAGGGCCATTTTCTAAGATGTCCCGTTGTCCTGGTGTTTGTTATGAATTAATGAATCTACTATTTATTACACATAACATTATTACACTACTACAAAATCATATACACGAATACTATTCCTAAAAAAATTGTCAAGCGTTTTATCGTAACAATCCTTTTTTTATTTTTCGAATGGGAAATCATCAAATGACTCCTCCCGCTCTGGGCGGAGCAGGAGGGAGTGTCAGACTTTTACTGACTAAAACCCATCCATGTTCCTTCTTTGCCCTTTGTGTTCCGGAGCCACAGTATCTCTTTCGAACAGTCCCGTAGCCCCGGATCGTAACAATCCTTAGTTTTATAAATTATGTGAGCAAGTTACTTAAGTTATAAGTTACAAACTGACCCTAAAATTGATTAACATGCAACCAACCAATCACACCTTTCATTGCTAGAAATCAGTTTTGATCAAGCGCCAAACACCTAATTAAATTACAACATATTATGAGCAAATCATTGAATTGCAGCCATTTACAATCTTCGTAATCCATACAGGTTTGTTTGCCAACTCATTAAGTTTTCTCATTGACCGACAATAAAGACCAAGGTATACCACAAACCGGTGCGGCGTTCTTAAAATCTTTTTAATGTTGCCCAATGTATGTAGCGGCTTTCTTTGCATTGAGATTACAATCTTCGGTTCTGATTTAATTGCTTTCGACTTCATTTGTCGAGATTATTAAATGTACGTATGTCCCATCACAAACCGGCTGGAATTTCACAAATATCTCACCTGCACCATTGACGCTCTAAGCAATGCCTCGGACACCGTGACTTAGGTACGCGGCACAAAAAGTATAAAAATAAAAGCAAAATAAGTCAAGCTTATGACCTAATTAGCTGTAGGCGGACCTTACACATCTAGTTTAAATGTATAAGGTCCCGTAGCATCCGGCTCGAAGGACCATTAAATTGTTCTAAAATTAAATTGTTAGACAAATACTTTATCTACATATTAGTACAGAATAATTAGCTAAATGAAGCTTATAAACGGAACCACAAATTAATTAGGATCCAATTGCGGCTGGATAGTGGAAATTAACCAAATATTGTTGGTTGAAAATGTAGTTTTGATTTTCTGCGAATTTCGACGATGATGTCGCTCGGGGAAATATATTGAACGTCGATATCTACATAAGTATATAAGATCATACAAACGTGATTCCGAGACCTATGCAGCGATCGACCCCTATTTAGTTTCCATTCAAGTGGTTTGCATCCTAAACTGCATTAATACACAATTGATGCTGTCCTCTGATCAATCTTAAGGTCACAAAGACGTATACAGCATGTATCAGAAAAAGGTGCGCTAGTACGCAATGTAACGTACTCAAAACACAGGTGGTGGATGCAATTAATAGTACGGGAGTCGTGGAGGTATTTAAAGTAAACTTAATAACATTAAAAACTTTTATAAAAAAAAAAAATCTTACTTTAAATCCAATATCTCCGTAAGAACAAAAAATATATCGCAATGACGGGGAGATCAAGTACCTTACACCATTATCCAACCCCATTACCCATGGAAACAATGTTCAGCTGTCCCATACTTACAACATTTCAATCCACTTGTCCTATATGTAAGGGACAACAGATTTTTCCCATGGAGAAAGTGGTTCATTTCGATGGGTTACACCACATCCCCAGAAAGATATACCTAACCATTGCACACCGTTCTCATATATGCTCTATATTTGATGTCCTCTTTAAGCTAAGTGATTTACTGTTAACAAAGATGAATAACATGTTAATTTGATTAAATATCTGATGTGACCTTTGATTTCGTGTTCCTTGTCAGGACAACATGGAACCATTCATTTCCTTAATCTAACTAAGTACTATGGAACTACATTTTTATTATTGTCAAGTATTATGCAAGGACTTTTCCTTATTTTTGACTTAAACAATGTTGCACAAGTTTGATGTTTATCATTACGTACTCCTTTGTGTCTGAGAAGTTCATATAAACTTAGCAAAATAAATGATTTTAAACACTAAATATGGATAATTTACAGGTAAAAGTTTTACAGACTATTCTAAATCATCCTAGAGAGTTATAATTGAGCTATTAAACAAAGTTCAAAAGTACCTACGTGCGAGAGAGTTTCGTTAATTAGAATAACTTTAGTTTACTTTTTTAGCTTTACTTAGTACTATTGTTTATTTTGTGCCAGTACTAACTGTAACTTCTAAATGATGTTCTAATATAAACTTAGTCTTTAAATAGACGTCTGCCTGTCCTGTTGTTTGCACGTCACAGGAGCTGATGGCCACTGCTGAATGTGCCAAACTTGTCGCCAAATTTGGTGCTGACTCAATTTGCATTATCATCGATACGCTAAGAAGAAGAATTAGTTACTACTACAGCTGTTTCTCCATCAGGATCGTACAGTCTGGGTTAGTGCCCCATTAATGGCATGGGCTCGCCCCCTTTTTTTTCGGATGGGAAATCATCAAATGACTCCTCCCGCTCTGGGCGGAGCAGGAGGGAGTGTCAGACTTTTACTGACTAAAACTCATCCATGTTCCTTCATCGCCCTTTGTGTTCCGAGGCCACGGTATCTCTTTCGAACAGTCCCGCAGCCCCGGCAGGCATCGGTCCTTACAGACCCCTTCCTTTTTGCTGACTCTCTTTGAGGCGCGCGTGGAACACGAATGCGCCGTCGACACGGCCTGTCATCATGAGACGGACGGACGGCGAGCTAGTGGGTTCGCCCCCTAAACTTGGGGTTTAAACATAAACTGACGAAATGTGAGTGTGCGTATACTATTACTACACTTCTGTCTAACCCTTCAGGGAAAACACGTGCTATAAATATTCATAATTGAAACTGAAAGAAAAACACAAGAACTGCGTGAGAAAGCAAGAGTTATTTTTAGTTCCCCTGTTGTCATGAGAAAACATATGTCTTTTCTCACGAGGTAGATATCGACATAATTTTATCATCAAAGTCGAGTCGACTGTTATGAGTTCACGACATAGCATTGACCTTTTGGTTCTGACATTGCTATGAAATAGTGCGTTGTTAAAAATGATGTGTTCTCTCCCCCCTAATTTTCTCACGGACGGGTATTGGTACAGTCAAGAGCAGCAATATGTATACACTTACTTTAATTCAGAAGCGATTTTTTCGTGTAATAACGATTGCAACTTTGACATAAGAAGAAGATTTCATAATATGCGATTCTCGTTTGAGCTTTTGGTGGAAAATATGCTTACGCTGGGCGCAGCAAACACTGGGTTACAGTGCTTCGGGTGACAGATCTCAGCGATAAGCGAGAGTCAATCGATGTGTGGCCAGCTTTGGGTTTCATCTCGATGGGACTCTTGGACACAAAGAATGTCGCAGTGAGTTTTGCGGCACAAATTGGAATGAATTTCCGATTTGTCTTGAGAGAACCCTTCGATGTTAATCTAGACTACGCACAAAGCCGGTTTTATAGGAGGACTTGAGATTGTCATTGTGAAGTCTGCGAGTCGCCACGCTGACTGGCTAATACTCTCATAATATAATATGGGTTCTAAATTACTATGTTCGTAACAACGTGAAATTGCAATCAAAACAGTAGGAGATTTTTTTTTAAATTTGCTTCGTTTGAACATATTGGCGCTCTTGACTGTACACCTATAAAATTGATCTGCCGTTGAATTCGCGAGTGTTTTATTTTTACTACACCTTCGAGACACAAAAAATATTCCTACTTTCCCCCTTTTCCGATATCATTCGCTCTTGTTGCTAGTTTATTGCGAACTTGTCTGCTATTTGTGCCGAGGTAGCCTTGGCTAATGGACTATTTGTTCGAAGAGTTGTTTTTAGTCTTAAGTCAAGCTTAGCTTTTAATTCCTAGTGTGCACGGCAAGACACGTAACCGGGTCTGCCAAAGCAAATATACTGCACCAATGCACTAAGTGTAGATTGTGGATGATACCGCTTTTGTTTTAAGTTCTCATTGTTTAAAACTAAGATAGTTTTCCAGAATACAACCAAATAATATAAAAAGCTTCTGAACACAAGTTTACTATTCAACCGTATCGTTTCATGGCTTTAGAAATACTAGAAGACCACAATCAATGAACTGAAAAAAAATCTCTTTCCAAACCAAATAAATAATGCATAGCGTCTATAATTTAATTTGTAACTCGACTCTAGTGTCAATTATTATCTATTATCCAATAAAGTAATCGGTGACCGTAAAATTCACAAAAAATATTACTAGTTGAGTAATAATAATGGTTTACTATACATTTCGAGGTCTTTGACATTTGCCCTCACGGACGTTGCGTGTAACCTGAATTACAATTACTAAGAGACCTAAAATAAAGAAATACAGAATTAAATTTACAGATTACCTACTTATATTATCAACCGCAATATCACATCAAGATGGACGCAAGAAAATAGGAAAAAAAATGAAATTCTCATTTCATGTTGATTTAAACTTAATAATATCTTTAATTGAATAAGACTTGGATGCAAACGCTGAATCATTTCATTAGGAGTGACCGAGATTTACATAAATTGCAAGTGCTATTCAGTTTGTAGTCTTCGTTAAGACAAAATAAGGTTCACATTCGGTTACACTGACCTACTGTTAGTAGACAATATTATGAATGTGTATTTCATTCAGTGTTCAAGTGAAATCGATTCTCTCATTGATACATTTTGTTTTGATATGTCGAGTACGTTCGTGAAACTATCGATTAGTGCTATCGTATCAAAACATGTCGATAGTAATTATCTTGTCAGTAGATATTATTATGACATAATGCATTATCTGTACATATTATCAAGTGCTACTATTTTATTAATATAGTATTTTTTCTACGTGAGCACAATACTATCTATTATCCCTACAAGGGAT
Source organism: Xestia rhomboidea (assembly GCA_963853795.1). Classification (NCBI taxonomy): domain Eukaryota; kingdom Metazoa; phylum Arthropoda; class Insecta; order Lepidoptera; family Noctuidae; genus Xestia; species Xestia rhomboidea. The sequence goes on from OY970761.1 coordinate 16,188,564, forward strand.
ATGAAATCATAAGCATTATCACACTACCGTTACGATTTATTTGTGCAGCACCTACTTAGTCTTTCTTCTATATCTTAATTTCATTAAACTATTATTGTTAACATCTTTCTCGCAATATATCCATTTACTTATTTTTATTTGGCCTCTATTCTTATCATTTTTTTATCCATCACCATAACTAACTAACTTCATCATCACTTTCATACGTAACACTTATCTCATTCTTCCATACTTCCCTATTACTCGTCATCTCAGCAGTCACCTCCTTTCAAACCATGTCATCCATCACACAGTCTATCTATCGTTTCTTTGGTATTTCTTCCTCTTCTAGCCATCCATATTCTCAATTAGATGATTATTCATTCATGTTTTCTTGTCACATACACTTTATTACATACCGCATGGGTTTTCACAAAACTGACTATTCAATTAAATATTCAAACTCCAATCCCAAATTAATCACGAATTCACGATTCGACTCGATCATGAATCGATTAGAAGGCTAAAGCGAAATAATAAAATATTGCCAGTATTCAATTAAATGCCCGCATCAGTGGTTTATGTCATGTCATTGTCGCTAAGTTCACAATTGTGTCAAGGGCACCCAAACAGATTGCGAAGGTTTGTTTATTTATTTCGTTTTTTAATCAGTTAATTGTTGCCATCACTAAAAAAAAATGGATTTTGATGAAGTTTGAAGTTTCTATCAACAGCAGCACTTTCTCTGCGTCAATGAATATGTATACCTATAGTCTTTATTCGTAAGATCTTAAATTCACTGACAATGCACTAGGTACCCAAACCGCGGGCTTCCAAAAGTGGTGTTAATAAAGTAACGAAAGTAAGTTCTAAGGAACGAAAAATTTTGGAATCCCATTAGAATCGCCAATAATCCCATCCACACCACACGGATTGTAGAAAATAAAACATAGTTTTATCTGCGAAATTAATTTTATCTTTTATCACCCTTATGATGTTTAAGGAAAAAGATTTTCCGCGGAGTTACTTATTTAGCATTCTCGTCTATTTCTTTTTCTGTTTTCCTCGTTTGTGTTGCCAGTATCAACGTAATGATGTCATCATTATGTTCTTTTTGATCTGGGAAATTCGTATCTTTAATATTTACAGCTCAAGATCGAAACAGGTATAGGCTTATGTATGTGTAACAACATGTTTTGTCAGACCTACTCAACGTTAAACCTTACACACAATGCCAAGGTTCTGCAAATCCTTTAAGTCCTTACATAAACGTTAGAGCACGATGTATTAGATCATCTTATGTATCTAATATTAAATCATAACGGTCATAATTGCTTTGCCAATAGAGCTCAATATCGCTTGACCGGTCTTGATGTTTGCTAACTGCCGTCGTCATGTATTGCATTCATTTATCCTTACCCTATTCACTGAAAATAGCGTTTGAATTGGATATGTGTTGATTTGCATATCATTTAGCGAAAGCGTGTTTTGTAGAAGGCTGTTAAACAAATCAATAGTCACGCCTTTGCGTCGTCTGACGTCATGGGTAATGTTGCCACAAAAGAAAAATACCGAAAAGGTACTAATTTAAATATCAAAAGAAAAAAATGTTTTGGCCCCAAAGAAAAATCTTGACTTCTGTTTTTAAAGAATGAGGTTTAAACAATGCAAAGGGCCAAAGTTCAACAGTATAAAGAAACGGGCGATGACAAAATAGAAGGAAATAAAAGCTGAGGGGGATGTAATCAGAACAAGTGTGTGAAGACTTTAAGTCAGAGACAATCAATCTGCAATATAAACTACATAACTAATACAATATGCAGATGGGCTCATATGATGACGTCAAGACACCAAAAAAGTATTTTTGACTGTTCGAAACAGATACCGCGGCTCCGGAACACAAAGGGCAAAGAAGGAACATGGATGGGTTTTAGTCAGTAAAAGTCTGACACTCTTCCGTTCGCCCAGAGCGAAAGAAGTCATTTGATTTCCAATCCGAAAAAAAAAAACGGCTTGATACCAAGTATATAAAAAACATTTACAACTTGTCATGTTTTAATCACAAACATAGATAATAGATTCTGGAAACAATATCTTCGACTATTGTTCTTGAGTAAAAAAACCACCGTATCTAATTCAGTGATTTGGCGAAATTAGTTTACGTGTAGCTCACAAAATCTATTTTGCTTTGCAAGATAATAATTTATTCAAGACCAGACAGCAAAATTTAGCTTCACTGGTATTCAGGAGATTGCCTGACTGCTGTGAACTTAGCTTAACAAATCAATCGTCTAGAAATAGATAAGTTTCCGAAATCAGTATTTGTTTGTTCAGAACACTGTGTGATGAAAGCAAAACTTCTAACCGGTACGCTTTAGAAGTTTTGCTAGTCAAATTGACTAAACAGTATTTGAAACATAATATGCCATAAATTGCTGCATACCGATTTGGAAGAAGAGGCTTTGGGTTGTCGAATCTATTCATTATAAACACTGGTATGTCATAGGTACACGCTTTTACAAATATCCGTAACATTTACACTAATTCTAAAACAAATGAGACAAACAGATTTATGTCACAAATAGCTCTTAGCCCAGTTGACATTTTGACAAAGAGCTGAAGCTTCAAATAGTTTCTAGATTCCACTGAAATTGTCACTTCCATTTATTTACTGAAAGGTAGAATACTCGAAGGGGACCAAACCCATCACTGAAAGTTAAGTGATCTACAAAGTTATTTGTCAATGTTTACTGAGTTTCAGCTACTCAACGGAGTTTGGTCTTTAAAATTAAGTTAAGTAATTTGTTTCGATTGTCTCTTCATTGAACACTTATTTTTGTTTGCTAATGTCATTGACTTTGGAGTCACTTCGGTCGTTGTTTCAATTAGTTAAGGCTCAGCTGATCCATTAAGTTATCATGCTTTTGGTGCCCATGTCTTTTTATTTTTTAGTTCTAGAACATGCTTTTTCTCTGCATGTTCTTTCCTCACCTTATGTTTCTTCAGTTGCAGCAGTTGTGTTGAAATAATTGAGTACATCTTTGTATATTACCGTAATATCAGCTTTTGTGTCATCAGTCGTTTGGAATATAATTATGTATTATACATATAATGTTTTGTATCGATTCTCCAAATTCTATAGACAATCTAATTGTATACTAATTATTTAGATTGCTCATTGTGTCTTCATTATAGCACATCGCGTTTCGACAAATAATACATAACTTATAATTGCGTTTTACATAAGCTGTTATTAAATTCGATTTCTATAACAGTGAATTGCAAAATTCCTTGAATTTTGTAGAAATAAAGACTGATTTCATACGTACGTGTTCTTTTATTACGATCAAGTTCTGAATGTTACTGCTATTGCAATAATAACACTGCGCTAATATACTAAATATTTAATGTATAACTTTTGCAGCAGTTTTCTCAAACTTCTAATTCCATTATGAAACACATTGCATTTCGAAACCGCATATTAACTTTGCAGAAGCTCCCAACTTTGTTCCATCGTCTCATTCCTCATTACTTGTTGAAGTCTAGAGGAACAACAAAGTGGAAAACTGTCGCTTTTGATATATGAGCACAGCACGTACAGCTGGCTGAAAATTCGTTACTCAAAGTACTAGCTTCAGAAGTCGTTTTTCAGGCGAGTCTAGATTGCGTAGGAGTTATATGTTCTCTTGATTGCGAATTCCATCTGGAGAATTGTTCGCTCGAAAAAGAATTCTTCAGACACCAAATAACATCACTTTAACGCTTCTTTAGCTGAAAGAGGGACGTTGACAAATGCAGTCCTCCTTCTATTGGTGGAAACGGTTCTAAAGCTCTTTGCTCACAGCACGGACACGGCATCCATCAAGCCTCTAGATGCAGAGATGCGATTGTGTTGCGCTGAAAGGGAATTATCGTTTCCTTTTTCATTCGTGACAGAATTTTTTTGTGAGCTAGTGTGCTCTGTGGTTAAACAGCTTTGTGGACGTGCTCGCTACGTGTGGATATTGATCTTTAGATCTTTGTGTTTTGCACACGTCTGTTTGTATTATATTTGGAGTTGTCCGATTTGTTTTTAACTGAATAAGTTGAGTCGTTTGAGGATCGGTATCGCTCGGAATAATAAAATTAAGCAGTATCTTAATAGCAGGACCTGTTTTGTGCTCGATCAAAGCACGTGTGTGCTAACAAAGGGCTTTATTATTTCAGGATAATTGCTCTTCAGAACGTATCTCGTTTCCAAATACAATCAATTTTGAGTATCGTACCTTCATTTACACCAAAACCCCTCCAGCCGGGATTAACGCATTTTTTTATTTTGGCTATTGTAGTTGAAATGGCCCTCTGAATCGAGGTCCGGCACTCATATTCAGAAGAATCCAGCGAACATTTGAAGACAAGTTATGGAAAGGTCGCGCAACCAGGAATTGAATTTTCCGATAGGAAACGGGTCAAAAGTCCGTTTGTGACAATATTCGAGGGAATATGAATCGAAATACCGGTTTACTGAGCAGGCAGAAATATATCGGTAAAATTTTATCGGTATTGTGAAATTGCACCGACGACGATGCCAAAATATATACGTGTTCTTACTTTGAAGTAGAAGTAGCAGACGGTTTTGGTAGGACTTTGAAGTCTGAAATCAAGGAGTCTTCAGCCGCTGAGAAATGCAGGCAGTCAGGAAAATTAATCATTTAAAGAATCATATTGGTTTGACATTAAACTTTGCCTGGTGAAAACTTTAAAATGGCTGAAATTTCTCAAAACTGCTGCTAAAAGTTCGCTGTAGAAAATGTTGTACCTAACATACATTATATTTAAAATTTAAACATGATGAACAAGATATTATAATAAAATGAAACATTAACTTCCATTTTCCACAAATAGAGCACAAAGTAGGTACAACGCAGTGCGCTCGAGTAAGCTCCATCGAAGAATAACTACCCTTAACTTTGACGGGCCAAGTTCGTACTTTTCCCAAGTTAAATTAGAACAATCAGGAGGCCCGTAAAATTAAATAAAAACTTTACGAAAGGTCTTGTGAATCGGTAATGTAAACAGTAGATCATATAAGAGCGGCTCATGGTTTAAAGGTAAGATAGATCTATTTCCGAAATAGTTTCGGACTGTATCATCAAGAAACAGATGGATAAGGGACGCACAGAACAGATAACAATGGCAGAAGAAAGGGGAGACCTCTACCAAGCCAGTGATGATGATGATGATCATAATGCTGAAGAAAAAAAAGACACGTGTTTTTTACACGAAATAGTCTTCTAATATCAACCACACGGGTGCATCTTCAAGGATAATAACGCTTGCTGATAGGTAGTCTGCGCGAAAGTCAGACAACCAGTCTTACCAAGGGCATTCGTGTTGCCCAGTAGCTGGGTTGTGGAGATCAGACCGGTTAGACTGGAAGCCGACATTAACATGTTTCGGGAAGAGATCTGACGTGTTCACTAAGTCATTGGATGGCAGGTCTTGAATTGAAGTCAGTTTCATGTAAATCTTGGCATTCAGCAACACCAGTATAGCCTGAATTTCAGAAGGCGAGCATGATAATAGAACGCTTTAAGAATAACGTGTCTTATCGCGTAGTGACTTCGGCATTGCACCGAGATGTTATCGTCGCGTCGAAATCTGCCAGCTAATGGCTGTGAATCGTAAAGGTTTGTACATAGTGGCTGATGCTGGCCATAGTGGGCATAGTTTTATAAACGTCTTTTGGAGGATACTATTTAGTTTTTTTTTTCAGAATTGCATTATGGAAATTCCTTAGGATTAGGGACTACTCACACTTATTCAGCTTATGCTCATAGGAAACAACTATTTCGTATGAGACGCGTACGCATCCACGCAGCGCGCGCGACGTGTACGCGTCTCATACAAAATCGTTGTTTTCTATAAGTTGAATAAGTGTGAGTAGTCCCTTATGCAGCCAAAAGGCAAGGTACTTTTGGTTTCTTTCGTATTTTAACTAAATTCAGTTTATAAGTTGAATGTATCTGTAGCATTCCATAATTAGTCGATAATAATAATTATATTTACTTTAATTACTCGACTGATTCAGCGATTCAACCGTGACATCATTCTCACTTCACAATATGAAATTATGTCACTTGAATGTTCCGTAATTCGATACAGAGTGTTACATTAGCATATTCACACGAAATTAGTAACAGTAAGTTGAATCTAATCATAAGACATGCGGAATAATTACTCAATCAAGACACGTTATTATCACGCAAATTAATTATTTCAACGTCTTTCATTAGAACATACGTTAAAATAAGTAATTATACCTACGATTTGAAGGCAAAACATGTGTATGAACAACTTTTGGCGGGTAACGAAAATCGGAACAAAGTCGCCATCATGATTTTTCAATACCTTTTACAAATGTCAATAGCGCCCCCGTTTACCATGTGCCAAAAAATCCTTCTAGCACTACAACCTTTAATTTTCTGCAATATAAAGGGTATAGAGGTAGCTTTGAAAACGCTTTGCAATAGAATCCAGATATTCATTCTTTTGTTTTCAGGAGAAACCGACGACGTTCGAAATTAATGAAAACTTGATATTAAATTGGCTTCAAATGACAATGCAATATTTTCTTGAATTTTATTATTGTAGGTCGATGAAAGAGTCATTGCTCCAAAAATTATTTTACGGTTCAGTCCGTCTGTGCTCATTATCGAATGGCTAATATTGAAGTGCTCTAAGACGGTGTAAAGTAGGTACACGAAAGATTCAATTTCGCACCAAATTAAGATGGCCCTTCGCCGTAATTGCTTTTAGAATTACAATTACCTTACCTCCCTACGTTTCAATTTTATTATTTCAAGAACGCTCTTGAATGTAATTATTCAATTATAAGAACTTTATAGCGTTTATCGGCAAGTCTAGAGGTACTCATGGAAACTGACAAATCAAATTATTCGGCTAGTTCTCATTTTTATTCGGGGCGCGTATGTTAAGTTTATCTCAAATAGGTGAAGAGCTTAGGCTAAGCGATTTTGTTAGAACTTACATACTTTTTCTTTTTATTACGTAGATTTTATGCCTGCTTCGTTGGTATTTTGTTTAAAACGGCCATTTAAATGAGTCACTTAAGACAAAGGACTAAGGACACTAATAGGGTAAATGCAGGTGGAATAAAACTTCATGCCATTATAGAAGGTGAGCAAGATCTTCATACTGCTAATGATGCACAATTTTCCTTCCACACTTTCCTTCCTTACAGGTGTGTTGGCAAATATCCCCGTCCAGCACAATTTGTATGTAAAACAAACGTTGCGACAGTGTGGAATTTCATGTCCGCAATGCCAAAAATACCTATGGAAGCTAGAAAGAGATGGCGAGAGGATATCGTCCTGTCCCTTTTATTTCATGACAGCATTGTTGTAAGACTATTGATGTTTCGGGCCCATTACATGCTGGTTGTTCCCAAAACAAGCTTAGCCATATAGTTTTTATGTACCTCGACTGATTTGATGTCCATGAGGGACCAAAAATCCTGCCTTACTCAAGCTTTGAATATTTGATTTATTTCAAACTCTCATAGCTCTTTCAGTAAAAGTCTACCCAAGTTCAAGTCTAAAATAATTTGAGACGTCAAAAGTGATCTCATTTTCCGATAAGAGGCCCACACTTTTACTTTTGCCTGGATATCTGGGACAGGTGACAGCGAAAGCTCGTCTGTCCCGTTTTGTCTCTGCAGTACAATTTTATAGCGGTTTTGTTAATCATAAAATCAGTCTGTTTACGTCCGCTGCTAAACATGGGGCTTTAGAGGCAAAGGTATTAGTTTAACTGGTGAGAACGGAAAAGATGGCGGCAAAAATTGAGACCCAACTATACTCGGTAATTTCAAAGTGTAGTCGATACTTAATTTCCTGCCGTACATTGCTTTAATACCACACCTTAAAATGCATTGGTGATGACAGAAAGTTCTTATAGAACCCCATAAAAGATGCTGTTTTCCGACGATACGATTTTATTAGCAACATAACTTTGGAAAGAAAAAGTAGCTCGCGTGAAAATATGTATCAGATGCAAATCTTTCACCTGTAATGTTACATTTACATATTCTAGATTTTAATCTTAAATTACACGGGCTGGTATGCGACAAAAAAATATGTATAGCATGTTTTTTGATTGCTCTCATATTTTTAGCTTCATAAGATCCCTTGCTCCAACAATTGCATCATCATCATCATCATTTCAGCCGAAAGACGTCCACTGCTGGACATAGACCTCCCCCAAGTGTCGTCACATTGACCGGTCCCATGTGACTCGCATCCAGCGGACTCCCGCAACCTTCACCAGGTCATCGGTCCACCTAGTGGGAGGTCTTCCAACGCAACGTCTTCCGGTTCGCGGTCGCCACTCCAGAACTTTTCGGCCCCATCGGCCATCCGTTCTGCGAGCAATGTGACCTGCCCACTGCCACTTAAGTTTGGCAATTCTTCGGGCTACGTCGGTAACCTTGGTTCTCTTGCGGATGTCTTCATTTCTGATTCGATCGCGCAAGGAAACTCCGAGCATAGCCCTCTCCATTGCCCTTTGGGTGACTTTAAGCCTTCTGATGACGCCCATTGTGAGCGACCACGTTTCGGTCCCGTATGTAATCACTGGCAACACACACTGGTCATAGACTTTCGTCTTGAGACACTGCGGTAAGTTGGACGAGAAGATACCGCGCAACTTCCCGAACGCTGCCCAGCCGAGTCGGATTCGACGATTGATCTCTTTCTCGAAGTTAGACCTACCTAACTGGACCGTTTGTCCCAGGTACACATAATCGTCTACAACTTCGAGTATAGAGTCTCCGATTTTGATAGGAGTGGGTGTGACATGGGCATTCAACATGACCTTGGTTTTGTCCATGTTCATTTTAAGACCCACTCTTCCGGAAGCTCTACTGAGGTCATCGAGCATCGTCCTGAGGTCCTCCATGGTCTCAGCCATGACCACTATATCGTCGGCAAACCGAAGGTGAGTGATGTACTCGCCATTGACGTTGATGCCTAGCCAACAATTGCATATACGACATCATCATCAATATCGTCTTTCACCTCTTATCATAATTTATTTGGGGTTGAACCAGCATTTGTCTTCTTCCAAACTCCTCTATTATCCATCATCTCAGTAGTAACTAGTTCTACCCACCATATCATTTTTCACAAAGACCAACTATAGTTTCTTTGGTCTTCGCGAATGCCCAAGATGGCAAAAAACTTACATATTCTTCGGCTTCTCGATAAATATTTTGTAATTCTAATCTCTCACGCGTATGGAACATATGGTACAGTACTACGCACCTAATGATGCGTGCATGATCTGTTGAACGATGAAACAACAGTTGATCTATTTAACCGTTCACTGTTACATCGGATACTGGGAATGTTCTATGAATCAAGTAATCAATTGTAATTATGGTGTGGAAATGATTGAACCAATTATGTGAGTTGGAGAAGAGAAAGGACCTGTTTGGACTTATGGAGAATACGAGTCTATATGAATCATTCACAAAAGGAACTGGCTGGATGGTTTTGAACAAATTTCAATTTTATTCATAAGAAGATACCAACTATCTTCATTGTAATATTTTCAATAGAAGCAAGATTCTCAGTATCTTATCCTCGATAAATCTCCTTTATCTTTCGTGACAGTCACGCAAGGTCATGCCGTCACGGACACTGATCTTATTTATCCTAGACGTCTAAGAACCTTTCACGTTCCGGGATGACCTAGCAAGTAGTGACATTATCTGGAAAAAAACGTGACGTGGCGGCTCAACCGGCTTTTTCTGGGACTAAAACATAAAAAGGGATCATATTTTTTGCTCTGGTAACCCCGATTTGGGGAATTTATTGAAATGTTTTGGGTATGAGTAGAATTTGAGTAGTAAGTACTCAGTGTTGTGGATAATATTTCGATTTTCGTTGGTCCCGAACGTTATACCGCGCGTCTCAAGATTATGACACCGAAAATTCGTCAGTTTATACAAGATTTACGCTCAAAATTGTTTCGCCGTTGTAATGTCATTTTTACGGAGGTCGAGTGGGCCAATCAAAATATTTAAACGAAACGATTTTTTTATAAGAATGAAGCCTCGGGTTTGTTCGAAAGCTGATATTCTTATGAGAACCAACAATCTTGCTGCAGGATACACAAGGCGAAGAGGAGTTTGAGAAAACTTCGTCGATATCTTTATTGATCAGATACGGCGACAGAAAATGATATTATTCGTTTTGATAACAACATTGAAGGAGCAAACAACTTTAGCGAAGGGCCTTCTTGATTACTGGCGTAGGCAATTTACTAGCGTAAGATTAGGTGATTTTTTATCCAAAGTTTTAAGAAAGGTAGTGTAAAATACAAATCTTAGTCTAATTAGCATAAACGTTTTCCTGGCTTGGAAAAACCAACAGCTTAACCAAATTAACACTTATAAATAAATAAATTTATTTCTAAACATTACAACAATGTTGTCTCTACCCCTGAAGTAGGGAGTAAGACAGGGGTCGAAAATTATGTAGTAAAAACAATTTTAAGCAGGAAAGAGGTGTGCCTAATAGTTACACTGACCCCTAGTAGTTGGGGGCGAGTAAGCGCCTTTCCTAAGTATAGTTTCTTCCGACTGCCTAATGCACTACCTATTTACTTCGTAAATACATATAATAGGCGAGACGACGAAAAAATCTAATTAGTCCGTCACTTAGATTATCAAAAAATATTTGACCCGTGTTTTTTCTTATGTTACGTAAACCAAAATTGACGAAGATACGTCGCTTTTAAAATTCTCAATACGTCACGCCTAGGTATAAGTTTCAGCTAGTTCTGACGTCACGAGCCCCCACTCCTGAGTTATGATGCGTTTTACTTTTGTCAATATTCATTGATTTACAAAAACAAAAAATACGTGTCCATTAATTTTCATTACTCTAACTGACGGACTAAATAGATTTGCAATTTTTTGATACTGTCGTCATGCCCATTAAACTAGTCATGTACCTACTGTATACTCTAAACCACTATTATCTCCCATAGTTATTACGTTGTCACTTTAAAGTTGTACCTAAGTCTGAGTTAGGGTCGTCAACTAATGCTAGGTAAGAGCAGTAATAAAGTACGCGGTTATAGGACTTTAGTAATGTTAGGACTTGAGTTGTTATACGATCAGAGGTTTTGTTAGTAAAACTTAGTTCTTTTTCGGGGGTGTAGTGAGAGGTGAATAGGAAATTATCTTTGTAATTGGTGGATGGAATTTTGGCTCGTTTTTAGCTGTTATAAAGTTGGTTTTATGGGACTTCAGTTAATTTAGGTCTTGTGTAATATTCTGTGATCAGTATTGGTGGTTAAACAAGTTGAATTTCGGGGGTTTAGTGGGAGTAGAAAAGAGATTATCCATAAAAGTAGATTTTTGTATGACGGTTTTGTGTTAGTTTTATTTACCGACGTCTATCAATTCGATTTGTATGTTATATCGTTAAATTTGCACAATAGTTGCCATAATGAGTAAAGCTCATTATTATCTTGTAGCGAGTAGCCACCTTTTTATGTTCTCTCAATAACTAATTCAATGTCTTTATTAATTAAATTTGTGTAGGTACTTATCCAATCACTACGTTTGATTAACATAGTCTGGGGGCAGATGAAACAGACAAGAAAAATCATGGCATAGGCTAGCCTTAGTAATAAAAATTTTATAGACGCAAAAGTAAATCTGGCCAATTTGGCTAATGAAGAGGAGGTACCATGTCCATTTATTACGAAAATAAACATTAGTGCCAGCCCTCTAAAAGTAGAGCATCACTTTCACAGGTAATAGCCCCCTACCTGACCTAACTGCTCCTAATCGTGTGTTGTATCATTCCTAATTAAATACAGGACGAGCTTTGCAAACTGATTTTCTAGATTAGTCTCAAGAAAGTCGATACTTGAACTAAATTCATTGAAAAACCGCGTTTATTACTTTAAGTTTCAAATAAGATTCATAACAATATTCAGTTATGAAAAATTATTAGACAACTATCACAATAAATCTCGAAACTATAAACTCCGTAAATGAAAAAAAAAATACGGTTATTCTTTTTTCAAAACAAAAAAAAAATGGTTGCTCAGACTCAGCGCACTGTTCCACGACCCCGTTTTGACGAATTAACAAGCGGTGACGTCACTAAAATTAGAATAAACGCGTGTGGGAGTTTCCTCGCCGCAAATTAGTTAAAAACTAAACAAATTACGTGTTGTTAAATGTAAACCTTACTGTCTGTTATATAAGGATGAATTCGGGTAAAGATGATCGTTGCTACCCTGCGGAGCATAGTTCCTGCCGCATTGTCTCTTCACAAATACGCGAGTTTGATCGTGTAACGTGATAATAGTGTTTATAGCATACATAATTCACGGTTTTTGGAGGTTTTTCATATGGTGATTGAATTTACATTTTTAATAACATGCACTTTTTGAACTGAGGGTCAGTGACACTCTCTTTTTCAATTCAAAGTTCTGAATATGAAATAAATTTTATCAAGCAGAGATAAATGTTTAGCTCATGATATTTTTTTAATATACTGTCAATGTCAACACCTTTTTCTTAAAGTGCCAATTCAAATTACCCTGACAGTGAATGACAAAGACAAGGTGTACACTAAATCGCAATAACTACGATATGATCATAAGCTCAAAAACGTAATAATAAAACAATAATTAACAGCCAACGATCAGTTACTGAAACTCTTCATGGAATAAGCTTTTACTCAGCGCAATTTTCGCTCTGAAACCACTAAACGGATTTAATTTCCGCAGAATTTTATTTCTACTGGCAACAATTGTTTTGCTTGTTGTTTTAGTGTCTAATCGGCTTACAAATTCTGAACGCGACCGTTTGTTTGTTTCCAAAGTTCTTGCAGTATCTATCTGACATTTTAGCGCTGGTAAATTCGATTTTACACTATTTTGAAAGGGTATTAAATGGTTATTGGGAAATAAAAACTGGCATTTTATTATTGTCCAATATCCAGATACAAAATAAACATTTATTTATTGAAGAGCGTAAGGAAAGCTGTAAATGTACTGTCGTATGAAGCCATAACCTTTTTGATTGTAAAAAACCGGTCGCGAAGACACAAAAATTGCCTGTTCTGCATGTTTATTTCCTTATGAAACTTTAACTGGGTCAAGATACTGCTTTAATATGGCAACTTGATTGCCCAACAAGGTTTTAACATAAACACAAGTATGGCAGGTGTCAGGTCAAGTCAAGTCATACTCATACGTGATAATCGCGTTCAAATAATGTAATAGTCGCTTTGCACATTATATGTTGCCTAATTTCACCTTCACTCTTACTTGGTCTGTGACAAAACACGTTTACCTAATTACAGGACACAGGTTTATTACGACTAATGTTTTGAGTAACATTTATTTCGTGTTTACACAACCACGCCCTCGGCTATCATAATAAATTGTATATTTAGATACCGTTAGAGTTAAACAGAACAATATGCACGTAATTTTTTCTTCACTTATATCAATAAAATACAGTATTATCCACCCAAGAAAAGTATTAAAAGTTAAGTTCAACGACTGCTTGTCGCACAAAAATAATATTAAACTCCTGCAATTTTCTACGGCCATGATGTGACGTCATTATCCACAATCTGCCTTGTTTACATCTATTTTTTTTGGCATTAATAAAATTATGTTACCAATTGTATGTGCTTTATTCAATTGCAATAACAATATTACATAAAATTATAGTGAAACTTTTAGCACTTTTCAAATAAAAGTGATCTTTTGACACAATGAAATTTGACGTCAATACCGGCGTTATCGAGGACGGTGTGTTTTGACTGCGTTCCGTTTCACCAAAAACATGCTACATAAAACAGTAAATTGTAAAATAAGTGATGTATTAGAAACTTAAACAAGTGTACCACAATGTTTTTATGCGCCAATACAAGGCATTTTTCATAAATAAAAAGAGTTTTGTATTTCATGCATATTCCCTATTGTAACTAAGTCATTTTGTTTATAATACCATGAGGTGTTCCTAGCATTGAAAATTTAAATAGATTAGCGTAGTCATGATTCTCCTGCCCTTAACCCAAATTACCTATTTGTGGTCGGCGCAGCATGTCTTCTTCTTCCATACTTCTCTATTACTCACCATTGTCGCAGTAGCACCTCCTTTCTAGTAGTATCTTAAATGTCTATTTGAATTTATATCGGTACTGTTAAGTACCAAGATAAATTGGGTAAGTGCCACGATTCATATTTTGCTAAACAACGGTTTTAAAATAAAATCAGTCTTGCTGACACTGTTATATTCTAACCAATCTGCATTTAACAACACACAATCACATAAAATACAACAAATTATATGAACAAAGCTATGAGCCATAAACAATAGAAGCCGCAAACAGCTATAATAATAAAGTTCGAAATAGTGCACACAACGACAAAATCACCTCATTTAAATGTAATGTTTAACTCATTAATTTAAACCTGGTAACCCTGTACAGTGTACGCTCGCCAAATCGCTTTCTCCGGGAAACATGTGGTATACTTACGAATAAAACGAACGTGGTTAAATTAAGTAAAGTGAATAATAAGGAACTAATTAAGCAAACATACCTAGAATATCTATGTATAAGTGTAAGTAACTGGGTCATCAGTATTCAATCCTCATAAAATTACGCAAGTTGGCAACATTAGAAAAAAAGGCAATGCGTGCAGACAGACTTTATGCGTGACACGGAAAGCGCATCGCTCCCGTTACACTAAATTATCAAAACATGCACGTAAGTATTATGTTAAAAAAGAGGCCACTAAAGTGACAGAGAAAGTAGATTTACCAAGTTAAATCCTCCTTTGACCTTGATACAGTTTCTCCGGGAGATAAGTTAGCTACGTCACGTGTGGAATTTGAATCTCTGTGACCGTGTTGGCGCGGCTGTGATAATTTTCCTAAATAATTATCACGACCTGAATATACGTGAGTACCAGATGAAATTTTGAAGATATTCGTAGAATATTTTGGTGATAAGGTTCTAAGGATAATGTCATTATCGTGTAATAGATATTACTATTACAAATGTTTAAAATCGAGTATTGGATTTACTTCGTAACGTAAAGTGATGCATTGATTTATTTTCGTTGTGTAAATGTTGGATTCGGTTGTTTAATAGATTTTGGTCACGAATTTAAACACTTTTGCTTTTAACCAACGCTAAAGCATTTAAAAATCAGAAGGAAGTATGTTAAACAAACTATAACGAGTTTTGGTCAAACAAAAAGAGTGGATCAATTCTACGAACCGAAAACAAAATGAAAGGCAGAATAAACCCGAACAGTAATCGAAACGGACACGAGGCAATTGGCTGGAAGATGCTTCTGCTTCCGACAGATAAATAACCGTGAAATTTTCCTAAAAAGGCAAAGGACTATCTATTTCACGAGTTTATATCGATTCCACTTCGTCAACATCACTTCATCAATCTTTGTAAGTAGTTCACGAAGGCTCGTTCCGATCTCGAGAGCACCTTCGCCGTAGGTACTTTTCAAAAAACTTCGAATCTTATTTTGCATTCATAATTCGAGCAAAATTGAGCGAAAAATGTTCCAAGCACTTCGCAGTTTTTTTACGAACGAGTATTTTTTTATTATGATCTTGAGGCGTCGTTAGGTCTTGTCCGAGTACCTTTTGTTCGTCAAGTAATGTTGTGTAATGTCCAGTAAGAAAGGAATTTTCTATTAAAGCGACCACGAAATAATTAAAATCTCACATACCTACATAACAGAACGTAGCAACACGCCTGTAATCCCCGTAGTGTTAGACAGAGGTGGCCTGTGGACGGTGAGCTATGGGCTAGCTCGCCGTCAGTCCGTCTCATGACGATAGGCCGTGTCGACGGCGCGTTCGTGTTCCACGCGCGCCTCAAAGAGAGTCAGCAATAGGGACGGGGTCCGCAAGGGCCGAAGCCTGCCGGGGCTGCGGGACTATTCGAAAGAGATACCGTGGTCCCGGAACACAAAGGGCAATGAAGTAACATGGATAGGTTTTAGTCAGTAAAAGTCTGACACTCCCTCCTGCTCCGCCCAGAGCGGGAGGAGTCATTTGACGATTTCCCATACGAAAAAAAAAAGGGTTAGGCAGAGGTGTGGTGTCTTCTAATAGTACACCCACATATCGCCAGTTATGTTTTAGGTCCTATGGAATAGGGAGTGAGTCTATTGTCATCAACCGCCCCCATACCTACATCCAGACTCCACGGTTGCTACTGAGAAATTCCTGATGCAAAAACCCAATAACAACTTGTTCGACCTGGAAATCGAACCCTCGGAACTCATTCTCAGCAGTTCCTTACATAGCTAAATAATCTTGCAGAGGAGTGAACGATATCGAATCTCTTATCAGTTTTATCTATCTTGAGAATGGGTACGGGAAGGAATTGTCAGTTTGTCGATAGCAAATATTCTGTAATCTGAAGTTATACGAATTCCCTTGCACATTGTTCAACGAAATTATATTGGAAGCGTATTTGTCATTAAAGGCGGTCCCGAAGTCTCTACGTGTCGATTCAGTTGAAATTGCTGCAAAAGAATGGGTAGAACACATTGCGGTGTTCCTCTATAGATGATTCGAGATATTTTTGTTCCTCGTAGTATATCCAATGCAGAAACAAAGCTTCTAAAACAAAGGTTCGTTTACTATTGTTGCCATTTCACGAACATTCTATTAGCAAACCTCTTTTGATCCGGAAAATTGGAGGAAAATTACTCGAGCAGAATTATTGGGTCAGATGTTTTGAGTTCCTTGATGTTATTTTTAACAGGTGAAAATAAAGGCTACGATTTGTTTATTTTAACGTGAAGTAAGCCTTAAAAATGTTATTGTTTTTTTTGCTATTATATTAGTACGAATAAAGATGTAAGTACCTTAAGTAGTGCCTTGTAGTTTCTGCCTGGCCCCGTGAGTAAAATGTGTGAAGTTTATGGTTGTATTTACCCTTTTTCTAAGTTATTAAACTTCCTATGTCATCGAGGTCAAACATCATGCACGTATGTAAACAATTGTACAAAGATTTTTTCTATGTGATTGTCATACGACGAATTCAGCTAAAATTCCCATCATTCTATTAAAACTATTATGTAATTAAATTGACAATACGCAATGAAAACAATAAGCATCGTTAGGCATGTGAACAGTTAATCACAACTAATTGTTACGTGAACAATGTTTACTAATATTAATCTAAACACAATCAGACCTTTCAAAGTCAAGGCTAACTTAAGCACAACTTAATTAGACATTACCTTTAAAAACATGTTATAAATCCCACTGATAAGGCACAGTTTCACACAGAAATAAATGTTATTATATAAAACAAAAAGTCACTTTTTATGTCACTCGCGTGATAAGTTGTGCGCGGGAGGCTGTCGCGCGGCACCGGCGCGTCTGAGTAGCTGCGCTCGCGCATACATCACGTGCGTGCATTACCAGCGCCACCCAGCCACTACGCGGACAAGTATGGAACTAACGGGGCTTTCCACGCTCCAACGATTCACTGAATGGTTGCATCTGACGAAATGTATATTGCGGACTTATTGATAAGTGTGGAAAGGTGTGATTACAAATCTGGTAAACTTAGTACTTACTGTTTATGTAACTTGTAGATTATTTCGTTTAACTTTTTTGGTTACTGCTTCGATGGTCTAGTGGTTGCAAGCGCGACTGCTGAGCATGAGGGCCCAGGTTCGATTCCCAGGTCGGGAAAAAGTGCTATAAAGATTTTCCAACCGGAATTTCTCAATAGCTGTCACGGAGTTTGGATTTGTGCCCGATTGATGGCAATAGGCTCACTCCCTATTAGATAGGACTTAAGCACAAGTAACGAAATGTGGGTGTACCCATATAAGAAACACATCTACCTACCCCTTCGGGGATTACAGACGTGATGTTATGTTTTTTGGTTAAAAATAGCCATGAAACAAATCAGACAGTGAAACAAGTGCACAATGTTTGGCAACTAAACAAAGCAGCCGCACGAAGCGCTGAAAATCTTGTTGTGCATTTGCTACTCAAAGCGAAACGAAGCCGTAGAGCAGAGCAAATATGCACGAACACTCGTTCGGCAAGTAAATAAATGGACTTCGCTTGCCTTTTCGTTATAGGAACTGGGAATCAGCCAACCTTTCTATGTATGTTTCGAATTACTATGCACCTCTGTTTTTCGGAGTCATGCGCGTATTGTATAATTATCACTTACTTCGATGATGGAAAACATCGTGAGGAAACCAGCATGCCTTTTTTTTTCGGATGGGATATCATCAAATGACTCCTCCCGCTCTGGGCGGAACAGGAGGGAGTGTCAGACTTTTACTGACTAAAACCCATCCATGTTCCTTCATCGCCCTTTGTGTTCCGGGGCCACGGTATAAGTATCTCTTTCGAACAGTCCCGCAGCCCTGGCAGGCATCGGCCCTTGCGGACCCCTTCCTTTTTGCTGACTCTCCTTGAGGCGCGCGTGGAACACGAACGCGCCGACGACACGGCCTGTCGTCATGAGACGGACGGACGGCGAGCTAGCCCATAGCTCACCGTCCACAGGCCCTCGAAACCAGCATGCCTCAGAGGTATTTCTCGACGGCATGTAAAGCCAAGTCAGAGGCTCATGGGTGGAACAAAAAATCAAATAGCCGCTTTGGCAGAATCATAATATAAATCACGTTTAAAAAAAAATCTTAAAATGGACTTCATGGTAATGTCCTTAAAGTCCATTTTAGGCCCGCAGGTTAGGCACTAACCACACGATAAAGAAGAAAGAAGATCACTGTGCAGTACGACAGTCATTCTTTCGTTTATCAATATCCATGAGCGTAGTAGCGTACCTAAAATTTATTAAGAGGACGCATTGGAAATTTTGGAGTCAATGATCTCATTTTTTGTCAGTAATTACAAAACGAATGAAAATATAAGTTGGTGACCTGATAATTCATGATAAAAACCTTATTTTGTTAGTTTTCAATACATGATTAGGTAACTTTTGTAACAGAGAAAAAAATATCAAACATGCCTCTTTTTAAAAAGAGATTCACATCTTAAGGGTAAACGGGACCGATTTAAGCCTCTTAACTTTCTCCGTAAATGAGTTTATACATACTCTTTAAAATTGTAGAATGAATTTCTCAAATGATCGTTTCCAACTAAATTAAATAACAAAAACCATTTTGTCGTTTACGTCCTTTAGTTATAAGTTAGCAATCCTCGATCCGCTCAGTCGCTCAGTCTCCCGCTCAGTCCCGTGGCGCGCGTGCCCGGTTTTAGAACAATGCGTCGCCTTAAGGTGGATGCTCCAGGATAGCCCGCGAAAGGTGCAGGAATGACTTTGACCTTGTAAAAGTAATTCCTGCACCTTTATGAGCTTGGAGGGTTGTATGTTGATGATTTTGGTGATTATAATTCTATAACTACATACGTGTTACAGCCGCGAATCATATTATAATCAACATACAACCTGACACTGACCTGCAAATTGCAAAAAACGAAAGAAAACAAGCAACCCGGAGGCCGGGGAGTTTGTTCCGACAATTCTTCCCAGCTAAAATATTAGGAAGCGGCGGCGGGCGGGCGTTTAAGACTGTCGCTTGTGAACTCCGAAGTTAAAAAATCGCTGGTTTTGATTTAGTAGCTTGGATTTGTACCCAGTTGTGGGCAATAGGTTCGCCCTTTATTTTATGGAACTTAAAAGCAATGGAGCGCAGCATTCTGAGTGTTCAGAGAGCAGATAAAATACGGAACACGCTGCGCTCAAAAACCAGAATTGCAGACGTGGGTAAAAAAGCTGCCAGGCTCAAATGGGATTGGGCGGGTCACGTGAGCCGATGGATGCTTCAGGATGGACGGCGCCGCCGAGGCCGGCCTAAAAAGAGGTCGCGAGATGATCTAGAATCATCACGAAGGCTGGTCCGAGGTGGCGCAGGAGAAGAGTACCTGGACGGATATGGGGAAGCCTTTGCCCAGCAGTGGGACATTCAGGGCTACTAAAAAAAATAGATAACTGGCGAAATGTGGCTTTTTTTTTTGGGATGGGAAATCATCCAATGACTC
The DNA here is from genome assembly GCA_963853795.1 of Xestia rhomboidea. Taxonomy (NCBI): domain Eukaryota; kingdom Metazoa; phylum Arthropoda; class Insecta; order Lepidoptera; family Noctuidae; genus Xestia; species Xestia rhomboidea. Next base: position 16,208,665 of record OY970761.1, read on the forward strand.
CTCCCGCTATGGACGGAGCAGGAGGGAGTGTCAGACTGACTAAAACCCATCCATGTTCCTTCATCGCCCTTTGTGTTCCGGGGCCACGGTTTCCTTTTCGAACAGCCCCGCAGCTCCGGTATGTGGCCGTAGGTACTATAGTTACACGTCTGCCGAACCTCTCAGCGACTACAAGAGTGAAGTAATGTTCTGTTCTCATTGTTAACGTTATAAGTGAAAACTGTGACATTGTTATGAACGTATTTTATGGATTTCAATTGGAATCATTCGCACTATTTATCTCGTTCACCCCTATCACTTTCACTCATTTGTAATGTAATTGCGTATCAAATCGTCAAATAGGAATGGTTGTTAAAAACCGGCCAAGTACGAGTTGGACTCGCACACGAAGGGTTCCATACCGCCGTACAATATTTGATATAAATAAAAATTTAATAGCATTTACTTAATTACAAAAGTAGTACAAATACTGCATGCAATCATAAAAATACAATATTTTAACACTACATAATAGGTACGTAATTATTGTGTTTGTACGGTTCAAAAGATATGGCCCTGTGACAGTTGGACGTACAGACAGACAAACGTTAGTAGCAGGGTCCCGTTGGCATCCTTTGGATACGGCACACTAAAATTGTGGTTTTGTGGCTTTTTGTAGTAATTTATACAGTAACTGTTGACGTGCGCTATTTTTTTCATTGCAATGCCGTAAATGACCAGTTAAACAACAATCATACTTGTCATGCGATGTCATAAAGATAAAGATTTGTTTGTTTGTTCACAAAAAAGTACTTACCTACTTGATAGATTCTTACGTAATTTTAGCTGTTGGAGAAAAGCATAATAAGTTCGCCGGAATGAGAATGGGTCGTAGTGAGCCTTTGTAATTATTGTCATTGAAGTAAATTTCTTGAACATTCAGCTTTAATCCGGCAATAAAAATGAGGAGTAATCATGACGATGATAAATCGAGAATAGCCAAATAGCCCATTTTTCCATAACCCTTAAGATAAAAATTATCGGGAACAGAATCTTATGATTCGGACGGTTTTTTAAGTTGTACCAATATTAGCCTACTGCTAGTATTTTTCGACCAACACGTCTCGATCTTCGAATAAGTTCGACCAAATCTGATGGCATCGAATAGTTTTACCAAAAAAATCCAATTTTCCCTTCGATGTTGACGACAAAGGTCGTGACTGATGTTTAGAGCCATTGTTTACCTATATGCTAATATAAGATACAGTGCTAATAAACATGAATACAGCAAACATCGTATAGGGTTTATGAAGGAGTCACGTTTGCCAATGTCCGGCAAAGTCCGCCTTATCACGCGCTCGCAGACACTCCACAGGTAATATTCCATTCATAGACAATCGTTTTACTTTTTATAGTCTGACGTAACATTATACAGAATGGCGATCACTCTTCTATGCAATTTGTTACAACTTGTAATAGGCAATTTTTATGTTAATTTATGGACAAAACTGGCTGTATATGCGAGCCTTTTGTAATAATATGCAAATTTTCGCAATATTAGGAAGGAAGTCAGGTTTTTGTGGCACTAATGACGGAAATTCTTCAGTTGAATGGCTTGATGGACTAATTCAGAGAGGTTGAAGTAAGTAATAATTCTTCTTCGTTGGAAATATTTAACTTGTATGACCTGTAACCATTGCCAATCAAGAACGAACTGGAAGAAAGAAAAAATATTTATTTGTCGCAGGGAGATGACGTGCATCATACAATTTGACAAAAAAATAGCAACAAACACAACGCATAACAAATAATCAACAATGAAACAGGACGGAACTAAAAAAAAAGTCAACAGCTTGCATGTCGTGACTGCGACAAGCAGGTTATCAGTCAGCATGATGCTGTGCTATGGAAGACCCACAGCACAGCGTTAGAAGACACTTTAAATATAACAGGCCTATTTGGCACAAACAGAAAATCTTGGGAAAAATTCATAAAAAAGAAATACATTTTCGCATGGACGCCCAAGTGAAATACTGGTATAACGTTTCTTGTTTTAAATGTAGACGAGAGTACTGGAGTTTGTGTTTTGCGTAGGTACTAAATAACCTAGCATATATTTCTTCGTTTAATAGTTGATTTCAACGTTAGATCAACTACATATTTTCAACTCTTAGTAAGAGTAAGAAGACTGGTCTCTGTGACCTTTTTAGTACCTCCGTCTCCTCTCCGTCTCCTCTCCTATCGTACTCCTCCGTCTGTTCTTTGCAATGTTTACAAGTTGCACATCGTCACTTGTAAGCTCGTACTTGACCTGTCCTTGCTTAATGCTAAGTAACCTCAACTTGAGCGACTTAAGTTAGGTCATGCTGTTAATTTAGATGTTCACAGTTCACACACTAACGAAATTAGATCCTAATGCTACTTTTAGTGCTTTGGCAATCCGTGATGTGACGTCATTGATATAGCCTTCTTGAAGGCTGGTTTTAACGAACAGTGATGTTTTAGGGTAATAGTAACATGTTAAGCAAGGATTTGTTACTGAAGCAAGCGAAAAATAATGACCTTAGCCATGGTCTAGTTTAAGTAATTGACAGTCGTGTTAGGGATGCATTATATTTGTATACTCACTACATAGAAGACTAGAAGCTGACCCTGACATAGTTGGGAAAAGGCTAGGCAGATGATGATAATTTACTACACTTGACAAATTGATGCAAAGTTACAGAAAGTGCTAAAGAATTGATGAAAGCCCAAAATCTTAATGTATCTTTTCTTACTTGTCTTACCCAACTAACTTGCTGAATTCTTTCTCCATTACGAAACTACTTACTATTCCTGAACGACTTTTCTATTCACGAGAGCCACGATTCCTGCATACGGCTGTTATTTGCTAATCCGAAGCCAACACGACCCAACTCTATTTGCTCTAGCACTTCACAATCTGTTTTTACAAACTAGCGGAAAGTTCTGCTCTAATCTGGGGATGCTTAAAAGAAAACATGGAGTGTATTTGCTGCTTATTCTACCTCTGCTGAAAGTTGAATGGGCAAGTATGTTTGGGGTACTTAATTATTACTTATTGCAAAACTTTGGCACTCATGTGATCTTGTTTGGAGTTATGTATAACAAGTATTGGCGGTCTTTTAATAATAATATATTAAAAGACATTTTGCTGACTGTCTCTTCTCATATGCCTCTTCAAAAGTATTGTGGTCGATAGACGATATTACATCATATATGTCCGTAATTTACTCTATGCTTAAGTACCATTTTAAGGCTCAGGCCTTAAAATTGCACTTAAGCAGGAATTCAGATTCCTGCTATGCTGATGTCGGTCGTGTACAGTCGGTCGCGTTCGTCAGCGAGAAATACATTAGAAATATACGCGTCGCTGACGTCTGCGTCGCAGTATGGCACTATGTGGAACACAATGTATACTCATACGCGAAACCAACGAACGCGACCGACATCAGCGTAGCAGGCATTTTTTTTCCAAAGCATCTTAAGGAATGAATTCCGTACGTATATACCCCTGAAATAAAAATTCGCATGAATGAGTCATGCCCCACCAATCTGTTTTCGAGCTGAGAGGGCCTCTTCTCTGTATCTCACCAGTAACCTATAAGTAATTATGATAGGCTGATTTTACCTTTTTACAACCTTGAAAACTAAAATAATAATTTATTCATCCGCAAACTTAAAGAACACAATATTATGTATTTTCTAGTTTCAAAACAAGTTCGCATCATGTACAAAGCCGTGCGGATCACCGAGCTATTAAATAAAGGCTTACCCTATAGGTCGTGCTAGTGCCCCCTAATCCTGCCTACTGTTAAGGTGTCTACCCGTTCTATTGCAAGTTTTAGTATCCCGGACATTTTTATTGAATTAAAATTTTATTACCCGTATAAAGCTCTTAAAATACCCTTTTAGTGTTTCAACGCGATTTATAGTGTGTTCTCTCACAGTTTTACGTCGGGATTTTATAGTCAAGTTGTTTTTTTGTACTTCGTCGTCGTACTTCGTCTTTCTGAGCGGTGCACAGTGTTTGTTTAAATTAATTGGTCCTTAACCGCTGAAAGGAAAATCGTTTTTCAACGTACAATAGCTGCTGCTGTTTTAAGTTACCTTATATTTAGGTTGCCTGTATTTATTTTCATAACTCTCGTTATTAAATGTATTTTTCGATTTCCATTCAAAATTACATCATTCATGAGAAAAAGACAACGTATAATAAGAATCTACGCAAGATTTCAAGAAATCAACTGTTGCATTTTTTGGGAAAGATGTCTTTCGAATCATCTGTTTTATCAGTCAACTTACAACAAACGTAGCCTTATCTCTCTGTGTTAAATAAACAAGCATACAGTATGTACAAATATTGCTTCACAGAATGTACATAAAAATGCCAACGTGTTGCTGAATGTCTGCAAAGTGATTGTCCATTATTTTGGAGTCAAGGCCGCAAATGATGCGGCAAATGAAAACAAAGAAAAAATAATTGTGTCCAGTCTCAATCACGGCGTGATGGGAGAAGTAATTGAAATAAGAGCCTAGTGATAATGATTGGTGTTTTTCCGCAAGAAATTATTTGTGGGAATGTTAATATTAATCTTGTCGTCTAGGCTGTGACTTGCAGATTCTTTTTCAGTTATGATTAGTGTGTACAGTGACTTTTGTGTTACGATTTTTTTCAAAACATATTGTCATTACTAAAATACTTTCCTATACCTTCTTCAATTACCTCTTTCCTTCCTTCAATTGATTAATTACTACTTAAAAACCGTCTTTAAATGAAACAGTATTTTTCATTGTGTATGACCAATTCAATTTTCCGAACAGTAGCGTTGTTCAATGTTGTTGTTAATACAATTAATAATCATGATACGTGAACAGTTTCTAGTTTTTTTCCCAGCTAGATGTAAACAAATGAAGTCAGTTGTCGTTCCACTTGGTTTGCTAGTCAACAGGGATGCTCGTGCTCAGTTACCTCGTTGCTATGCAGTGCAAACGGCATCTTACGTATCACGAGTATTCACGATATCTTTCTTAGCTTTGACTTCTTAAATCTACGTTTTATATTCAAATGTTTTATTCACTCTTCTTTTTGCTTTTTCATTCTTTCATGCCAGCTATCTTTTGATGCTGGCAATACTATCATGAAGTTGTCATTGTTATTATGTTTTGAATGATATATGTTTGAATTTAGAATGATTTGTACCGATAATGCTTATGCATGTTAGCTATATTTTGATGTTGATAATACTATCATGGAGTTGTCATTTTTATTTTATTTTTAATGCTTTGTGTCTGAATTTAGAATGATTTGCACTGATTATTTACAATATTACACTCTTGGAAGTCAAACCTGACTGACGGCACACAGTGATGTCTTTAGCAAATGGCAGGTGGATGAAAGGTTTAAGTCCCACGTGCGATAAAAAGAATACATTGAGGTTTGAAGACGAATAAAAGACGTTGAAAACGAGCTAAAATAATGACAGCTCAATGATACTGTATTATTTGCTGTAAAACCATGAGTTATGGCTTTTGAAGGTCACTAAACGTGTCATAAAATAATAACTGCTTCGAAACCATAAATGATAGACGGGTTCCTTGTAGATTCACAAAGAACTTGCCTGCAATAAAAAAACTCACGATCAAATATTTTTTTAATCCAAAATTGCCTGATAATAACAGGTGTAACTATTCGACAATCAGACATAAGTACTTGTGAAGAGCGTTTTTTAAGAAGGAAGATGATTCATTTTATTAAATCAAATTGATTAACTGACTGCTGAGAGCATCATACAGTTGCGAATTGCAAAGGTCGGTGTTGGCGGAATTGCATTGATTTGCTCAATGCTACTTTTTATGCAGTAGTCTTACTTTGTGTTGGTACTTCACGCTTTTATTTGATCTAGAATTGGTGTTTGTAAAGTCGTATTGTGTTAGTGTTAATTTTGACTGGTCCATTGTTTATTTTATTGTACTATCGGTCGGACAAAGTGTTATTGGGTTTTTCTATCAGGAATTTCTCAGCAACAGCCACGGAGTCGTCGGCGGAGTCTGGATTTGTGCTCGGTTGATGGCAATAGGCTCGCCCCCTATAACATGGGACTTAAACAAAACTGACGAAATGTGGGTGTGCTATTAGGTACACCTCTGCCTAACCCTTCGTCATATTATTTCACTATTGAAGAAATGGACCTAATTTTGGTTTTTGAAGTTTTATTCTGTCTCAATTTACGGAACAATTTCCAGAAGTTTCGTTTCTGTAAAGTAGGTAGGAATACACCAAACCGTACTGGGCCAGGGTGGTGAATCATGGCCCACTTCCTTTCACAGAGAGGAGGCATAAAATGTATGTCTCAGCTGTATGAATGTTATAGGCTGTCTAAGACAGTACGGACTAAGACAGACGAAGTCTTGCGCAGCTCTTTAATTCCTATTGTTGATAAACAACATAAAATTGCACAAACGATGCAAAGTTTTATCTTCTAAAGTATAATATTGCAATTAATAGCTCAATAAATAACATATTCATTAGTAAATGAAGCTGTAATAATAACATCGATTTACATAACGTACTAAAGCATTTCAGCGATGTCACATTTTATCTCTGAAATAATTTCTCTTCCAATATTAAATAAATGAAGCGAAATGAATGTACAAAATTTAATTTTATCGTTGCAGACTTCGTAATTAATTAAACCGTGAAAATCATGTCAGCCGACCATTGAATAATTGTGATGTAGTTGTAACTTTAATCTAGATAATTAAAATGGCTTTCATAGGAATAAAGGTGAATGATTGAATGAATATTGGACTTTTGATTCATGACGAGAGACGAAATTAAAAAAAACCTGCCAAGAGCGAGTCGGACTCGCGCACCGAGGGTTCCGTACAAACTTTTTAAAAGACAAACTTAACTTTGCTGTTCGAAGCCCAGAAACGGCTTTTGCACCAACCATAAATAATAAGTTTGTAATAGTAAAATCGCTTTTTTTTTGTTATTCAACTATTTTTACAGCAGTGGGACGGGATGTAGACTTGAAAAGAAAAAGAAAAATACGTTTGAATATGAAACTTATTTCCTAAAATTCACATGAAAAGTTGTAGGGAGAACTAGTATACCGGGTGGACGCACAAACAGAAAACGTTTTAAAAATTACAGCTATCTTTTGACCAGGTGTATTGCACTTCTCTTCATATAATTGGCTACAAATCGGAGATAGTTATAGATAATAATATCAAGAAAACTTTTAACTATCACAAAATTGGTCAACGGGTCCAGTTGACCAATTCAAACATGCATTAGGTCGAGTGGACCCGCGAGTCTCGCCTGAGTGGGATCTGTTGACTCATGAGCTCAAGAGCTCTGTTGGCTCTTAAAACTCCGAACCGACCTCCGAACTCAGCAGATTTTTTCAAAATTACCGATGAAAAATATCGATGTGGGGTTTCAGAATGTACTGAATACGTGTTAGAAAGCCACACTATGGCGGTTACTTCAGTGTGCAAAAGGCATAGAGCTATACAGAACGTCTAGCTCCATCGCTTCCCCGACTGAACTAGGATTAAAACCATACTGCTTCTAGACATCATGGTAGGCCACGTGAATATCTTAGGTTAGGATACATTTTAAACAACTTATTACACGCGAGCAAAAGCTAGTTAATAATAAAAAAACCGGCCAAGTGCGAGTCGGACTCGCATGAAGGGTTCCGTACCAACGTAGGAGGGTTACCCCCTGTAATTTTTCATTTATTTTTATTATTTGTTGTTATAGCGGCAACAGAAATGCATCATCTGTGAAAATTTCAACTGTCTAGCTATCACGGTTCATTAGATACAGCCTAGTGACACACAGATGGATAGTGGAGTCTTAGTAATAGGGAACCGTTTTTACCCTTTGGGTACGGAACCCTAAAAAAGGGTCGGCTTATCCTCCCATGTAATTAAGAACTTCTCATCATGATGTGATCGTTATAAGAAGGATTATAAATTCATTGTAATTAAACTCGGTAATTAGCATTTCAAGTTCCCTTGTTAGCTCTTTCACTCGTTTTGAATTTTGTAATACCTATTGTTTTAACTTTCATTTTAATTACATCTTGTAAGTATTACGTTATTATTACCAGCCTATTACTGTCCCACTGCTGGGCAAAGGCCTCTTCTCATACAGAGAAGGCACGAGCATTGATCACCACGCTTGCTCAAGACGGGTTGGTGATTTCAGACTTGTATTAATTATAAGTCCAGGTTTCCTCACGATGTTTTCCTTCACCGATGTCTGTGATGTCCAAGATAAACTTAGAAAAGTACATATGAATTGAAAAAGTCACATTGGTACTTGCCCGGATTTGAACCCACAACTTCATACATGGGAGGCGAGGCTTAAACCTCTGGGCCATCACGACAGTATTACGTTACAAAAGTGTTATTCAATTGAATAAAAATGTTGAGAACAATGAATATTATCATCTATCTCGAAGTTTCAGGAGGTATGCCAACGAATGCTCTATTAAAATTTACACATTGCAACTGAAACTTGCAACATCAGCAAATGCAATCATCATCTGCCTAGCCTTTTCCTAACTATGTTGGGGTCGGCTTCCAGTCTAACCGGATGCAGCTGATACTAGTATTCTCACACGACTGCCAAAAACTGACCTCCACAACCCAGTAAGCACTGGGTTATACGATACCCCTTGGTAAGACTGCAAAACATAATGTAACATCAACAAATATATGCGAGTCATGGATTGAGCAATTTAAAAGTCTCAATTCGATTCATCAATTACCTAAGTGTAAAATATTTTATCGAAATCGAGACAGCTTTGTGGATTGGGGTTTCAGACGTAACCGATATCCAATGGGCTATTTATCACTTAAAAGATTGAGGAAAACATTCCTAGGAAACTCCGTGGTGCATGTATTAAATAAATTACAAAATTGACATTTTGATGTATTTGCCACAGTTACAGTTTTTTGATTTTAAATAAAACTTAAAAATGGTGAAAAGATGTATCATGTTTCTATTAGGACGAAATGTTGTCATTACACAACAGATACATGCATTTAACATTTTTGAAAGAACATTGAAAGTTGTTAGTAAGAGCCTGTTTTTCATGTGTACTATAAAATATACCGTTTATTGTAGCAAACTAGTCCCTAGAGTAACATAACGCTAGAATAGAAAATATACTAATATATAATAAAGTATTCGTCTATCTCTTCAATATTTACACACACATCATGAACGGAACCATTGGCCCAGGGTCCCTCATGTTAGGTCGTTCAATCATCGTCCTCCAGACCTTTATCTAATTTATTTGGGGTCGCGTTGTCTTTTTCTTCTATACCTACATCTATATCAACTTTCATCTCAGTGTTTACTTCCATCTTAGCTGTATCTTCTTTCATACAACCCCGGACGTCCTATTCCACATTTTCTTTCCCTATTTTCAAAGTTTTTGCAAGCTTATGTCCAAGCATAGAAAAACTTCATTTTCGTATGCATGCTAAGCACACGCCAAGACATCACGTCCCTTACATTTTAGAAACGTGAACTGGGTCAGTATAAATTGTCTCCTAGTTTCATACGATAGGGAACACCCAGCTTCTTCCAAACGTTCATTTTAATCCTGTCAACTTATACGAAGTTATGGTCTTTTTATTTTGGCTGGTTTGTATTCCATTCGGGGATTCGAAGCTCCAATAAATTTGAAGAGAAACATGCTTGGTACAAAATAAATGTTGGCTTTAGAAGGAAATACCTCACTGAATGAACCGATACACTGAAATGCTTTTCTAGTTTTGTTGAATTTATCTTTTTGATTTTCTGGTTTGAATATTAATCAGCACTTGAACTAAACAAAAGAGACTTATGTCTGACCTTCATTAGCTACATATGGAAACATGTCTATGTGAACATTCTTATATACGTTATATTTATAAATATCTTTCTTTGAAGCAAATTAGGACTGCTTATGTGTGTTTACTTTCTTTATTCTCTACTAAATAGACATAGATAATATTGATGGGTTTGTTTACTTATGAAGAGGAACCGTCAAGTAGTTATCGTAACTCAAGTGTTTATCCTTGAGGGAAGTCGCCCTTGAACCTGGCAATGGCGGCAATTCATTTGTTTCTTTCAGATGTTCTTCAGTATTCAGGATAATTCTTCGTAGTTCAGACATTCCTGAATATAGATTTCCTCAGCGGTCACAATAGGGTTTACTGCTGTTCATTTTACCAAATACTGAGGAGAGAGGAGAGGTGTAAAAAAATCAAGGTCCTGAGTCAACATGATAAAAAGATATGGGCAAATTTAGATTTTCGCGAAAACTTGTAAGTACCAAAATTTACCTTAATATACAACTTTTTTTTTATTTCTGGGACTTTTGGCTTTACTTGTGCTGTAAGACCTTGCTTTTAACCAAAATTGACAATTCTAGGTCAACCGGAAGTACCCTATAGGTTTTGGGTCGAAAACCTGTATGGTAGTTCCCGTTGACCTAGAATGACGAAATTTGGCAAAAAGCAAGGTCTTACGTCACATGTAAAGGGAAAAGTCTGAAAACCGTAAATATGTAGATTAATAACAAAAAAAGCGATTTTACTTTTACAAACTTATTATTGGCGGTTGGAGCAATAGCCGTTTCTAGGGATCGAACAGCAAAGTTAAGTTTGTCCTTTAAAAAGTTTGTACGGAACCCTCGGTGCGCGAGTCCGACTCGCCATTGGCCGGTTTTTTCAATAGCAGATGTGTTTTCTTATTCAGAAACCCGAAAGATTGATAAATAGTTTTACAAAGTGTTGCCGACGACAGGCTATCTGACGTCCACAACCTAGTTACTGGTTGTGGGGTCAGATAGGCTTTCGCTCCATGTAATGTACACTGGTATTCAACTGCATTTGGTGAGACTGACTGAAAACCGACTCCTACATATTTGGGAAAAGCTATGCAATTTTTTTGGTATCTTTCAAATCGGTAATGAACACTAAACTGTTGCCTAATTTAATATGACATCTTTGCCAGAATTATATCTTTACCAATGCTTAGTTATAAATTGCCATTCATATTTTTATCACATGACGTCATCTCATTGTCTCTGGCTATTGATAACACGTGCTTTACGGAAACGTGATCCATAATAAACACTTGCAATTGTAAGGTTGTTTGTGTCTTTGATTGTAGGATGTTGAGAGGATGACAGTCAGATTTTTTGTCCAATCGTTTTGGTCTTTAGCGACGGCATTGTCCGACAAAAACGAAGTTTTTGTAGGAACTTTGGAAGTGTGTTTGATAATACGTTTTTCTTCTTTGATAGCTAAGTGATGAGAATTCGTTTCTAAAAGTTATTAAATAAAATATTTTATCCCTCAAAATTAATTTTCCCGTTAGTACCTAAAGAATGCACTTCAAGTGGACCTGGGCAGGACATCTGGCTAGACGCGGAGATGGCCGATGGAGTAAGGCTTTGACCGAGTGGTGGGCAAGTTTAGGCCAAAGAAACCAGGGTCGTCATAAAGTTAGTTGAGATCGTTGAGTCGACGATATCGTCAAGGTCGCGGGAAACACCTGGATAAGGGACGCACAGAACTGGGAAGTATGGCAAAAAAATGGGAGGTCTATAGCTAGTAGTGGGTGATTCAGTCTTAGCCAAATTATGTGCTGAAATTGTATTCACAAATAAGTCATTCAATTAGTCCAACGTAGAACTTGAGAGCTCATTGTAATGTTCTTCCATCTCACTTCATTGCATATTCAATTAGCAGCATTTCAAATGCTCAAGGGTTGCATAAGAGTCCGTAGAACCGCATTTCACCTTAATTGGCACGTACTTTCAGCTGTAATCAAAGGCAGTTCCCTAATTACTGACTGAGAACTGAAAAATCCCCTGAATTAAGTCCTGCAGGATAAAATGTATTCATTGTTGAAGCTTTTTTTGTCGTTTACGGCAATAAAGGCGTTTATTAAAAGTCTCATTTATTATGATTGTCTTTTTATTATGCTTTTTCGAGATGATTAATGAGAGTGCTGAATTCATTTTGAATGAAGGTTTTATTGCGGCTGTCACTTAATTAAAAACTGTGTTGTGTCAGTTAAGGTTCATTTGTCATTCTGTAAATGATGTTACAGTGGTACAAGCATATTATGGCGTGCGAATGACGATGACAAGAGATATAATTTTATGAAATGTATTGAAAAACCAAGATGGCGATGGTAGTGCCGTTTTGTGGAACGGGCCAACGAAAACATACATAAAGTTACGCCTTTTTTCCATGCGGGTGGGCAGAAACCACAGAACGCTTGGGTCCTTAGATAACTTTCACCTCGTCCACTTTCATACATGTGATACAGAAACGCACCTGACTTTAATTACGAAAACCGTTTTCGAAGACCATCTGTAACCTCAATCAACGTATATTTCTTATCTCTTTCACCATTAACTCAAAATGGGGTTTAAAAAACTTTGCTTTAGATTAAAAAGTTACCCTATTCAATAGTCTTTATCACTGTCTTCGAAATGGGACTTTTCTTCTTGCCGATAATTGAGCCTTTGAACTGCAATCCTATGCCAGTGTGGCAACGACCCTGTTCAGCTTAATTTCAGCCTAGTTTCAAGTGAAACCTTGCCAACTCAAGTACTTAGTGCAAAATTGCTTCTATTCTGCCAATTTTTTTCTCTTGACTATATATGTAGGTATAGTACTGAGCTACAAGAATCTTTTGGGGCCCAAATGACATTTATAGGAGGTACTATTGGTTATCATTTGTCAAATAAAAAGAACATGACATCTTTGTCTTTCTTTGTCTGAGTCATTCTCAGTTTTTTTCTTCTTCAATGATGGTTATATCGAATATGGAAAAATGAAGACTTATTTACGTTAGTTATTTTATGAAGCTTCCAAACCAATTTTATGAAGTGAACTATTGATACATTTAATAAATTTTACGAAAAATATGTTTCATTATTCTTCATATAATATTGACAAAATGGTTTCGATACTTCTTAATCAAAGTAAGATGTTCTTACAATCTCGTTAGCAAAGTTCACCCAAATTAAATTCTATCGTAATGAAACATCAACAAAGCCAATTTATCAGGGTTTAGGTCGTCTGTCCTTCCGTCGCAGTAATTATTTAATCTAGCGAGTGATTTATCTTAACAATCGATATTTTAATTCGTTTCGCTACCGAATCCAGTACCATCTTTTTTCGGCTAATAATTACCATGTCTAGTTTTAGCCCGCATAGTCCCATCATACGGGTAATATTTATTTCTATTTGTTCTAGAAAAAAGAAAATGGGAAATGGTAATTTTTCCGTCAAATCAAACTTTGTGGGGAAAGTTCGATAGAATTGCATAATATTGTATCGACGTCTTACAATAGAGTTGCAAACTTGTGATCGACCTTTTTTTTCTCTCGAGTAAAAGTATGAAAATATCGGAACTAAAGTTATTGAAAACTGTTTCGAATCCTCGAAGTTTTCATTGAAATCTAGACTAGGTGTTTACTGAAAGTTATGGTTGTAAAGAATTACCTGAGTTATACTATAATGACGAGGTGATCCGACAGAGAACGTCGACATAGCTTACAGAATAAGTAAGCTGAAGTGGCAATGGGCCGGTCATATTAGCTGTAGAACCGATTACCGTTGGGGTAGACGTGTTCTTGGCCGGAGACCGCGAATCGGCAAACATAAGGTAGGACGCCCTCAGGCTTGGTGGAGCGACAATCATTGCAGGGTGGCTGGTGGCATCTGGATGAGAGTTGCTGATAATCGAGTTGAGTGGCGTGCGATTGAGGAGGCCTATGTTCAGGATTGGACTGCTGTAGGCAGATGATGATGAAAGACGTAGACGAAGATATTTACGATGCTTAAAACCAAATAAACGATCCGATGCATGGACTGCGCGAAAGATATAGCCAGAGATGGGGTGTCTTTTAAGGTTGACTAATTAGGGAAGAGGAACACATGATGCGCCGACTCCAAGTAAATTGGGATTAGGGCAGCGAATAATGATGACGATATTTATTATGTTGATAGTAACTTTATGGTAAACTTTTTAGGTTAGGTTTTATTAACTTTTTTTACTGGTTTTTTTTTATGGCGGATATGAGGCAAAGAGTAGTTCGAATATTAAAACAGCGGCCAATAAGGTCTGTTTTGTGTGCTTTTTTTAATAATTTGTTTTTTCTTGTTTCAGGTAAATACTTTTTCGACTCTTGTCTTAGAATTGCAGTAAAGGATGTAAGTTATATACAAATCTACCTATACTAAAATAGGCCCTCAGGAGCCGAGTAAAAAGAAACTAAATTAAACGACGGGTTAAACCGCGGGGCATAGCTAGTAATTAATATATATAATATTAAAATCGAGTGAGCAATACAATTGCTTTGCTGCTGGTTATTTAATTGAATATTAAGGTTTTTTGGAAATTTAAGGTTATAATTATGTTTTCAATTAAATAACAGGCCCAGGAACCATAAAAAAAATGTAAATCATTGTAAATCATGCCTTCGGGCAGTCATAAATAATGACATTTTAACGGTGGGAAACCCACTGATAGGTACAGAACGCTTGTGAAAAACCATATTATGGTAGTGCTTATTTAGATTTATAAATATCCCATCGTCATTGATTCCTTATTAATATATCAACTTGAAATATACTTGGTCAACGCGTGAAGGAAATGAAATAAACAAATCGTATTTTTTATAGACTCCTGTTCGTTCATTTGTCCTTCCGTTCTCCAGGACTATTCGACAGTTTCTGAAGATCTAGGACACAGCACTTATAATTAAGGCACGCCACAAACGTCACCGTCACTAATACAGGTAAAACGTAACTATCCGGCTCGAAGGACCACCTTTCATAAAAGGGTTAAGATGATTAGAAATGAAAATAATATGCCTTAAAAAGGCTATATTGAAAACTTCCTTTAAGAATCATGGACAAGTTTATTCTCTTCCAAATTAAAGCGTTTCACTAGTATTTGACAAACTGTTTCGCAGTTAATTTGCTTTTGATCTCCAGCTCTCTTTGTGAGCTCGCGAATAACTCGGAATGCCTGCAAATATTAACTTTGTACTTTTATGGAGCGGTTTTTGCGAACTGAACATTTTTGCTAATTGAAGGATTTCCTTTTGAAATTGTTCGGGCGTTTGCTCAATTAATTTACTTAGGAACATTGGTAGTTGATGTGAAAAATCTTTGCTTGTTTTTTCGATTAAAGTATGATAGGTTTCTGTTATTATTGGAAGAATGTAATTAGTTCACAGTTTGTTCAAGAGATTGTTTGCCGTTGTCTGTACCTACTCAATTTAAAAAGTTTCCACATAAAAGTAATTTTATATGACAAAATTGTCTCAGGAATAATTTGGATAGCACAAAGTCAGAAGTATAAAACCTCTTTCGACTTTTCGACCCAAATTATCCATTATGTACCTACTAGGACTCCAAAGAGACTACGGACTTTATTATCTAAAGTGAGTATAAAGCTTAAGTTCGGGAGGGAATAAAGTGACACTGGCTTGTACCTTTTAATTACCCCCTTATCTCCTCCATACTGCATTTAAGTAGTAATAAGACCTTGCGAATTTTTAACCAGAATTATTCTTGGACGTGAATCTAATTTCGTTGCCTTGATTGCTTGTACAGAAAATGTTAGTGAAGTAGTTTTTGAATTGCGAATTTTACGTTTCATTTTGTATAGATCTAACTAAAACGCGGCTACATCACGACGTGTTCCAATTTCAAAGTACTGTCAAACAGAAAAAAAATAAGAAAGAAGAAAGAAAAAGCATTTACTATCCCGCAAAGGACAAAACACACAAAATAAAATGGTTAAATTAACAGTACAACTAATAAAAAATAAACATAGAGAAAAAAATAAATAAAATGAAACGAAATTGGTCCTGTACGAGGCCAAAAGGTGGTCTCAGCATGGTGCTGTGACATTTCAAAAAAGTCACAGCGCTTGTATTCTGCTATGGCCCAAAGTGATGCCACCACGGTCAGATACAGGTACGGACAAAATAACCCTGTGTTTTCTGTCGTGCAGTCGGGTTATAAGGATTGTCATAGTTTTCAAAGAAGTTCTGTTGCGTTTTTAATTGAAATTGAAATGAAAACAAAAAAAAAACGAAAAAGAAAAAAGTGAAAAAAAAAAAGAAAATGAATGAATGAATGTGAATGATGATTTTTGATGAATTATGACTAAATTGATAAAATAATCTTTGCTTTGATTTTAGTTCAGTCAGCATTTTAGTCATAGACAAATTTCACGCACTGGAACGTGCATTTATTAGAATAAAGTCACGTATTATAGGCCTTTTCTTAAAACCAGATTACGAAAGCACGCACTTGAAGATAAACAAATCAAAAGAGATAATATCCAAGTGACGATTACCAAAAAAAAAAAAAAAATGTTTTCTAGTGACGCTTGCTGTCTACATAATTCTTTAGAAAAGAGGAAAAATTTCGGTGTTTGTTTCTGTAACACAATAATCTCTTAGTCCCTTCTCATGACTCCCATGGGAAGTGACGGGAAGATTTATTTGTTACCGGAACCACACATCGTGGACACGTCATATGATATTTAAGGGGAAAAAACATTTTTTCGTTGGTACGACTGGCATTTTCTGATACAGTTATTTGACAGATATTTCATGTCAGATTTTGCAGCACTGTCAAAATCCAAATGATCTTTATTCCTGGTTGAATAAGGTTTCTATTTGGTTGACCCTACTGACAAGACTGTCAAAATAAGTGATTATTATTTTAGTATGGTTTTTGTTGGGAGGACTGTACGACTCAGTCAACACTGTGTCTGGATTTTTGACGTGATAACGTCTTTAAAATCGTTTTAGTCGGGTGACATGTTCAGAAACTTGTGTCACACCAAAACCTCACGAGCGCGATCGCAGGTATAACGAGAGAGAGACGGACCGATCTCCCGTCTCATCTCGAGCGCTGCCAGTCATTCCGTGAAACTTGTCACGCGGAATCCTCACGAGCGGAGGCTGGCATAGCGTTCGAGTGAGTGGACCGATCTTCTTACTTCCCAAAAACTTATATCACCAATAAGACGTTATCACGTAAACATCTCGATCGTAAACCTACTTTACAAACAACCAATTTTTTGTCAAGTGACAGTTTATCATTATCTGCTTAGTCTTTACCCAACTATGTCAAGGTCGGCTTCCAGTCTAACCAGACGCCGCTGATTACCAGTATTTTACACTGACACTGTCTAACTGACCTCCACAACCCAGTTAATACTGGGTAATGCGATACCCGTTGTTAAGACTGGTTGCCAGACTTTGTAACGACTGCCAAGGATTTACAATTAACAGTCGGAACCAACGGCGTAACGTGCTTTCCGAGGCACGGAGGAAACTCTGTAATTAATAGGTAGTCACCCATCCACGGACCAACCTTGGCAGGCGCGACTTAACCTAAAGTCGATCCGAGAGGTCGTTATTATTTTACAATTGTGACTTAATCTAATTATTACATCATCATCATCATTACATTTGTTTCCGAGTCATGGATGTTTATATGTCTAATAAGTATGTATTTACAAACAAAAAGTATCTATGTAGTATATCAACTATCTGGTGTCCACGACACAAGCCTCGTTGCTTCGTGTGGCACAAGATGGCGCTGTCTGTAGTGTCCAGCGATATTTATTTATTTATTTTATACTACAATCTAATTTTACTAAATGAATCCAAAGTATCCTCATCTGGCAAAGTCAATAAGTAGATATAATATGATTGGACGTACGTATCTATAAAGTGTTGACCTTACATAATATGAAGAGCAATCTCATAGCTCATAGCCCTGATTAGATTGGTCCCTCACATATTTGTTTAGGTTATGTTTGACTATTTCGGCTCCAAGACTTAGCAATTCTATGGGTCGTGTCCGATTGGGTTATGTTCTTGTGTGTGTGTGTTTGTTTGCTAAAAGTGGGGGAAGTGTTTTGATAACCCTATTCTAGCATTTTTATCTGACGGACTTCTTTCTGAGGACGTATTAACGAACATTTGAGCGTATACCGTGAAGATTATTTGGAAATCGTTAAGAGAATACTTACGAGAAAGATATTTACAGAATAGTGGGTAGATATACTTATTCGCGTTTTAGTGTTAAATTTTTCAGATAATGTTATTTATTAGACTTGGTTTTTAGAGATATTCTCTGAAATACTAAAGTCTTTTAAGACTATTTACAAACTTCAATTGACTGTCCTAATTAATCCCCGCTGTAAGAACCACCGCGAAGCAACTCAACCCACCCCCTGAGCCAGAATCGTTCACAAATAATTCCAAATATTAGCTCAAAGTGTGCGCACTTTGTGTAAAACTGTTGAATTTTGCATAACTCGGGAAGGCCACAAGCCGCGAGAAAGCCGTTTGGCTTTGAAACTCCTGTAACAAGATGTGGTTTGGGAGTCACAGCTCGCTGGTAACGTAATTATTATTGTCTCACTGTACCACAGTTACAAAATGGTGAATTAAAATTGGGTTTAGTTGGTACATAGATGTTTAATCCTCGTTTTCTAATTCATTCAAAATGATTTATCTATCTTTAGTGCTGCATAGTTATTGAAAACAATGAAAAGAGGGCGCAGTCAAAAACAACAAAAAGCAACATTGCAGTGTTAGTTCCAATTAAAGGTGCAAGTTGGTAGCGGGCGACACGAAGCCGCCGCAGACGACGTGTCGTCGCTTCATGTCGCCGCGACACGTCGCCGCCTCATGTCGCTGCAATTTCATTTCATTGTCAGCGACACTACTGATCTGCGGTCGGGCGACACTTGCGTCTGCCGCTCGACGACGCGTCGCTACCTTCATGTCGCTTGCTTCAGAGGGAATTTCATAGAAATACATAGAAACCAGTAGTGTCGTTGCGACACGTCGTCTACGGCGGCTTTGTGTCGCCCGCAAATACATGTACATCCATCTATTCTAGTAAATCTCCTGTCCAATCACGAGAGCTCATTCGAAACTCAAACGCAAATTGACCGCTCAGACTTCAGATACCGGTAACATAATCGAATTTTTAGAGCCAAATAGCACTCCCTCAGTTCCTTTTCAGCCTAGCATGAGGTTCTGGGCTCGATACTTAGGTCGGGCATAGTATTATTCGGTTTTTCTATCAAGAATTTCTCAGGAGCAGACCGTGGTTGATAGGCTTTGTCCGCTATTACAATAACTGGCGAAATATGGACACCTATCTGCCTATACCCTTAGGGGATAACATTTATGATGTTATGAAGGTAGCATTTTCCCTTCCAAGCAACGACACTGCATATTCAAGGTTTTAACATCACTATTTTACTCAGGACTTCCGCGTTCAACCCTTGTAACACAACTAGTGAGGGCACCGCTGTCCGTCTATAAAGTAGGGTTAACATCATTACAGTATTTCCCTGAAGGTATGTAGGACCTTCACACCACACGTCTCAGTCTAATTCACTATGATCTTTATGCTTTAAGCAATAAGGTTGTTGTTTTTTCCTGTATCGTGCGTGCGTGGCCGGAAGAAACTGGATAACCATGTCACAAAACCGCCAAAAGTGGAGAGATTTGGAAAAGACCTACACTCAGTATTGGGTGGCCAAAAGTTGAAGATGAAGAAAGAATATTGCACACACATCTCCTGTAACATATGGCAATACAGGATAATGGAACGCACTCAAACATACGTAGGCTTAAGATGTTATGAGGGCACGGGGGGGAACGTGCGCGACGCCAGAGGGGGACACACAAAAGTCGCAACCACTACTGAGTAATTTGTAACTAGAATAGTTTAACATAAGACAAATAAATTTACTTTAATACGTATCAGTCTACCACTAGACTAGTCTAGTGGTCTAGTAGTCTAGTCGTACCAGCTTTGGTCAATTGTTTGGCTCTCCGCTCCTGCACCACATCGCGCGACCTCATACTGCACAGCATACGGTCTCAAATACAATTCATCTTTAAATATGACGACTTTTTTCTGATAGGTCTTTTCTCTCTCGTCGGTAACCATAGCGATCCTTACACGTGTAATCATGACGGCGCCATCCTTTTTAATATGACATATAAGATGTTTCACCACATCTTTACGCGGAGATCATTAAAGACGTTTAGTTATTATTAGGAATATTACGACTCGACAGGATTTTCTGTCGGCTGATATTTGCTTTTTATAAAAAAGAATTTTGTGTATTCTTCCGTTTGAAAAGGTAAAAAAATGTATCTTGTTAATATTTTCCTTTTCAATGCACGTATCAGTATTGTATTGAGTCTTTTCAGAGTTTCGTTGTAATATACGTTTTAATCACAAGCGAAAAGTTAAATATTCGCATTTTGTAGCATTTATTTTAAGGTTTTTCCTAAGGTTTCTCCACTCTTCCCTGAGTTTGCCACTCTAAACGGCACACGGCATATTTTATTCAACAACACTAGAAATAGCCGCACAGCCAGCCGTGCTAAACATAACGTAACTTGGTGTGGCTTGGTTAATCTTTGTACACAATGGGCCACTATGGGCCACCTGACCTGGCACGTGCTCACCACTTCATTAGACACGTCACACTCAGGATTAACTCTGCATGGATGCCATTACATGAACAAACAGAAATGGGACAAAGATTAACAGTTTTTGGTCGTTGCATCCATGAATATGGTTTGTCATGACTGCGCATGCTAAGTGACTGCTTTGCCAAAAGTTTGCATGCTACACTAACTCCCTTTTTACTAACTTCATAGAGACTCAGCGTAGAGATTTGGAATTCAAACAGTGCATTATTAGTCACGCACTCAATAAGGTGTCTGTTAGTTTTAGTAAAAACATCAATGCGTACTATATGGCTTGCACTATACTATGAATATTTCATGTATATAGGGTGTAAAACACCTCTTAACGAAGCCGAAAGGCACTTGTTCTCCTCGTAATTGCGATCATTTTTTTTGTTCTACACCATACCTCGGAACCTTCTAGTTACAGAGATATTGGGGATCAAAGTTCCAACTTTTTGACAACTTTTTTTTTAAATACAAGTTTTTAATGTAAGATTTTTTTTGTAAGATTACTTTAAATACCTCCACGACCACCGTAATATTCAATCCATCCATCGGCACAATGTTTTAGTGCGTTACATTGAGTTCTACCACCAAACATGATTTTTCACCCCAAAAAAAAAAGTTTTCCAGCAATAATTTTTGCGTATAGTTACTTAGTTAGATGTACAGAATGCTCGGTTGACGGCTTCGTGATGAGGTGGTTTACACCCTGTATATCAAGCGCGTCTTGACTAAATACATGTGATGTGTTTTTTGAGGGATCTCCGAAATAAAACGGGGCAAGAAAATTATACTTCTAATTTGATCTTCTGAAAAATATACGAACGTAACGTCTTCACCATCGTCCATCTTTTTCTCATTCGTCCTTGACACTGTGTTGACACTCCACCATCTTACATTCCCTTATTCAATCAGTGTTTTTCCACATACATATAAATATATTTAGTCAAGACGCGCACTGCGGCTTAAAATCTAAACAGCAGAGCCTTCTCACGTATAATAATCGAATTAGACTTTACGTTCTCAAGATTTGTGTAAAAGCCTTCGATAACTCGATTTTGCTCACTGATTTATAAAATCCAATCCGATCTTAGAGTCAACTCCATTCCTATTATTTGGGTCCACGAAAAAGGTCGACGAATTATCTGCAAGATGACTTGGAAGACGTAGGTCAATCAGGCGGTGTAGCATTAAAGTCAAACCAATAAGTTTGGTATTGCTATCAAACCTTTTCGATCCATCTAACAATCTCAGGTCGATTTTGCTAACGCAGCGAATTACAAATTAGACTGTTGTTTGACAACTAGCATTTACACGCGGCTGCGGTTGCGTTATAGTTGGAAACAACTACTTGTAGGCCATACAAATGTTTGTTCGGTGCGAGAATCGAACCGGTGGTGACACGCAGCGCAGCAGCCAATCGCCACTTCGCCCACCGTGTCATCCAAAGTTCCGAAAAACGTCGAAAGACCTACATCCAAACTTACAAGCATGCAAACTAGATCTATGTACATATAATATTAGCATAGACAATAAGGTTGGTATTCCTATCAAACCTTTTTGATCCATCTAACGATCTTTGCTAGATTTTGCTAACGTTGCGAGTTACAAATTAGACTTTATTAGACAAAGACTTTCAACACTCGAACAATGGTTATCTCAGGTATCTAAGTATCAGTTGTTTCGTCCTATTGTGTGTCCACAATAGATGTTCTAATGGAAATGATTCTCGTAATTTGTTTTCTGAGCTTGTTAAAACAACGTTGTTTTCTTGAAATATTTCATTATTATGATAATTGTCTCTCTTTGGCTCTGTTGCTCATGGTTTTGAGGAAGTTGTACAAATACATAGTAGGATTCTCATTACTTTTCGAATTTCATGTACTGTTACTGTTGACATTTTATTAGGATTTGTTTCTTCTAAGGGTTTATTTAATTTTATCTAATGTTTTAGTTATTTTCAGATGGGGTTTAGAAAGGTTAATTGTTATACTAAATTTGTTAGTTTCCATGTTTGAAGTTCGGTAAAGATTCCTTATGTACATTCTTACTTTGCACTGAAGTCATCCGTACTTGCTTACCCAATAAAGCAGACGTTATTCTTAAAATACATGGTGTTTACCTGTAACAAACAAAATATATTTTCCATTACACAAGTCTACTTATGAAATTCGCTTGTTACGACCTATAATCTCTACAAAACGTATATTCTCGACAAGTAAAGTACTTGAAGCTTGATCTATGGACAACTGAAGCCCACGGAGATAAATCTGTACCTAGATATTTCTAAACAGGCTGACTAGTAAAACGAAGGCCCATGGTAGTTATTCGTTATTTGATTTCAGTTTAAAATGCGTACAATTTAAGCTAAGTTTGACCTGGTATCCAATATAATACATCAATTACGTGGACATCCGCTTTTTCGCCTGTAATAAACTCGGGTACTAATTTCCCCCATGGGAAAAAATGACGCCTTTTTACCATAGAGGTAAGCAGAAAAAGGGGTTGATGTATCGATATGTCATGTAGGTCCAGTTTCATAAAGGCAATAAGAATCATACCTCCATGCCTGACATATGACAATACATTGCTGACCCATGAAAAAAATCATGTCTTACTACACTAAAAGTCTTATTTGTTATTAGAGCAGATTTTACCAAGGAAAATAAACGTGATCAGGCTCATCTAAACCTCGTTCAAGACCTTTTTTTTTTTTTTTTGGATAGGAAATCATCAAATGACTCCTCCCGCTCTGGGCGGAGCAGGACGGAGTGTCAGACTTTTACTGACTAAAACCCATCCATGTTCCTTCATCGCCCTTTGTGTTCCGGGGCCACGGTATCTCTTGCGAACAGTCCCGCAGCCCCGGCAGGCATCGGCCCTTGCGGACCCCTTCCCTTTTGCTGACTCTCTTTAAGGCGCGCGTGGAACATGAACGCGCCGTCGACACGGCACTCGCTTCGCTAGCATGACTGTTTCGCAGACCTCGTTCAAGACCTGCCAATATCATACATAATTGCTAAGGAATATTCACACTGATAGCTCTTAAATACCATTCGTTTCTTACTTACATGTTTTATAACTTAAATTATCATGTCCAATTGTCTACGGGTATGTCCCTTAGTCAAGGGTAAGTCCCGGGTTTAATCAGTCATACTGTACTTATTCTTGTACATTAGTCTTATGATACACCATAGTATTAATAGCATTTCATGTCGTTAACATGCGTGACCGGATACCCTCATTATCCAGTTGTCATTGTCATGTTGAAAGAGCTGAACCATGAAGATGCAAGGCGAAGAAGTAGTTATGTAAATGACGTAAATGTGTGAATGATGTAAATGAGTGAATTTAACATAACTTGACGCTTGTATTTTCACCAAGTGATAGGCAGAGATGAAGATAACAGACTACACCCACATTTCGCCCGGAGTAAGTACCTACCTACAAATAAATCATCAAATATTATTGAATTATGTATTTTTTTGATTTCATGTGAGTATGTAAAATTGATTTTGAAATATTGGAACTTACGGAGAGCAGCGGTGGCTCAGTGGTGTCATCTATTAAAAACTCAACGGGGACAACGGGCATAATTTGAAAAGTATATATTGCAATAAATTAATGGGGACAGCGTACGGGGACAACAGGAAGTAATATTAATTAGTTTATAACACATTTGCTCGTTAAGGGTCTCTTATTTCACCAATTTCAATATCATAATGTATCTCATTACGTACTTGTGCGTTATTGTAAAGTAAAATGCACGGTTGATCAAGATGCTCCGTCTAAACCGAAAGGTACATTTTTAAATCTTAGCAAAGAGTTTTAATGTCAGAAAAGTGGTCAACATTTTATGAATAAAATTAACTTTGGGAGATGAAATATAATAAATAAACATTTATTTCTTTAATTTAATTAATTTTGACAAAAAAATACAACCATTTATCGGTAACAAAAACAAAAAAATATTAATTTACTTTATTAGTAATACTGGCTGTTTTTTGTCTTTGCCTTAAAAAAAAGCGCTGATGTGCGCGCATCGCTAATTTGTGAACAAGTAAAAATTATTCCGCGCGCTTTTTCTTTTCGCTGTATTGTTTTTATTTGTTTTATTTATTTCCTCGCAAATACGTTATAAAACGTCGTATGACATACGTGCGCTTTGATAATTACAGCCTCTGCTTTCTTATAGCCCTCGCCTACGGCTCGGGCTAGCAATATCGCCTCGGCTGTACTTTTCAACTTACCGCACTTATATCATAATATACTATTATTAAATCCCCCCATCTC
Source organism: Xestia rhomboidea (assembly GCA_963853795.1). Classification (NCBI taxonomy): domain Eukaryota; kingdom Metazoa; phylum Arthropoda; class Insecta; order Lepidoptera; family Noctuidae; genus Xestia; species Xestia rhomboidea. Next base: position 16,233,537 of record OY970761.1, read on the forward strand.
GGAAAGAGTATTTTTGCTCTCGATATCTGAGTGCAAAAGTCGTTTTTATCCTCTAGAGGATAAAGTAAATTGAATTTAGAACATCGTGTGCACTAAGTTTGTGAATTCAAAACATCATTAAACCTATTTACTTCTACCTCCATGGTGCCGAATTTATCATAGGTACAACCTTTTTTAATTTGTTAAAAACTCAGACTCGGAACCTTCTTGGTGTACTTTTATAATTTGCTTTGCGCGCGCCATTTTCTTGTCAGGTAAATTGTCAAAAACCTTAGGTTAAAAACAAGTGAAAAACGTAAAATAAGTGGTTTTGGCGACCAAGAAGTTTATTTGATGCCAACAGAATTGACTGAAACTGTTAATAATGCGCAAATGAGCTTTCTCCCTTAACAATCACGCGAGAAGGATTTGAAACAGTACGATATTAAAAAAATTGAAAAAAAATAGGTAGAAAATGCCCAAGGCATTAAGTCCGCCTTTGTACAGTTTTTACTTGTGCATAAAGTTTTAATAACTAAATATTACACTCAACTTAACTAACTGTAGCAACGTTACTTTAAATTTTTCTTAATTGTACCTAAGTATTATTTGTTATAATTTAAAGATTATTCTGTAATACTTACCTACCATAATGTAGTAGTTAACACCTAAACTGAAATAAAAGTAAAAGTATCTTGTGATTGTAAATGTTTTTTTTTTTGCATTTAGTCATTTCCTCGCTGAGGTGGGATGAAAAGTTACGTGTTGCACTCGAGAGCAAAGATTTTTCACCTCGTGCTCTTTTGATTCCCTCGCTAACGCTCAGGATTCTAATTTTTGAATCACTCGCTGCGCTCGTGACTCAATTTTAGAATCCTTCGCTTGCTCGGTTATCAAAATTGAGCACGCGGTTAAAAAGCAACTTTGCACTCTTGTATAACAAATAACTATTGTCCCCTTTAACGGGGACAAGACCTACGGGAACAACGGGAATACAAGAACAAAATTAAATCCTATTTATTAAAACAAGAGTAGACGTAAATAATAGCTGTACAGATGTAGCTACACCTACGACATTCTAGTACCTCACCTACAATTAAGGCGTGTCAATAGATTGTCCTCGGTTTTCTTCACATATTTTCTTGTTTACATATTCTAACGTCTCTCATAAACAATACGGTATTTTAGAACGTTGTCTATATTATGAAAATACGACGCCTGCATTTCTCAAAATTGTAGCCTTGTATTTTCAATAAGACCTACTTCAGTTATGAAATAAGAGGTGATCTTATTGCCATTGAAATTGAGTACATAGTCAGTCGCTCTTCACTTGACTACGAGGCGGGAAGTTTCACATAAAATAATATCATCACCTTCACCTTGCTGTCTTTGTTCCTTGCATTCGCTACTGTTAACCGTCACGCTATCGTCTACCCGTACTGACAGTCTCATGAAACTGAGTTAGTAACAAGATAAACTTTTCAACGGTCTTCTGTAAAACACCGATATTCTTATACTCTTTGCTGACATGGACCATATATTAAAAGTTTTCATTTTCGAAACTGGATATTTTCTCGAATCTTTACAAGTTTGTCATAAAGTATGTAGTTTTATAGACTTAGCTACAATGCTGCTAGTTTATTAAGCTTGATAGACGTTGTTGCGTGTCCCTAGAGCTCAGAAAAATAGGGCTTCATTTGGTAACTTTGTACGGAGACAAAGTTTGTCGTCTAGACAACAAATGTCTAATGTAGATACAGAGCTACAAAGTTCTTTTGGCGCGGGAATGACGTTGTAAGGGGTCGTTGTTAGTAAACTACGCTTACCACTCATATTTGGGCAACATAAGCGAAGTTAAGCGAACGTAGCTTCGTGTCCGGTGTGGTCAACAATTTAGTACTGCCGTCTGTAGTCTCTACCGTGCTCTGTGCATCCGTGTGTCTTTTCTTATCCCGAAAACATCTCAAAGTTTCAGGTTACTTTTAGGCAATCTAATAATGTCATTGTTTGTGCGTAGTTTGAGTACGATTTCGACTTTCGTGAGCAAAGGAATGGAATCTTTTCGCATGTCATAACTCAGTTAAGGGGTAATAACGTTTAACGTGATTTTAAATAGATAAGTACATTTTCTCACGATAGATTTCTTTTCGCGGCTGGGATATACTGCTGATATTTTTATGCCATACGCAAATCTAAGTTTAGTTCAGTAGTGTTAATCTTTCCTAAACAATTATCCATAGATCTCTCTGAATTCAAACGTAAATTAGTAAGTTGTAGGTGCTTTTTGGGTTGTCGAGGTCAGATAGGCAGTCGCTCCATGTGAAATACTGGCATTCAGCTGTATCTGGTTAAACTGTAAGCCGACCCTAACATAGGCTAGGCAGATGATGATGAGGTGCTTTCTTGTAGTCCTGCATCACTTGATGACGTTACTGTAATGCCGATTGTTCCCGTCTGATAACAATCGGTCTTATGCCATTGTCCCTCACGGTGTCTCAGTATTATACTGAGCGTGGATGCCACATATATTTTCCCACAAGAATCGGATCGTATGATAAATAATCGATAATACCGTACCTAATACTGCTACCCATATGATCTTTTTGTACGTTACCTATCAGATATTCAAAGCAGCATCTTTACAATATTTCTTTTCATGACCCTACTAGAAATCGTGATCAAGGTCTTACGCACGCTGAGCAGGGTAAATCCACCAATCCATTTGCATATGCAGTACCCATAAGAGGACCGTAAACGCCATCCCGATGGCATTTGCATGGCGGAGGCATTCGACCCCTCGTTTGTTAGTGTCCATAGGCGCAGGTCCCACAGCCGACGATTAGCGATAAGCGCACCTAGAAAGGAGTTAAGGGATACTTTGGATAGTTTTGCCGCTTGGCTATGAGCGATTGCGGACGGGCGTGTTATGTATGTATGAATCTCAGCGAGTGTTCTGCTCGCTCAGTGATCGTCGCTGAATGAGTACTCTCTTTAACTCTTGTCGCTTTGACAAACGAGACAGTAATTATTATATCGTTGAAATTCTAACACGTAAGTAAATTTTTGGCGGTTTTAATATTTTGAGTCAACCCAGTTCGTGTCGAACCCAGGTCGGCCGTAGCAAAGACAACCTCCTCAGATGGGGGTTCATGGACGGCTCAGATCTCAAATGTGTATGCGGTGTGTGTCCACAGACAATGGCCCATCTTTCATCTTGCGCCGCATGTCCTGACATCTGCACACTTGACAATCTTATGACTGCATCAACGAGCGGAGTTCGCATAGCTGAATTTTGGGCCAAACATATTTAATAAAATTTGCCATCGACACGCTAAGAAGAATATTTGGAGTTTTGATGCCGTTTGCTAGAAAATCGGAAGACGCGTTGTTTCAGCCAATCACAGAAACAAGCAACATCTCTTTCTAATTTGAAATAAACACAAACTGTAAAATGGTATTGTACCATTACCTAGACCTAGGTCATCATCATCATCAGCCTATTAATGTTTCCACTGCTGGGAAGCATGCCTCCTCTCTATGAGAGGGAATGTGCTATAACCCACCACGCGGGCCCAGTGCGGATTGGTAGATGGCACATGTCTTCGATTTTTTTTATTCTAGGACAAGTCGGTTTCCTCACGATATTTTCCTTCACCGTTTTGAGAGCAGTGGTGATGAAACAAAGTACACAAAGTAATGCGCCTGTCTGAGTTCGAACCCAAGACTTACTGTTCGTAAGTCGGGGCCGCTGTTCACTCTAGAGAGACCTAGGTACTTATACAGGGTTATTTGTAAAACACCGACAACCACTCAGGACTGTGTTACTAACATCATAATCAACAACTTTTGTTCTATGACTTTTAAAAATTCATCATATTTTAGTTCATCAAATATTCATTAAATAATAAAAATATTTAAATTGAACGCTTTTACGGGCCCTCGCCGCCCTGACCCCGCTCCCCTCACTATTGTACTATCGCCTTATTTTGCTTCGCATATATTTCTTAACATTTAGAGCGTTCAATTTAAATATTTTTATTTTTGTACGAAAATTTGATGAAATAAAATATGATGAATTTTGAAAAGTCATAGAACAAAAGTTGTTGATTATGATGTTAGTAACACAGCCCTGAGAGGTTGTCGGTGTTTTACAAATAACCCTGTATAATAATGCAGTTTTTTCACTCTGCTGTAAAGTTGCTATTTTTGACTAACGTGGTGTTAGAGCTTCAAAGACTCTTTTAAACGTTTCTTGAAGCAGAAAATTGTTAATATCCAATCCTTTCCTCGTCGACGGTGGAACAGATGCCGTATACTATAACGAATAAACATATACACATGGCCGTCCCATTGTTTCTTTATGACGAGCCCGGAAAATCGCTCTACCACTTGCTTAGGTCAAGGTATTAGGAAACGCCGAATCATATAAAACAACATTCTACATCAATTATTTTCGAGTTACAGTGAACGTAATCAGTTTTTGCGTTTGTTTACGTAGTTATTGCGAAATCTAGAAGTTTTTTTTTGCTGACATTGGTGTCGATTCTGTTGTGCACAAACTAAACTTAGTTTAGGCTATTGCTATCTTTTACTAAAAGGCAGTTCGAGAAAAGGACGGCTGTAGCTATAAACTAAGTTAGCGATGTCAAACTAGTTTATGCCTTGCGTTCACCGTGTTTTTAGTCGAGATGTTTTTACGTGCCTCCTTCATTTGTATGGAAATATTATTTCTAATTAAATTTGACATCTCTAAATTACGTCGGTCTGATCTTTCTCGTTTTATTAGAGAGAAACAAAATAGCGAATCAACACCATTATCGAATTGACAAGCTTGTTTACTTGGGTTTCCATCACTGCCTACTGGAATATTGAAGGTTCAGTGTTCAGTGCCAATGGAAATAAGTGTACCATAAATATGATCAATGTAAACAAAGTGACTGCTCAGTTGGTCTAGTGCTCGCAAGCGCGACTGCTGAGCACGAGGTCCTAGGTTCGTTTCCCGGGTCGGGCAAAATGTCATTGGGTTTTTCCATTAGAAATTTCTCAGTAGCAGCGACGGAGTCTGGATTTGTCCATGGCAATAAGCTCGTCCCCTATTACGTGGGACTTTAACATGACCGGCGAAATGTGGGTGTATTATGGAACACCTTTGCCTAACCCGCCAGGGATAACAGGCGTGATGTTATCAAGTTATCATAACCTTTTTTATTTTATTTTTTTCGGATGGGAAATTATCAAATGACTCCTCCCGCTCTGGGCGGAGCAGGAGGGAGTGTCAGACTTTTACTGACTAAAACCCATCCATGTTCCTTCATCGCCCTTTGTGTTCCGGGGCCACGGTATCTCTTTCGAATAGTCCCGCAGCCCCGGAAGTTATCATAACCTGACACTTGATTTTTGTCGGTGGAGTAAAGTGACTTTGTTAATAGGTTGTCTTTTCGTATGAAATTAAAACGATGCTCTATAATTACTTCTTATTATCTCTGCGTCTCTAAAGATGACTAATGTAGTCAAAAAATGTTTGAATAACAACACGAGATCCATCCCAAAAGGTTAAATAAAATACACGTCGTCAAATAAATCAAGAGTTTGTCACGAGCATCACGAGTTTTCGAAGACTGTCAATTTTATTTGACATTCTTGACTCAAATGTCACATGAAGACTATCATAATTATTACCATTGCAAACAGAAATATTCCTGTTTTTGGTTTCTAGAATTTCAAACATTTTAGCTCCGTTTTACGTTGAACATGAATTTAAATTCCGACTTGAAACTTCCTTCGTACAGCTTCTATCACGAATTTAGTTGGAGCTGGCGTTCAAAGAGTTTGAAGCCGAAAATTTCACGTTTATTTAATCTTATTTTCATAAAATATGTTCTACATAGCTCTTCGCAAGTAAGCAGTGATTGAATAACTGATTCGTGTCTTTTCAAGAGTTATTTAATCATCCATTGCTTGTTTCACTCTCGCGTCCCGATTTTTAGACCATTTCTAAATCACAAAGCACTTTGCTTGCTTGCCTTTGAGAGTTTTTTTGCGTGGGTTATGTTCACAGATTGGTAAATAATGCATACTCTACAAGTGGGTATATCACTTAAAAGCTTTTTTTTTGTTTGATGGTGTGAGTGTGTTCGCTCAATTCGCATTTAGAGAGAAAGAGTTTTATTTTAACTTTTCATGTATCTTAAGTCGGTAAGTACTAGAGTGTTTTATAAACACTTACCGTTTTTATTGTCAGTGTTGAAAGTATCAAAGCAAATCATAATATGTTACAGATACTTATTAAGGGGACTACAGGAGCTAAACGCGAGTTTTATAATGCAAAAAACCATATGATTCACTGCAAGAAAGAAAACCAGAAAAATATATGATATTCTTCAGGATATATGCTAGTATGATAGTGTTTTGAAAACATAATACAACTAATTTGACTCGATAGAAAAAAATCACGAACTTATCTCTAAAAATTCTTTTAACGAGTAAAAACCATACTAAAATACATGCAATCATTCTGATTTGTTGGCAAATAATTCTACAAGCAACATATTAGCATCTTAGTCTTTTATTTTTTTAGTCCAATCAACAGATTTTTTGTAAATCGCAAAAAAAAACACTCATTTCGCACTATTCGGCCCGCAGTGACTGACGTAACCACCACTTTGTAGTGCAAGCTGATTAGAACTTTATTCTAACAGTCTTTCAAACGAAGTTTTAACCACCACAAATAGAGTTGCTAATTTAGCTTCTGTCTTAATACTTGTTATAAAAAAGCAAAGAAATAGGTGTTAGGGTTTAGGGTTTAGGTTTTGTACTTAATTTGTATAATATTGAGACACTTCCCAACAGATCTTAATTACCTATGTAACTAACGACAAACCTGCCAATAAAATTGAACATTTTGTATAAACATCCAATCCCATTATATTTTGGTATTTGAAGCCCAAAACTAAGCGCAAAATGAACGCGATTAGCACATATAAATTGCGTTCAAGTTTCATCATTGTTCAAGAATACTGTCAGCTCTTAAACCTAGTTTAAATGAGCTGATCGCCTTTTGTTTTCTTTGGTGAAATTCGCCCTCTTAATCCAACTATCTTTCAATAAACATTTGACATCCAGAGGCTCTCACAACGCAATTACTTCTCACTCACCCTTACGACTTCAAATAACAAAAGTCTAGACAACTTACCAACTCCAAATGGTAAATATTTTTGTTTTCTCTCTCTAAACAACCTGTACCATTTCTCTCTAATGGGCCGGGATCGTCTTTCCTTTACAAATTGCTTATATAACTATAACAATGGCCAATCTATTTGGATCAGCTTACTCGGCCTGTTTGAGTTATTTATAAGAAAAACATAGTTACAGGTCATTGACGTCTTTAGGACTTGGTGTTACCAAAAGCTTGTTTATTTAGGAACATTTCAGGGACGCCTAGGTTCTTAATAAAAGCGAAAGGCTATTTTAAACAGTGTGTCATGAGAAGTTTTGATTTTTTGCCGAAAACAGCCGGAGGTTTACAGGTTTTGTAGATATTTTGAAAACACACAAAGAGACGGGCCTGCTATATTTAGGCGGTGGGTATCATACACCTTGTTCAGCTTTATAGATAACAACCCTTGGTTATATCTCTCTCAGTAAATAAACTATTCGCTGAAAGGGATCTGAAGAATTTCTGTAAGTAAAGCATTGCTTGAACTTGCTTTACTTAATTAAATTCCATACTAATATTATACATACATGCGATTTATTCCAGAAATCCCCATCCATGGGGATTGTTATTTTTTTTTTCCAGAAATCCCCACTAGTTAAATAAACTCAGCCTAGTGGGGATTTTTGAACAAGATAGGTAACAATCTCCACCAGATGTTGTTGCTTCTAAATTATTATCATTTTTATTCCTATAAGACGTTTTCGTGAGATATTCTCCCCATGTGAACAAGCTAGTATTCTAGAAACATCTTTAACTTTGACTGCCTCATTGGTCTAGTGGTTGCAAGTGCGACTGCTGAGCATGAGGTCCTGGGTTCGATTCCCGGGTCGGGCAAAGTGTTACTGAGTTTTTTCATCAAGAATTTCTCAGTTACAGTCACGGAGTCAGAATTTGTGGCCGGTTGATGGCAATAGGCTCGCCCCATAATAATATACATGCTGGGACTCAAACTCAAACTCAAACTCAAATCATTTATTTCAATTAGACCATTACGGCACTTTTGAATGTCGAAAATACAAAAAAAAGCAAAGCTACAGTCACAGTCACAAGGCATAATAACTTGAGAAAGTACTGTAGTTGCCCATTCCCTAACGTAGATCTCTATGGAGAAGAACGGGCAAGAAACTCCATGGACACTCTTTTAAATCAAAATATTGTTACAAAATCTTGGTTACATCATTCATGTTGAGATTATACGTATATGTGAGAACGATGTAGAAAGACGTGCACATTAAGAGCGTCCAGAGTAAAATGATAAATCAAAAATTAAAAAAAATAAAATAAAAGTAATTAAAATGAACGAACCGTGGCAGCCAAGAGATGGCCAGTCCCAACTGATAGCGCCCGTTCACGAACATGACGCATGTATCGGCACCATTCAACTCGACCATATTTAAGGGAACTAAGTGACCCGACACACCCGCCACCATCAGCGAGACATTTGAGTGAGCATGACATCCTCTCATAGCCACCAAGGCATATTCAAGTCAATGAAAGATAACTAAATGTAAGTGGCGGCTGAACAGTACAAAGTACTCACACATGTGCTATGCAATTATATAATACTAAAAACTGGAATCTATACAATGCAAGTAGGTATATTTTTACAATCTTCTGCAGCTTCCACAATACATTAACATGGGAATCAATTCTTCTTCTTCTTTGCGTGTCGATAGACTCAAATAATGCCCGACCAGTACAATCAATTAGTTTGCAACTATGGTTGTGGAGCAGGACCAGCATTTAGCCAAGCATTTTTATCATCAATGTAATCCCCCAACTTATAATATGCTTGCCTACATAGTGTGCGTTTTATACAAGATTTAAATTTCGTCTCATTCAGTTGAAGAATGTGGGGAGGTATTTTATTGTAACATTTCAAACAGTACCCCATGAAAGATGAATCTACTTTAGCAAGCCTGAAACCTGGCTGAACTAGTTGGTCCCTATTTCTAGTGTTATAATGGTGTCTGTCACCTCTTTTACTGAATAAATGCAGATTTTTCCTAACGTACATGATGTTTTCATAGATGTATTGACAAGGTACTGTCATGATATTAATTTCCTTAAACAGTTCTCTTAGAGAATCGCGTCTACGTAATTCATATATGGCTCTGATGGCTCTTTTCTGCAGAATAAATATAGACTCGATGTCTGCAGCCCGTCCCCATAGTAAAATACCGTATGACATAATACTATGAAAATAACTAAAATAGACTAGCCTCGCGGTATCAATATCAGTAAATTGACGGATTTTTCTAACAGCATATGCAGCTGAACTCAGCCGTCCTGCAAGAGATGTTAAATGAGGACCCCATTGTAACCTTGAGTCGAGCGTGATTCCCAAGAAAACCGTTTTATCGACAAATTCTAGTTTCTCTTGATTCAATATTATGTCACAATCATTACTTTTGACATTTGGTAGAGCAAATCTAATGCACTTAGTTTTTTTCCCATTTAGTACTAAATTATTAGCGGTAAACCAATTATGGACCTGCAGTAGGGCGTTATTTACGTCGTCAAGATCAGTCGCACGTCTGTTTATCCTAAATATTAAAGAAGTATCGTCAGCAAACAACACCATATGCGGATGGTTGTTAAATAAACGAGGTAGGTCATTAATATATACTAAAAAGAGGAAGGGACCCAATATCGAACCTTGTGGTACACCCATTTTAACTTTTAAACCCATTGAATTGACACCATTTATTTGTACCTGCTGCTGTCTATCATTCAAATACGATTTTACTAAACTAAGCGCAAGTTTACCTAAACCGTAATGCTCAAGTTTCAAGATCAGGGTTTCGTGATTTACGCAATCAAATGCCTTCGAAAGGTCACAGAAGATTCCTATGGCATCTTGTGCCTCTTCCCACGCAGTAAATATGTGTTTTAATAAAGTGACACCGGCGTCAGTTGTACAACGTCCTTTGGTGAAACCATACTGTTGCTCGTGCAATATTTTATTGGTGTTAAAATGGTTAAGCATTTGATTGAGCATTATCTTTTCAAACACCTTGCTGAAAACCGGCAACACGGATACGGGCCTATAGTTATTGGTGTCTTTACTATCCCCAGATTTAAAAAGCGGTATTACCTTACTGAATTTCATTAGATCCGGGAAGACCCCTTGATCCACGCACAAATTAAATATTAAGGCTAAATACGGCGCTACAGTCTCAATAATTGAGGTACAAGCTTTGATAGACATACCCCATAGATCTTCCGTTAATTTGATCTTGATTTGCTTAAAAGCTTTTATGACTATTGTGGGGTTTATATGCTGAAATTCAAACTCATTTGGACAGGCTGAAACGTTCGCTTTCAATAAATCAATAGAGAGCAAGGGTGAGGATTTTAAGGTTTCTGTAGTTTTAAGTGGGATACTGGTAAAGAAATTTACAAATTCTTGAGCAACTTCATTGTTGGAGCTCACAAGGCCACGTGATGTCTCTAGTGTGAAATCATTATTTAGTTTTTTATTTCTATTTGTTTCACTGTTGATAATTTTCCAAACCGTCTTTATTTTATTATCGGCTGATTTAACCTTGTTGCTAATGAATAAGGATTTGGCTACCTTGCAAGTGTTTTTAAAAATTTTCGAATAAGTAGCAACATATTTAATAAAAGATTCTGTGTTGATGTAAGGCTTAAGGCCGTACAGCTCAAACAATCGTTCCCTACTTTTCCTAATACCCGGTGTTGCCCAGTCACTGAAAATAAACTTTGGGCCAATAGTTTTAAATTTCTTTTTTAAAGTATTATTAAACTCGGTGTGCACTACCGAAAAGAATTCTTCATAAAATTCATTTACATCGTTTATAATATGGCCCGGTATACCTAGCTTGCTAATTAAATTATGATTAAACTTGTCTAAATTGCTGGGTGTTATTTGTCTAGATTGAATCTGAATTCTTTGTAATTGTATATTGGACGCGAAAGCAACGGTCTGACCACTGTGATCAGAAGGAAGGTAATTTACGATGAATTTATTTATGTACTCACAGCAACAAAAAACATTATCAATACATGTAGCAGTATTTGTAGTAATTCTAGTTGGTTCTGAAAACACATTTGACAAATTAAATGATTTAAAGAGACTTAAAAATCTACTGCTATTTACATTATCACAGATAATTATTGGTTTATTACCAGTTACAAGCTTTGCTAAAGCATCTTCCATTACTGATTCAAAGATAGAGTAGTTAAGGTAATTAGGGGGTCTGTAAACGCACACTATTACATGCTTATCTAGCTCAACACAAGATAATTCAATGCTATGTTCAACCGATAGATCGACTATATCATTACGAGACTTAGATTTAATAAAATTTTTAACTAAGATTAATGAACCCCCACGCATCTTAGATTTCCGGTTATAGCAACTGCCCATGTTGTAATTCTCATAATTTATTTGCATTAATTCATAATCTTTCATCCAATGTTCAGTAAAGCAGATAATATCAAACTTGGTTTTTTCTAAAAATAGTTCTATTTCTAATTGTTTGGATGAAAATCCCTGAATATTTTGGTGAAACAATTTCAAGGAATTCTGCTCAGCCCCTATATTACAATTAATTGATTGAGAGCTAGAAGATACCCCATAGTTGACACTGACAGGTTTAACTAAATTGTCACTCGTACCTTCTATTGTCTTACTGACTAGTTTAAATCTAAGCTAATATGTGTATAATTACAATTAGTATAATTACTAATATCCGTAGACCTATTTACAAAAAACTGCGACATACTACATATGTCTGAGTTTATATTAAAAGCTAATAGCCGTGCTATTTGACGTCTAAAACTAATAGGCAGGTACGCATCATTCCTAGTTGACTTCAATTTCTGAACGAAACTGTTGGTGTCGAAAAATGTCAACCTGTCACTAAAATGACTAACCAACAAATGCATGCGATCGTTAAGGTTATGGATATAATGATTTCGCCTGCTTGATAATTTCTCAAAGTATGGAAAGGCACACAGAATTATTCTTTTACAATTTAGTTTTAACAGTTGAGTGACATTGTCAGTGATATCATCAAGTTTAATGTTAGAACTGTTACCTACAAGTACAGTTAGAATGGTATTAGGATCAAATTCCTGCCGAGTTATGGATGTTATTATCTGGTTATAGGAAGCCTGAGGTGTACAATAGTTTAGAGAAGAATGACTCAGATTGTTACTAATTAACTTTCCTAACCCTTTTCCTAAACCATCTGAAAACATAATAGAGCAGCGACAGTGTGAATTACAACAAGGGGAAGAACTACTATCTATTAGACCTACCTGTGATGGACCTTGTACCATATCTGGTGAATTTAGAATGGGGATACAGTCCGTAACACTGCCTAACCGGGACGGGTCCTCCGTTACCTCAGGTAGGAGAGTGTCCGGGCTGGATTCTCTTTGTGATGCACATTGAGTGTTGTTGAAGGTCATCATATCTATACAGTCTGCATGACTATTACCCCTATTAACTAACTCGTTTGCAGCAAGGATATGTTCCTTAATTTGTTTTTGAGAATTCACATACATAGAATAACATGATCTTAGTTGACCCTCTAAAACTTGAATTTCAGACTGTAAGTTTTGAGTGTCTATTTCATAAAACTTCTTACTATCCTCTAATTTAATTTGATAATTATTCAACTTTTTTATGAGAAAAACACGTTCTTTTCTTAGTTGAATATTTTTGGAACTATGTTTTTGTTGATTTTTAAATTTATTGCATTTCTTTATAATTCTATTTAGTTTAGCATATTTCTTTATTTTATTTTGGCTCACTTTATAACTGCTACTATTATATTTCAGAATAGAATCTTCAGTAAGATCTATTGTTGTTAAAGAATGTGGGTTGCAATTTGACTTTAATAATTGATTAAATAGGTGATCTGTTTCCCTAACCTGAGTACATTCTCTTTCTCTCTGAAACTCAATAATTTGTTGGTTGGCATGAAGCAGTTCTAATTCTAAGTCCCTAACCCTACACAAAGCCGTTTCATAATGGTTACTGCAGTCGCTGAAACCATCTGTGACCACCCGCAGTTTGTCCCGTTCATCAACAACATCCGTGTATTGTTGGTGTAGGTCTACCAGCTCCCGTTTCAAGCTTGTGTTTTTGTGAACGACCTTCTCGATTTCGACTTCATGTTCCTCTCTATCCAATAACAGCTGTTGGCATTTGCTGTTTGCTTCCTTCAGTTCATCAAGGGCCGTTCTCAACTTAGCCTGCAACTCCTGGGTAGTAGCCTTACGGGTCATCACAGGCATGGTTTCAGGGAATAGAACTGAAAGTAGAAGTACAAAGAATGGTGAGAACTAATTGGATGGACAAATTTAGGAAAGCTAGAAATGAAGGGAGAAAATGAGAATAGACTGGAATGTGATCAATAAACTGTTAACTGATGTAGGCTTGTGTCTGACACAAAATACTTCAATAGATGATTAAATTAAGTTGAAATGAAATTTAAGTACATTGATTCATGTCTTTTACTTTTTACATTTGGTGGGTAGGACTTGGCAATAAATTATTTGACCTAATTGAATAATAATGCTAAAAAAAAAGAATATCAAACGTTCTTTAATGGTGTGTATTTAGTTGATTCAATAGATGGATAGTTACTATATTAACTTATTACAAATTACACAACCACTTTACTATCAAGTGATACCTGACACAGAACCTAACTTCAACTACAAAGTGCCAGATTAATCTGAATAATAAGAGCTTTTAATTGACTGCTAATGAGAGCTACTCAAACATTAAAAGGAAACAATTATACTCCCCAGATAGATCCACAGGAACAACAGCTGTTCGTGATATCTAGGTTACCGGTTGAGGTAGGCAACCAAACACTATGTTTTACAGTGTATTTTTTCGTGAAAACAATAATCCTGGGTATTTACACACTTATTAGACATTTAATTACAATAATGCAAGTTTTATACACTTAAAAATTAATTAAAACTAATTTTAAATTACAGAGCAAAATTTTGACATGTCACTCAACCAGTGTTCTTGTGGACTTGGACATAACTGGCGAAATGTGGGTGTACAATTAGGTACACCTCTGCCCAACCCTTCGGGGATTACAGGCGTGATGACGTGTTATGTATGTATGTATCTTCAACTTTAGCATTAACCAACTAAATATTTAACAGATACAAACAGCAGCCTTTTTACAGCTTCTCAGTAATGCACTCAAGGGATTTACTGGCCAGTAAACCGTAAACCAGGAACTATTTAACTTTAATCCACTTTGTTAGATGGCGGCACTTCACATTCTTACTAAAAGCCATAAGCATCGGTAAAATGCTTCCGATGGTTTACGATCTCTTGAGATATGTAGTTTTAAAGATAAAAGTAAGAAACGAAGGTGGGAATATGTGATTTTATGAAGCTATTTAGTTTATTGGTCTGTGGAATTGATGTGAGAATAAAGACCAAGATATAATGAAGAATTATTTTGTGAAGTTTTATAGAAGACTTCGCCCGCGACATCGTCCGCAAAAACTGTGATTGCTCGACTAATATGCATGGTATAAATATAATTAAGTAGCTTTCTGCCATTGAATATTTTTTTTAAATTGGATCATTCATTCCGAAAATTACCCCACATACAAGTGCAATAAAGGTGCAGGAATGACTTTAACCTTGAAAAAGTAATTCTTGAACCTTTATGAACTTGGAGGGTTGTATTGATGATTTTGATGATTATAATTCTATAACTACATGCGTGTTACAGCCGCGAATCATATTTTAATCGACATACAACGTAAGAAAATTTGAATTTCGCGGGCTACCCTGGAGCATCCACCTTAAGAGATAGACATATGCTATCGCGGACTTTTTTTAAAACGTTTTAAGAGCAACAATTCCCTCATACATGATTGTTGCGTAACTTTAACTTTACGTTTACCCGACCCCCACCAGCTTCGCCTTGTAACGGATTTTTATACAAACTGTCAGCCCTAAGGGTTGAAATTTCCAAAATCTTTTCTACCGGTTGTCTACGTCATAACTTTTTACCAAATTTTAGTACGATCCATCCAGTGGTTTGACCTGTACGCTGATTGTCAGGACAGACCACTTTACTTATAAGTATAAAAGATCACTAAGGCAATATTTTGTGAGTATTTTCCTAACCTTGTGGGCTTATAAACCCATTTGGCATTTTCCGCGGCTCTGCGTTGGAAGCCTAAAATATATAGGATCAAAAGTAGTTTCAGAACTACCTCTATCGGCCCTATTTCATGAAACTTGGTTCAGTAGTTTAGCCATTAAAATGGCACTAACATACAGACTTACTTTCCGTTTATGAGGATAATCCTCATCCATTTGGAATATGAGGCCTTTTCGGGAAATATTATTTTCCTATAGTGTATAATTTTGTCGTTCTTTTTCCTAGTAACTTAGACTTAGTATCTGACTGACTGCAAACCTAAATCTAGTTCAGTCTAACTTACTATACGATTTTAACTTACGTAGTGGGTCAAACTCAATAAACTTTATCGAATAAAACCTTGTCTTGAAGAAAAACGGACTCTAAAATGCTAACTTTAAAATTGCTTTTCTGTTTTTGTCTTTTAAAGTTTAAGTTAACGAATCCTTTAGCCCTAACTTAGTGGCAGTTGAATTGAAACTTATTGAAACGTAAACACGATTTCGAACTAACTTCGTGTTAATTGGAAAAATTGATTGTGACTAGTTCTTGTTGTTGTAGTCTCTGTTTGTTTTCGCACAGGGTATAATTTTCATTGAACAGTTATTATTAAGAAAATATCTTGCAAAATAGGATAGTTTACTAGCTGTTGCCTGCGATTTCGTTCGCGTGGAAATTTTGATGCGTATGTGTTAGACAAAATAACCGACGATCAATTCTCAGACCTACCAAATATTCACAAAAAAAAAACAGAAATATCGGTCAAGCCGTTTCAAAGGATTTCGATAAGAAACACTGTGACACGAGATTTTTATATATTAGATAAAAATAACGCTTTTCTGGAGTGTACTCAATAGTTACGTAATAGCGCTTTCTGAGAGTTGCTCTAAATAAGTATCTTATGAAATGATGTTTTGTTGTTTGAGTAGTATTCCATCATGATTGTCTGTAGTGATCTTTTTTTTTTTCGGGTGGAAAATTATCAAATGACCCTTCCTGCTCTGGGCGGAGCGGCCCTTCCGCTGTGTCAGACTTATATTGACTAAATCCCATCCATGTTCCTTCATCGCCCTTTGTGTTACGGGGCCACAGTATCACTTTCGAACAGTCCCGCAGCCCTGGCAGGCATCGGCCCTTGCGGACCCCTTCCTTTGGCTGACTCTCTTTGAGGCGCGCGTGGAACACGAACGCGCCGTCGACACGGCCTGTCGTCATAAGACGGACGGACCGCGAGCTAGCCCATAGCTCACCGTCCACAGGCCTGCGCCTACGGTGGCCGGGAGCCAACACGTGGCCCCCGACGCCCGGTGCGTCAACCGCGGTGGCTGGGACGTGAGGTTCTCTCCCTCTTACGTTCCGCCACCTCCTTCGCCAGCATGACGGCGTCCCATTCTCTGTAGCCTGAAGTCAAGATTTTGTGTCCGGTTATAGGCTCGCCCCCATTACATGAGACTTGAAACATAACTGGCGAAATGCAGGTGTACTATTAGGTACACTCCTGCCTAAACTTCCAGGCGTGATGTTACGTTTTGAATGACAACGTCACGTTTTTGTAAAGCCCCCATATTCGTGCAAAGTATGCAGACAGATAAAGGAAGTTATTTCTTTCAAACGAACGATAGGATCCTTATCAAAACAGTTGAATAACTTCCGTTCTGTTCGGAACAAATATAACTTATTGGTAAAGTTTGTTTCAATTTTGTTGTGCTGAACCAAAATATTATGTACATAATTATCTTCAAATATTGATTGTAGGTTTGGTTGTTTCTTTCAAGTTCGCAATCATTTCTGATATTTTTAACCGACTTTCAAAAGGAGGAGGAATTTCGTTCTCGTTCGGAGGAATTTCAAAATTCCAATTCGTCTGAATATTTTTTTGTGTATGTTCAGCGATATTTTCGCCAATTGTGAACCGAATTCGTTGATTCTTCAGAAGTTGGTGGCAAAAAAACTGAATGCAACAAACAAAAGTCAGCGATTTCTGAAGCTAAAGTTATTTATCACTTTTTTGTGATTTTTTGTAGTCGGTTTGTTTTTTGCAAAAAAGTTTTTTGTAGATTTATCTTTTTGTAAAGGAGTTAAGAAAAAAATACTTACGTCTGTTTACAAAACTTGCTATATATTTAACATGAGACTGGTACATATAAGATATTTTGTTCCTTGACATAATAACCCATTAATTAATGCCAATCAATCATGTGTTCGCGGAGACTACAAAGAGGTTTACAATAATATGGGGTTAGTTAGGCATTTCCATTGGTATGTAACCAATGGAAATGCCTGACATAGAATGGAGTGAGATGATGTAGAATGTGACACTTATCTAATTACAATTGTTTGTCATGAATAGTAAATGAGAATTTGCATTCAAGGATACTTTCATAATTTCTAAAGTATCTCACCAAAGTTGAATGAGAATTTGCATCTGAAGATCATTTGAGAATTTCTGGAGGAACTGCTAAAATGTTTGTCTGTATCTAAAAAGCAATAAATGATCGAGACGTCGATATCGTACCAAAACACTGTCTTCGTCGTTACATGGATGGTAGAGCTTTCCTAAATATATAACCTTTCTTGTAACTCGCTATTACTCAATCAAGTCAGCCTATTTTTTTTTTACATTACCCACAGCGCCATCTAGTGCCACACTAAGCAACAAGGCTTGTGTCGTGGACACCAGATAGTTGTAAATACATACTTGTAGTGTCTTGTACTTGTAATGTAGTAAATACATACTTTATCATACATATAAACATCCATGACTCGGAAACAAATGTCCATGCTCATCACACAAACATTTGCTCCTACCGGGATTCGAACCCGGGACCCTAAGAACGTAAGGCAGCCTCAGTACCGCTGCGCACTTTGGGTTGTCGAATTCGGCGTCTATTGTAATTCACATTGGCCTCTCCCAAGATAAACATCAACGCCCTGTCTTCTGATTTCCGCGTCGTCGGGTCTATTCCAACCATATTTTCAAGGTCATCGGTCTATGTAACTAGTAGGCCTTGTGTGCTGAATTATACGCAGGTAAGATAATCTCCATTTCAAATCGATTTTCAACTAAACAGTTATGCAATTACAAATATTCCTGTATTACCTGTAAAAGACTAATAACTCATTAATATATTAATCGCCCAAGATTACTTTGTTACCTCACTAACAAATTTATACACATAGTTTTATCAACTGCTTAATTGAGTGAGGAGAGCCAATTAGTTCGAGAAAGTTCGTTCGGGAACAGTTCGGGCAACAAGAGATATTAGGCTCCGTTCACGGCTTCGGGCGATGCGAAACGCGTGCGTCTTTTGTTTCCTAAAAAGGACTACCGCCGCGCCACGCTTCTTCGCAACTCGCGTCGTAGTTACTCGTGGCACCGAAAGGTACCCAACGGGATCCCGGGGCTGCGGGACTGTTCGAAAGAGATACCGCGGCCCCGGAACACAAAGGGCGATGAAGAAACACGGATGGGTTTTAGTCAGTAAAAGTCTGACACTCCCTCCTGCTCCGCCCAGAGCGGGAAGAGTCATTTGATGATTTCCCATTCGAAAAAAAAAGAAAAGGGTATGGTTACCCTTTTCTTTTCTTTTTCGGATGGGGACGGAACCCTATTACTAAGCCGCCGCTGTCCGTCCGTCCGTCTGTCACCAGGCTGTATCTCATGAACCGTGATAGCAAGACAGTTCAAAATTTCACAGATAATGTATTTCTGACACTGTTTTAAGCTTTCACGGTTTAAAGTAATGTATTTCTGTTGCTGCTATAACAACAAATACTAAAAACAGAATAAAATAAAATTTTAAGGGGGGCTCCCATACAACAAACGTGATTTTTTTGCCGTTTTGTCTAATGTTGATGTTGTTGTTGTTTGTTTGATAGTGGTGGCCCTTCGTGCGCGAGTCTGACTCGCACTTGACCGGTTTTTTCATTTGTTTTGTTCACAGGTAACTGTCGTAACACGCGTGTAGGTTGTGGTTAAGCTAAAAGGTTAGGGGTGTTTGTATGAAATACAGGTATGGGGGAAGCTCCTAGCGAATGAGTGCGGTTTTTTGTGGGCGTTGGTAATTGCTTGGTCCTTTTTGTAAGGCTGAAGAAGTTTGGTAGGCTTTTTTTGAGTAAGTTGGTGTTTGTTAGTTTCGTTTGTTATTTTTGTTTTCATGAAAATTACGCTAATTTAGAGTAAGTTTATTTTAACATAAATACCAGCCTATTACTGTCCCACTGCTGGGCAAAGGCCTCTTCCCATACAGAGAAGGCACGAGCATTGATCACCACACTTGCTCAAGACGGGTTGGCGATTTCAGACTTATATTATTTATAAGTCCAGGTTTCCTCACGATGTTTTCCTTCACCGATGTCTGTGATGTCCAAGATCAACTTAGAAAAGTACATATGAATTGAAAAAGTCACATTGGTACTTGCCCGGATTTGAACCCACAACCTCATATATGGGAGGCGAGGCCTTAACTTCTGGGCCATCACGACATAACATAGCATTTATTTATTTTCAGCCAACTTTTAAAGGAGTAAATGATAGCGTGACGGTTGACAGAGGAGAATGGAAGAAAAAAACGTGTTGTGCCGACCTCAAGTAACCTGGGATATATGCAGGAAGATGATAATTATTAATTTATTTTCAGCCTGAAGAAACTTGGCATAGATATACCTTACATACTAACATACACTTGTTAAAAATACAATTTGTGTTAGTAAACAGAACTTTATTTATTTATTTGGTAGGTACCAACCCAACCAACCAACCAACTCCATACCCTGGAGCTGCATAAGGGAGGCACTCCGGTATCACCGGGTGCCGACCTACCTCCGTCGTGTGGTCGGGGACTACCTGGCGGACAGGTACGTCATCTACCCCGGTCGCAGCGGAGACTGGAACCGGCGAGAGATGTCGTGCGGTGTTCCGCAGGGATCGGTTCTAGGGCCGTCCTTGTGGAACATCGGGTACGACTGGGTGCTGCGCGCCGACCTCCCTAGCGGCGTCAGCGTGGTCTGCTATGCGGACGACACGCTGGTGCTCGCACAGGGGGGGTCGCACGAGGCGGCGGCCGAAGTTATGACACGCGGGGTTGCGATAGTCGTTGAGAGGATCCGGCAACTGGGTCTCGAGGTGGCATTGCACAAGTCCGAGGCCATGTGCTTTCATGGGCCTCGGAATGCGCCACCTCCGGGATCCTTAGTGATGGCAGGAGGGGTTTCCATCGGCGTCGAGTCGACGCTGAAGTACCTGGGACTTGTCCTCGACAGCCGGTGGAACTTCGTGGAGCACTTCCGACGTTTGGCCCCCAGACTGGAGCGGACAGGGGTTGCCTTCAGGCGGCTCCTGCCCAACCTGGGGGGGCCGAACGCCTCCTGCCGGAGGCTCTACGCGGGAGTCGTGCGGTCCATGGCCCTTTACGGGGCCCCGGTGTGGGCACGTTCATTGAGGCGGCGTGCCGCCCACCACTTGAACGTGCCCCAGAAGGTGGTAGCCGTAAGGCTGGTCCGGGGGTACCGCACGATCTCCCGCGAGGCGGCGAACCTCCTTGCCGGATTGCCGCCATGGGATCTGGAGGCAATAGTCCTCGCGCGCCTACATGATTGGCGCGCGGAGGCGCTACGCCGGGGGGAAACTCCGCTGCCGCGGCAAATTGTCGCTCAGCGGACGGACTTCCGGCGGGATCTCATGGCGACATGGAGAGAGCGACTATCGCAACCCCGTGCAGGGCACGCCACAATAGTGGCGATAAGTCCCCTCTTTGAGGAGTGGCTGGAGAGACGCCACGGCGTCCTCACCTTCCGCCTGACGCAGGTTCTTACCGGACATGGATGCTTCGGTAAGTTCCTGCACCGAATCGGGCGGGAGGAGACGCCCGGGTGTCACCATTGTGAGGATCGACCGGAGGACACGGTGGAGCACACAGTGGAGGTGTGCCCCGCTTGGGCGGAGCACCGCCGTGTCCTCGTAACGGCGATTGGCGGCGGCGACCTCTCGCTCCCGGCCTTGGTTCAATCCATGGTCCGGAGCGAGACGGAATGGGACGCCGTCACCTCCTTCTGCGAAGCAGTCATGCTAGCGAAGGAGGTGGCGGAACAGGACAGGGAGAGATCCTCACGTCCCGGCCGCCGCGGGAGACGCCCCGGGCGTCGGGGGCCACGTGGTGGCTTCCGGCCACCGTAGACGCGGGCCTGTGGACGGGGAGCTATGGGCTAGCTCGCCGTCCGTTCGTCTCATGACGACAGGCCGTGTCGACGCCTCAAAGAGAGTCAGCAATAGTGAAGGGGTCCGCAAGGACCGAAGCCTGCCGGGGCTGCGGGACTATTCGAAAGAGATACCGTGGCCCCGGAACACAAAGGGCGATGAAGGAACATGGATGGGTTTTAGTCAGTAAAAGTCTGACACTCCCTCCTGCTCAGCCCAGAGCGGGAGAAGTCATTTGATGATTTCCCATCCGAAAAAAAAAAAAAAAAAAAAAAAAAAAAAGGTACACCAACAGCAATACATACTAAGAATAGGCATGACGACAGAATCAAAAAAATGCAAATCTATTTAGTCCGTCAGTTAGTGTATTGGAGATGAATGGACATGTTTTTTGTTTTTTTTTGTAAATCAATGAATATTAACAAAAGATAAAACGCATCAAAACTCGAGAGTGGGGGCTCGTGACGTCAGAACTAGCTAAAAATTATACCTAGGCGTGACATATTGAGAATTTTAAAAGCGTCATATCTACGTTAATTTTGGTTGACGTATCAAAAGAAAAAACACGGGTCAAATATTTTTTGATAATCTAACTGACGGAATAATTAGATGTTTTTTGTCGTCTCGCCTATTAATGTGAAAAAATGAAAATAACATAAAAGTACTGGTATGTATTATAGGTCATAAGAAAACAAGATATAATTTTACAAATCTTAGTAATAAAATTTGCATAATTAAGTACAATATTAAATAAAATTTACTTAATACTAAATGAAATAATATGAACTATGATGATATACATATGCAAGTGTGATACTTAAAGATTTACATTTTTGTTAAATGGTTGCGCAGTTGCAAATGTATTGAGTTGACAGAAATTTGTTATCTATATTAGTAACACTTCACTTGTGGACTATGCACTCATTTATGTTGCTACGTCTTTGTAACTTAAACTCAGTTAATAATACAGCTTTAGCAAGTAAGTTAGTGGTAGTAGGTTGGCTACAAGTTACGATACATGTATTGCCTTATATTCTAGGTCTCATTTCACTTGAAATCCTAGACTAATACACGCAGTCACGGGAACAACAAACCGCAGTACTCGTACCAAAGACTTTGTGGCTTAGAGTTAATTGAAACAATAAAACATAAACACGTTGTTAGAGACCGCTGTGTTGCTTCGGTTGGCGTAAAGTTGCTAAAACGTTGTTAGCAGGCACTACACGAGCAAGAATAGAGTATAAGATATACACAGCTTCAGGGAAGGTTTTGGCTCTTCCATGTTATTGACGGGGATCGGTAAACATCTGTATTGAAAGTGTTTCATGAAATAATAAATCAAAGTACATATTTTTTTCTAGATTAGTACACGCAGTCACGAGGACAACAAACCGTAGTACTCGTATCAAAGACATTGTGGCTTAAAGTTAATTGAAACAATAGAACATGAACACTTTGTTAGAAACCGCTGCGCGCTGTGTTGCTTCGGTCGGCGTAAAGTTGCCAAAACGTTGATAACAGGCACTACACGAGCAAGAATAAAGTAGATATACACAGCTTCAGGAATGTTTTGGCTCTTCCATGTTATTGGCGGGGATCGGTAAACATCTGTGAAAGTGTTTCATGAAATAATAAATTAAAGAAGGTACTTTTTTTATAAACAAGCCTAGATTAAAATGAAATGAAAGCAATTCGGTTTATCAATCAAAATTGAACGCGTATACAACGTTTTGTGTCCGTGCTCCTAATCGTTGAGGAGACGATCCTGGCTGCAGGATCTAGTCATGGCTGTCATATAAATGTATTATCACCTTTTGGTGAAAGTCCAAAGGTGTGTGCAATATTTCAGGTATATCGGATGGGGGAAACTTGTTTGAAATTCAGTTGCAAGATTTGACCAATACATACTAACCAACTAACTAACAAGGCAAGTTAAATAAAAGCTTAAAATAAAACAAAAAATAGTAAAAAAGCTTCAGCAAGATGGCGCTGGCAGTATTGGTTTTTTTGCTACGCGTCAAAAGATCCATGCACTATAAGTAATGTTACAAGCGATCATCAATCAAGAGACATCAAAAATTAAAACTCTTTTATGTAGATTGTCGTACCTACTTACAAAATCTAATAGAAATAACATATTTTTTTAGACGTCTTTGTTTCACATGAATAAAACGGCTTTTTATTGCATTGAACTGTATGCACAAAAACAAATAGACAAGTATTTGCAAAGAAATTTCTCGTTCCTTATATAAATATTACTGCCGCTCCTTTATTGATTGAAGATCTCATCTGAGTATCGCAATAAAGAATGATTGGATGCTAGTCATAACGAGTAAGTATGATACAATATAAGTATGATAAGATCAATATATACGTACCTAACGTATAAAGGGTGATGTAAAACACCTTTTAACGAAGTCGAAAGGCACTTGTTCTCCTCGTCATTGCGATCATGTTTATGTCCTACACCATACCTGGGAACATTCTAGTTACGGAAATATTGGGGATCAAAGTTTTGTTATCAAAGTTTTTGTAGTTTTTAAATACAAGTTTTTATTGTAAGATTTTTACTTTAAAAACCTCCACGACCCCCGTACTTTTCAATCCATCCATCAGCACAATGTTTTGAGTGCGTTACATTGAGTTCTACCACAAAACATGATTTTTCACCCCAAAAGAAAGAGTCGTTTCCCAGCAATAATTTTTGCGTAAAGTTACCTAATTTGATGTACAGAATGCTTGGTTGACGGCTTCGTGATGAGGTGGTTTACACCCTGTACATTGATCATATCATACTTATTTATATGTTTGTGGACGCCTGAGGGTGTACATTGCCGACGAGGTCGACCGCGGCGAAGGTGGTGTGACGACCTGATCATGTTTTCGGGGCAAGCGTGGCCAGATATTGCACAGAATAGAGAAGTATGGAAGAAGAAGACATGCTGCGCTGACCCCAAATGAATTGGGATAAGGGTAGGAGAATGATGATGAGAGAGGTTTGGAGGGAAAACTCGCAGGCCCAGCAGTGGGACACAATGTAGGCTATCAAAAAAAAAAAATTGTGGACTGTGGAATATTTAGTTACTTTTTATAAGTAGAAACCTCCTGTATTTTGTGCCTTACCGCATTTAAATCAATATGTTACTACACTGTCCCAACTTAGGGGAAATTTGTGCCACAGTTCAGACATAACACATACATACAGAACATCCCGCCTGTAATCCCTGAAGGGTTAGCAGGAGGTGTACCCATAGTACACACAAATTTCGCCAGTTATTTTTAATTGGAATTAATTTATTAATAGGTAACTTTAGTATATTAATTGTGCATGCTGTGGTCTCCTGTAATTGAAGGTGTATATTGACAATACCTACGAAATACTTTGTTATTATCGATACTGAAAACGGGATATTTACCATGTTTATGTACTGTTGGTACTGTTGTTGTTTGAGTTCCCGATATTTCGGCGCTGTTGCAAGCACCATGATCACGGATATTCTGAAGTATTGCAGGTGGGTCCGTTTTAAGTGTTAATAATAATGTTAGTGACCATGTCGGTCTAAAAGCTTATAGTTTATGTGGTACATTTTCTGAAATATGTAATGTTTTGTGTATATCTTTTACTGGTAATCCTAAAATAAATAAAATATAATAGGGATGACTAAAAAAATATAATACTGTTTAGTCCGTCGGTTAGATTATCGAATAATATTGGATACGTGTTTATTGTTTTATCAAATTAATAAAAATTGACGAAGATAAAACGTGTCAAAGATCATGAATGGGGGCTTGTGACGTCACATTTGAGTAAAAAATGTACTCAATGTGACGTCACAAAAGTTTTCAACACACTGTATCGTCTTCATTTTTTGTTTACGTGAAAAAAGAAAAATTAATGTGTCCAATTTTTTTTGGAAATCTATCTGACGGACTAATTATTTGTTTTTTTTGTCATCTACCCTATTTCCATGTAATAGGGGCGAGCCAATTTCCATCAACTTGTCACGAATCCACACTTCTGGCGGTTACCGAGAAATTCCTAATAGGAAATACTAATATACACTCAGAGAGACAAGGTATAAGTTTTTGGTAAATGTAACAACAATACCAAAAACTTCCGAAAAATATCCGTTTCCAAAGAATCCGTTGATACCCAAACTAAATAAATAATACAACGTTCTGATACAAAACACTGTAACAGAAAGACAAAGTTGAACGAACATTTGATGAAAAAACTTTCTCAATGTTATGATTAGTGAACGATAAAGTTGTAACTAGGTTTCGCGTTTATTAAAAGTAAGAGGGTAGCTAGAGAATTGTTGAGCTGAAGTATCCTTTGACATCTGCAGTACAGATTTTTTTGTATATTTTTCTGCGGCTGTCAGTACTAAGAGTAACAGTGGGTTTGTGGACCCACTGGAAACTTTTTAAGTACTGTCTGGATCATTATTTAAATAAATATAAAATAAATATCTCTGGACATTAACAAACAGCGCCATCTAGTGCCACACTAAGCAACGAGGCTTGTGTCGTGGACACCAGATAGTTGATATACTACATAGATACTTTTTGTTTGTAAATACATACTTATTATACATATTATAAACATCCATGTTACCCCATGTCAATTAAATTATTTAACAAATTACCTAATGAAATAAAAGACCTACCCATTAGTTTATTTCGAAAAAAATTGTACGCCTGGTTAGTCAATAAATGTTTCTACACAACCCAGTAGGCTTAGCCAAGTTGACAATCTACAATCGTTAACGCTAATAGAAAACTAACCAAATGTATGGGAATGACATCTATCATCGTTAAGTCACGTGGTCAAAACAAACGAATGGAAATTTTAAAGTTTAGTCAAAACTGTATGATGGCTACGATTTATATGGGATGTAGGGATCACGATTGTAGAAACGAATACATTTCATTCTATCATCTTGATCGATGTAAACTTGTCTACGAAAGTTTATATTCGTTTGTTTTGACCACGTGACTTAACGTTTACGATTGTAGAAAGAGAATCGATACGAATCGTTTGTAACTTGGCTAGGCCTACAGGAATACCTTAGTTATAAGAATAGAAAATGATTATAACACCTCACTAAGTTCCTATTGTAGTGCAATAATAGATAGATAAGTTAGTACCTATGCATAGTTATATCACCCATTTTCGTTTAATGGTTATTCTAAGCTTTTATTTTATATTTCGTATACCAGAAATGGTTAATATGAGGATCCTCATTGTTATATTATGCAATGTAACATTTATGTACCATCTATTTACCCATATTAAGCGAATAAATTATTTGATTTGATTGATTTGATTGATGACTCGGAAACAAATGTCCATGCTCATCACACAAACATTTGCTCCAACCGGGATTCGAACCCGGGACCCTAAGAACGTAAGGCAGCCTCACTACTGCTGCGCCATTCGGGTCGTCATATTTAAGAGGCCTTTTTTAATTTCATTGTAAATGTGGGTTTTTGACTGAGGAATTGGGAGTTTGGCCTTACTGTCAAACGCCATGGAAACGTCAGCGCTATACAGGGCGAATTTTTCAAGTGGTCTTGGATGTTCAAATACGAAACTATAATTATGAGGAATTGCGAAATATTCTCAAAGGAGTCTTCAGCCCGATTTTGATGAAAAGTAAAACTGTATCACTTTTGAATTTGCCAAAAGCGGTTTCCTACGGTGGTGAAATTGAATAACGGGCGTAAACGTCATTCAATTTGAAACTATGCTGTTATAGCATTATCTGGCAATATAGTTGAGCCATAAACCCCTTTCCGAATAGTTTTTTCACAAACACAAACATTCCGCAGGTTACGCAGTCGAAAGTTCTTGGGACACGCCACAGAATAGATTTGTTCAGTAGGGTAACTTTATTCTCTTTCTCTTATTGGTGTGAGATAAAGTTTTTCTCCTAGTAGATAGAGTACCTAGGTAGTTCTGATTAATAACGTCCGTTCATCGGGCCTAAAATGGCCGCTTTAGCAGAATCACAATAGGAATCACGTTAAAAAATTCACTTCTTAAAATGGACTTGAGAGAGGAACCTCCTAACAATACGTGCCGTGTCCAGAAGTATAACTGCTTTCTGCATCAAGCCCTTTTTTTTTTTTTTTTTTTTGGATGGGAAATCATCAAATGACTTCTCCCGCTCTGGGCGGAGCAGGAGGGAGTGTCAGACTTTTACTGACTAAAACCCATCCATGTTCCTTCCTCGCCCTTTGTGTTCCGGGGCCACGGTATCTCTTTCGAATACTCCTGCAGCCCGGGCAGGCTTCGGTCCTTGCGGACCCCTTCCCTATTGCTGACTCTCTTTGAGGCGCGCGTGGAACACGAACGCGCCGTCGACACGGCCTGTCGTCATGAGACGTACGGACGGCGAGCTAGCCCATAGCTCCCCGTCCACAGGCCCGCGCCTACGGTGGCCGGAAGCCACCACGTGGCCCCCGACGCCCGGGGCGTCTCCCGCGGCGGCCGGAACGTGAGGATCTCTCCCTGTCCTGTTCCGCCACCTCCTTCGCTAGCATGACTGCTTCGCAGAAGGAGGTGACGGCGTCCCATTCCGTCTCGCTCCGGACCATGGATTGAACCAAGGCCGGGAGCGAGAGGTCGCCGCCGCGCGCAAGCGGGGCACACCTCCACCGTGTCCTCCGGTCGATCCTTACAATGGTAACACCCGAGCGTTTCCTCCCGCCCGATTCGGTGCAGGAACTTACCGAAACATCCGTGTCCGGTAAGAACCTGCGTCAGGCGGAAGGTGAGGACGCCGTGGCGTCTCTCCAGCCACTCCTCAAAGAGGGGACTTATCGCCACTATTGTGGCGTGCCCTTGCATCAAGCCCTTGATCCTTTATTATTATTTCAATATCAAATGGTCCTTCTGTCTTATATCATTATATAGTCACATTAAACACGCGTCCCGTAACGACCGTCGGGCCGCGATCCTCTTTTATAGCCTAGAAAGAGGTGTCGTTAACGTGAACGAATGATACTACTCTTTATTGTTACACTATATACAAAACTCCGCGGTTACCCTTTATGAGTCGTTCACGAATATTTTGTGGCGTTTTTATTAATTCGTTTTGGTTATACAAACCTTTTAGGGTTTTAATTTCAAATTGTTTTTGTTCTTGCGTTCATTATCAGACTTTTGTATAAGGGTTAAACCTTTTGCATTTTACCTAGTTCACAATTACATAGGCATTCTGGACTGAAATACTTTACATACATAGACTCACATGGGTTAGATTAGAAGTACAGAATTCGTAATACAAAAGTGCTGAACTTACAGAAACAAAAAGGTCTATGTAAGGATCCTCCTTATATAGGTACTCGTTTCTGTTTGTTTATTGCATACACCTGCATAGCTATTCACAACGCTTCGATTCGATTCGGAAAGTCGTATGTCCATCTTTTTTTGACATTACAAAATCGAGCGAGATAGACATAGAAATACGAATAAGGGGCCTGCTCTGGGAAATTACTACAAAATGTTTAATTTACAAAAGAAACCTTAACGAGAATTGCTTAACGTGGTTATCAAACCCAGACTACTATTGTTACTACCACTAAAATCTAGATTAATCTTACAGTTTATAAGTAAAATATAGAAGCGGTTAACCCATATTTTTATGTGAGTTCGTAAACCCCACATTTTAATATGTCGTGCCAAGTAACAATAAAATAACTTGATTACGAGGGAACCCTTTTACATGTTTATTAGAAGATTTCCTCGTCAAGCTGACTCCTGAGTACAGTTCCATGTTATTCTTCATATAAGGAGTCATATATAAAGTGGTGTGAGACCGTTAAATATCTCTGCCTTATACAGAAGAAGGTTTTACCACCAGTTGCTTTGAAAACCTTGGAATAAGTTCGTTCAGTTTGTTTTGAAAGTTAGTTGGTGAAGGTTTTGGTTTTCTTATGATTCGCAGGTATTTATTGATTTTTTAATCAAGAGCATTGACACTATGATACATATACTGAAGAGTAAAAATACAATGATCATGTGAGTCAAATTAAAATAAGTTAAAATTAATACCAAAAAAGCTGAACTTTTATGATAGACAGGAAACACAAAGTTGTTCTGACTAATCAATTTTGTGTTCTATTATCTACGTATTTACGATCATACAAACATACATATACTCACGCCTTTTGTAGGTAGGTAGAAACTACAGAACGCCACCTTCTACGACCCTCACATGCTCCTTACGATCATGCATGGAGAACTTCAGCAAAAACCTATAGTTTTTTCACTATTAATAGCAACACTTCTTCATAGAGACTCGCTATAACCCTCATTTCATCTCAGTCAACCACAAAGCATGTAATTCTTGGCTGCGAGCGACCGGAGTCTCGACACAGACGCGCCAATGCCATGCCGCGACGCAACTTGAATATTTATGTTCAATTGTACAAGCACCACACTTAACAACGTTTACATCTTACACAAATAATTATTATGGAGTGCTTTTAAAGCCTTAATGAGTGACGATTTTTAAAGTAAGTCTGACGCTGCTGGGGGCTGACACAAATTTTGTTGACTGACTGTTCATTTTATCACGGTATGCATTTATTGTGCGAATCGCCAATGTGTGTGCCTGTGGAGTTCACTTCCGGTTACTCTGTTTGCCGATCATTTTCATCTAGATCTCTTCAAGGTTCGAGTGAATCGGTTTCTTCTAGATAAGCGTGCTCCATTCTAGGCTGCATCATCGCTTCACACCAGGCGAGTTGCAGCCAAACGCAAGACAAATTGGTGTAAAAAAAAAGATGAATTCTCATATACTCAGCGTATCCAGTGCTGGGACACAGGTAACCCCCCTGTGAGAAAGAGTGGGCCATAATTCACCACGAGAGCCCGATGCGTGTTGCTAGATGCCACATGTCTTCCAGTTTATGATTCTAGGATATATCGGTAACCATTTTTATTTTCGGATGGGAAATCATCAAAGGACTCCTCCCGCTCGCTCTGGGCGGAGCAGGAGGGAGTGTCAGACTTTTACTGACTAAAACCCATCTATGTTCCTTCATCGCCCTTTGTGTTCCGGGGCCACGGTATCTCTTGCGAACAGTCCCGCAGCCCCGGCATACATCGGCCCTTGCTTTGGACCCCTTCCTTTTTGCTGACTCTCTTTGAGGCGCGCGTGGAACACGAACGCGCCGTCGACACGGCCTGTCGTCATGAGACGGACGGACGGCGAGCTAGCCACATATCGGTATCCTCACGACGTTTCCTTCCTAAGTTCTCCCACTGCTCTTACACGCTCTCATAGGTAAAGTATGATAGAAGCAGATGGTTGTCTGTCATGTGGTCTCAAACTAAAGTGCTCGTAAGTCTAATAATAGTTTTTTGAAATTGTTGATTTGATAGGAATAGTTTTCGTTTCATATTTTTTTACAGTTGCCGTTGTTAGTTCATCATATCGCCGAATTGGATATGTTTGCTCACAGAATGATGGATCTAGACTTCAACCCACTCCTGAAACATTATATTCCAATTCAATGAGTATGAAATATTAGCTATGTAAATATTTCACTCCGGCGACGACAACACGGCGCTAGTTTACTTACTCTATGAATATTTATAGTTCAACCACACTACACACAAACAATTCTTTAAATAATTGTAATGACGTGAATCTACTGAAAATGACGTAAGCCTAATCAAACTGAAAGGTTGAAGTGAAGATTGTGGGCGGCTGCTGTCATTATCATTTAATTTTAAGTATTGATAATAGATACATCACTTGCTTATTCATAATTGATGAGAATCGAAAGGTTAGTTTCTTATTAAGAAGGAACAAATAAATAAAGTG
Source organism: Xestia rhomboidea (assembly GCA_963853795.1). Taxonomy (NCBI): domain Eukaryota; kingdom Metazoa; phylum Arthropoda; class Insecta; order Lepidoptera; family Noctuidae; genus Xestia; species Xestia rhomboidea. Next base: position 16,264,935 of record OY970761.1, read on the forward strand.
AATGTTTCAGTTGAATTCGCACCGCGGACCGTTTACTAAGAGATGACATGGAAACTGAAGTCTTTATCGCGTTCAGTTTTAATCGTGTAATTCGCCCTAAGCAAGTATGACACTTAGCATTTGTTCCCAAGTGGCAACGGTCTTGACTTCCCGAGTTGCAGGAATGGGTTCGAACCCATATAGGCGAATTATTTTGTGTAATTTATGTCACCAACACTGCTATCAAAACGGAAAACATCGTGAAGAAATCGGCATGTCTTAGAACCCAAAAAATCTAAGAAAGGTGACATCTACCACTACTGGGCCCGCGTGGCGGATTACAGCCCATTCCCTGCGGAGAGAGGCCTGTCTCCCAGCAGTAGGTACATTATAGTGGGATTATGCCAAGGAGCGGGCCATGCACGGCATAACCCTTCTAGATCGAGTGCGTAATACCGAAATCTGCCGTCGGACGAAAGTTTACGACGTCGGCGATCGGGCGGTGCGTCGACATCTGGCTAGACGTGGAGATGCCCGATGGAGCAAGGTTACGATGGCTAGTTGGTCAACGATATCGTCAAAATCGCGGAAAACACCTGGATAAGGGAAGCACAGAAGCGGGAAGTGAGGCGTAAGAAATGGGAGGCTTAAGCCGGATTCAGACGTGTGTAAGTAGTCTGTTAATTGATTTGAGATATTATTTCAATAAGGACAATGTCGAAAATAGTTTGACAGTGAAAAATGCTCTGCGCTGCGCTCCGCCATATGTGCACCAGCCCTAACACGTAATGTCGTGAAATGTAACGCGAATTCTTGTGTGTGGACGGCACTACGAGCATTACATGTAACGCTTGCGCCGGCGCTCGCCGTGATCCATCGGCTGTCGGTTTTTAGCGCGAAGACAAAGGCGATCGCAGTGCCGTCCACACTGTTGATGCTAAATTACACGTAATCTTACGTTACGCGTTACACACGTCTGGACCCGCCTTTAGTCCCAGCAGTGGGTGATTTCGGGCTGATAATGATGATGGCGATGATGATGCATATGTTTAGGATAATACTGTATGCAGTCATCACTACAGTCTATTTAGCAGTACCTAGGTATTTAGAATCTGCGTAGATATATCGTCATTCCGCTATCATAAACAAACGCACACCGCGTTATATTTCAGTAATATCTTGCTGAAAGATAACTACCGCCTGCGTGAGCACTATTCGACAGTTGGAATCCGACATTGTTAATTGAGTGGGTACTAGTTAACTAGCAGTTCGTTATCTGGTTTATGGATTCGGCTCGTATACTGCAAATCGATTATACAGTTGTTAGTCTGAATCTGCTGTCTGTCTGTCTGAGTTATTGTCAGTCATTTTGCAGACGACTGACCAAGAGGTAGTTCCGTGCTTTACCTAAAAGAATTGAATTATTGCACACATCAAAAACTCGGCGAAGGCGAGTCCATTTGCACATACAAACCTGAGTTCTTTTAATTTTCTTGTAAATAAATAAACTTGATTTTGCCTCCAACGAGGAATCAAACCTAGTCTAAAGCTTTGATGAACCTTAGCGGCCAATCTAGATAGGCTGATACGTAATTATTTAAGGTTCCTTGGCAACTTTTTCCAAGTGTACCTGTTCCGAGCTGTCTATGCATCAAAATTGTATTCGTACCAAATGATTATGTATACTGCAATATTGTAAAGTCACTACATTACGAGTACCGCAACCGCTGGCGTTAACCTTTCCGCAAACAATGTGCAGACTGCAGAGAACACAGTTTAATTAAATTAATAAACTAGCAGGCGCTCCCAGCTCCAATATCCAATAGAGTATCGGCCACCAAAGGACAGGGGCTCGTTAACAAGCGAATGGGGGTAGTGTCATGTATGTGACCATTTGAGGTTCATTTAACACGTTTACATAGTCGATATCCTAACTGCTTTATCACTTTCAACAACAATTTCTAGTGAATGGCAACTTCACTTCTTTCACCAATAAAAAGCCACGTCTTTACTGAGTAACATAGGCTATATTTTATCCCCGTACTCCCACGGGAACGGGAACTACGCGGGTGAAACCGCGAGACGTCCGCTAGTTCTCAATAAAGGCCTTATTATGAAGCGATTCTACAGCTAAAATATTAAAGGTATTATTAATTTCATTTGGAGCATCTTACCTCTACTTAAAAAAGTAGAGGTAAGATGCTCCAAATGAAATTGAGGTTGCAGGAGATATCTTTATTGAAATAGATGCCTGTATCTGTCTGTATGTCTTTATTTTATAGGCGTCTGATTAATATGGTTGTAATAAATAACAATATCGAATCATATGTCATTTCATGTCAGTCAGGAAACCAGCATGCCTAAGACAGATTTTTCGACGGCATGTTAACTCAGACACCAGGTTAGGCACTGACGAAGAAGAAGTTATGTCATTTGTAACCTTTTTTTGTGTTTATGTTCAGTGATATCTTCCCCAATTGTGAATCGATTTTGATGGTTCTTTTTTTGTTTGGAAGAATATTATTTTGCGGTGGTCCCGTTTAAGTTTGGTGAAGATCTGATGCTGATTTTCGGAGATATACAAGGGAACTCTTCAAAATAGTCGGCAAATTGGTCGTGAATTGGCGTGATGTTATGTAATGATGTTGTGTAAACAATAAACGTCCAAGCGATTGCAGCAATCACGACTGATTTGCTGTCTATCATATTAAAGAGTTCCTTAAAAATAAAAAAAATAAAAAACAAAAAATAAGTCCGGCTTCAAAAACACAAAAAAAGTGAAAAATAACTTAAGCAGAAGTCAGTGAAAAAAATTTTTCTGTGTTTTTGAAGTCGGTTTTAAATTTGCAAAAAAAAATAATTTTTGTTTAAGATGTTTGCTACATGAAAACTAGATTTAATGAAACACTAGTTCCTGATAACGAGCTTATCATTTTGCTTAGAGCGGCGGCTCATAAAAAACGTTCAGGCGCGTGACATCGCGCACATGCCTGAGATACTGGGCGCCGATCCATATCGCCAGATGTGCAATGAGACGTGTCGAGATCCAAGTCTCGCGACGTCTCGTCTCGACTGTGTCTGGTATGCGGGTGATTAATAGTCGTCTCTAACCCTTCAAAGACTTTGAAGACGGGTATTTTTCGGTCGTTTGACAATAGATCCTGTTTCATTGCAACTTTGCAATGTAACCTTTGGATATATTTTTTACCCCAATAGCTAAGCAATGACGTTTGTAGATTTCTGACAGTTGTTACTTGTAGTCAGAAGCTCGAAAGTCTGACAACCAGGTTTTCCCAATAATTGGGTTGTAACAGCCTCACGAGTCCTTCTTCAGGGTTAAGCAGCGTTTGCTAAGGACGGTCAGTAGATTGGCGACCATTCATTACATTCCGGATAGTCGTTACAGGTATTCACTGGCCCGAAATTCTGATAACCAGTCTTACCAAGGGGTATCGTATTATCCAGTAATAGCCGAGCTGTGGAGGTCTGATTGGCAGTCGCTCCATGTGTATGTACTCCTGGTATTTAGCTGCATCAGGTTAGACTGGAAGCCGACCCCAACATAAGTCTGTAGTCGGGAACAGGCTAGGCAGATGATGATGATGATGATGAAGCAAGCATGTACCCAAAAGTAGAGCGTTTACTTTCAAGGAGTATCAAAAAATATCGACCGTTTTTCCTAAAATTTGGTCGAAGTACGGAATTTGGCATGACTACATTCAATTATTATTATTTCACTTGAGCGAGGTATTCCTCAGAGCGCACCTATTTTTAAGCGCAACCATCTAAGCGCAACTAAATTATTCCTCGAAGCGCAACCATTGGTTGCGCTTAAAAATTCAAATTAAAAATATTACTTTCCAGAGCTTCCTCAGAGCGCAACCATGCATGATAAAAGAATAGAGAGGGGTACGATGGATTCATTAATTATATCCATAGACAGTTTTAAATCAACTGTCAAAATTGTTATTTATTAAAAACGGACTACCAGACAAATAGAAAGAACAGTGGCGATAGCCCAAAAAAGGACTATCTACCCCTAAACTTTCGCACGTTTTACAGACAATTTGCGTGTTAATCCAGAAACGTTTTCCAGCCTTCTTGGTAGTTCAGAGCCAAACATAATACCTTAATTACCGAAACAGATGTTCCTTCCAATATAGTGAACCACTAATAGTAATTAGTATATTAGGAATGTTACGAGCACTTAGGGCTGGAATGGATACCTATTTACAAGTAAATGTTCATTAGAAGTAACTGTTTGGAGAGAATCTCGTTAGGACGGAGTTTTTGTTACGCGACATCGACAACTTTGTGCGTAGTAGCAGTTCCTAAGCGCAATAAAAAATGTCATCGGCCATTTGGCGATTGCTTAAGTTGCAAGACTTTTCTAACAACGGGTTGCTTAGCAATATTATTATTAGATAGATTAGTACTTTCAAAACGGTGAAGGAAAACATCGTGAGGAAACCGGCATGTCATGAAAACATGTGACATCTACCAATCCGCACTGGGCCCGCGTGGTGGATTATAGCCCCTTACCTCGCCTAGAGAGGAGGCCTGTGTCCCAGCAGTGGGAACATTAATTAGGCTGATGATGATGATGAAGATGATTAGTAACAACACTTTGGCCAACCCGGGAATCGAACCCAGGACCTCATGTTCAGCAGTAGTAAAAAAGAAACATTTTAATTCTTAAATCTTTATTTACATAATACGAGTAGTATGTCTTTGTAGCTATTTACGTTTTTATAAAGTAGGTTATGAAACTAAATGGTATGGTAATATTACTGAAGCGGCTGGTCGCAAGCTCGTTTGCCAAAAAATCTCCCGGGAATGTTCCATTATGTAGCATGAAATATGGTTAAAGGCTTTTAAAATTGAATGAGAATTGTTAAGTCTTGTTTTTGGGTCATTAAAGACCGATCTTAAGTGGAAATTAATTATTTCCTTCTTGTTAATGTTGGTCGGCGTTTGAATTAAGATTTAGGTACTATCTACGGGAAGACGTAGGTACGCACTTTGTTCTTTTTACAAGATCATCATTCAAGATATAGTCAAGATTTAACCTTGTTTTAGAAATATTTGATAACAAAAGATAAGTTTATTTATATCCAACAAACATCTCATGTGTTGTCAAGACACTTAAATTTTATGATAAAGTATAAATGGCTACATCCCGTCTGGTAAACTTTCCTGATTCGCCGAATTAACAAAAAACCATCACTAAAGTGGCGTTTGGTAACTATATTTTTAATCTACTTGGTATACAACAAAGCTTTTCATGTTTTTGTTTGTTAGGTCTTCTAAAGTAGATAATGAAATTCGATGTAGTTTTCACCATCATTATGAGCATTTAGCCATTTATTCTGAAAGATCTATACGTGGCAATGCTGCCAGCCTTCTGGGCACTTTTCCTAATGACAGCCACGTGGACGAATTTTTTGACGCCCTGTAATTATTTTTGCCTTTTGATACTTGTACATATTTTTATTATTATTTTAGATTGTAAAAACATTCTTGAAGAGTCATGCATAATGCAATCCATTGCTGGACATAGTATTTACCGAAGCTGCGCCAGAACAACCTTTCCTCATGTGTAGTTTGTCAATAATGAATTCAAATAAACTCTGTATGTGTTATTTAATGTAGACTTCGATTATTCATCATCTGCCCAGCCTTTTCCCAACTATGTTGGGGTCGGCTTCCAGTCTAACCGGATGCAGCTGAATACCAGTATTTTACATGGAGCGACTGCTTATCTGACCTCCACAACCCAGTTTGTACTAGGTAATACATTACCCCTTGGTAAGACTGGTTGTCAGACTTTTTGGTCACTGAATACCTGTAACGACTGTCAAAGAATTTAGCATGAAAATCTCGATTTTTCAACATGTCGCCATTGTACAATAATTTCGAAGAAGATAACTAAATAATCCAATTCCTTTCCGCTTCGTTATTATCTCTCAAACAATCTTTTTATCCAATTATCACCCAGGGAATTGGTCGTGATCGATTGCTTTCTATAGGAAAACTAAAACTTAAGGTTCAGAGTTATTGTGAGATCCCTTTGGGGATTTGGCAATCATCGGAAAAATTGGTGGACAGCTACTTACAGACCGGCTTTTATGAATGGAATCGATGGGCATTTGTTTTTTTTACGAGTGTGGAATAACAGAGACTGGGCAAACGTTATCTTTGGATTTATAGCGAGGTATTAGTGTAAGATGAACCACACCGATATTTGTCCATAGACCACTTCACTTCATCCATAGAGATCTACGCTTTGGTATGGGTAACTACAGTACTTTCAACTTTATGCCTTGTGACTGTAGCTTTGTTTTTCTGACATTAAAAAGTGACTGTAATGGTCCTATTGAATAAATAGAGTTTGAGTTTGACTTCCCATACAAATGTGCCCAGGCTTCTTTACCATAGAACTTAACAGGCTGTTTGCTACTTCAATTGCGTGAATTAATAATTTAGTGCTGAAGTACTATTCAAAACTTGTAATAAACATCTATAAACTGGGCTTTAGGGGCTTAGTAAGGTATAAACAGCGTCTGTCTTGTACACTTAACTAACTTTACCAACTTGTGGTTTCGCGATGGCTCAACACAGCTTATTTGTTTAATACTTCGTTGTTACAATCTTCTTTAAAAACTTCACAATTTACACCAAAGGGATCCGAGGTACTGTATGCTTAAATACAACATTTTGTTTCTCTTTCAAGTTTTTTTACTTCTTTTTGTTCTACACATCCGACACACTATGGACACCTTGCATTCGGTAACGCAGATTCTAGCTGACTAATCATTTTATCACGATAAGAATAAGAATAATTTATTTAAAAAGTAGGTAAGTATTACAAAAGTGTACATTTGGGTGCAGTAGTGTTATTTCAGACAATTGTATAATTAGTGCTTATAAGTAAACTATAACTAAAATATTTATAACAGTTGTAAGTAACGATAATGTCGAATTCAAATGTTAGGTAGCGACCTGCCTGATCTAGGTTTATTTAAATCTGTGTTTCAGGCCATCACTTTACATTGCATAATTTAATTAGGAAAGTAAACGATGGTCAACGGGAACTGCGTTGTCAGTCACTGAGGCGATTTCTGACTCGACATAGCTCGTCCGCGCGTTCTCACGTTGAATTGGCGCATTTTTTTTTTCGGATGTCATATATTCAAATGACCCCTCCCGCTTACACAGCCTTACACGCGTACACCGACTGACCGCGCGACTCACCGCTGCAATCTTCGCCACCTCCGCCCGACCGCGCGGACGAGCGTTGTCATGGTTATTTGTAAACACTATTTTGGTTATCAGTAATTCAATTGCATTGATATTTAATAATGACCACAACAATAAATAAACATCCAAGGCGTCTTAACTTACAGTATGAAGGAACGCGTGAAGAGACATTAACACAAAGATTTATAGCTCTTAAGATAGACGCCTGTAAGTTCTCGCGCGCAATATTGCGTGATGGCCGCCACAAGTCGGATTAAATAGGCAGGAATTAGCTACATTCCAAATAAATGAGATTCGACACGCGAAACGCGATGCAGTGAGAAAGGAAGTTTCTTTGCATATTCTTGCAAATATTTTTGTGACAATGTTGTTTAGTTTCTCACAAAGTATAGCTCCTTTTGGTATAGTAAGTGTCGTTTCAGATGGTTTGATGGCTAAAACGTTAGGACAAAATGTTAGAGTCAAAAATTATGACATGAAAGTCTCAGAGCTGCAGTGTTTAAATAATTCTGTTATCCGGAACTTTTTTTTTTTTAAATAAATGACAGCACATTTATGCATTATTTTGCAAATATGGGACTTTGAACATAGATTCTTATTATTATTCTTTATTTCACACAAAATTAAAAGATAAATACACAAATTGCAGCCCAGAATTGGGTTTTCTACAGCAAATCTTACTTCGATTGCGAGAAGCCCTATTAAATAGTTTTGTATTCATAGTTCTGGCCTTTTAGGGGGACTACAGGAGCTAAACGTGAGTTTTATAATGCAAAGAAGCATATGATTCACTACAATAAACAAAATCAGAAAAATATATAATATTCTTCAGGATAATATGCTAGTATGATAGTGTTTTGAAAACATAATACAACTAATTTAACTCGATAAAAAAAATCACGAATTTATCTCTAAAAAATTCTTTTAACGAGTAAAAACCATACTAAAATGCATGCGATCATTCTGTTTTTTTGGCAATAATTCTACAAGCAACATAATTATTAGTGTTTTAGTTTTTTAGTCCAATCAATAGAGTTTTTGTAAATCGCAAAAAAACACTAATTTCGCACTATTCGGCCCGCAGTGACTGACGTAACAACCACTTTGTAGTGCAAGCTAATTAGAACTTTATTTTAACAGTATTTCAAACGAAGTTTGAACCACCACAAATAGAGTTGCTAATTTAGCTCCTGTAGTCGCCTTAAAACAATTGCAAAGAGACTCTTGATAGAGCCAAACCTTGGGGACTCATTCATTAAGTAAGAAAATGGGTCAAGGCTAAGAGAATCTTCCAGGGCGTACTGAAGGAAGAGGCAACGTGGATATGTGCCTCGCATATTAACTCGGACACGAACGAAGGAGGCTCTCAACTAAATTAGTTGATCAAATTGATAGAATACAACTATTTACTAGACTCCTCGCCTGCCACCACCATCGCTCTTAGACATTCAAGACAACCACAACTAATCATTCAAATGATTCACTGAAACAACATAACATAACATCACGCCTGTAATACCTGAAGGATTAGGTAGAGGTGTACCTAATATAGTGCACCCACATTTCGCCAGTTATGTTTATGGTGGCCCCCGGCCACCGGAGGCACGGGCCTGTGGACGGTGAGCTATGGTCTAGCTCGCCGTCCTTCCGTCTTATGACGACAGGCCGTGTCGTCGGCGCGTTCGTGTTCCACGCGCGCCTCAAAGAGAGTCAGCAATAAGGAAGGGGTCCGCAAGGGCCGAAGCCTGCCGAGGCTGCGGGACTATTCGAAAGAGATACCGTGGCCCCGGAACACAAAGGGCGATGAAGGAACATGGATGGGTTTTAGTCAGTAAAAGTCTGACACTCCCTCCTGCTCCGCCCAGACCGGGAGAAGTCATTTGATGATTTCCCATCCGAAAAAAAAAAGGTCCCAAGTTATAGGGAGATCCTATTGCAATCAACCAGGTATGAATCCAGACTCCGTGGCTGCTACTGAGAAATTCCGGCCCCATTAACACTTTGCCCGACCCGGGGCTCGAACCTAGGACATCATGCTTAGCAGTCGCCACTAGACCAATGCGGCAGTCACTGCAATAATTTTAGATAGTGTCAGCTCGTAGCGTCCAAAAAAAATATTATGCCCAAATTATAGACTATTTTGGTAAGGGAAGAATCGAAAAGTACCAACTAATTATTATGAATAAATATGGAAACTAAATGTTCTGTTAAATTTGCTTTCTTTCCCAATTTACGTCAGCATGTAGTAAAACAGACAGAAAACAAAAGAAATCCTACATGAACCCTTTCAAGTAACGGTAACCTTTCAAGAGCTACTCTTAATCATTAATTAAATTTAATATTTGGTTATTTATGGCAACTAGGCCCAATTGTTAGTAACATTATTCCAAAAAACTATTGTTAGTAAACAAAACACAGAAAAAAATTGAAGCCTACAAAAATATCATGCTTTGCATAACAACCACTCTGCTATCTACAGCAAAAATCTATGCGTGCAGCTCATAAATATCCAAATGGGTCCCCTTAATATAAAGATCTGATAATATTTTGGACGTAGGTACATTAACTGTATGGAAATGTAAGAAACTGGAGTTATTTTGGGAGTGTAAAGTAACTGTGTCACGCAACTTTTGTGAAATGGGTCACTAAGCCCGTGAACATTAAGTTAATAACATGTTTTAAATTAAGTGAGAACTGTAATCAAGGAATTAAATTCAATAGCGACACATTTTCCTTTTTTTTTCGGTGATAAAATTAAAATAAAGCCCAGTACTTGGGCGTACCAAGGGCAATGCAACAAAAGTTATTCAGCACAATTGAAAATAACAGCTAATAATATAATAAGCACACGTATTTTTGTTGCAAATGATGGCTGAAAAACCTTTGTTGCCAATCGTGCTAAGGCCCGATAAATCTTAAACAAAGTAGGTACTACCCCAAGTTTGACGGCAGGGCGTTGACACCGTTGTACAGTCAGAGCAACAAACGTTAACGCCCTTCGGCGGCGTTGTAAACTTGGGATCTCACGTCAGACGTTATGACACGGCGGTGTAAAGTTGGGATCACACGTCAACGTCCCAGTGTTTATACAGTAAATTTATTATTTATTAAGTAAACTAACTATTTATATTATTAATTAAAAACTACAAATAAACTAAAATAAATAAAAAATAAATTTAAAACAAATGTAAACGCCATGTGATCCCGAAATATTATAAGTACAGTAGAAACATCTTACTTGATCATCGTCTTGTGAACATTTACCTGTGCAAACCTCAATATTTTACGAGAAAAATGTTTGTGAATTACACAGGTTGTTTCCGTTTTGTAGTCCGTGATTGTACAATGTACATGAATGAACTAAAGTGACTTGCAGGCGTTTTTTGGCCGTGACATGTGACTGACAAGCACGCAATCCGAATTCTTTTGGGAACAGATTTGTTGAACTGTTTGCGTATGGAAGTGTCGCTTAGATTAAATGACGGTTGGCACATTGATGTTCTTTTTCACGAACACCAAGCTACACCTTATTAAAAGTGTACTGTAAGAGTTTCAACGCATATATAAACACCGGGCACTCAAAATATTTCTACAGTGCGATAACTACACGTTAAAACTGATTGGAACAGCTATTTTTTTTATTACCGATGATTAACTTCTATGTGCCCCCCCCCCCCTCCCCCGATTCGAGGTGTTGTACTAAACACATAGTAACCGTTTGTGTAAACTTTCATGAATTTCGGAAAACTGGGAGTTATGACGTCGTATAAGTTAAAGGCAGGCCTGTTTAATTAATCTGCTAGTTTAATTAAATTGTAGTGCCTGTAGTAAATCTAGTATTAAACTTAAGTTTAAGGTGCTGTTAAGCGACTGTTGCTATAATTTTAGTTTTTTCTACTGAGTCTTTCCACAAAATATTCATAACTAATTCATATATATCATATATATTTATAACTAAAACTATTTGACACCCCTACCCTAGCTAACAAGCTTTTTAAATTGTACTATAATGTATTTCAATGCCGTGCAGTGAACCACACATCCATGAAAACGATTTTAACTTCGAAAGGCCTTTATTTCATATCAAGTACAGTTTTACAAGTTCAAGTGTTGCCCGTACTCACTAAATCCACACTCTACATTTTGACCTCGATTAAGGTCGTTGATACACACTAGTTCCTAGTCGAGCAACCCATTAGTACTATTGTTTATGTTTCTTAATCGCCCAATGAGCGTGTCAATGAGCTCCCCGCCTATCTAGCGTGAAATCGCGTGACATTAGAACGACACATTGCGTGACAACTGGCAACAGGTGGGATAGTGCGTAAAGAGTTCAAAATGTTGATTTTAGTGCGATTTTTTTTCCGCGAAATGGCGCTTAGCATGTTTTTGGTCATAATGGCCTGAAAGCGTTAATGATTTTATTTGCGGAATATCACCGTCAGTTCAAAAACTGATGTATAGGTATATGAATTACTATACGAATTGCAGGTAGAGACGGCCCTAAGAAAAGATGGATGGCCGGGATGGCCTGTGTGAAAGATAACATTAGGTGAGGAAGCGACAAAAAAGAGATGATTTGAAAAAAAAAAGTCACCTAGTTCTGTTCATTAACATAAAAACATCACGCCTGTAATCCCCGCAGTTTAAAGTAGAGGCATACCTATTAGTACACTCACATTTTGCCAGTTATGTCCAAAATCCTATGTAATAGGGGGCGAGCCTGTTGCCATCAACCGGCTACAAATTCACTCCGTGGCTGCTACAGAGAAATTTCGCATGAAAAAACCCAATAATAACCATGCCCGAGTCGGGAATCGAACCCAGGACGTCATGCTCAGCAGTCGCACTTGCAACCACTAGACCAACGAGTTTAATTTTATAAAAAAAAAATGATTACCAGATGAATCCTACTAAAATTATAATGCGAAAGTTTGTGAGTATGGATGTTTGGATGTTTGTTACTCTTTCACGCAAAAACTGCTGAACGGATTTGGATGAAACTTTGCACACAGATAGTTTATAACCTGGATTAACCCATAGGATACTTTTTCTCCCGGTAGTAAGACCCCCATGTGATAATTATCAAACTTCACGCGGTCGAAGCCGCTGGCAGAAGATAGTTTGTTATAATGGTAAGATGATTAAGTCAGACATTTCCGACTCACATAGCTTTAAAACAAATGAAATTAAATTGCTCAAGAGCAGCGCTAAAACTCGTCTCTAGAAGTCGCAATATTAAACTCTTTATTTCTGAAGAATACACCGATTTTTCTTTGCATACCCTATAACATAGCGCCAGGAGATATTTGCACCGATTTATTTCAACTAAACTTCAGGTAGTTTTTCATTATACAAGTGATAAAAAGAATTGAAAGAGACTCCCATTGTTCTGCGGTTTATCTCTTTGAACGACAATGCTTGTTCAGGGAACTATCGCACCAATTTGTTCCCCTCAACTTCGCTTAGGGTAAAGGCGCAGTTCGATTGCAGCGTCGGTCGTTTTGCGAGTGTATGGTCGAACAATATTTGGTTTACATTTTACAATGTAATTTGTGGGTTAAACTGTAAACCAAATAGCTTGTTCGACCGTACTTGACTCGATTTGTATGAAAATGTAGGTGCAATCGTTCATTGACAGAGCCTACTAGAGACGGTATTGCATTAACGCTGCGATTTTGTAACCTCTGACCGTGCTTCCACGGATACGTCGACTGTCAAACAATTGAAGCTACACAGTTAACACGTAACCTTTCTCCATATCCTACGCAGCAGTGAAATGTCGCCTTAACGCCTTAAAGCGACGAGCTGTGAACGCCTTAAAAGATTTATTCTCTAAGATTCAAACAGTTGAATCAGTAGCCATTTTGAATGCAAATACGAAAGCACTGAATGATTTGATCAAAGTAAAGTTACATTTGATGAAGAACTTGATTTCATTGAAAGTGTAAATTAGATTGGACGTTTTCTTTCCAATTGATTTATTGGAATGAAAGTTAAATGGCAATTCACAAGTAAAATTGGAAAAAGGAGTTCGGGTTATAAAGAAATCTTTCATGGAATTTGAAATTGCGTCTGTGACTTAATAAATCAGAAGTTCAAAAGAATTCTTGATCGAAAAAAAAAGATGATACCGTAGTACTTCATTTTTCTTTTTTTATTTATACCCAATCAACTACAGAAGCAAAAAATGTTGTTTATCCCTCACGGGTCGTAGCCTTTTTTGGTGATCTCTAGCGTGAAAATTGAATGGTAAACAACAGAGCGTCGGCTAAGAAATGATCTTTAGCCCTTGAAGTCAACAAAAACTTTAGCCTCGGAAATTTTGGCAATTTCATTCTTGAAACAACGAGCCCTTTCTTTGGTTCTAGTGAGATTTTTGTTAGATAACCGTTTTGTTAAAGTTTTTGGTAAGTTACAAAAGTCTTGTTTGTGTCTTAGTAGTTCAGAATTTACTACGTCATACAATCAGAGTAATACAATGCGTGTAACTTTCCAACACGGTCGCTTAGCGGGGATATACCTCATCCATCTGAGTATCATACGTATATATAGATAGAATATTCTTTGTTATGTACACCATACAAATTTCAATTTACATAAAAGAAAACATTTCACTTCGGGTGACACAATGGGCGGTCTTATCTCTAAAAGCAATGTTTTCAAGACAACCTTTGGATGGAGAGGAAGAGGAAGAAACAATACTACCGGTATACATACCTGTGAATAAAATTTCGACAATTCAGTGGAACTCCTTGCACGAGTCTGTGTTCCCGATAAATATTCATAGGAGGTCTAGGGTTAGGCAAGCGTGCACATTCGTTGATCGCTTACTATCAGGTGAGATACCCGTAGTGGTTTAACGTAAACCTCCAAAAAGCCAGTGGTAACGGACCCGACTTTTGTGTCGTTGATTATGGGTTCGAACCCAAACAGCTACTTGATATTGTTTGATTTATTTCATCACCACGGCTCTTAAAACAGTGAAGGAAAATATTGCGAGGAAACCGGCATGCCATAATAATTATAGCCCACTCCCTCTCCCCGATAAAGGCCTGTTGGCCCAGCACTGGAAATATAAAAGACTCAGTATGTCTGCTAGGCAAAAATCTCCCCTAATTTACCACTCAGTCAGTCACGGAACAACGGTTAGTTTTCACTGATAACTATTTTGTTCACAGTTACCTATTGTCACGCTAGATTATCATATTGAGTGAATAATCACAGTTTTTACTGCTTTTTGTGACGATCTACGATGATTTATGGGCAGTTAAGATTCTTATTTTTTTTCGGTAGAGTATTTCGCGGGCGAAGTTGGTGTTTGTCATATTTATTGGTAAGATTAGAAAGATTTCGGTAAGATTAGAAAGTGGGTGAGTTTTTTCAGCGAATAAGTTATCGATCTTCTGTTTTGTAATTCTCAACAGAAAGGTAGGAAAAAACCCACACTTTTTGAAAAAATCCTATCAATTTTATATTTATTTATTCAAATACAAACCTACCATAGGTTTGTATTTGAATAAATAAATTCGAGACTGTATAATACAGATACATTTATAGCTCTATTCTTAGACTTTATGCCGAAGGTTACATAGTACGCATAAGTCTCCCGTATGTCGACTCAAACACAGTGTTCAAACAAGTATCAGTGCGCCACGCAAATATTTGTCGCTATGCAGAAATTCACGCCAAAGAGCACATAAAACAACTGTACACGTGTGTACTGTGTGTAGTACAATGATATAACTGAAACGTAGGTATATTTGTCATAGATAGGTCGTCATCTTGCTCAGTACTGGTGGTTATGAGTAGTAATGAGGAGTTTGAATAGTACGGAGTAGTACGGTTTAGTACGGACTAGTACGGAGAATTACTGAGTAGTACCAATAGTAGTAGTAGTAATCATCATCACCATCACTGGGACGGGACACAGGCCTCCTCTCTATGAGAGGGAATGGGCTATAATCCACCACGCGGGCCCAGTGCGGGTTGGTAGATGTCACATGTCTTCGAATTTTATGGTTCTAGGACATCCCGGTTTCCTCACGATGTTTCCCTTCACCGTTTTAAGAGCAGCGGTAATGAAATAAATTACACAAAGTATGCGCCTGCCTAGGTTCGAACCCACGACTTACTGTTCGTAAGTCGCGACCGCCACCACTGGGCTACCGCTGCTCTCGTACCGAGTAGTGCGGAGTAGTAATATGTAGTACGGAGTTGTAATAAGTAGTACTGAGTAGGGTGGAGTATTGCGGCGGAGTACTACTGAGTAGTTGTACTGAGTTAGAGCTTAGTACAGCTATCCAATAGAGGCGATATAAGTCCGCCAAAAGATGATAAATAAACTTAATTTTGCTCAAATTCAAATCTGTACTGAAGATTGCAATCACTACAAAAATAAACTTTTCCTTGTTTGCACAAATAGACTTTTGTGCAAGCACAATCGTTTTGTTAGTCAAAACTCTTAAATTGGTTAGTTTCACAAGCCTCAATTTAACTAGACAGCGCCTTTGTCGTTTCGATATTCTAACAAACAAATACATGCGCATATTTGGTTTTCAGTAGCATCTGAACATAGGTATAGTCTGCGAGTGAGCTCCGAGGAATCGGTCGCTTACTTAAATCATCGGTGGTTTTATTTCAAGTACATAATACCCTCATAGAATTATTTCATAATTTAGTACTCCGCGCGAACTAAATTATGAAATCATTCTATGAGGGTATTATGTACTTGAAATAAAACCACCGATGATTTAATTAAACCACCGATTCCTTGGACCTCGCGCGCGGACTATACAAAAATCTTTTGCTGTCTTTAGATAAAAAGAGCATTTTGTTTCATTCTTTCTACCTTGTATAAAACATCGAAATTTGAAGGTACTCATATAAAAGTAGAAAGAATAGATTGCCGGCCGGCTAATGAAGATATTACTGACATTATCTGTCACGAGTTCGGTTTCATTTGCTATTTGTTCGTACTGATTTAACCGAAACTTAAATTATTAAATATTCGTTCGCTTTAGACTTCACGCAATAAAAACAACTTACATTCTTACATTACCATACTATAAAAGCAAAATATATTTGAAACAAGCGATATTCATACCAGAACAAAAATAATATTGCGAAATCATTACAGATTATAGATTCTCAATACGTACGAAATCTATATATTAGATAATTCATTCAGATTAAACTCAATTCGACCCTTCATAATTTAAGCAGCAATGACCCTGTCCATATCTGAAATCACATCTTGATTGGACGTAATCCCTTTAGTACGAAATGGATTAAGGCCTCTTCCGACGGTACAGCCGCAACTTTTGCAAGCGGAAATAATAGACATCTCATCATCTACCTAGCCTATTCCCAACTACGTTGGGGTTGACTTCCAGTCTAACCGGATGCAGTTGAATACCAGTATTTTATATTTAAGGAGCGACTGCTTATCTGAACTCCACAACCCAGTTAGTACTGAGTAATACGATACCCCTTGCTAAGACTGGTTGTCAGACTTTCTGGACGCTAAATACCTGTAGCAACTGTTCGGTATGTTATAGATGGTCCTCAATCTACGGCCCGTCTTTAGCAAGCACTGCTCAAACTTGAAGAACGATCCTTGCAGCTGTTATTTATTTTACACGATCAGCAATAGACAACTTGAAACTACACATTCTTTCGGGCATTTTCTACTTTATTTGTTACGCTAAAGCTCATATTTTCAAACGATATTCAAGCACCAGGTTCTCTGTTTACTATACAAACTAACTTTTAGTGGAATTTAGAATGTTATCCGACAAATTGATTCGACGTTCATGTTTGAGCGGCACTCCCGAACTCGGGCTTGAATTTGATCGCTATTTGTTTTTGTGAAACTTTTACAGAACGAAAATATAGTGTTACTTTGTAGAGTTATTTCAAGGTTAATTTTACCTCTGACAGCAGCATTGTAACGAAAATAAATACTACTGTCATTCTGACAGACATGACAGTAGGAGCAACCCAAGTATCCGTATACAAATATAAATCACTATAGTCTGCGCCAGATAAGTAGGAATTAAAGGTCATTGCTCTTTCCTTAATTTCTCTGCGTAGGTACCCCGACAATACACTATGAATCGTTTTTTATTATTAGAAAAAGTCAAGGATCGCGATAAAGGTAGTATCGGGACAAGTGTCATTATTTCTGTTTTCGGAATTATGTATTTGAATAAATGTATGCGGGTTAATGACCTTTATTTCCTACTTATCTGGCGCAGACTATATCACGCAAAGAATACGAGCATAAAAATCCCTTCGGTAAGCCGCAGGAGGAGGTAGATTTCGAAGAAGGTTCCACCCATATTTTTTTCAACTCCTTTTTTTAACCGGCGGTTGATTTGGGCTATTTGGGTCATAACTAGACCCTATGCTGAAATTTTCGGAAAACTCGTCTTTATGTGCAAGACCAATTAGTTCGTTTTTTTTTGACGAAATCTACCTAAAAACTGAAAAAGAAATATTTAATATTTTTTTTTATAAACACTAATATTATTGGAGGAGCTTATGGCTAAATAATTACAGCCGCTCGGATCTTCAATCTTCAAGTTAAGCCGTGCTTGCCTACGTTGGTCTGTGGATTGGTGAACACCTATTTCATACCGAAGCAAAGCATGTTAAGCTATTATTTCAAAGATCTACATCTTTGACAGTCGTTACTGGTAGCCAGTGGCCGAAAATGTACAATTAAGTATGTTCTAAATATCTAATAGTCATGAGTTTGACAGTGACACAAAGTCGGAATCAATATAACACTGAAAAGACTAGTTGTAAAGACCGCTAGCACCCACAACGCAACCTCATCACGATTATCTGTGAACACAGGCGACGAGGCGTCTAATTTGGTTATGACACAGCATAACCACACATGTGGTGACCACAACCGCCAGTGTAATGTGACTGTAACCAGCCACAGTTGCGATACTAGCGTTTAGTGGGAATATTATGAACAAACACGTGGAACTGTTAAGTGTTCGGCCACTGTATGCTGTGTCTGAATAGGAATAAACTTTATTGAGACACTTTATAACCGCGCTGTTATTATAACTACGACATCATCCGATAAACTTATAGGACACAGAAACAAGACTTGTTTTTTTTGTACATCCTACGGTTACAACCGCAAAAGTACTGTAGTTTCTTGGACAAATACTATCAAACAGAAACATAGACCACGGAACCCTTTGTTGTGCTTAATCCGACGCGCACTTGATCAGGTCAAGCTTCGGGCCCCGAAATAGAAAGAACCTGTATCTTGATCATAAGTGACGCCAGCTCATACATATGTATGTATCAATAAACTAGCTTTGCCCTGTGGTCTCAGCTACCGTTTCTCGATCTTAATGGTAGTATGAAAGATGTAACCAAGATTTTGTAACAATATTTTGATTTAAAAGAGTGTCCATGGAGTTTCTTGCCCGTTCTTCTCCATAGAGATCTACGCTAGGGAGTGGGCAACTACAGTATTTTCTCAAGTTATTGTGACTGTAGCTTTGCTTTTTTTGTATTTTTGACATTCAAAAGTGCCGTAATGGTCTAATTGAAATAAATGCTTTGAGTTTGAGTTGAATAGAGTGTGGATTGATTTTAAATATCCTATACCTTCCTCAACAATAGGCATGACGAAAGTATCAAAAAAATGCAAATCTATTTAGTCCGTCAGTTAGAGTATTGAAAATTAATGGACACGTATTTTTTGTTTTTATAAATCAATGAATATTGACAAAAGATAAATCGCATCAAAACTCGGGAGTGGGGGCTCGTGACGTCAGAACTAGCAAAAATTATACCTAGGCGTGACGTATTGAGAATTTTAAAAGCGTCATATCTTCGTCAATTTTGGTTTACGCAACAAAAGAAAAAACACGGGTCTAATATTTTTTGATAATCTAACTGACGGACTAATTGGATTTTTTTTTGTCGTCTCGCCTCTATCAATTGGAAACATATTTTTTCAACTCCAACTTGAACTCCAGACATTAAACAAACTCTTTTACTTTATTATATTAGTATAGATCAGACACGTCATGTTGGGCTATGTTCGTCTAAACGGGTCCTAATCTAAATCATAACCGCAAGCTGTCGTCATCAGAATTTGCTTGTCGAGTGGGAGTGCTCGTACGATCGCTGCTTGTGTATGCACGACGTTACGTCCTTCCGACGATATGGAGTTCAACAGAGATAGACGGTCCACTTTGTGTGTAGTGGCTGTATTTGTTGAATTTAAAGTTCGCAATTACTGACATGAAAGAGGTTAGTTTTTTTTTAAAGCAATGTCTTATTTTAGGATCATTCCCATTAGTTCTAATACACAGTACCACGGTAGAACTACTGGAATTTTTTTACACTTAAAGTACTTACGGGATGATATCCGTGATTTTGTTTTTGGTCGATGAGCTCCCGATATTAATAATAAAATAATAATGAAAATTATTATTATTATTATTTATTATTTTATTATCATTATCATTTTATTATTAATAATAAAATGATAATGATATTATTAATAATATTGTTAATATCGGGAGCTCATCGACCAAAAACAAAATCACGGATATCATCCCGTAAGTACTTTAAGTGTAGTGAAAAACCGTGAAAGTCTAAAACAGTGGAATTTTTTTTACCCACTAGTTCTACGATTTCAGGTGGTACAAAATCTTGGGAACAAAAAGTCCTATTCTTTCTACTGTTTTATTTCACAATGTTACGGTGGAACTAATGGGAATTTTTATTCCCACTAGACACTATTCCTACGGTATAACGTGTTACAAAAACGAAGAACTAGTGGGATCAACATTTCCCATTAGTTCTCCCTGAGCGCCAGATTATTTTAACAAAGATTTACATTGCTTAGATGTGTTTTGTGATACTAAAAAGGTTCCCACTGACTGACTTCGACCCAGTATGAATGAGGTAGACAATGTTTTTTAAATGTTACTGGCAACAAAACAGAAACAATCATTCTTGACGTGGTAGGGAGGATCTAGTGATTCAAGTCTATGTGTTTTTTTACCATGGTCTTGTTTATTTTCATTTAACAATTGTATCACTTCTTAAGACAGTTCGCTTGAACAACTTTATTATAGAATTCCAAAGTTCATAACATCTGCTGTATTGAAAAGTACTACAGCTTCTTAGAAACTTAATAACTGAACTTTAAAACTTAATAAAGATGTATTTTGCTGAGACACAGAGTAGGAGAGTAGTAGTATAGATAGGTTTTAAGGCGACTACAGGAGCTAAATTAGCAACTCTATTTGTGGTGGTTCAAACTACGTTTGAAATACTATTAGAATAAAGTTCTAATCAGCTTGCACTACAAAGTGGTTGTTACGTCAGTCACTGCGGCCCGAATGGTGCGAAATGAGTGGTGTTTTGCGTTTTACATAAAATCTATTGATTGGACTAAAAAAGTAAAACACTATGATGCTAATATGTTGCTTGTAAAATTATTTGCCAAAAAATCAGAATGATCGCATGTATTTTAGTATGGTTTTTACTCGTTAAAAGAAATGTTTAGGGATAAGTTCGTGATTTTTCTTTATCGAGTAAAATTAGTTGTATTATGTTTTCAAAACACTATCCTACTAGCATATATCCTGAAGAATATCATATATTCTTCTGGTTTTGTTTATTGCAGTGAATCATATGCTTTTTTGCATTATAAAACTCGCGTTTAGCTCCGGTAGTCGCCTTAAGGCTCCAGCATTCTCCTTGAAACTTTTCGTTAATTCCTATCGGATATAAGGAATATAATTAGAACCATCTTGTTAAAACCCTCAGGCCTTGGGCTTTGTTTAAAACTTAAATCCACCATTGAATTTGTTTCAATTTCATTAATTTGCTAATTGGATTAAAAGTTTCTGTTTTCGCATTGTACAGAGCTTTTTAGGTCAACGCACTTGTAAACAGCAGTTATAAACACTTGGCGGGATCAGCATCGATCAAAAAAGCGATGGTCAATCAATTCGTAAACAATGTATTATATGGACCTTTAAGAATGGTACCTTCCTTCTTAAAGGTCTTTAGAAGAAAGAAAAGAAAGAAAAAACAACAAAAAAATAATAATAATATAGTAATATATTTTTTATTTATTATAATTAAGAATTCAAGGTCCGTATGATTAAGAAGGGAGGCACTGCTTTTTGATCACAATTTATAAGTGGACAAGGATTTAGTACCCCTTACTGACACGGTTAGGACGGACTGTGTGAAAGATGATAAGGCTAGAAACTGACTGCTAAGACGACTAGTAATAGAGAAATATGGAAGTATAGAAGACATGCTGCAAAGACCCCAAATAAATTGGGATCGGTTATAGATGTAAAAAAAGTATTTGGAAACTTTCCAAATGCTTTTTCTGCACCACACACATGCTGCACCGACTCCAAATAAATTGAGATAAGGGCAGGAGAATAGGAGAGACGACAAAAAAATCTAAGTCCGTCACTTAGATTATCAAAAAATATTTGACCCGTGTTTTTTCTTTTGTTACGTAAACCAAAATTAACGAAGATACGACGCTTTTAAAATTCTCAATACGTCACGCCATGGTATAATTTTTAGCTAGTTCTGACGTCATGAGCCCCCACTCCCGAGTTTTGATGCGTTTTATCTTTGTCAATATTCATTGATTTACAAAAACAAAAAAATACGCGACCAATAATTTCCAATACTCTAACTGACGGACTAAATAGATTTGCAATTTTTTGATACTGTCGTCATGCCTATTAAGCTGATCGCCTCAATTCAAGCCTTTTATTGTTTTTATGAAGCTCCATAGTGCAAAGTACATTAATAAACACCGTAACGTCATTGTCACGGATTGGGGTAGGCTAGTAAAAATCTGGTGATGCCGCGCCGATCACTGGATCGGGAGTGCTTATAAGTGCAGTATGAGCTTCAACAAGGAAAATTTGAGTGGTGTCGCATTTCCATTAGCGTAATCGAAACGTACTCAAATGATTTATGCGTGTTTTTGTATGTGGTTTGTTGTTGGTTTTTGTGGTGAGCGAATATTTCAGTGAAATGATAAGGCAGTTGTGCTAGTTATTAAATGATGCATTTATAATATGACGCTTTTATTAGCAGGGTTTGCCTCTGAGAATACAACATTCTAAAATCTTCAAAAATAGAGACTGCGTACAGTATTCCTAAATCAAATACAATTTAAATGTTTAAATTTAATTCCGCAAATACCTACGTACAGGATCGTACAAGTACATCTCTGACTTTCAAAGCTATCCAAGAAAATATATCACGCGAATTTTCAAAATATTCTACTACAAATGGTGGGTAGTTTCACATTTCAACCACTTAATGTAAACTAAAGTATTCTTTTGTGCTGCAAAAACAAAATGGCGGCCATTGTCGGATGTACCGAGCTTTTAAAGTAATGAAGTTTTGACACAAGTTAATGTTCGCAACGGGAGTTGGTTTTGTATAGACGGGTAATGGATATAGTGGTTTTTGATACTGAATTTGTATATATGAATAAAATTGTGTAGGTGTAATGTGGCTCGTCTTTTTTGGTGAAAGGTAAAGAAAAACAAGAATTTGTGTTGTATACTATCACAAATAAACCCGACTACTGAAAAATCACGCTCTAATTAAATTCGGTGTTTACAAGGTAAAATCGACTCCGGATCATCAAAATCGGATGAATAGTTTAAGCGCTACGGAGGAACATACGTAAATACAAAGACTGCTAAAATCATAACTCTTCCTTTTGGCTTCGCCGTAGTCGGGTAAAAAATACTTTTTTAAACACAATTATTTTCCCTGATGTTTAGGCAGAGGTGTACTATCGAGGACACTCCCGCCTGATCACCACTAAGCTAATTTTTGCTTGCACTTACTACATAGAAACGCTCTCTAGCCCCGCCCCGTTGACTTTGTATAGAAATAATGAATGAAAAGATACCGATCGGCCGAGCACACTAACGACGCACGCCAAACGAGAGTTATTGTTATTTTGCGCGCCAAAGTTGACGCTTTCCTAATAGGCCTAAATTTGAAAGGGGCGTGGCATGATTAAGGCGATTTTTTTTTAACTGATCAGGCGGAAAAGACCACGACTGTAACTAAAGCGTTGGCGTACATCAGACGCGTGGAACAATTCGTAACCTTAAACGAAATAAAACCAGAGTTACAAGTTGTTTGCAGTTGTTTTATGACCTGGTGAAGGTTGCGGGGACCCGCTGGATGCGAGACGCACGGGACCGGTCAATGTGGCGACACTTGGGGAAGACCTGTGTCCAGCAGTGGACGTCTTTCGGCTGAAACGATGTTGATGATGATAGCCCCCTAAATAGTTTTTTTTTTGGTTGACATATTTGTATAAGTAGCATATCAGTTTCATATTTAAAAATATATAAAGGCGCGGATATAAAGACGCGGGCCTGTTCAAAAGAGATACCGTGGCTCCGGAACACAAAGGGCGATGAAGAAACATGGATGGGTTTTCGTAAGTAAAAGTCTGACACTCCCTCCTGCTCCGCCCAGAGCGGGAGGAGTCATTTGATGATTTCCCATCCGAAAAAAATAAATAAAAAGGGGTATAATAAAGGTCTACACTAGCATGCTTTATGCGGAATTTTTTGTTTCAACCGAAGTCCTCGTTAGATATCAAACCTTCAAAATGCTTTTTTATATAATTCCATTATAACAGCGCCAGTTCTTTAACCTGTTTTCTATTCTTGTATTCAGATGATGAGTATATTTATTCTAATAAAGATTTTGTGTTTTTACAGGTAATGTATGCTGTTTTTACATGGAATAAACGGTCTCTTTTTTGAGGTAAATAAAAATACACAACACATTGAATCCCTTAGGGTTTGTTTTCATGCGTATTATACTGAAAAGATTTTTAATTAACATCGAAAAAGAAATATTATTTCACGATACAATTTTAATCAACAATTTTTTTGTGAAAAACTCAATAATTTTTTTTTTATTATCAAAAAGTTGGTCTCCAAAAACAAAATGTTCTGGCTGAAATTGGATTCCTTTCAGCCCCTTAGGAAGGGACACTAAGCTTTTTCACGTGAATTTTGCGGGCAATTCATCTTTTTGTGTCGGCTTTATGGTCACCATAAAACAAGGTTACCATAAACCCCCATGTAACCAATGTCCTTCACAAATATATTGAATGTTTACTGTCCTGTCATGAGGTGACGTTTCACCCATATTTTTGTACAAGTTTGCCGATAACTTTTTATTTGCGAAGGTTGTTTTCAAAGAATAGCTGTTTTGAACATATCGTAAAATGATATAAAATTTTTTCAAGCTCAATTTTTTTTTAAATTTGCGTAACTTGTTTTTTTTTAAATTAAATAACACGTAGTAGTTACATTTAAAAGCTTAATAATTCTTAATTTCTAAAATATTTTCTTTTAAAATTATATTTATCTAAGTAATTTATGGTTATGGCTTGACACTTAAAATGTGTTAACCAATTTATTCCAAACGGTAAATTCACCATTAAACATTTTATCGAAGGGTTTTGCACTAAAGTGAACGACTAGCGCCAAAACTTGATTTACGTAGCTCCTTGCTACGAGTGGTGCTACGAATTCGTAGCGGTATCTACGAGGCGTAACTCGTAGAAGGAGCTACGAGCGTAGCAGATCGTGCGTCCTTTAGCTACTTTTCACACTTTAGTGTCAACGGAAGCTGGTATATCAGTGAAATAGTCGTGCTAACATTTATTTAGAGAATTTGTAGAATGTGTCTACAAAATTCCTAGTACGCTAAAGCTGAATTTATGAAATATTACCTCATACAAAAAAAAAACTTTTAGCATGAATGGCATGACATTATTTAGTATTGGACGGAACTGTAGGTACAATTTAACTCGAATCAAGTGAACCGGAACTGATTTATTGCCCGAATATACAATACTATATAAGTGGATACACGATTTGCATTCAAAGCGAAAACCACTAACACTCGCAGCATCTGATGTACGGACCACGAAACGGATAAGTATGCAGGCAGATAACTTCAAAATCAGCAATATTGTTCGTGTGCTGAGTACTTCCATAATCAATAAAATTTAAAATTAAGGTCAGTACGTCCTTCCATCGCGTCCCTTCCCGGCCGTGCTACTTGTAAATACCTTCTGTCAGTCGCCTTTCACTCGTCTTCTCAAGATGACCAAACCATTTAAGCATACTCTTTTTAATTTCTATCACTTCCAACTCTAATCAAAATAACTAAGATATAAAATGGTTTAGGAAAAATTAGGATAAGATTAAGATTTGGTTTTTGGTTTAGAGAATTTTTAAGTGACGCTAAATCTCAAATAATGATGAGTCAAAAATGCTGACTTTGACCCCGAACTCAAAAACATTTACCTATCGATTGTACACGTCGAAGTCCTATTTGCGATGATAGTGGGAAGTTCAATATGATTGAAAAAGAAGTTTGGTACTGATCTAGAACTCTTAACATCTATCATAACCAGGAACTATTCGAAAGAGATACCGTGGCTCCGGAACACAAAGGGCGATGAAGGAACATGGATGGGTTTTAGTCAGTAAAAGTCTGACACTCCCTCCTGCTCCGCCCAGAGCGGGAGAAGTCATTTGATGATTTCCCATCCAAAAAAAAAAAAAAAAAAAGTTGCAAGAAATGGAAATGTGGTTCTGGAAAATTTTATGTTCACGTTGTATAAATTGAATCTTGAAGTTAATACAGAGTAGGAACGGAATTCGAATGCATCGAATTTCGTTTGTACTCTGTATGAGAAAGAAACGATTATTGGTGATAGTATTAAACATAACATCACACCTGTGATCTACGAAGGTTAAGGCATAGGTGTACCTAATATTACACCCACATTTTACCTACAATTATAAGTTTCATGGAATAGGCAGCGAGCCTATCGCCATCAACCGGGCACTAATCCAGACTACGTGGCTGCTACTGTGATATTACTTATGAAAAAACCCAATAACAATTTGCCCGATCCGGGAATCGAGCTCAAGACAAGACAAGACAAGACATTTATTTCACTTACAGTACTTACGCGATAATATCCGTGTTATAAATCTGTGTATTCCCGCGATCATAATGATTGCAACGGCGTCGAAATATCGGGAGCTCATAGCAACAAAGGAAAATAGATGATATTCGTATATCATCCCGTAGGTACTGAAAGTCTAGTGAAAAACCGTGAAAGTCTAAAACAGTGCATTAAGACATTTATTTGTAGAAACATGAGTAAACATATCTACAAGATATGCAAGTTGTTCATAAACAAAAAGATCCATCATGTTCGGCCTTTGGGGCATACAAATATATACATGGGTAAGAAAAGTCTATAAAGGTATTTAAACAAGGATAAAAAACATTATTAAATTATCACACAAACTAATAATTAAATTTAAACAGTAAATTACAAATTTGAATTCATTTGCCCTGTAATTTAATTATAAATTGTACATAAATATTAGACTTTGTCATTTAAGAATTCAAAAATACTGTAGTATGCTTTCCCAAGTAGATAAAATTTTAGCCGCTTTTTTAGTTTGTGTGCGGTTAGTTCCCTCCATCCCTTTGGAAGTTTGTTTAATATTAAAGGCGCCATGCAAAATACACTTTTCCGCATTAATGCTGTTTTGGAACCATGTAAGCAAAGCATAGTGTTATCGCGTCTGTTGCGCTTGACTTTGTCTGCCATGCGTGGAAATAATTGCCGATTATATTTTACAAACATGACAACTTCGAATATACAGGGTGTTAAAGTAGTCGCGTGCCATAGCTTAAGGGTGAGTTCAGTATCGATAACGGAACACGTAAAAAATAATAATAAAAAAAAAACATCAAAAAAAATTGCAAGATCAACCTAATTTAGTACCTACTAACTTAAAATAGCAATCGTTTAGAATTAAAATTATTTTATATTGCAATATTTGTTTTTGTTTGTATTTTTTTTTTCGGAAATATTTTTTTATATTTTACGGGTTCCTTTATCGATACTGAACTCACTCCTAAGCTATGGCACGTGCCTACTTTAACACCCTGTATACAGACACGGTAACGTCAGTATGTTATAATTAATGAAATACGGTTTACAACTGACAGTCGAATCTAATTTAAACCCTTTTTTTATTATATTTTTTTTTTAGGATGGGAAATCATCAAACGACTTCTCCCGCTCTGGGCGGAGCAGGAGGGAGTGTCAGACTTTAACTGACTAAAACCCATCCATGTTCCTTCCTCGCCCTTTGTGTTCCGGGGCCACGGTATCTCTTTCGAAATCTAATTTAAACCTCAGCTCAGGAACGCGTGCTCAGCAGTCGCTATTGCTACGCGAGTGATATTATTAAAGGTTGGCTATTTCAAAAGCCGCTCGAGTCGATCCATCACGGTTAAGCGCCGTGTGCCGGGGTCCGTTCGGGCCTTCGACAGCACTTTAAACCGTTAGCCCCGACTGTTATTTGTAGATCTTTCACAATCGTTGCAAGACGACAAGACGTTCAGGCATCTGATTACCCATCAGTAACCTGAACGTCTACCAAGGTGTATCGTGTTTCCTAATAACTGGGTTATGGAGGTCAGATAGACAGTCTCTCCATGTAAAATATTGTTATTCAGATGCTTCTGACTAAATTGGATGCTCATCATCATCATCAGCCTATTAATGTTCCCACTGCTAGGACACAGGCCTCCTCAACATGAGAGGGAATGGGCTATAATCCACCACGCGGGCCCAATGCGAATTAGTAGATGTCACATGTCTTTGAATTTTTGGTTCTAGGACATGCCAGTTTCCTCACGATGTTTTCCTTCACCGTTTTCAGAGCAGTGGTGATGTAATTATTGGATGCTAACCCCAACATAATTTAAAGAAAAGCTAGGCAGATGAAGACATCAAATATTTGTCCATGCCTTAGCAAATTGTATTTTCAAAGGAGGCTCTACTTCTCAGCGCTTTTAAAATTCACCGTAATCGCTTTGCCGAAGCGCACAACTCTTTTGTTTCCGTACATATTTGATTATTTCGGCCGCCATTATTTACCGAGGCCTCTCATAGCAACCGGCTCTGTATTCATCGCTTGAAAGGAACGCAAACTTGCGTTGTAATGAGATAACATTTTCTATGATAGTCTGTGCCTGAAGCAAGGTTATGTATTTGCCAGGAATGCGCTTCTTAGAAATCAGCTGAATCATACAAAAGTTCAATAACTGTTTGGTAAAAATGTATTGGAGCAGATTCTTTTTGACGAAGAGTGTCTAGGTATGCTGAGGGTTTAAAATCATGTGCTCAATTTACGGTAACAGTTTGCGCATCGAGGCCTTCTGGCTCTATATAATTTCATGACCAACAGGGAAATAACATACAACTAAGAAATAAGTAGGTCATCAATAAATAGTCCTATCAGTGTTTCAAAATAACTCGAAGACTTTCAAGAAAATGCAAATGAGAAAAATAAATGTGATCGCAGTGGGTAACGACAACTGGGAGTAATATAATTAAATAAACACTTATCTAGATTAATTACAACTAGTGTTATTATACTATTAAATATCTTTCAATTATAAAAGGAAAGCATTTCAACGCGCGGTGTAAGTCGGCCACGGTCGAAGCAAGTCACGCAACACACTCAGCGGCACTTGATCGTATGCGTACACATGTTGAAAGTCCTTAACCCCCACCTCACTTCACTCCCGCTTTATATAAACTCAACATGAGATCCGACGCCTTAACTAGTGCTGTGGCTTTCGAAAACTAGTTGAAAAGAGTCGGGGATCTAGTCAGTTAGGGAAGTAGTTTTGAAGGAATCTTTATGACGTGTTCTTTAGAAAAATAATCAAACACCGTTGGTTGTAATAGACTAAATTTATTTATAGAGTGCCACGGACTATAGTGGAGACACTTGACATATACGCTAACAAATAATAATCGGGTTTAGTTAGCTAATACGCTAGGCCAGTAATTAACAAATAAGTGCAGTTATTAGGGATACATGGATTAAGACCATGTAAAATGCAAACGAAACTAGGACAAACACGTACTTATAAGGAATGACAGCTGTTGGAAAAGAAAAGCTCGTGAATGTCAACTCCAAAAAGAAAAGACGCTAGCTCTAGATCCACAGATATATTGGTCAATAGCTGAGTTCAAGAAATGGATAGGATTTTTTTTTTATGATCATGAAAATATGACTTCAAAAGAATTTATATAACATTTCTTAAAAAGAACAGTGAACTAACTTGTGTTTTTTAGAGGCGGGTAACTTTGAAAACTAAAACCAGTACTTTTTTATAATATTCAATATCAATATAATTGCCTATGTCATATTCAAACATAAATGGCATAAAGTTATCAGTCACTTAAAGTGATATTTAAAACAAATAACTGCTTTATTTCAATTTAAAATTCTACGCCGATCATGGACGCTACCGAAAGCGCCAAACTAGTAGCTCAATTCTGGGCCGACACAACTTAGATTGCCATCGACACGCTTAGAAGAAGAAGTTCTACGCCCCTAAAAAACAAACCACCCTTTAGTTCACCTCGATTCACTGTAGCAGCGGTGATCTAAACTGCCCAACACTCTTCCAAACTCTTTTCATAAATAAAGCGTTTCATTCCAGACAACACTTGCGTTTTCAATGGCTTTTAAGACTACAGGAGCTAAACGCGAGTATTATAATGCAAAAAAGCATATGATTCACTGCAATAAACAAAACCAGAAAAATATATGATATTCTTCAGGATATATGCTAGTATGATAGTGTTTTGAATACATAATACAACTAATTTTACTTGATAAAAAAAAATCACGTACTTACCTCTAAAAATATCTTGTAACGAGTTAAAACCATACTAAAATACATGCGATCATTCTGATTTTTTGGCAAATAATTCTACAAGCAACATTTTAGCATGATATTGTTTTATTTTTTTTAGTCCAATCAATAGATTTTTTTGTAAATCGATCGAAACCACTAATTTCGTATATTCGGCCCGCAGTGACTGACGTAACAACCACTTTGTAGTGCAAGCTGATAAGAACTTTATTCTATCAGTATTTCAAACAAATTTTGAACCACGAAAAATAGAGTTGCTAATTTAGCTCCTGTATTCGCCTTAACTTAAAAGCTTTTATAGCGTTCGAGACACGCATAGCTAAAGAGAAAATAAAGGTTATTTGAGGTTAATTGTATTTTAGTTAGTTGCTATGCGACTGTATTAGAGGTTTACGTGGGAGTTTGGTAATTAACTCGTACGATTATTATTTGGGGTAGTAAATACGAGTTAGTAAATTAATCGTAATTTTAGCGTTCTGAGCATTGTGTACACTGCTAATGGAATTAATTGTACCTTATTTCACTTGTATTGGTTACTAAACAATTAGAATGTGTAAAGGATTTAAGCGAGTTATACAATTTGGTGGTTGTAGTTGTCACTGTTTCTAAAATATATGAACATTAATGGGTAATGAAAATATAACATCACCCTCAAATAAAATAATGATAATGTTATGCTTTAGACTAAATCATATATAAACTTTAAGTTATGAATAAACATAAGTTTGGTATTGCCAATAATAATAAGAAACAAAGGGTATTGAAAACAAACAAAAGAGATTAACTTAGCCGCAATAATTGTCAAACAAATAACTTATAACACAATCATGTTTGTGTTATATGAAGCAGAAATTTATTAATTCTATAAGGCATTGAAACTTACAAACGCGTATTGAAAATATTATGTTGTGTTGAAAATAACAGCATTATACAGATATCGTTTGGCATTTTATAAATAAAATAGAATAATATTACTGCAAAAATAAATCAAAATGTTTAAAACAGTTGTAATTTTCGTTTCTGTGTTGTATATTAAGGTTGGCCAATTTTTTTTCACCTTTTCAGTTATTTAAATTAATAATTTATTTATTTACACAAAAAAACCAAGTGCGGCCAAGAGAGAGTCGGACTCGCGCATGAAAGGTTGCATACCATTGTAGTAGGGGAAGCCCCCTTTAATTTATTTTTTGTTGTTCACCTATTACTAATCAAGAGATACAGCCCGCCGCTGCCAGACAGACAGACGCACGGACAGCCAAGGCTTTGTATTAGGGTCCCGTTGGTTACCGTTCGGGTACGGAGTCCTAAAAAAATACTTAACACACAGTGAATAAAGTTGTACAGTGAAGACATATTAAAATGCGATCTTCTGCCTCCTAAACAAGGCCAGACACCTGTGTTTTAGGAGCCAATTACACCTTCACCATATATAAGTTATACCAACATCGCCGCCACTGCGTGTGTCATAGTTCATATATTTTGTATGTATTAGTATATATTTTTATGTTGTAATGTAATTTTGTGTATTTTATCTAATTTCTCTTAAGGTGCCTGATAATAAAATGATTGATTGATTGATTACAAAGATTTTGGTCACCACATCACCTGGGTTTAAGCCAGCACATTTGTATTCATTTAACGTCGAATTACATTCAATGTTAATCCAGGGATGCTGTGGTCTATCCACAGGTCCATACAAGCAATTTGACATTAATATTGCTGCATCACACTGCACATTCACAATACCTTTATTTCATACCAAAGGGCGGTTTTGGTTGCCGCGGCAAATTGTCGCACAGCGGACGGACTTCCGGCGTGATCTCATGGCGACATGGAGAGAGCGACTGTCGCAACCCCGTGCATGGCACGCCACAATTGTTGCGATAAGTCCCCTTTTTGAGGAGTGGCTGGAGAGACGCCACGGCGTCCTCACTTTCCGCCTGACGCAGGTTCTTACCGGACACGGTTGTTTCGGTAAGTTCCTGCACCGAATCGGGCGGAAGGAGACGCCCGGGTGTTTCCATTGCGAGGATCGACCGGAGGACACGGTGGAGCACACTGTGGAGGTGTGCCCCGCTTGGGTGAAGCACCGCCGTGTCCTCGAGGTGGCGATCGGCGGCGGCGACCTCTCGCTTCCGGCCCTGGTCCAAGCCATGGTCCGGAGCGAGACGGAATGGGACGCCGTCACCTCCTTCTGCGAAGCAGCCATGCTAGCGAAGGAGGTGGCGGAACGTGAGAGGGAGAGATCCTCACTTCCCGGCCGCCGCGGGAGACGCCCCGGGCGTTGGGGGCCACGTGGTGGCTTCCGGCCACCGTAGGCGCGGGCCTGTGGACGGGGAGCTACAGGCTAGCTCGCCGTCCTTCCGTCTCATGACGACAGGCCGTGTCGACGGCGCGTTCGTGTTCCACGCGCGCCTCAAAGAGAGTCAGCAACAATGAAGGGGTCCGCAAGGGCCGAAGCCTGCCGGGGCTGCGGGACAATTCGAAAGAGATACCGTGGCCCCGGAACACAAAGGGCGATGAAGGAACATGGATGGGTTTTAGTCAGTAAAAGTCTGACACTCTCTCCTGCTCCGCCCAGAGCGGGAGGAGTCATTTGATGATTTCCCATCCGAAAAAAAAAGGGCGGTTTTGGTTCAAGTCTTAATACTGGCGTCTAGTCGTCCGTACCAGAAAGTTTCGTCGTATTTCGGTACCAAACGTTTTATTTAGTTACTGGACAAAAATGTATGACAGAATTTTGGTTTCGCCGCTAGTTGAAATGCGGGTTGTTTGCTTGGACGGAACATGAAATAAACATCAAAATGCTGCTTTTAGTAATTGAAGTCTAGCTTGAAATAAATAATGTGTTATATAATCAAATGTAGTATTCAGCAGCAGCATAAATACAGCTTAAACTATTTACTTTTTGCCGAAATGAAGTAAAACGTTTATTTAAGTACTCAATAGCACCAACGAGGGTTATTTTTAAAACCAGTCCTGTCCTAATCTCCCAGATAACTCTGTTGTCCGCAATGCAGGATATTGTGTTACGTCAGGTATGCTACATAGTTCGTATGTGGCGTTGACGATGCCGATGAACAACAAGAATACCTACAATAATTGTCCTCTTGCAGAGCAGCGCTTGATTGAGCAAATTTGAGGCGAACGATGAAAATATTGAGTTTAATACGAAATCTTAAATGTAAAAATATTTTCTAAGCCTTAGTGTAGTAATTTTGTACTAAAAATAGATCCATTTAGATTTTTATGCGTAAAGATAACGAAAATTGTTCATTCTAAGCGTTTCCCAAGAGAAAAGCTTACTCAAGATAAAAGGCCTATCTTTCAAAGATTTTCTTTATGTAAAATTGATTGCTTATGAATTATGAACGTTCGTTAAGATATCATTGAATAGGCTTTTGAATAATACTTCGTTATTGCGAAATAGCATTGTTGAAATTGGTCAGCGTTTTCTTAACCTAATTATTTGAGAGTTATACATTAACCTAATTCTGATATTTTCCACTCCGCTATATGTAGTATTACGTTTACAATAAATATAGTAAAGATACTATATCTTTAAAGGATAAGATAAGATCTTTCAGTACTAACTGAGTTGTGGAGGTCAGATAGGCAGTCGCTCCATGTAAAAAACTGGTACTCAGGTTAGACTGGAAGCCGACCCCAAAATAGTTGGGAAAAGGCTAGTCAGATGATGATAATCTTTAAAAGATAAGATCTGAAATGAAATGCTCCTGATCAGACTGTGACACCTGGATTGTCTCCGATGTCTGTTCACCTGTACTCTGGACGATCTGAATAACACGTCCGACGCTGTAATAAAAGTGGCCAACTATACTATGTTCAAACAGTATGACAATAATATAAAGAAGAAGACGGGTCAGATGATGTAAAGCTTATCTATCCCCACACCTTCTTACAAGTTTCGTTAAGCCTACTAGGCTAGTTTTCACCATCAATAAATTGCAAATCTATTTAGTCCGTCAGTTAGAATATTGGAAAATAATGGACACGTATTTTTTGTTTTTGTAAATCAATGAATATTGACAAAGATAAAACGCAACGGCTCGTGACGTAAGAACGTACAAAAATTATACCACGGCGTGACGTATTGAGAATTTTAAAAGCGTCGTATCTTCGTCAATTTTGGTTTACGTAACAAAAGAAAAAATACGGGTCAAATATTTTTTGATAATCTAACTGACAGACTAATTCGATTTTTTTTTGTTGTCTCGCCTATTCTGTAGGTACATCAAACTAAGTAAGTCTACGCAAAAGATATTGCTGGGAAACGACTTTTTTTTATTTTTTTTCCGTCCACGGTTTGCACAAGATCTGTGCAGTAACTAATTAGATTTTTTCAGTTAGGCTTGTCAACCTTATAGGGCACTGACTGTGCTATCATCATCTTTCATCATCTTTAAAATATTTTCTTCTTCCATTCTCCCCTATCAGACGTCACGGCATCATTTACTCCTTTCTCTTTCATATCAGTCTTCACACATCCATTCATCTTTTCTTTGGCCTTCCTCTCCCTCTCCATCCATCAACATTCATGTCCATCACTATTTAATCACATGCGTTTCACAGGGCACTGAGTGTACCATTGCTATTAAAAAGGTATTCTGTGTAAAAAATAATCTTTTGCTGGTTTTAGATATGAACAAGCAATAGATGAGAGTTATCTTTGCTTCCCTTGATTCCCCATTGGGACAACATTATGCACGGATGTATACGTTTTTAAATTGAATTTGGCACATCCGCAGCCCTTATATTTTGTCCGTACACAAGAGACGAAATGTAATTTACACACCCCGAGTGATGCGATTAAAAACATAAGTATTGTGTACAACCAAACTCTTGCGCTACGAAAACCGCCCTTACTGCAACGAATTAAAGGCTCCCAATGAGAAATTGTTACCACTGATGTACATGTACAGGTACTTAGCAGGGAATGGTAAATGAAAATTCAAGCGTATTTATATTCTTTGCAAAACATTAAATAGGTGCGCGTTGTCGTGTTTATATTGTTATTTTACGTGACGTAATTATTTTTTTGTATTAATTTAATTCATTATAATATGATTATTTTATTCTTTCATGTATTTAACTTTATTCTGTAAGAAAAAATACCCCTACTTGATAAATAATAGAACAGTTTTATGTGATTTTTTAAGGTCTCAATACGTGTAACTGAACCAGAATTACATCGCAATGAAAACGACGTAAATAGTTTTCACTTAATGTACAAAAACAACATTTTTACGGTCAGCTAATGATAGCCCCAGACATCACTATAAGGATTCCTTCTGTATTCAGTGGAATGAGAAAATTGAGCGTAAGTGCCTATCGACTCGCTCGAATGGTGAGCACGAAGTAAATATACAAGTCTGGAGAGTCAATTGACGATAATTCAATTACTTACGATAAAATATAGAAGAAAATATTGTGGTTCTGCCTGTCTGATGTATTGGCACGAAGCAAATATAGTTGATACAGTTATTATCAGTGAAAACATCATGAGGAAACCGGCTTGTTCAAGAATCACGGATTCTAAGACATTCCGTTAAGTGGATTACGGCCCAATGCCTTTCACACCAGACAGCACAGAAATCTAGGTCCCGCGTTCGACATAAAAGCCTTTGGGAACTTTGACGTTGTTTGCCTTAAGAATTCTTCCCCGCCGACATCGGTAAAACAAACGCAAGTTTCTCTCAAAAGTAAAATGTCATTTCTGTTTTGATCGCTAGAAAATTTCTGAGAAACTTTTTACACCCGCGAAGTATAAAATGGTTTTAAAAATTTATGTGTGATGTAAAAACTTTTGTTTGCAGAATTGTTATCGTTGAGTTTTGATGATTCGGGCCGCGTAGCAGCGGTCGCGTAGCGCTACGCCGTAGCAGAGTTCGTAGCAATGTCCGACGCGGTTTTCCGCTACGTGACAAATATTTGTATGGCCAACGGATATTCCTTTTATGGTTTATGATTGCAATAGCGTTCACATATACAGAGATAATCCTTGTTTAGGACTGTTGATGTGGTTTGTTTATTTAGATACTAAGCCTGGAAATAATCACGAAGCAAAAAATACAGCGGGTTTTTTTTATTCATTTTATTCGTTTTTTTAAACGCCTACTACGTCTAAAACAAACAGTTTCTGATTGGATAAAACAACCAATTTTATGACATTCATGTTTAATCACTTAAAATTATGTAACTTTTTAAATACTAAATGGTGTACACCGCATTTTTATGTTTGGTGCTTATGTCATGTCAGATTATTCTGTTTCCTTCTTTATGACAACATTTTGTTAATGTTGTGTAAAATGTGTCTTTTTCCTGTATGCGAGGTAGTTTGTGATCATTGTGCTAAATAGAAGTGACAACGAAAAGGGAATATCAGCAAATATACTGTTATGAGTGTACTTTATTTAATGTTCCAAGAATAAAAAAAATAACATAATCCCCGAAGGGTTGATGTGATATTACCTAATAGTACACCAACATTTCACAAGGTTTTCTAAGTTCCATGTAACAGGGGGCGAGCGTATTGCCATCAACTGGGCCCTAATCTAGTCTCCGTGGCTGCTATTCAGTAATTCTTGATGGAAATACCCAATAGCACTTTGACCTCGACCTGAGCACTGTGACCTAATGGTCACAAGTGCGCGACTTCCTTAATTTGATCTTATGACCAACGACGCATTGTTAATAATTGATTTAAACGTTAAGTTTTATTAGTCGGTCTAACGTCAAATGACCAGTGATAAAATAAATGTGAGCTGTTTTCCCCGTAACTACCTTTTTTTTTTTTTTTTAGGATGGGAAATCATCAAATGACTTCTCCCGCTCTGGGCGGAGCAGGAGGGAGTGTCAGACTTTTACTGACTAAAACCCATCCATGTTCCTTCATCGCCCTTTGTGTTCCGGGGCCACGGTATCTCTTTCGAATAGTCCCGCAGCCCCGGCAGGCTTCGGCCCTTGCGGACCCCTTCCTTATTGCTGACTCTCTTTGAGGCGCGCGTGGAACACGAACGCGCCGTCGACACGGCCTGTCGTCATGAGACGGACGGACGGCGAGCTAGCCCATAGCTCCCCGTCCACAGGCCTGCGCCTACGGTGGCCGGTAGCCACCACGTGGCCCCCGACGCCCGGGGCGTCTCCCGCGGCGGCCGGGACGTGAGGATATCTCCCTCTCACGTTCCGCCACCTCCTTCGCTAGCATGACTGCTTCGCAGAAGGAGGTGACGGCGTCCCATTCCGTCTCGCTCCGGACCATGGCCCGAACCAGGGCCGGAAGCGAGAGGTCGCCGCCGCCGATCGCCACCTCGAGGACACGGCGGTGCTCCACCCAAGCAGGGCACACCTCCACCGTGTGCTCCACCGTGTCCTCCGGTCGATCCTCACAATGGAAACACCCGGGCGTCTCCTCCCGCCCGATTCGGTGCAGAAACTTACCGAAACATCCGTGTCCGGTAAGAACCTGCGTCAGGCGGAAGGTGAGGACGCCGTGGCGTCTCTCCAGCCACTCCTCAAAGAGGGGACTTACCGCCACTATCGTGGCGTGCCCCCCCCGTAACTACCTACAGTTTGATAATTATCCGTTTTCAGAATTGGTAAATAATAATTATTATTGATCAGTTAACTTAAATTGTTATGCTTGAATTGGTAAATAATAATTATTATTGATCAATTCTGAAAACAGTAATTCCTATATTAAACTGGTTTGTGAATCAAATATTAAAGTACACTACATAACGATTGTGTTTCTTCGAAGGAATAGGCAGACGTGGGGGACAAACAATAAAATGAAAAAAAAAACACTCGCAACAGCTTAGTTAGAAAACGTTTTCACACAAACACTTCCTGTCCCAAACACTCTCTCTCTCTCAAACTCTCTCTTTCTCTCAAAAACACTCTCTCTCTCTCTCAAACGCAAAAAAAAAGAAAAATACGATTAAATTATTGTTTATTTAAAATACAACGACACATTACAATAATACAACTTAGCAAATGGTTAGTAACTTGAATGTTAAATTTAGCCTAACTAATGCTAAACTCAGGTCCGAATGGACTTGGTTTTCTATAAATAAGAGCAGCGTTCTTCTTCTAATAACAATGAAGGTTTACTATCTCCAATTTAACAATTTCCTTACGATCGCTCATTGTGGTAGAATACGGCTTCGTAGGCTGCAAAGGATTTTTCTGATGACATTGAATAGTAAACTTTATCACCAGTGTCATAAAGTGCAAAAGACCCTGTGCTCGAGGCTGCCCGAGGACAACAAGAACCGTTTGATATCAGTGACGATGTTCCTACGAACAACTTTGCACTTTATGAGGCTGATAAAATGGTATATTATTTAACTTCCTCAGAAAATCTGAGCATTCCTTTCGTCTTGGTCTTTGGTGAGCCTTAAAAGAACCATGTTTGCTGAGTACATTGAAAGCTTGCACCAAAATATATTTTTTATTGCAATTCCAGAAGTATTTTCATAAAATAGCGTAGCAGGTTTGTTCTGTCTGATGAAAATACACAAAATTACTATAATATTGTATCAAAACACAAATAAATGTCAAAAGATAATACGACGGGCTCTAATAATATACGAATACTCCTAATTGATGTCAAAATTCTGATTCTTCTTTGCGTGTCGATAGACTCAAATAATACCCGACCAGTATGTTGCCACCTGCACGGCTTTGTCGTTGGCTTCGTTTAAATCCTGTAAGGTGCAGGTGGCTGTGCAGGATGGGCAAGAAAGGAGGTGGGGCATATCCTGCAGAGGGGCTCCACAGTGACAATGTATATGGGACGGGTGGATAATACCCCATTTGGCCAGATTATTTCTGCAGCGGCCAACCTGAGCCCGCAAACGGTTAAGAGATTTTCAGATTGGCCACTGCAGTTCCTGTCCAGGAGGAAGATGTTCTTCTGGATTGATGAAGTGAGGAGGGGTGGGGTGTCTGTTTCTCCATAATTCGCATCTTTCATCCGAAGCACTATCTTTTAAGGAAATCGTGTGTCTCACGAAGCTTTTACGGCTTTTTAAGCGTGAAGGTGGTAGTTGATGCCCGTACAGGGGGTGGCGATTATCTTGTTCCTGTTTACCCTTCTCGATGCGACCAGCAATTTCGCGCCGAACGTCTGGTGGAGCTATATCTGCCAAAGGATACAACATCGCAAGAGGGGTGGGTTTTAAGCACCCTGTTACAGTGCGACAGGTATCGTTCAGCGCTATGTCTACTTTTCTAGCATGGGTTGAACGGTGCCACACTGGGCATGCGAACTCCCCAGCAGAAAAGGAAAGACATAGGCTGGTCGTGCGGAGAACTTGTGGCGATGCTCCCCAGCTGGTGGATGTGAGGCGGCGAAGAACGTTATTTCTAGTCCCGACTTTTTGTTTGGTTTTAAGGCAGTGGAACTTATAAGTCAGAGATCTATCTAGAGTGACGCACAGGTAGCGTGGTTTGGAATGTTGAAAGATGCTTGGAGTTTGGCATTGTGTTTTAAGGTGAGATTCTCGGCCTCCGCCCATTCTTCCACCGCATCACCATCTGTATTACTGACGGTATAGCCCCATGTGGTGCTGTGGCTGTTGAAATCGCCTACAATGATTTTAATAGGCCTGTCGTGAAAGTTGCTCGTGCATTTAAACTGGAACGGTTGACTAGGAGGTTAAAAATTCTGATAATCCTCAAGCTTATGACATGGATCGTTCTCCAAATAGATATCTATTATTAGGATTGTCTAGGAATACCTATTTTAAAAACAATTGGCTAAAGGTTACCTATGTTTCCAATGATATTAATTTAGTGTTTCTATTGTTAGAAACACAATTTCCTGTATAGTTATTTTAATCTGCTGAATAATATATTTCATTAATATAGCTTATTTTAATATAGTTTATTTTCCCTTCTATGTTTATCATAATCGATAACAAATATATTGTTAGTGATCATATTATGATGTCGTTTATACAGATAATAAATACCAAGACAGAAAAGTAGGTCTATTTTTACATCTTATCATATTTTGGTGTGGGTAAAAGATGGTGCCGTCCTGAATAGCATATCTTTCCTACACTGAAGTAAGATTAAAGTTATAAGTGGTAGAACGGGCCTTGAGTATTTAAGTTAATACAGGTATTGGACAACACAACTGATATTGTTATGCTTGAAACTTGTCGTAACTTAACGGTAACTTAGCTGTTTCATATCGCGAATAGTTACTTAATTCAATTTAGCTGTAAGCAAGCTTGATGACGTTATTTTAAGCATCTGTGTTTTATCTGTTTTTAATTGGTGTGTCTCAATGGAAGTAAAGAAGTTAATTCACGAACCTAATTGTATATTTTCAGATATAAGCATAAAACTAACTCGTTAATGTTATTTTTTATGTATTTTTTTTAAATTTTCGCTATATTTAAAAGAAAAAAAAAGCAAAACCGTTTTTGTTTTCATAATTTTTGGTATTTGGTAAAAACTCTAGAGAGGAAGTTTGTAAACAACATATTTAATGCATGCTATCTTTCGCATCAACATAATAATATATTAACAAGGCCCCTTGCACACCGCAGCCTGCAATAATTTAATATTTCAACAGCTAAGGAGAATTAATGGACCATTACCGTGAATACCGACAGTGTTAAAAGTTTGTGTCGCTCACAAATTAATGAGGACCACAGGATACACACAGTATGCCACTGTATATTGTGTATTAATGAAATAACGCTTGTTACTCTTAACAAGCGTTATTTTATTAATAAACAGCATCACATAACATCACGCCTGTAATCGCCGAAGGGTTAGGCAGAGTTGTGTTTATAGTACACCCACATTTCATCAGTTATGTGTAAGCCCCATGTTACAGATAGCGAACCTAATCTCATCAATCACATATTTTGACTTCGGGCCATACATTAAATTTAAACCTTAGAAGATATAGGAGAATTCTGGGTTAACCTCGCCTTTGTACATAAGCTATATATTTGAATTTTGTGTGCAATAAAGAATATGAATATGAATATGAGAACTGGTAAAGATTATCACAGTATTTTTTTTTGTTTCCTTCTTATTAACTCATTTATAATTACCTAACTAGCACTTC
Organism: Xestia rhomboidea; assembly: GCA_963853795.1. Lineage (NCBI taxonomy): Eukaryota > Metazoa > Arthropoda > Insecta > Lepidoptera > Noctuidae > Xestia > Xestia rhomboidea. The sequence goes on from OY970761.1 coordinate 16,306,147, forward strand.
GTCCGCGACATCGCCCGCAGAAATCGATAGCTCGGCTAATATAAATATTTGTAACTATTTTTCATTTTTTTTTAGGAGGTAATTCTCTGGAACTTATGCTTTAATATAGATAATTACCTCCTAAATACAAAATTACAAACAAATACCTTTTTATAATATTAGTGTAGGTACAAAAAGCTGAAAACTATAAGAAATATATCTTATTATATTATGTATAAAATTTACTATCACTCTACTGACTTAATTATATGAAACTAGCGGACGTCACTCGGTTTCACCCGCGTAGTTCCCGTTCCCGTGGGAGTACGGGGATAAAATATAGCCTATGTTACTCAGTAAAGACGTGGCTTTCTAATGGTGAAAGAATTTTTGGCGCAGTAGTTTTTGAGTTTATTCATTACAAACATACACACACACAAAAATACAAATCTTTCCTTTTTATAATATTAGTGAAGAAAACGTAAAAACTTAATAAGCACTCGCAGTTTAGTTTACGATAGTGTTTATTTTATAGAAAGACGCCTATGCGCGTCCTTACCCATTTGGCGACCACAGCCTCGCGTGATGAGCTGTACCACAAGTCTACCTATCTTTATCACATAGTTGAGACAAAAATGGATAAAGTTTTAGTTCAAATTGCTTTTATTTCAGACAGTACATTTGTTGTGCTCGCTGGCACCGCTTACATGCTGTAAATTTGGGAAAAATACGAAAATGTAAACGTTATCTGCTTTTATTTGTGAGGAAATAACTTTTTATGTCAACGACAATCACGACAAACTTTGAGGCAATTATTTTTTTTTACGCGATATATTTGTCGAGTTTGTTTAACTGTCGCGTGAAAATGTAGATATTATCAGCCTAGCTTTTTCCCAACTATGTTGGGGTCAGCTTCCAGTCTCAGCTGAATACCAGTATTTCATATGGCGCGACTGCCTATCTGAGCTCCACAACCCAGTTGTTACTGGGTAATACGATACTCCTTGGTAAGACTGGTTGTCAGACTTTCGGGCCACTGTCTTCCTGTAACAACTGTCAAAGTGATAACAGCCGGGACCAACGGCTTAACGCTTTGCTTTCCGAGGCACGGTGGAAACTCGTATGAAAATGTAGTACGAATGAAAATTGCAGTAGGTACTATAGAAGGGTTATGCGCACTTCGTCCCGCGTTCACAAATCATCCTATTCGCAGTCGGCCCCATTCGCAGTTGGTCCCATTCGCAGTTGATCCCATTCGAAGTTCGTCCCATTCGTAGTTCGTCCCATGGAATTAATTCAATTGTTTGCAACAGTATACCTTGAATAAACTGTAGTGGAACTTTGCAGTGAGATCTAAACTGCGAGCAACCGGAGCCTGGCATAAATTGCGTAATAGTGAAATCTAAGTTCAGTGCAATTATTTTAATAGCACTCCGATGCAGCTGTGGTTTACTAAGATTTAGCTTTAGGTAACTATGGAACCGATGTTATTAAGCAAACTTTTGGATGCTTGTTTGGATGTATAAAAATAAAGGATGGCTTGGGAATAACCCAAAAAAGAAATTTTAGTGTATTAATTTTTACAGGGATCCTAAAGTCTAAACGAATGTAGCCTTAACCCAAAGCTAATTAAATGGTGGCGATTTAGTAACCTGTATTGTTCAAGGAGGTGAGCCTACTCGCCATTTTAAACCACTCTCCCACAGATATTCAAATCCGATACTTGAAAAAAAAACAACAATTTCTAAACATGCATGCGTGCAAGCAATTTTTTTTTTCACATTTCAAGTTTGAGTTTATCGCCACCCTGTATAAAGCAAACCCGTACACTTTGTCTATTTAAATGACTATAGAAGATTCACTATTTCTCAGCAATTGCTTATCTTTCAGCGACCGACCTCTGAAAAACAAAATCCCACACAAAGGAGTCCCACAATCATTTTTATTCCCCTCGGAAGCAATGCGAAGGCTCGATGAAAGGGATGTAGTTTTTACTCCCGAACGGACCATAGTTTCAAAACCCCGGAGGATTTATGGTATGGTCAACTAACGAAAAAGATTTATGTATTTGGGAGCCTGCTTGCTATATGTCCCTGCCCCTTTTAATCCCATTGCATATGGTGTGACTTGAGAATTTAGAACGTTATTTAAATTATTCGAAACTATGAAACTGGAACATAACATAACATTAATTTATTCCCAGACAACTTTGGCCCATAGATATTATTACCTACAGACCTATACACCACGATATATTGATATTGACCTTACAGACTAAAATAAATATAATAATAATAGTAAAACGTTTATTTCAGATAACTAAGATCCAATTTGTTAGTAGTACAATAACTTATAATTAGTGTTAGTTAAACAAACTTAATCTACTCGCACCCTGCCTGATCCATGAATCGATGTATCAAAACTCATGTGAGCAGTAATGCTCACATGAGTTTTGATTTTGATTTGACATCGATACATGTACAGACAGTCAAGTGTACTGGCTATCATATTTAAAACGCTGTTGCGACTAGCCCGTACTCTGCTCAGCATTGACGCGCACCGCTTGCGCAGAGTAGCGTAGAATCAATCGATGCGCGTTTCTGCAAACATACGTGATGCACTACAGTGGCGGGGCAGCCGCAACATCGTTCTTAGCGCATTATTGTACTGTACTCGTAGGGCACTGTACGCTTTTTGAATATAGACTGCCCACAGGCTGCAGGTGTAAAAAGATGTACAGAAGGCTCTGAAGAGAGTGATTTTTACCTGATTTGTACATCGGGCAACCCTGCGAGCAATTTAATCATGCTCTCACGGACGTCGGCGGCGTCGGCCTCGTCGTCGTCGTCGTCGTCGTCGTCGTCGGTTGTCGTCGTCTCTCCTACGTTCACGTTCAATGTCCATGTCGTCCTTAAGGTCCTCGGTAATTAGATAACCCAGGTATCTGAACTGACGTACCCTAGCCAACTCCTCTCCATACAGCTTTATAGGAGGCACGCTAGCGGGGCACCTAGTACCAGCCTTAAAGACAACATACTCGCTTTTCTTTACATTATACTTCAAGTCGTGGTCACGACTCTCGATCTGCATAATTTTCACAAATTTGTTACAATTTCCTAATGCCACAAACCGAGCAACCGTTGTTGTAAATAGAACCCAAAAGATGTGTAAGGAACACTTCAATTGTGAAAAAAAAAAAGATAGTACGAGTACTGGCAGCTTGTAATAAAGTTCTTAAGATTTTTAGGAGATATTTTAGGAAAAAATCTTACTCCGCAAAAATACAAGTAGAAGTTATGTAGTTATTTGGAAAATTCTCTTGTTGTACATTCCTGAAATCAAAATATAAAATCTTGCCTCATACATATTCCTCGAATATCCTCATGCTTAGAACAGTAAACTTCATCGTGTGAGTTAAACGAAATCAGCATGCGAGTGTGAGTCCTTAATAAAAAATGTACAGCGGCTCTAAAAAAAAAATACGGAGGTTCTAAAAAAAGTACGCAAGCCTGAATGTTCGCAGCTTCGTTGAATATTTTATTTATCTTGCTCGAGTTCGATTGCTGGTTGTTTGGGCTCGTATATCATATACTTGGCAGATTTGTCTTTTTTTTTTCTTTGTATTGTTTGATGTGGGATGTTTGTTTTGTGAGCTAAAAATAAAATTTGTTTTAATTTGAGCTCCGATTTGTTGGAATATTTGTTTGGTTGAACATGTAAAAGACCTACATTTCTGGTTTTGGGATGAGACTAATTTGTTGCAAAATCATGTCAGACGGTAACAATATTTTCACTGCCGCTGGTATCTTCTTCTTTATCGTATGGTTAGTTCCTAACCTGCAGCAACCTAGCCAAGTTACAAACGTTTCATATCGATTCTCTTTCTACAATCGTAAACGCCTCGGCGTAAGCGATTGCAGAAAGCGCTAAATTGGTAGCCAAGTTGACACAACTGAGTCGATCGCTCGTTCTATAATGTCTGTAGAAAAAACCTACAATGGTGAGCGTTCCTACCAAAGAGTATAGCGATCAACATTGTAGAAACGATAACATTCTATTCTCATTTTGAACGATGTAAACTTGCCTGCGAATTTTCTATTCGTTTGTGTTGATCACGTGATTTAACGTTGAGATGATGTCATTCCCATACATTTGATTAGTTTTCTACTAGCGTTAACGATTGTAGATTGTCAACTTGGCTAAGCCTGCTGCTGTCAGCTTTTATGCTTCCCATGGGCCTCTCGACTTAGCCTCACATGCCGTCAAGAAATATCTCTCAAGCATGCTGGTTTCTTTACGATGTTTTCCTTCACCGAAGTAAGTGATAGTTATACAATTCGCGTATGAATCCGAAAAACAAGAGGTGCGTGTCTGCCGCTGATGCCTAAGCGTGTGAATATGGCTATAACTACAAAACTTGTCAAATTGAACTTATTTTGCTACTTACGGGATATCTTCCGTGATTCATGGCGCTTGCAACAGCGTCGAAATATCGGGAGCTCAAAACAATTAATAATCGCGGAAGATATCCCATAAGTGACAATATAAGTTTAGTATTAAACCGTGAAAGCCTAAAACAGTGTTTGTCAAATTTATTTGTAGTTGCAGTTTTTCACTTTTATGGCAAAGTTACTGCTAACTATTAAAATATCAAGTACGATGCAGATAAACGCACTTAACCAAATCGAAAAGTTAAAAACGTTCGTCGTACTACTAACCTACAAAACTTCTTTGATGTTATGCCAAAGACATTCCTCACATAAATATGTCCGTCCTAATTTACATTGTGTACAGGGTGATGGTCAACGGGATCAGTTAACCAATTCAAAAATTCATTAGGTCGTCTGATCCCGCGGGATCCACCTGTGTGGGATCAGTTTACTAAAGAGCCGAAAATATAATTATCAATACTACCAACTTTGCCCTCGTTTTTGCCTGCATGGAGATTGGAAAACGATAAAAAGAACGGTTATATTTTTTGAAAAATCAAAACATTCATTTCGCCATTGGCCCTGCAGTGACATCAACAGGCCCTGTATACATTTGTTTGTACGTACATTGTTGGTACATAGTATATTTGTTATACATTGCGTTGAACGCATCGAGGTCGTGTATCCTGCAATGCGTAAACCATATTCCGTTCGCCAAACATTTGACCGAGAAACAACGTCCTATATTTAAGACCTCACTTTGGCAGATTTAAGTTCCGTTTTGGCTAAACAATGGGATAAATTCTGTTCTATATTAAACTGGTTCACACATACTTAAAATAAAGATCCTATAGTTCAGCGAAGCATTTTGTAAGGAAATGATTAAATAGGTTCCTTCCAAGCACGTCATAATTCCCTGTTTTTTTAATTCTTAGAAAAGGCAATCTATCAGAGAACGAATAATAATTTAATAACGTACCGCAGATGCTGTTACATTAATCTTAATTTACAAACTTAACAAATTAATCCAACGGGCACAGATGCACTGAAATATTACTTCAGAAAACTTCTATTTGGTAGCCTTGATTTGACGACCTGAATAGCGCAGCGGTAGTGAGGCTGCCTTACGTTCTTAGGGTCCCGGGTTCGAATCCCAGTAGGAGCAAATATTTGTGTGACGAGAATGATAATGGAAATCTTAGTTCCAATTAAATTTGACAGCTCTAAATTACGTCCGTCTCTTTCTCGTTATAATAGAGAGAAAAAGATAGCAATAGCCTAAATTAAGTTTAGTTTGTGCACAACAGAATCGACACCATTATCATTGGTCTTTAGTCGTAAATCTACTTAAACATAATGTATATTGTTTGTATGTATAATGTCTTTATATAAACTTGAGAACTATGTGACATTCTACTAAGTTTGTAGTTCGTCTCGCGGCAGATCTTAGTTTGCAGTCACGGATGCGGAATTATGCGGATGAAGTCAAGTTGTCTACTGAAATTAGTTTGTCTGAAGCAAATTATATTATTTAGGTACCAGAGGCTGGGAATGAAATCTGTGAACGGAAGTGCAGAAGGTTCATTAACCCAGAAGGAGATGGTGGGATGAGCTAGACTCTTTCGCAAAGGATTGGCCTACAATCGCATTAGATCGCGAAATGTGGAAGGAGGGTGGCCTTTACCCTGCAGTAGGACAATATAGGCTTATAATAATAATAATAACCCCGCCCCTTTATTACTTGTACTAGTAGTGGTTTCTAGTATAATTAATAATAATAATAATAAGTGTGTTTATTTCTCACCACAAGCCAAAAAATACAGACAATATTTACACTTCAGCAGTAGCCAACGATTTTTGGTTGTGGATCGCCGGTGCCTGTGGTAGGTAGTAACACCTGTAATACAGGTCACCAGGTCCCCACCTGTTTAAAGTTACACATTTGATAGCTTACATCTGGTATCACAACAAATAACAAAAGTTTCAAACTGTTAGTGAGCTTATTAAAAAAGAAAAAAAAGATACACAAGAGAGTATTAAAGTAATTTAGATAAAGCAATTAAAAAAAAAAAAAAAAAACGTTAAAGAACGTTGAGTGGAATTCTGACAGTAGAGTTTCAGAATGAACGCTATTATGATCCTACTTTATGTGGAATTATCAAGTTGATGTTTTTAGATCCTCATCATCATCTGCCTAGCCTTTTCCCGACCCCAAGTCGTCATCCAGTCTAACCGGATGCAGCTGGGTTTCAGTATTTCATATAAAGCGACTGCCGATCTGCCCTCCACAACCCAGTTAGTACTGGGTAATACGGTACCCCTTGGTGAGACTGGGCTTTGTTTGACTACTTGTAACGACGATGATGACAATTTGAAGTCCTCTTAGATTTAAAACAAATGATCGCTTTCTGAATAACGCAGTGTCAGCTTAACAGTAAACATATTTAGTTCAGTTCTAAATCGGAATACAACTACAACCTAAACCAAGTCCCATATTTTCAAAGAAAACAGAATTGGTTCCACGTTTACTACAAAAGATATTGGAACTGTTGCGGGCATAGAAATTCTTTGGAATATTACTTTGTCAAAATCAGAAACTTTCGTGTACGACGACAAGAAAAGAACGATTTGTTCATATTGTTTCTTTTTCGAGGAAACTAAATCTAAACTTAGCAATGTGCCTGCTTCATAACTTTGAAACTTACAATTTTAGGTTCAGTAATAGTTTAGAAAGAATTTGGGAGAAGGGTTTTTTCACGACAGTATAGGCTAAGAATATAGTTTTAGATTTTGTATATTAGTAGCGCGTCAATGGCAATATTGGCAATATAGATTGAGTTGGCTCAGAATAGGGAATATGCATGTAATTTTTTCTTCACATAAATCAATAAACTACAGTAATAACAACCCAAGAAAAGTATTAAAAGTTAAGTTCAACTCCTGCAATTTTCTATGACAGTTCAAACGTCCGTGACTGTCGCGGCCATGATGTGACGTCATTTACCTCAATCTGCTTCGTTTACGTCTATTTTTTTGGCCTTAGTAATTTTACTAATTGTATGTGCTGTAATCAAGCAAAAATTGCGATAGCGATATTATAATAAAATCATAGTGAAACTTTAGCTACTTTTCAAAAGAAAGTGGTTTTTTGACACATAGACTTTGAAGTTACTACCGGCGTTATAGAGGACGACGCGTTTTGAGAGTGCGTTCCGTTTCACCAAAAACATGCTTCATAAAACAATAAATTGTAAACTAAGTGATGTTTTAGAAACTTAAACAAGTGTACCACAATGTTTCTATGGGCCAATACAAGGCATTTTTAAAATATAAAAAGAGTTTTGTGTTTCTTGCATATTTCCTATTGGGCTACGACTTTGGCGCCTTCAGTAGCGTCTATAAGTTCCTGTAATGTGTCTTGTATCTTATCTTACTAATATTATAAATGCGAAAGATTTTAAGGATGGATGGATGTTTGTTTCTCTTTCGCTCAAAAACTACTAAACGGATTTGGATGAAATTTAGCACACAGATCGACATTTGTTATCCCGGTGGTATGATCCCGTAGGTCGTTTATCGAACTCCACGCGGGAGGATCATTAAATTCTAATTGATCGATCTATCAATTCTAATTTATATAAAAATGAAATGTATAGTGGTAGTATATGGTATCAAGTGAAATATGTTTATAAATTGCAAATGGCATTGTGCTTCGTTTATATAGACACATAATCGGTAGACCCGTATTATTTATTAATTATTCAAAGGGGGTAAGTAGACTTATAAACTAAGCCCCACAAAACCGTTAAACACTAAACACTCATTACTTAAACATACAACTAAATATAACTAATAAGATAAATTAAAGTTTATTTCCGACTACATAGTCTTGTTGGTATTAAGTATTAGTAACAATGGTGCTTAGGTATTATGTTAGTATTGTTAGTATAATAATAACTACTTACTAAAAAACAAAGACCTCCGCCGCGTCTGTTTGTCTGTTCGCTATAAACTCAAAATTACTGTATACCAGTAGGTGAACCCCTTGCCCTTTTAACAAATATAAGCTTATATTCGTACATAGTTTTCCGTAATAGAATAAAACCCAAAAATGTGTTAACATTTAGCTTCTAAACCCAACGTACGCAAAACCCTCGAGAGAACACATTACAAAGGATCCTTATATAAACAAAGGTACATTACATAACTTTGAACGTTATATTCTATTATTACCATAATATTACATTATGATACGAATAGTAAAACCACAGGGCTTTTTAAGCTCATAGAAAAGTTTTATGTAAATTGGATCATAACTTGCGAGATATCGTACGTGTTTGAAAGAATCTCGAGTGCCTACCTAAATCTATAACTACGTAGGTACAGTCAAGAACATCCGATAAAATGCACTATCCAATGAAGTCATAAAGTTACTTATTGTGCTGAATGTGTTCATTGATGCTCAGGTGTTTGCGTATAGTTCATAGTCCCGAAACTTTGTGTTCATAGTGCTCTTATGTGAGTTTGGTGTATAGGTACGCCTGCGCTTTCGTGAACTAAATTTATACATAACATAACATCACGCCTGTAGTCCCCGAAGGGTTAGACAGAAGTGTACCTGATAGTACACCAGGTATAAAGGGTGTAAAATGACTCTCAACGAAGCAGAAAGGCACTTGTTCTCTCCGTCATTGCGATATTTTTTTGTTCTAGACCATACCTGGGAACCCTCTAGTTTCGGAGGTATTGGGGGTCAAAGTTCCAACTTTTCCACAAGTTTTTTTTTAAATTACATGTTTTTAATGTCATTTTTTTTACTCTAAAGACCTCCACGACCCCCGTACTATTCAATCCATCCATCAGCACAAAGTTTGAGTGCAGTACATTGAGTTTTACCGTAAAACGTGAGTTTTCACCCCAAAAATTTTTGCTTAAAGTTACATAGTATGATGTACAGAATGTTTGGTTGACAGCTTCGTGAAGAGTCTGTTTACACCCTGTATAATGTATAATAGTGGGCGAGTCAATTGAGCAGATCCGGAAAATGAACCCAGGACCTCATGCTGCACTGGACCCACGAGGCAACTTTATTCATCTTCAGCAAATCTGAAAAGCTCACTATATACAGCCACAGGACCACGTTACCGCATGACCGGCCACTATTTTGAACAAGACCAGCGGCCTGGTCGTGCGACAAAACTTTCTTCCTGGTCATGGCACTCCAGTGTGAAAAGAGACGGAGCTATAGAGGACGTCTAGCGCCATCTCTTTCCCACGCTGGAATAAGATTCCCTAATATAAGATCCCTGGTCGTAGATTTTGTGGCCAAAAGTCGTGGTTGTGGCCACGTAGTGTGTGAGGTCCCTAACCTTTCTGTCTAAATTGTAAAAAGCAGTTTGCGTTTCCGTTCAGGGGGCAATAAAAAATGTTTTACAGTTTGTTGAATCAACTACGCCATTTGGTAATGGATTTTTGAGTGGGTTTTGACCTAAATTGAACGATAGTTTTTTTATGCAGTACTGTGGGTTCTAAACATGTTTACATAATTATTATGATTAAAAACCGGCTAAGTGCGAGTCGGGCTCGCGCACGAAGGGTTCCGTACCATTATCTATACAACATTAGAAGCAAATTATGACGTATTAAAAAAAAAACTACTTACTAGATCTTGTCCAAACCAATTTTCGGTGGAAGTTTACAAGGTAATGTACATCATGTATATTTTTAGTTTTATCATTATCTTATTTTAGTAGTTACAGCGGGGGGGGGGGGGGGAACAAAATTGAGTTTGAGTTCTAAGTATGGGGAACCCCCAAAATTTATTGTATTTTTTCTATTTTTGTGCGAAAATCTTAGTGCGGTTCACAGAATACATCTACTTACCAACTTTCAACAGCATAGATCTTATAGTTTCGGAAAAAAGTGGCTGTGACATACGGACGGACTGACATGACGAATCTATAAGGGTTCCGTTTTTTGCCATTTGGCTACGGAACCCATAAAAGTTTTTTTTCCTATTAACTCGGTCGTTATTTCCACATAAATCATAATAATAAATGATTTTTCGAATGACCGATTTGATCGAGACGCCATTGTTTAACTATTGTGTCTACTTCGTGGACAGATCATGGGTTAAGATCGAAGTGTTACATTGCGCTCTTAAGTCAACCAAAATATTATTTCCACGCGTGGCCTGCACAGCACAGTTTTACTAACACACCCTTTAACTGAAAACCTTCAAATTAGATTCCCAAAAAACAGGTGGCCCCCATTAACGAAACTTTTCATTCGTGTCTCTGCCAAGTTTCCTTGTTACTGTATCTGAAACCTCCAAAGTTTCTGTGGCAAGCCTTACAATATTGATGGGGACTTGAATGATGTATGCCTACGGGCCTACGGCGAAGACTGACTGTCCTTGACACTTTGTTTAGATTGCTGTGGTATTGTTGTAAATAAGTTTTAAAAGGAGCGCAGTAGTAGCCGTGCTATTGTATAACAGTGAATAATTATGCTCTGTATTTAGTTGAATTCTAACATTGGCCATTTAAAATATTTCGTTAGCCAAATCCATTTGAAACAAATTGATTGCCGTTTCAATGTTTGTTTGGATGTTGTTTATGTGGTTATAACGGCTGAACGAATTTAAATATTTGATATAAAAGTTGAATGGCCGGGTTGCGGCAAAACTATTTAGCATGCTTAGTTAGTTTTTTAAAAGTTACAAAATGGGAATTCCACCGAAATTGTTCTAAACATTTTCATCGTCTTTTACCTGGGTCTTAATGAATAAAGTCAAATACAACGCTCAGCGGGCCTACCATGACGTCTTAAAGCAGGATCGTTTTAATTGCGTGCGAGTGAGGGAAAGAGATGGCGCTAGACGTCCTCTATAGGTCCGTTTCTTACGTGGGTAAGCACGTCGACGTCTTAAAGCAGGATCGTTTTAATCGCGTTCCAGTGTGGACTGGAACGCGATTAAAACGATCCTGCTTTAAGACGTCATGGTAGGCCACCTGCAGCATCATACCGTGTATATTATCTACCTATGTTTTTCCAAATAAAAAAATCTTTATCTCTCAATTTCATTCCCTCTCTTCTCCAACCTTGGGCCACTCAATGCTTAGTGTAGGACTCTTCCAAACCTCTCCACTTTTGGCGGTTTTGTGACATGGCTATTCAGTTTCTTCCGCTACGCTCAATTTAGATAAGTATAAATAAATCCATCATACCTCGTAGAAGATGGCGGGACGAACTGGACAAAACCAACGACCAGTGGTCCACATTAGCCCTGGATAGAAACAACTGGAAGTCAGGGGGTGAGGCCTTTGCCCGGCAGTGGGATGACGCAGGCTAACAGTATCAGTACCTATCAGTAAATAACTTCAAATGGTATTATTTTCACAATCGTAAAAAAATACTACGCTTCACCTATTTACAATTCACAGAAACGTTACACAACTGTATAAAAAACAACAAACAAAACGTACATCGATCCAAAGTTCGTTAATTTATTGAATTCTCAATTAACTTCCGAATTCCGAGGGCAAATACACGCGGAAAGAAAACAATGTGCAATAACATGTACTTATGTAAACGAACAATATTGAAAGTTGGGGTATATACATAGGTACTTAAGAAGGGCTCGACGAAAAATAGCCGCAAAGTTTTGTGAGTACATCGACGTTTAATCAGTATACAATAAGTTTTATTGTTCTCCGGGTGAAGTGCGACTGAAAATCTAAACTTTGGTGATTGTTTAAGCACTAATCGAAATTACTCTTTTATACTTATAAAATCGTTTCATTCAATTCGTTTCTTCGATGATACGCAGATTCTATCAAGACTGATATATCTATTATTGCTGGTAGCACAACATTACAGATTTTCCGAATACCCACATAACATACAATAGTCCTGACTGACTATCAAAGCACAGCTCCAACCATGGGCTGATCGGACTAAAGTTTGGCATACAGATAAAGTTGTTATGGCACCTTAACTTTATATGTATGCCAAACAAAGGATTTTGGATAATTTAACCCCGATAGAAAATCTGTCATCCGGCGAAGCTCGTGCGGGTCTATATAAACGGAAAAAAGACTTATGCTCGTTTTCACTTATCCTAAATAATTGTCTGAATATTTTATTGCACGGCCCTGAGCTTAGCGTTGAAAATCTAGTGATAACGGTCATAAATGCTTCAAAAAACTCCCAAATACCGTACCACAAAATAATTCTTTTGACGAAAAAACACTTCCGAGGACCTCTTTTTTTTCAATAACCTTCATAGCTAAAACCCATGAGGGTGATACAGGATGTAACTTACAAAAATAAATTCCCCATGGTGCATTAGAACAGGCTATAAATTGCGATAAAGGCCTTCATAAGAATCGATTGGCCTTGGCAATACTTTGAACTGGTAGTGAAGGCCATAATTTGTATTTTATCGATGATAGCATTGCATAATTGCAATGGACTTTTAATGTTTCATATTCACGCATAGAACCACGTATTTTCTAACTGTGGACTTTTAATGTTTCATATTCACGCATACGAACGGTGAAGGAAAACATCGTGAGGAAACCGGCATGTCCTAGAACGAAAAAATTCGAAGACATGTGACATCTACCAACCCGCTAGGGCCAGCGTGGTGGATTATAGCCCATTCCCTCTCATAGAGAGGAGGCCTGTGTCCCAGCAGTGGGAACATTAATAGGCTGATGATGATTCACGCATAGAGACACGTATTTTCTAACTGTACATGTTCAGGACATCTAAACTGTTTTCAAGAGTAAACACTGACAGTATTCCAACAATGATGACACTGACGTGACTAACAGCTCTTGAGCATGGTGTGAATCAGCAGAATCCACCCTAAGAATTGGCAATTTTTATGAAAAACAAAAAAACAAAAAGTGTTTATTTACGAAAATATTGTTGACATGGTACATAATTACCCCCGCCAAACTGCAAAGCAGGTTTTTGGCAGACGTAGCTCCTTTTTCCTTCACATTTATTAACATTTTCATAGTGACACTTTTCCACAAATACAGTGAAACAAAGTAAAATAAAAAAAACAAAAAGCCCAAAAAAGAAAAATAAAACTATTCTTGCATTCCTTAAAATAACAAGAAAACAGCTGTGTTAACATTGTTTAACTATTCTCTAATACAGCTATTAGGCTTTAACAGAAGATATTATATAGGGTGTAAAACACCTCTTAACAAAGCCGAAATGCACTTGTTCTCCTTGTCAATGCGATCATTTTTTTTTGTTCTACTCTATACCTGGGAATCGTCTGGTTACGGAAATATTGGGGGTCAAAGTACCAACTTTTTTTTTATTACTTTAAACACCTCCACGACCCCCGTTCTATTCAATCCATCCATCAGCACAATGTTTTGAGTGCGATACATTGAGTTCTACCACAAAACATGATTTTTCACCCCAAAAAAAAAAGTCGTTTCCCAGCAATAATTTTTGCGTAAAGTTACTTAGTTTGATGTACAGAATGCTTGGTTGACGGCTTCGTGATGAGGTAGTTTACACCCTGTATAGGTACCTACTTACTTATTTAATTTGTATTAATGAATCGGTCATACAAGGAGGAACTCGTGGCTAAATAATAACAGACGCTCGGTTCGATCTTCAAGTTAACCCGAACTCGCCTAGGTTGGTCCGTAGATGGGTGACCGCCTATTACATACCGAGTTTCCACCGTGCCTCAGAAAGCACGCTAAGCCGTTGGTCCTGGCTGTCATTTGCAGATCTTTGACAGCCGTTACAGGTGGTCAAAAGCCTGAAAGTCTGACAACCAGTCTTAACAAGGGGTATCGTATTTCGTATTGCCCAGTATTAACTGGGTTGTGGAGGTAAGGTAGGCAGTCGCTCCATCGTTGTCATCACTGTACCATTGCCGGCTTGCTCAGCCAGTACACTGTTTATTTTGGCATAGAAGTCTTTCATGTAATCAGATAAAAAAACAGGTTTTGAAAAGGTTCCCTACCTTGTGATATTTATGATTAAAAGTATTTTTAATGTTGTAACACAAAATATCCCAGGATAGGTAAACAATTTATTAACCTACATATTTACAATTGCAACCAACATTTTCTAATTCAACTATCAGCTCTACTGATCTTTACTACTAAAACGTACACTTCAGATAACTAACATTATGTTAAAACGAGACGCAATGCGGAAACCGAAACGCGAGGAGGTAGGGGGAGGAGGGGGCGACTCCGTACGCACTTCCTGCTTCGTACTTTCAACCTTCTACTTTCGCGTTGAACCTTAAATTTTGTTTAACACAAGACTTGTTAAAATGTTTCCTTTTGGCTAATAAACTAATTTAATGCACTGTTTTAGACTTTCACGGTTTTTTACTACACTTAAAGTACTAATAGTGATACTGTGAGTGCGTTTTGTCGTGAGTTACAATCGAGTTCCAGTAGTGCGCGTAATAAAAGGCTAAGAAAGAGGGTAGACAGATTTGTCTGCTCATACTAAATAATTTTCGTTCCACCCGCATACCTCTTCAGTATTCCCGCGATCATGATGCTTGCAACAGCGTCGAAATATCGGGAGCTCATAGTAACCAAGAAAAATCACGGATATCATCCCGTAAGTACTTTAGGTAAACTAATTTATCCCTGAAGGGTTAGACAGAGGTGTACCTAATAGTACACCTACATTTCGCCAGTTATGTTTAAGTCCCATGTAATAGGGGGCGAGGCTATTGCCATCAACCGGGCGCAACCCAGACTCCGTGGCTGTTACTGAGAAATTCCTGTTAGAATAACACAATATCACTTTTCCCGACCCGGGTATCGAACCCAGGACCTTATGCTCAGCAGTCGTGTTTGCGACCACTAGACTAACAACTCTAACGAGGCAGTCAGTCAGCGTATACAGTCAGTCAGTAAACTAATTTATTCTATTTGATTTAGGGCTCAATTTTGAAAGCCCTTACCACATAGTGTTTAAAAGAAAATGGCTGGATTAGTTTTTCCACGTCAAAGTTTTAGTAATCATTTGTAAAACGTTCACACACTTATAGTGCTTTGGGTTTATTTCTACAGTTTCTCCATCTTCATTTCCTGATCTTATAAGAGGAAAAGAAAAGCAAAATATTTAAGCCTACTTGTTATTCCACACACGTTTCTAAAGCGTGAGGAAAAGAGCGTTGTAACAGTCAAGCCATGACAGGTCGGGTAGCCTCTCAAAATCACTGTGGAGTACAATTGTATTATCTTTGCTACAAGAATTTTCAATTCAAGGTAGTTCTTGCGGACTGTTGAGTATCAAGCTCCAGTTGTGCTTCTGGTGGTCTTGACTATTGAAGAGTATGAAGTAAAACTACTTGCTGCAATATTATAGGACTGTATTTATAATAATAGTATAGGTAAGTGGTTACAAATATTGCCGATATGTGCACACGTCAATGGGCGTCGGTGAGAGAGTGGCGCGCAGAGTGCGCTTCCACAGATTATACAAAAATATAGATTATATTGTGCCACGACGGCACAGATAATAAAATCCACGACGGGTGTGGTCCGATGTGACGCAGGAGCAGGACTAAACTGAATACTGATACTCTGCATCCATCCCACTGCTGGGAAAACTCCTCTCCCCAACTCTTCTAGTTGTTTCGATCCAAAGACAATGTGGACCACTGGTCGCTGGTTTTGTCCAGTTAAACTCAATTCGAGAAATAATTGTTACTGACCTAAAATACCTGCTTTATATAAGTAACATAATGAGTCTATGATAATTATGTTTTTCTTTACCGTTTTTAGATCAGATTTGATGAATAGTCTACGCAAAGTATAGTGCTTGACTGGGTTTTGAACCAACAACGGCAGATAAACTGCAGCTGTCGCCACCTGTCGACGGTTGTGGCGTCGACGGTTGTGGCGTCGGCGGCTGCCGCCGGCGCTTCGATGGCAGCCGTCGACACTCATTTACGCGGCATGCCACAACTGCAAGCGTCGATGGCAGTCGTCGACGCTTCGGCGGCTGCCACCCGGCGCGTCGACGGCTGCCGTCGACAGGTGACGGCTGCAGTTTATCTGGCGTTGGCAACATGCCGCTCGTCTGTAAGAACCCTAAGCCGGGAGCCGTCACTGAAATACCTGCTTTACCACCGCAATTTCTCGATAAGTAATTTAGGTTATCCTTAACTTGAATTAGTAAGTATAAAACTTTTGCTTAAGTAGGACCCAGTACCACGTTGATAATTAAAAAATCATCAAGTTCTTACTAATCCTAGCGTCTTGCTGAGCATCGGAATTAGTTAGCTTCTTTGAAATTGTAGGGAAATCGACAAGATTACCCTTTTCAATTAATTCATTGCGTAGCTTTCGGTGTTCCAATAATCCCGCAGCTTTTTGAGGGTAAAAATTAAATTAGATTTTGAGTTTGGCGTTGCTAATTTATTCTGAGAAATATGAAACTGGTGTTTTTAGAGTTTAATATTTATTAACATTTTCGTGTTTCAGTAATTTAGCAATTAAACGAATATTATTCCATTATATTAAATTGTAAATAAGAAAGTAACTCTTTCTGTCTGATAAACTAATCTGAACTCATAAGAGCTAAACAGATTTCGATGAAATTGAGCACACAGGTATACATACGCCAGCCCGTGTTATGGGTTAGGCCATAGCAATAAATGTCATAATTATATTGCATTATCTTTTTCTTTTATAATATTAGAAAATACTGTCATTAAAAATTAAATTGGATTTTCTTCTGCTCCAGTAAGCTTTTAATTGTTACTCCACAAACAATATTACTGCTGTCATAAACATTATTAGATTATTTTTTATTACAACCAGATACTCCAAGTATTTTAATAACCTTAGTAATTATAATTAAATAATTAAGTACGTATAAAATTTCATAAGCTGTGTGAAATATTTATTTAAATATTCAGTATGCGTAGTCGCGTTATAAGTACGTGTGATGAATATTCATAGTGCTGTCGTAAGTAAAGATTTTATTATCAAAATGCGCTGGGCTTAGCAAATCATTAATTATTTATTTATGTATTTATGATCCGGCAGGCAGTTGAGATAACTGATAGCAGCTGCTTGTGTCCAATTGATCCCCAATAGATTACATTCTTGCATTAAAATGTTTGTCTAGTCGATATTTAAATTAGTTTATATATGGAGCTGAGACTAGGTCTTGATTTGGTATTCTGAAGTAAATATATAAGCGAAACTTGTGTGAGCTCGATAACTCAAGCTTTGTTGTGCTTAATTATGGAGAGAATAGGGAACTTCCTTTGTATGCTAGAGCTTAACTTCTGTGGTACGAGAGTTCTGGAAAATATGTTCTATTTCACCTCCGCATGGTAGTCTGTTGTGAAAGAAACATTTGGAAATTAAATTCTTTAGGCTTATTTAACGTTTTAACTAAGTTATGTATCCTATAAAGGCGTATCTTGAAAATTATTTCAGTGTGACAACACTAAAAGTATTTTAGTATCAATCTAAAATAAACTTCAGCTCTTCACCTGCATAATTTTATTACGAAGATATGAATACCAAACCTCACATAACTGAATTATGTAAAGTGTTACTTACAAAAATGACACTAAAACTCCACACATTTACACACTAGTGTCGGTAGGTATAACCTTACATCATCCTTACGGTGTTATAATGTAATAATATTCGTGAACTTGGCACATATTCCGTCAGTTTTCAGCGGGTTTATCTGGTGACGTGCTTGAACGATCTCGCTGTCATCTTGTGAAACCCTGGCTTGGTGTGTCACTGTCAAGCCTTGCGCGTGTTTTTTATACAATTTACCGAAGGTGTATTTTTTTAGTAGAAGAATAAATTACCGTCTCGGCTTCATGTACTGTAATTTCAAAAATCTAGATAATATAGTGATATAATGGGTTCCTCAAAACAAAACTGCATTGGTGGAATACGTAAGAACATATAAGTACGCCTCTGTCTAAGCCTCCCGGAGATTAGAAGCGTGATGTTATGTTTATGTGTAGCAAATGAAGCAATTCGTCAATTTTGGTAAAAGTTTTTTTTAAATTACTGATCTCTATTCTCTTCAGATGCTCCGTTATCTATCACTATTCTTAATTACTTAATATTACCTATACTTTTTTAACATAGTATAATATTCATTTTTATTCAAAACAAAAAATCAATGTGACGTAACCAAAAAAGCAACACCATTTAATTTTATTCGAGAAAACGTAACACGAAAGTCATTTTACTATACACAACAACTTACACCAACCAAAACTGTACCTTCCCACATTCAAATACGGTTGGTTTTAGGAAGTTGGAGGTTTTCCGGAATTGTCCCTTAACATTCGGCGTACAGTGTACACTGCCGTTCAGATTAACGACCCGCTGTGTGTTGACGTTTCAACAGATACACGTCAGGTACGGATTTTGAGCAGTCTATGTGTATTTGGATTGTATGAAGTTGCTCATACAGTCGACGCACGTTGAGGTAATTTCAGAAGGGTAGTATTTAAACGCAAATCAAAAAATATCCTTTTTCTATGCAATAAGATTCCGAATTCCCATCAAAATTACTGATTGTACAGCAAAATTTCAACTCAAAATATCACTAAACACACTACAATTTATTTTCGCAGCGTACAGCGATTTTTCCTAAAGCAAAAGCTTTTTCATCAATGCACAGCTAATAATCTTAATGCACATTATACATGTTAACTCTTTTTCTTTTAAATATAGCTTCTATTTTTATATTATGTACAGCAGTTTTTCTAAATAAAACAGCATTTTATTAGTCACAGTCGTCTTATTATTTATTAATTACCACATAATGAGACCAGCAAAAAAAAAAAATTTGATACAAAATTGTATTGTATGTGTATGTATTTTAGTTAATGACGGAAAACGGTTTTCTTGGGAATCACGCTCGACTCAAGGTTACAATGGGGTCCTCATTTAACATCTCTTGCAGGACGGCTGAGTTCAGCTGCATATGCTGTTAGAAAAATCCGTCAATTTACTGATATTGATACCGCGAGGCTAGTCTATTTTAGTTATTTTCATAGTATTATGTCATACGGTATTTTACTATGGGGACGGGCTGCAGACATCGAGTCTATATTTATTCTGCAGAAAAGAGCCATCAGAGCCATATATGAATTACGAAGACGCGATTCTCTAAGAGAACTGTTTAAGGAAATTAATATCATGACAGTACCTTGTCAATACATCTATGAAAACATCATGTACGTTAGGAAAAATCTGCATTTATTCAGCAAAAGAGGTGACAGACACCATTATAACACTAGAAATAGGGACCAACTAGTTCAGCCAGGTTTCAGGCTTGCTAAAGTAGATTCATCTTTCATGGGGTACTGTTTGAAATGTTACAATAAAATACCTCCCCACATTCTTCAACTGAATGAGACGAAATTTAAATCTTGTATAAAACGCACACTATGTAGGCAAGCATATTATAAGTTGGGGGATTACATTGATGATAAAAATGCTTGGCTAAATGCTGGTCCTGCTCCACAACCATAGTTGCAAACTAATTGATTGTACTGGTCGGGCATTATTTGAGTCTATCGACACGCAAAGAAGAAGAAGAATTGATTCCCATGTTAATGTATTGTGGAAGCTGCAGAAGATTGTAAAAATATACCTACTTGCATTGTATAGATTCCAGTTTTTAGTATTATATAATTGCATAGCACATGTGTGAGTACTTTGTACTGTTCAGCCGCCACTTACATTTAGTTATCTTTCATTGACTTGAATATGCCTTGGTGGCTATGAGAGGATGTCATGCTCACTCAAATGTCTCGCTGATGGTGGCGGGTGTGTCGGGTCACTTAGTTCCCTTAAATATGGTCGAGTTGAATGGTGCCGATACATGCGTCATGTTCGTGAACGGGCGCTATCAGTTGGGACTGGCCATCTCTTGGCTGCCACGGTTCGTTCATTTTAATTACTTTAATTTTATTTTTTTAAATTTTTGATTTATCATTTTACTCTGGACGCTCTTAATGTGCACGTCTTTCTATATCGTTCTCACATATACGTATAATCTCAACATGAATGATGTAACCAAAATTTTGTAACAATATTTTGATTTAAAAGAGTGTCCATGGAGTTTCTTGCCCGTTCTTCTCCATAGAGATCTACGTTAGGGAATGGGCAACTACAGTACTTTCTCAAGTTATTATGCCTTGTGACTGTGACTGTAGCTTTGCTTTTTTTTGTATTTTCGACATTCAAAAGTGCCGTAATGGTCTAATTGAAATAAATGATTTGAGTTTGAGTTTGAGTTTGAGTTTGACCACGAAAAATTGAACTGTTAAGCTCTTGCATCCGAGTCGAGGGAGACCCGGTCGACGGAGCCCCGATACGCGGGGCTCCTACTATGAATGGTTTATAAAAAATATTATTGCTGCGTCACAAATAAGTGCTTTTGGTTCTATATTAAAAGCATAAAGAGTTAAAGCGCCCCTTTTGAGTGCATCGAACAGCACTACAAAATCTTCTTTACGCTCCGAACCTTTTTTCAGTTAATTTGTTCTGCTTTTAGAAATAATGCAATGTAAAAGGGTTTTTTTGTTATAATAAACATTAAATTTGCCGAGCATGGCTTCTTGAAAATTAAGACAAATATGATAAACACGTTTTGTTGTACTTACTGGTTAATATGCGACTGGGATAGTTATTTTGCTAAGAAATATGGAAAATTTGCTGTGCAGTCAGTATTTATGCTATGTATGTAGTATTTTTGTACAAAAATAAATTTAACTGTATTGCATTATGAGGAAAAAAGTAATGTTATATTGATGTATAATTTCGAATTATCTGCAGTTTGAGTTTTGTTAAACATTTAGTTTATTTGTAGTGAAGTAAGTTATTTGATGTAAAAAAGAATATAAATGATGAGTATGTATTGATAGGCGATTATTTATTTGATATGCCCAGAAAATCCCATTCATATCCCATTTCAGAAAATGGTAAAGTTGACGGAAGTCCTTTGGATATAATTATGTTTAAAAAGAAACTATAACAATTTTTACAATATTAAATTTAGATTATTATTATTTTGACATTTGTAATTGTGTGTTAGTATGTAAGTAAATGAGTTATTTCATTTTGGATATGTGTCTGTTGTTTCGACACCACTAACTTTATCATTATTTGTATGCTCTCGGGTAAAATATAGCGAACTGACCATCTTATTATTACATACCAAACCAACATTTACGAATAAATTTGATTTGATTTGATAGGTTCGTTGAACTACAATAGGCAAATACTGTATTTATTTATGTTGCAAATAGTCGTATTACATAACATAGTGTGACACCTGTAATCCCCAAAGGGTTTGGTAGAGTTGTACCTACCTAATCGTACATACATATATACAACGACGTCAATAAAAGTACTCCTTAATTATTAAGTAGGTCAATAAAATATCAGCAATATTTTTGAATGCTTGAATAGTTATTTTTCATGACTTATGAGCTTTTCTGTAGTAATTTATCAATGGAAGAACCCATTATAAGCCATCGCCAGTGCGCATGAGCTCAATTTCTATGCAAAGGCGTGATTTATTGTTCTCACTAGAATTGTGAAGGCATGCGATAAACCTATATTTAATAACACCCATTTTTAGGGGCGTTAAGTGACAATTTATGGGTAAGTTGTGCATGGGAAATAGGTTAATATCTGTGATAAGACGGAATTTTTGAAGGGTTCTTATTACTTATCATTACGGGGCGGAAAGGACGCCAACGCTAAAACGGTTACCACACACGTATTCAGTAGGTACATCATTCTGACCTACCGACGAAAAATTTATATGACCCCTATTGATCAGACATTGTATGATCTTTCTTTTTTTTCGGGGTCAAAAATTTCTATGACCCCGGGCTCATAGAAATTTTTGACACCGGGGTCATAGAAATTTGTCGTCGGTTATTAATAAAAACAGCTGTTTCCTACAAAAATGCAATACAAAAAAGGGTCATAATGTGTGGAACAGAAGATTTTTTTTTAAGTTCAGAATTATGTACTTAATACGTGGTAACCGTTTCAGCGTCAGTGGGATACTGACGCTGAAACGGTTACCACGTATTAAGTACATAATTCTGAACTTAAAAAAAAATCTTCTCTCTATTCTTCTTTTACCTTGCATAGGGAGTAAAACTTTGCAGGTGGGAAAATAAATAAAAGAGGTCTTTGCGCAACCCTGGGATTAAGCCTACATACCAATTAATGTTTTAGTACCATTTGCCCGAAAGTAAAAATACAAATTATGTAGGTATTTTAGCATCAAAGCTCAGCCCTAAAACCTAGAATTAATTTACCCTCAACAAATTATACAGAGCAAAGCCGAAGGAATAACCGAGATCGTATATTTTTACTCCCCAAAGTGTGTTTTTATGCAAACACTTGTGCTATAATGAGATCGTTAAAATTACCGATAGCATCTTAACTACCCTCCGACCACAAGTAAGATTAAAATTTGATTATGCTTCCACCCTGTATAGAGAAAATCCTGGGATATTTTTTTTTAGATTTACCTTCCCAATATCGCTATATAAATGTTCGCAAATGATTCCCTAAGGCGATTTCCTTTAGACGCTCGAGAAAATATTAGAAAGGACCCTCTCTCGGTTTTGCATTATTGTAGCAACTGATTACGCCTTTGAAATTCGTATTCGACGATGTCCGAAATACCGAGGGAATTCCGAGTTATCGTATTGGAATTCCGGAAGAATACCTGTTAGAAGAAGAATTGAATCAAGTAGAACTTGGTTTATTAAATCTTCGAGTAAATGAATAGTAATTTAGGATCGAAATCTTGGTACGAATTTAATCACAGTGAACTCCCAAGAGATGCGCTCACAGAATTGCACAATTTCCTTTGCCGTGCACTCATCCGATTAAACCGTTACCGGTGTAGTCTGAACGATGCATCTTCATCAGACATTGTATGATCTTTCTTTACATAAACTTGTGTAGTTACGTTATAGTTACGATTCGCTCTAAGAACAGCGGGCTCAAGGTCTTGTTATCAACAATCTTCTCAATTTCCTGTAGTTTCTTCATCGTCACTTATTGGTTATTTAGATTAATTGGCAATCAAAAACTAACTTTGAAGTGGATAACGATGTTATGACACAAATTCTTCAGGATTCTGTTTGGTTTACAATGGATTGGTTTTTTTATCGAGCACAAAGTGTTCAAAACTTAACCCGTATTCATTTGAAACCTTGCATAATATCCCTATGTTGTAGACAGGTGTGCGGAATTAAATATCTTAATGCACTTACCGAAGGGTTTCCGAAGTAAATGTATTAGTTAAATGATATATAAGTTGAAATGGGTTTGTGTTTTCGAATAAACATGAGGCATCTTCCACGTCCCTCTACCAGAGAGGAGGCCTGTATCTCAGAAGGGAACTATTGTTGTCTGTAATTATGCGTTATACATAATTTTCACATCTCTTTAAAGAGAGTACGGTAAGTCAGCCTAGCCTCATCCAGACTTTATCAAGAAATACCTCAGCCGGCAAAATAATAACTTTGATAATAATAATTATGCAAAAGCGGCTGTAATGAACATGGACTGCAGAATTCTTCAACCATTATTGATAACTAAGAAAACTTTTCAATTCAATAACCAGTGTCAAACAAAGCGAGTATCAATTAATTGGCTGTTAGTACTGTAAGATTAACAAACGCGGAGCTGGTGAGTGTTCAGGACAGAGGGACTAAACTAATTAGTCTTCTGTAAACGGGCGGTTCTCGTTAGTTCCTTTTAGTGAATGTTTGTTGATACAAAGAAATACAGACGGAGCTGAGAGTTATTTATTGATCTGGTTAATTAGAATTCAAGGACCAGAAATTGAGACAGTTTGCTTACGTGTTGGTCCTTCGAACCGGATACTTTTATCTCTATGTTAGGATATGTGTACGTGTGACGTTTTTTTTTTTTTTACTAAATTGTGTTTCTGTTTTTGTTACAGGTAAGGTTATTTTTTAAATAAAGAGCGGATGTAATAGCTGCAAGAGCGTAGTAAGTGTAAGTTTTCATCAACGAAATATAAATTCATTGCACTTCATCTAGTTTTAAAATAAAAATAATTGCTGACCGTTCTTTTGAACATAAGTCAATTTGATTATTTTGAAGTGCAATGGATAAAGTGGATTTTGTAATCCAATAGGTTGATCACGTATTAATAAAAGTTAAAAAAAGAATGTTAAAATTGGTTCCTCTCATTTTTAGAAGCGATATCACGTAGTGGACACTATTTAATTGAACTTCGGATCCCGCTGCAGTTTTTAACAGACCAATTTAAACTTCTTTTTCATGCTACGATTTTGTTTTTCGTTTCGTTTCTGTTGGCCGGGACACTTTTTTTGCAAGTCATTTATCCGCACAAATCTGAGTATATATGTCATATGGAATTTATTAAGTATATATTATTATATTTGGACTCAAATGAACATTATTTTAACTGCTTTAGACCTGTGGCCAACATCCATAAGGGAAAGGCAGTCGTAGTCGGCATTAGACAGTTGAAAAAGGCCATTAAAAGGTTTTTTCTCTGACTTTCAAATTACCAATTACCTACTTAACGGACCTGAAACGTGTTTATTGTTAAACAGGCAATTCAGTTACTATCATTAGCCGTAGAGTCAAACTCGTCTCATGAATTTTTCAAATTTCTCGTCGACAAGGACCTGAAAGTTCAATTCGTCCCATCCACATAATTTTATTCAGCGAGATTCACTGTTTGAAGCTTCAGCACTTTTTGTAAAAAAGTGTGTAAATGAGATGTATTTGAATAAAAACCGGTGACCTCATCAATTCGTAATAATTGGGATAAAAAATGGAATCTGCTTGAGATTTTTCTTTATTTTATTTTACCATACAAAATGCTATTGATATTAAGTAAGGAAGAGTAAGTGGAGCGTAAGGTTTTTTTTTATAAATTTATTTATTTTTGTAGCTTTTTCTTTGATCACTCAAGTGTAAACAAATCTTGCGTAGGTAGATGTTGTTTTTGAGGTGTTTTTTTGTTTGTTTATTGTTGTTAACTCACGTAATCTTGTTACGGTAATGATGGGAGTTTTTTTATGATTTGAAAACCGTATTTGTTTCTTTCTTTTGATCGGTGACATGATACTTACTTATTTTTCAAAATTTTGAGTAGACCTTGTAGTCACCGCTGTTGTCTGTTTTGCATATTTATCCTAGTTAATTCTTTACATCATGTTATCAAAAGCTTAGGTTAGTTGCTTAAGGGGAAAACGCCGGGGTAGCCCACGAAATTCAAATTATCTTTGGTTTTTTCAGGTTGTTTGTTGATAAAATATGTTTCGCGGTCGTAACAAATATGGCTTTACAGAGTTAAAATAACTAAAATTATCAATACAACCCCTTTAAGTTTAATTCCATTGAATGACTATTTCATAAAAATTACATTCAATGCAAAAAAACGTAAGAAAATTAAAATTTCGTGACCATGCTGAGTTCTTTTACATAAGGTGTTAAGTAAAAGAACTCAGCAACATTCAGTGATACATTTTTTTTTGTTAGCCTGTACTGTCCCACTACTGGGCAAAGGCCTCCCCCAATTCCTTCTATTTGCTCTTTTCCCGTGCCTCCTCGGACCAACCCTCGCGGTACGCGTCCAAATCGTCTCGCCACCTTTTTCTGGGTCGGCCTCGGCGGCGCCATCCGTCTATACATTATGTTTTTATACTGATACCACAAGAAGAAAGGCCTGATTTGTAAAGCTATCCTACTATTAACATACGTCACAAACAACAACATAATATCCGTTATCAGTTCATGTATGTGTAAAACCATACATTACCCGACAGCTGTAATTAGTAAGCTCGCGATACGAGAGCCGGCCGATCGAATGACAAACGATGCCACAGTGCCATGATAATAGACTTTACCCACTTGGTTACTACACTGTATATTTCAACCCCGTTTACTTTAACCGCGTTTTGGGTTTGTTAAATTGTGGCGATATGTGGTACTTGTTCTAGTGAGAGACTTCATTCAGACATTTAGTAAGAAATTGTTAAATTGATTGTCATTTGAAATAGCTAGCTTAGGTTTATGGCCATTAGGACAGCTAGGCCATAAGCCACTTGTTTTCTCTATCATTGCGATCATTTTTTTTGTTCTAGGCCATATCTGGGAACCTTCTTGTTACGGAGGTAATTATTAGGGGTCAAAGTTCCAACTTGTTCACAAGTTTTTTTTTATACGTCATGTCGTCATCATTTTTAATAAAAGAACTTTAAACACCTACACGACCCCCACACTATTCAATGCACCCACCAGCACAATGTTTTGAGTGCGTTACATTGGGTTTTACCGTAAAACGTGATTTTTCATCCAAAAAAAAGACACTTCCCTGCAATAATTTTTGCGTAGGATTACTTAGTTTGACGTACAGAATGCTTGGTTAACGGCTTCGCGAAGGGTCAGTTTACACCCTGTAGGCATAATAAAAAACGTCACTTTATCGCTAACCGCTAATCTCTTTAAAAGTGAATCTTGTTCTGGCTTCTTAAGGGGGAAGCGCCAGGGCAGCCCGCGAAATTCATATTTTCATACAATTTGAATTTCGAGAGCGCTGCATCCTATAAAAACTATTTCTGTTTTGTTCAAAATAAGGTTTTACTGTAATTCAATTTTAAAACATTACCCTACGCCTACAGTACCCTTTCTTTCATACTTTTTTAACACACTATTTGATCTTACACACACAGTAAGACTGCAATCCCCATATGCACAATTTGAGCATGTTGACAGGAGTAGCACATGACATTTTCCACATTTTCTTCTTTCTGAGATCCAAGATCGACCTCCATAGACAACCTTCTAATCACAAGGTTTCTTCTGGTATACATAACCTACCATTTTTAATAGCTCAACCGCAACGGTTGATTGCTTTCCGTTGTTCATTTTTAGGTATATGCCTACGTGATGCGTTGTTATTCTTTAATTTATGGATGTTTTTAAAAATAGATTGTTTTTTTTATGTGTTGGTTTATGCACAGGCTTTTGTTTTGACGGGTTTTAAATAACGGTACTTGTAAAGTATTTACTTTATATTATGTGGTTTTACCGGCTAGAAGAACACACATTATTTATACAGTACTGTGTTAAAAGCGACAAATTAAGTTTGTTTCGTGTAGTCCAATGTTTACATAGTCTTGCTAAACCTTTCCCAAAAAAACACGTGTGTAAAACTTACTGAATACATCTTCACAACTACTGCAAAACTTAAGAACATTCAAAGTTTCTAGCGCTCCCTTTAGTTAGGCAACTCCAATTAATTAATGACCCTTGAAACTGTAGTTACGTGACAAAGGGTTCATTCCTCTAGTCTGTCCCCAAATTAAGTTTGATTATCCTCTTTACAACTAGAAGGAAACACATTTTCCTTCAAGCCTTTTGTTTTTACTTAAAGAAAAGGTAGATTTAAGTTTCCCTTCCAAAGGCGGCAACAGGCGGCATTATTGCAATCAATGAAAGGGTTTTCATAGAGTTAGCCTTCTTCTGCGAAGCAGTCATGCTAGCGAAGGAGGTGACGGAACGGGTCAGGGAGAGATCCACACGTCTGGGCCGCCGCGGGAGATGCCCCGGGCGTTGGGGGCCACGTGGTGGCTTCCGGCCACCGTAGGCGCGGGCCTGTGGACGGGGAGCTATGGGCTAGCTCTCCGTCTGTCTGTCATGACGACAGGCCGTGTCGACGGCGCGTTCCTGTTCCACGCGCGCCTCAAAGAGAGTCAGCAATAAGGAAGGGATCCGCAAGGGCCGAAGCCTGCCGGGGCTGCGGGACTATTCGAAAGAGATACCGTGGCTCCGGAACACAAAGGGCGATGAAGGAACATGGAAGGGTTTTAGTCAGTAAAAGTCTGAAACTCCCTCCTGCTCCGCCCAGAGCGGGAGGAGTCATTTGATGGTTTCCCATCCGAAAAAAAAAGGGCTGGCGCACATATGACGGAGCGCAGCGCAGAGCATTTTTCACTGTCAAACTATTATCGCCATTGTCTTCACTGAAATAATTTCTAAAATCAATTTACAGGACAATCGGCGCACATAAATTATGTCAATTGTCGTGTTAATTGATTTAAGAAATTATTTCAATGAAAACAATGTCGATAATAGTTTGTCTCTGTGCGGCGCTCTGCCATATGTGCGCCGGCCCTTAGAAACCAGACGTGTCGCTGTGGTCTTTCATTTCAATTAGCTGCGGTATGCGGCTGCGTCGGAAGAGCACGCTTCGCAAATTTAAGAAGATGATTTAGCTTTTTCCTCTTTTTTTAACTAGTTCTTTATTACATAGGTAACTTAATATAAATGTGAATGGGTATATGAGTAGAGTGAGTATCGTTTATTTGGTCTTCCCAAAGAAACTATGAATGGACAAAGAAAATGTCTAAATAATCATATGGCATGAAAAGAGGTGTCTGATGAGATGACGAGTAATGAGAAGTATGGAAGCAGAAGACATGCTGTGCCGACCACAAATGAATTGGGATAAGAGCAAGAGAATGATGATTTTTATACCTATAGGTAACTCTGACCAGGTGTATGAACGTGGATGAGGCAAAACAAATATTTAACGATCGCAGCAGCTGGCGTTCTATGGTTTCTGCCTACTCCCATGAGGAAAATGGCGTGAGCTTATGTGTGTCTGTATATATTACTGTTTATTCGCTGTATGAGAAGGCGCTTGGCCCTGAAGTATACAGTTACTTTAGGCCGAAAGTTGTGAAATTCCAGTATCTGTAGTCCTCCAAAAATGATTTATAGAAACCCTTATCAGGACCACTATATTACTTTTCCTTTCATAAAGGCGAGGATATGGATCTTCTACATTATTTGCACCATTTGCAAACCCTGTTAAATCAACCTCCGAAATTCCTATGATTTATGGAAATATATTATTTTCATATCTACCTACCTGTACGAGTAATGGATGCTTTAGTAAAGGTTTTTGAGTTAGAATACCATAAATAATCCAAAGGTTGGGCAGCCATTTTGATCGTTCGGTATTTTTCGCGCCAATCCATCACGTATGAGCCGCCATCTTAGATTCTAGAACGTTTTACGGTCGTTAACCTTTCCATGTTTCCCGATAATGGGAAATGAGTAAACGATGGGACATAAGTGAACAAGATTGCTAATGATATTAAGATACTTACGGCTACATTTCCGTTTTGTAGCGGATTTCCCTTACCTTGTAAGGCGAAAAATGACACTCAGGAGAATGTTTGCTGGATTCCAAATATCAGGGAAATGGTTATCGGACCAGTATGGGCGGAAGAGTAATGAATATTTGCTTAATTGTACCTCTAATTGACAAATGCGTTGTGGTTGTGGAACCACGGAAACATTAACTGGATTCTAAATTGCAGGAAAGGAAAAGTTGCTAGATTACATCTCCTAAGCCGGTCGTCAACTATGCTTCGCCAAAGTAACTAGATACTTTTGAGTAGCATCGTAAAAGAAAGGAAACACCGGCAATCGGCATGTCCTAGTACCAAAAATTTGAAGACGTGTAACATCCACCAATTCCACACTGGACTCGCGTGGTGGATTACGACCTCTAACAGAAAAAAGTGTCTCTAGTCAAACAAGTTTGAACATTTTCATTTACAATTAAAAATCTCCAAGCAGCTGTCTTTTTTGCTCATTTTCAAGTTAACATAAAAATAACCTTTTCAATATCACGGTTACCCTCATTTCGACCACATGTTGCTTCCACTCATCGGTAAAGACTACGTCAGGGATAAAATTAGGAGAGTCAGCATCAGTGAAGGGGTCCGCAAGGGCCGAAGCCTGCCGGGGCTGCGGGACTATTCGAAAGAGATACCGTGGCCCCGGAACATAAAGGGCGATGAAGGAACATGGATGGATTTTAGTCAGTAAAAGTCTGACACTCCCTCCTGCTCCGCCCAGAGCGGGAGAAGTCATTTGATGATTTCCCATCCGAAAAAAAAAAAAAAAAAAAAAAGGGATAAAATTAGGAGTACTTACGTCCGTATGGTATTCGCCACAGCCGCGCATAACGTTAATTTGCTGAGGTCACTGAGAGCTGTTTGAACAAATCGGTTACTTGCCATTCAAATCGGCAGAAGGTCAAAGACAGTACAAGCTTACTTATACTCGTAGATATAACAGTAATCGTAGTCAATCCACTATTAGCCTATGTTTGGCAGTTTCATCTGATTTTTTAATCGAATTAAGTAGATGGTAGAAGAATACACGCTGCACCCATCCCAAACACATCGGGATAAGGCCGGGCTGGAGATGGATGATGATTAAGTAGATGATAGTATTGTAACTTCTCCAACGAGAAAATTTCAGGGACATGCTATATGGGAAAAGATGTTATGGCTGACTGCTGGGATGACGAGTAATAGAGAAGTATGGAATAAGAAGACATGCTGCGCTGACTCCAAATAAATCAGGATGTTTGGAGTATATGGGGAAACGAAAAGTTTTATAAGTGAGCGACTAAAATACTCCTTGCGAAGTTTATAAACTCCTTCGAACATTCTTGCACTTCATGCGACCAATCCGCGCCAGGGGCCCTACTCTGTAACGTTTCGTCCGTATATTCGGATCTGTCCGTCTCCCTCGCGCACGTCTGCTGATGAGTGAGAGTGAGAGAGACCGATAGATCCGAATATACAGACGAAGCGTTAGGGAGTAGGGCCTCAAGCCCGGCCGTGTAATTCGCGATCTTCTAGGCAAGCGTACTCCACCGTAGGCTGCTTCATCGCTTCACAGGCAAGTTGCGGCCAAACGCAAACCTATTTAGCATTACAAAAAACAGAAAAAGAGAAATAAAGTTTTTTACTCTATGCCGTAATAGGCTTGTGTACTGATAAAATCTAATTAGTCCGTCAGTTAGATTATCAAAAAATATTTGACTCGTATTTTTTCTTTTGTAAACGTTTCGTAAACCAAAATTGACAAAGACACGACGCTTTTATAATTCTCAATACGTCACACCGTGGTATAATTTTTAGTGCGTTGTGACGTCACGAGCCCTCACTCCCGAGTTTTGATGCGTTTTATCTTTGTCAATATTCATTGATTTGAAAAAACAAAAAATACGTGTCCCTTTATTTACCAATGCTCACGGACTAAATAGATTTGCAATTTATTGATGGTGGAAACTAGCCCATTCTAAATTTCCTATTACCCTCTAAAATATCTAGTTGTAGGACATACAAGAAACATTTAGCTCCTCGAAAATTAAAGAAGAACAGCGCAATCCTTCTGCATTTTATTCCTTTGTGGCCGCTAAGTCTTGGCCGACATCGTACGTCCGCGACCCGCGACCCCACTTGTGTGTACACGACCTTACGCTAATTTAATCGCACGATTTGTTACTGAACCGTTTCTTGTTTCTTTTGTGATATAGCTTAGTAGGTACGGGACAATATTTTTGTTTTGTAACTTTGCATAGTTTCGTATACACGGTTAAATGTTGTTGGTTTAGAGGTAAACTTATTCAAAGTTTACTCTGAAATTATTAATATGACAAGTAGAGGAAGACCAAAGAAACGATAGATGGACTGTGTGAAGTATGTTACCGCAAGAAAGGAGGTTTCTGATGAGATGACAAGTAATAGAGAAACATTTAAAAAGAAGACATGCTGCGCCGACCCCAAATAAATTGGCTTAAAAAGAGCTTAGAGATATTTAAAAATTTATTTCGTCATCATAAGATGTAGTAGTTTGCTGCCGATTGGTAGTTCCCTCAAATAAAACGTAACTCAATCCTATGCTCAATCCCCGACCACAATCATCCATTATTTACAAGTCGCTTTGCGAAGTTTGTATCTTAGTAATTATTTTATTAATTTCAATAGAAACATCCGGTCTATTTTTTGATGAATAATTTTGTTGATTAGTTGTTTAATTACTTACCACTCACTGTGAGTAATTAATCTTACTCAATTGTACCGGCGAATTTTAGAAGTATACTCAACTGTATTCATCAAGACTTTGTACTATTTAACATTAAGGCGTACCCTCACCGAGAGGATTTTGCTTGTAATGTAACAGTGTTCAGATTTTTTTTCTTTGACAGCGTAGCGGTGGTGTGACTGCCTTACGTTCTTAGGGTCCCGGGTTCGAATCCCGGTAGGACCAAATGTTTGTGTGATGAGCATGGAGATTTGTATCCGAGTCATGGATATGTAAAATAAGTATGTATTTACAAACAAAAAGTATATATGTAGTATATCAACTATCTGGTGTCCACGACACAAGCCTCGTTGCTTAGTGTGGCACTAGATGGCGCTGTGTGTAATGTCCAGCGATATTTATTTATTCTGAACAAAATCGAATTTTGGATTGTTACATTATAGGCGAATGCTCGTGGTGAAGGAGCACTGTAATATACAAAAAACCTGCCCAGTGTGAGTCGGACCCGCGCATGTAGAATTCCGTACCATCGTATTATGGGATCCCCCTTATTTTTTTTTATTTTTTATCATTTGTTGATGTGAAAATTTCAACATTTACACACTTTTTTCAACAATTACGGATCATGAGATACAGGCCGCTGACAGACAGACCGACGGACGGACAGCGGAGACTTTGTAATAGAGTCCCGTTGGTTACCCTTCGGGTATGGAACTCTAAATACGATAGTAGTCCCCCCCAACGTATTTCTACAAAATAAACAATTAAGAAAAAGTCTTTTACCTAAACATTCACTACATAAACCAACTTCTTTTCGTGTAACAATAATTCTAAATGAAATACGACCCTGTTTTTCTGGAACATTTAATAAATTACCGCACTATTTTATTTGTCCATATTCGCTGATTCTTATTATTAAAAGGGTGTTGTGTGTCAAGGTAATATGACCAGGTTGGGAGGTGTGAAAGGGGTCGGAAACGGTGAACACACTCAAATGTCACTTGGTGTCGGACGATTGACTCAACAAGTGATTATACGGAGCACCGTAGGGTTGTCCCGGGACTAACAGATTGTTGAAGTAAATTAGAGCTCATCATCTTAAATATATTGTTAGAAGCTGGGTTTTGGTATGTACTAGTAAAATAATTTTCGACGCTGAGGACCACTGAGGACGTTTTGCATCACAAATCTATAAAATAAATGAGTTTAGTGTTCAACCAATTTAAAAAAGCCTACCTTTTTTTCTCGGATGGGAAATCATCAAATGACTCCGCCTGGTCTGGGCGGAGCCTTTTACTGACTAAAACCCATCCATGTTCCTTCATCGCCCTTTGTGTTCCGGGGGCACGGTATCTCTTGCGAACAGTCCCGCAGCCCCGGCAGGCATCGGCCCTTGCTTTTCATTTTTGCTGACTCTCTTTGAGGCGCGCGTGGAACACGAACGCGCCGTCGACACGGCCTGCCGTCATGAGGCAGACGGACGGCGAGTCTAAAAGCCTAGCTAGAGGCCTTTTTTTTCGAATGGGAGGAAATCATCAAATGACCCCGCTCTTGGCGAAACGAAAGGGAGTGTCAGACTTACTGAATAAAACCCATCCATGTTCCTTCTTAGCCATGTCACACAAAGGTGTTCCGGGGCCACGGTATCTCTTTCGAACAGTCCCGATACAGCTACACTCAAGACAACCACAGGATAATCCGTTAAGAAAACAAAAAAACGTGTTGAAAATATCGGTCGCAACGTTACATTTCTGTCATTTTATTGAAGTTCACAGAGACAGAATATTTCAAATTATGTTGTGTTTCGTGGGACAAGAGGTCCTTATGTTCGTTTTCACTAGGTAACTAACACTAGGCGTGCTCAAATGAAAGCGCAATTTTCGATTCTAAACGCTGAAAGTTTTTCCAACACTGAAAATATTCAGGCATTTACATAAATGTCCCTTATGTACGTGAAAACGCTTTTAATGTTATTGTGGTGGGTTTGGTACGTAAAATACATTGCATAAAAATAAACCCTAATAATTTTAGGGCTTCAGCGCTTTACATAATGTCGGGACCTTCCAGATCCAGACATTTAGGAATTCTAGACTCAGGAACTCTTTATTTAAGTCTACCGCCTGGGACAATGTTTCGACTATAATCGGGCAATTTCGGGGATTCGGGATTCACATAAATGTTTATTTAAATGCTTTACTTTTCGTTCTCTTGTTCTCTCACTCGTTCTTGGTAGAATTATCTGTATTTTTTTAAGAAATAGCAGGAGGTTTTTATTCCTACGAAGTAAATTAAATTCTTTTCATTTTCTCTCACTAACAGCATTTATTTTTAGAAACAATTTTCTTGCACAGGTGTTGTAAAATATGCAGGTTCATCTTTATATCTAGCTCGTGTCTCATTTATTATTTAGTTAATAATTCAAGTTGAACATGAAAACATTTTAAAAATGAACTTAGATTTAGTTTTGGTGTTTGTCTAGAGGTTTTAATAGAGGTCACTGACTGTGGTGTTGTTGACTTTTAACTTATTTGAATTGAATCTTGTTTATCATAGTTTATCCTATACCTGTCTGCCTCTGTGAGTGAATAGCAGAGTTCGGAATAGGTGAAGTTGATTTGCCTAAATATCACGAAAGTAACTCATCATCTGCCTAGCCTTTTCCCAACTATGTTGGGGTCGGCTTCCAGTCTAACCGGATGCAGCTGAATACCAACATCTTACATGGAGCGACTGCATATCTGTCCGCCGATTAGTACTAGGTAATACGATACACCTTTGTAAGACTCGTTGTAAGACTTTCGGAGCACTGACTACTTGTAACGATCGTCAAAGATCTACAAAGGACAGCCGGGACCAATGGCTTAGTCTGTTAAGAAACACAGTTTAACCAATTTACAAAAATAAATCGTCATCATCATGGGGGTCATCAATCATCCCGGGGCTGGGACGGCTTAACATGCTTTCCGAAGCACAGAGGAAACTCGGATGTAATAGATGGTCACCCATCCATCAATTAATGCTGCAAGATCAACAGAGAAACACAGCTGTGTACACCTAATGGCAGTCACATAACCGATATAATCTTTTTATCACCTCTTACGAAACGCCATCAAGAAATTGTGCTGCCTAAACTACACAGAAACCATAAGGAAAGACACCATACCTTTTATTACGGATGCTTATGTACATAAAACGTTGTTTTTAAGTAAGGGTTAGGTTGGTGTCTTATCTAATATGATCTAAGCGTCGAAATAACACCACAAAACGACGTTTAAAAATAGTTGATTTGACTGAATGCGGCTTACGGCTTGTACACATAAATACGATACGACGTCGCATCGTGGTACGACGCGGCGTTGTCTCACAATGCGACGTCGTATCGTGGGAATCTACGATATCGCAACGTGCCACGTTATCGCAACGTGTCACCATTTCGTCGTGTGGTCGGTCGCAGTAAATTTCGAAAAATGGACTGCACTAGGCAAATAACAAATGAATGCGGCACCGCCGAAAAATAGTTTCAACGACGTCGTATCGTGCATCGTGGCACGTTGCGACGTCGTATATTCCCACGATGCGACGTCGCATTGTGAGACGATGCCACGTCGTAGCACGATGCGACGTCGTATCGTGTTTATGTGGACAAGTCGTTGTAAATTTCACCGACAAAGAAACAGATCGCGATCAGCGAACTGTGTTCTATACCTGTCAGCGCATAATTGCTGTATCTTACCTTAAATAAAAATCACATTGAAACGGATCCATATGTACTAATATTTTTAATGTAAACTTTATTTGTCCGTTACCCTTTTCACGGCTGCACGGATTTTTATTAAATTCGACCTAAAGTAGACTGTAAACCTAGGTCAGGGTATTCTATCCTTTTTTATCTCGGTAGTGCTTACGTTTTCGTGGGATAATTTTCGACCTCCATCGGGGCGAAGCCAGTTTTACATAAATACAACAAAAGCAACTTGAAAACTAAATACCAAGCAAAAGGTAGATTTACATTATTAAAACTTATTTTCATAAAACTTAATACCAAGATATAAGAAATAAGTGCAAAATAGTCTAGGATCAAAGCTACAATATACAGGGGGTGGTCTAATCTACGCTAAAACTGCGGAAGCACCCCACCACCTACATTTACCTATTTACATACAATGTTATCTTTACATAAGGGTTAGTTTCGATCTTATGTGATCAAAAGCATTACGTTTTGAAAGTGAAACCATCTGGCTGTTTATGGAAACAATTAGAATGGATTATTAGCATAAATGTAACTGTAATAGTGTACCGTGATAGATGCGTGTGGTACCCGTTACACGATAGGTAGACTAATGTAATACACATTGAGGATTTTTATGTATTTGTTAGAGTTGGGTAATATTTTGTTGAGCACTGCTGGTTTAGTAGTAACTGTGTTGTTCCTCATTTAATCAAATAATTTGCTGAAGTTATTTTGTGTTTTATTAAAATTTATTGGCTGTGTCCCGTTAGCCTAGCAACAAGCTAAGAGAGCTTTTCAGTGTTGGCCATTACATTATCTTATGTCAGCTGTCAAACTGACAGTGACATTGATAACTTAGTACCGTTACCGTCCCTTAGGTGTTTTCTTTTTTTTACTTAATGTATTCTATCAAGACTGCTCCCAAAGCAGTGAAGTAAAACATCGTGAGGAAACCGGCACGCCCTAGAACTATAAACTAGTAAGGCGTTTGACATTCACCATCACGCATTGGGCCCGTTT
The DNA here is from genome assembly GCA_963853795.1 of Xestia rhomboidea. NCBI lineage: Eukaryota > Metazoa > Arthropoda > Insecta > Lepidoptera > Noctuidae > Xestia > Xestia rhomboidea. The sequence continues at coordinate 16,343,277 of OY970761.1, forward strand.
GGTGCATTATGGCCATCTCCTTCTCATAGTGAGGAAGCCTGTGTCCCTGAAAAGTACCGTCTATCGCTCTCTAAGAAATTGCTCTATCTACCCGAATTCATGAACGGGGTTTAAAATTACATTGAATATTGATACTTTGTTATACTTCAGGAGATGAAAATGCAACACGCCAACAGGAATACAAAATTTCTAATTTCAGAGATGCAATATGTAAGAAGTGCTTCTTGAAAATCTCGATTTCAATGACTCGTTCGAAAATTATCCTACGGAAACGTTCTGTTGGAATAAAAAGTAACATACGTCATTACCCAGGTCATGGACTACATGTGTGCCAAATTTCATCGATATTAGATCAGCCGTTATGTCGTGACAAGGTAACAGAGAGACATAAATACTTTCGTGTTTATAATAATAATATATATTACTAGCGAGCCGTCCCTGATACGCATGGCACTACATTTCAGATCTATCTTTCAAGCTGGAACTATTCTTACACATTCACAAAAACTTCATTGATATTGGTTCGGTTGTTTCAGAGATTAGCGTGCATGACCATAGCGACACGTGATTTTTATTCATCAAGATGTAGTGTCGATTTCACAAATGTTAAAAGATAAAAGATAGACAATTTACAACTCCATATCACTAACACCCTGATACGACACCAGTGCAAGTGAAATCACAACAACATATCTTAGTCTCGATAAAGATCCGATATTGCCTGCCTCAACCGCCTAGCGTGAAGCGATTCAACGTTACATGTATGTCATCGAGAAATATGTGGTGTAGAGAAACGCGAGAGAGGCGACCACGCTCCGCTGAACGCTTTTTTACACATAATATTAAGTGGACAGCGGTCATAGTGATAGCGGGAAGCGGTTTGTGAGCAGCGTTATGTCATGTTTTGTTTTAATGACTGTTGTGTCATGGTGTGTTTTGTTTGGGTTGTGTTATTGTTTACTGTTCATCATAATATTGTGGCTAGGGTGCATGAGTTACTTAAATATTTAGATTTTAATGTTATTCTATTCTAGATAGTCATTTAGGAATTATTTATTATAAAGCACGACTATTGTTCTGATACCAACAAAGGGGACTTAAAGAGTATTGTGCCCTACCGAGGATCTAAATAATTAAAAAAAAAAGAATACTTATCAAAGGTTCGGTAAAACCGGTCCGGAGAAATTGCGAACGCTGTTCTGGACACCTGATTCTGACAGATATTGTACTGAAGTATTTGTAAGTGTCCACTGCCAGTCCGCAATCAAGATATCCTGTACCAGTAATCCAAAGTTAAGTAATCCCAAGTTACCAAAAACGCCAACAAATTATATGCTCGTCAAAATCAACGACTCAAACTAATCATCCCCGCTTAAATAGGGACCACGGCCCATGTAGTTTAAGCAGCAGAGTCAGCGCACTTGGCGCGTACCGTACGCAAAAACACTTAATTAAACACTTCTGCGCGACCGCCATTTTAATTACTTGTGTTTGTTTTAGAAGTGAAAAGTTAGGGTTTTGAGGAGACCATGGGTGAGTCTGGTTCTGAAAAGACACATACTTAATTAATTTCAAAACAGAACATTAATAATCTGGTATATACTATAACACATGTGTGATTAAATTAACTTTATAATAAAAGCCTGATGTTCAAGGCATAAGTTTTCAGTTGAAGAATGATTATATTTTTTTAAACTAACATGGTCACTGACACTATAATTAAAACTTAAAACGGGATATTTAACAGGTCTATTATTTGTTATGAATTCCCGATATTTTGTCACTGTTACTAGCGCCATGATAAACATGATAAATAACCTGTTTTAAGTTTTAATGTGACTGCATAATTGTTACCACAATTGCTATTGAGTGAGTTAATTTTCAGGAGAATCAAAAATCTGTTTTATTTGTCTATACGCTTTTTTCATAGTTCACGAGTATTCCAATCCTTTTTATAATTCATGTTAATATCTCAAAGCATTCTTAATATAATAAATATGCAACACTCCACGTAACGTAATTCTACGAATCCAGAAAATACTTTGCTTCCTATCTGCACACTGCAGTATGAATGCTGAATTTTGCAGGCACCTCGCGTTACAGCAGAAGCTAGCTTTATCCCACCTAGATTGGAAGAAACCCGGGGATCTAGGATGAAATATTCCTTCATAAATGCTACTCTATCTTTTTACTTGGAAAATAATTTTATTCTGCCAAAACGAAAATTAAAAAAACAAAATCATCCGTTTCTGCCAGTCGGCTAAAACTATACCTGCTGTTGTATCAACAATACATTATTCAAGCAAATAAGACTAACTTCTATTTTGACATTTCAGCTGTCATAATGTCTTCAGTTTCGTGTCAAAATATATTAAATCTTTCACTACATGACGCTGGCAGAATAATCCACATTAGCTTAGTTGCCAGAGAATAAAAGAGAAGTATAAAATATCATTTTGAATTGTATTGCTTTCCATGTATGCACACAACGTGCACTTTTATCACTGTATATAGGTTTTATATAACACGTCACAAGTCCCTGAAGAGAGAAAAACATATTTTTCTCCAGTGAAATACTCCTGAAAGAAATAACAGGTCATTGACATTGTCACTGCTTGTTTAAAAGCTACTAGTTTACCTACATTCTACATTTAAAAGTAAATTCTATTTTAAAATAACATCGCGCCTGTAATCCCGGCAGGTTTGGGTAGAGGTGCTCTCAGTAGGTATACAGCTACATTTCGACAGATACATTTATGTAGTCCTAAGTAATAGGTGACGAGCCTATATAGAAATGTGTTCTTTTAGTGTGTAATTACATAAATATAACTTATAAAACAACAATAAACATCAGCTTAAAACAACACGAAAAAGTTAAGAAGAACAATAAAATAAAACTAGTTTTTGATGAAATCATTTGTGACAATGATCTATAAAAATTTTACGACATTATAGTTAAGTTTTATGGGAGTTTATCTTTTTCCTAAAAGAGAATTTCATAGCTCGCTGATTGCTGGCGTAAGGGCTCTTTAATAACGATGTATTCGCCATGTTCCCGCCCTTACCAAATACGCCGTAATGCGGTAAAGATGGTGATTTTTCTTGCTTTATCGCAATTTCCCTTCCTTATTTTTTCGTGGTTGAGATTTGACTGCTTTTTGTTATTAAAGCTGGGCGTTTACCTGTTTTTATGTGTAGTCTGAAATAATGGTTTGCAATTTATGAAAATGTCGTCAGTGGGGCATTTTCATTGATGACTTTGGCATCAATTCTAACTCTATTCTCCTTAAAAATCACTACATATAAATGGTTCTCTGTTCTTGTTACATGATTATTATATATGTATATACAGATTGTATGTATATTGATATGTAATTGGTACACGGCAGAGTACCTGCAGTATTGTCGTTCCCCTCTTCCTGTAATTCATCAAAAGGTTGTCGTGAAAAGATGGCTTTTAGCCATAAGACGACCCATTGTGTCACCCTATGTGAAATGTTTTCTTTTATGAATGTTACCTGTATGGTGTATATGATAAAGAATATTCTATTCGCTTCTATTCTGTACTACATCTCAATTTCTATTGCCGAAATATAGGTTTCTCCTAGTTCGGCTGCAGAGGCTAAAATAATTTTTGGTTACAAATACTGTTTAAAGCATTTTATTTGTAAATTATATGTACTTTTATGTGTAAGGAAAATAAATTATTATTATTATTGCTCCCTTTGTAAACAAGAATTCTATACCGGTAAGGTCATCGTGTAACACACAATGGCAATGTCTGCTTGACAACCGCATTGAATGTTTCATTGCGATGATGCCTTTATTCAAACGACAAATTGTTCAAACCATTGAAGCAAAGAATTTGGTATTTCTTCTAGAATCCTTAGGATTGTGATACAAAACATTGTCATAACCCGAGATCTGCAGCATTTAAAGCTAAAATCACCAAATTATACGAAGGAAGGCTTGCTTGTCATTAAATGTTAGTTCGTGGGTCTTCAAGCGTTATCATACTCACTTATTATGTATGTGCGATTCGTCACGCTCTCTTCACGTCGTGTCCAAACAGTAAAGTCACGTGGTTATGTGGCGCCACCTAGCGTGTGTCCATCTTCAATGTGAAGTTATCGCTTTTTTATGAATTTTGTTTCTTAATGACTAAAGATGGAATTTGTTAGCCTCTATGAGGAATCAAATCTGGAACGAAGTGATATGATCTGGCAGAGAACCAAAGTCTAGCTCACAGAACAAGCAAGTTCAAGTGGCAATGGGCCGGTCATATTAGCCGTAGAATCGATGACCGTTAGGGGAAGACGTATTCTTGAGTGTAGAACGCAAATCGGCATGCGTAAGGTGGAACGACCTCAGATTAGGTGGAGCGACGAACTCTGCAGGGTGGGTGGTAGTAGCTGGATAACAGTGGTCAATAATCGAGCTAAATAGCGTGCAATTGGAGAGAACTGTCAGTAAGAGTTCTTACAGACGAGCGGCACGTTGCCAACGGTAGATAAACTGCAGCCGTCGCCACCTGTCAACGGCTGCCGTCGACGCGCTGGGCGGCAGCCGCCGAAGCGTCGACGACTGCCGTTGACGGGTCGCGATGCTTGCAGTTGTGGCATGCCGCGTAAATGTGTGTCGACGGCTGCAGTTTATCTGCAGTTGGCAACGTGCCGCTCGTCTATAAGAACCCTAAGAGGATGTCCCGCAGTAGACTGCAGTAGGCTGATGATAACGAGACAGAGTTGTAATGTTTTTTTTAGAGACATACAAAGAGCGATGAAGGAACATGGATGGGTTTTAGTCAGTAAAAGTCTGACACTCCAATGATGATATCCCATCCAAAAAAAAAACTTTGTTAAATGTGGACGGGTCACGGTGTATTTCTCAAGTTTTAAGATGGGAATTTTCTATATGAAACAGCCGCTTGAAAGCCGAAAAATTAGTAAGTATCATGTTTGCACTTTTAGCAGTCCATTAATTGTATACTTATTAGGATTAGTAAGTAATTGTGTAAGAATTTAGCGTAAACTGGTTTTTTTTATGTATTGTAACAAGGTCCGCAACCTATCCCGTTCTGACAAGATAGCTACGTGGAAATTGCGTCAATGAGCAGACGTAAATCCTATCATTCGTGGTAATGAAAACACAGACACCAATCAAACGTTCATACATAATTAATATCGGAAATAATGCTAAGCAGATACGATTTATGTTCAGATGAAAACACTTGCGGAATTCGTATTAGGTTTAATTGCTACGACCGTTACACCGGATTGTCTTTACGATAGTTTCCGTAATATACTGCCAAGATTTTCTAGTATTTACAACTGTAGATTATTGCGTTTTCAATCTAAAATACTAATGTGATTAATAAGTATGTCATGCGGACGGTCATTTAGCATTAGGCTGAGATCTTTATACAATTTTTTACAAAACATTACATTTTATTTTCAGGTAAATTGGGACATAGATAAATACCTTACAGACTCATGTACTATGTTTTTAACATGTGCTTTGACTTAGATATGTTCCCATCTCTATCTATCCCTTTAGATTGCCAGTTGTGTGACAGCGACAGAAATAACGCTTAGCTATACTGTACGTGTTAAGCAACGGTTGTAGATTTTGACCTTAAACACTTGGTTGTAGTTACTACTGCAACGTATCCTTTTGAAAGAAAGATTTTGAGTACCTACGTTACTTAAAACAGGAGCCATTATAAAAAAAGTGCATTTCCCTATTTACCAATCCTCTTTTGGATTTCAAAACATTACATGCGGGGTCGTACGTACGATGGGTACTATGAAAACTTTTATTTATGGTACAATAATTATCATATTGCTGGCAAATTGTGGACTTTTATAAGGAAGTGATTTTCCCTTTAAAAAAATATTTATCCACGTTTTCCTACAAGTTTTGTCTTATTGATAACAAACGCTTTTTTCCTAGTTACAACATTACAATCAACACTAGAAAGTACAAGACATTTATTCGTATTTAATCACTAGTATACGGTAGCATTTTTCCATATTGATAACTAAAAAAACGTTGATAACGGAGCTCGCAGCTCGTTCAGTTAGGCTATGCTCCAATTGTTGCTGTACCGGTGCGCCAGCGCAGACTGGACGTAGTTAAGATCGCTCGGATCTATAGACTACGCTCCGATGATAATTGTTGCTATTATTTTTATCAGGAAGCGTTTATGAAGCGAAATTGCTGAGTTATGATTTTGTTTCTATGTTCTTAAATGATGAGTTGAAAGTTAAATTGTATTCGGTAACTTTTTCAAGTTTGATAAGTTATTGTGGTTCTACCCGCCGTTTTCTCTCACTTTTTTGCTCTGCTCCTATGGGTTGTAGCGTGATTTTAATAACTTTTCTCGAGAATTGGGCTATAAAATGCAAAAAGATATTTTCCAATTCGAATAGGACCTCCAAAGAAAGCGCGTTCATAGCGTTTCGCCGATGCACTGTCAACCTTAGTAAATGCTGAAATAACCAATAATTTCACCTGAAATCACATGTCAATGATATGGTAGCTGTACGGTTCTATTTTATAGGAAACGACCAACTCGATTCGTGCACCTAGCTTCTGACTTTTCATAAGTGCTCATGTAGGTATGTAGGTTCATGTAAAATTAAATATTATGAATTTTGAATTAATTCCGCAAATTACCCTTTCATAAATACCTCTACCACGTGTAAGTTCATTCATGGTTACAGAACTTTCTGCATTTTTGGAAACTCGGGACATTCGCCTTATAAACAAGGACCCTGGGTCACAAGCCTCCTCTCTATGAAATGGAGTGGGCTGTAATCCACCACGCGCGCCCAATGCGGGTTGGTAACTGTATGTGAATGACTGCTAGCATTAACCATCTATGAGTCATTGAACATCACGGTACAATCTATTCGTTCGTTGCAGTATGCTAAAACAACTTAACTTATAGAATGTTAATCATACTTCATCCAAACACACGATATTTGTCTGAAAAAGTGCGAAGTCTTGTGAAAATACCTCGTAACACGCGAACTGTTCATGTAGGCAAGACAGGTGTTATTAATATACATATGTAAGAGCATTTCTTTATGTAGCCAATCGATGACTTGATCAATGATCACACAAGATTAAATATAATAATTAACATGAGTAGCAAAAGTGCGATGGCTGATGAATAATAGTTTTGCAACATCTCATTATGGTTCTTATTTTGAATAACAGACAGAAGAATCCTTTAATTTATTATCTGAATATCTTGTTTTATATATATATAATATTTGGGATATAACACCTAAATCTATGGCGTGTTCGTGATTTTTGATTAGCATTGCCACTGCCAACATTAGATAGGATATTAAAAATATCCTCGACTCATAAAGATTTTCGACAACTCCTTGAGTAAATGTGCTGTGTGTTTACCGGATTTTTTAAAAGTCACTCAACGTTTTTAAATTATAAATATTTTTTGGACACAAAGTATCTATATGATAGTTAAAATATAATTTATATTTTTGCTTTTTAAATTACATTAAACAGTTTCGTGGTGCAACGCTACTGTTTCCAGTGAAATAAAGGAAATGCCAACAGAATCTAGTAACTATTCCAAGCATTTGCTCTAAATGATGAAACTTTAAGTTAGCAGCTTGGAACATGTGCATGCAACTGCCGTAGTTAGAGCATTCCTAAGAACATATTTCACAATTTATCATCTCAAACATGGCTACATTAGTATAGTTTGTCACTTTAAAAAATATATTATATTTTGAGCATCGTTCGGCTTCTCAAAGCTCCGTAATTGGGGCTTTACACCCAACTTCGGAGGGACTTCGGTTTGACATTTTTCAGCTATAATACGGTACATTTTCCCTCGCAGTTACAAAATATTTTACACGAAACAGCGTATTTTTCTTCTGTTAATATCGTTATTAGTTAGAACAGAAAAGTAGTTACCGTTATAAAATAGCTGTAAATTAACTTTATAATTGTTATGAATGCATTTAAAACCCAGGACGAAGTTGTTTTCGTTCCTTTGGGCGAAATTCACGAAATCTGGTGCTTGTATACTTTTTCCTCATTAATGAAAGAGCTCGAGGGGAAACTGGGAGGATCTTGGCTTCCTATTAAGACACGCTTTCGACTTTTTAATTATTTTTATAATTATATTTTATTTGAACTTCACAGTTTGATAACTTTTTCTTTGGATTATATTTGGGTCTGCTGCCAGAATTTCCCTTTTAACTTCATATTTCACAGTCTTCATGCATTATCTATGGTTATATTTAATCTTTATATCATAAACTAGCTGATGCCTGCGGCTTCGCCCGCGTTTGTCGGTTATCGCGGCCAAAAGTAATCATGAAATTTTGATCCCGTTCCCGTAACCCTCTAAAAATATCATTATATTTTAGCCAATGTAAACAAAAATATGACAAATTATATACTAAAACCTTCATTGAGAACCACTCTATCCATTGGTGAAAACAGCGTGAAAATCGGTGCAGGACTTTTAAGTTTATCGCGAAGAGAAAGACAGACAGACGCGGCAGAAGACTTTGTTTTATAATATGTAGTGATTTACTTTTAAGAAATATTTACTCATAATTCTTCCGCCCGTTGCTTGATCTAGTTTCAATTATAATGATATAATTCATTACCGGAAAATAAATACAATTAGATATAAATCAGGTTGGTAAATAAGTTTTTTTAAACAAATTACAAACACTTTTCGGTTCGTAATTAAATTCGCTGGGGTCTTTACTAAAAATAGAAGCTAAAGGGTTGGGCCTCAGGGAAGAACCCGTGATGGCTTATAGTAAGATGGTAAGTATTTAAATAGGCTACAAACCTTTTTGGAATCACTAGATCAGTAGTATTAAAGTAATGTCTGATTTACAGGAGCTCATAATACCTTCTTCATCAACATATTAATTTAATGATCTTCAAAATAATTCATTGGTAAACTAGTTTTAGTGTGTAAAACTAACAGTAAGTAACAGTTTTGAGCTCCATTTTTTTCAAAATAAATTATAGCCTGTGTAACTTCCTAACAATTTAGCTTTGTATTTGTGAAAAAATGGATAAAATCAGTCCAGTAGTTTCGGAGTTTATTCTTTACAAACAAACAAACAAACAAACAAAAAATCTTTCCTCTTTATAATATTATAAGTAATAAGTACTTATACAATGATGTTTTAAAAAGCCGTCATTTTTGTTAATGATCATCTTCATAACAAAAACATGGAGATACAAACGATATTGTTTCCACGAGTGAAATCCAAGAATATTTTCATTAATTTCAAATCTATTATGTATGAAACCATTCCAACTATAAAATGTTTATCACCAGCAACTTTATACTCTTGTCAAACAATTTTGATCCCTATCCTTGTCACTTTAAGGTTTCTTTTTAAAATGGCTATACCCAACCTAACACACTGGTCAAACAATTTTGATCTCTGACTCATACACTTTTGGGTTCAATTTTATGCGGTGTAGTTGTAACAAAACGCCTGGCTAGGTGCCAAGCCTAACAATAGTCTAGACCGAGTCCAGACTCAATCCTTGACCTATCGTAATCGGTTATATTGATGATTTATCTCTCTGCTTACGTAATGCTGTGAAGATATTGATGAGTTCAAGTTCTTTGACTTGTATGTTAGGACAAACGTGATTGTGTACCTATAGTTGGTGCCAGTTAAAATGAGAATAGCGGTCATTGACCCACCTACATTTATTAAACTTCTTAACTTTGAAAACCAAAAATAAGCCTGTTCAAGTCTGGAATCGTCATCTATCGTGATCTTCAACATTTTTTTGTAATGAAAAACGATACATGGTTTATTTGTTTTCGTTCGTACGAAGTGATATTAGGGAAAGGGCAATGACCGCTATTCTCATCTTAACTGGCACCAACTATAGCTATTGGAGATTAGTCATCGATCATAATGGGAGTAAAAAAACCACTTAACCAAACCGAAAGGCACTTGTCCTCTCTGTCACTGCAATTATTTTTTGTTCTAGACCATACCTGAGATATTGGAGGTCAAAGTTACAACCTTTTCACAAGTTTTTTTTTTTAAATACTATTTTTTAATGTTATAACTCTATTTTAAAAACCCCCATGTTCCTTGCACTATTCAAACATTGAGTTTTACGGAAAAAAGTGATTTATCACAACAACAAAATTTTGACAACAACAATAACAAACATAATTTTTGCGTAGACTTACTTAGTTTGGTCTACGCAATGCTTGGTTGATAGCTTCGTGAAGGGTTCGCTTACAAATTGTATGAATGAACTTTAGGTTATAGTACATAGGTAATATCACAATCATGTGCTGTACATGTTATTTCATACAATGCCTTCTTCTTCAATCGGTCCCTCATTACTGAGGATCGTGGTCACTGGAACCCTTTAAACGGACAATCTGCCTTCATCTACTCCGGTCCAAAATTGCCAATGCCATCACCACCTGCTGAAATTTGCTTGAGGACATAGCCTCTTTTACTTGGTCGGACCATCGTGTTGGCGACCGGCCTCGCGCTCTCTTGCCTTCGGTATTACCGACAATGACTAGCTTTTCAAGGCTGCTATCCCCTCTTCGCATTATGTGGCCGAAATAGGTCAAAATACGTTAAAGGCAAACTGTAGACAATCGGGTCTGATATCATGTTGAGAAAGGATAGACACATTTGCGCGTTTGGCTGTTCATGGAATTCGGAGCATCCGCCTCCAGCATCACATTTCGAATGCATCTATCCTCTGTCTTTCTCTTGTTTGGATTGACCACGTCTCAACTCCATAGTGGAAAATCGGGAAAACTAGTGCATATAGTGCTATACAATGTAAATGTATCCAAAGAGACCTTAATGATATTTCAAAACTTGACCTACTAAAACCTGATAAACCAATTTAGGACATTTTATTAGACTGCCCGAATTTAGCATAGAGCAATTAGAATTATCAACGGATTAAAATCGCCTTTTCAAAAATATGTTACGTCACCACCTGGGCATTTAACACAATGTCCTGTCGAACACCCGTATTAATAGTCAAGTTAAAGTAATTACTTGAGTTTAAGTAATTACTTATGCAACCATTTTTATACAATAGACAAGAATTTGAATGAAGTAAGAACCGTCGAAAAACACAAGACAAGCTAAGAATTTTTAATTTTTACAGTTATAACTTCAGGCAATTACTCTACAGAATAAAAATCATATCTTGAATAATTACTTTTACTCAAATAATCTCTTTGACTTGTTTAAAGATACGGATGTAAAACTCGTTTCCTAAAAGCTCCTAGCTAATTCACTAGATGTACCTAGTACCTATTAGCACTATTTCTAACCAAAGTCTTTGTTTACACTTTACCGGTCGCATTGTTTACAAGTTTACGTGTTACAGTTGACAGTTCTACACCGTTTCACATTCCACTAGCCATTCGCTCGATATTTACGAAAGCATGATTAAAGACTTTAATCATTTAGCACACCCCATTTATACTCCAAAGCAAAGGAAACCGTATTCTAAGTGAGAAAACTTTGCTTGTCGATACTGAACCTTTTGAATAAGTTGGTGAGGTGTATAATCAAATGAAGATTATGCTACTTGTTATCTTTAATCTAGTCTACTAAAGCAGCTTAGGCAGTATGGATGCGTAAAATTTTTTCACGCTCATATGTGTTCGTGATAGACATTTTACGACACTTAAGAACGCAAAATGTTCCGTTATTAAACGCTTCAATGATATTTGCATGTTTTTGAATATTTATGTGTTTATAGAACGCGTTGTTAAGAAGATATTTTTATGAGTAAATGCCGAGATGGATATAAAAATGCAACTGAAATAGCTTGCTTGGTAATCTCTAGTTTGCCCTAGTTTGACGGCTCGTAATTATGAACGTCTTCAATTAAAACTGCTTTGTGCGATCTTGACGGATTCACAGTAATATGTGTACATGAGACTGTTTTTAGAAACTGTCTGTGTTCTTGATTCCTAATCACGTATTTAGTGAATTTAGTCAAAATTACATGAACATTAAGTTCCATTTTAACACACCATGCACATCAAACACTTTTTGACACACCTTCTAAAGCAAACATATATCTAAACTTATATCTAATTAGAAAAACTTATATCTAAACTTACCTCCGCCTCCTACTATGTGTCTTGCGCCGATCGTGGGCGGGCGGGTCACTTGCGTAGGCGCCGCCCTCGCACTCAGCGCTGTGTCCAGCCCCCATCGCTACCCCATTCCACAACACACACCGTCACTGATGACACACGCCACCAACGACACCCCACACTGAAACAGTGACGATGACTTTTCCGACTATTCCGAATTTTTGAACTATTCAAAATTTTCCGATTATTCAAAATTTTCCGAGTATTCCAAATTTTCCGAGTATTCCAAAAATTTTCCGAGTATTCCAAATTTTCTAACTATTCCAACTTTAATGACTTGTGTAGGCTATCAAGCGCGCGTGGTTAGTATGATGAGGTACAGGAAGGTTCAGGGTGCCGTGGTGCTGACGATAGCCCGCAACGTATGGCCCGGGCGGCTCGCGGCGCGAATGTGAAGCGTAGCGTCGCATGCGCACCGCACGCGCAAGATCTACGTTATTGTTAATTAGTTTGTGTTAGAAGCTGATGGCGGGTTTGTGGGTGTCGGTGATGAGCGGTTCTTTTTTTTCGTGGTTTTTGTTAAAATTTGAATGGAAGAACAGGCTGTTTTCGAAACAAACTTAGCTTTTTTTGTCCCGTGTAAGTACCTTTTCTGACGTTTTTCTCGAGAGTATTTTTGAATTATAGCTTGTTTGCGGTTTATGTACTTACAACTTATAAAATCATGAACAAAATGATAACTGAATTGCAAAGAATTAAAACATGAATCAACATCATCATTTCAGGCCGGAATCACCCCACTGTTGGGAATAGGTCTCCTCTTTCTTCTACCACTCCTCTCAGTTCTGCGCGTCTCTTATCCATCCGTTCCCCGCAACAAAACTCTTATAGTATTCGATAGTTACGTACTTATGCAAGCTGTTGGCCTAAGATACTGTTGGTATTATTTTTTTTAACTAGATGGGGCGGGTGTTTGTGCCGGTACCTGACTACTCTGAGAAGAAACAGCCGAAACAAACTCAGAGGTCATAGTCTCTTTTAAAGTCCAGACATAATTTAGCTTACACGAGAATTATGCTGATTAGTGTCTGAAATGGTCTTTTGAAGAAAGAACCACACAAATTTGAGTGGACCTGTCCAGTCAGTGCAAGCATTTGTCAGTTATCGTATAGCTTGAGTTATAACTCAAGGAGCTCAACGACACGACGAAAAAGAAATAAACATTACTTTCAACCTATTACACCCATCACGCTCACCTCTTATATCTCACACCCTTCTTCCACGGGCTACTAATTGTTGCGCGATCCGCCTCGGAAATCGCTTCGCTCTCGTTTCTTCTAATTACGAGCGGGTGCTTTCCCGATGGAAACGTCGCGAGCACCGGAAGGAACCGAGAGTCGCCTGTCCACATTGCCATTTACTTGCCACGGTGACTGATTAACCTCATGACTATATCTGCGCGGTGGAGCGGGCATGGTTGTTAATGAATGACCACTTTGTTGAGTTCCGGAATGAATGATTGGTACAGTTATGAAATCGTTGTGAATTGTATTAGTTGTGGAATATAACTGAAAATGAAAAGGGTTTCTGAAATTATTCTTTATGAAATTAGAACTCCTGTACAAGTCTCATAATGTTAATTTGTATTTTAAAAAATGTTGTTGATTCTCTTGTAAATTGGTACAGTTATGAAATTGTTGTGAATTTCGTTTTGTGAGGCCTGACTACTATTTTCATGTGTATTTGAGCATTTAGCTGTTAATATTTCTGTCAATCAATAACTACAATTATTATCAAAAGAGACATTGTGTGCTGTGGCTTGGTGGATATGAGGGAAGAATCTTCAACATTTTACATCAAAATAGCGATGATGACTGACAAAAAAAATATGATTCTGTTCAGTCCGTCAGTTACATTATCGAAAAATATCGGATGTACGTGTTTTTTGTTTTATCAAATTAATAAAGATTGACGAAGATAAAACGTGTCAAAGATAATGAGAGGGGGGTTTGTGACGTCACACGAGTTTTCGACGCTCTGTATCGTCTTCATTTTAAAAAAGAAAAAAAATGTGTCTAATATTTTTTTTAATCTATCTGACGGACTATTTCGTTTTTTTTTGTCATCTACCTTAGTGAGATGAAGCAATCAGAATTGAGGTTGATTACCAGGCACATAAGTTTAGTCTTTAATCTTGCTGTAAAAATACCCAGTAAAACTACCTACCACTAACCCAGTAAAACTATTTTTTATATTTCGATGGCCGACTTTCAAACGAGCCTTCATACGAAGAGCTCCTCAATGGAATCTACTTAATCACACGTTAACTGAAGTATGATTGATCCATCGAAGCGATGATTAAGTGCATCTCTTGTACGTTGCGATTGGAAAACTGCAGTTAACACACATCTTTATTTACTGATACAGTTGTGGGAACATTCACATCATAAATGTCAGTTTCAAATACATAAACATTATTGACAATACTGTGACATCTGTAAGAAATATGAGTTATGTATGTGTATCTTTTTTTCAACGTTGATAGGCTAGGGTTTGGCCGCAACTCACCCGATGTGAAGCGATGACGCGGCTTAGAACGCATAGGCGGCATGTTTGATTAAAATGATCGGGAAACAGTGACGCCCGCAGTGAATCTTGGAAAAACGAAAGATTCTAGCTAACTAACAGTAACTTTAATGAACTTGCTACGCATTAGTGCTCATTCACGTTGATTTGCGAGCGCGGTCACAAAATATCAAACATATGGCGCTACTTAGACCGCACGTGCGATTCGTACGAAAACTTAGGGACAAATTGGTTGGACGCCTTTTGTGCAACCAAACTTTCTTCTTTGACGCTTCTTTAGCTTCTTGGTTGACGCTTTTGCGGCCAAAACAACAGCTGGCGGAGCGACAAGTCGTGGGTTCAATCAACTCAGCCTATCACCGTCCACAGCTGGAAATATACCTCTCTCAACCTGCACTACAACATCCTGTACTCCACCTTTTGCATCCAGTATGAACCAGCCTCCTTTTAAAGGTCTTCAGTCCATCCAGCTGAAGAGCGTCCAACGCTATGCTTGCCGAAACTCTATCTTACGGCCTAAACATTAGAGTTACATTAATTAAATACAATTATAGCAAGATGTAATTGAAATAATTGAAACCTGAAATGGTGTTCATATTCATTTATTTGCGTTCCACAAGGTAAAAACATGGTGTTAACAAAAAGGCTTAGAGCTAAGAGCCGTTGTAGACCCTGTCAGGGCACAGCAAAATCGAATTCTTAAAAGCTAGAGATTAAAATATACATGAAACCAAATAAAATGTCAATATACTTAAAGTTAGAGGAGTTAAAAATGTCAGACGTACACAGCCTGTACGTTATTAAACTCATTATTTAAACAGCTTTTTAAACGGGACCAACACTGATGTCAATAAGAAAAATCGGCCAGTGCCAGTCGGACTCGCGCACGAAGGGTTCAGTACCATTTTTATCAAAAAATCACGTTTGTTGTATGGGAGCCCCACTTGAATATTTATTTTATTCTGTCTTTATTTGTTGTTATAGCGGCAACAGAAATACATCATCTGTAAATATTTCAACTGTCTAGCTATCACGGTTCATGAGATACAGCCTGGTGGCAGACAGACGGATAGTGTAGTCTTAGTAGTAGGGTCCCGTTTTTACCCTTTGGGTACCCTAAAAAAGTGTTCCCTACATTTTGTCGAACGCGAACCTGAAAGTACTTAAGCTGATTTTCTTATGGGTTTTCATTGATTTCAGCAACACCTTGCATGAATGTTACCGAAAAAGGTGAGGCTGCTTAACGAACCTTACCAAGTTATATTTTCCTTGTAAAATAAAAGTCATGCTTCATAAAACGGCTAAAGATTTACGGGTTTGTTCAACAAAGCACATGAAAGGAACAGTAAAAAAGTGATGTTCCGTGTACGGGCCGGGATTGGCTCTATTTCATTCGAACCACCCCTTAAATTATAAATTCTTTTTAATAGGGTTGGCTCAGTGTTTTTTAATGTGATATATAAATGACTATTATCAGGTACTTTTTTGTTCGGGAAAACAAATAGAGGTTTGACACGTTTGAAAAGGAAATTCTTCAGATGGAAAACTATTTTACTAGTGTTAATAAACTATTTATCTCAATCAAATCGGTTTTGTTGTGAAGTAGTTTTGGTCTAGATTTTCCTTTGTTTCTTATACGTATATTTTGCCTATACGAATATAGGATTATATATAAAGATACAAACTAACACAATTTTTTTAATAACACTGCCAACCCTTACTGAAAATGCAAATCATCACAAAATTGAAAATTATGAGTTTGTAGACAACAAATCATTTTTACCACACACGAAATCTGGTCTATGTATGAATAATCTTTGTCATAATAAATAAATCCTAGTGTACAGGGTACATATTTTAATTTGAGCACATTCCGGGTAAGGGCCCGGTACGTGCCGGAATGCCGGACATTTTTCATTCCCGTGAAGCGGAGAAGTAAATTCCCGGGGTCGTGTCCGGGAATGAAGTGGTACGTCCCTCGCTCGGTGAATGAATGAACGAACATTCATTGGTCCGGTATGACAGGGACCTTTTGACGTAGTGATAACGGCACAATAAAATGTACGTAAACATGGGAAGTTATTTACGGGTTACTTGTTTATCAAATTAAAGTAGGTGAAATTATTTGGCTATCTTTATGTAAACACTGTTTTAAGCTATTTCATAACTAAACTTAAAATGTCACTTACGGAATATCTTCCGTGATTATTGTTTATTTTGAGCTCCCGTTATTTCGACGCTGTTGCAAGCGCCATGATCGCGGGTTAACTGGAGAATGCGGGTGGATGAAAAAAAATGTTAGGAGCAGACAAATCTGTCTACCCTCTTTCTTTGTCTTTTGCTACGTGCACTACTGGAACTCGACACTAAGTCACGGCAAAAGACACTCACAGTATCATCAGGTTTTGTGGAGTCCTTATTATTTTTCCGGCTGCTACTTTTAGCATACTCAAAACTGGATTCCACGTACTAGACAATTTGAAGCCATCCTCTCGATTCAAATTTTTATGTTTTCTTATTTCAATTGCTTCTCTTGTCCGTTGACAAAATACGTTTACTTTTTAAGTTTAGTATCTTTCTGTAATCTGTAGGATCACAGAAGGTCTACTGTTTCTAAAACATTTAAATTTAACTTAGGTGTGGCACAGAAATCTCGTTGTGTTGACATGTCGGCAATGCGGGTGCATTATCGCGTATCACCCGTCCCTCAACTAGTCTAGGTGCCTATAAAAAAGAAATAGACGAACATGCTTGCTGAAAAACCCTCCAGACATTTACATTTGTACTATAATAGGCATGACGACAGTATCAAAAAATTGCAAATCTATTTAGTCCGTCAGTTAGAGTATTGGAAATTAATGGACATTTTTTGTTTTTGTAAATCAATGAATATTGACAAAAATAAAACGCATCAAAACTCGGGAGTGGGGGCTCGTGACGTCAGAACTAGCTAAAAATTATACCTAGGCGTGACGTATTGAGAATTTTAAAAACGTCATATCTTCGTCAATTTTGGTTTACGTAACAAAAGAAAAAACAGGGTTCAAATATTTTTTGATAATCTAACTGACGGACTAATTAGTTTTTTTTTTGTTGTCTCGCCTATTGAATGTAACTTACACAGTTTCATAGATTCTATAGCCTTTAACTTTTGGTAAGGTATTTATCATCGACATCATTATCCTGTCCTTCCTATTTCTTTTTCTTCCATATTTCTCCATTACTCGTTATCTCTCAGCCTGCTGTCCTCCTTTCTAGCCATAATATCATCTTTTGGTAAGGTATTAACTTCACTAATTATGTTCTAGAACTCATAAGATAACACGACACATTTCCTAACTCACATCTCATTGCTTTCCAAGAAGTGACTTCTGAAGCGGGTGTCCGTTGATGTCATAAGCAGAGGGACAGTGACGAAGGTTCGTTTGACAAAGAGAACGGATCCGGATTACTTACCGGTCTTCATCCGGATAAGGTAGTCAGAAAGTCTTTGTGTCTAGTGTAAATAGGGCTTAGGATTTTGTTAGGAATTTGAGAGAGACTGAACCAATAACATAACGCCTAATAATCCTCGAAGGGTTAGACAGAGGTGTAACTAATAGTATACCCGCCGAGGGGCGACCCTGTTGCCATCAATCAACTAGGTACAAATCCAGACTCCGTGACTGACTTTAATCATTCTGCTGTCATTCGTAAGCTTTGACAGCTGATCTCTACATGAATGATGTAACTAAGATTTTGTAAAAATATTTTGATTTAAAAGAGTGTCCATGGAAACTCCATGGACAATCTTCTCGTAGATCTCTATGACCATGGGGTCATTCTTCTCCATAGAGATCTACGCTTTGGAATGTACAACTACAGTACTTTTTCAAGTTATTACACACCTTGTGTCTGTGACTGTAGTTTCGCTTTTTTTTTGTATTTTTGACATTCAAAAGTGCCGTAATGGTCCAATTGAAATAAATCCTTTGAGTTTTGAGTTACAGGAAATCAGAAGGCCGAAAGTCTGAAACCAGTCCTACCAAGGAGTATCTTGTAACCCAATGACTGAGTTGTGGAGGTCAGACCAGTCGCTTCATGAAAATCTCTGATTCAGCTGCAGCCGGTTGGACAGAACACCCACCCTATCTCTGTGATGAGGAAGTTATCTGCAGGGCAAAGGCCTTCCGTTGTCTTTTCTATTTTCACCTAGTGTAGACCAATCCAGCTTGTAGTCGTCAATCTCGTCCCACCATCTGCGCCCGGTCAGCTGCCATGTCGCTGTAAACTTGACCCACATTGTGGTCAAAATACTGATTGATCTAAAAATAGGAAATTGGGGACAGGTTACGTACTTGTGTAGGTACATTTCACTGATTTTTAGGGTTCCGTACACGAAGGGTAACAAACGGGACCTTATTACTAAGCCTCCGCTGTCCGTCCGTCCCTCCGTCTGTCCTTCCGTCCGCCCGTCCGTCTGTCTGTCTGTCAGCGGGTAGCTGTATCTCATGATCCGTTATAGGTAGACAATTGAAATTTTCCCAGAATGTGTATTTCTGTTGCCGCTTTAACAACAAATAATAAAAATAAATTAAACATTAAAGAGGGCTGCCCTACTACGATGGTACTGGACCCTTCATGTGCGAGTCCGACTTGCACTTGGGTGGTTTTTAATGGTTATTTTACTCCCTATTGTAAGATAAACAACACGATATGGCCATTAAATGACTAGGCACTTATGGCTTAATATTACTTGTAAATAATAACACCAAAAGGAAAGTAACGTGCCCTTATTAACCAGCACGAAAGCGATAAAATCCCCAATTAATTCCAGAAATCAGATTTTATTTCCAAAACGCCATTGCGTTATTTCATCGATTTTCCCCAAACAATACACGCATTGGTGTGGCCTGTCCTTTATCGCAGTATTATCACGCTCATGAATAATGGATACCAGCAGTATTGTGAAGCAATAATCCCCACACAATAATGATTAACGCTTTTGTTCTTAACACTGATTGTGTATTGGGAAATTAATAAATAATAATTAATTTATTGTATCTCGTTACCAAGGAAATTAATTAAACAAAAGTATATAGTAGTAGTATAGTAGACAAGTATATAAATGTATCTTGTATTATTTTAGATGATCATAAGCAAGTAATTATGGAAGTCCAATATTGTCTTTCATATTTATGACCCAAAGCGTCCTGTAGCGGCTTTCATAGAGCCTTAAGTAACAGCAATTGATATTTTAATGACAGCAATTTTATTAAAGAAAAAAACATTCTAAGCGGAACTACATTTTTCAAAGTTGCTTAATGTGTTATAAACCCATTCGTTACCCGTGGTACCGGTGGGTCGACCCATTACCGGGTCCATGGTCCATATGTAATTTTAATTACCCGTGGTTCCGTGGCATTAAGTATTGTTTCCTGGACTTCTGAATATATCGATAGAAACCACAAATCTATAATAACAGCATATTAAGTACGTCAAAAGAGATCACAATATTTCAAAGAGAGTTAACCTTTTTCCTGTATTAGTCATGTTGTTTGTTCTCTTTTGTCATTTTGACATAACCACGTAACATCATAATATCACGCCTGCAATCCCGACGGGTTAGGCAGAGAAGATGTCCAATAGTAAATTGTGTTATCACCCGTGAAAGGTAAATATCCGCTGGTCGCAGTTTTTCTTGCTGAAAATCCTTCAAATTCGTAATTTTATATTAACCTTCTAAACGAAAAGTGAATTACTACACAACTCTACCTTCCCCTTTCGATAATTACAGGCGTAATGTCATGTTTTGTATTCCTCCGTAATATATTTTGACCTGATTCAAACTTTTCCATCAAATTCTATACCTTCATTGATTCTCATTTCCCAATTACACTGGGTTCGTGGCTAAACTTCTGGTCTTCACAAATTCTCATTACGTGTTCCCGACTTCGTTACATTACATACAAACCTAATTAAAATACGGTGTAAATATAAATAATAACACACAAAATACATCCCATTGTGTGAACCGAGAACTAAGGGTGCGTTTACATTTGGTCGAGTAAGATGTTAAGTACTGGAAGCCCGTTTTCATTTTTCAGTGGTAGATTTGGTAAAGGATCTGATTTGTAAATGTAAGCTTGTATTTAAACTAGTATTACATAATATGTTTCCAAGTTTATCTTCTTTATAGCGTATCTAAATTGCTTCGGCTTGATTCGACCACGAGTTTGGCGCTTTCAGTAGTTCATAAAGCGAGCAGAAAACAGGACATGATATTAAGTGTCCCCATTTATCAATGTCCGCGCAGGATAAATCCTGAGGCTTTCTCCGTTTCATTAAGTCGTACAATTATAATCGAAATGAATTATTGTGAAATGATTTACCCATAGAGTTTTTTTTTCTTCTTTCGAATGGAAAATCATCAAATTACCCTTTCCGCTCTGGACGGAGCGGAAGGGAGTGTCAGACTTTTACTGACTAAAACCCATCCATGTTCCTTCTTAGCCCTTTATGTTCCAGGGCCTCGGTATCTCTTTCGAACAGTCCCGCAGCCCCGGCACGCATCGGACCTCTTCCTTTTTGCTGACAGTCATCTCTATGAGGCGCGCGTGGAACATGAACGCGCCTTCGACACGGCCTGTCGTCACGAGACGGACGGACCCGGACGGCGAGCTAGCCCATTGCTCACCTTTTACAGGCCCGCGCCTACGGTGGCCGGGGGCCACCACGTGGCACCCGACGCCCAGGGCGTCTCCCACGGCAGCACCCATACAGTTATCTTAAGAAACATTTTGGGTGTTAAAATATGTAATAGGCTTTAACATTGAAATAGCTATGATTACAGTAATCGACTAGTCTACCTACTTGCCCAATATAAACGCAACTTAAAGGAACTGTGGCTTGATTTCCGCCGGGAGGTTTAATATAAGCCTGTTGTTATTGTACTGTGCGTCGCTCGCTTGCCATTCGTATTTAGTTTGCTACTTCTGGTATTATGTAGCGGGGTAATGAGGATTTGGCGTTTTGTTTTATTCGGTAAGAATACTAGGAATGTAATAGTTTCCTGGTTAAAACCAGGAAACTATAAAAAACCTCATCTTAAAAGATGAGGTTTTTTATTAGTAATGATCATTATTGGCAGCTTGATTCCACCCTCAGCGAGTATAAAAGTGAAATCACATTTGCATTCATGGATCAGCTTTTTCAAGTGTCGCTATCTCATTCTGGAGTCATTTGGGGGAGCAATAAGTTGGGTCGCAAACATCCGTTTTAGTGAGTTGTAATCCTAATTGACAGAAAGTGAAAAAGATCTAAGAAAATGCTGATCTGTGCGTGTAAATTCGCGATCCTCTGTAGGTCTTCGCTGCGGTTTGGCGTAGCGATTGTGCGGCGTTTCCCAGTGCGGTGCGGTTTCGCCTTCAGAATCGAATCTGGTTCTTTGCGTTGTGATCCCTTGTGTTTCGGTGATTGTAATGGTGGCTGTACACTCTCGCCGAGACACTCCGAGGCAGGGCGAGTGTGAGAGTGTATTGTATAGTAGCGCTCGATGTTCCTCGCTTGCTCTTGATCCCGTGTCGGTTCTCTGCCAAACGTCTCGGGAGAGACATAGAAAGAGCTCTCGATCGAGAGTAGAGTAGAAGTAGCCATGTTGTAATTGAGTGACCATAAGTTTAAAGACTCTGGTTAAATAATAAACATCACTAAGAAAGTACTAAATATTTGGAAAAAATTAATTAATTTATTTATTTTATTTATTTAAGGATCTCCAACAAAAGATGTACACAAAGCATAATTATATAATGTAAAACACAAGGTATTGGGTAGGTGTACTCCTTCACTTATAGGAGACCACAGCATGCACAATAAAGTTAATAAATTAAGCCCCTAATAATTAAAATAAAATAAATTTGGCAGTCTAAGAATGATAAAACACATACAAATAATTTTAGTAGAAATAAAAACACAAAAGAATAAATAAAATGATTAAAATTGATATAAATTGTAATGGTAACATTATATAATAAAAACAATAATCCGTGATATGGTGAGCATACAGGATAAAAAATGAGACATAGAATGTATAAACAATGGTGTGAAAGCCGACTACAAATGAATTTCCAATATTTTTTGCCTGAGTCTCTGATAAAATAATTAATAAGATTTTATTGGAGTGTGGGACAAAACTTCACGACGAACGAAGAATCAGTAAATATTTCATGTTTCTTTTAAGTAAACAAATTCAAAGCTATTTGACGCTAAAGTAATATTCTTCCGAATTGCTAACTGAAAAAGTTCTAGTTGGTAACGGTTAAATTCGTGGCTGAATTTTAATGTTTCGATACAATCTGATCAGAATACTCGTGTTAATAAGTTTGTTACCGTTCATCCGACAGATTTGCTCTGATAACTTTAGTTTGGTTTTAATTATAAACTTTAAGCATTTAAGCACTATGAAGCAAACAAGTAAATTAATTGCTAGAAGTGATCCTCTTTGGAGGTAAACAGATGCATTCAAAGAGCTTTATAATTTGGGGTCCTTTGCATTTCTTTAACTTCAGAGTTAACGTGAGTTCTAGACATTAACTAATAGCAACTGAGTAATTAGTTAATTTAAATCTATAGTTGTAAAATCCCTTTCAAACTTTGTAAGAAAACTTTTTTTTCGCGTTAAAAAAACTTTTTGCACTTCCTACTTTGTCACGCAATGGCGTGAAATGGAACGCTTTAGCAAATGATTTGTTCATTTATACGCAGAGCCACAAAGTCGAGATTGACTAATAGTGACAAATTGCTTCAATCTGTATCACCACACGTCGAAATGGTGGTAATCGTGAAAGTGGGGGAAACCGAAAAGCGATAGAAATATATACCCATTATTCTTGTTGTACGGGAATTTTGTTGATGTAAGGGCAATAAATATACCCTTTATATTTATTTTCTTATGTTACTAACTGTGCAACTTAATGTTGTACCTTCGTTGTTTCACATAAATGTTTGTACAATATATTGACTTTTGGTTGATTTTTTGAACGACGAGAATCTTAAACCAAGGAATTGTATTCCGCGAATAAAATATAGCTGACGTATAATCATCCATAAGAATGTATTCTTAGAAGTTTACTCGTTTCCAATAACATTCTGGGTTTTAGTCAGTAAAAGTCTGACACTCCCTCCTGCTCCGCCCAGAGCGGGAGAAGTCATTTGATGATTTCCCATCCGAAAAAAAAAAAAAAAAAGGTAAATTAAAAGACCAGGTATAATCCTGTCACTCACTTGTTTTCGATGAAGGGAAACATCGTGAGGAAACCAGCATGCCTGAGAGATATTTCTCGACGGCATGAAAGCCAAGTCAGCAGCCCATGGGCGGCATAAAAACTTTGACACCAGGAGAGAAGATCCTGTAAGACCTGCTGCACCTGACCTGGTACACCTCTGTCTAACCCTTCGGGGGTTACAGGCGTGAAGATATGTAATCCTGTAAGACGTTGTAATCTTCTTTATCTACTTTTTCCACAGACATGTCATATTTTAATGTCAACATAAAAATATGTAAAAAATGTTGGAAAGAGGCATAATCTCCGTTTGTTCAGGATATTGAGACTGTCGATTTAGGCATGTTTAAAAATAAGATATTCAGGATATCCGTCAAAATATGGAGGCGTATTTACGATATTATTTTGTAAGTATATGTTTACTTAAGCCGCTTTTCTTCAAACATTTCCTATTACCTTATTACAAGTCCTTCACGTGATCAAAGATCGGAATAGATACAGTTTATTTGTCATATCTTCAAGAAAATAAGTAATATGTGGAAAATACCTCGCTATATATGAAATCACTGAATGAGTTTTATGCTCCGAAATATAACTGTTAAATTACAGGGAGGTATTATCCTCTCGTTACTTACTTTGAACTTAAGGTAAATTAATGATCCCTCATGATAATGATGAAATCAAAAAAGAAGCCTTAAGAGTGGTATTTGTGAGAAAATATTGAACCACTCTTCGATGTCTTTTATTAACGAGGTCACATACAACAATAAACCGTTGTATGAAAACCAATAAAATAATCATGAGTTCATATTTTTTATTCACGTGTCATTCGAACAAAGGATAACAAAGGCACTGGCGACAACAAAGGATGAACCCATCGAAATGTGTCGATATTATGTCACCGTATAAATGAATGAAAATGCAAATCGCTTTGCTGATTGGCTCAGTGGTTAGGCCTGGGAATTTTATCGATAAAACCCTACTCGCTTATGGAATCGACTATTTCACGGCTATTGGTGAGGTGCAGGTATGGAACGCATGTGGTTAAAATAGTAATGAATATAATTGGATGTTGAATGAAGAGAGAGATAAGGAGAGGAAGATCAAAACAATATGGATGTATTATGAGAAATTAAATGAAATAAAATAACGTGGTACGCCGATCGCAAGTAATAATTTAGACAGTGGCAGGAAGATGATGAGGTGTGGTGTTTTGTAGGGTTCCGTACAAAAAATGAAAAAAAAACGGAACCCTTATAGGATCACTCGTGCGTCTGCCTTTACGTCCCTCTGTCACAGCCAATTTTTTCCGAATCTACTGGACCAAATCAGGTGAAATTTGGTAAGATGGTGTAATCCTATGACCAAAACACAGATGTGCAAAGTAAACAAATATTTTAAAATAAAATATGGAAATTAAAAAAAAACGTCTTGCATACTTTACTGTGTCACATATCAAATGAAAGGGCTCGATATGAGGATCTCAAATAATTTATTGTAAAATAAATAGTTATGATTTTATTCATGGAAAAAGAAGACGAAAATCGACCCCCCTGATCTCCGAAACTATTGAGCCTAAAATTTTGAAGAAATACAAAATATTTTGTATTTCTTCAAAATTTTATTGCTTGCAAAAGTTCATTGCTTGTAGAAAACAGGAAGACCTATAAGAATTCTATCAATTGAAAATAAAGTGGTAAACTCAATATAATACTTTAATTACGGAAAATTTGACTTTGGTATTGTACGGAACCCTCTCCACGCGAGTTCAACTCGCACTTGGCCGGTTTTTTTACAAAACGAATATTTCACTAAAGTGGTGCTTAATTGTGTAGTGTAGCGTGACATTCCAAAGCAAACATTGGCGATAATTGAAATATTCATAATAGTCCAATTAATTTCTGTACGCAAAACGCAAACAAGTTTGTCAAACAAACACATACATTAATCTTTAACGAATCGCTTTATAATCATAATTAACACTTAATTTTGTGTTCAATAACTTTATTTATTTTAACTCAATTTAGTTACATTTTTAAATATATTATTTAATATAAAAAACATTAAAAAATTTAAAAAATCTTGAACTTTCATTTTATGGTGTCGAAATGCTGGATAAAAGCCTCCTTCCATTCTTACTACTGCAGCCCTGGACCAGACTTTCAAAAAGCGGTCTAACATCATGCTAAGGCCTTCCACGACGTCGTGTTCTCTCCTTAGGCACTCATTTAATAATCCATCACATAAATTGTGTTAAAGGAAAAAAATGTACAATCTCATCAAAAGTTTATTAGATAAATTAAACGGAGGTAAATAAAAAAGTAATATGTACCGTCGCATGCAAAAGTGATATCTATAAATCAAACATTGGAGAGAAACGAACGACGTGATGATAATTAGGAAAGTGACAGGGCAATTACAACGTCTGCCCACTGTGCGGGCGTCGCTTTATGCTGCGTACGCGCATACTAAATATGGCGGCGCAATGCATAGGAGGTAGCGGGAGCGGGTAACTAGAAGCAATTCAAACACAAGTGTTGTGATTTTTACGATATAGTTGAATTATCCAGCAGTGGGACTACTTTTTAATTGATAATTATCAATTCATAGTTTGTGGATTTATCTAAAGGCCATAACTATGTGCTTTAATAAGGTTATTCTAAGCTGCCACTGAGCCAATATAGTCTAAAGATTTCAACCAACTGTCCCTAAGTACATCGAACCCTATATACATCTACTACGAAATACCTAAGTAACATTGTATTATCTTAATTACAATCTGTGTAGCAGGAGGTAATTAGCTAAATTCTGCATTAATGCCGTAATGGGATTAACATGTTGAATGCAATAGCATAATCTTACTATAATCTTCCGTTGCTTAAATAAAATAAAGCATAAAATAGTAAAAATCAGGATCACTGCCAAACAAATCAAACCTTAAGTACCTTTTTGGCATACCAAAAATTTATTTTCTTTACTAGTGTTAGGTATTAAAAAATATACGTGGTCATAAAAGATCCCAAAATAATGTAATGTTATTTTGACCGAGATATTAAGTAAATGCACCGCAAAGTAGCAGTTAAGGGTCTTCGTAAACCGACCACCTGTGGATGGCTTATTATTTATTAAGTTATTTAGGGGCTTGTCACTGCTTTATGGCTTACTAAGGCCGTATTTATGGGGTCTCAGCATCATGGCGTTTATTATGAGACGCATGAAAGATTGTGATAACAATGGAAGCTGCTGGAAAAGTTTTTGCTGTGCCATCGCAGAAAATAATGGTCTCTGATAGTATTTATTTTACAAGTCGTGTCTGACGGCATGCCCATAGGCAAAAATTACGAACTTTCATACCATTAAAACCTCTATCAATACGGAATGTGTTTTCAACCTTCTTTTCTCGTTATAAAAAGGAATTCTTGTATGTTTCTAGATCGAGTGGTTCAGACCGTGCGTAGCTTACCTGTAAGGCTTGAAATTCTGTCGCGTTGACGGTCGGTCGCACACCGTCGGTCGCGTACGAGTGTACATTGTGTTCTATAATAGCACCATACTACGACGCTGAAGTCAGCGGCACGTATTTGATTTTGTTTCTTCGCTGGCGGACGCGAGCGACCGTCAGCGCGACAGTAATTCAAGCCTTAATGTTACAATAAATTTCGATTTTTTTTTACCTGATCTTAACAACGAAATCACCTAAAAGGTAAAGTAGAAGTCAATTTACAACCTACGTAACTTTATCTCCCTGCTCCTTTAAATATTCCGATTCACTAAATGAAATTATAAGTATTCACACGTGTGCGAACCAAGTAACATTAGCAGATGAGTTACTTCAGAATTTAATTCTACTAATTATGCGCTTACGTGAATGTTCTTCGCAGTTAGTAGGAATAATTAGCGGGAACTTTAGAAGCGAACAAATTAGCATTCCACGCTGTCGCTTGTGACATTTACCACAAATAATTATTGTACGTCTCTTTCTAACGATTAATCTGCTTGAAAGTTTAACAAAGTATTTTGTACAGTTGCGTGCAGAATCGTTCAAATTAATTCTACATTCGTTTTGACAGAACGTCGGAATATAAAGACTTTTTTTTTCATTTTTGTTTGCTACTTACGTAAACGGAACGTTGTTGTTTTGTTTTTCTCTTCCCTCCGTCGTAAATCGACGGAACTGAAAACATTTTTTTTTCTGAACTTGTGACAAGAATTTATTTTACGTTTTCGTCAGCTTGACACGCTTAAGAAGACTTACCGTTGTACAATTGGAGACAAACGTTTAAATGTTAATGAGTCATAAATATTAAACTCGTCCGTCATGCAACAGTTGGTTCCGTAGCTTAGGATCTCATATCCCTATTGTGCGGTGTAAGAGAAATAATTAATTGTTGTTCCTGTAGCTTATCTACTTATGAGTGTCGGACATTCATCGCAGTTCAGCATTGTTGAAATTTGCATTTATAAGCTCTGGATTAGCGCTTGTAATTAAACAACTTATTTGTTGAAAAAGTGTTGAGGTTCTTTTGCCTTTGTAATTCTTTTCACAGTCTTTTTGGTGGCTTTATCATTTCGATTTTATTTGTTAAATAGAACACATCGTTATTTATATTGTATTATTAAACTAATAGTCATAAAAAGGAGTTTCTTGTTAATTATTCTACATGCGAAACTAACTTTTGGAAAGCTAAATTCAATTAATTTGTTTTCGCGTTGGTACACTTGGACGTTCAAAAGACAGTCTTTTAATGATCGTATTGAGACAAACAATGATTTTGACTTCACAGAATATAAAGGGAAAAGAAGCAGGATGGGGCATTCTCTGGTCTCTGTCTACCGTCATAAACAAATGCGTCAGGTTATGTATTTATGTATATAGTATGTTAATAGAAAAATACATTGCGGAGTCTGAAAAGTAACAAAATACTACACCGATAGTTGTTAATTAATAAATTCATACAACGTTTAACACTTTCGCGGCTAAGTGTACGCGGTAAGTGGAGCGTGCCGACAATCAGGTTGTGTCCGTTCGCGTATAATGAAACAATTTACTTTAGACTACTCCACACCATTATCAATGGAACCATATGTATGACTATTTATAGAAAAAAAAAATGTAAGTAATTTCTTTTAATTTCAGAATACGATGTTGATTTTTTTTATAGATTTCCTCGGTAAAACACTGTGCACACCAGTCAATGTGGTTTTATAATTTGTAAAATAAATATATAATGAGTAAATTTTGTTATAATAGTAATACATAATCTGACTTGAGACAAACTTGTTATCGAAGTTGTGACACTAATTTTCGACATGACTTGTAAACTGTCGTGTATAAACATTAAAAAAATACCAATCGAATTGCAAACCTCCTCCTTTTTGAAGTCGGTTAAAAAAGATGAGCATACGCAATTGACGTTATTTTTGGCATGTATTGTTAAGTATTTGGTTCATTTTTTTGGCTTTATGGGCCAGGTTTTACCCGACTACGGCGAAGCCAAAAGGAAGGGTTATGATTTTAGCAGTCTATGTATGTATGTTTGTATTTACCTATGTTCCACCGTAGCGCCTAAACCATTCATCCGATTTTGATGAATAAGGAGTCAATCGATTCGTTATTATGGCCCCGGGTAACATAGGCTACATTTTAACCAACATCAACCAAAGGAAGTGTCAATTTTACCTTGTAAACCCCGATTTTAATCAGATTGTGATTTTTCTGTAGTAGGTTTTTTAGTTGTACAACACAAATTCTTGTTCACAAGTTCACAACTGATGTAACTAGTCTTCTTATTTTAGATTTAAATGATAAACGAAACTATAAGACACATCATTTTTAAATCTCGGCGTAAACAGTGGGTAACGTTAGTATTTAATTATGACATCGCAGTTGTGCGAGACAATTGTTACGAATTACCGCCCTTACGAACAAGGTACATCTCAATGTTGGTAACAAGATGAACTATTTCGAATACGATCCAAATCCGGCTCATAAAAAAATCGTTTACTAGTCTTCGAACAAAATTCAGCGTCCCAATAATTCCCGAACGGTGTCCCGAAAACCAGATAAGAGCCCTGAAAATTCCCGAACGATGAATACCAAGGTTTTACGGGAAACCGCCTCGGAAAGTGGTTCCGTACAAAAGTTCCGCTTCCAATCCACTCAAGTGTAAATGAGTTTCTGTTCGTTCCCCTATAATCCGTTAAAACTTTGTACGAGTATTTTGTAATATTAGTCCGTATTTAGTTTAGAAATTACTATGTGACTAACTATTAAATCGTTGGACATGTTTACCTACTGTATATTAACTGAAATCCATATGGCCTACTAAATTAGGTACCTACTTAATGTGTTTACACTCCATTACATCTAAACGGTAGCACTAAAGCCACTAAAACCAACAAAACACATTAAAAGTTACACAACGCCACATTTATTTGAAGACTCGTAAAACGGCGGCGTAATTTGGCAAAACCTATTTATCGTTTTTAGATTAGATTTTTATAGTAAACCTGTTTTACTGTGGGCATTAAGCTCACCCCTTATTATATGGGCTTACAAATAAGAGTCAAAATGTGTGTGTTATTATACACTAATTGAATTTTACAGTTTCGTGTTTTTATTTCGCGTATTTTTCTGAGCAAACCTGTTTATTCAATACCCAATTACCCATGTCATGGAAATGCTTAAAAAATTACTAGTCCGCCATTCATGTGTCATCTAATCTAAACATGAATGCAAAATTCCAGCTCATTCGAAAACCGGGAAGTGGGTCAAATAACTAAGCTAATTTTTAAGATTTTATTTCATAGTTAGTTACAGGTGAAGCTAGTAAAAGCTTGTTAAAAACAAAGCCAAACTTATCGTCATAACGTACTGTTATTTCTCAAGTCCTGCCCATAAGCGTTAGTTAATCATTGCATTAAAAAACCTTTAATAAATACAACTTCAACCCCAAAACACCTCAGTCACGATCTTTCCACACCACTTTGGTGGAGTGTTTGAGCGTCCTTATACAAAGGCAGCAATAAGCCCGAGGGTGCTTCTCACAAGACGCTGTAGAATCGAGGATGTTTGATCAGTAAGCAATGGATGTTGCGGCAGGATATGAAAGACGTGAAAGAAGATGTTTTGTGGAAACGGTTTCGCTGTACGTGTTTTAAGATACTGGAAAGAGTAAAGGCGATTCCTAGTCTAACTTTATCTTTAACCTTAATATAAGTAACTTTATTAAAAACTGGGAAAATGGTTGACAAAATTCTTTCCTTGCGTTCTCACGGTTTGTAGGCCAAAAGTTCTATTTATTTTATTTGCAGATCTCTTCTTTAAAACATAATATCACGCCTTTACAGGCGTTTACGGGGATTACTCCCCGAAGGGTCAGGCAGGTATATACCTAATAGTACTAAGTACACCCATATATTGCCAGTTATGTTTAAGTCCCATGTAATTAATAGGGGCGAGCCTATTGCCATCAACCGAAAAAATTCTGAATCGAATCCAGGGCTTTTTAGTAAACTGATCCCACATAGGCGGATCCCGCGGGATCAGTCAACCTAATGAATTTTTGAATTGGTCAACGGATCCCGTTGACCAAATTTATGATTTGTATAGTCAAGTAGAAAAGTTTCTTGATTATTATCATGCTCGACAATCGCTCTTCTTTCAACTAACCTTATGTTGCACTTCATGTGTGTTTGGTGTTTTGTTTTGTCCTCCCGTTAACTTTTTTTTAAATTATTTTGTTTCAGAGGTGACGGTAACATACCGGCGCGGCCTGCCGGTGATCACCGTGCCGCTGCCGTCCCGGCGCGAGAAATGTCGCTTCACACTCCGTCCCATCTCGCAGACAGTCGGCGATCTGCTAGAACAGGTGAGATATCTTCTTTACCTTGTAATTGGAGTCTAAGAGAACTGAGGTTGAGTATGAGTTTGAGAAGGGATTCTTAGATATAAGATGCGAAACCCGGTTTCGGTCCCATGGTAAAACCTGGGAAAACTGGTTTTACTATGAGACCGAAACCCGGTTCCGCATGTCATAGTGCGAAAGCCATGCCAAGTCATTGTCTCAGTGCGAAAGGGAGGTGATGTATAAAATCTTCTTCTTTCGTCTTGAGGTATTGTGTTTTCAAATCACGTGGTCCCAGTAGAAAGCCTAGTGGAGTCATGTATGTCCTCTAATGTGACGATACAGATACTTTGCACACTCCGCCAGGTGAGCCATGCTCTGATCACGAGCACCTCATTCACTCTGAGTATCGAAATTTGCCTTATTGTGTCTGTAGCGGCTACTTGGGTGTGTAAGGTTAATTTCAATATCCGGTTTTCGGAATAAATTATGAGTTTACTTTTCCTAACTTGGCCCAGTAGCTATTACGTATCTCTGCTGACAGCTCAAAATGATAGTAATTGGGCTCAGTGTCCATCAATTAACTGTCAAAAGGTTAGTTTCGTATTACGTATGACCGTAAAATGATATCCACTCAGTGTGATACGTAATACCAATATTATGATATTCACGGTTGTCATCAAAGTTCGGTGTACAACTGAAGCTTGATAGTCACTGGATATCAGAAAGATACGTAATAGCCCTGCAGGACGTTTTACTTGCTTTGTTTTCCACTAATTGAACTTTTGAATGTTGTACTTACAGTTCATGCTGAGTTGTATCCGACCACCAGACCACAGCTCGCTCTGAAAGCACACTTTTGAGTGAATTCCTGTTCAATTTCTGATAGCAGTAAAGACCCAATCAATTCATTACCTTATAACTTATGCACTACCCTTCAAATGATTCTCGGGACCTGAGTTTCAACAGGTGGACGGACAGCAGTTACCGTTCACCTTTGCATCCATAAGTAATATACATTAATGGAAGACCCGCTGGCATGTGTCCAACCGTGTTAAAACAATCATTTTAATTTTAGACCCTTGGCTTCATCATAATTCCAGCTGAATGACTTTCACTGCAACTCTTTTCCTAAAGAGCGCTCAACTGGTCCTGAGCCTGGTGTTAAAATGTACATTATAAAGACTAGTCTTGTCTCAGAGTTTTGGCTAAAACTATCACTCCAATTGCATAAAACATTTTCTATCACAATACGAAGGAAGGAAAATTCATTTACCAAGCCGATGGTGGTAAGGACAAGCTCATTTTTCGTTACGTATTTTAGTTGAATATGATTAACTGTGCTTGATCGCGGGGAGACCGTTAGACCTTCCAAGCATAATGTGCGCCACTCACCTGATAGTCTCCTGTGGCTTTTTGAGGGAATCTTTTCCTGATGTGGCACGTGGCTGGCGTTGCACGGCGACCGGCCGGTCTGATGATCCACTGACAAATTGGTGCACCAAATTCTGTACTGCACTGTATGAGCCTTCAGGAATCACAATAAGTCCAGATAGAAGTCGTCGACGATCAACCCTCATCCAAGGATATTAACCGGGAGCGCGCACTTAGGCTAATGCAATTGCTGCCATCTTGGATTCGACTCGTTTCTTATTCGTTCGCAAGCACAGTGCGCTCATAGATTAAAAATGTATGGTTACGGAACACATACCTTTGCAACGTAAATAGCGCAATGAAAGGCATAGTTGAATTGTAATATAAAAAGGCATTGCAATAATTGTGTGTTCTACAATTACCTACTCGGTTGTTCTTTCTCCGACTCCCTATTCTTTAACGGGTTAATAAAGGGTGCAAAAGTACCCTTCACGAAGCCGAAAGGCACTTGATCTCCCCGTCATTGCGATCATTTTTTTGTTCCATACCTCGGACTTTCTAATTACGGAGATATTGGGGTAAAAGTTCCAACTTTTTCATAAGTTTTTAATGCCGTACCTTTACTTACTGGACATGTACTTTGCGTAGAGTTCCTTATAGAGCAAGATCCCAGGGCCACCAGACCTTACTTATTTTCTCACGAACAAAATGTGTGGCATCAAGTAGTGTTAGTATATACTGTGAACGTATGCATACCTGCTAACTTGTGCCGACGGCCAATTTTTAGATATCAGGTGCTAAAGTTGCGTAAAAATAAAACATTTTTTTCTTAAAGGCCGTGTGCTTATTTTTTTGTATGTTGTAAAGAAGATCTTGGACTATTAGTTTGATGTACAGAACGCTTGGTTGACAGCTTCGTGAAGAGTTCGTTTACACCCGGAATTTCGTTACAATCAGTTACTATTGACTCCCCAAACACGACAGCTCCCTGCAGACACGCGATTGCCCAAGTGCCCATCAAACTGATATAATAGGCCACTAGTTGCCACTCACGACACAATATTGTGCACTGTGTACGTTGTTGAGTGGCCCTTATTTGCATACGAGGATATCTATGTTCGACCCGATAAACTTAGGTCGAGACTATAGATGGGATGGGTAAATTCCAGTTTCCAAACTTTGTGATACAATTATTCGTCTATACTAAAAGTTTGTAAATAAGTACATAGTTCCGAAGATAACCCATTCTTCGGAGCTACGTATCCGGCTCCGAAAATTCTTTCACTAAAGGGAAGCTACATTACCCCGAAGTGTCCAGGCTACATTTAAAACGTTCCCGTGGGTTTTGGTTTCAATATATGGTCAACTTTTGTCTGTTGTCAATTTGCTCAATAGTTTATTTCACTGACTGTATGATAAATATATGAATCTTAATTTCGTCCAATTCACATTTATTAGGAACGCGTCAATAACCTACGTCAACGAAATAAGTTACTGAATGTCTAGGACTGATGAACAAAGATTGATTACCAATTAAAGACCCGCCGATGACCCCCAAAACCCTAACTACTAATCAATAGACTACCACTAACTTCTAAGTCACCGGCTTGCCGATACTCTCGATAATTTCGTTTATTACTCAGTCCAAGTTCGACCGTCTGGAGTAATAAGCGAACTTGTGATGTTGCTCGAGATTTATGTGTGATTTAATTGAGTTTAGCTGATTATGTACTCCGGAGGGTTGATTATTCTGTTTTTAGTATTTGTTGTTATAGCGGCAACAGAAATACATCATTTGTAAAAATTTCAACTGTCTACCTATCACGGTTCATGAGATACAGCCTGGTGACAGACTGACGGACGGATAGTGGAGTCTTAGTAATAGGGTCCGTTTTTAACCTTTGTGTACGGAACCCTAAAAATGATGCGCGTGTCTGCCTCGCACTTGGCCGGTTTTTAAATGTATGGCATATCACAAACACTGTATATCTCTCATGATCATACTAATAGATCTTTGATTTGTTCATACACGCGTTATTGACAGCCTGATCCAATCACTGCTGACGATAGGGCTCTTCCTTTTGTGCCATTCTTCCCTGGTCTGCGCGAGTCTCAACAGGTCTTACCAACGGGTAAGAAGAAGAAGATCGAGATCTTCTGAATGACATCCAACCATCTAACTGTAGGTCTGCAAACACTCCGTCTTCCGTCTCTCGGTAACCATTCAGTGAGTAAATGGGTGTACATAATATCTTAAAAAAATCCCAATTAGATTCTCACAAAGGTACTAAAAGTTGGATATTTTCATTCCTTGAAATTTAAATGTTTTTTTTTTTCGTCTGCAGCTGGCGCATTAAAAAATAAAAACATGCAGCTTTTTCCCAGTGCAACTAGAGCTTTAACATGAATTATGTGCACAGCACCTGCTGCTACTAAGGCCTGTTTACGTTTTTGTGGCTACTGGTGTATTTATTAATTCATTACTCGCTTTATGCACCAGTAAAAACTACACAAAGTCGGACTTAGAGCTAAAACTCATATCTGACAGACACTCCCTTCTGATCCGCCCAGAGCGGGAGGAGTCATTTCCCATCAGTCATGACCTTCCGAAAAAAAAAAAAAAGAGCTAAAACTCATTCACACAACGCCGATGTTGACGTTGCCACGATGTGACGGGTTATTCCCAAAGTACTCCGGTCTTACTAGCTGGCATGAGGAGCGTAGGCCGAAGGCAGAGCGACGACGACATTTGTGACAGAAAGTGGGTGTGCAATGTAAAATCCGAGCGTAGCGAGCGCGCATCATGAAGTTTCTAAAAGTGTTTTGAGGTTAGGTTACTACACTCGAGAGCAATGAATCCGGGTCACTTAAAGAATGTTAAAAATCTCGGAAACTAAAAATGATAGGTTAATGCAAAAAATTGTATTTAATAGACAATGTAATACTCCTTAAATGAAAGTAAAAAAAATATGAGTCACCATACATTTTATTAACACAAAATTACATAAAGAAAAAAACTGCTGATCTCTCCTTAAAACAAAAATAGGAAACATGAAATTTTTGAACTTTATTACGATTTTCTTGAATTTTAATACTTCGTATTGCCTCCTCGTGCTTCCATTACTGCGTTTACGCGGTTTGGCATGCTGTACACCAAGTTCCTTATACGATTTTGGGGAATATTCTCCCATTCCTCTGTGAGAGCAATTTTGAGCTCACGAAGCGTGATTGGGGGAGGGTTTCGTTGTTTTACGCATCTGCCTAGCTCGTCCCAAGCATGCTCGATCGGGTTGATATCCGGGCTGCGCGCTGGCCACTCCATACGAGTAATGTTCATCTCTTGAAGGTAGTCATTCACAATCCTACCTGTATGAGGTCGGGCATTGTCATGCATAAATATAGCATCCTCACCTAAATTGACCATAAATGGACCAACGTGATCATTGAGGATTTCTTCCACATATCTTACGCTAGTTAAAGAGCCGTTTTCTATTATCACCAGCTCTGTGCGACTTTCAGAAGAAATTCCGGCCCACACAAGTACAGACCCACCACCGTAGGCTACTTTTTCTTCGATGCATGCTTGCTTGAATCTTTCCCCTGGTCTTCGATACACTCTGTGTCTTCCATCGTGCTTGTAGAGCATAAATTTTGATTCGTCGGAGAACATAACTTTTGACCAATCTTCAATACTCCAATTTACGTGGCTCTGGGCATATCTTAGTCTTGAAATACGATGCCCACGCTCCAGTTTAGGGCCGTTTGCAGGTCTAAGGGGTTTTAAGTTAGATTCAGCAAGCCGACGTCTTACTGTCCATGCACTTGGGTTACTTCCTCCGAGGCGTCGAAACTGATTTGTGAGTTCAGTTCCTGTGAGAAAGCGATTTCGAAGCATGGTGTTCACCAAGTATCGGTCTTCTCGTGCTGTGGTACACCTGGTTCTGCCCGTTTCTGGTCTGCGTAGGTTAGAACCAGTTTCTTCGTAACGTCGGAGAACTCTTTGTACTGTTGACAGCGACACACCGACAGTCCTGGCTGTATCGCGCTGACTCCGGCCGGTTTCCAGCATTGTAAGTATTCTGGTGCATTCTTCAGGCGTAAGCGACATAATTTCAGCTTGAATAATGAATATAGAGCACTATCAACATGGTTTATGTACCCACATAAATGACAGATTACAAACAAAAGCAAAACCAAATGCTGTAATTTCGTAGTTCCATCTTCGAAAGTGGCCCTTTTTCAAATTTTTTTTTTTATGATATAACTATACAATAACCAAGAAGTTTTAATACCTTCATTTAAGGAGTATTACATTGTCTATTAAATATAATTTATTGCATTAACCTAGCATTTTTAGTTTCCGAGATTTTTAGGATTCTTTAAGTGACCCGGATTCATTGCTCTCGAGTGTATATTATGTATGCCCGACTTTCTCTTGACCGGTTTTTCATTTGTGGCTGTTTTTTATTTATTAGGTATTTTATCCTTTCTGGTCATACAGTGGGACAGCACATGCCAAAAAAGACCTTTCTGGTGGACTAAAGCACAAAAGTTAAGTTATCTGTTTTGTCCCCTTAACATAACTGCATTGTATTCATATTCTATCTATCTACCCCAGGTGAAGGCTGAAGACCGCGGCGTGGAGCGCGCGGCTGCGCTGGCGGCGGACGAGCGCGTGCGCATCGCCGCGAGCGACACCATCGAGGCGCTGCTCGAGACTGACTTCCGCCTCATCATCAACGACACAGAGTATTATGTCAAGACTCCTGCTCAGGTTAGTACTTACCTTGAGATCCCGCAAAAGGTCATAAATAAATTCGCGCCTATTTCTCTTATGGGTAAACAGAAACTACAGAACGCCTTCTTTGACCCTTACACCGTTGACCAGATGGGTCCTCTAGTGGGCTACGCCCCGACAGGTGTGGTCAGGTTTCTCTACGTATATTGTTAATCGCGGGGATAACTCTGCTTGGCCGAAGCAGGGTATTGCGTAAAGTCAGGTTTTAAGCGTACCTAGTTCATATCCCGATAAAGGAAGAGAGGTAACGTGACTACTCATATGACTGAAATAGAGGAGCCAAAAGGTTCACGATCACGAAGCAACCAGGCTGGACGAGGTCACTGGTTCTAGGTTCGATCCCCTTCAGATTTATATTTGTGTGGCGACGTGTATCACTCTTCAATTTGTCAGAGGCCGCTTTTATGGCAGTGCAAACATTTATCCACAACCTCGCCATTCGATCACTGCTGCCAGGGGCCACGCAATCAATCTCGCCAAAGGTTGGTATTGGCTGGAAAGTGCGGTTTTTGAGCTTCGTTCTAAAAATACACACTATGTTCTGGCAAGAAATTAAATGTTTTGAAGGCTGGCTAACGTACTATCTGGTATAATAATTTACCACAAAACTATTAAACAATATTCTGCGTCAGTCCCAACTGAAAATTTTGTCAAGCGCTGAACAAGCGGTCAGCTTTACATACTAAACTGTTCTTCGGAAATCGTGCTAAGTAGTGGCAAGCCAGCCCAGCGCTGCGGTCAGGAACACTGGAAACTTTGTTTTATAATACTTTGGACAATCTGCAGCTTTGGGTGGCAAAGCCAAAGTTTATTATAACCTGTTGTATTCATGAATAAACGAGTATTTCTGCAGCTCATTTATGCACCTTTAGAAAAAGCATAATCTACCCGTAATAGGTATTCCCACTGCTAAGACACAGGCCTTCTCTCTATGAGAGGGAGTGAGCTGTGATCCATCCTGTTGGTGCATGTCACATATTGTTTTCCTCACAGTTTTGAGAGTAGTGGTGATGAAATAAATTACATTAGGTAATGCGCCTGGCTAGATTCGAATCTAGAACTCGTTTAGGCTTCACCTAAATGCAAGCGAAACACTGGTATTCAGTTCCGTTTAGACTAGAAGCCGATCCCAATTATAATTGGAAAAAAAGCTAGGCAAATAAATATGAGGTGGGGCCCAAATTAAAAGCACACTGTTGACGGACATAGCTTGCTCAGTGACGTCGGTTGAACTTCTTACAGCGCAATGAGATATTTCTCGACGGCATGTAAAACCAAATCAGAGGCCAATGGGCGGCATAAAAACTCTGACACCAGGTTAGGCACTAACCAAACGATAAAGAAGAAGAAGCGCAATGGTATATTTAGAGATTCATTTAGATGTCGCTTCTGGTTTAGTTAAAACGGGCACTATTCTCAAACAAGTTTGCAGCATATTTTGACCCATCATTTGTAACTTAATTTAGATATGTTACGTATATACTACATCTACTCACATCAAAGCAGCCACAGCTATAGCTATTCAGCTATACACTCTATATCTTCCCAAATACATGTACAAGCTCATACACCTAATTTAATTGATATTCGGTCAGGCTTACGTTTGTGTTTGTCATACGGTCTAATTGGCAACTGGCGGCAAGCCAACTTCGATCGTTTGAACGATACTTTAGATGTCATTATTGAATATCAATTCGATTAGTTGGTTATAGTTCTGATTTAGTCGTGTGTGCGAGGTTTAAGGGATATACAGATATAGTGGATATCTGAGGCAGGTCTGATGAGTTTAAGATTTAATCTAGTGTTTACAATAGATTTGAGTAACGCCATTGATTCATGGATTTGTTAATCTTCACTTACTTACGTAATTATTTAGAACTAGCTGATGCCCGCGGCTTTGCCCACCCGCAAATTATATACTAAAACCTTGCTCTTGAATCACTCTATCTATTTAAAAGAACCCGCATCACAATCCGTTGCGTAGTTTTAATGATCTAAGCGTACATAGGGACAGACGCGGCGGGTGACTTTGTTTTAACAAAAAAAATTGAGTTTGCTTTTCCTCGGGAACTTAACAAATAATTTGTCCTTGACAAAAAAGCAATCTTGATTAATGGCGGAGGATACAATTTCGCAATCATTCTCGTCGCTAATCACTTTTTTGATTAATTAGTTAAAGTCCGAAATGCTAAGTTTGTTACGAAGTCATAAAACTTTTAATTAAGATATTATTTTGCGAGAATATTTTTGTGACGACGCGACCAAAGGGTTAACTCATTTCTGAACCAGCGGGTTATGAGTTCAAAAGAGGAAACTTTGGTGACTTTTTAATGTTAATACTTAACTTTGTTAGACGTTTGTTAGTCAGGAACCGAAAAGTCGTGACAACCGGTCTAGCCAAGGGGTTATCGCGAAATCCAGTGACTGGATTGTGGAGGCCAGATAGGCGGTCCATGTAAAAAGCAGCTGCATCAGGTTAGACTGAAAGCCGACCTCAACATAGTATAAGTATCTACGTACTACTACGTATAAAACTACCAGGATTTTTTATCTCATTTGTAAATCCATTTCTTTCTCTTATTAAATTTTTAGTGTACAAGTCTGCTTACCCTTTATTTTGATAGGATCAAGTAGATTTGTTACAATAGTTATGTAAGGAAACTTGGACTTAGTGATGTTACATCCCAATACATAACCCGTTATATCTGTATACCCTAATAACAGTACATACTTACTATGCAAGCGAAGTGACTAATTTAAGTAAATTATTTATTTATTTATTTACAATTTTACACAAACACTTTAAAAAAAAACTTGAATAAACATTTTTTTTTTTTATAAAAATTAATAGTAGATTGTTCATTGTTTCTATAAGAAGAGGGCTTTGGCCCGAAAAATATAGGTCTTAGCCGATTTACACGACTCTGCTCCAACACCGCCCTAAACTAAGGCGACTGCTCGCAGTCCACGCGGCGACAGCTAGCAGCTCTCGGTGCGCCGGCACCATCCACCGACCGGCGCGGCGACCACTAGCAGTCAGCGCGCGCACACCGCGCAGACCGCTTGCTTGCAACGCGTGGTAAGCGAGGCGTCAACTACCAAGTAGTCTGACGGCGGTAAGCTCGCTGACAGCGAACTGTCTGCTTATTTATTTTGCCAATCTAAAGTATATCTAAAGGGCAATACTTAAAGCCATATTTGAAGTATATTATTTTTGCCGGATGGGGGCGGAGTCGTGTTAGTGGGCTAAGACCTTAACAGTGACAGACCGATGAGCGCATTGAGTCGAGACAGAAAATCTAACCTTTTTAATCCACGAAGATCTTTCACACATCCGACACGTACCAAAAAGGAAGAGGACCAAATAAATCTGGCCTAACAAAGCCACAATCGCTCTCATTCCGTAAAGTAGCACATAGAACCTTTATTGGACCCATAATAAATAACCAACTTATGTAATTGCAACTACTCGAGAAGACATAGTAAATAGTACCTCTATACGTTACAGTTATAACTACCTGAGTGTGATGGTCTCTTCTCATAGAGTAAAAACGAGATTTGATCACTACAATTCATATTGTTAATCATCATCAGCGTTTAATAGTACACTGCTGGACATAGGCGCTCTTCAGTCGGACGTCACTTTACTCGATTCACATCGAGTTGCTACCAGCCACCCTGCGAAAATCGTCGCGCCACCGAGCCTCAGGGCGCCCCACGTTACGCTAGCCGATTCGTGGTCTCCAATCAAAAATTTGTCTACCCCAACGGTTCTCGGTTAATTCAGATTGTTATTTTTGATTGATTCATCATCACTATCGTGACCCAAATCAAAAGATGACCACTGCTGGAGAAAGTTTACTTCAACCCCAAAGTTGCAACGAATAAGGGTAAATTCACACCGAGACGCGACGCGACGCTACGCTGCCCGCAGATTTTAATAGAGCGACTCAAAATATAACTTTATTTACTACACGAAAAGATACACATTTCGTTGCGATGCGTCTCGCGGCGGCGCGCGGCGCATCGCGAAATCACTGGCCTCTTCCAGTACCGTCGCGCCGCGTCGCGTCTCGGTGTGGACTTACCCTAACGTACCAGCTGTGCCCATATCCGGAAATCCTGCTACCTTCCCTAAACTGCTGGGCCACCTTCTCTGCTGAACGTTCCGGTTCAGCCTTATCGGCCATCCATTCTGCTTGTAATCTACCAATTAACTACTCCAAAAACAAATTACTAAAAACAGTTTTGGCCACCAGCCAGTATATAGTTTGCATTCAAAAATATTTACAACCTGGGCCCCCGCAATACCCATCGCACTACGATAACTAGAGGCATTTCATCCATGTCACCTGCATTCCGGGCTACGTGCACACCAATTAGTTAATAGTTAATTACCGTATCAGGAGCCCAATGGTGCAATTAATTTGCTTAAGTACCTCCATGTAATTGCGCCTGGTCACTTTAGTGCCCCGGTTTCCCCCGCTTTTCTATTTGTTTGGGGAGGGCAATTTAGTGCGTTGCTGCAGGATTTTTAAATAGAGTTTTTCTTGTTAATTAAGGTAAAGTATGCTGGGTGTGTTTTAATGTCTTTTTACTTTTGAATTTAAATGAGTAGTTGAATTTTTAGTTGTATCATAGGAGAGCGGCGTTTTAACTGATGGAGGGAAAAGCTTCTTCGGTTTCTCTATTCCGAATTTTATCACAAACAGTTCAGCTGCTTATGTTCGTAGGGACACACTAATAGACAGACTCCTCAAGAGTTCTCTCCGCTTCTTCAATCCATGTCAACTACAAGGAACTAGAAAAAAACAGATATGTAGCCCCTGGGAAATACCCAACCAAAAGTCCTTTGCCAAAATTTTCTCATATTCTTGTTACGATATTTCATAAATTCACCTCCTCTCATGAAAGGTCATCTAATCCTTATGTACACGTCTCGATGAGCGGGTTAAGCTGTCCTTAAGCCGGCCGTCAGTTAGATGGCATGTGAATGGCTTGGAGCGTTCTCTCGACTCGTGAGGGCATTATGCTACGTACAGCTTTTGAAGACTTGGAAAACAGTTTATGGGGAATTGTGAAAAGCGTTAGCAACATGAATCATTTATTTGCTTACTAGCGGTTGCTCTCGGTTTTGCCTGAATGTAGGTCAGAAATTATCCCACGAGAACTTACTACTGGGGTAGAATGTATCCGATGTCCTTACCCAGGTCATGGTTCACCTGTGTGGCAAATTTCATGAAAATCCGGCGTAAAAATCTAACAGACAGATGGACCGCTTTTAGCTTTTTCACTATAATATATATTGAGATGGAAATAGGCCCGTAGAAGCAAAAGGAATGATGGATGTTTTCTTCAATTTTCGTAGCAAAACCCATTGGCAAGTTTCTATTTATTCAACCCAAAAATGGTAAATGTCAAGGACTTATGAAAGACACGCGTTAAAAGACTTTCAGGAAAGTGACTATACCATTCTCGTTTAATTGATACTAGTATCTATATTGATTGAATATACTAGGAACCTCGGGTTTTCAATAACAATGACTTTTCCAAGTACCTACCCGTTATTTCAGAGTTCGTTTCGATTTTTTATTTCAGATTAACTTGTTAAGTATAAATAAGCAGTAACAAGCTATGATTTATACCAAGGATAATTCACTGAACCTATTATGTCGTTTCAAACAATTTCCGAATAGGTTACGATAAAGTGTTTTCAGTAGGCTAGTTTCCAACAACAATAAATTGCAAATCTATGTAATCCGTCAGAGTATTGGAAAATAATGGACACGTATTTTTTGTTTTTTATAAATCAATGAATATTGACAAAGATAAAACGCATCAAAACTCGGGAGTCGGCTCGTGACGTCAGAACGCACTAAAAATTATACCACGGCGTGACGTATTGAGAATTCTAAAAGCGTCGTAACTTCCTCAATTTTGGTTTACGTAACAAAAGAATAAACACGGGTCAAATATTTTTTGAAAATCTAACTGACGGACTAAGTGTTTTTTTTTTCAGTTGACAAGCCTATTGTATATTAGCTACATAGTCGTGTACAGTAAATGATGCCGTGATGTCTGACAGGGGCGAATGGAACAAGGAAACTTGCGCCGACCTCAAATAGAGTGGGACAAGGCAGGAAGATGGCGATGATGATACAGTACCTAGTTTCTAAATGAAAATGTCATACCCTTAGACTAGAAATTCCACAATTCCTTATTAAATGAGCCTAAACGTGAAGGAAAACGACCGTTTCTATCTTGGACTTGTAGTTGGCAATGCGATAGCAACAGGAATAGCGTTCTGACAAAATAGAAAGAAAGAAAAAGTATTTATTAAACTCACACAGGACATAAAAATATTTAAAAAAGTAAACATGAGAAACATAAAAAACAATCAAATTTGATTGGTCCCGTGCAAGGTCAAAAAGCTCCTATCTCAACAATGTGCTGTGACATTTAAAAAAAAAAAACACAGCGCTGGTATTC
The DNA here is from genome assembly GCA_963853795.1 of Xestia rhomboidea. Taxonomy (NCBI): domain Eukaryota; kingdom Metazoa; phylum Arthropoda; class Insecta; order Lepidoptera; family Noctuidae; genus Xestia; species Xestia rhomboidea. The sequence continues at coordinate 16,387,761 of OY970761.1, forward strand.
TGCTAGGTCCCAAAGTGATGTCACGGTCAGTTATACGAATATAAATTTATAAGACAAAATAATACTATTAAACAAATATAAATATTTAATGTGTACTAAATACAGGTTGAAGAATAAAAAATATCATAATTTTATCTAAATTAAATACGTAAGTACTAAGTTATACTAATATTATAAAAGCGAAAGTTTGTGAGGATGGATGGACTGATGGATGGATGTTTGTTATTCTTTCACGTAAAAACTGCTTAACGGATTTGGATGTTTTGCACACAGATAGGGTGTAACTTGCATTTTCATATAGGATACTTTTAATCCCGGTATACGATCCCGTGGGACAATTAGTTACCGAAATCAACGCGGGCAAAGCCGCGGGCATAACCTAGTATCTTATAAAGTTCTCAGCCTCAGATTTCTAGCCAATAGGGTTCATCTTACTCGAAAGTTAATTCAAGCTTATTCACTAACAGTGTATTCATCATTTTCTAGCAAACGTTGAGCAAATATTTGGACTGGCTGGCCCAAAGCTCGTTAAGCCGACACTCCCTAATGTCCCTAGTTATCTTTAGTTATATCCGGGGTAGGCCTTGATGTCTAAACGTATTAATAGCACGCAGTTTAGGGTATCTGGTAGTATTGATAGTACATCCGGTAACACTGGAAGCCGACACCAATGTAGTAGGTAAAAGGTGATAATGAGTTCATGTATCTTTGGAGGCGGGATTATGGATTATTAAATTGCACTGTGATGAGATGAGACTCACCTTGAGATGTTTGAAACACTGGGAGATAAATGTAAGTTCAAAACTAGATACCTTAATAGATTAATTATTCCTGGAACGAAAACTGAACTATACAGGGTGTTAAAGTAGTCGCGTGCCATAGCTTAGGGGTGAGCTCAGTATCGATAACGGAACCCGTAAAAAATAAAAAATAAATCAAAAAAAAAATTAAAACTAAAACTAAAAACTTCGGTTTTATCTTATGGCCTGGGCCGAACCGAGTCCTCTTGATGGCCACAAGATCATCCAGTGCATAAACTGAACAAGGTTTTCTCTTTTCATTGTAGGTCTTCTTATTCTCACCCTGTACTTTTTGGATCTGCTGCATGGCTTGCAGCCTTAAATTTTCTCTATTTTTATCAAAACAATTAATGTTTTCTTGTTGTAGGAGATTAATAACATCAATGTCTTCTTTACATCTCATTTTTGTTCCAGTAAGTAACTGAAATGGTGAAGTATTTATTGATCTTTGGTAAGTGCTGTTCATAGCACGCTGGACCCGACCTACATGTCTATACCATTGTGATTTGTTTTCTATACATAGCTTGGTTAACATAGGAATTAAGATACGATGAACTCTCTCTACCTGTCCATTCCCTCGAGGCACTCCACTCAAGTTGATCTTAACATGCTGTATATCCTCATCTTTACAATACTCCTCAAAATCTCTACTGGTAAAGGCTGTACCTCTGTCTGTTATGATTCTGGTTGGATTACCAAAAGTCTGCTGCTGAACTCGTAATTTACTCAACACTTCTGCACTTGATGTGGACTTGGTAGGAAAAAACCACGTAAATTTCGTAAATACATCTATCATGGTGAGTATATAGTTATACTGTTTCCTTGTTTCTGTAAATGGACCAATGTGATCCAGATGTAAAGTATGCAGCGGGATTCCTTCTTTATCTATTGGGCTCAGGTAGCCTTCTTGCTTCCCTACTTTCCTGGTTGCTAATAAACAGGGTATACAGCTTAGAACTACTTCTTCAATTCTTTTATCCAGTTTTCTGATATAGTAATCTTTTCCTACGGCTTCTTTCATTTTTCTTATTGAAAAGTGCCCATTTTGATGCACTTTTCTTATTATTTCTTTCTCCATGATCCTTGGTAGTACTAACTTCTTATCATCACCTTTGAACAGAATACCATTATCTATCCAGAAGTCATGATAGTGTCCATCTTTCGAAATCAGCATTCTGATAGCGTTGAGCTCTTCGTCTGTCTCCTGACCTCGTCTTATCTCTTCTTGTAAGCTCACCGCCACTGCCACAAATGGGTTTCTGCTTAGAGCATCGGCGTGTTGCATTCTACAGCCTGCTCTGTGCTCGATCTCATAATCATACTCATCTAAAAAGAATACCCATCTTGCCACTTTTGGTGTCAAGTCTTTCTTTTTCAATGTTTGTTCGAAAGCTTTGCAATCCGTCACAATTTTGAAGTGAATTCCATACAGGTAATGTCTAAACTTCTTTACAGCCTCTACGACTGTAAGTGCTTCCAGCTCATAACTTGAGTATTTTCTTTCAGCTTCAGTTGTCTTATGACTCATGTAATGCACAGGATGCAACTCATCATCTGGATGTAATTGCAGTAGTATTGCAGCCAGAGCATGACTGGATGCATCAGTGTGTAGTTCTGTTGGAAAATTGGAGTTGTATATCTTTAGTACAGGATCACTAGTCAGTTTCTGCTTCAATGTGTTGAAGGCACATTGTTGCTTATCTTCAAAAATAAATGGAACGTCCTTTTTCAGCAGATCCGTCAATGGTCTAGCAATCTTTGCATAATCTCTGATGTACTTTCTGAAATAAGATGTTAAACCAATGAAACCCATGACTTGCTTAATATTTTTAGGTTCTGGATACTTTGCTACTGCTTCAATTTTCTGTGGGCTTGATCTAACCTCACCATCTTTGATCAAATGACCCAAATATTCTATTTCACGAGAAATTAGTTTAACCTTCTTCCAATTTACTTCTAGTCCATGCTGTGCAGCTACATCTAACACTTGTGTTAGCCTCTCCAGTGCTTGGCTCTCTGAATCAGCTGGAATTGCTATGTCATCGATGAATATTACCATGATACCCCTCATTATCAACTCTCTGAAAATGATTGTAACAAATCTAATAAAATATTTAGGCGAGGTGGACAGACCAAACGGTGCACGTAGAAACTCAAACTGTCCGTGGTGAGTTATGAAAGAAGTATAGGGCACCGATTCCTCACTTATTTTGAGGTGGAAAAATCCGTTCATAAGGTCCAAAACGCTAAATACCTTTGAGTCCTTCAACTTATCAATCAGGTCATCATTGATTGGTAACTTGAACTCATCTCGAATTATCTTCTTATTAACTAGGCGGTAATCAACACAAATTCGAGTTGACCCGTCTTTCTTCTTAACCAGCACTAACGGGCTAGAATATTCTAAAAAATTAACCTGGACTATTCCTTTTTGTAGCCACTCGTCTACCTGTTCTTCAACTATCTTTTGTTCAGCGAGTGATATCCGCCGGGGTCGTTGAGCTATTGATACTTCGTCTATTAACACTATCTTCATCTTAATTGGAGCTTCTTTGGTATAAATGGGCTTGTACTCTTCAACCAGCCGCATTACTTCTGTCTTAATATTGGTATCGGAGATGTAGCCTGTAACGTCAATATCAGTCACACAACAATTCACCCTGTGCAACCATTCATCACCTTGCGTCAACAACAACACAGCACCCTCACGAACTACCATCACTACATTCTGCAGGAACTCTTGTCCTAATATTAATCTGTAGGGCATTGACCCTTTGGGCACTACATGAAATGTTACCTTTGAAAAGTGCTGTCCATCAATAATAATATTAATACAAATCTTTCCAGATGATTTCACTTTATAAAGTCCCAGTCCTGACAAGACCGTGTTATCTATTTCACAAGGCAAATTTATTTCGTTATGCAAGTCCTCAGGCATTAAATTCACATCACTACCCGTATCCACCAACGCATCCACTGTTTTTTCGCCCAATTTCACCAATTTAATCGCCTTATTTGGATTTAGTAAACGGCCACACGGTTTGTTTACAACCTGCATGACATCTGTCTTAAAATTTTCGTCATGGCCGCTCGATGCGTTCTGACTGGCCGATGTCGCCCCGAACATAGCCGACTGTTTCGTTACTCCCGAACTGCTTACCGACGGACGTACTTGCTGATTGGACGATCCGACTGCTCTTTGCGGCTGCTTTACCGACACCGTTTTACTTCCGCTGTTTCCTGCGCTTGGATTGGTACACTTGAGGCTAATATGGCCAAACTCATTACAGCGGAAACACTTCACTCCGTTATGACATGCGTTTGCTCGATGATCTTTTTCTCCACAATTGTAGCAAAACTGGCCGGCTCCTGATGCAGCAAAATCTCCACCTGATGGCGTAGCAACTCGTTTTACAGGTCGATCAACGATCTGTTTGGCAGTTTTTTTTTTGATAGACTCGTACACTGCCAACTTTTCTTTCAGCGCTGGATAGGTGACCGCACCATACAATATCGCCTTATTGGTTTCTAGGTCTGTAATACCATCAATTATGTATTGAATGGCGACGTAATCTGGGAACTTCGCTCGTTTTCCCATCTCCTTCATTATCAGCATATACTGATAATAAGACTCCTCTTTACGCTTCCTGCGCGCCGCCATGAGCTCATGCATTTCCTTGCTATTTGCGGTCTCAGGGAATTCTTTAAGCACGGCTGCTTTTAAGTCGTCATAGGTTTTGTGAACCTTTTCAGTTTTCAGCCATAGCTCTGCTGTCCCCGTCAAGGACCTACGGGCTATGATGAGTCGTTGCTGAGGAGACCATCCAAATATCTCCGCGTTATCGTCCAGATCTTGAGCCCATTTCGCAGAAGAGTAGGTATGGTCCTCGCCACTGAACTTGGTCATGTCAATCATGTTGAAAAATGCGTCGTTGCCGTCTTTGTTTTCCGCCATTGATCGCGTTTGCATAGTTGTGCCGCGAGCGTTCTTAGGTTTTGAATATAACGTCCCCGTCGTTCCGCCTTCGTCTAGTGCGCCTTTCGTCTTGATATTCGTCGTTTTATTCGTTTTTCAGGTGTATGCGCCGCGTTCGTCGTATGGCACGTGACCGCGATCCCGGACGAGCCCCCAAAATGTAGATTCGGGACCGTGGAAGAAATAAAATCCTTGCAATCTTGTTGAATATGGAGTCTATTGCGCTTTACACCAAATAAAACTTAAAATAGAATTCCGTCGTAAAACAACTTCCAATCTTTACCCGTCGTCCATTCTTCTGTCATTCCTCATTTGTTCTCTCTCCTTCTCTTTCATACTATGTCTCTCTTACTTACACCGCAACATTCCATTCCACAAACTTTCATACGTTCCTTTCTAAATCCTATCCTACATGTTTTTAAATATATAACAAGATACCTAACCAAATTAAAGAACTTCCAATGGTCCGCTTCAGAAGGGCTTTACACAGATGGTTAATTGAGAATCCCTTCTATAATATCCCATGATCTGTCCACGAAGTAGACACAATGGTTCAATGGCGTCTCGATCAAATTGGTCATTTGACAGATCATGATCTAAGAATTCCTCCAGTTCAAATTTAAATGATCTAATTGTACCAAAAATTTGCATGTCATTAATTTATGATTGAATATGTTAAGCTACTATTAAATTATACCATTGTAAGAACTTTTGTAACCATATTTATAGGCAAATAAATCTTTGACTTTGAGAGCTGCCTATAATTCTGAAGATAGGCGAAGCAAGCCGGATCGAATAAAAAATAATCAACAATAGCCAACAGCCTTTTGAATACCATATTGGGAAGGGTTGATTGTCCGGTTGTGAGGCACTGGAATACCGTTCACGGATCTGGAGGGGTCCTTTTCAATGTAAAATAAATTAAATGTAATTAATTAATAATTTAACGTTGACATTGAAGTAGTAGTAGTAGTAGTAGTAGTAAATAGTTATAAGTATGATTTACTAACAATATATGGAATGTTGCTTTGATTCTGATAAAAATGAATAATAATAGAGGAGTACGAACCGTTAATAAACCGATCAATATGCAATAAGCAATCTTTCTTAATTGATTAAGAAAAGATTGATTTGTGTCAATCAACTCATGTCACTATCATTCCTTCATATTATTACTATTAGAGCAAGAGCCCGCGACGTTCAGACCTTCGTTATTTTATAAAACCTGAAAGTTTCTCTGTCTCAATAATACATGTATAAACGCTCCCCGAGTATGAAGTTTGGATCACGGTTCCTTTGAAAGTTAACAGATAGCAAAGGTGTATACAATTGGTCCTCACTTTCGTTAAAGTATAAAGCTCAGTTTTGATATATTATTTTATTTGGAACAATATTATAAACCACCTCGTCCATTGTCAGACACTTGGTACGGATCCAACCGGTGTCAGACACCCATTAAAGTATAATGAGTTATAGTTGTACTAACGTCTTAGTATAAAACCTGAATTTTATGTATATTCAAACTCAAAGCATTTATTTCAATTAGACCATTACGGCACTTTTGAATGTCAAAAATACAAAAAAAAAACAAAGCTACCGTCCCAGTCACAAGGCATAATAACTTGAGAAGGTATCTGTAGTTGCCCATTCCCTAGCGTAGATCTCTATGGAGAAGAACGGGCAAGAAACTCCATGGACACTCTTTTAAATCAAAATGTTGTTACAAAATCTGTTACTTGAGGAACTATCAAAAAATGTTTTCTCAGTTATTCTCGATGATTCTTACGTCTTGTCAGACACATTAAGTCTACCCTAGGTGCGAGCGCGAGTAAGGGGAACTGCCTTAATCGTTGCAGCTACACGAAAATGGTCTTCGGAGACTATCCGTAATTTTTCGTGAAATTTTGATCACCATTCACAGATTTTCAAAAATTTCATTTTCAACATCCACAGATTTTCGTCACCGGCTCTTGGTACATATCCCTTAAACTGAAGATATAATGTGTACAGGCTATGTTGTTCTGGCTACCCCATATGCTTCCTTTGGGGTACATACGATCGTATTATAGCGCTCTTAGTATCTTACTCTACTTTTGAGATCACATAAAACTATAAGTATGCTTTCAAACTTGACGTCTACAAATATTCAGTCATATTCACCAGGTCATCAGTCCACCTAGTGGGAGGCCTCCCACTAGGTGGACTGATGACCTGGTGAAGGTTGCGGGAGTCCGCTGGATGCGAGTCGCATGGGACCGGTCAATGTGGCGACACTTGGGGGAGGCCTATGTCCAGCAGTGGACGTCTTTGGGCTGAAATGATGATGATGATGATTCCAGTTGAGGAAACATTAAAGGCCTGATCTCTCTCCGGTCGTGTCAGATTGCCGTCCCATCGGATTATGAGAGTAAAGGATCAGAGAGTGCACTTGTGCCTGCGCACACACTTGTGCACTACAGTGTGTTAGGTTAAACGAGGGACATATTGAGGGAAGGTATTCAGTATTCGATTCTCGTCCCAAATATGTAAAAAAACTATAACCTTAATTTGTGACGTAATTGTCCAATAAAATACAGTATTCATGGACACTGAGCGCGCGCAAGAAGTAAACTTGTAAACAGTAAAATAATCACGTGGCAAAACACGCGCCGATTCTGCCGAAAAAGAAGCTCGTGCGCAAACCCCGCCCCTTTCGTTTGTGTTGTCCCCGATGTACCGACAGGGCACACTCCCGCGCCACCCCGCGCTGACCCCAGCCAGTCTAGGCGCGCGCGCCGCTAACTCCGCATGTGCGCTTCCGGGTATCGCGTAAAACACCCCAGTTACTTCGCGATAAGTGTGCGTGTTCTCGAATAACCAAAAATGACGTCTTATCAATATTCCAGTGAAGAATATTGGGAAGTGGTTCGTGCCTACTTGTTATCTAATGAAAGTGTGCGAGGAGCTATTGATTTGTACTGAGAGATGTTTCTCAACCACCAGATTCCGTCGTTTAAACTTATGCTAGGTATCATCAATCAACGACTGCGAACATTCGGTCAGTACCTAGTAGCAGTAGCTAGATATTTTTGCCTGTCGTAAGCCAGGTTTAAAGTATTAAAGGGAAAATGGATTATACCTAAAAGTCATTGACCTGCGCACATGTTCTGCGTTAGGCGCAAGGGTGTATACACGTTGCGAGACTTTTGCGAAATTTTTGGAATGGTTCTATCTGTTATTTATCAGTGTTTTTTTTTGTTCATATTTTTATTAGTATCATGTAAGCATGCACTATTGCGGGTTTGAATATGTCCCTCGTTTAAACTAACACACTGTATAATATCTCCCGCGCCGATGGCTAGTTTCCACTGAGATTGACCGCCGTGACCGAAAAACATTCAGGACTGTGCTATCTACTAAATAAGAATCTCTCAGATCAACAAAAAAAGGAAAATGGAGCGCCGCGAACATCAAAAGTGAAAAAAACCTTTTGATCTATGTGTGTATCGAAGGGTTGCCATTTCCTAAAACAAATCCCTATTATTTGGGTAATAATATTGTATGGGTATATATTGTAACATAATGTTGGGTATGCTATTTTACCTCAATTGTTTAGGACTTCTATTCCGAAAAAGTAAACTAAAGTTTTTACATCGCCAAATTGTCTTGAAATAAATCGTTCTTATTAATATGATCGGAACAAACCACGCTGGTTTTCGATGGCAGCCATTTTGGATCATTGCGACTATTTCATATAGCTAAGTTATGCATTTAACTTTTGTTTCAGTATTAATTGGAAATCTAAAATATTTGGTTCATGAAAATATTTAAGATTACATTTCGAATAGGGAAATTTTAAATCATTTTATGGCAATCCTCGCACTTATGTCACTGCGTTCGTTCATTGAAGTGTTTTGTTCCAGTAACCTAAAACTAGTTTAATTATTTAAAAAAAAACGATGTCATTTTAAGTACTAACAAGTGAAAAGTGATTCCGTGAGACTTTAAAGGTGATTTACTATTGTTTTACAACTTTTCACAACACACGAAGGCATAATTCTATTTTTAAAACTATGTTAACTAGACGACGACTTGTCACGTACTAAGAGCGGTGAGCATGGTTTTAGTTGTATGTGTGTGCGTGAGCGTGTATTTTACTTGCAGGAGCACGGTTTTGTGGGTTCACTTTTGATGTTCGCAGCGCGCCATCTTCCTTTTTTTGTTGATTTGAGAAGAATCTTAAATTCATTCATCATATGATTCATATTCTGACAGACAAAGCTCAGCTTGAATAGAAGCTTGAAAAAATACAAGGGAGCTCCTTATTATTCTACCTATAGGATTTTTGAAAATCCATCGTCGAAATTGATTAACTAGTTGGTTGTATGGTTGCTGTAACTTTATCCCTTTTGTCTATGGGGAATCTCATTGAATGTATGGCTTGTGTGACATAGTTCGTATATTCCATTATACGATAACTTGTAGAAATTAATTTAAATGGAACATTACCGAAGAAAACTTCCTCCACAAATCATTCCTTTCAAATGAATAGCGCAACCTGGCGCGCACGATATGTTCTCAACTCGCTTCCCAATTTGCCAATAAACCAAGACTTAGCGAAGCCTCAATAATAATTAGTTCGGTTACTTACCTCGCGCCTTGTATTCCCCGATGTTGCTGAATACGTTGCCTGATTAACTGCCTAATTACCGACGGCAGTAATAAATCGTTTCACTGCTAGTGCTTTACCCACCAACTCACGTTGAGCTCGCGTGGTGGATTTACAGCTACAATGCACCTACCACAAAACAGTTGTTTCTGTACCACCTAAAGGGCATGGCATTAAGTCCGCCTCTGTACAATATGTTGCGTGCAATAATAAAAAAAAAAGTTAAAAGTAGTTAAAAGTTTCCGGTTAAGGGTTTGGGGTCTGTTTCCAGTCTTACCGAATTCAGCTTAATGCCAGTATTTTACATGGAGCGACTGCCTATGTAACCTCCACAACCCTAGTTAGTATAGTGTAGATGACACAGCAATCAATTGACATAGTTTTTAAGAGCTGTCAAAACGCAGTTCTCATAGATTTTGTATGGCAATAGCACGCTGTGACGTCACTGTTTGGTCAACTCAATGACTCAACTATTTTTTTATTTCAAAGCAACTAAAAATCTAATTTGGCAATTAATTGAAAAATAAATCGGGTTTTCAGGCCCAAAATAATGTTTTTTTTTAGAGATTGGTTTTCTTGGAATTTTGGGGGTAAGAAGAACAGGGTGTAAAGCTCCTCATCCCCCGTGGAAAAGGGAGGATCCTCCGACCAGACGGGTGTTGTGGGCCACTGCCCGACAGTTGTTGTCGGGTTCTCGTATGTAGTCGTAGTGCTTGCGCGATGTAGAATTTCTGACGTGTTTCGCTGTTAGTTCATCGTTCATGTCATAGATGGCGTTGTAGTACTTTTTGTCCAATGTAGCGTAGTACTTTTTGTAGTGCCGCTACAGAATTATTGTTTTATTATATTGTCATCTACCCTATTGGGTATACGATACCCCTTGGTGTGACGGGTTGTCAGATAATTTCGAGCCACTGACTACCTGTAACGACTGTCATAGATCTATAACGGGACCAACGAATTAACGTGCTTTCCGAGCCACGGAGGAAACTCGGTATGTAGTGGTTGGTCACCCATCCACGGACCAACCTAGACAACCGCGGCTTAACCTGAAGATAGACCCGAGCGGCTGTTATTGTTTAGCCACAAGCGCCTCATTTTGTTAGTCATCATCTCAGACTGACGATTTTTCCGACTTTAGTTGAGGTAGGGTTCTAAATTAACTAAATGCGACCTTTGCAAGCCAATTGCTCCTAGGTTGCTAGTGACATTTTAAGCTAACACCTGAACCTCGCCATGTGAGAAATTTTGTGTTTTCGAATAAATTCAGACTCTGTTTTTATTTTATCTACTCTTGCGATCCGTGACTGTATGTAACTAGATTACATTCAGTAAGTGATTGACGTACTATTGTCTACATGAATAGCGATTGAAACACCCACTAATGCCCACATAGTACATCTGCAGTCAACCATAAACCAAGATATAGGCTACCTATGTTAGATAGTACTACCAGTTGAACATACCTATACACTAAATGGATGGGATCAAAGCCGTTTGGCATATCTGTCCACAATACACACGCACTATGGACGTATTGAGAGACAACATTCAGTGTAATTTCCAGGCAGACTACCTACAGTTCCTTTGACATTTACTGGTCTACTAGCTTTTCCCTCGGCATCGCTCGCGTTAATTTAGAATAATAGGCTTGTGTCCTGAAAAAAATCTAATTAGTCCATCAGTTAGATTTTCAAAAAATATTTGACACGTATTTTTTCTTTTGTTACGGAGACCAAAATTGACGAAGATACGACGCTTTAAAAATTCTCAATACGTCATGCCGTGCTATAATTTTTAGTGCGTTGTGACGTCACGAACCTAATCAATATTCATTGCTTTACAAAAACAAAAAATACGTGTCCATTGTTTTCCAATACTCTAACTGACGGACTAAATAGATTTGCAATTTATTGATGGTGGAAACTAGCCTATTTGACAATTAAACTATATTAATATAATTCTATCAGGATTCGAAAGACACGTGGCGCCATCTATTATCACAAGAACGTTATTGTTGTTTTCCTTGGAAACAGTACTTTTTCATGTCAGTTTCTGTACACCTGACAACGTATACCTATGCAAAATTTCAAGATGATCGCTTCAGTGGTTTAGGCGTAAAAAGGTTCCAAACAAATTTACTTTCGCATTTATAATATTGGTTAGGGTTAGCTTTTCCCTGCGGCTTCGTTCGGAAAACGAAATCAGTTAAAACAAAAAAAACATTTTGTAAAACGGCTCTAATTCCTTTGAAAGAATAATGAATAGTCTCAGCTATAGAAATACAATAATCAAGTATTATTTACAAAGAGTATCAGGAAATATCAGTAATTTTTCTTTAATGACCAGGATTTTTCTGTTTCCTAGCGGGAAAACGTAGGTTTTGTAATGTTTATTTACATAATTACAATATTCTTTAGACGTGTTTTTTTGATATCCCATAACTTTAGAGTTATAATATTCACACAAAAAGTCCTAGAATATGTGATACAAAAAAGCATAGTTTCTAAGAATTCATCAATCATAATAAAATCTATGCTGCAATGATAAATACGAGTAATTCATTTACATTCAAACCAATCATTCATTGTCATATTTCACGTAAGGGTGTTTTACATCCTGCCGGGCTGTGGGACTGTTTGGAAGAGATACCGTGGCCCCGGAACACAAAGGGCGATGAAGGAACATGGATGGGTTTTAGTCAGTAAAAGTCTGACACTCCCTCCCTCTCCGCCCAGAGCGGGAGGAGTCATTTAATGATTTCCCATCCGAAAAAAAAGGGTGTTTTACATTAATAATTGTGACTTTGTCGCATTAATGAAACAATAGAACAGATGAATGAAAACAAAATAAACAGATAATTGAAAAATAATTCATATGCCAGGTGATTCTTTGATATGGTCTCATTCATACCCTAGAGTTATGGGATATACAAAAAAAACACCTTGTGTACCCACAACTTCCAAGTTACATGTTCAGTACATAGGTAAGCTTCAGTTAATATGCGTCTTAACTGAAGTCCCAGCTGAGTACCTTGTCGCTCCAATGAACAGCCCCGACTGCCTTGCTAACTCCGATATATGGCATCCCGCAGTTTGATACAAGTTACAGTCGTAGGGGTAAACGAGGCGTTAATTGCAGGGTATTGGTTAGTAGTTGGCCCTTATAGTTGAGTAATATTTGAGTGGGACATTTTCATTAGAACTTAAGGTTATACAAATACTCCAGATCTTTGATCCTTTGCCTATCGAGTGGTGTAATTAAATGTTTGTTGCAGATGTTAGATATAAATAAATAAATATCGCTGGACATTGCACACAGCGCCATCTAGTGCCACACTAAGCAACGAGGCTTGTGTCGAGGACACCAGATAGTTGATATACTACATAGATACTTTTTGTTTGTAAATACATAATTATTATACATATAATATCCATGACTCTGAAACAAATGTCCATGCTCATCACACAAACATTTTCTCCTACCGGGTCTATCGGGACCCTAAGAACGTAAGGCAGCCTCACTACCGCTGCGCCATTCGGGTCGTCATACGGATATATTCATACGTAGCTGCAATACCAATCTGTATCCCCCGATTTAGTTATCATCAATTTTCTGAATTGCCTATGAAAGCAAATAGAAAAAAGACCTGTAAAATATGAGTGGCTATTTAAAAAAGTAAGAGTAGGCAAATCTGGAATCTAGGAACACGAAACTTCAGCGGTTTTCTGTCATGAAGTTATTCTGATTTTACTGTTTAGGTACAAACATACTGTGAGCAGCTTGTCCAATGTCCATCCAGCTGTCGTGTCACTTAGTTTAATACCGACCCTAACTTTTCTAGACTAACATAAACTAGAATTACGTAAAAGAACAAGAAAACAGTAAGGTTGAAACCCAAGTAGAATGATAACGAACAAAGTTCCTAACAAAGATCACGTAACTGACATAGTTTTCTTCATCAGATCATATTACTGACATAAGCTCCAAATTTCCTCTAATTACAAATGTACGGAAATAGGTACGGTATTTAATCTCATTAGCAAGTTAGCCTCCAAGTTAGTTGAAATTTTAATTGTTCCGGGCCTAGCTGTATCTACTGGGCTTATGAACTTAAAAGTAGTTTTTTATTTACCTTACAACTAACATGAAGTTTATAACAACCGTATTTATATTTTCATGATTTTCATGTAACCAACTAACATATTAAAAATATATTTTTACATAAAACTGAAAAACAGGGGTGATGTAATGTTATGTTTTAGAACTAATTGATTTAGAATTATTGAACTCAGTGAAATATTCATAACAATTTTTGATTGTGTAGGTACCTAACAAAATTTAATACTCGCTGTATCTGTTCTCTGTATCAAATTCCCATCAGTAAATCGGCCATTTTATTTATTTCTGGACAAACCAAAGTACTGAATAAATGAACAGCGGTAATGACCACAAACCGACTAATAAGGTTCGTCGGTTACCGGTAAATGTACTCGTGGCGTTAATAACTTTATTTGCAAGCGGTTTGTTATGTGTTTACTTCGTTTTTATCAATTTTAAAGACCTAAAGAATGGACGAATGTGTAGTATATACATAACATCTTTACTTTAGTAATGAGGAAGTGAAAGCATTATCGACAGTTACAGAAAAGCCGGAACTAAGAATAAGTCAACTGTCCCTAAAAAAATTACGTCTACCTGTACGTAGATATTTGTTTTATTGTAAGATTAATCTCTTAAAACTACCAAGATCTCTATCTACGGACTAAAAGTATAGTAAATCAATAATTTAAAGCAACAACTATAAAATAATCTTGAGTAAACGTTTACTTGCAATGAGCGCTATCAAAATTCAGCCACACACAATTTTGCAGTATTCAAATTATTCTGCGACCATCCATACGCTTGTCGTGGTAGAACAAGACACCGCATTGCAGCGGTATTAGATCTACCACTAAAACTTGACGATCTTACATAAACCCAAGTCGTTACTAGACTTTTAGTGCAACATGCTAAATGATGGTGCATAAACATGCCAACATTTGGTACTCCACTAGCTTTGGCCCGCGACTTTGCCCGTGTGAAAAGCGCATACTGTGACACTCAGCAATAGTGCGGCTTTCCATTAGTGTAAGAATTTTTGAAATCAACCAGTAAAACATAAGATCATGCCTGTTACCTGAAGGGTCACAGACGCGCACCTTGCAGTACACCCACATTTTGCCAATTATGTTTAAGTCCCATGTAAGAGGGAGTGAGCCGATTGCAATCAGTCATGCACGAATCCAGACTCGTGGCAGCTACTGAGAAACTCCTGAAGGAAAAACCCAATAACACTTTGCTCGAACCGGGAATCGAACCCAAGACCTCATGCTTAGCAGTCGCAATTGCGACCACTAAACCAAAGAGGCAGTCGGATGAGCAGTTTCAGATATTACTTCCTATATCCAAACTTACAAATATGACATCTTTATAATGTTAGTTTAGATAAGGTGCTCACCGCATGTGGTGTAGAGGCATCGTTCTTTGAGTGCGAGAAAGAGAGATTAAAGCCAACACCAAAAATTATCTCTTTTCACAATGACCTAAAACTTACTGTAAGAAGTTTTAGACCTAAAACTTACTGTAAGAAGTTTTAGACCTAAAACTTACTGTAAGAAGTTTTAGGCCAACCCCAACTCAGCTTTCAGGAGCTGTAGCTGCCTCTCAATTCAGTCAGTCAATGGAGGCATCTGAATACTAGTATTTGACGTGCTAGTAAGTAATTAGCATACGGATAGTCAGTTACTTATCCTAGACATCACTTTTTTGACTGTAAACCAAAATCCAGGACAAATAGTAAAAAAAATAAGTACCTAAGGAAATTCTCAAATTAAAAAATACCCAGGATAAACTCACAACAACAGCGCGAAACTTTAATAGTTCCCTTCATTCTCACCTGTTCGTCGGTAATGAGTGTCTGGTTTTAACGAGCTTCCATGTAAAGGACCTTTGCAGCAGGATTATTTTTACGCAGACAGTTTCTGGCCTGGAAAAAAATACAAGTCGAAACTGTATGGATCAGAATGCTGGGCTGTGAAAAAGATAGATGAAAAACTATTGGATGTTCCTACATGCAATTGTTTTTAATCATCTTTCATTCAGAGATGAGAATGTTGAGATGGATAAGTGGATTGACAAGAATGGATAAAGTAAAGAATGAGTATATTAGAGGAATTTCGAAAGTGACGCCTGTTACAGAAAAATTTAAAGGAAGTCGTTTGTCTTGCTAGAAATATAATGAGGAGGATGAAACGAATGTGACTAAAAGATGATGGACATAAATATTGATGGATGGAGAGGGAGAAGAAGGCCCAAGAAGAGATGGATGGATCGTGTGAGTAATGATATGAAAGAGAAAGGAGTAAATTATGACGTGACGTCTGATAGGAGAATGGAAGAAGAAAACGTGTTGCGCCGACCCCAAGTTGAATGAGACAAGGCCGGGAAGCTGATGATGAGTTTCTGGCCTGAAATAGACGAATATTGAGAGGAGATTTATAAAGTTCACTCGTGTAAACAGCTCGTATAATTCTCGTATGACTAAAGTCGAGAATCCCTTCGCAAGTCAAAAATAGAAGCGTCCGGTCCGTGTAAATAAAAAAACATTCAAGTTGCTTGACTTCGAGTCAGTTCGAGAAAATCACGTAGCGAATCTCAGTGTTTGAGTTTTCGTTAGTCGCTTTTCGTTTTTTGACACGTTTAGCGATCATTTAACTCAACTGCAGCTCACTATCAGTAGTTCAATAATCGCCTGGCGAATCTCGCCTACAATTTGCAAGTATATTCTCGCCTTTCTACGGGCAATACTCCCTAGTGTAAATGAGCCTTAAAGGATCTTTTTTTATAGCATAAAGTGAAACTATACGGTACATGCCAGTTGAGGAGAAAACCTTTTTTTACGGGGCTGGTTACTGTCGCTCGTTATTTCGGTAGCTTGGCTTTTCAACCCTGACTGTGGAAGTTTTTATTTTGGGTGATTCGTAGTGTTTATGGCGTGATTTGAGCGGGATATCGTTGAGGAAAAATCCAGATTCTTGAAGAAATGTTAGTTGTTGCGAGTTTTTTTTTTGTTGGCTTTGTCTGTCCCACTCCTGGACAAAGGCCTCCGCCCATTTCTTCCACTTCTCTCGATGTTGCGCCTCTTCTCGCCAATTAACGAGAAAGCCATCCAAGACGTCCCGCCATTTTTTCCTCGGTCTCCCACGACCCCGTCTAGCTGTCTCTGGGCTCCAGCCTTGTGGCAGACATGACCTGCCCAGTCCTATTTTAATTTGGCAGTTTTTGAGCTACGTCAGCAATTTGAGTTCTGGAAGGCAGTGTTATGCGAGGTATTTCTAGAAATTTTTGATAAATAATATAAGACCGCAGAAAACTTGATGTTTAAGATAGAGTAGGTATAAGAATTCCTTTAAAAAGGAGCCCACTTAATATAAACATCACGACTATAATCTCCAAAAGGTTAGGCAGAAACTACATCCAGATTTCGCAAGATATACCTTTAGGTTCAAATTGTACTTAAAAAGTACAGTCTTTATTAATCATCGTTTGTATGAATCACATAGGTACCTAATCATATAGTAAAACTGTTACTTAAATCTCCAATTTAGGGTTCTTACAGACGAGCGGCACGTTGCCAACTGCAGATAAAGTGCAGCCGTCGCCACCTGTCGACGGCTGCCGTCGATGCTTGCAGTTGTGGCGTCGGTGGCGACACACATTTACGCGGCATGCCACAACTGCAAGCGTCGCCACCCGTCGACGGCAGTCGTCGACACTTCGGCGGCTGCCGCCCGGCGCGTCGACGGCAGCCGTCGACACGTGGCGACGGCTGCAGGTTATCTGCCGTTGGCAACGTGCCGCTCGTCTGTAAGAACCCTTACAACAAATCAACACGATTTTTGCGTGCCACGACGCTTTCATCATAGTTTTCTCTTCTTACGATCAATCTTGTGAACGATGTCTATCAATCTTCACCTGAGCATAAATTAAATGTACGTCAGTGTAATAATGTTCTACATATTTCCATTACTTTTTATATATTTAGAAAAGTATGGTGATTCTTTAACCAAGTATTATAACACATAAGTAAGAATAATGTGAATCGTGATAAAGTGTGGATGTTAAACGCAAAATATCTGCGTATGAATATTTATTAGTGGAAGAACTCCCTATGAAAGAATTTATCTAAAAAAATACACAAAACTGCTGCTAAGAAATGCTAAATTCGTATTTTTCGGAATTTGAAAAGAATTAAAATAATAATAAATAACTAAATAACGCTGGACATTACACACAGCGCCATCTAGTGCCACACTAAGCAACGTGGCTTGTGTCGTGAACACGAGATAGTATTTGATATACTACATAGATACTTTTTTTTTGTAAATACATACATATAAACAATAAACATCCATGACTCGGAAACAAATGTCACGGGACCCCAAGAACGTAAAGCAGTCTCACTACCGCTGCGCCATTTGGGTCGACAATTCCATCCTTGTTGATGATATTGCAAATACATAAGACTGCCTCGTCGCAAGCGTGACTGCTAAGCCTGAGGTCTTGGATTCGATTCCCAGGTCGAGTGTTATTGGGTGTCATCAGGATTTTTTCAGTAACAGCCATGAAAATCTGGATTTGTGCCCGGTCGATGGCAATAGCAATATAATATTACATGGGGTTAAACAGGACTGGTGAAATGTGTTCTAATAGATACACCTCTGCCTAGCCCATCGGAGATTACAGGCGTGATGTTATGTTATAAGACTTTAAATGTGAATGTGTTGACAACGCAGTTGCATTAGTAATTTTCTAGCTATGGGTTCCAATGCATGTGTCACACAAACGTTCGGCTCGGCTTGATTTCGCACGATTGTGTTTCCGGGTGGCAAAATAAACATTACATTTAGCCGCCCGGTCTGAGATCAAACCGACCCGAAAATGAGTATGGTCATGATTCATAAGGGGTGCCTCATGATTGATCATGACCAACAATGAACTCCAAACTATGGTTGGCAATCAAACAATATGAAAAAGATTTGATCAGTATGGCAATGTCAAGGTATTGTATAAAAGTCATGTTTACGTTTAACCAATAATGAACTATTTTCCCTTTCATGCGATAGACGATGAAATAACGTGAAGGCACGTACAATCATGGAGTACATGTCAACACGTAGGTACAGCCGAACAAGCTGGTTGGTATACAGGTATCAAACTTGCAACTCCTATCCTGAGAGAGGAGTGCAGAAAAGGAATTGACTCTATTTCAACGCTGCTTTGAGTTTTCAAAAGCTTGAAAGTTATCACCAGTGCAGCAGTGTAGTGTAAAGAAAGAATGAAGCAAGTCAAATGTTCTGTCAAATCGTTACGAACTCTGAACTCTGATACATAATCTACAGAAGTATCTGCCAGTGTCCACAGCCAGTAAGCAATCTGTCCGTTGCTTTAGCCGTTGGTCCCGGCTGTCATTTGTAGATCATTGACAGTCGTTGCAGGTAGTCAGAAGACCAAAAGTCTGACAACAATTCTGACCAAGGGGAATTGCTTTACCCAGTTACTGGGTTGTGAAGTTCAGACAAGCACGGCTGCCATCGACGCGGATGGTGTCGGCGGCTGCCGCCGGCGCGTCGGCGGCAGTCGTCGACACACATTTACGCAGCATGCCACAACTGCAAGCGTCGACGGCAGCCGTCGACAGGTGGCGACGGCTGCAGGTTATCTGCAGTTGGCAACATGCCGCTCGTCTGTAAGAACCCTGTAAGAAAGCCGAGTAGCCGACCCAACATGGTTAGGAAACTGCAAGACAGGTGATCATGTAGTGATATTGAAAAGATGAATATTTTTGCCTGTATAACATATAGCTGGTTCGTCTGTACTATACATGTTGACATGCAATAATTGCGTTAATAATTATACCCTGAATGTTAACATGGTTTTGTCACGCGAACTGTATTGTTGGAAGTAGCTACGTTGAAATGGTTATTAGTATTCCTCGTAGGGTTATTGTGACTATTTAGGGGTAGTTCAATGTTATTGAATTCTAGATATCAGGTACTATTAGTATAGGGAATATCACCTTTCCGTTTGTTACGTAGAAGCTATATATTCTTAAGGAAACTGTATAATATTTTAAACGATACTAATTCATCGTCTTTGTAAAGATCAAAATAGTTACGAAATGGGACTTTTGTGATGCTATTTTGTTTAGTTGTCGAAATGGGAAAGTTACGAGATGGGCCGGAGCCCCCTTTTCCTATGTTATTTGAGATCGGCGCAACACTTTATTTTCGTCCATCGTTCTAACGATACTATTCCTATAACAAACAGAAAAGTTAAATCAAACAAATCGCACTATGAGATTGCATAGCTTTTTCGTTGTTAAATTGGTCGGCAAAATACTCAATCCCCAATGTTTTTAATGGCTTTGTTTATTGCACTGGGTAATCAAACAAAAATAAAATACACACCCTTCTCATTTTTAAACCCGTTATGGAAATATTAACACACAACTAACTCGATGGAATTTTCATAAAGCCGTCACCTGTCAGGTTATAGACTCATATTCGACGTGCTGTCGACACCGTATATTGTGACGTCACTCAAAAGCTGTCGAGACTTCGCGACAAAATACCAGCAGAAGTTTCAATAAGCTCTATGATTGATAGCAAAGCTCATCGATACTGCACTGAAGTAAAAGATGAAAATTTTGGCCGTGAATGAAATTATTTTTATGATGGGTAATGTCTGACTGGCTTTTACATGACTGTCATACTGAACTTGGAAGTTTAAAGAACCGATGTATTGTATTCATAAGGTTTGAAATAAAAATATGATTTGCGTGAGTTAGAAGTTACGCTATGGCGACTTATTTAATTGAGAATGTCCGTAATCGCGATGTACGGAGCTTCTTAAACTTGCTATGACGAATTACTTAATTGAGAATGTCCATCACCGCGATGTACGGAACATCGAAAGCTTGCTATGACGATTGACTAAACTTCGAATGAAAGCGGACTTGAACTTAAATGGACCAGTTGTAACGTGAGCGTCCAGGTTTCAGTCAGAACATGTAGGACGCACTGATAAAAGACCTTGGTGGATTCGACCTGTGGAATACGCGATCAGAAGACTCGATGAAGCCTCCGAAATGCTGCCCAGTTGAATTCTTTAGTTATCTTCCCTCGCGTTTGCACGAGGTACTGAATACCACCTAGGCTGTAGTGGCAGGGAGGCCAACAGCAGAATTCAGCAGAGTTGGGCAGCGTTTGGAAGGCTCCACCGAGTCTTCTGACCAAGAGTTTCAAATTAACTACAGTTTCTTAATTAAACAGACACAAGGCCATCTCACAATCTACTGAAATAAAACCTTCAAACTACGAAAAAGTACTAAAGAATTCTCGTCTTACCTATTTGTAGCAAAACAACCCGACTCCCTTATCTCAAGTAAACACGTGTAGAACTTCTGTTATCACGTGATTACACGTGTCGCTGCACCTGCGCCTGAATATTTGATCCTAACTAAGTAGCTCAGTCTCCTTGTTAGTTTACTGCGTGTCGAGCAGTTTGGCGGTTATATAGTCAAGTCGTAACTCGTAAAAAGTATACAGTGTAGTGTTGTTTCGAGGTTACGTGCTCTGCAGTATTATTTGTTTGTTGCTTCTGTTTTTCGTTTGTTTTCTTAAATTCTAAGCTCAACGATGTATGGCTTCACAGTATGGTTATGTGGGGTGTAGGTAGTTGTAATTATTATTTTCTTTGTATTTATTATACTTCACATGTATGTATTGTTTATTCGTCTGCATTTTTTTTTAATTTATTTATCTTATCCGTAACTGACCGTGGCATCACTCTCACTTTGGGTCCTATCAGAATACCAGCGCTCTGACGTTTTTTTAATGTTACAGCACCATGCTGAGATAGGGGCCTTTTGGCCACGTACAGGACCAAATTCGTTTTTATTTTTTGTAATGTTTTATTTTTATTAGTTGTTAATTTCACCATTTTATTTTATGTGTTTTGTCCTGTGCGGGCTAATAAATGCTTTTTCTTTCTTTCTTGCTTCTGAAAGGTACTGAAGGTTTACTTCGAGTGCTTTTTTATGTGATGCAAATAATACCAAAGGAATTAAACAAAATTAAGTGTACTCGAACATGCACTCGACCTCGTGGCTAAATAATAACAGGCGCTCGGGTCGATCTTCAGGTTAAGCCGCGCTTGCCTAGGTTGGTACGTGGATGGGTGACCAACCATTACATACAGAGTTTCTTCTGTGCCACGGAAAGCACGCTAAGCCGTTGGTCCGGCTGTCATTTATAGATCTTTGACAGTCTTTACAGGTAGACAGTGGCCCGAAAGTCTGGCAACCAGTCTTACTTGAGGTTTCGTATTACCCAGCACTAACTGGGTTGTGGAGGTCAGAAAGGCAGTCATTCCATGTAAAATACTGGTATTCAACTGCATTCGGTTAGACTGGAAGCCGACCCCAACATAGTTGGGAAAAGGCTAGGCAGATGATGAAATGTACAATAACTCAAGGCTACGTCACATCTCGTAACTTTCCCATTTTGATAACTAAACAAAAGACGTGCAAAACAAGTGAAAAATTATCTCACTTCGTAACTATTATTTAATCGTAATCTTCATACATTGCCACTCTCTATATTTTTATGCCAGTCTTCATTTCAAACAATCGCGAAAAGCCATACCTTAAAAAGCTGAACGTAAAAGTACTTTAAGCAATTTTCTGGCTATATGTTTAAAAAAAAAACTAACCCCATACAGAATCAACCTTAAAAATGAAAACCACCGTAAGATTTCGTTAAAATTTCAAAACACTCAGAAATTATAAATAGCAATGGGTCTACTTAGAACCCCCAACCGCTATTTAGAACCTCCCATGAATACTTGATCGTTGCTCGATAGCCTCTTTACATTGCATTGCTCGCAAGAAAGGTTGGATTCGACCAAAATTTGTAATCATTATGATGACTTTAAGCAGTCGTAGAATATGCATTGAGTTTCACTGAGTAAGCAGAAGTGGCAGGGGTTGGTTTTCAATATCATTCGAGGTTTTGGTTGCAAAGTAAAAGCTAAGGTTGATTATTCAAAAGATAACCTGCTGTATAAGATTAGGTTGATGGCGTGATCTTTTTTTCCCGATTACGGCAGAACCAATAGAAAGGGCCATGACTTTATCAGTGTATTTATAAATGTATGTTTGTAACATTCTTTGATAATAGGGATGAGGACTGACTAAAAAAATATGATTCTGTTTAGTCCGTCAGTTAGATTATCGGAAAATATTGGAAACGTGTTTTTTGTTTTATCAAATTAATAAAAAACTGACGAAGATAAAACGTGCCAAATATCATGAGTGGTGGCTTGACATTTGAGTAAAAAATGTACTCAAATGTGACGTCACACGAGTTTTCGACGCACTGTATCGTCTTAATTTTTTGTTTACGTGAAAAAAGAAAAAATATCTGTCTAATTTTTTTTGTAAATCTATCTGACGGACTAATTTGATTTTTTTTGTCATCTACCCTATTATGATGTAAGGAAGATATTAAAAGACGAAGATGTTACTTACATTTTATAATAGTGGGGAAGATATTATCAGGAAAACAAAAAAAAAATGCTCTAATAACTATACCAATTTGACCCAGAATTGATCTCAAACATCAGAAGAATACCTAAAATAATAAACACAATAAAACACGCATTAAACACCTTTTTCCCGTACCTGTACAAATAAACAAACAACCCATAGAAAATCGAACAACAACACATTTTGACCCCGTTTTCAACCCCAATTTTGGACCCGTTCATAAACTTCAAAACATCTCGCGTTTAATCAAAACTCTAGAGATTTAATAACGTTTGACATGTAAACAATCCTCAAGCCTTTGTATGAAACATGTGGAAACATGTCGAGTTGTCGCAAAATGAAACAATCTGGTGTTTGCATATTTCGGCGACGAGATTTTTCCTCGTGACACCAAGGAGTTCACCCCGCTTAATTAATATCGGCGTACGAAGCGCAGTTTTTGAGATGTTAGGAACCGATTCTAGAGAATAAAAAAACATAGTCAAATGAACTTTGAGCTCAATTTTGAAGAAAAATAAAACTGTATTTTTATGTTCGATAGGTCTTCTACTACTACGTTAGAGTTGACTTCCAGTCTAACCGGACGTCTGTCTATCTGACCTCTAAAATCACCGGTAATACGAAACCTCTTGATAAGACTGGTTGTCACATCTGACTACCCAATCTAACTAACGACTGTCAAGGACTTGACTTTTAAGCAGTCACCGAACCAGAATTTCTTTTCAAAAATCACTCTGTATTTCTGGGGTATTGCGTGTAAAAAAATGCTAAGAATTAGTAATCCAAGTGCGTGATTTTAGGACGTAATACGCTGTCACCTGATTACCTCTCCCACCAAATTGTAATGTGAGGTCTTAAGGAAAATGGTGGTGTCCTTCCCCTGGTTTAAATTTGTATATTACTAGCGTCCTTGACATAATTAATGGAGGGAAATTCGTTAACCTTGGAACGCCTACTGAATGGCTTTTGGTGAGCAAATGTAGCAAAAAAAAATCTCCTAAAATTATTTTCTCAAGCCTGCTTCAACCAATCGCATCTGAATTTTCTTAATCTTTTGTTGCTTTCAACATTATAAACGTGTGAGCACCATAGTTACAGTGGTTGTAGGGACATCGACTGCCATGAATTGAACTGATAAATCTCGACCCACCCACCAGTAGTGAAACTTTTCGTCTGCCAATAAAAAAAAAACATCACCTTTTGCATGCATTTTGACCGTGTACGTGTTGCACTTTTGTATGAAAACAGCTGATGATGTTTTATGATCCCTGCCGCCCGTTACGAACCCTCGCGAATCAGTCAGGTCCGCCGCCCAAGGCATGCTTTAGTCGATACCGATGACGCTACAACCCTCCTCCAGGAGAGCAGGAAGGAAACTAGCACGCTTAAGAAGCACAGATACAAACAGCCGTCATTCCGTCCTCGCCGTCGAGGCCCGTCGCGACGCCCCGTTACGAACCCTCCCCGTCCCTTGCTCGTGCCAGCCCGCGTTGCTGAGCCTGTAGTCCAAAGTCAGTCCCTAAATAATGACACCATTCCGATCCAGCCTGTCCCCTTGCTGTCCTCTCCCAGCGACGCCCTAGGCCGAGGCCCGTACCCCGCAGGGGGTGCCCTTAGCGTGTAGTCGCTTAGTTTGTAAGTTTTTTTGCCCTGGCTGGAGGCCTTACACTTAAGGCACCCACAGGTCAAAGTCCGGTTAAGCAGACGACAACCTCTCTGGTTGAACTGCGAGATGCCATTTCAATGCCAAATTATGATCCCTTTTAATTCTTTTGGATGGGAAATCATCAAATGACTCCTCCCGCTCTGGGCGGCGCGGGAGGGAGTGTCAGACTTTTACTGACTAATTTCCATCCATGTTTCTTCATCGCCGTTTATGTTCCGGCCTGTCGTCATAAGACGAACGGACGGTGAGCTAGCCCATAGCTCACCGTCCACAGGCCCGCGCCTACAGTGCCCGGAGACCACCACGTGGCCCCCGACGCCCGGTGCGTCTCCCGCGGTGGATGTTTTATGGTCCCTTACATCGGATATTATCATTCTCTGAGCAAGTCACACCATCGGTAAAACAAAACTATTTGCTATCCTTCACTCTCTAATCCTCAAAACAAATAAAGATGGCATCAACCCACAAGTTCCCAGCAATTTATCCAAGTAAGAAAGTAAATTAAAAGGCGATAGAACTTGCCGGCCCTTTCGACACTCTGTCCAACTTACAAGAAAACTTTGGTAGGCACGACTGCTTATAGGGAAACTTCTGCTTCTTCCGGATAGCTAATGATTCGTGAAGGTAAAAGATAAGTAGTAAAGTAAAGCCATAATATGAAGATACTGGGTTAACGAGATCTACCTAGTTTGGTCTTAAGAACAAGAAAAGAACTGCCCGGTTAAACATTATGTTTTGCCGATCAATTTTGTTATTCTTGCTGGCCGCTGTTAGCGTCGCAATTGTCTATTTTTGGAAAACATTTAAAGCTGCCTATTTATAGCTCCCACACTCCCATTAATTTCAATTCGTAGCCCTTCACAATTTATCACATCTTGATTGCTTTAAAAATGGAATGAAAGAAAACTTTTTATAATTTGGAACGCGAATAAACATACCTACTTGCTTCTGCTATTCCGGAAGTTTAGTCAAATTGCAATGTCTAAATTAGAATAATTATGTAAAAAATAGATTACAGTTATTTCACGCGTGAACGCCGCGAAAATATTTAATTTGAAACTTTTATGCGACTATTACAGATAATGTGAACTGTAACTAAAATAATCTAACACGTCTCGAAAGCCATCTTATCCCATTTTCTTAAATGTCTTGAAAGATTTTAAAATTCTAGTGCGTCTTTACTACATATTGGATATCGAGTTTAGCTCACATTTATTTTAAAATCGTCTAGATAGATCGTTTAGGGATTATTTGATGACAAGGAGATGAAATGGCTATCATGAAACGAAATGAAATTCTTTCAGAAGATGCATGTCACGGAGATCTTATCGTGTTTATTTTAGACTGAAAAATATCAGTATTTTATACCCCCTTTGGAATGTATTGGTTACAAATACTTACATTAAAATACGAACATGCAGTTTCAGATATTTTCTGTAAAGTAAGTTTTTGCTTGTGAGCAGGTGTTTCTTGACCCAATATTGTATGCGGCCAAGCTACGTTGGCTGCTTCAAGATGGCCATATTCTATGCAATATAGTAAAATGCCAGACGAGCTTTTCTAAAAGCAGGCATTTTTGCCGCAGTGTTAAAAAGAACAGTTTTTTTTAAATAAACAAGAATTGATTTTGAGTATAAATTATTTTTATCTAGTTCAATATGCAAACAAAATTAAAAAAAAATATAGCGTCTAGCTTATGTTGAATTTTAACGAAATATTGAATTAAATAAAGCTTTTTTAACATCTACAACACTAAACTACCCCACATTTCTTAACACATAAATAAATATTTAAATTTTATCGCCTCAAAGGGTTTAATGGTGCGTGTAACGCCTATAAATTTTCACGGAGCGAAGGTCAAAGTATTTTCTCCTGGAACCCATAAAATTGTATGCTTCGTGATTTTTTAATCTCACATTTCCTTCTTATGCCATAAATACCAAATTCCTACAGTAAATTATAAGAGTATCCATCAAGTATCACATTTGTTTAAACGGAATTGTTTAAGAATAATTGCAAAGTAACTGGGGTTTCTGTAATACCGCTAATGCCACCACGAGACGATCCCGTTTGAGGTAAGTGCTAAGTGCAAGCACTAAACGTATTACATAAGTAGCTTCAATTTGTACACAGGTACTTGTCTATACAGGTGTTGTTGGTACAGACAGCAATTACCTAATGCACCCTTTACAAAATGCCTCTCCGTTTTCTCAGTTACTTACATGAATTTAATTTTGATGTCGATTGTACTCTGTGGCTATTTTGTAATTTGTCCCATATTGAGTTTGTTGCTTTTATTTTCATGCAATCGCTAATCATCCGATTAAAGGGACGGCTCAACTGTTGGACTCGGACTTAGTTTAAAAGCAATATCATCTATAGTCCTTTCGCGAGCTCCGAGGAATCGGTGTCTTACTTAAATCATCGGTGGGTTTATTTCAAGTACATAATACCCTCAACTTTACGACCCGAATGGCGCAGCGGTAGTGAGGCTGCCTTACGTTTTTAGGGTCCCGGGTTCGAATCCCGGTAGGAGCAAATGTTTGTGTGATGAGCATGGACATTTGTTTCCTAGTCATGGATGTTTATATGTATAATAAGTATGTATTTACAAACAAAAAGTGTCTATGTAGTATATCAACTTCTGGTGTTCACGACACAAGCCTCGTTGCTTAGTGTGGCATTAGATGGCGCTGTGTGTTAATGTCCAGCGATATTTATTTATTTATTATTATTTATTACCTATAAAGGCCTCCAGTCAAGGTCCTGTAAGGCTTGAATATTGGGCTGTTACCTAACAGCCCAATATCTAAGCCAGTTGATCAAAGCTCTTTCCCTGTTTCGTGTAGCACTGCAATAGGCCAATTTATTTGTCATTCGCCGAAATACCGGCCCCATTTTGAGCCAACTATACTAGTGCAACCTGTGAATTTAGATTTGATTGAGACCAAACGGGAGTGAGTTTATTTGCCAACCTTTCAATGCAATATGTTGCCACACGCGAGAACATAGTGCTGCCGCATTGATTTCAGTTCCAAGCGGTTTTAATCCGCTTTGTCGTGTGACAAAGGGTCGTACTGAAAAATATAGAAATGAATCCAAAAAATATGAGAGTAATCCTGTTGTTTGATGGGATATTTTGAGCTATTTGATAGCGAATATTTTTCATAAATCCGATGGTAATCTCTTGGCTCTATTGTAGTCAAAATGACAGTTTAAAATTGGTCTTTCGTTCCGCGATATAAATGATGTTATTTTTCCTACGCTGGCTTTAAAGCAGCTTTTCATGGACATAGGTATAAGTAGTTTAGCCTCATAGCTACTACAGGAGGGAGTGTCAGACTTTTACTGACTAAAACGTCGGTCGTCGGGGGCCACGGGGGTCTTCTGCGGCGGCCGGGACGTGAGGTTCTATCCCTCTCACGTTCCGCCACCTCCTTCTCTAGCATGACTGAGGTGACGGCGTCCCATTCCGTCTCGCATTACGATACAACCTGAAAGAGGTAGTACAAGTGTTGCACATGTTTTATTGAGTCCACCTGATTTGATATTATTCGGCACATTATGCCGGGCGGCAAAATCGATTGTTATTTTGCCGTGCGGCTATGCCAAATTAGAACACACAGCTAAGAACACGAGACACTTTCGATAAGACCAACACCATTATAACAGACGTACCCCTCCATAGAACAACAGAATCTCGATTAAACCCATCCTCCAATGTTACCTATGTTCATCTTAATCCCGCGTCATCTCTCCATAATACATGAGACGTTCCGTGTTGGCAACCAACATGGTTCCTTCCCACTCCTCCTTACAAATTGGTACTAACTTACCTATGAACAAGGGTTCTTTGAAACGCAATAGATTTTCCTTTGTAAGCTCGTAAACGTCAGATGCATTAAATTATTTACTTTTTTATTGTCTTAACGTTGTTTTCGAGGTTTTTTACGTCGAGTCAAGTGATACATTTTGGTTTTTTATTTTGGTTTATTATTTGTCCTTATGTAAGACGTTGAAGAATAAATCATTCGGTTTTTTTTTGGGTTGTTCTGCCTAAATTTTTCCCAACCACGTTGGGGTCGGCTTTCAATCTAACTGGATGCTGCTGAATATCAGTATTTTACATCGAGACGCTATATGACCTCTGGTTTTTAGACTTTCGGGCTATTGACTACCCATAACGACTAAAAAGCTCTACAAATGACCGCCAGGGCCAATGGCTTATCATGCATTTTATTTATCATTCAACATTTTCTTTTGCTTACCAGGAGCGCCTGAGTCAAGAGGAGGTGACGCGACTCAGCGACGTACGGAACTTAGTGAACCAGCTGTACGAAGCGCTGAATGTGCGCGAACATCAAATAAGGAAGGAAAGGGAGCTTAAAGCGCAGCTTGAGAAGCTATCCACTGAGCTGCAGCCGCTGGAAGAGGTGAGGTCCTTGATTAGTTTGACTTTCCTTCTCTTATATGAACAAACTCCCCAAATTATTATTCTTGATCTGCTAGATAGACTATGGCATAGATGTGCCGTTAAACTCGTAGTTATGGTAGTAATACCTACATTTATACTGTCACGGGATATCTGCCGTGATTGTTCATTATTTCGAGGTCCCGATATTGCGACAATGTTGCATGGTCGCGATGTGTGTAAAATGCGGGTGGATGGAAAAAATAGTTAGGTGTAGACAAATCTGTCTACTCTCTTTCTTTATCTTTGTCCAATCACGGAAGGTATCCCCTACCTAAGTGACAGTATAAGTTTAGTTTTTAACCGTGAAAGCTTAAAACAGTGTTTAGTAATACCTACATATAATGTAATATAATTCCTTTCGTGTTTAATTAATTTGACAAAATTCTCACCTACATTTTCAACACTTTCCAGAAACGCCTGAGCCTCGAAATGGAGACCAGCCGCCGTACCTCAGTTCTCACATGGGTGGGTCTAGGTCTGATGGGCGTGCAGTTCGGGGTGCTTGCCCGCCTGACGTGGTGGGAGTATTCCTGGGACATCATGGAGCCTGTCACCTACTTCGTGACCTACGGCACCGCGATGGCCACTTATGCTTACTTCGTTTTGACTAAACAGGTGAGGTTATTTATTTGGCAATGTTATTAACTTGAAGTTGTTAAGAAATTGAACAAAACAGAGATGTCCGTCATCAAACAAGCAAGCCAATTTATAAAAAAAAAACTGCATATTATTTTAATTGTAAACCATAATAGGCCTATGTAGTTTTCACTACTGGAAAACAAAGCTCCTCTTTGTTAGAAGAAGTAAACTGTATTCCACCACACGGTGTCGCGGGCCCAGTGCGGGTTGATAGTAAACTGCATTCCACCACACGGTGCCGCGGGCCCAGGGCGGGTTGATAGTAAACTGCATTCCACCACACGGTTCCGCGGGCCCAGGGCGGGTTGATAGTAAACTGCATTTCACGACACGGTGCCGCGGGCCCAGGGCGGGTTGATAGTAAACTGCATTCCACCACACGGTGCCGCGGGCCCTGGGCGGGTTGATAGTAAACTGCATTCCACCACACGGTGCCGCGGGCCCTGGGCGGGTTGATAGTAAGCTGCATTCCACCACACGGTGCCGCGGGCCCAGGGCGGGTTGATAGTAAACTGCCTTCCACCACACGGTGCCGCGGGCCCAGGGCGGGTTGATAGTAAACTGCATTCCACCACACGGTGCCGCGGGCCCAGGGCGGGTTGATAGTAAACTGCATTCCACCACACGGTGCCGCGGGCCCAGGGCGGGTTGATAGTAAACTGCATTCCACCACACGGTGCCGCGGGCCCAGGGCTGGTTGATAGTAAACTGCATTCCACCACACGGTGCCGCGGGCCCAGGGCGGGTTGATAGTAAACTGCATTCCACCACACGGTGCCGCGGGCCCAGGGCTGGTTGATAGTAAACTGCATTCCACCACACGGTGCCGCGGGCCCAGGGCGGGTTGATAGTAAACTGCATTCCACCACACGGTGCCGCGGGCCCAGGGCGGGTTGATAGTAAACTGTATTCCACCACACGGTGCCGCGGGCCCAGGGCGGGTTGATAGTAAACTGCATTCCACCACACGGTGCCACGGGCCCAGGGTGGGTTGATAGTAAACTGCATTCCACCACACGGTGCCGCGGGCCCAGGGTGGGTTGATGGGTAAATGTATGAACTTATGAAGTATGACTACACTAGATTGCCAGCAATTTGAAGTTTCTGTTTAATTTTCATAACATCTAAATTAACTTTTCAGGAGTACGTGTTACCGGATGTTAAGGACAGACAGCACCTGTTGACTCTGCACAAAAAGGCGAAAAAGATCGGACTCGACATCAACCAATATAATAATCTCAAGGATGAGGTGAGCCCGACCCTAATTAGCCTTTTATCTTAATTACTACACTTCCCTTTAGTCGTAACGCCTTTAGAGATTATTTTTTGTGAGGAACTTTGACGAATTTTCTTTTATCATTGCCGTGTCAAATTGTTTTTTTATTTGGCTTTTTAACGCCATTTATAAATTACTACGCCTACACTTGATAAGTAAGCACCACTTAAATCATGATCTGTCAAATGACCAATTTGTTCGTGACACCATTTTTTAACTATTGTGTCTACTTCGTGGACAGATCAAGGGTTAAAACACTGTCTATAAATAACAGGCTATGGGAGACATTGTTTACCCTTAATAAACTCAAAACGCATTAACACTGTCCTCATTTAAGGCTGTCCCCATTCGAGGCGGTTCCGTCTGAGGATACTGTGCATTCCTATTTCATATGACGACCCGAATAGCGCAGCGGTAGTGAGGCTGCCTTACGTTCTTAGGGTCCCGGGTTCGAATCCCGGAAGGAGCAAATGTTTGTGTGATGAGCATGGACATTTGTTTCCGAGTCATGCATGTTCATATGTAATATGTATTTACAAACAAAAAGTATCTGTGTAGTATATTAACTATCTGGTGTCCACGACACAAGCCTCGTTGCTTAGTGTGGCACTAGATGACGCTGTGTGTAATGTCCAGCGATATTTATTTATTTATTTTTTATATCCTGATTTAAGGCTGTCCTCATTCGAGGCCGTCTTCGTCTGAGAATACTGTGAATTTCTATTTCATATCCTCATTTAAGGCTGTCCTCATTGGAGGCCGTCTTCGTCTGAGGATACTTTGCATTTCGATTTCATATCCCCATTTTAAGGCTGTCCTCATTAGAGGCTGTGTTCGCCTGAGAATACTGGGCATTTAAATTTTATATCCTCATTTAAGGTTGTCCTCATTCAAAGCTGTCTTCGTCTGAGGACACTGTGCAATTTGGTTTCATATCAGACTATATTTTAAATTAAACAAAATTTAGCAACAAGCAAATTGCACCACTATATAAAAACGTGTCTCCATTACAGATAGCAAAATTAGAAAAAGATCTGGGCCGTCTTCGCGACCCGCTTCACATCCATCTCCCGCCTCCCATCGGAAAGGGTGGAGATAGCAAGCGTTCTCCTTTAACCAAAATCAAGGATATGCTGGAAGAAACCAGCAAGAAGATGAAAATCACGTAATATTGGCTGAACCTCCTGCGTCTTGGAACCAAAAGGTAAAACGCAGTATAACGGTTGTATAGGGATAATAATATATATAATGCTTGTTGATAATATTGTAACTTGCTCGTGTATGATGGGGCACGTTGTCTTTATAATAAGTTTTCATTTTATAGTTTCTACCATTATGAAGCATGCCACAATCTCTTATTTATTCAGTGTTAAAAATGTCAAACTATTCCAAAATTAAAACGTAATCCGTTGTGACGTATCCAGTTAACTCAATCCCATAAAGACAGAGTTAAAATTAATCAGTGTTAAATCAGTCTTATACAATTACTTCGGAAAATGGGTGAAAATTTTGATGTGGTTTGGTACATTTTGGCAGAACTACGCTGGTTTGAAGATCGGTTTAGTTAAGTTATGCCAATAATTTTGTTCCTCGAGTACATGTTTTGTTGTGATTTTTGAAGAGTGTGTATCTTAAAGTAACAATGTTGTTGTAAAAGAACTTCAGGTACATACCTTATTTTACAATTATCTATTTTCCACTAAAATTATTTTAATGTAAGTTATCAACGCGCTGGCATTCACACACGAGCATTTTAGTTTTTTGTAAGTAAAGTTGTAAAGTCGTACTGAAATAGTTGTTGATTCATTTTCTTGGACTTACAAGTATGTAATTTAGTATATTCAAAAGTCCACTAAAGCAGGTGTTCGTCCCTTAAAAACCAAAGTGAAAATATTTTCTCTTGCCTTAATTTTGTTAGTAAAATATACAAAACAATAAAGATGATTGTATTTTTCTTTCTTGAAGGTATTTAAAATAGTTAATTATACATTTTCGTTTTAATAGTTTATAGTATGCTCAGAAAATGGTTTCCTAATTTAATTAATGTTTATTTTTTAAGTAATAATATTTGCAGGGTGAATGGGTCTGCACCTGCCATAGCAAGTTCGCATATAGAGGAGGTCCTTTGCTAATTAATTAGACCTTACTTTTAGGCTTTTTAATTAAGTTTTTTTTTTTTTATAAAAGCATACTACCTGTCTTATTTTTAACCCTTGTTTGAGCAGAGTTCCGAGGTATTTTAATCACCGATGTTTATGACTACCAAAAATAATAAAAAAACTACTAAAATAATGCAAAAAAAAATGTCAATAAAATATAAATATCTCCTAAACTATAAAACTTTAGCAAGAGAAAGTAAGGTTCAATAATTAGTAAATGACCTCCTCTATACGCGAATTTGCTATGGTAGGTCCAGACCCAATCATCCTGTTTATTGTTTGTGTTTCTGTTTGAGAATGTGCAATAACTAACACAATATTATAAGTGCCAATAAATTAGATATGCAAATTTTAACTTCAGGGATGGTGTTTATTTTGTAACATAGTTTTATGGAATCTAGTCTTTTAACTAATGTTCTTTTAGCAAAAAGCACTTCTTTTAAAGCAAAGAGATTGGTTAATATTGATGGCCCAGTAAGCACCCAAGTTTGGGTGAAATATTTTATTAAAAAAAGCAAAAGTCGAATTTGTAGGTACTG
This sequence comes from Xestia rhomboidea, assembly GCA_963853795.1. NCBI lineage: Eukaryota > Metazoa > Arthropoda > Insecta > Lepidoptera > Noctuidae > Xestia > Xestia rhomboidea. The sequence continues at coordinate 16,421,589 of OY970761.1, forward strand.
AAACATTTAGTTTTTTTTTTGCAGTATATCAGTCTGTAATTTAAAAAAATAGTTATGTTAAGAATCAGACAAAAGCAGGTAGGAAAGAAATTAATAATATTATTGTATTTTTTTTTTATTTCTTAAGTAAAATAATAATTATGTTTTTGGCATTTACGCTAGTTTAACAACGCTGGTGTTACATTTTTTTGTCTTATCGATTTAAATAACCCTTTCTATATTACTAGAATCTATAAAATCCAACATGTCCATGTCCATGTGTTTAAATATTTATTTTCTCTTAGTTATAAGCTTAGAAAAATAACAAATAGTTTTTTTTTTAGTTAGTGATCAGAGGCTTGTTAGTTTGATTGCATAGTGTTGCCAATTGTTTTAATTAAAATTTATTGAATATGCCGTGTATTTAGTGGCTAACATGTCCATGAAGTACTAATTTTCCCACGTCTACCTGAAAATACGTTTTTTGAAGCTTCTTCTTTACTTTATGGTAAAATTTTGGAAAGAAATCATTATTCTTTTCCTTTTATAAATTGGGATTTAATATCTCCTATGTTCTTGTTAGTAAGTTGTTTATGAAAATAAGGACAAAAATGACTTCAGGAAACAAAGCACTTGAGCTCTAATTCATCTTCTCCTCATTTGAGTATTAGGTATACTCAAATGAGGACAAAATGAATTAAAGCACCGCGTTTAAGGGTTACAACAAAAATGTAAAAATTACCCAACCAGTTGATTGGTAGGTTCTTCAAGTCGTGTCTTGGTTTATATTACTTGATTGCAGAAAATTTGGGTACGTTATGCATTCTGCATCAAGTGAAATTTGTTTTATGTTTTATACTCAATATCTAGTTATTTAAGCTGTATAAAAACAATTCAAGCTTGTATACCCTAGCTAAATATACCTACGTGTAGCTTGTGCTTCATAATTTGCAACATTTTCGTCTAATAAAATAAAATAGTAATTGCGGTAGGATAAATATTGGCTGTGAATTTAATGTGTAACAAGCATTAATCAGTCCATAGTAACATTTAGTACCATTTTAATATATTGGATACATTAGATGAGTAAATAAAATAATCTGGAACATACGTAAACGATTTTGTAAAAATACATCGAAGTTAAAATGAAAATACATTTAAATTGTGTATCGCACAATTTAATGGAGAAGTGGTGACAAGCAAATGCAAAATATTTCATACGGATCGTATAATTTATGGAATCAGGCGTTACTTTGCCTGAATCCATGACATTAAATGTAAACAAAAGATTTAGTTACAATCTCGAAATTGATCCAGGCATTTTGATTCAGGATGAAGCATCGCTCTCCCGCCCGCAAAAAAAAAATACCACTTGCGGGAAGCGCAAAACAACATAGTATACTTAGGTTTAGTATATTCTACGTACTCCCACTTCTGTAAAGAGACGAGCATGCTAAGACATTTCTCGACGACATGACATGTTAAAACCAAGTCAGAGGCCCACGGGTGCTACCGGGTTAGGCACTAACCACACGATAAAGACTCCTGACACGACACGTGGCACCTTCAGGAGACGTACTTCCTGCATCCTAGTCTGGATTTATTTTCGGAATTAAATCTAAATATTTGGCATAACATTTCACGATCTGTATCGCAAATGATTGTATTAATATGAGACGTTTAAAGGCGTATGTGTTCCGTTGAATTGTGGTGATGACGATTTAATAAACAAATTCAAAATTAAAAATACCAGATCTGAATAATTACAGGTTAGTATAAGCTATGTAAAAAGTGTAATAATAACGAGAACTTTGATCACTCAAGCTGTGAGATGAAAGTTTCTACATCTGTCTTTCTTACACTAGAATAAAGTGATAAAAATAGAAATAGCACGATATTATTATAAGTCTAGCGTTGTGTGTACTTCTACGGATGAAAATATTTGACCAAGTTTAGCGAATAGAATACATTTTAAAGCCTTGGGCCCAATTATGTATTGGAGATATTCAAAAGTCTCGAATACATTGACATCATAAAGGTAGGTTTTCTGATTCAGTAGCTTTGCACCTTATGGTCTAATGTTTCATCTGTAGAGTGTCTGTCATCTAACTCATCATAAATAATTATATAAATATATTAGGTGAGTATAAGTTACATCAAGGAGTAACATTGTCTGCAATTGTCTAATCAACAATGTACTATAAAGTGCTTTTTCCAGTTGTCGGGTATGGTAAGAATACATTGAAAGGTATTGTGACTTTTAAGGCCTTGAGAATTCGGTCTAAAATTCTTTGTATATAGCTCTTGTATCTAATCTTAAGCACGCACATAAAATTATTCGCTCAATAACGGCTTCTTCTCGTGATTTGCTAATTTGCCTTTTATAGTCTTTTTCTATATAATGTTTTTCTATCTATATAAATAGATTTTTATATACATCCCTAGAGATAAGGTTATGGAGCAAAGCTTCTGTTAATTGAAGTTTATTTACTGTAGTATCAAAATAAACTACTTTTACTTACATGACGATGTGTATCAATGACTAAGTTTCGCATAAGTGAAAATGTTCTATTAAGTTCACAAAGTTATAAAAGTCTTCTAGTTCTAGTAAAGGAAAATAGTTAGAAATCGTCTGTTGTAGAGTCATAGTTAGTTATTATAAAATTCTGATGGTGAAGTGGGGTGTAAGAAAGGAACATTGTCTTTTAGCCCAAACACTTATTGTACTCATATGAAGAAATGTCCTCATATAAGGAAATGTCCTCATATGAGGAAATGTCCTCACATGAGAAAATGTCCTCATTTGAGTGCATTGAGCAGGTAAGGGTTAATACAAGTGTTGGTCGTGTATAATATCGCACACATTTAATTTAGTTAATAGACTCAAATTATGTTTAAAAATAGTTTATTTAAATTATACGTACGTCTATAACTATAGTAATTTATTTATTAAAGAAGTCTTACAATATTTACACATTAATATAAATTTATTTGAATATCCTAGCGAACTGTAACCAATATTAAACATTTTTGAAATTATTAAGGAAAAATATATTAGACATTGTTTGATCAATTTCACAATCGAGTAGTTAGGTACTTAATTATAAAAAAATAAATATATCTATTTAGTCTAAATTAATTTAACACCAAACTAACTTTCCTGTTACTATTTCACTACTTGAAATTGCCAAATTTAACCCTTCCAATGATATTCTATTCTCGTTATCTTTGTTACACCTTTTTGCATAATATTTCCTATATCGTTATGACATAAGGGGTGGCTACGGGAGTGGGGCATGGAATGATGACGTCACGCACACACACATACATACAACCCGACTCCTTGTAACAGTTACTATTTTGCATTTTGTTATTACAGTCGTGTTGTTCGAATAAATTTTTTAAAAATTATTTGGATGTGTTTTATTTGTATGCAGTTTCAAAAACTTTGTGTGTAAACTAAACCCTGATGTATTGTGTAATAGATCTAAAGTACTCATTTTATACTAAAGTATTTGGTATCATCTAAAGATTATTCTTTAAGGGTTTAAATGTTTTAAAAGATTGGTATCACGTTCACTAGAACTTAAAGCCTGGTATTTTCACATATGGTCAGGTTTTTGAATAGCACTTATCGCCCTAAAGCACCAAGATGTTTGAAATCAAACACGACACAATTTATGGAAATATTTATTACTTAAATTACATCTTTACAGCTTTAAAATAATACTTCGATGTAGAGAAACCGTTCAACGTTAAAACATTACGTTTGATCGTGTTCTAGAGCTTCAGCAGGTGATATAGGCTTAGAACCGAAAGGGTACAAGTCAATGCTTTGCACATGAGCCCTTACTGACACCCCTGGAGGAACCCCAAAGTAATCTCTTCCTAAATTCCTAATTATCGTAGTACTGGGCTTATTATTATGGTTTATATTGAATCCTATAGCAAATTCTGGTGTGTTATTATCGTGTATAACTTCATCTACAACTTCGTCGCTTATGTCATTTGGTGTCTGGAAAGGTTTTGGTGTCTGGAAAGGTTTTAGTGGCACATACGGTTTCTTCGCCGGCCTATACGGTTTGCTCGACGGTCGGCCCGGTTTGCCTGCAATTGTTTAATGAGTTCAAATTCCCTTGTTTAGTATATCGATCTGTGCTGTATGTGCTGCGTGCCGTAAGGTGTTGGTGTAATAAAAACCAAATTGGTTGTGAATAATATTTATTGCGTTCAAGCAAATATAATAAATAATATTCGAGTGCATCTTCAGGCGGCGCAAGCGGATTGAAACTCGTGATCTTGTGTCACCTGATTATGATCGACTTTTTGGATTTTGGTTAACTTCTTTTGAGAAATCATACGTTGAACTTTCTTTAGAAAATCGCAAGACAGATTGTTGGTAACCAAGAATCAAAAATTTCAACAGAATTTTCAAGGTACAAGCCAAACTACAAGTTGAAAATTCCGTAAAAAGTTTTGTCCAAAAAGGTCGACACAACCACTCGAACTACAAACTTCTTCAACTATCCAGTTCCGAAGGACCGACTTCAAACATAATTTTGGTCCTTCGAACCGGATAATTATAGAAGGCCGTGTTTCAAGCGGTAAAAAATACAATTATAAACAAGATCACTAACATCAATCATTGCCGGTGCTATTCATCACCTGGTCCTTTCGTCGACTGTGGTGGGGGTCCGAATGGTCCTGTTGGTGATTGGTCTTCGTCTATGAAGCTCGTGTCATCTGAACCTGCGTTCTGAGGGAAGCTTGGAGGTGGGTTGTACTGGGGTTCGCTACCGTCGGCAGGGCTAGCGTCTGGGGGTTCTGGTCCTGATGCTGGGACAGTGTTGCTAGGTCTGTCAGATTCGCTGGGTGAGAATGGAGGTGGTTTTACGTGGCCTGATGCTGCGGTACCATCTGGTCCTGCAAAAGAGGATTTTATTAACTTGGACCGATCGATGTTGGTAAGGGCATAAGCCCACAATGCGGTGTTACAAAAGAGTGGGTCTGAGTGATAATTGTCTTGACGCTTATGTTCTGCAGGTATCTGCAGTGACACAACGACTTGGAGCAAGCCATATTTACGAGTAGTTAATGGAAAATTAAATTGGGTAACCTTCCCAAAGCCACATTTTTATCCTTTGGACGTCCTCAAAAAAGTGAAAATAATAGATATAGCACTGTACCTTTGAAAACATCATCAGCCACAGCCCCAGCAGGTGGGCTTCCAGCGCCGTACTTAGAGCCAGCGTTGACAAACTCAGGGTCGTACTGACTGGGGATCGTGGGGAAGTAGGGTGGAATGTAGGGGTCGTTGCTGTTTTTCACTATGCGGTAGCCGATGCCGGGACCTGCTATATAGTTTACTGTCCTATTGGGGATAAAGAAAATAAAATTAACTAAGAAATGTTTGATGTTCCCAAAAAATCCTCATGGACCCAAGAGTCGCCACATTGAACAGTCCTGTGATCACCTTGTGAGAGGCCACCCTAGAAGTTTAGCGCTAAAAGTGCTGAAAACATTTCTGTTTCTGCCAATCGTTTGAAGATGACAGAGACACCTTGATTGATTTATGGTGCAAGAGAGTCATGCTCATGAGTTACTTCTCTTATCCTCCGCTCTAGTGCATCCTGAACTTCTGAAGCTGTTCGGGAGACTACATACCTTTGGACACCCTTGTCATCCAAGAAAGTGTATGATCCTCTGACGTTGCCTTGCGAGTCACTGCTCTCTGTCCTCCTCTGGTCGGGACCCGCCGATATAAACCTGTGCAAGAAATTGAATGAACAGTAGAAAATGTATATAAAAGAAAGTCCATTTCGTAGCTATAAGTATTGCAGTCAGATCATCAGAATAACTTATATTTTCCAAACACATTATATTCTCTCTCATCTTTCAAATATTGAACTCGTGCCAATTCCAAGAAACTTTCTTTGACTATCAGTTTATTCATTAGGTAAATAAAATTTTATTTGACTTGCAGTTTGAAAGGAATAACTGCTACGTATTTTGACTTAGGTCATGGACACTGTTTTATTACACTTGGTCAGTGGGTCGTCTTAGGGGCACCATGAAAAAAAGACTTATAAAAATTTCGCGACCAATTTCGAGGTAGCGCTCGCCGGTCGCTGCCGCGGCACCGCTGGCTTCGCTCGCTCGGCTCGCGCGTAGTTGGTCAAAGTTCTAACTTAACCTAACCTATGGATCCCTTCGACGTCGTTTTTACGACAAACGGTTAGTCGGAGACAAAAAACACCAACACATTTCTAGCCTTATATTTAGGTGTTTTATACGATAGAATTGACAAAATTATTTATTTATTAAATAATTTTGTCAATTCAACACAAAAAACGATTTGCACAATAAACGATTTGCGAAAATAACACTTTTTTGGCTAAATTTTTCTATCCTCGCGCCGCAGCGCCCCTTAGGCTACACTCCAACCTTCCACTTACCCAACCTAGTCACTAATTTAGAAGAAGAAACACCTACCTATAAGACCCATCCCTCCCCCTCTGCACAGCAGTCCTTCCCCTGGCTTTGGTCTCCCCTCTGACAAGGGGCACCCTGTGGAAGGGCGACCCGATGATGCTGGGGTTGTCCGGAACTGCTGAAGACACGTGGAAGCCGGTGTCCCTACCAGCTACGTAGGAGACCTCGTGACGCTCGCCCACGTCATCGACAAAGGAGTAGTGACCTGGTGGGTAGATTTTTGTTTAGCAGCCTATCGTATAGTAGTCTATTCTGAAAATAATGTCACTTTGTTTAGAGCCGTAGGTGCCAATATGTGGTCGACTTTATTTCTACGAGAACTTGGATCCACTAAACTTATACCGTCACCTACGGGATGTCTGCACCTAACAATTAATTTACCATCCACCCGCATTCACCTGTCATCCTAGATCGCAGGATGACAGGGGAATGCGACACTGTTGTGACAATCACGGAAGATATCCCGTAAGTGACAGTAAAAGTTTAGTTTTAAACCGTGAAAGCTTAAAACAGTGTTTTAATCTACTGTCTACTAGTGGTGGATTTGAGGATTTTTTTATCAGGGTTCATGTTTTATTTATAACGTTGCAGCCCTTGGAGGCAATTCATGAGAAGCCCTTAATACAGACGAAACATATTAGGACCTTACACAGTACACCATCGTTAATACATTCCATAAGGCCGTTTTATAAACTTACTTACGTATAACTGTCAGTTAATATGCCTACATCTCGTAGCTATTGGTGTTTCTATAAACAAAGTTAGATTGAAATATCCTATCCGCGTCACCTACCTGTCACTTGATTCATAGAAAAATCAAAGAATGCTTTTCTGTGACGTTTTCTTTCTATCGGCCCGTAAGCTAAATGTCAAACAGACAGAGATAGCAACCTATCGATACCTGTTGGTAAGTTATTGAAAACTGACTTGGTGAGTCCTTCCGAGTTGATATTTAAAGAAGATACATTACCTAATTAAATATTACAATTTAATTAATAATTAATAAAAGGTTTTCTGCTGAAAGGAACCTTATATCATGGAGTCCGACTGTAAAGTGGTTCTGCTGGATACGAGTTTTCACGCGAATTTAGAATCGGTTTAAAAACTGTAGAACGAGTCAATTGTTTGAAGTAAACACATAATTACTTAAGTAGGTATTACATAAGTGCTCATTTTAAAATGAAGAAATCTCCATGTTTATAAATCAAAAGAGCAAGGGGTAAGTCGCTTGTTGACAAATAATGAGTCGATCAAGATGTCGATAAATAATGAGTGTAAAAATACTCATAAGGAAATCAAAAGACACTGGTTTTCTCCGTCATTGCGATATTTTATTTGCTGCAGATCATACCTAAATTCTCAATTATTTCACAAGTTTTTTTTTATACAAGTTTCTTTAAATACCTCCATGAACATGCACTATTCAATGCATCCATTTGCACAATGCTTTCATTGCATTATTTCGAGTTACGGTAGGACTCAATATAATGAACCGCATGCAACCGTGATTTTTCTCCCCAAAAAAGAAGTCATTTCCAGCAATGTTTTTGCATAGAGTTACGTAGTTTGACGTACAGAACGCTTGGTTGACGGCTTCGTGAACGTTACACCTTACACATCGTAGATAAAAATCTGTTAGCAGCTGCTATCTATGGTCCTGCTACTGCAGGGCTCCTAAAGTTCTGCAGAAACATATTTTAATTAAAAGGCACATGATCTACTAACCCGTAACATCCCCTCTGCTGTCAGCATTCTCATTCTTCGTGTAAGTCCGTGTGTCTATCTTGAACGAGTAGCTGGGGTCTTCACTGGGGTCAAAGTAGGGGTCATCTTTATTACCAATGTTCCCCCGGGGTCTTTGGTCCAAGTCCATGTTTCGGTGCACATTTGGTCCTTTCGCGCGGAACCTGTGTACGAGAAAGTGATAAGGTGGAGAAAAAGGCGTCTATAAAAGTTGAATAAAATATCACAATAATTCTGTTATTTAAAATGAGAATAAATTTCACTCTTTTATTTTTTTTCTGTATAGATTACTCCGGATCTACATATTAATAAAATAAATGAAATCTTAATCATTAACAAATAATTTCTTAAACATAAAAGTATCAGCATAACTTTTTAAATTAGTCTTAATTTAGATGAATTATTATTTTGGTCCTTTTATTCATTTTTCAGTTACCAAGTACAACTGTAAAAGTCACAGTGTTGAAAACGTTTTTCGCACTTCCTTAATTTTATTAGAGTACGTTAACGTTACGTTACGTAGAAAGATTTTTCACTCTTTGGGTAATATTTTACAAAAGAACTTTGCCTTTAGTTAGGTATCTGCCCAACACTATTTTCCTATATACCTTCTCATTCATTTGTACTTACTATTTAAATAATTCATAATAAACTCACCCTCTAGGACCAGCAGTATAGACAGTCTCCTTCACAGTATCCGTAGCCGGGTCCTTAGCTCCGAACCGTCCACCGACGACGCCATTAGTGTTGGCATGTGCCAAATGATAGCTGGCCCCTCGGTCCTTGTTGGCGTACCTAAGATCAGATATCATTGAATTGCAACGGCCTTAATAAACACCTTTTGTATGCGACTATGCGTTATAGCGATAAAGTTAATGTTTCTAAAAAAACTACCTAAATACTGGCTGACAATAGACCGTTTGGGAATCCTTGGATGTGTATTAGTAGATAATTTCGTTTTGTTTTTTTTTTCAGCTTTAAGTTGCTGGTAAATTAATATAAATGTGTGTGATGAGATGTTTTATAGTAAAAAGTAAAGAAAAGCTTGCAATCATTATTCAGATAAATAAAAGCTTAACTTGAACTAAGTGCTAACTATTCAGTTATGTTAGGCTGCAAACAGTTTCGACTGAAAAACACGCATCTCAATTTCTAATTTCAAAAATATTTATATGGAAATTATTTTCACCACCTATTAATCTCTTATGTGTATATGAAAACACAACATTTTATAAGCTTTAACTTAATAATTTGACAGTTATCAATATAAAAAAAAAACTAAATAAAAACTACCTTACATTTTTTAAACTTAGGAAAAGATCAAAATTCTTAAAATTAGTTTATTATAACGTAAATTCAAACTGAAACATGAATTCAAACTCATTTTTTTTTTAATCCCCAAAATTAAGCAAAAGCCAATCAATAAACGCAAATAATTACCCGAAATCGAACGATCCATCAGGGTTGACACTGTTGTAATCCCCATCACTGGCCCTGGCCTTCCCAGGAATTACTTGAGTCCTTACTCCCGCACAAAAACACACTAGAAACACACTTTTATAAGTCCAATACATTTTCACTGATTACTAAGACTTTACTATTATTTTACTATTGCATCACACACTGTATGTTGATTCGTTCAAATTCGGGGTAACTGTGGAGATAAAAAACATGGCTTCTCTTATATATGGCGGTAAAAATGAGCGTCCAGTGGAGGCAGACCGCGTGAAAACGGCCGGACGTCATTGTTATTAATATTAGGCGGGTGTGGTAGTGGAAGCTAGAAATTATAGCTTGACGCTTTGGTGAAATATCTCGTAAAGTTTTCTGTGGGCATCACAATGGAATGGTATCTTAGGTAGGTGTGATCTCCGCGGGAGACGCCCCGGGCGTCGGGGGCCACCGTAGGTGCGGGCCTGTGGACGGTGAGCTATGGGCTAGCTCGCCGTCCGTCCGTCTTATGACGACAGGCCGTGTCGATGTTGCGTTCGTGTTCCACGCGCGCCTCAAAGAGAGTCAGCAAAAAGGAATGGGTCCGCAAGGGCCGATGCCTGCCGGGGCTGCGGGGCTGTTCGAAAGAGATACCGTGGCCCCGGAACAAAAAGGGCGATAAAGGAACATGGATGGGTTTTAGTCAGTAAAGGTCTGACACTCCCTCCTGCTCCGCCCAGAGCGGGAGAAGTCATTTGATGATTTCTAATCCGAAAAAAAAAAAACAAAAAAAAAAAAGATAGGTGTGATCTAGGAGGTTCCTCGTGAAAAGCTAAAAGCTGATAGGAAATGCTGACTTCAACAGGAACTCGTTAGATGTAGTTCCTACATCTAACGAGTTCCTGTCAAAGTCAGCATTTAGCCAGCGTAATGAATAAAGGCTCGCTCCCTTAGCTTAGCCTTTGTCCCAGGAGTATGTACGGACGGCTGTATTAATTCGTTACCCCTTTTATTGAGTGTCTTAATTAGTGATGGATACCTAATTAATGCAGCTGTCTTTACATAAATCATGATCTCTCGAATGACCGATTTGGTCGAGACGCCATTGTTTCGCTATTGTGTCTACTTCATGGACAGATCATGGGTTAACCGGCTGCTATATAGCTTTTAGGGTAATACATTAATTACCAAGTTCCTTAAATTCCTTCTTTAAGATATCTAGTAATTCTATGTACAAAATCCAGGCTGCTTACTTTTTTCTCGATATCATTGTGAGATAGAACCAAAGCAAGATTATTGGTGCAGTTTTTGTTTTGTTTATTTTATTACTTGTAATCCAAAACAAAAGCTTTTTTTACTTTACAATCAATATTGTTTAATCATTTATACTTATAAAATAAAAACAACACGTGCGGATAAAACCACCACTCCGTATATTTCCTACACAGCATATCTTTCAGTAAAACACAGCCTAACCAAGATGCAGCGCCGAGAGATACAGGGGCCACATCCTCTAGCGTTAACCAGGAACAAATCGTTTACGATCATTACAATGCTCTGCCCAAATGATAGTAATTATGTGCTCACAAATTAATAACGCGTCTTTAGAGCCAGCAAGATAAGAAGCTCAGGATTGTGTGAACTTTAATTATATGGTGCTTAGGTGCTATTTCCTATTACAGCATTGTAACTATTTAAATAGTTAAGTTCAGACGAGATCCAGGCAAATCTTCTGGGCCAAAAGTATTTGGTTGCGCTTGGGTTTTTTTTTTGTGCGATATTTCTGACACTGAAAACAAATCTTTGTTTGTCAGGAACACAAACAAAAATATTTCCGGGATCTATCTTTTATAGTTTCAAAATGATGATCACCTATTGTAGAAACTGAGTCTAGGCATGAAAACGTGACCTATTCAAATGTGATCCTATAAAAATACGATTATGACGTAGTAATTTCGAAGTAATAAATTGCAAATATAGGTATCATTTATTGGGAGGCTGATTGCATAAAATTTTAACATTAATTTCCCAACAGAATCCAGAGTCGTAAGTCAAAGTCATTCAGATGATTAAACTCTTACGAACCAGACAAAAGCTGTTTTGATAATTCGTGTAATATGAATTCATAATAGGCCATTAAATTCTGTAACTAACACCAATGCAGCTGAAACAAAAACATAATAAAGACTTATCTTTTGTCTAGACTAGATTGAGGTCGGCACTAGATAACCTGAAACAGAATAGGCGGGTACCTAAGCTTGCTTATTTTGGTGAATATTTTATACTGGATGGAACTTCGTCGTTTTATTAGAACCGTACAATATTATTTTTTTGTACTCCCTTGTTCAAAGTCAAAGACCACCATGGAACTAAGGACTTTGGTCGATAAATGTATGTAACAATATTCAGTTTTTTAGTTGACAAGAAATAAAAAATAAAAAACCGGCCAAGTGAAGGTTCCGTACCATCGTAGCAGGGGAGCCCCCTTCAATTTTTTGTTGTTACAGCGGCAACAAAAATACACATTCTGTGAAAATTTCAACTATCTACCTATTACGGGTCATGAGATACAGCCCGCTGACAGACAGACGGACGGACGGACAGTGGAGACTTAGTAATAGGGTCCCGTTGGTTACCTTTTGGGTTTTTATAACTTTAAAAACTACACTCTTAATTTTTTTTGAGGAAGTGCCGCTTGGAGATCTCAGTGAAATACCTAATGAATATGCATTGGAAGACAACATCATAACAAAAAAAGAACATGTTGTAAATCTATACCGAGTAATTTTACTTAATTACCAAGTTCCAGCTAAAATTAGATAACCAATGGCACACTTTAATGATATCAATTTCTGCTCATAATTGGCAGATGACAAATACCTAATGCACCAACATAATTATGCGTATCCAGAATAACTGCTAGAATGACTAAAGTTCTCAAGCTTTAAATGCTCTTACAGACTGGCATTCATTCAGACAATAACTCCACGTATGCTAACAATGAGCATTATTAACATTTTAGTTAATTAAAGACACCTACAGAAATAATATAGTCACTTATGCATTTATTTGAATAAGATACTCTTAGCGAGATTCACATACAAATGCTCTGTCAGATATTTTTAGCGTATGATTTTGTTTTATGAATGCTTTTGATGTTGTCAACACTTAATTTCTTTTTGAAAAACAAGTTATTTTGATATAAAATAAATTCTAAATTCATCTTAAACCTTAACAATAACCAATTAATAACTAAAAGTCATATTTCCTTCGATTCTTCTTTCCCTGGAGCGTCAATGTTAGCGCATACCTCAAGGACGCACACTGGGACCATCGCCAATGGGCTCTATTCATTATCGACTTAATTAATATTAGCGTCCGGCGTTTGTTTCACTTCCCTGTCCGACGAGCCTTGTGGATGTAGCACAATGCTGTAATAAATGTCTAATTCTGATGAGAGACCTTTGTTAGGAGTGGTTGCATGGTACCACGGGATGTCGGATGAGATGCATTGCTTAGTAAGTAGACTGATAAAGCTTTTTTTTTTGTCATGACTTTATGTGCTGTTGATGTTTGAAGACCTCTGATAATTACACAAATCTATCCAATTTGGGACCTTAAAAATGTATGTAGTATTTATTCATTTAATTGTGCTTGAACAGGGGTAGAAGGTGTAAATAAAAGCTTCATTAAATACGAATTACAGTTCCGTTCCGTTTTGTCGTTATCCTGTTTTTTTTTTCGGAAATACACGCAACTGAATATATGTGTACGTTTTACTAAGAGCTCAAGTTTTACATTTCAAAATAAATTATTAGAATTGAACGCCCAAACGTATTTGTATCGTAAAACAACGAAAACAGTCTCTCCAATGCTCGTTCCGGTGCGATCATCTCGGATTATAGTGTCGAATTGTACTCGCTGACTTGTGAAGCGAACATCTAACTTGACCTCACAAGCTACACCTAATTGTTCCAACTACTTTTAATAACAAGGCTCAGGTTAAACTGGTCCTTTGCGGCGCATTTGCATGTGTCCTTCCACCCGTAGTATTGTTTTGTGCGATATATAAGTTGGGCTTGCTCCGAAGATTTATAATGATAGGTAGCAGCACAATAGCGATTTGCTGGTCAGTTGCGATAATTAAGGTGGAAGCTTTGACGGTTGGTTAGTCAGCTGGATAACACTTAAGAGTTACAAACTCAACCAGGATATAAAATATTAGGGAATAATATTTGCAATCAAATAGCGACGAGTTTCCTACTTTTTCTCTGTTCTGTCTCATTCCTTTTCAAATGCCTAACTTCATCTTTCGCGAAACCGCGTTGTCTTTCACTTTTAGCAAAACCTGACCAGTTAATTTTGTACCTTAAGGAAATAAGAAAAGCTGTTTTCACTGATTTCAAATTCTAAGCTATGGAACGATACCTACCTATAACTTTTCTTATAACATACGAGTACGTAAGTATTTCATTATTATCTAACCTGGGAAAACCAACAAGATTTAAAGATAAGTAGCCTGTTCAACTTCTCACCTAACCGGACATAATCTTAACTAAAGATAAATGAATTATACGTATATATCCAGCTCAATTAAAATACTCAACTTCTTGTACTTAACAGAAACAATGCGTGGTTTCGCACAATGGTAGCAGTTCGGTAAGTTATCACTAATGTATCAGCATCATATTCGGAAAGATTTAGCAACATCCTACGTTTCTACCTACCCCCCATTCAATGTTAAACCAACTGCTGAACGCTTCGGTGGTTCTGCTTTGTACCTGATATTGAAATTCGTTGGTATAACCTTTTGACCTGGATTTTCTTGGTAGTTGATCGTCTTCGCTAGAAAATTTTGTACATTGAAGACCTGTCGAGTCCCATATAGTCTTATTAATACTATCAGATTTCTATTAATTTACGCAATTATTTGGGGTTCATGCTGGAGAAAGTACAAAACAAGTTTGTGAGATATTTATATTTGAAATTGTATGGTGTAGGTATACCCTTTTTATCCGCTTATGTACCCAACTTTATTTATTTTGGGTATGGTTGGGTATAACGAACTGAGGGTCAGGAGGGATCTCACACTCACCTCGTACATATTCAAGGTACTTAGAGGTAAGGGGGTACGCGGGGCGACTTCGGCAGCCACGCTTGCTGGCGGTGCCGCGCGCGCGGACCAATCTGTTAGGTGAGGCGCCATTGACTCGTGCGCTCGGCACTCTCAACCTCATAGACGTTGACTTTTGTTCTCTGAGTGAGTTCACAAAATAGTACATTTTGATACAAGTGGAGAAACTTTGTTATTGCACCCGAGGCGGAATTAACTCCCGAGCCGTAGGCGAGGGTGTTTTTGAGCCGAGAACTGCAATAACAAATGTCCACGTGTATCAAACGACGTTTTTCAATACACTTTTGAAGAAATTAAATAAAAGAACGCAAAATATTTTTGTCATGAATTATTAGGAAACTACGATTTTCTTTTCTTTTTTTCCGCGCTTTGCTTTCGCCAGGTTGAAGGATAAGCGAAGGTATGAAGCCGTTATACAGCCTAATATAAAAAATAGTTTTTTATTTGTATTTTTGAATTTAAAACACAAATAAATGTTAATTTGTTTAAAAAAGTAAATATTAGTTTTAAATAATCATGTTTATCTATGATATTCTATTTATAAACACAATTTGAATTTTCAAAAAACATTTACGAGGTATTCCTCGTAGCGCTCCCGTTTTGAAACGCTCCCATCTAAGCGCTCCTGTTTGTTCCTCCAAGCGCTACCAAAAGGAGCGCTTCGAGGAACGATTAAAAATATTAAAATTTATTTCCTCGAAGCGCTCCCACGTTTAAAAATAGGCAAAAGCATGAAGTAAACGTAATGAATTATATCGATAATTTTTAAAAACTCATGTGTGCATCATCGACATCGAAGTTGCTTCCTTCTGCGAAGCAGTAATGCTAGAGAAGGAGGTGGCGGAACGTAAGAGGGAGAGAACCTCTCAACGTTTCGGCCGCCGTGGGAGACGCCCCGGGCGTCGGGGGCCACCACGTGGCCCCCGGCCACCGTAGGTGCGGGCCTGTGGACGGTGGGCTATGGGTTAGCTCGCCGTCCGTCCGTCTCATGACGACAGGCCGTGTCGACGGCGCGTTCGTGTTCCACGCGCGCCTCAAAGAGAGTCAGCAAAAAGGAAGGGGTCCATAACGACCGATGCCTGCCGGGGTTGCGGGACTGTTCGAAAGGGATACCGTGGCCCCGGAACACAAAGGGCGATGAAGGAACATGGATGGGTTTTAGTCAGTTAATGTAATATATCGGAAAAATTAAATTCTTATCCACTTGAATCTATAATAATGTTATAAAGCTCAAGAGTTTGTTTGTTTGGTAAGTTGAACGCGCTAATTACAGAAACTACTGGTTCGAATTTTAAAAAATCTTTTAGTGTTGGATAGTCAATTTATTGAGGAAGGCTATAGGTTATCTAACACCACGCTACAACTAAAAGGAGCGAAGTCAACTATAAATCAATAAATGTTACAAAAACAGGGAAAATGTATTTCTGTTGAGAGCTTCCGTTGCGAGCGCTGCATAAACGGTTAAAGTTGCGCAACAATCATGTATCCCTCATACCTGATTGTTGCGTAATTGTTCTTCTTAAAACGTTCTAAAAAAACCCCGATAGCGATATGTCTATCTTTTAGATGGCGAATAAAACCGACACCCAGTAGGTACTCACACTCTCTCTAACCCCCTCTCTCTCTCTCTCATGTGACGCAGACGAAGTTGCGCGGGTCAGCTAGTAAAAAAATATGAATAGGAGTACATATGTCGGCAGATTATATTCATCTATTTGGTGGACTAAAGGATTTACAATAAAACAAAAAAAAAAAATTACCAAACCCGTGCGAAGCCGGGACGGGCCGCTAGTTGTATATTATAACAATGTGTTTTACTTATTACCTAGTTATTATTGATAATTTCAGTTAGTATAGTCCCATCTCTATCCGAAAGTTAATCATGGGAGCGCTTCGAGGAAATAAATTTTAATATTTTTAATCGTTCCTTCAAGCGCTCCTTTTGGGAGCGCTTGGAGGAACAAAACGGGAGCGCTTAGATGGGAGCGTTTCAAAACGGGAGCGCTTCGAGGAATACCTCACATTTACGCCGTACAGACGCATTCTTACTTTGCCGAAATAAAAAAAAACATTCAATTCCGACTATAGGCATTGAACCAATTTGGACTAAGTATAGGCATAGTTATCTGTGGCAATTTTCATTCCCGCACACGTGTTGGAAAATGAATAAAATCGCACGCGTGTGAAATACATGTCATGTTGAACCTAATCATAGTGCGTTATGAAACTGTTTTCGAGGAAGTGTATTGAAAAAATTATTGTTTGTAATAAGTTACAAAATTTAATATTGTTATTGTGTACACTATCGCATTAGGTAACCCTGTAAAGATAGTCGTAAGATGGAGAAAATAAATAAATAATTTCCATAATCTTAATTTTTGCTCCAAATATTTGTTCTGTGAGAACTATTATACCTAATTATAAGTAAGTGTGAATTTGATCGGAATGCTTTGGAGTGCATGTCAAAACTTTTTATTAGCTTGAAAACATAACTTTAATTACTTTAGTTATCGTTTTAGAGTGACTTGTATAGTTGAACTTCTGGTTCGTAGCCTTGAAATCCTTACCTTGTTTTCCATTTTTCGTTCATCAATTTAGAGTAGATGAGCTATGATATAAATGTATTATAGTATTTTTTATTTTATTTATTTTCATTTTTTATTTACATGTCAGGGCCTTTCAATGTGAAGATGGAGCAGGAATACTTTAGTGACAGCTTGATCTCGTGAATCAGAATTATTTCTATATTTAAGTGCGCAATGTATGTAACTCTGAGTTGTTTCTACACGATACCGTTTATTTAAATTGAATATGAATAAGATTTTAAATTATTAAAGTGTTAATTGCAGATTTACTCTGTTCTATTCCAATCTGCTTCATAACGTGCCGATGGGAAGATTCCCGTCGGCAATTGATTCAGCCCATTTAGCGACGAGTTTGGCACTAACTCTTTGCCTATTTCAATAACTCACGTCGTAAATTGACTGCGTGTAATATTTTCTTAATGATTGATTATACCTACATAGGTACCTTAACCACATAGTCGTCTAAGTACCCGCTTCATTTAAGAATTCGTTTTGACGACTGCCGATGGTCGGACAAGCTGCGCGGGCGCCGGTGCCCGCCTACCGTGAAGATGCGAGATGCCCTTCGAACGCGGCCATTGTGCCCTACGACCTCCGTCCTCCTCAGCCGATATTCAATCATGTTGGGAAATTTTGTTGAAGACCTTGGAGTTTTGTTGAAAGCGGGTTTATGTTTCAAATGATGCTCTGTTTACAGGAAACGGGTGTAAGACTCGTTAGGTGGTTGCCATTCTTATTAAAACGCTCCTTTATTATAGACATAATGCTCAAAACAGTATATTATCGATCTTATTAATTTTCAGCCGGTGTCATCCTACTGTAGAGACTCCGTTCCGTCCTTCTTCTAATCCTCGATATTTTGAGCTAGTGTTAATACAGTTTCACCATCATCAGCCTACAACCGTCCACTGCTGCTGGAGGCTGGTGCAAAACAGTATAGGGAGCTTTAATTTTTTACGGCAGAATTTAAAGATCCTTATGTTAGTACCTATAGCCAGTGGTGTCAAACTTACCAGTTATATCAATAATAGGTCATTATATGAACTTAACTGACTTTAAAACCTGCATAATAGGCATGACGACAGTATCAAACAATTGCAAATCTATTTAGTCCGTCAGTTAGAGTATTGGAAATTAATGGACACGTATTTTTTGTTTTTGTAAATCAATGAATATTGACAAAGATAAAACGCATCAAAACTCGGGAGTAGGGGCTCATGACGTCAGAACTAGCTAAAAATTATACCATGGCGTGACGTATTGAGAATTTTTAAATCGTCGTATCTTCGTCAATTTTGGTTTACGTAACAAAAGAAAAAACACGGGTCAACTATTTTTTTATAATCTAAGTGACGGACTGATTAGATTTTTTTTGTCGTCTCGTCTATTTATTGCAAATAAAATGATTATGATAATGATGAAAAATGGTTTTCATATTTGTAGAACCTTACGACACGATGCAGGTTGTGTTATTGTGCTTGTATAAATCTGTAGTCACTCTGAACATCGACTTCCTTTGCGTGATAAACACAAACAAAATGTTCTTTAACATAACTTCCTCAAAAGATAGCACTGATATGCAGGATCCTGTTCACTTTGCTGTAAAAAATTAAGTGTTTCAGTAATGAGATTCTTGGTTTCCACGTGATTTTTAAGTATACAGAAAAACTCGTTAGTAAAAGATGTTACGATTGTGTTGCAAAATTCACTTAAATACGTCTTCAACATAATCATTTCGAACTTGATAGGTAAAACTTCGACTCGACTGCCTCGTTGGTCTCGTGGACTCCAGCGTGCCTGTTGAGCATGAAGTTCTGGGTTCGATTCCAACGTCGGACAGTGTGTTATTAGGTTTTCCATCTGGAATTTCTCAGTAGCAGCCACGGAGTCTGGATTTGGTCCTGGTTGATGGCAATACGCTCGCCCCCTATTACATTGGACTTAAACATAACTTGCGAAATGATGTACCTAATAGTACACCTCTGTCTAACCTTTAGGATTACAGGCGTGATGTAATGTTATATATATGTATAACCTTATGTTCTAACTTGCGCAAAAAGACGCTTGTGCTGGTTCCCATTCCTTGCAACCTTCAGGTTACACAGAAATGAAAGATTTCATCTTCTTTAAAAAGTTTACCTTTTAAACTTATTACTCTGTTCTCTCTATGCAGAGGTCGTGGGGACCTCTGTACCATTGCATGCACCCGTAAGCACAATGGGTTGCGTGCGTTTCATAGCAAGCTATCGTAAACACAGCGATTTTTCACATCAAAAATAAAAGTAGTTTCCCAGCCAAAAACTTTGTTGAATGCGAAGATGACGCCAACGTGATGGGACTTTTAACATTCAGTATTTGATGCCGATGGAATCTTTTATCATCATTGTAGGTTATAGGTACTGGCGCGGGCCTGTGGACGGGGAGCTATGGGCTAGCTCGCCGTCCTTCCGTCTCATGACGACAGGCCGTGTCTTCGGCGCGTTCGTGTTCCACGCGCGCCTCAAAGAGAGTCAGCAATAGGTAAGGGGTCCGCAAGGGCCGAAGCCTGCCGGGGCTGCGGGACTATTCGAAAGAGATACCGTGGCCCCGGAACACAAAGGGCGAGGAAGGAACATGGATGGGTTTTAGTCAGTAAAAGTCTGACACTCCCTCCTGCTCCGCCCAGAGCGGGAGGAGTTATTTGATGATTTCCCATCCTAAAAAAAAAAAAAAAGGTTATTTACTGGGATTAAGCTAAGTTAAAAAGCTAGACAAGTCGTTTTATTTGCTCGAAACTTCAGCTCAGTTAATTAGCCAACCTCTAAATTAATTACCATAAACATATTCTTCCCTCACACTCATAAATAAAACAAATTCCTGTTTGAAGTGTTACGTACTCAATCAGCATACATAATAGTATACGTTTCCTAGTCATAATGCCTCGTGAAACACAAAGCTTGAGTAAAATTGATGATCACTATCTGTCATTGTGTCTGTCCGTATGTCCCACGACCTTAACTACTAAATACGAATCTGCTTAAATACAAAATTCAATTGTACAAGCGTGATAAGGTTCACCTTTTGCGTTTGTTAATTATCATAAATGTAGGTTTTTCCTATGTGTATTGTATAAAGTGTTGGTGCTGGCGTGGTTTGGAAGGAGTTGGATGTTGTCTATTATTAGAGGAACACTGGTGTTGCTGGTTATCAGTATTTATAATAATCTATAAACTGTTATTTCTAGAATGGTTGCAGTATATGTATGTGTGCATAATAAGTATCTGTGGAGGCTTGTTATTAGCAATTTAGTTATATATTTTTGTTACTATAATGTTATTATTCTGTCTTTCCTAAAATCATCATCATCATCATCATCATTTCAGCCGAAAGACGTCCACTGCTGGACATAGGCCTCCCCCAAGTGTCGCCACATTGACCGGTCCCATGCGACTCGCATCCAGCGGACTCCCGCAACCTTCACCAGGTCATCGGTCCACCTAGTGGGAGGTCTTCCAACGCAACGTCTTCCGGTTCGCGGTCGCCACTCCAGAACTTTTCGGCCCCATCGGCCATCCGTTCTGCGAGCAATGTGACCTGCCCACTGCCACTTAAGTTTGGCAATTCTTCGGGCTACGTCGGTAACCTTGGTTCTCTTGCGGATGTCTTCATTTCTGATTCGATCGCGCAAGGAAACTCCGAGCATAGCCCTCTCCATTGCCCTTTGGGTGACTTTAAGCCTTCTGATGAGGCCCATTGTGAGCGACCACGTTTCGGTCCCGTATGTAATCACTGGCAACACACACTGGTCATAGACTTTCGTCTTGAGACACTGCGGTAAGTTGGACGAGAAGATACCGCGCAACTTCCCGAACGCTGCCCAGCCGAGTCGGATTCGATGATTGACCTCTTTCTCGAAGTTAGACCTACCTAACTGGACCGTTTGTCCCAGGTACACATAATCGTCCTAAAATAAAATGAATAAAAAATAAATAAAATAAAGTAGTTAATAAAACTATGTTTGGTTTGAAAACTGGCAGTAGTGCTAGGGGCAGGTACCTAATTGCTTAGGGTAGCTCGCGCACTACTCGGCCATGACCACGACTTTTGGCTGCAGAAGCGACTACAAGTCGAAACCAGGAAGCTATTAATAGGGTTGTCCTATCAGTATAGTACATGATAGCGGTCATGCCAGACTTTTAGGTCTTGGCCGGGTAGTGCGCGAAGTCCCTACCACGCTTTTTCATCCTGACAATTCAAAAATAATTTTGCGTTATTTAAGCTGTTGAGCAGATGAATTTTGAAAATGATTAGAGATTGCCATATTAATCCTTCAGATTGTGAGAGATTTATTCTGTTGCCAGAATCACTATTACGCTATAACTTTATATGAATCTACAAAACTTATAAAATTACGTTTTGATAACATGAGAAGATAATAGTGAAGGAAGACCTATCAAAGGGCTTTAAAAATCTGAAGTTCAAATGATTTGTCAATAATTATGCATCATGACATTTGTATTCCGATTGTTTGATGTAAGCAAAGTTTTGGATCCAATGGTTTGAATGTTACTTGTCTTTCAGTCTTTCAAATTTTATTTATCTACTTGTGGATCTGTCAGTTAGGCAGTTGTACATGTAAAATGCTGATACCTATTCTGCTACATACGGTTAGACTGGAAGCCAAACCTATCAATGTTGGGAAAGGTAAGGCAGATCTTGTAATTAGGTATTGCCAAAAAAGAGGTTCACAATGTATTTTCCCTTTGAACAACAATCAACTCTTGCGCAAGCGGTCCTTTCAGGAGTTTTAGCAATCGGCTGTCATTGTCTAAGACTAGCAATAAGCCTCACAAGCTAATTGGCCGCAGACTCTTAGATCTCTCACGATCTGAACAGTCGTAGCCTAACAATAATTTATATTTTAACACGCAATAGATATTTCTTAGCTGATAAAGTCAAATTTTATTGAATCAGGAAACAAAAAGTCGTGGGAGTCAAATTATGGTTATTAGTGGCTTGTTTTGAAATATTATCTTAATTCGAATTAAAGGTGATATACTAGTTACGTAAAGCTTAATGTGTTACCTTCAGTAACTACTTACATCCTTATCAAATTATCTGATTTACATCTGCTGAATAGTTTACCTTCTTAACGATCAACACGTAAAGGAATCTTTATCCAAACTGTCGGTTCTTGTGTAGACATTTGTTTCTAGCCTTAGAAGGAATGTATAATAGGACGAAGCGGGAATAAAAAATATGTTTTGGGACGAAGGAAGCATATTGTTTGGGACGAACCAGCAGGCCTAGCCAAGTTACAAACGATTCGTATCGATTCTCTTTCTACAATCGTAAACGTTAAGTCACGTGGTCAAAACAAGCAAATAAAAATTTCGTAGACAAGTTTACATCGGTTAAGATGATAGAATGAAATTAATGTATTTGTTTCTACAATCGTGATCCCTACATCCCATATAAATCGTAGCCAACTTACAGTTTTGACTGAACTTAAAAAGTTTCTATTCGTTTGTTTCGACCACGTGACTTAACGTTGAAATGATGTCATTCCCATACATTTGGGTAGTTTTCTATTATCGCAGTACGGTTGTCACAAACGCACTGAGAACGCTGCTGCCCATTCTCTGGTAAGTTCCTTAGTCGCCTCTTACGTCACCCACGGGAAGATATGGGATGGTGCTATTCCTTACGTCCGATACCATACAGTACTTATTTCTCACTTCTTTATTTTGAGAAATTCTTGGTTTTAGGGTGGCTATGTCAACTAAACTAATTAATGTTTGCATGCCAACACATAGACATTATTAGTGATTACAGGTCTAATTCAACATTATTGAAATATTCTTATCATTGTTGGCGGAATTATACCTACTTTCTATGCAATATCTAACTAACTAATAATGGGAGAGAAACTCTTTTCAAATACCTATAGTATTGAAAAGAGATCTCTCATTACGCTTCCTCAAAAACCTTCTTCAATAAGTAACTACAATGTAACTAAACCATCTTTTCAGTTAGGGTAGTAGGTACCATGTTTGCAAGTGACTAAAGCATGGCGCCTGATAGTTGAAACATAGCATTTAGTTTATCACGAGGGTTTCGTTTCCCAACATTGATAACTCTAGTTTAGCTAACAATCTCAGAGTTATTTAATGTCCTTACATTTCTAAATGTTTACTTTTGCTGGCCCTTTCTTTTCTTTTTATTTATTTGTTCTTTTAATTGGATGTCCTCCGCTGTGTCTGTGTCTTCCGGCTTGCATTTGGCACTTGGGTAATTTTCTATGATTCCTGCCCTTATTCAAAATTAATTGGGGTCGTCGTAGCATTTCATCTTCTTCCCTACTTCTCTGTTACTCGTCATCTCATCAGTCACTTCCTTTCTTGCAATATCATCCTTTAGACAGTCCATCCGTCGTTTCAACATGTGGCAACTACAGTACTTTCTCAAGTTATTATGCATTGTGACTGTGACTGTAGCTTTGCTTTTTTTTGTATTTTCGACATTCAAAGTCGCCGTAATGGTCTAATTGAAATAAATGATTTGAGTTTGAGTTTGTTTTGAGTTTCTTTGGTCTTCCACTACTCTTAGAACCCTTCACATTCATACTCAAAACTTTCCTTACGACATATTGTTTGTTTTGGGTATTTCTCTATGTGGGAGAGTATTCTTCGGGCTTGTAGTGTGTAATGTTTTGTACTTAGATTAGTTACACATGTCAGTTAGGACGCTCGTTCAATATACGTCGTACAGAAAGAACGCCTTTTATTTCAACAACACTGCCTCGTCCCTCTACCGGCTGTTGAAATAGTACCTATTTCCTACTTATCATAAATAAACTATTTATTTCAGGTAACAAATACCCATAGATAAATAAATACCTTAACCTAAATATTCATACTAATAACATTTTTTTATTTTTTATTTATTAATTATATTGTATGTATTAGTTTTGTGTATAAAATAAGTTAATTTAAGTTTTTAACGGTATTGTTTGTGCACCTAAGTATATCCTCTTCTGCAAATCTCGCAACAGAAGTAAGGTTTGCTGTAAGAAAACCCAATTCTGGGTTAAGCTCGCAGTTGTACATAAACTATATATTTTAATAATTTTTGTGTATATTTTTTTAATTTTGTGTGCATAGAATAAGAATGATTGATTGATGATGACATGATTTATAAAAGATTCTAGTAAATCAGACAATGGTGTCGATTCTGTTGTGCACAAACTAAACTTAACTTAGCCTAAGTTAAGTGCTATGTTTTACTAAAAGGCAGTGCGAGAAAAGGACGGCTATAGCTATGAACTGAGTAAGAGATGTCAAACTAGTTTATGCCTTGCGCTTCACCGTGTTTTAGTCGACATGTTTTTACGTGCACCCTTCATTTGTATGGAAATATTAGTTCCAATTAAAATTTACAGCTCTAAATTACGTCCATTTCTTTCTCGTTTTATTAGAGAGAAAACGATAGCAATAGCCTAAATTAAGTTTAGTTTGTGCACAACAGAATCGACACTATTGTAAACCTAGTATTAGACTACAGCATTTTATATATAGTTTAGGATGAACATAAGCACGTAACGTACCTAACTCCTATCTTAGAAGAGTCGGGTAGATTTGGACTATATATGTAATAGGGGCAAGCCTATTGCCATCAACCGGGCACAAATTCAGACTACGTGGCTGCTTCTGAGAAATTCCTGATGAAAAACTCAATGATACTTTGTCCGACCTGGGAACCGAACCCAGGACTGATCATGCTAAGCAGTCGCGCTTGCGTCCACTAGACATGTGTAGGTATATCTAGGAGGAAATAGTACATTATGATATAAGTGCGGTAAGTTGAAAATTACAGCCGAGGCGATATTGTTTGCCCGAGCCGTAGGCGAGGGCGATAAAAAAGCAGAGGCTGTAATTATCAAAGCGCACGTATGTCATACGTTTTATAACATATTTGCGAGGAAATAAAAAAAAACAAACAAAAACAATCAGCGAAAAGAAAAAGCGCGCGGAATAATTTTTACTCGTTCACAAATTAGCGAGGCGCGCGCATCTGCGCTTTTTTTTTAAGGCAAAGACACAAAAACAGCCAGTGTTACTAATAAAGTAAATTAATATTTTTGTGTTTTTTTACAGATAAATGGTTGTAATTTATTGTCAAAATAAATTAAATTAAAGAATTAAATGTTTATTTATTATATTTCATCTCCCAAAGTTAATTTTATTCATAAAATGTTGACCACTTTTCTGACATAAAAACTCTTTGCTAAGATTTAAAAAAGTATAAACTGTGCATTTTACTTTACAGCACAAGTGCGTAATGAGATACATTACGATATTGAAATTGGTGAAATAAGAGACCCTTTACGAGCAGATGTGTTATAAATAAATAAAACATACAGTAGATATATACAGAACTTTATTACATAAAACTTAAAGCTATGTTAAATCTATCAGTTCGTTAAGGATCAGCTAATTTAAGGAGTAAAAGTAGTCATTGGAGCGTTGGCATACAAATTGAAAAATATGTTTTGAAAAAATACATTTTGATAAATACATTTTGAAAAAAATACATTTAGAAATAAATGTTTCTTACATGAAATATAGTTGGCATTGAAGCCTATTCCACCACTTCTGGATAATAGCCAACTCCATACTTTGCAACTAGTCTAGCTATGTCTAGCAAGAGATGTGAAAAAGGACACAAAACTCGTAGAGATGCATCTTTTAACAATTTTTCATGGGAAATCTGTGGAGCTACCTTACAACTAAAATTATTGAGCATCACATTTTAGTTTATTAATTACAATCTATGTACATGTATCTTAATTCTAGTGGTTTGTTTCGTGTTGGTAACTTATGTAGAATTTTAAGTACAAAAGACAAAATGGTAAGAATAGCAAGAAAAATAACGTTAGCATAATTATTGCTAGTTATTCTTTTGAATAAAGTTTCAAGATAAAAAATAGCTTAGTTCTGCCAAAATGTACAAAACCGAAAATGCAAGAAATGACGTGGGATTTCTTGTATTTTCTGAAAAATATATATGTTTGTATAGTTTACACTGTTTAAATCTTGCTCTTAGGTATGTTTCGGATGTGGATAGTATGACACATTTACAATGTTAAGGAATCAGGAATGGCTCAATCTAGATCAGTTTGACGTATTACGTAGGTATTTAACTTATTTACTAAGAAAGCAGGATTTTTCATTTGGCAAAACCAAGTCCAATCGTCAAAAGAATCTAAGAAACATAAATTGTCACAATCTGGGTGAGTGCACGGTAGTGTCCGACAAAGTTCAAATAGGTCATCTCACAATTTTTTTATTTTTTTTTATTAGTATTTTCGAATGGTTAATTTCAATAGTTAAACCTACATCGACAGTTTTATTAGGACATTATAAAGAAGGCAGTGTGTTGGTGCATCAATGTACTACGTTACAGGTTACAAGCCCGAGGTTCCGCAATATTCGCCGATGCGGTCCGAAATACACTCGAATATGTCGAACGATATGTCACAGTTGCGGCCGTTGTCTGGAAACAGAAAAAAAAATATTATTAAAGTTTTCAGAAACATAGATTTAAAAAAAATCCTAAAAGCATTATCGCATTATATTTTAAAAGCAACACCTCTTTCTCTGGTTCAACGGGAACAGTTTCATATTATTGTGAACTAGATTCCATGTATTCATTTAAATATACCTTTAAAGACTATCTTTATATTCTTCTATTTATAGGTAAGCTATCGTTTTCACTTGTAAAATGCCTGGAGGATATCCATGCATGTTGTTCTGTACTAGAGTGCAACACGTCGTTTATTTGATCACATGGCAATTTTTTTCTTTTTGGAAGACGTACGATTCTTTTCTAGATATTTTTTTCAAGCTAGCGAGACAGTAGACGTAACAGCACAGAAAACTCACCCATAGGAACAGTTCTGGAGAACTGGTCGTGGTTCTTCATGAGACATTCGCGCGAGGCCTCCAGCACCGCCATGAAGTAGCCGCGCTCGTTCACGCCGTCAGAGTACAGCCCCACCAGGCCTTCCAGCGTCGGGAAACCGTAGCCGTCCACCTGGAAATTAAAAAGTTCGAAATTAAGTAGGAATTCATATTCAATACCATGCTAATTTCGTCAGTTATATTAAGAGCCCGTTTACATTTTGGTGTCACGCTAATTGTACAATTTACTTAAAAAGGCATATAACGAAAAAGTATTCTATTATTATGAAAGTATAGGATATTTGTGAGATGATAAAAATTTTGATTGTTAATATATTCAATAGGATCTACAAATTAGAGGTCCCAAATGATGACATCAGGTTTCCGTGAGTTTTTGCTTAAACATGCATTGGGACAATGATTATTACTAAATAAACAAATAAGTTATTTAAAATTCGTTCAATTATTATTGAAGTAGAGGAAACGAACTATTTGTAACAAGTAATTGTTATTTCAAGCAACGAATGGAAAACATATAATTTCAACTAGTAAAACTCGCAATTTCGCGTTTTTTTGTAACAGGCCTCTTATAATCCCTAGAAATAGGGGGCGATCAGCTTATTGCCAACAATCGCGCACAAATTCAAACACCTTGGCTGCTTACACTTTGCCCGATAGATTGAACCCAAATCCTCATCAGCAGTAGCGGTTGCTACATCCAGACCAACAAAGCAGCTCAAAAAATCAATAGGATTTCTTATACTACGGTTAAAAGTAATGATATTGACGCTGGTGGAGTACCTATTTGCATCCAGTTATGAAATTGGTAGGAATTCTAGTTGAGGTTAGAAAAAGTGATTCAACGTTGGTGGAGTAACATTTTGGACATTCGATATGCGGTCGCCGACTGTCGGTCAGCTATAGTTATGCAGATAAAAATCTATAAATTATCGTATTCAACCTTAATTAGGTTGATTCGGATTTTTCGAGAATGTTTTGTAATTTCCGAGTATTAAAAGTAATTGGCTAAATGTGATAATTGGTAGGAATTCTAGTTGAGGTTAGAAAAAGTGATCCAACGTTGGTGGAGTAACATTTTGGACATGCGATATGCGGTCGCTGACTGTCGGTCAGCTATAGTTATGCAGATACAAATCTATAAATTATCGTATTCAACCTTAATTAGGTTGATTCGGATTTTTCGAGAATGTTTTGTAATTTCCGAGTATTAAAAGTAATTGGCTAAATGTGATAGTATTATTAGACAGTATTATTTCTGTAAGTCCAGCCCATTTCAAGTTTTATTTCTAATATAAAAGCTTTTATTAGTCTGACTTGAGTCTACACACGGTGACAGGTGGCAGTATCATAAAAATATAAAAATACTAAACATTCAACGAGCAGCTAAGATCAAATAATAGTACAATATAATAAAAGTAACTAACTTCTCCGCAGCTGCACAAATACCGTCTCGTTTGAAGAAGGATTTACAGATTTATTTCTTTTTCAGAGACTTATCTCATCAAGCCGAATTCGTAAGATCCCAGAAAAAAGCTAGCCCTCTTAAGTAATAAAATTGCGATTATGACTGCGAGGATAAAAATAACATTTATTGAAACCAATTCATAGCAAGTCGTTCAAGATTTTATTGTACGATCCTAACTAGTGTAATACTTGCAATAAAATATTTCATACAAAAGAAATTTTATATAGAAAAAAAGTATGACAAGCACACACTGACGGGTCCGACCCCCGACTATTAAATTCAATACCGCTTTTTGAATATAACACAAATAAAATACAAATTACAGCGTATACCGAAGATCTTTTATGACCGTAATATTCCTGCTCAAAGGATTTCAAGTATAATAAATAAGCAACGAATTTTTCTTTTTCAGATTTACGACTTTACCCTCATGTTTTATAGTTAACAAATTGGAGCAATCAGTTCGTGACAGAACTATAAAGCATTAAAACTCGATTTAAAATTATTTTATTTTTCGTTTCGAGTAGGGTTGACCTCGGCTCACGTTACGGGAATAGCCGCCTAACATTAAGCGGATATTTTCATAATATTTTTTAATTTATTCTTGTTGATTTTGTTGGGCTTCACATACGCGTAATTGCTCTGATGAGGTCGGTATGGGCACGTTCGTGCGTTTCACAATGTTGTTTGATTTTTAAATGACTTACTGGCCAAAAGTTCACTTGAACATAAACGCCAGTAATTTAAAGAGTATGTAACGACCAATAATCATTTTAAATGAAGCAATTACGCTTAATTTTTAAAGCTTTATGTCCATTTTGCATTTATTTTAGTACCAGAACGCAAAATGTTGAGAAATTAAAGCTGTAAGCCTGTACAAGTTTCTGTGACAATTTCACACAATTTCTCTGTAACACCGTAACATCATTTTCATAAAGATAAAAAAGTGTAATGCCTCACAACTACCTCATGAACCCAGTATTCACGACGAACAATATGATTTTTCCCTCCATGTCGAAATAAATAAAAACTGATTCTTACTCGGTGTGACAGAAAGTTCGTTTGATCATCTTTGCTCCACAAAAACTAAATTGCGTTGATGACAATCAGGGATGACACTTGCAATGTTCATCCAATGTTATTTCAAAATGTGGATATGAGCAGTATAATAAGGAATTGGAAAATGCTGTTTTAATTGGTTCTTGCGTGTTTATCGCAGAACTTGGCTTGAAACACTGCCATGTGTTTAATTACCTAAGTAGGTAACTACTTAAGTTTTGTTGTATCGTGAAAAAAAAACAACTGCTACCTACATTTTGTTGAGTTATGTAAACTTATATGGAGTAGCTAATATTTGTCAGTGATTTCAGGTTTGGTCCTATAGTAAAAGTTGTTTATGATTGATACGTGCAATGACGTCGCCAGATCTTTTCAGTTATTTTTATAGTTACAACTTGTAAAAGGTAAGGCAGAAAGATAAAAGAGCGGCTTTTGAACCAACTCTTCAAATAAACATTTCTTAGTTTATTTTCTTTTCCAATGACAGCCCTACGTTTATCAGTGTAATCGGTGCAAACGAGTTAGCAGTTACTTAGATAAAATATATGGATGGAGTGGCTCACTGGGTTAATACTTACAGCTTTCACTTTCCGGTACACGCACTGCAGCAGGCACTGGAAACAAGACAAGTAATGTTTGATTAGTTATGGACAAAGATGAAGTCTGATAATCTCAAAATAAGGAAAGTAAAGTTGATAAAAGATTGTATTTTGGGCACAAACAGGTTATAAGACTTGTCAGTTAACAGACAAAGAATCGATAATCTTAATACGTTCACTTTAATATCTCTTTGTGTGTTTCTGTTTTGAGTGAGTGCGGTAACTGTAAAGGATTTTCGTTACAGTCAGTCAGTTCAGTTAAATGCAGGAACTTGCATTTCATCTAAGTTTAGACTTGGCCCACAACACATTTTACCATTCTGTTTTCTGAATATATTTTCAGTAAAGGAATATTGGCGTCCAAGGAATGGAAAGAGAAGTGTTGGTCGTCCGGCGGCGAGATGGGCAGACGATATTGTTGCCATTGCGGGAATATCCTGGATGAGGTTGGCACAGGAGCGTGGAGCTTGGCATAAGCAAAGAGAGGCCTATACCCAGCAGTGGGTGAAGTCGGGCTGTGGATAATGGATGATGAAAGGAATCTTATTATACGCTGTTACTGGGTTGTGCGGGTCAGAGAGGCAATCGATCTATTTAACATACTGGTATTCAGCTGCATCCGGTTAGACTGGAAGCCGGCCCGTACAAAGTTGGGAAAGGCGAGGCAGATAATGACTGAAGTGGAACAGTCAACGACTCATTAAATGATCATTTGCTTAGTCTTTTCCCAACTATGTAGGGGTCGGCTTCCAGTCTAACCGGATGCAGTTTGAATACCAGTATTTTACATGGAGCGACTGCCTATCTGACCTCGACAACTCAGTTATTACTGGGTAATATGATACCCCTTGCAAAGACTGGCTGTCAGACTTTTTGGGCCACTGACTACCTGTAACGACTTTCAAAATATCTACAAATGACAGCAAGCGTTGGTTGCCCAACGCTTGCTTCCTGAGGCACATAGGAATCTCGGTATAGTGTGTGGTCACCGATCCACAGACCAACCTAGGCAAGCACGGCTTAATCAAAAGATCGACCCGAGCGGTTGTTTTTATTTAGCCACGAGCTCCTGTTCCATTTCAGTGCTAGATTATGAAAGGAGTGGAATAACTCACCCCGGCGATTCTTTTCTCGTCATGCGTGAAGGGCACTTCTCTCTTGTCGCGCCGTCTCTGTGCGGGCATCGTGTGCTCTTCCTTGATCACGTCAAGCGCCTCTGGAAATAGACAGAGTAACAATTAGCCAGGAATAAAATAAAATGATAAAGGATAGCGAAATAAACAATTTACATTACACATTGTCAACTTTGCACTCTCAAAGCTAAATAAATAAATATCGCTGGATATTACACACAACGCCATCTAGTACACACTAACAATCGGTTTTAGTCAGTAAAAGTCTGATACTCCCTCCTGATCCGCCCAGAGGGCTAATTCACGTAATTTTATGACGCGCCGATGAAGTTGTAGTGCAGTTGCAGTCTAGTTCAAGTTCGAGTGATAAACGGTATTCTTGTAATCTTTGAACTGCGCGTAAGCTGCGCGTAAACTGCACGTCAACTGTATGACAACCAAACTGACTTATGGTGTGGCCATTTGAGAGAAAAAATATTACTCACTAAATAATCGAATAGAATCGATTACATTTCAATGAATATGACGTTATTAAAATAATACCCCAGTACAGATTTTAGTGCTTTTTCTTACTTAGTAGAATACCGATCATGTTGCGTTCCGAAGCACGCACTAAAGACGCGCAACAGTAGAATGCCGTTAATGCGCTCGCCATTTGATGATTTCCCATCCGAAAAAAAAGGCCTAGTTTGGAGGTTAGGATCAGTAGGCTCAATCAATTTTCTTGCACCTTTTTAACTACAAACATTTAAAACCAGACATAACCACTGTATTACGCAACTTTTCCAACGGGGTAGGCAGAAACTCAAAAACATCACCTGTAGTATCTGATTTCTCCATACATAATGAACTTGTGTGCTCTCCAAGATGGATGTGGTTATGCACTCGTTTAAATCAAATTAGCTAGTTGCCATGGTGCCCTTAATTGCTTTTATCCCAAGCCGGCTAGGTACCTAAGTTGTGTACGATAATTTTACGCAATACATGATCGCTTCGCAGAATTAAAAGTGCTTGTTTGTTTATTTTCCTATGACTCATGGTTCAATGGAATTCAAATTGCAAAATAAAACAATAGTTTTATTATTAACAATAGATTGCTGAAGAGAAATGGGAAAGATGAGGAAAATTGTCTCAAAATGTAGGCCACGTAGAGATTCCTCCTTTTTAAAGGCACGATGTTTAAAAAATTTGTATATTTTGGGCACGGTGCCTTATTTTTTCGACCCATGTTCCTTCGCTATAAAAATCTCCAATTGATGGTCTGAATCATCATCATTATTGCTCTTTTCCTGAATGTACGTACTGTTTAAGCCAGTGCAGTGGCCAGAACGCAGCATTGTTTTTTTGGAGAGGTTCACCTCGTCCTAAACAAAATGCCACACCAGTGACAGCTTGTGTTTCAACAACCTAGCCGAGTTGTCAGTTACACTGGCATTATGTCCAGCCATAAAAGATCAAAGGTTTAAAAGCGCATCTTGCTTCATAAGGAAGAAACGCGTAACTTAACCGAATAAACGTAGAAACTCGTAAATAGTGTTGCGTTAGTATTTATTTAGTAGTAGTACTAGTATGTAGGCCAGGCGGGTCACGTTCCAGCCGCGAGTTAACCAACGTTCACTTTCGATAGGCATGCCAGTAGGTACTGAGATGTTTCTGGATTTGGAGAAACGTGGTTTCTGGTAGACATGCTAGTTGGTACTGAGACGTTTCTGGATTTGGAGATTTAACGTGGTTTTTAGGTGGACGACTTATTGATAGTTTATGGAAGAGTAGGCTATGTAACCTCTCTATGAAAATAATTTTAAAAGATAATAAGAAATGTCGTATGAAAAAAGCAGTGCTTTTGTGCTATAAAACTTTTCCGATCCGGGAGCTCAAGAACTCTTGCTCTGCAATCGCGCTTACGATCACTTAACCAACGAGGCCCTTGTTCCTAGCAAGTACATAATATGTACATTATGTATATCACTGACCGAATTAATATTTGTAGGCATGTGCGTATAAAAATACTTAAAAAACCGCAAAATTCTCTTTCACAACAACAATACAGTTATATATATTAAACCACCGAAAAAATAGGTTCCCTATCTATTTGCATAAAATTTTAAGCCCTAACCCATGATCTGTCCACGAAGTAGAGACAATAGTTAAACAATGGCGTCTCGACCAAATTGGTCATTTTACAGATCATGATCTAATATAACTTGGCATACTTTTGTTACTCCTAATTATATTTTCGAATAACATTATTTAGGCATAACAGCTTACGCATATTTTTTTAAGCATAATTTCTTTAATCATAATAATGATTAAGCATAACATTCTTAGGCATACTTTTAATTACGCATAATTATATTAAAACATATTTTAACATATTTTGAAACATAATTTAAAGGCATAACAAAGAAGCATAATAATTAACTCCTAAAATGTTAGACATGCCATAATTGGATATACCAACTTATATCGACGATTGGAAAAAAAACATATCTCCTGAAGCAAGGTAATACATAACATATTTGTTTTGACCATAGTTGATTGTGAACATTATGTAGGTTTTTTCCCTGTAAGAAGCATGCTAACAAGCATACACCATGGATGCAGCAAGCATGCAGCATGCAAACATGTAAACAACCATACACCATACATGCAGCAAGCATGCAGCATGCAAACAAGCATACACCATGCATGCAGCAAGCATGCAAGCAAGCATGGAGTATGCAGCAGGCAAGGTTTCTGTCACGGCTCCGGCGCTGTGGGGCTTCGGCAGCTCAGGTCCCACGCGAGCTTATCGTCGCTGATGTGTTTTACGCTCACCAGCCTCAGCTGTGGCGGCGAGCATTAAAACCACCTGCTCCTCAGCTTGCGGGCCGCCTCACCCCTCCGCGCCTACGCGGGCTTAGATTACACTCTACGTTTTGCAGCGATTCGTTTCTGTCACTAAATTTTGTAGCACAACGTAATGAATTTTTAATTCAAAATATTTGCGTAAAAATACCTCAAATTTCATTCCGTTATTTCTAATAATCGTTTGCCTAAATACTATTATGCTAATAGTCATTATGCCTAGTAACATTATGCGAATTCAATTTATGCCAAAACAAATAAGCCTTCAAGATAATTATGGCAACATAAACTGAATGCCAAAAAAAAATTATGGCAAAGTATTAATATGGCAAAACAAATTATGCCAAAGTATATTAGGAAAAAGAACATTATGCAAAAAGAAGGGATCCCAAAAAAATACACCAGAAAAAATAATCGGACGAAGAAGAATTATATTAACATTAAGTAAAGCGAGTAAAGTAGGTAATCGACCAGCAAAGCAATCTATCACAAAGTCGCTTTTGCAATCGTTAACTGGTAACTTGAATACCTAATTAAAACCTCGTAAGGGAAACTGTGTATTACATGCTGTTCTTATAGCTATGTGAGTGATAAGTACTTATATTAAGTATCTAGCGTTGTTAACAAGTCTGATCTCAGCGGGTGGTCTGTGTTCTGTTTTCCTCATGCTCTTGAGTACCTGTTGCTGGACTAGGATAACATAAAGAGTAAGGAAGAGTTGTACCTACAGCAGGCCTAGCCAAGTTACAAACGTTTCACATCGATTCTCTTTCTACAATCGTAAACGCCTCGGCGTAAGCGATCGTAGAAAGCGCTAAATTGGTAGCCAAGTTGACACGTCTCAGTCTCAGTCGATCGCTCGTTCTCTAATGTCAGTAGAAAAAACCTACACTTTAGTCTATGGTGAGCGTTCCTATCAAAGAGTATAGCGATCAACGTTGTAGAAACGATAACATTCTATTCTATCATTTTGAACGATGTAAACTTGTCTAGGAATTTTCTATTAGTTTGTGTTGATCACGTGATTTAACGTTGAGATGATGTCTTTCTACTAGCGTTAACGATTGTAGATTGTCAACTTGGCTAAGCCTGCAGTACGCCCACGTTTCTCCAAAAGCCCATGTAATAGGGGGCGAGCCTATTGCCATCAACCGAGCACCAAACTAGACCCCGAGCGACTGATGCTGGCTGGCTGGCTGCTGGCTGATGGTTTTTAAAGTTTTTTATCTGTATGTTTTTTCCACTAATGTTTTGCTGGATGCAGATATGGCAGAATGGCAAGCGCAGTTCCGTTCAAGCGATGATTCAGGGAAGTCCATGAGAGTTCGTGACGTTTAAATGAGATGATTAAGTGATGGACACTGGACTCGTTTGTACATACACATTCATTATCATCTGCCTTATTTTTAAATTATTTTTTGTATTCTTTTCCTGTCTAACTGGAGAAAGCTGTTCCAGTATTTTACATGGAGCGACTGCCTGTCCGACCTCCATAATGTTGCATGCACATTATCTACTTTGAAGAATCTTATAATTTGTGACAGAAAATGCTCTATCTAGACCGTTCTAGAATGAGATTAAAATAGAGGAATAAAGTTTCTATGGAAGTTCGTCAACTATTACTATGAGAAATTCAATCGGGCACACCATATCCGATCTGATTCAAACCGGCCATCAAATACAAGATCTGCAGTAGCATAACCGGACAAATTAAATTATTAGATTGTATAAGCATAATAATCAGACAGTAATTGGCCTCCATATGAAACTCTAGTAAACCAATAATGATTGGTCAATTATGTGTGTAACAATATCCTGGCAAATCAAAGGAAACTCAATTACTAAGAGTTTCCTTCTTTACAGAAACTATTTTTTGTCGTTTTTGCTTCGGTTCAAGATTTTGAATTTCGATTCTCAAGTGAAGTAGATAGGTATAATATCATCACGCCTCTAATTTCTGAAGAGTTAGGCAGAAGTGTACCTAATAGTAGGTAGTATTAGTAGTACATTTCGCCAGTCCCAAAGTTCTTAAAATCCCATGTAATAGGGGGCGAGCCTACTGCCATCAACCGGGCGCAAATCCGGACTCCGTGGCTGCTACTGAGAAATCCCTCATAGAAAAACCTAATAACACTTTGCCCGACTCGGGAACCGAACCCAGGACCTCATGCTCAGCAGTCGTACTTGCGTCCACTAGACCAACGATGCAGCAGATAGTTTTTTATTTTTATTTAATACTCTAAGCAGATAAATTCAGAGGCTGGCTTAATGCCATAGGCCTTCTCCACCTGTCAACCTTATGTATGCCCGGTGGCTTTGATGTGTAGGCTTAATTAGTGTCACGAAGAGTGACAAACTAAGGTTAATGATGAAGGTTTAATTGATTTTGTTTAATTTGTTGTGAAATTTTAGGTTGACGAAATTATTTTTCTATCAATAACAAATTAAGTGGTTGGTCTTGAGTTACTTAAATAATACGCAACACTTAGGCAATTATTATAGTATATAATATGATACAGGGCTAACTACACTAAATAAATAACTTTAGTTTACTATAAAAATATAACGACAGTTTCTTCTCTTAACTGCATCGTAACTTAACTAAACACAGAGTAATGTACCATATTGCTTACCTAATAGCTAGTGTTTTGTGTAATTTCAGTGTGCAATTCTGAAAACTAATCACATAATGCAATTTAACAGGTACAAACTAGTTATTACAGCAAGTCATAGTATGTTGTGCATATCGTAAATCTTTGAGGTCAACTGCAAATAAAACATATTTAGAACGAAGTTAGAAAACGGGCGGTTCATCATCATCATCATCATCATTTCAGCCGAAAGACGTCCACTGCTGGACATAGGCCTCCCCCTGTTTCGCCACATTGGCCGGTCCCCTGCGACTCTCATCGCATCCAACGGGCGATTATAACAAACTTATAAGATAGATAAAACGCAAGAAATTTTAAAATATGGTAAAAAGAACAAACTCATTATGTATTACATAATCTGTGGAGTCGTAGTTCTTGCTTTAATTAATTAAAGGATAATGGGCAGAATTGGCCCAGCGTCCAATAGAGTTAAGATATATCAATGGATAGACCTCTTTAAGCAGAACTTCTCTCGATTCAGAGTCAGAGACGAGCTACAGAGCTCTAAATGTAAGTAAAATTAAATACTGTCATTTCGTCAATTAACTAACTTTAATTAATATAGTCCCTTTCAAACATAATCTAATAGCATCTAACTTAACTGAACTAAAATAAACTGAATAGTTTGCGCGAGAGACACTTCCAAAGTGGGTGGAAAAAAATGTGTGGACACACATTTTTTTCATTCTCTTATTTTAGAAGTTACAGGGGGACCTGTAACTTCTAAAATAAGAGAATAATAAAACTAAAACAAAATTTTGAAGTACATTACCATGTAAACTTCCACCGAAAACTGGTTTGAACGAGATCTAGTAAGTATTTTTTTAATACATCATAAATCGTAAACCGCAATTTACCTTTCATTTTACTTATCAATAACTTAATAATAAAAAATATATATTATTAAAACATCGATCAAAGTTACAACGAACTATAAGAACTTTTATATTATGTTACTTGCTGCTACGGAACCCTTCATGGGCGAGTCCGACTCGCACTTGGCTGCTTTTTTATAGTTAGTTTTGTCAAATTGTTACCTATTCAGTTTTTCCATCAGGAATTTCTCAGTAACAGGCACGGAGTCTGGATTTATAAATAAAATAAATAAATATCACCGGACGTTACACACAGCGCCATCTAGTGCCACACTAAGCAACGAGACTTGTGTCGTGGACACCAGATATTTGATATACTACACAGATACTTTTTGTTTGTATATACCATACTTATTATACATATAAACATCTATGACTCGGAAACAAATGTTCATGCTCATCACACAAACATTTGCTCCTACCGGGATTTGAACCCGGGACCCTAAGATCGTAAGGCAGCCTCACTACCGCTGCGCCATTCGGGTCGTCAAAGTTGAGTAGTTATACCCGGTTAATAGCAATAGGGTCGCCCCCTTTTACATGGCACTTCAGCATAACTGGCGAAATTTGGATGTACTATTAGGTACACCTCTGCCTAACCCCTCGGGGTTCCTGTATCTAACAAGCGTGATGTTATGGAAACGACGATATTATTTTTTCCTTATGTAAAATCTGACGCACTTATTGTTAGCAAAGCTTGCTTTATGGTGAAAGCGTCAGGCTAGCCCGCGAAATTCAAATTTTCTTACGTTTTTTGCAATCTGTAGACCCAGTGCTAGGTTGTAAATTGATTAAAATTTGAATGATTAGGAATGATTTTGACCTTGAAAAAGTCGTTCCTCGACTTTTATGAACTTGTAGGGTTGTATTGATGATTTTGATGATTATAATTCTGTAACTACATACGTCTTACAGTCGCGAACAATATTTTAATCAACATACAACCTAGCACTGGTCTACAAATTGCAAAAAACGTAAGAAAATTTGAATTTCGCGGGCTACCCTGGAACATCCACCTTAAGCTTATTTGGATTGCGCTAGATCTTCTAGTGATCACTACCCAAGGTCTAACACACCGGCTTAGTTTGGCACCACTTTATAAAGCAGTCATGTAAAGTTTAAAGGTCGGAAATGCAATAGAGCATCATGTAGTAACAGACTTATGTATAAAGACCTACAAAGTCATTAGCCTTTCTTACATAATGCCACATAAGATTCGCTATCGCTTTACCTGTAGTTGGTAAATAAACCACCTGTGTAGATTTTGTAAGGCCTGTGGCATTCACAAGTGTAATACTAACTGGTTTTAAGACATCATTTCAAAGAAAATGCTGAAGCTGGTTTTTCGCCAACTGTTGCGGAATTTAGCCGAGACTGAACATGGTGAAGGAAATGCCGTGTTTGCTGCAATCTTCGAAGGGGGCAAAGGTGTGCCTAATATGTTACAGATATGATTACGTCCTATGTAATGAGAGCACCCACTTAGCAAATCAAATCAAATCCAGACTCCCTGGCTGTTTCTGAGAAATTTCTGATAAAAAAACCCAATAAAACCTTGCCAACCTGGTAATCGAAGTAAAGACTTTCACTAACTTATGGGAGACACCAAACGAAGAACAAACTTTTGCAAGACATGTAAAAAAAACAAAGTTTATCTTTGTCCGCACTTGACCATTTCCAATCCATACTTATGCTATCATTTTGCTCTGCTTCCTGTTGTCTTTCATTCGTGCTTAAACGACTGAATGAAGATCGATGGAATTTGTCAAACAATGTTGACGTTTCAATTACTGCCCGTCGTGCACAACTAATTGCAACCTCCTGGACTTGAATGAGGTAAACGACAGAGCTGTCCAGGTTCCTACGAACTGGTCGGACAAAATCTGATTCATTGATTGAACAAGAAGAATTACTAACTGAGCTGATAAGTTATAGGATAATTCTTGTCTCGGTAGGACGTTCTTGAGTAATAATATTTGACACCAACACTAGCTATAAGCTAGTTTTACAATACATTGAGTAGATTTGCTATCACAAAATTGCATCAAGTTTGATGTACGTACGCGACGCCTTAAGACGATTACACTATCAACCTCGCTAATACGTGAGGAGTAACACCCAATTAACACAGCTGGCTCTACCCAACAATTGCACAGTTTCGCAAATGCACAATTCAGGGTACAGTCGAGTGCACATCGCATGTCCTGTGGTGCAGCAACCTGCAACTGCAAGACTGCAACTTATGCAACGTGACGCAATGAGTATATGGGTCAGTTGCTCATAGCGCATAGCGACGGTTTAGAATGTTGTTTGTTTGATGGGTCAGTTGCTCAGTTGAGTTATCAAAGGATCTTTGCGTTTGGAAATTGTTTTGTGGATGTTTTTGAACATTGTAGGCCACCAACACAATAAAAAAATGTGAAATATTGACTTTTTAAATTCTATAATGAAGTGCGTGATGAACTATTGCTTAGAAAATCTAACATGTTTTAATATAATATTTAAAGTAAAGTTGTGCGGACGTTTAGTCCTAGCAGATATTAATGGTGATTGAGATTCGGGGCTGTTGAAAAACTAATAAGACTGAACAGAATATTCGCTCTCCCAAAAACGTGAGCAAATACAGAATACATGGACGTATGCAATATTAAAATTAATTATATGTAAGTAGATGAAGGTCAAGCATAATATATTATGTAAATATTCGCATGTATTTAAATATTAATGTTCTCTTTCCGTGTTAAGCAAAATGCTTTAAATAATTTCTTCAATTGCTATCCTTAGAATCGTGCTGAAGATTACGAAGGAATTAAAGAGCAGGAAATCACAAGAAATTAAATTATAATAACCGTTTTTCCTCTTACAAATAAACGTTATATAAGCTAATGATGACAAAATTAAGAATAAGAAAAAAAACCGTTTAAATTCTGTTACGACATTATTTTTTTCAAAAACTGACCGGGTCTTTTGGGAAATGTTAATAACACAATATTAAGGGTGTATTACACAAGCTAATTATACGCTAATAACGCGAAGTAATGCGAAAATGTCTCTTGTGCCGTAACTCCGTAATGAGCTCTACACATCAAAGCCGACGCGCGACGACCGGCGGGCTAGTTGGCGGCTTTAAGTGGTGTTGCCGGGCAACTGAACGGGTATGCAAGTCGCCGACATGATGCCGATATATCGGCGGGTAGAACCGCGATCGCATATCGCTGTGTATAGTTTTTGTGTCCAACCGTAACACGTTATGATCTGGTTAAAAATCTTTGCCAGATCTGAAGCTTATTGAAACAGGCGTAACAGAATAAGCGCAATACCTCTTACGTGATGGTGATTCAGGTCATCAATTAGGACAACTTTCCCAGGGAACATAACGAAGTTGCGGCCGATAATAATTAGCTGAAACCGAAACTGTGGCTGAAACTGGCCTAAACTGAAACCGAACCGACGGTCGGTCACTTATATTTTTTATCATTAAGGCCCCGCGAGGCTTTGTTGATGGACTGTGTCGGCGGATCTTGTGCTTTGGTGTGTAGAGCCCTTTAGAAGTGTCCGGACGGCCATCGCACCATATTTGGTGGTCAATGTTTAAGCGTGATGTTGGTACTTGTATTTGACCTCAGATTCAGTTCACGAAAACTTGCGACATTACAGTTTCGTATGTATTGAATATTCATGTGATTTTATAATAAATATTTATAATATCCGCTCATAGATATATTACGTTTGTTAGGCAACGCAAATATATTTTCTAAATTGATCTAAAATTAAAATGTTAACAGTGATTTCGTACTGAGATTGGGATAAATTCGAACAAAAGTCTTACGCAAGCGGCGATTTGGACGAGATATTAAGTCAAAATATAAATAAATCTATGTAAAACACAGGAAATGCATGAATGTCACGTTCTGTATCAGTTGAAATAGATCTTGTTTGCTTACAAAGAAATGTAAAATACTATAGGGATAAATATGCATGTCTTTCGATACATGCAACAGAAAAAGTGCAATCTCATGTTTCAGTAACTTCATAAAGCAAGCGAAGATTAATTAAATTAGTTAGAACTGTGAGGCTTTATTTCTTCCCAAACTTCACGCTGCAAGTTCAACGGAAAGTTTCACCTATCTTTAAGTTTTTTTAAAGTAAGATATTAATCATCAGAGAATGTTTACTTAGAACCAGTTTTTTTCTGATACCTTCTTATTATATAAATCTCCTTCTCTTGAAGTCAACTAAAAGCATTACGCCAAGACCTACATTTACACCGAGTTTGACACTCATATACCAACAGCCACCAGTCGCTTGCAAGTCGATTATCCCGTCTATCCCTAGTAAACAGATATACCTACCTATTTAAATGTCTCGGTTCGCTTATGACTCAATAACCAAACCGGAACAATTCATCTCCTTGAAAACTATATATATTCATCTCAAAACCGCTCAATATTAGTTCAGCTGTTTTCAAAGACACGTCGCGCATCGGTGCAGACAATATGTCATAAAACTAGTGTTTATGTGCAAAGTAAGGCTATTTTTCGTTCAGAACAGAGACATGAGTCAGAAAATGATCTCAGCGAATACAGTTACTGGTTTCAACCTTCCTTATATGTGACTGGTGACGTACCTAGCACAAACAGTATCGTTGAGAAAATTGGCAGAAGCAGAAT
This sequence comes from Xestia rhomboidea, assembly GCA_963853795.1. Lineage (NCBI taxonomy): Eukaryota > Metazoa > Arthropoda > Insecta > Lepidoptera > Noctuidae > Xestia > Xestia rhomboidea. The sequence goes on from OY970761.1 coordinate 16,464,214, forward strand.
GAATCTTCGATTAAGTTATGATCTAAAATATTGGTTAAACAAGATATTTTGAAGTGCTTTGTGCTTTGTACTTATGGTTTTACTAGTATAATGATTCAAAGTCAAACTCGCAACGTTGTGAACTAAGTGTAAAATTTTGGTGTTATGTTAGATATATTAGTACTTTATGACTTTCATCCTTATTATCCTAAATTAGATCATAGATTCGATTCCTAAGATGCCCCGTGCCTCGCAAGGCACGTTAAGCTATTCGTAGATCTTAGACAGTTGTTTCGGGTAATCGGAAGAGCCCGGAAGTCTGATAATCAGAATTCAGTCTTTCGAAAGAGTTTTACGTTACTCAGTAACCCCGGTTGTAGAAGTCAGATAGGCAGTCGCTCCATGATAAAATCTGGTATAGGTACAGCTGCATCCGATTGGACTAAGAATTCGATCTATACATCGTTAGAAAAGGGTGGAGAAGATGATGATGACATATCAAGTACCTATAGTCCACGCGCGAGCTCCGAGGAATCGGTGGCTTGTTTTAAACATCGGTTCCACCTCAAGCACATAACACCCTCACAGAATGATTTCATAATTTAGTTCGCGCGGAGTACTAAATTATGAAACCATTCTATGAGGGCACTATGCACCCGAAATAAAACCACCGATGATTTAAACAAGCCACCGATTCCTCGGAGCTCGCGCGCGGACTATATGTCATGTGATGCGTATGTCAGTAACACAAAACATAACATGCATTTCATTGGTTTTACACCATAGTACCATGACGACTATTTCTATTGTTATAATGATGTCGGTTGGAACACGGTATTTGTATTGTGATGCTAATATTATTATTAACATCAGTGGCCAATGCTCACTAACATTAATATCTAGGTAAATACTTATACTGCAAAAAGCCAGTTCATTCGTAACGAAAGTTAGATTTAATTAAACTCTGAGCGGAGTGCTCAGAGTTTGATTAAATCTAGCTTTCGTTATTATATTTACAAGTTATTTGTCGATAAAAAAATCTGTTATACTTATATTTTGGGCCTTGAATCATGTACTGAATCCATGATAAAAGTTCATGTCACTATATTTCGATCCTGTGACTTAGACGAATCCTATAGTTGCATAATTGAAAATTGTTTAACTAACATTTCTAAACACATTTGCAATCATAACGTAAGTAGATTCTTTCTTCATAGCACTATTTACCTACTTAATTTTCACTGTTTTTCTACATCACTATGCATACTTACTTACATGACAATATGCATTGAGGACACTTCACTAATGCGGGTCTTACAGATTTCAACCATATACCGTTGTCGTAAGTTAACCTCATTTCTGTAAACGCCCTGATTTACTTAGTTAGTATAAACAATGGCAATTGTCGTTTAGTATTGGTGATGTTCAGGCTTCATTGCTTGAAGCTGAGGAATCAAGGTCGTGACTTGAGATGTTGAAATATAATATCAGCGTCAGTCTTTAGGATTTTTCAAGTCCGTGAGCATTGCTGTTGGTATGAAAGTCTAATCCAATAAGCCTGCAAAACCTTAGCTACACTGAAGTATATCTTACATCCTGTACAGTATTTCATTCAAAAGGAAATGTAGCAAGTTAGAAACTAGCAAGTGTTTCTGTTTGTCAAACAAAATGATCCATGACGGTGATAATGTGTAGATGGTGTTCATTTAAGCAATTAAATTAGCAATGCGATTGTTTTTGCGTGATTTATTTAAGTAGGTCGGTGTTTTGAACCATTTTTTCTGAGCTCGGTCACAGCTTGGTTGGTTACAAGACATGTTGCGTGGATAAAAACAAAAACTAAATATTTAAATTGCAAGACTAGCTAAAAATCTTCAGTTTCTGTATCCGTAAACACAGGAAGCAGCAAATCTATTAATTTAGACAGGTAGATACCTAAAATAATAGACTTTATTGTACATCTTCGTGCCTAGGCTTCTTCATAATAATATTGTACAGAGATAAATATCAAGGCTTTCAGCAAAACAGTTCCTTAAACCTGCATTATAATTTGATCTTGAAAATGTAGCCTTTAGAACGGATCTGATAATTCCTGATAAGGTCACTTGTGTATGAATTTATTTCGATCTATTTTGTGGCAAATGTTAATGTTTATTTTATGGATTGGTTCATCAAAATGTAGATCAGCACCAAAGAGTCGTTTTATTAATTTGATCAAAAAATTAATTTTAGTTCCGCAGTCATTACCTATAGGTAATCTTAATGATCTTTTTTTTTTTTTTTTTTTTGATTAAAGGGCTTTGTCGCTTAGCGACCACATCGCCCACTTAATCATCTTAAAATTCTTCTTCTTTATTAATGTCAAACATGCCATGTGTTATATATTATTATTATCTTTTCTACGATTATAAAGTATAACCTTTGAATTGGTCTCGAGTTCGAACCCAAGACATGCACGCACCTCTTATTTTTCGGATTGGTATTGATTAATTATCACTTGTTTCGTTAAGAAAAACATCGTGAGGGAATTCAGCATGCCTGAGAGCTAATTCTTGACAGCATCTAAAGCCAATTCAGAGGACCATGGGTGACATAAAAACTCTGATACCAGGTTAGGCACTAACCACACTATAAAGAAGAAGAGCTTTGAAATACAGCAGAAAAAAAGCTACCCCAGCAAAAAAAAAGAACTGAAAATGTCTGAAAATAACAAAACATTTTGAAGCTGCTTTTAGTGCTTCTTTCTAAAATATAACACGCCAAAGTAAAAAAAATGCAGACACTGAAACTCTAAAACCGAGGCCACATAATACAATGCACGGCTAGCATATCAGTTGTAAGAGCTAATTGAACCGAATCATTAGTAGGCAACTAGCGTACCAACTTGAACAAAAGTGCATTGAAATGGGTAGGTACTGAACACAGCATGAAACTAGAAAATTCTCTTTTTAAATATTTGTATTTCTATTTTGTTGCATCTCTGTATATGTACGGCGTTCTATAATCTACATTTGATTTCGGTAGGAAGGTAAGCTATTTATATTAAAAAGCCTAGAAACCTCTATCTGATGAACTTATGAATCTTAGAATAGAAGATAAACCTATCTTCTATTCTAAGATTCATAAGTTCATCACTAGACTTAAATAAAACAGATGACTCTTTTCAGAAGGTTGAAACTCTTGCATTGTTTTTCAGCATGGTTCATCTTACTTTCGTTTCGTTACCTTAAACTAAAATTGCAGGGATCAAACTGGCTTCAAATGAGCGTTGCATCCTACATGTCCGGAATAGCAACGCCAAACATTGTATCTGATTAGGTTAAAAAACTATTGGTTTACGCACTTATGAGATAACATCAGATAAATACTAGTGTAAATACGTAACAAGGCTTATAAAGTCGAGTAGGTACGTCTTGTTACGTATGGTGAGCGTTTACTTTCACTGCGCATGCGCCGACCTTGACAACGCGTGACCGCGACTGATCGAGTTTTGATACTAGTGCGATACAACGGGGCTTGGAAGTGAAGGAAGCATGAATGCTTGATATTTTATTTGATTATTGTGAATGTTAATGATTTGTGAAACTTACATGTCACAACTTCTGACAATATTTTTGTTAAAATCTTTCACTCTGAAACCGTAAACCCGCTTATATTTTGTGTTTTGATACTCTACACTACTGAATTGTTATTCGGTTAGGTTTAAATGAAGTATCTAATTGGACCGTAGATGCACAATGAAACAGTCTCTGCTCCCATGTAATGCACATAAAGCTTCCCGAAACTGTCAAATTTTCCCAACCTACCTTGAACGATAAAGCTGCTTTAGCGATAAAATTGAAAGTCATTATTAAATAAATTTGACAGATTGTAGTAATATAGTTGGTTGGTAACAGGTTGTTTGATGTGCTGAGTCTATACTGTACTGCCCACCTTTCCCGACCGACTGTTGTTCCAATATAACGTATGGATTTAGAATAAATTATACTTTATTATAAACCAAATGAAACGCAACTATTTCACAATATTGCTAATTGTATGGTTACAATGGCGGTTTTTTCGTTGATAAAGATTGACAAGTTCCAGAAATCCTTTGGATGGACTGTACGAACATAAAATATAAAGGGGGTAGTGCGTGGTGTACGGCTAATAATACACAAAAATAATAATAATATAAATCGTTTCCCAGCAATTTTTTGCGTAGAGTTACTCAGTTTGATAAGGGTCCGTTAACACCCCGTATATTCAGCTTATTATGCGTTCCATAACACCGATATAAACGCTGGTTCCATTAAAAACTAAAGATCAAAGGCTTATGCATACGTACATATGTATGTACGTAGCTATTCAGACATTGGTATTACGATCAGCAATCTTCCCCTTCACTCGAATTACGTTAAGGCTTTCAATAAATGTTGTTACGAGTGCAATTTGAATGCACAAGGTTTCTTTAAATTGTGAGAAAAAATACTTTTGATTCTAAAAGAGTATTAAACATGATTGCTCTATTGTAAAGTGTAGTATGAACAAAGACCTCAATTTATTAATCGTGCGTGTCGACCATTATCATCCGTGAATACACTTGAATTGATGATAATTCCTCTAGCAAACATTTTTTTTTTGTTAACATCTGTTCATCGAATCTGTCTCTTCCCTGCCATTAACCTATATCCATTTGCTGAGCCTTTCCCTAGGGTCGGCTTTCAGTCTATCCCGATGTAGCTGAATACCAGTATTTTACATGGAGCTACTTTAAGACTGACCTCCACAACTTAGTAACTAAGTAGCACTGAATCCATTAGACTTAACAAGACTGGATGTCTAACTATCGGGCTTGAGCTCGTCCAACCTAGTCCTTTCTGAGGCACAGCGTCGGAACAAGGGTCTCATTTTGTTATGTATGAATAGACTTCGGCAAGCGTTTTTTAACCATGAAGATTTTCCCGTGCTATGTTGCTTAGCCACGAGATATCATGCCAAAATGTAAAATCTGCACTTATAAGAACTCGAATTAATTTGGTTTCTATATTTTATTTAAAACATAGAAACCTTGAAGCAAAACGATGTATTCTCGTCTTATTAGTCTTAGTTTGAGAGATTTGCGATAAAACTAGTAATTACACATTTTATCTTCCCATTTCCCAGATATTTTCTTAACCTACTGAGTACTATCCGCATCTAGACGTTTTGTCTGAGTTTATTGGGGTTTATACTTTAATTGATGACAGAATAAGGTAATATTGTGTAGGCAGTATAAATCTGTCTAATAAAGCATCAATTAAAAATGTCTTACCTCTAAGTATGGAGAGTTTAATTTCGTCTTGGCAAAGAGTTATGACTCGTTCTATCTTCTGCGGCGCTGTGGGCGGGTTCCGGCATCTTGACTCCTAGAAATAAAAAAGAACAAGGAGTTAGTACACGGAACACACCGCTAAGATCGCAGAAATAATTGGGCTTCAAATTGACACTTTTATCCCATGATCTGTCCACGAAGTAGATATAATAGTTAATTAAACAATGGCGTCTCGACCAAATTGGTCATTTGACAGATCATGATTTATACTCATAACAGTGTCAATACGAATGTGTTGTGTTAGTATGGTTGCATCGACTCTTATTAGAAGTCGTGTTTCTTGACAAATATATTTATTTAGTCAGTGTGTTTCCAGCCACCCGTTGTTTCATTTGTCACCTACGTTCGCATATGAATCAGCCAATAAACCAATAAACTACACACATGGTGTAAACCACCTCATCACGAAGCCGTCAACTCAGCATTCTGCACATCAAACTAAGTAACTTTACGCAAAAATTATTGCTGGGAAACGATTTTTTTTTTGGGGTGAAAAAACCTTTTTTTTGGTAGAACTCAATGTATATGCACTCATAACATTGTGCTGATGGATGTATCAAATAGTACGGGGGATGTGGAGGTGATAAAGTAAAAATCTTACTTTTTAAAAACTTGTATTTAAAAAAAAAGTTGCCAAAAAGTCGGAACTTTGACGCCCAATATCTCTGTAACTAGAAGGTTCCCAGGTATGATGTAGAACAAAAAAAAGATCGCAATGATGAGGAGAACAAGTGCCTTTCGGCTTAGTTAAGAGGTGTTTTACACCCTTTATATCAGTTGGAAGTCAACATGCAATGAACACGATGATTGCATATTTACTCTACCGATTGCTTTGGTTAAAGCTTTATAAATAAAGTTTTAGTGGACTATAAAACACTGCAACTTTAAAGGATCATATCTAATGAACATATGTTTCTCTAACAAAACTAAACATTTAAACAAACTGACGAGAGGGAATCTTTATAAATGTACGTACCTACTCGGACCATACCTTTCTGCTAATCTAATTTTATTTATTTATTTTTTCGAGCCTAGATACACAAAAAAATAACATGTTCCTAATTAGATTTCCAAAAAGTATAGGTCAGATTTATTTAATTAAATAAACTCGTTAGGTTTTTAAATGTCACGTGTTCGTTATAAAGTTATTATAAAGATCGTAAATACGTATACATGTATGTATTTAAATCTCGACAAAAAATTTATTATAATTATAAACACCAAACACCAGGGGAGGCCTTTACTCAGCGCGGGCCTGTGGACGGTGAGCTATGGGCTAGCTTGCCGTCCGTCCGTCTCATGACGACAGGCCGTGTCGACGGCGCGTTCGTGTTCCACGCGCGCCTCAAAGAGAGTCAGCAATAGCGAAGGGGTCCGCAAGGGCCGAAGCCTGCCGGGGCTGCGGGACTATTCGTAAGAGATACCGTGGCCCCGGAACACAAAGGGCGATGAAGGAACATGGACGGGTTTTAGTCAGTAAAAGTCAGACACTCCCTCCTGCTCCACCAAGAGCGGGAGGAGTCATTTGATGATTTCCCATCCGAAAAAAAAAAGGCCTTTACTCAGGAGTACGGGCTGACTTAAAATATACCTACATAATATCACGCCCGTAATCCCTGACAGGTTAGGCAGAGGTGTAGTACACCCACATTTCGCCATTTATGTGGTTTAAGTCCCATGTAATAGGGGAGTCTTTTGCTCTCATTTTCATTTTCTCTAGACCAACGAGGCAATCACTTAAATAATTTAAAATGGGTAGTAATTAAACCGACTTCTATTTAGTAGCATTTTCTCCTCCAAAATACTACCTTTTCCTCTAAATGAAGTCAATCACCATCAATGTGCCTGTACCTAAAAGCACTATTCAACCACCATATACCATTGATGTAAGCTACTGTAATTACATCCCAGCATCTATAATTGTGACATAATAATATTTTCAAACAGTCATCATCATCATCAGCCTATTAATGTTCCCACTGCTGGGACACAGGCCTCCTCTCTATGGGAATGGGCTATAATCCACCACGCGGGCCCAGTGCGGATTGGTAAATTTCACATTATGTCTTCGATTTTTTTGGCTCTAAGACATGCTGGTTTCCTCACGATGTTTTCCTTTACCGTTTTCAGAGCAGCGGTGATGAAATAAATTACACAAAGTAATGCGCCTGCCTGGGTACGAACCCACGACTTACTGTTCGTAAGTCGGGGCCGCCACCACTGGGCCACCGCTGCTCCTCTAAAATAACTATATACAGGGTTATTTGTAAAACACCGACAACCTCTCAGGACTGAGTTACTAACATCATAATCAACAACTTTTGTTCTATGACTTTTAAAAATTCATCATATTTTAGTTCATCAAATTTTCATTAAAAAAAATAAAAATTTTACGCACCCTCGCCGCCCTGACCCCGCTCCCCTCACTATTGTACCATCACTTTCTTTTGCTTCGCATAGATTTCTTAACATTTAGAGCGTTCAATTTAAATATTTTTATTTTTGTACGAAAATTTGATGAACTAAAATATGATGATTTTTTAAAAGTCATAGAACAAAAGTTGTTGATTATGATGTTAGTAACACAGTCCTGAGAGGTTGTCGGTGTTTTACAAATAACCCTGTATAAATATGTCGCCAATAAAGTACTTCCATCGATATCGACGTGAAACAGTGCGACCACGGCTCTACCGTGACCATTTTTGTACCTCTATGCACTTCTTTTTTTTTTCGGATGGGAAATCATCAAATGACTCCTCCCGCTCTGGGCGGAGCAGGAGGGAGTGTCAGACTTTTACTGACTAAAACCCATCCATGTTCCTTCATCGCCCTTTGTGTTCCGGGGCCACGGTATCTCTTTCGAGTAGTCCCGCAGCCCCGGACCTCTATGCACTTCTGGATTTCAATTCGAATTATTTTCTTGTTTCGTTTTTTTCACGTAGTCGGATTATAGTTTTTTAATTTTTTTTTTTTTATAACTTAGCACGTCTAAATCTTAGTTGAGTATGACTAATTCATAACTCGTTGTATCATTTATTGATCATAAATGTACCTAAAATATCATCAAATAACTATAGCCACTGAATATAAGCAACAAAACCACGGTAGAGTTTTTGTTTGGGTAGAATAGACTCTTTTTTAGTGTTTAATTCTTTAATTCACCTAAAGTTCTAGGTTCATGGTAAACATCAATATTTTGTGGTAGGCGGAGTCGACGTAGCACATAATTTGTGGCTCGATTTATAATTTCCCGTTTAAAATTATAATAAATAGGAAGTCTCAACTTGTTAATAAATAGGAAGCGAGTACCTAACATGGCAGGGACTAGGTTATAAGGTATGTTACGTTGCAGAATACAATTAACACAACAAAGCACACGGATGCTACAAAATGTCATCACACGTGGAAACCGACTAAAGTTCTCAGTAAGACAACTTTACAACTTGTTACGTTAGTGCCAACATAAATAGACAACCAGATAATATTGCTAACTCTTGCAGTAAACTTTAGTACTATAGGGTATGTGGTCTATCTATAGTACGGTCTGTGTTGTTAAATGCGTAGGCATGGGAACTTGGCACTTTCACTTGCTACTACAATTGTGGCAGAAATCTTCGTGCCTCTATTGTTTCTAGGTACGATTTTGTATGGAAAATACGCATAAGTAGTGCCGTTTGATTTCTTTCTCGGGGTCTCCTCTTTGAGCTAACTGAAGCTTAATATTTTGTAACCGAAGAATTTTAATGTTATGATGACTTCACTGATCATTTTGAGAAACGGCCATTTAATTACGAAAATATACCTAGTAGTTATCAAAGAATTTGAAACTAAGAATAATAACCATCATAACTTAAGGTAAAAGAGAGTTAATTGCATTAAAACCATCAAACGGATTCAAATGCGTAAAGATCATCTACGTATAATATAAAGTTGGAACAAAGAAATTCTTGAAATGGTTTTGTTAAACTTTCACATTTTCTTTAGTAGAAAGCATGTTAAAAGGCTTTAGCACACATAAAATAATGTGGAAAATGTCTCTGGGACATTCAATCCAAGATTGTTTTATGAGGTCAAGATAAACGTAAGAGGAAATCTGGTGGTTTCCCTGCGTATGTCTAGGACCTATGATGTACTGTTCATTTGAAAGTGCATGGCTTTTCTTAGGACATTTCAGAAAAATCCAGTCTTAGTAAATTTCAATCATATTTACGCACAGTCGTGGTCTTTTCCGCCTCATCAGTTCATTTTTTTTTCACTGAAATCATGCGGAGGCGCCGAGCCACGCCCCCTTAAACTTTTGGGCCTATTAGGAAAGCGTCAACATTGGCGCGCAAAATAACAATTACTCTCGTTTAGCGTGCGTCGTCAGTGTGCTCGGCCGATCGGTATCTTTTCATTTATTATTTCTAAACAAAGTCAACAGGGCGGGGCTAGAGAGCGTTTCTATGTTGTAAGTTCAAGCAAAAACTAGCTTAGTGGTGATCAGGCGGGAGTGACCTCGATAGTACATGTCAGTGTGATCGCATTGATGAAATCCATAAATATTCGTTTCAGTTTTCATGACGTGAAAGCGGTTTCTTCATTTTCGGTCCTGCTGGGACCAACGGCTTAAACTTCTGGCTATCTTATGGCAAAAATTTTGGCACTGATACGAAAGATTAGACATGGTCAGTGCTCGTGCCACAAAGTAACGAAACAATCTGAGCTTTCATCCATTGTTGTAACAATCGATAGACAATAGATTTCACTAATCGGATATTGAATGACCGTTTGTTTAGCGGTGGTGTGTCAAGGACTTTTATGTGGGTGCACAAGTTTGGGAGGCGTGGGAGATGGAGGCATCGTGTTTCTAACCTTTTCTATCTTTAACTGTCCAGAGATTAGTCATTAATCGTTGATTTCCTAAAAAAACAAATTGTTCTGCCTAAACAAGTGATGTATTGGTAAGGTAATGATGATAATTGTGTGTGGCAAACGAGGAACAGTATCAATGTTAAGATAATAGCTGACAGGAGTAGGTAAGTCGAAGAATCAGAAAGATAAAATATAGTGTATATTTCAACTAAAAGAAACATGGGCCCAGAGCAGGCAGAAAAACAGTTCGATCTTTACGAAAGCCATTGTGACGGTTAAGTTCATTAGCACTAAAAGGCAACATGCAAACCGGAAAGTGAAGACCCAAATCAAAGCAAGAAGATCCTAATTCCACGTATTGATGCGGAATTCATTTGGTATCGTAGGTATTCATCAGTTTCATTAAGTTACGAGGAATCTTGCATCATTTAAGAGTAATGTAAGACAATATAATGAATGGCATTTGCTTTGACATTCAGAAATTATTAGAGTGGAATCTTCAGTGTCGGGTTTGTCAGTATAAAATATAATACCTTCGTCACACTGGAAGTTATCAATGTCACTTAGCAACTATTGGTGCATAAAGTTTGTTACTTATTGAACAAACAGCTATTAGTAATCAAATAATTTTGGATCACCTTAATAATACCAGCAGTACTCGGTTGATTGGTCTAATCGATCGACAGTTAATCGAACATTAAGTAGTTTGCTTTTTGTCAGATTATTAAATCGTCAAGTGTTTAGCTAATAATATAATAATCAAGCCAAACAGTCAATTAGAATTAAGCTAGCACATCACTGAGACCAGTTGAGAAAAAAATCAACAACGAACGGACTGATATAATCCAAAGAATCTATATTTAGAAAGAAGAGATCAAGTCAGAGGAAGAAGAGGAGATTGTTTTAAAAATACGTACAGATAGAGTAGAGGAAGACCAAAGAAACGATGGATGGACCGTGTGAAGGATGATATAGCTAAAAAGAGGTAACTGCATGAGATTACGAGTAATAGAGAAGTATGGAAGAAGAAGACATGCTGTGGCGACCCCAAATAAATTGGCATATGCAGGATAATGATAATGATGATGAGGTTGCAAACATTGGAATGTTTCCACATCTATTTTTAAACCCCAGTCAGTCCCTCGACCAGCCCGCAAAGAATATGAAGTTGACCTTAACCGAAGCATTAATAGATATGGTAATACTTATTACCAAAGCATGTCGACAAATCCATATCGGCTAACAGTAATTTCGAAAGAAATGTCATTCGGTATTGCAAAAATCTTTTCGTAAACTTAAACTCTTAAATTAAAAGTTACTCCATAAAGTAAGAGCATAGTTAAATTTAGATTAGTCTGCAAATGAGATATTTTGACATGATTGTTAGTGAAGGTTCTAGCACAGTCTAGGACGTTGTTCGTTTCATAAACATTTACATCATATGTCATAAATCATTGTGGACACATAGTGAACATTAGAATATTGTGCCAAGCGTGAGAATGCGGTTAAGAATGGATACAGATCTTAGTCAAAACTTTAATGCTTTTTGTGAGAAATGTGCCTATAGTTTGTAAAGAATTTGATTAACATCTCAGATGTAGATATGTTATGTGTCCTCTAAAAATGCAATAAACAATAGAAAAAGCTGTATTAGGTAATTCAGCCTATAGGTAATGTTCCCACTGCTGGGACACCGGCCTCCTCTCTATGAGAATTAAGTGGACCATAATCCGCCACAGGGCCACATTGCGGGTTTGTAAATGTCACATGTCTTCGATTTGTTTAATCTGAGACATGCTGGTTTTCACAGTATTGAGTAGGTACAGTTGCCAAGGAAAAAATACACAAATTAGCACGCTTGCCTAGGCTCGAGCTCACGGCCTAAAACTCGTAAATTGTCGTCGTTACCACTGAATCATCACTACTCTCAAGGCTTTGTAAGTCAAACATTAATATGTAAAAAAAACAATTACTAAAACAGAAACCCTAAATCATGCAAGACAAAAAACCTCCCAAACGGCCAACATTTTCATACGAAAGTCTGGTTTGTGTCACGTGACGACGTAAAATGCGCCCAACTATGTATGAAACCGAATTTACGCGACTCACATAATTACGCTCGTTTGGCCTCACCCTTAAATACCTTCTAATGTTAAGCTGAACACATGACCTCACGAAGCCAAACTTAATAAAAAAATATATTCAAGGTGTCCGCGTCAGACACAACATGTAGGCGAAAATGACGATGTGAAATCATAAGACATAGACGGTTAGGTACTGGTTCAATCTGAGCCTGCCCTTATAAGACTGGCTGTAGAAAGTTTTCATTTCATGAGGTTTTATGCTCACAAATAACGGGTGTATTTAGCTAAATTACTATAATGTGCAACCGGTGTCCACGCGAACATGATGTTCTGTGATTTGCATGATTGATTTGATACAGCTACTTTCATATCGTACGTAACATCACGCTCGTAATCCCCGAAGAGTTAGGCAGAAGTGTTTCTAATAGTACCTACACACACATTTTGCAGTAATGTTTAAGTCAACTTTGCCCGACCCGGGAATCGAACTCAGGACCTCCTGCTCAGCAGTCGCACTTCCAACCACTAGCTAGACCAACGAGGCAGAACAGAATACATAATTATATTGAACGTAATGTAAGACTAGACGGCTTATCTAAATATATTATAGACCCCGAGTTTTAGCAATTGTATTAAAAATGGGGACAGAGATTACGCATGGTCTGACACGAGCCATTGAGCACCATAGGATTATTTCACCATGTAACCTCATCGTTCGAAGATAGCATTACTTCATTATAACTTAATTATTTAACTACTAACTTCTGCCAGCGGCTTCGCCCGCGTGAAGTTTGATAACTGTCCCATGGGATCTTACTACAGGTATAAAAAGTATGTGTTATTCAAGGTAATAAAAAAAACATTCATCATTTCATCATTTTTTCAATTTTTTTTTTTGTCATTTATATAATTTCATCCAAATCCGTTCGGTAGTTTTTGCGTGAAAGAGTAACAAACATCCATACATCCATACTCAGAAACTTTCGCATTTATAATATTAGTAGGAAGTAGGATTTTATTTATTTATTCTTTATTTATTTAACACTTAAAACACAAAGTACAGAGGCGGCTTTTTCAGTTATCATGTCAAAAAAATATATCATAATTCATTATCCTGCCCTTATCTCAAATTATTTGGGATCATCGCAGCAAGTATTCTCAATAGCCACCGCTTTTCTGGCAAAATAAAATACATTAACGAAGAAAATCTGCCTGTCTCCAGAAACTGATCATCTAGTTCCCTCTGCATCTGCGTTAGGCAACAAACACATCAACCTTCATGTCATTTAAGTATCATGTCATAAAAACTGTCAACCACCTAAATGATTAACACATTGACAACTGAATTAATTAACCATCAAGTATATCCATATCAGTCCTGCCTCCTCATTGCCCAACTCCGTACAGCTATGCAGTGTGCTGATGCAAGAGACTAGACTCTTAGTCTTAGCCAATAGGTCCAACTTGAGACCAATTGGCGTCGCCGGCGCAGCTCTAACCTGAACGACTACTTATGTAACTGGCGGAACATCGATGCAAATGGTATTATCAAACTTGACAAACAATCAAGTTTGATAATACCATTTGCATGCTTGCATTGCATATTGGTCTGAGAATATGAATTCTTATGTTGTTGTAAATTTTATTATTGAATTGTGAGTTAAGTTTTATATCACAGAGATAAAATAAAACACTCTTAACATTCCACCATCGTATTGCACGCTTGTCGTAGTTGTCTTAAGACTGCAATAATGATGATTAAATAAATAACTATACTTACTTGTAAATAAGTGTTTGCTGATTTAATTTGTCATTGGATATCTTGGATTTTTTTCATGACAAGTGGTAGTATGTGTAGGAAACCTGGTCTACCAGCACCTACCTATATCTGTTCATACTGACCAATTTTTAAACCTGTTTTAGAGAACCCCTGACTCTCTGGGTGGAAAGATGATTCTTCTAATATTTTGTTATTTGAAATACTTGGTGGAATCAGACGGCTACTTGATCGTCGAGTCTGCCACCACTGGTGGAGGATTCTACTAATTTAAGTGTCATCTGCCACCAGTAGTGGCAGAATTCGGGGCAAATGCGACTCCACCGATGCGACAAATAGTTGCAACTGCCACCAGTGGTGGCGGACCGGTGGTGGTAGACGGGATTAAAGGCTCGTAAGACACCTCCATTCTCATTTGAACACTATCTATCGAAGTCATTTCAGTTTCACAAATTCCTCAGGATATTAGAAATATAATAATATGCTGTCCTCATCGCTAATGCAGTTACTGTGTGCAACGTGCATGATCGAAACATTGTCTGTTGCAACATTATCCGTGACGGTCGATAGTGCAGCATTAAGTAAGATCGTTAACTTGTACTGAACTCAAGGTGAAGTAAGGATAGCTTATTAGGGCAGATGACAAAAAAAATCTAATTAGTCCGCCAGATACTTTTCCAAAAAATATTGGACACAGATTTTTTCTTTTTTCTCGTAAACAAAAAATGAAGGCGATACAGTGCGTCGAAAACTCGTGTGACGTCACATTTGAGTACATTTTTTTACTCAAATGTTACGTCACAAGCCCCCACTCATGATTTTTGACACGTTTTATTTACTCCTTTTTTTATTAATTTGATCAAACAGAAAAGACGTATCCAATATTTTTCGATAATCTAACTGACGGACTAAACAGAATCGTATTTTTTTTAGCCAGTCATCATCCCTATTGTTTTCGAATTTATTTATCAACTAGCTTTGCCCGCGGCTTTAGAATTTGACAATTAATTAGGGTTGCGCTCTGCTTGTAATAATATATCATTCAATCATGATTCTAAAGGCACGTGGCGCTATCTATTATCATAAGAACGTTATTGTTGTTTACCTCGGGAACAGTACTTTTTTTTCGGGATGAAAGGTACCTACTCGATGTCCGTTTACACCGGTTCACTGGTTTAGGCGTGAATAGGTTATAAACAAACAAACAAACTTACTTTCTCATCACTACATAGTACAAAACAAAGTCGCTTTCTCTGTCCCTATATCCCTATGTATGCTTAAATCTTTAAAACTACGTAACGGATTTTGATGCGGGTTTTTTTAATAGATAAGAGTGATTCAAGAGGAAGGTTTTAGTATATAATTTGCGGGCGGGCGAAGCCGCGGGGATCAGCTAGTTTATAATATAAGTTAAGAAGTTAGGATTAGCAAGTTAGGATTCGAAAATTAGGATTAGGAAATTAGGATAGCATTTACCTGTGAGTGTGCCTACATGAAATTAGGATATGCCCGCAGGCTTTTCATACAGGTGTGAAAAGTTTTCAGACAGACAGACAAACTTTCGCATATTTGTATATTGCCGATATTGTTGCAGTCTAATTCCGGTATTTATAGTAGGTAGTTATATTCCCGTAAAAAGACTTCAAAGCTTCGTTTCTAAAGTTTTAGTTAGATTCATGACTTAACAAATTGATGACACACGGTCAAAAAATTACAACCAACAACCATTGCTACAGAAATAATTTTGATCTTGAAGAATTTAATGGACGCAGTCAGAACATGCATGAGAATATTTGAAGAATTATCTCATGCAAGATAACATTTTGGTGTAAATTCTCTAACAAAAGGCGTATGTGAATCAGTCACCTCGGCCCGAGTGGGTGCGGCCTCGCTACGTAGACTATCTGCTCGCTTTATAAGGCATTGTGTGGGCTTCAATGACGGACTTACAAGACCTTTTTAAACCTTATACTACTCATATACAGTATTTGAATAAGATTTGATGTTAGCTTCACTAGAGTTAAAAAAAATTGCAAAGTAAAAACTCGTTTTATGAACAAATGATGATGAAGAAGCAAATCTTGGTAAAATTGGATTATTTTAAATACTCTAGAGCAAGTGAAGAACAACGGCTAATAGAAAATTCAGTCAGTCTAAAATAAAAAGACGTACTGTGATGATCCCAACCCATGGATAATAACAAGAAAATTGAATGAATGAATGAAACGAATCCAGACGTTCTAGAACTCGTTTACCCTTATACATTTCGATTCATACTACTTACCTACATTATTGTTATAGCCGTCACCATTCCCTGCTATCATAAGGAATGACAGTTGATTGACCCTAGACATCGACAACCTTTTCAGTACCAAGATACCTTATTGGTCTTGGTTTGTTTGACGTTGATCGATAGGTGAACCTACTGATCGTATTCTAGCAAGCAGATTCATTGTCTGACCTTACAGCTGACACTATTATAAAATATAACATACTAGGTACACATAATCATCTGCCTAGCCTTTTCTTAACTATGTTGGGGTCAGCTTCCAGTCTAACCGGATGCAGCTGAATACCAGTATTTTATATGGAGCCACTACCTAGATAGGTAGTGGCTTAGGTAGTGGTAGGTCCTCTATAACCCAACTACTTAGTCCTGGGTAATGCCTCGTAATGCGATACCCCTTGGTAAGACGTAAGACTGGTTGTCAGACTTTCCGGCCACACCTGTAACGATGTCAAAGATCTACAAATGACAGCTGGAATCAACGGGTTAACGTTGGGTTTACTGAGTACTAATGTTACTGGGTAAATCTATTATTGAGTCAGTTATCAGGATCATCAGCAACTAGATCAATTTTATTTCTCCTTTTAACTTATATATTTAACAAGAAGGATCGCCTTTATGATCTGTCTTCTTTTAATCAGAATCAGCAAAGAATTGAGCCATCGTGAAACACCATTTGTATAATTTAATCATTTCAATCACCATGAAATATCAAATCGATTTGACTGACGTAAAAGCGATATTTTAATCGATTAACGGTGTCTTAACCAATCAATTTGCTATTATTGTTTTAAGTTTGATTCCAATCCTCTTAATTGGAAGACGGTTTGTAGATTATTTATTGGAAACAGGTAGGAAGGTAATACTCAATTCAGGATCTGTAAAATGGACCCATATTTAAATTAAAACTATTTGACCATACGAGACAGAATACGTATACAGTGACAAATATAGAGTGAAAACATGAATTGGTTTAGCGTATTGGTGAAAAACCGTTACAAAATATACATATTTTTTATGTTCTACAGAAGGAAATACATCGGCCAACACACTTTAATTTGTTCATTGTTTACTTGGTGGTATACGACAGAAACTGCTAGACTTAAAAGATTCAATTCTAAGCCAGGTCATACATATTTACATCAAACACCATTATCACAATTTCCTTTAATAAAATGCTTTATTAATAACCTGGAAATTATTGTCAATGGAAATAAAACTACATTTAATTCTCGACAGTCGTCTTGTTATGTCAGAGATGTCAAACCTTCGGTCTTCGTCAGAGAAATTATTAGATACGATTTATTATAACGTATCATTGACGTAATTTAAATAGAACTATAAATTATTAGAGTAAAGGATATGATAAACTTATGTTTTTTTTTTTTTTTTTAGGATGGGAAATCATCAAATGACTTCTCCCGCTCTGGGCGGAGCAGGAGGGAGTGTCAGACTTTTACTGACTAAAACCCATCCATGTTCCTTCCTCGCCCTTTGTGTTCCGGGGCCACGGTATCTCTTTCGAATAGTCCCGCAGCCCCGGCAGGCTTCGGCCCTTGCGGACCCCTTCACAGTTGCTGACTCTCTTTGAGGCGCGCGTGGAACATGAACGCGCCGTCGACACGGCAAACTTATGTATCACGCAGAAATACATCAGCATTTTCCCATATTCAGGTAGAAAAAAGCTCCATTACTGAGTTTCTATGCCGATGATGATGAATCTACGTAACGTAATTTAAGTAAAGTTTCCCTGCCTAGGAATTGACATACATTTATTTGTCAAGATATTTTGTTAGGTAACTCCAGATTACACTAAAAGAAGGCAGTCTACAAGAATAACTTAGATTAGTTTTGATTGATGCTTAAGTGCTCGGGATAAGGCTCAGATTTGATTGATGACTCCAATCCTAGGAGGAAAAATATTTTTATCTGTTTTGTTAAACACATTTGCACATCTTGATGTAGTAATCTTTGTAACAAGTTACCTAGGTTGTGGTGTAAAGTAATTGATTCGTAGCTCGGTTAGCGTGGACTACCATTTACCACGGTTGTAAGGAGGCCACAGCCGGCATTGGAGCAACATCGTTGTGTAATCGTACGTCGAACTTTTTACAGGGAAATCTCTCAATCTGTGTCTATAGTTATCTCGGTGAAATGTGTTCAAAAAATCTTTGCCACGTAATTAAAGTTATTTTATTGCAATTCAGACCTATAGTTCTCGTTATTCCAGTTTGTGTATGTTAAAGGGACATTACCAAAGACATTAAAACATACAATAGGTGGGACAACACTAAGAAAGTCGTATTAATGTACTTGCAATAGCCAACTGGTCGCTGTCGGCGGAATGTGTCAAACTTAGTGTGTCCATTTTGCTTTATTATTTATAGCATTTTTTTTTTTTTTTCGAAATGTCATCTCGCATTTCAACCAGAGAGGTTGTCGTCTGCTTAACCGGACTTTCCTGTGGGTGCCTTAAGTGTAAGCCCTCCAGCCAGGGCAAAAAACTTACAAACTAAGCGACTACACGCTAAGGGCACCCCCTGCGGGGTACGGGCCTCGGCTTAGGGCGTCGCTGGGAGAGGACAGCAAGGGGACAGGCTGGATCGGAGTGGATTTATAGCATATAAGCATACTGAAACATGCAATTACATTTCTCCTGTTTTTCTATAATATTCCTATGGTAAGTATATAAAATCTCTTTGGACATGATTTATCGGAGTGCGTAAATAAAGTTTTTATTGATGCTTCGTTTTAATTATAAAAAATCCTTCATTCTTGCAACACTAACGGGAAGTGAACGATGTTATTGGTATTCGAAATCATATGTGCCAATATAACTTTATTGATTATTAAATTGAAATCACAGCGGTCTAAATTTAACTTTTATTAGTTTACGAAATGCAGTGAAGTTTATCATATCAAGAAACGCAGACTGCACAATTTCGTAAACTTCATAAATAATATTGATAAAACAACGATTAAAACTTACCGTATGAAAGAGCAGACATTGTAATACCTCATTTTGTTTGGAATGTCTAGTTTGAACCTGATAAGATCAGCTATTTACAAATGAAAAAATTCATAATGTTATTTTTTTCAGTGAGATTACATTTTATAATCCGTTTCGTGAATTACTGAAGCACGTTTTTACTAACCCACCGTAACCAAGAAAGTCTAAACACAACCATTGCCGAAATTATCGTAACCGGTTAATCCGTTTCTTTGTGAAAGCATATCAAAATCCATTACTTTCTTACAATGGTATCTATAACAACATAGATTGTTTCTTTAGAATATTACCTTTCTCAAGGTGCATCCACACACCCAAGTAACATTTGTGGAGCAACATTTTGCAAATGATAACACTAAGTAATTTTATATAACTTTTGCGGCTTTTCCGCTCCGTTGTTGGTTACTGTGGCTTCTCAAACATCCTCCAGCTGACTATATTGATGCTGCGGGCTATTAACTACCATGGTATTTGATAGCCCGCAGCCTAGTAGTTGGTTCAGCGCAGCCGTCAGGCCGCTGGAGGTACAACTTAGTCCGATGGAGGTATTCTGAAGAAGCACAGTGTGACTGTGGAACTTCAGAAACGATGTCACACCTACTGTGCTGCTCTTTGTGCAACTACACCTGCACCTGGATCTATCCGAAGCCACGTATAACCCCTTTGAAGAGGCAGACTTCTGTCCGAACCTAATCTAAAAGAAACATCGACAAGACGAAGTACCTAGAAAACTTTCAAACATTTCTCCACAAAAAATAATTTCAGTATAGATGCACCTTAACTCATTACCTACATTTCTAATTGCTTTGCTTTCGGAATGGCAGCCATAATTAGCATATGCCATAACGCTGGTGCGTTGACTGAGCACTTTCACCTTGCTGCATTCGCACGCACCAATAGGCATGACGACAGTATCAAAAAATTGCAAATCTATTTAGTCCGTCAGTTAGAAGTATTGGCAATTAATGGACACGTATTTTTTGTTTTTGTAAATCAATGAATATTGACAAAAGATAAAACGCATCAAAACTCGGGAGTGGGGGCTCGTGACGTCAGAACTAGCTTAAATTTTACCTAGGCGTGACGTATTGAGAATATTAAAAGCGTCATATCTTCGTCAATTTTGGTTTACGTAACAAAAGAAAAAACACGGGTCAAATATTTTTTGATAATCGAACTGACGGACTAATTAGATTTTTTTGTCGTCTCGCCTATTGTTGACGACACCTGCTATTGGTAACGTTTGCGTACAAGTTGCTTTAGGCGTGTTTCCCTCAGTTTCATTGTTAATTAAACGGGTCTTTGAATTTATGAATATTATGAATATCTGATTCAATGTTTAGTAGGTAATAGGTACGTTTGTTTGAATACATCTCTCATCTCGCAGAAAAAAAAATAACACGTGTCGACCTGTGAAGTTTTTTTTTGTTTTGTGAATTGCTTTTCTGCCATGTAACTAGTAAGTATACAATGTATGTTATTGTATTAATGGTTATGTATATATATATACATGTATATGGTTATGTCTGAGTACAATGCTGTACAGACCCTTTATCTTCATCTGCTTATCCTCTTCCCAACTATGTTGGGGTCTCCAGTCTTACCGGATGCAGCTGAATACCAGTATTTTACATGGAGCTATTGCCTATCTGACCTCCACAACCCAGTCAGTACTGGATAATACGAAGCCCCCTGGTAAGTAACGACTGTCAAAGATTTACAAATGACAGCCAGGACCAACGGCTTAACGTGCTTTCCAAGGTAAGGAGGAAACTCGGTATGTAATGGGCTTAACCTGAAAATCAACCCGAGCGGCTATTACTTTTTAGCCACGAGATCCTCCACTTTGTACAGATCCTTTAATAGAACTTAATTGTAAAACTAATGAGGTCTAGCCCATTCAAGGTATATGCTAGGTACGTTTTACCTACCTGTGTCTTTGAATATGTATCGTGTATGAATCACTGTTTTTGCAATTACCATGTTTAACGTCCTTCAATCTATGTACTAAGATTGGATGACCAGCTCCAACGTCAATCTATTTCACGAGCAAAAATTACACTTTTTAATTCCACATGTATTTGGAGTTAGAAATAATTCAGATAAGTTATTATACATAGGCGCCATATCATAATGATTTGTAGACAGTAAAAAATAAAGGTCATAGGTATATACCTACCTTTTTTTTCCGACCGCCTTCTTATATAAGAAGGCGGTCACTAAAAGTAGATCTATAATAAACAAGGCAAAAAACTATGGAATTAAATTAAAGTTCCTATAGATAATAAAATGTGGCTTGTAATAATACGGTGTCCACCAGAATGACAAGTTACATTCAATACTCAAGGCCGACCTAGTAACTAGAGCAGCTTTATATGTGCCAAGATAAGGTCATGCAATGTATTTAATAAAAAGATTATTATTTTATTTAGAGACGGATTAAAACCTCCTTTGACATTATCATAAACTAATTAGAAAGCAAGCATAAAGATCAGGTCGTTTCCTAAAACATTATGCTGGGTTTTTACGAGGTTTTCAATGGGCTTACAATGGCGAGTGAGAATTTTTGCAAACTTCAACCTGTACTGAAACTGAAGTAATGCCGCCTGGACTCGAGTATCAATAATGGGAAACACACTTATCCCATACAATTTAAGGTTTACTTTAAAGTGATCGGAATCGTTTGCATTAAAAAATTCACACTAGGCCCACAGGTAGGTAGAACAAGACTTGTTTTGTTAAATTCGAGTGGGATGTTACGTAATTTTGAGCTTGACTAAAGACACATAATTCGAATCCATTTAAACTAGCAAACCACCAACTTGAAAGATTTATTATAAAATGCATCGAAAGTGTACACATTATTCAATGTCTACAATTATTAAGCCTATTTCCTGCATTTGTTTCCTATAATTAGATTAATTACTGGCAATTAATAATAACAGTAAAATCTTGTACATACACAATAAACGATTTAATTTACGTATAGTTACATTCGACTATTCTCATTGATAGAACATTGATTGCAGTCTTTACTAAACTGTCAATGTACTTACGTCAAACCCACACCATTATTGGTCATTGTTTGCAAGGGTTATAAAAATTGTAAATTGAATTGTAAATAATTTTTTGTAGGTACTTACAGAATCTGCTGATATAGCGCTATCACTCAATGAAATACCGAAAACGCAGAGGCAACACAGGAGTCCACCGATTTTGCGAACCATTTTGCACAAACACTACTTTTTTATTTTTATAAACAAAAATATTTAAATGTATCAGCGGCCAAAAATGTCGCTTTGTAAAAAAAAAGGAATTTAGAATGCGAGCTTTTGTCTTAGTTCGAAATTCAAAATGTTTTTTTTTAATCAGTGTTTACGACGTGCGGCGAAAGGTGCGCAGCCGGTCGCGGTATGGAACGTTACTCGCGAATGTGACGATTTTTGAAAGGCCCGCGTAGGAGGGTTTCGCGCCGATTTCTGCTTGCGTTCCGTTTCATTCAAGCTGATAATAATATGATGTAAGGGCCAGACATGTCGTCATTGTATTTGTTCTTGGGTAGGTAGTTTAAAGCAGTTCTCAACATAAAATGGATTTTGCAAGATTGCATGATGTGGTCGTAATTACCGACTGATTTAAAAATTACCTACTTGAAGGTATTTCTCCTAATTGAAAAAAGTTAAAGAAGACTATTTCACAGTCACAGTCTAGTCTTTTTTATTCTTCCTAATAAAAAAGTAATTTCATCGAAGATATCAAGCTAATACCATTTCATAGGGGCAATAATGTATTTAATCAATAAAAACAAGCAACAACCGTTATCAGTCAAAAATTATCTAAACATTACCGTACACATCGTAAGTCCGATTACAGTAATTTTATTATGGGAGAAAAATTGATTAAGTTAGAATATTTGCGTAACGTAATTGATGTTAGTATAACAAGCATGTAATTTACCGCTTCTTTTTTAAAAAAAAAACTCTTTTGTTTTTTTTACGCCTGGCAGCTACGCATTTGCGTGTGTTCGGTACTGTTTTATTTTTAATCTATGTTTTGTTTAATTTCATTGGACGGAACGTGTCTTTGACTTTTGTAAATATTTCTTTAATAATAATGAAAACACAACAAAAAAACTTGATTTTTGCGCCTGCGCTTAGTTGGACTCCACTATTCCATGTGAGCAAAAATTATTAATAACTTTTGTCTAGGCGTCTGCGATTCAGAGCAAATTGATAAATAAGTGATTAGCTGTTTTTCTAATTGATTGCTATATTTTTTGCCTAGGCAGAGGATGATCTAAGTTTTTACGTTGGTAAGTACATAATTTTATTTCTGGGAATGTTAAAAAACGCGAGTGAAATTGTAGAAACCTCACTTGTCATATTCTCGACTGTCAAGCATGAGATCTCATAACATGCTGAAAGGGTTTGGGAGATTTTTGTATGAAGCCTGGCCTGTCTAACTTCTGCCATGTTATTTTATTTAAAAAATAGCAGCCACTCATAAAACCTACATTGTGGCTAATCAAATCTAAGTTATAGTCCATTTATTGATAGCCCATCAGCCCATCAGTGAATGGACTTTAACTTTGATAGCTCAAAATTTTCTCGGAAACGTGACACTTTAAAACATTTTGTCTCATACAAAACTTGTTTGAATTGATATCAGCTACTGATTTTTATGCGTGGCAAATCAAATCAAAGTTGTGCTGAAGATGCATTGTCAGTGAATGAACTTTAACTTTGATAGCTCATAAATCTCGGTAATGGTACATTATGATATAAGTGCGGTAAGTTGAAAATTACAGCCGAGGCGATATTCCTAGCCCGAGCCGTAGGCGAGGGCGATAAAAAAGCTGAGGCTGTAATTATCAAAGCGCACGTATGTCATACGACGTTTTATAACATATTTGCTAGGAAATAATCACAAATAAATAAAACAAATAAAAACAATATAGCGAAAAGAAAAAGCGCGCGGAATATTTTTTACTTGTTCACAAATTAGTGAGGCGCGCGCATCAGCGATTTTTTTTAAGGCAAAGGCACAAAAAAACAGCCAGTATTACTAATAAAGTAAATTAATATTTTTGTGTTTTTTTACAGATAAATTGGTTGTAATTTATCGTCAAAATTAATTAAATTAAAGAATTCAATGTTTATTTATTATATTTCATCTCCCAAAGTTAATTTTATTCATAATGTGTTGACCACTTTTCTGACATAAAAACTCTTTGCTAAGATTTAAAAAAGTATAAACCGTGCATTTTACTTTACAGCACAAGTATGTAATGAGATAAGTACAGTCGTGGTCTTTTTGATTTTGATTTGATCAGTTAAAAAATTTTTCGCTTAACTCATGCGGAGGCGCCGAGCCACTCCACCTTAAACTTTAGGCCTATTAGGAAAGCGTCAACTTTGGCGCGCAAAATACCAATAACTCTCGTTTGGCATGTGTCGCCGATCGGTATTTTTTTCATTAATTATTTATTATAAAGTCAACGGGGCGGGGATAGAGAGCGTTTCTATGTTTTAAGTGCAAGCAAAAATTAGCTTAGTGGTGATCAGGCGGGAGTGTCCTCGATAGTACATTACGATATTGAAATTGGTGAAATAAGAGACCCTTTACGGACAAATGTGTTATGAAGATAGACATAGACACTTTATAGAACATTTTGAACAAAACTTGTTTGTTATCAAGACACTTGCACGAAAGACATTTGCGCTTGGAGACTTGCGCGAATGGACTTTTGCGCGAACGGACTTTTGCGCGCCAGGAGACTTGCGCGAATGGACTTTTGCGCGAAACGACACTTGCGCGACTGGACTTTTGCGCGACTTTTTCATCATGGGTGTCGTTTTCATGGTTTTCGGGGTCGCTGATAACGAAAATGAGACAAAATGAAAATCCAAGATGGCGCCGACAAAAATTTTTAGTTATTCCTTCATGGGTGTTGTTTTCCTCACTTTGATGATGGAAAAACCAAAAATTTTCCTCGGCGCCAATTTTTTTCGCGCGAAAGTCCCAGATCCAACTTGTTTAGGTATATTGATATCAGTTACTGATTTTGACTGGTTTTATGCGTGGCAAATCAAATCAAAGGCAGTTGTGCTGAATTGCATCAGTGAATGGACTTTAACTTTGATAGCTCAATATCTCGGTATAGTGACACTTTAGAACATTCAACACTTTTGACACTTTGGGATTTTATGCGTGACAGCAACTTTGAAAAAAAAATGGCACCTAAGATCCTTACCTACATGTAGGAATAATCCTTTCGCCTCGTTCACGTTTATTTGTCACTCAAGGGGATCTGACACACAAGCATGCGGTGTAAACGTTACGTAGAAAAGTCGTTTTAACACTAAAAAGAGTCACATAATATTTTCATAAATTGCTTTTAAGTAAATTGCTTTTTGCAAAAAAAATTAACCGAAATGCTTTATGATAATTGTATTTTTTATTCAAAAATCATCGTATTTACGCTACGTTTACACCGCGCACTCGTGCTAGGGTACTCTGTAAGCAATTCTACCGATAATAAACAACAGTGATTCCTTTTCCCAGGCTCACCACTTTCCTCGAATCGTAATAAATAGTGCCTACTTATGTATTTATATTGGCACAACCTGTCTGGCTTTCTGCCCACAACGTTAAGCTCGCGATCACCATCATTCACTTCTGCGTTATCGTCTTTAGGATATCGAACTGACGTGCTGGTATTATCATAATCAGGATAACAGTAATGATTGTCAAAGGTGCCTGTCTTGATCGAAGTGCATCGCATTGATTGTTGTAGTGTGCGATGGCTCATACAGAGTTAGTTTTCAATAACCGCCCAAATTTTCAGAGATGGTTTAGAATCGATAACATTTTCGATATAATAAATGGTCGGTGGTTGGTATGGTAGTGTATTTTTACTTTTAACTTGTTAATTTAATCTAGTTTTTAATTCAATAATGTTTCTAATGTAATTCTGACATTTCAATTATCTATGTGTTTGTATTTGTGTCTAACTATTTTTGTTTTTAAATAATGTTTCGTATGTAATTTTAATGTAATTCTGCAATTTTAATTATTTATGTGTTTGTATTTTTATTTAATTGTCTCGGGCCTGAAATAAATGATTTTATTTTTAATTTTATTAATGAAAAAAAAAAGAGAAAACATATATTTTATTCCTGTCCACCACTAAAAAGCGAAAGTGTGGATATTGCAACAGCACAATAAATTCAGTTCAATAACCTAGATAAGTAGCAGGTAGCACACACATAAATTTGGCGGTGCATGCATGCACACAAGTGCATTGGTTCCCACTAAGTTTATGATTTAGGTTTTTTTTTAGGACATTTTCAAATGAACTGTTGGTTTGATATCTAGATCTTAATTCGAACGCTGACTAACTTCATAAACTAATCCTGTATAAATTGTGATCGAGGGGATTCACCTACACAGTTTACAGCACATCACCATCAACTTCCTGTCGTTTTCGATTCTACTTGGCGTCGGTGAAACACGATTTCTTCTTCCATTCTCCCCTGTCAGACGTCACGGCATCATTTTCACATTACTATGACTGTTTTTCTGGAAATAACTGCAAAATGTTTCTTTAGTAACTTTAGGCCCTATTATGCAATGATCTATACTGAAATTAGCACCACTGATGGACGTAGACCTAGACGTAGGACGTAGGCTTCTAACCCCCGAATACTGAAACGTCACTCAAAATTTAAGTAGCACTTATATTTAACAGATACTCAAAAGTGACGTTTGGCCATACGAAATTTAAAGTTTATAAGCAGCTGTATATAATTTATTTTTCATGGAGAGCCTACCTATCTGACCTCCACATCCCAGTTAGTGCTGGGTATAATATGTAACCTTGACAAGACGGGTAGTCAAGCTTTTTGGGCAATTGACTACCCGTAACGACTGTCAAAGATTTACAAATGGCAGCCGGGATCAACGGATTAACGTGTTTTCCGAGGCACGGAGGAAACTCGGTATGCAATGGGTGGTCACCCATCAACGGACCAACCTAGGCAAGCGCGGTTTAACCTGAAGATCGACCCGAGCGGCTGTTATTATTTGGCCACGAGCTCCTTGTAAAATCAAACATAGGCCATCAATTCTGTGAAAAATGCGCCCCAAGGGTTAAATCTAGGGCTGCGGGACTATTCGAAAGAGATACCGTGGCCCCGGAAAACAAAGGGCGAGGAAGGAACATGGATGGGTTTTAGTCAGTAAAAGTCTGACACTCCCTCCTGCTCCGCCCAAAGCGGGAGGAGTTATTTGATGATTTCCCATCCTAAAAAAAAAGGGTTAAATCTAGCAAATGACGTTCATTATTACTTAGATCAAGGAATTTCGTATCAATGGAAATATTTGTTTAGTATTTTATTAGTCTATGGTGTAATAAATCAACATAATACTACAGCACACTTCCCGCAGACGATCTACAAGATACCATAAGCAAACTAGAATCTATACAAATAAATAAAATTCTAAGTATCTGCTTGCAATTTCAAAATAACAGCTTTATACTGAATGTATAAGAAAGTATATACGGTACCTTTTTTTTTTGTCTGTCTGTCGGTTTGTTCCGGCTAATCTCTGAAACGGCTGGACCGATTTTAATTTTGACGGGGCTTTTACTAGTAGATAGCTGATGTTACAAGTTCTAACTTAGGCTATTTTTATTGTAAAATAATAATTAGGGTTCCGTGCAAAAAACATAAAACCCGTGGTAACGAAATCCGATTCAAAAAGGGAAGCAATATTTTTTATAATATTTTACGCGAACGAAGATCGCAGGCAACAGCTAGTAGGTAGGTGATAAAAATTAGAACAACGGTCTATGTTTAGACTACTTCTAGATTCAGACCAAATAAGAAGGAAAAGACGGAACTCTGCGAACAGCAAAGTGAGGCCGTCAAATTACATCTCGGTCATCGTCTATCTTCTTTGTAATATACTTCTTTGTAAATCGTTTTATTTTCTCGATTCTATCGTATAAAACACTTAAATACTTAGAAGGCTAAAGGTGTCTTGTTGTTTTGCTGTCTCCGACTAACCGTTTGTCGTAAAAACGATGTCGAAGGGATTCCGTTCACTCCGACCACATAGGTAGGTTAGGTTAGGTTAACCTTTTGAACGCCAGAGCATAAACGCATGCGCGTGCCCTCCACGCCAAGCCACAAACTCACCTACCATTTTGTCACATATACGTGTCGTTTGGCGTACGAGGCACGCACTTGCTTGTCACGTATATGTGTCAAAAGGTTAAAACTGTGACCAACTACCTCAAAATTGGTCGCAGTAAAAAAATAGTGCCTTGTTTCGTATCCACTGACCAATGTCTGTTAAATTAGGTAGGAACAGATTTGAAAGTTTGGCACATGGATTGACCATAACCCGGACTCGGATATTTTCAACCTTCCCATCTAACCGGCAAGC
Organism: Xestia rhomboidea; assembly: GCA_963853795.1. Classification (NCBI taxonomy): domain Eukaryota; kingdom Metazoa; phylum Arthropoda; class Insecta; order Lepidoptera; family Noctuidae; genus Xestia; species Xestia rhomboidea. Next base: position 16,493,011 of record OY970761.1, read on the forward strand.
CCGCTGGCAGAAGTTAGTCACTAATAACATAAAAATAAATTCATGTTGGTAGTACTTATAGATACTTCATAAATAATGATAAGCGACTGATCTACAACATTATTTTCTCAATGATGAATCATCATTGATTATACAAATGCTACTAAGCAGTAACCAGTCGAGATAAATATAAACGTAAAAGAGTAAACAAACTCAGCAGGAGACAAGCAATAGAGTAGATAAGACACAAATTGCAAACTCGATTAGATACTTGTCATCACTCGCTTCTCACTAGTATCACTTCATAAACGGGAGGAACAACACGCATTCTGTGTCTTAAAAAAAAAGTGTTTTTAAAAAAGAACGCGGGCGATGAATTCAAAATGGGAGAACGATGAAGTCGTACAAAGGTTTCGGGAGTATTTGAGAATTCCAAGCGTCCATCCCGATATTGATTATGGTGAGTTTGACACGAGAAACTTGTATGGAGTAATGCAAACACTGTCACTGTATAAAGTACATACCAAAATTAAAAGATTTGATGACATCAACAACTTCTGAAACTAAAGTAATTTATTTTTTTCAGTCGTGGTAGTTGATAAAAAAAAACGTACTATTATTATTATTAACGTTTATTTTAGTCATTAAGCCCATAAGCTTTCCAATGACAAATAAACATAATAACCTTTGTTATACCTATATATAGTACATTGTTACCCTAGGGGTGAAAGTAACTTATTAAGTCCCGAGACGGGGTTTGGTGCCCGAGCGCAGCGAGGGCGCTTATAGTTCGAGGGACTAAATCGTGACGGGACGAATCAACTCGAAAAAACAAATGAAGATCAGCAGGGCTATTACGTATCTTTCTGATATCCAGTGACTATCAGGCTTTGGTTGTACATCGAACTTTGATGACAAACGTGAATGTCATAATATTGGTATTCACTTCACATATCACTTTACAGTAATTATCAGGGTCATACATAATACGAAACTAACTTTTTGACCGTTAATTGATGGACACTGAGCCCAGTTACTATCATTTCGAGCTGTCAACAGAGATACGTAATAGCCCTACTGATTGCCGATTTCCCGCCTATTTTGTTTTATTTTTCTGTGGCCGGCCAGCTATTCAGCCATTACCAATTATTCATTTTCATCATCGAAAAAATGGTAATTATTTTTCCCAAATCTATGTTATTTTAAAGAAATAGTTGAAACTTAATTATAATAAAGTTGAAAACGATTCTCCCTAGGGCTGAAAAGTATTACTTTCAATCCGCTCCTCAGGCAACTTCAGACCTACTTTCAGAGTATGAGTAATGAAAAATCCCATGCATTACTGGGTGCGAGCCCATTTGTCACCAACCAGGCACACATGCAGACTCCAGGCTGTTACTGAGAAATTCATTCAGAAGCGCTTGCGACGAACTAGGTCAACGCGGCAATTATTCTCAATTCGGTAATTCTTAGATAATTAATTACCATGTTGAACGTTCGTAAAATATTCTATACCTAATTTGATGGCAGGGATCCTCAGTTCTCCGTGTCTTGTTTCAGGTTCTCACTGCCTACTTATAATATTATAAATGCGAATGTTTGTGAGTATGGATGGATGTTTGTATATTCATTCTATTCTATACGTGATTAATTTCCTTATAAAATTGTTGTTTGAGTTTTACCCACATGCAGTTAATTGACGTCAGCAATCACAATAGTAGGGGAAAATCGCGATGGAACTCCGTGATTGTAATAAAATTAAATCCTTTATTGGGTTGAATTCAACTCATACTAATGTTATAAATGCAAAAGTAACTCTGCCTGTGTCTTTTATTTTTCTACGCAAGACAACTTACTAACAGGTAACAGAAGGTTGCTATCTGTGTCTTTTTTATAGAAACACCGATAGCTACGGAAGAAGGCATATTAACCAACAATTATACGTAATAAGTAAGTTAAAGAAAACGGCTGTAAATCGATCGATATGAAGTTTAGCAGATAGATAGCCTAGAACCTGAGAAGAACGACTACTTTTCATTGTAAACCGCAGACGAAACAACATTAACAACACTGGCAACAATGCCAACAATAGTCCTATCCATATCGTAGAACCTTCAACTGACGAATTTACTTGTTCTGCAGGGGACTGTGTGAAATTCTTGAAGAAGCAAGCAATCCTTCTCGATCTGCCGTTTTTCGTCAAGGAGTTTGTGCCCAAGAAACCAGTAGTGGTGATGACATGGGAGGGTATACAGCCAGAACTACCTTCTATATTGTTAAACTCACATATGGACGTCGTGCCTGTATATGAGGTAAGAATAGGCTAGTTTCTACCAGCAATAAATTGCAAATCTATTTAGTCCGTCTTAGAAAGAATATTGGAAAATAAAGAACAAGTATTTTTTATTTTTGTAAATCAATGAATATTGACAAAGATGAAACGCGTCAAAACTCGGGAGTGGGGGGTGGTGACGTAACAACGCTCTGAAAATTATAGCACGGCGTGACGTAATGAGAATTTTAAAAGCGTCGTATCTTCGTCAATTTTGGTTTACGTAGAAAAAGAAAAAATACGTATCAAATATTTTTTGATAATCTATCTGACGGACTAATTAGATTTGTCAGGACACAAGCCTATTTGATTGATCTAAAGAATGCTGTGAATCCATCATCTTATCATCTGCCTAGCCTTTCCGCTGCCTAGATGCAGCTGAATATCAATATTTTACATGGAGTGACTGTCTGCCCATCTAGGTAATACGATACCCTTTGGTAAGACTGGTTGTCAGACTTTCGGGCCACTAACGACTGTCAAAGATCTACAAATGACAGCCGGGACCAAAGGGTTAACGTACTTTCCGAGGCACGGAGGAAACGCGGCATATAATGGGTGGTCACCCATCAATGGACCAACCTAGGCAAGCGCGGTTTAGCCTGAAGTTCGATCCGAGCGGCTGTTATTATTTAGCCTAACCTCCCTGCGAAGGGAAAATAGGCTTTCTTTTCAGTCCGAGTCATCTCAGCCATTGCATTATGGAAAATAGTCAACCGGCGCAAGGAAAATATTCCCATACTTTCCATAAGCGCTCCCACGCAAAGAAACAGTACAAAATCACGGGTCCAATCATTAATTTGAACTAATTCATTCATAGTCAGTGATCAGTTCAAATTGAAGGCTGTCTGTCAACAGGGTCAGAACATTACTCCAAACGCACATTTCCAGGCCTCGTTGCTTAGTGTGGCCCAAAATGGCGCTGTGTGTAGTGTCCAGTGATATTAATACTTACTTTTTTATTTATTTGTATTGGTATTTGCTGAGACGTTCTTTGATCTACCTCTCGGATACCATATATTAGTAATCAGACAGTCCCTACGTGTGTGTATATCTCGAAACGGATATTATCTAAACTAATAATATAAAGATAAAAGATTTTCTTGTTTGTTTGTACCGAATATGCTCCGAAACTACAGGACCGATTTTAACTATTTTTTCACCAATAGAAAGGTAAATTATCAGGAAGTAACCTAGGCTATAAATTAAATATAACAATACTAATTCGCCAAGCTATCACAATTTTTGCGGACGAAATCGTAGGCGAAGTGCTAGTTGTACTATCGAGGATACTCCCGCCTGATCACCACTAAGCAAATTTTTGCTTGCACTTACAACATAGAAAGGCTCTCTAGCCCCCCCCCCCCCCCCCCCCCGTGGACTTTGTATAAAAATAATGAATGAAAAGATACCGATCGACGACGCACGACAAATGAGAGTCATTGTTATTTTGCGCGCCAAAGTTGACGCTTTCCTAATAGGCCTAAACTTTAAGGGGGCGTGGCTCGGCGCGCTACGCATGGGTTAAGCGAAATAAAAACTGATCAGTCGGAAAAGACCACGACTGTACATAAAGAGCATCTGCTATTTAAATGCCTTCTACTTTATCTCGACAGAGTAATCCTGCCATCATTAGCTTGTAAACAATTCTGTTATCGGGACAGGTAATATCTAGGTGGAGACGAATTATATCAGTAAAATAAATAAATGTTTACAATTCCTAATGTAACTTTAAGATAAATAATATACATGAATAACATTTAACGTATGTTATGTTCGTATTTTACTCGTAGGTAAGTAAAGCAATTTTGTGGATATTCAGTAGCTTAGTACCTAACACTGATATACATATAGGACGTCGTAGACACTATAGGTAGGTACAGATTTACACTTAGATTTCAGCCCGTCAGCAATAATGGGTTCCGAAACTCTCTAAAACTTTATTCATATTCAATGTAAATAAACGGTATAGGGAATATGCACGTAATTTTTTTCTTCACTTAAATCAATAAAACACAGTACTATTAACTCAAAAAAAGTATTAAAAGTTAAGTTCAACTACTGCTTGTCGCACAAAAATAATATTAAACTCTTGCAATTTTCTACGACAGTTCAAACGTCCGTGGCTGTCGCGGCCATGATGTGACGTCATTATCCACAATCTGCCTTGTTTAAATCTTATTTTTTTGGCCTTAATAAAATAATTTTACCCATTGTATGTGCTTTATTCAAGTAAAAATTGCAATAACAATATTATAATAAAATTTTAGTGAAACTTTTAGCACTTTTCAAATAAAAGTGTTTTTTTTGACATAATGAACTTTGACGTCAATACCGGTGTTATCGAGGACGGTGTGTTTTGACAGTGCGTTCCGTTTCACCAAAAACATGCTACTTATAACAATAAATTATAAAATAAGTGATGTATTAGAAACTTAAACAAGTGTACCACAATGTTTTTATGCGCCAATACAAGGCATTTTTCAAAAATAATAAGAGTTTTGTATTTCATGCATATTCCCTATTGTTTAGAAACAACTCAGAGATGTAACTCTGAGTTGTTTCTAAACAATAGGGAATATAAATCATCAATACAACCCCCCAAGCGCATGAAGGTGCAGGAATGACTTTGATCTTGAAAAAGTAAATTCATACACCTTTATGAGCTTGGAGGGTTTGTATTGATGATTTTGATGATTATAATTCTATTACTACATACGTGTTACAGCCGCGAATCATATTTTAATCAACATACAACCTGACACTGACCTGCAAATTGCAAAAAACGTAAGAAAATTTGAATTTCGCGGGCTACCCTGGAGCATCCACCTTAAGTATTTTAAAACAACGATGCATTCACCCTGACAAACACAAAAAATGATTTTTTACTTACTATTTACAGATACAGGTGAGGTAGTAAATTACCCACAGATTTTATCCTTCTCCTAATTCCAGGAAAAATGGACCTACCCTCCATTCGACGCAGTCTTGACAGTCGATGGGTTTATCTATGCGAGAGGCACTCAAGACATGAAGAGCATAGGCATGATGCACCTAGAAGCTATCAAGAGGCTGAAAGACGCTGGAGTTAGGCTTAAGAGGACCGTACATATATCTTTTGTACCTGGTTAGTATTTTAGTATAATCAGCATAATGTTCCCACTGCTGGGACATCGGCTTCCTCTCTTGGAGAGGGAGCCACCGGGCCGGACCCGGGCGAGTTGGTGGTTGGCGAATGTCACGAATCAACGAGTGTTTTGTTCTAGAATAATAGGCCGGTTTCCTCACGATATTTTCCATTTCCGTTTGGAAAGCGGTTAGTATTTTGAAATTGATCATCTTTCCCCATACCCATAGTACCTATATACATTACCTACTCTTATGTAGTTAGCACGAACTCACGCTGAAGTGACTTCTTGCGTGATAATGATCATTATCCCCTGATTTCTTGTCAACCAGCTTACAATGGCTAAAAATATTACTACATCTACGGCCATTTTCAATAACATACTCACAGGTATCGGTAGGTTGCTATCTCTGTCTGTTTGATATTTATCTTACGGATGGTTAGAAACAAAACGTCACAGAAAAGCTTTGATTTTTCTATGAATAAAGTGACAGGTAGGTGACGCGGATATTTCAAGCTAACTTTGTTTATAGAAACACCGCCGTTTTCTATAAATTACTTACGTATAACTGTTGGTTACACAGCCAACAAGCAACAACAAAAGTTTAACCAACAGTTATACGTAAGTAATTTATAGAAAACGGCTGGATCAGATATTGATCAGGCTTTCAGAATCTAGAACTAACATAAAGTGTGTTTTCTTTATAGACGAAGAAATTGGTGGCGTAGACGGTATGGGTGCTTTTTCAAAGTCACCTGAGTTTAAGCAGCTGAACCTTGGTTTCGCGTTAGACGAGAGTGCGCCCAACCTGCATCCTACGGAGATCATAGCTTTTCACGGAGAAAGGACATCGAGACGTGAGTATCTAGCTGAAGCTGGATTTTTTTCTGCACGAGAGCGCTGTTAACATAATAATAAATAATAATAAACGAAGTTATGTTGACGAACAACTACCGGAAATATATTACAAAGGACGGGACGGTTGACGTGTGTCGGGCATGCCACCTATCCGGGTGAGTGCATTAGACATATTATTTCTGGTTGTTCTCATCTAGTTAACGGCGAGTACTTGCACAGGCACAACCAAGTAGCCAGGATTATTCACCAGCAACTTGCCTTGAAATATAAAATTGTGGAATCTGAGGTACCGTACTACAAGTATGTGCCCGACCCAGTTCTCAAGAAAGATCATGTCACGTTGTACTGGGATCAGTCTATCATCACTGACAGGACTATTGTCGCCAATAAGCCTGACATAGTGGTGATAGACCGATCAGCGCGCCGCGTAATGATAATCGATGTTACCATTCCGCATGACGAGAACCTCGTGAAAGCTGAGAAAGAGAAACAAATAGAATATCTTGACTTGGCACACGAGGTTCGCGAGTTCGCGACATGTGGAATATGAACTCGAATATCATTGTGCCGATTGTCGTGACGGCCAATGGCCTTATAGCCAAGAGCTTCGATGACCATCTTTCGAAGCTCTCTTTAGGCGTTTGGATCAAGGGCCTGATTCAGAGGCAGTACTCCTCGATACGGCTCGCATTGTGAGTAGGTTCCTGTCTCTGCAGCCCTAACCACCGGTGGCTTGGACCCTGCTCCCGACACCGGCGGATCACTTTTTTATATTTTTAAATGTTTTTTTAAATAGGTTTTTTTAAGAAATATTTAAAAATGTAAATAAATAAGATTGTAAAGTAAATAAAGACGATAATAATAATAAATCTTTATAGACAAATGAATGCTTACAATTAACATATCTGAAAGTGTTTGTGGAAATTGAAACACACAATATAGTGCCGTTAGTTCCTATTCGATGGCCAGAAGTCAAAAGAACTATCGTCATCTAGGCCCTCGAAAACGTTACAGATTGACGAAGTAACTCTTATATTATTAACCCATCATATCGTCATCTGCCTAGCCGTTTGCCTAGCTGAATACCACTAGTTTACATGGAGTGACTGCCTGTCTGATCTCAACAACCAATTTACTTGGATAAGCGATACCTTTGGTAAGACTGGTTGTCAGACTTTTATGCCACTGACTACCTGTCACGCCTGTCAAAGATCTACAAATCTACAATCTGCGACTGCCGGGACCATTGGGACCAATGGATCAAGGTCTGAAATAAAGTATTTTTATTTTATTTTTATTTTATTTTATTTTTTATTTTATTTTTTTATTGGCTTAACATATCGATATGTCAACGGAACCATCTACAAACTAATCTTGGCAAGCGTAGCTTGACCTTCGATCAAACCGAGCACTTTATTGGTTAGCCACTTATAACTTTCAATTAAGTTGGTATCAATTCATATCATAAATAAACAAATATCAATATCAGTCACTCGAAACTTTCAATTAAGTATGAATCCATATCATAAATAAATAAATGTCAATTTAATAATTGTCAAGTGTTATACCCGTCATTTGTATGGTGAACATGATGAAGAGTTTTTTATTTACCTACTTATCTAAAGCGATTCTCACACAACACCGTCATCCGCGCGGTTTGCATATTGTGTGCAGGGCTCTGATCCGGTTTAAAAAGAACGGTTGATTTCGATAAAATACCGGTAAATATATCGTTCCTTCATTTACCGGTTAAACAAGTGAACTGTTTTTATGTAACCCAAATGATAACGGTTACCGGTTACATAAGCACAAACGGTTTTGACACCCAAATTAACAGGTTAATTCCGAAATTTGTAATTTTTTTCGTCTACTTTTTTAACACTTCCAACAAAATATAGTGACATTACCTCAGAAAATATTATGAAAAAAAAAAAGTTTGATCGGAGGACGTCAAATACAACCAAACAAAATGACATCGCAACGTGCAGACCGTGCGAGCAAGAGTGGCGGGGGCCGGGACCCTATCAAACTTGAATTTAACTGGTTAATTTTGAATATCAAAACTAAAATTCATGAAAAACCGTAAAGTGCAACCTTTAACCTAAATCGATTTCGGTTTGGGGTCAATGACCGTAACCGATTAAGAATTTTAACCGGTTTCCGAGCCCTGATCGTGTGTTAGGCCTACCTAAATTCAACGGGTTTCATACCACAAGCCCGCTTCACCGCCCGAACGCGCGGACGAGCGGGGTCGTGTGAGAATCGCCTAAATATATTACACTACCACCTCTTACCACTACCAGTAGTGACTCACAGAATATTCATAGTTAGTTTCACGGGTATTTACACACGTCAACACCGTCTAGGGATATTTTGTATAAAGTTCTTAAACTCAAAAAATACTGGCCAGTTTTAAATTCTTTTCAAGAAAGCTTATTTTGTAAACCTTTTTGAATGATTCTAAATTTGAATTTGAAAAAATAAATTAAAAACAAAAGAATTACGCGGCATAATGGTAGTGAAGTCCGAAAGTTTCATTTACCTACAGTAGTTTTTGGCTATTTTTTTGTGTCAAATTTAGGTTTTTTAACAAGTTATCGGTTAATTTCAAATTAATGTTATCGTGTGCATCATGCAGCGGCGCCATTTAACGAGAGAGGAAATTTTAAGGGCAGTAGAAATGCTCCAAGCTGGGACTACTCAACGGAGTATTGCTGAGGAGATTGGAACAAGACAAAACGCGATATCAAGGTTATGGTCACGTTATCGTGCTACTGGTGAAGTGGCTGAAAGACACCCAACCGGGACGCGCATAACCACTCAGCGACAAGACCGATTTTTGCAAGTTGCCGCGAGAAGACAACCAAATGTTACGGCCATGCAGTTGTTTCAGAGTCTCTAGTCAGAGCACCAGTTGCTTGTGAGTGACCAAACTGTGCGGAGATGGCTGCATGAAGCTAACCTTCATGCTCGCAGAACGCTTCGTACTCCAGAACTACGCCGAGGAAATCGTGGACGACGACTAGAGTGGGCTTGTGAACATTTGCTCTGGGAAGATAACCAGTGGTCTGTAGTGCTGTTTGCCGATGAGTCCCGGTTCGGTTTCCATCCCGATACACGTAGAGTACGTGTTTGGCGAGTTCCTGGTCGTAAGAGCCGTCTGCAACATCCTCAGAAAGTCCACTCATACCACGTCAGGACAATTATGGTTTGGGCGGGAATTCGTGTTGGTGGAAGAACAGACCTCGTTTGGATCAAAAACACCATGATGGCTGAAAAATACCGTAACGAGGTTCTAGTACCAATTATCTATCGCCATCGACTACAAATAGGCCAAGAATTCACGCTCGCACGACAACGCCCGTCCGCACATAGCAAGAGTGGTGACGAGCTGGTTGTAGGAGCACGACGTATTGGTCTTAGACTGGCGCGCTCAATCGCCTGACCTAAACCCTGGGACTTGCTCCAAAGAAGGGCTTTGAGGAATTTCCCTGCAAAAATTGCGACGGAAGAGTAACTTTTTTTGCATCTTAGCCGGACCTGGGACAATATACCGCAGCAAGACTTGGATAACTTAATCCAAAGCATAAAAAATCGTTGCAGGACGGTTACTAACGTCATGGGTGGTGTTACTGACTACTGATTTTTCACATAACTGTTAAAAACAGATTATTTTTTCCTTATTTTTCACTTTTTCTTGAGAAACACATTCATTGTTAGGTTTACCATTATTTCACATTTTTCTTTATTTAAATAAAAACATGTTTACCCAAAAAACAAGGTGTTTTCTTTTATTCTGGAGTGTAGTCTGATAAATGGGCTTTATAAAAATATATACATGTTGTATGTTATTTATAATAAATTTTGAGTAAATTGAGTAAATCCAAAATATCCCTAGACAGTGTTGATGTGTGTATTAGCAGTTTTTGGAACCAAGATTAATAAGACGCACATTTTGTTTCCGTTCTGGCCATTCGTAGTGACTTTGGACCATTTGTAGCGACTTCGGGACATCCGGGGCAACTATTGGTACCTTGCAGAATATTTATAGCAATAGGCAGATATCCCAGTTGTTGGCAATAGGCTCGCTCTATATTACATGGGACTTAAACATAACTGGCGAAATCTGGGTGTACTACTAGGTACGCGTCTGTCTAACCCTTCGGGGATTACGGGCGTGATATATTAGTAGTAACAGTAGGACTTTTATAGGGACTCTTTGGGCTTTTGTAGCAAATCGTAGAATACCTCAATAACCCCGTTTATGATTGATCTATTCGGTCTATTCGATCTATTCTCGCTTTCTCGAAGCCCACCGCGACGGACGATACTCTCTGCGTTTACTTAGATACTTATATATATATGTTTTGTCGGAGACAGATAAAATTGTTAAAGTTTAAACCGGCAATATACCAAGCCCTTTTATTATACAGTCCACTACTTTTTATTTACCCCAACGAGCAAGTCGAACATTGGTGGAACCAGCACTAAATCGAAAGAAACTGCATGTGTTAAAACAACCTCATAATTAAGGAGAAGGTTGCTCAATTCATAGCGTTAGCTCTTTCCTAGATGACAATCAGTATTTTAATGTGTATGTGTCCATTTAAATGGCCTGAGTGTGTGAAATATATGTGAGATAACGTCTGTGTAGCAACTTTAAAATACTGTCATAAAACTTAGACGGAGTTCCTGCTGATGAAACTAATTTACGTGTTGTTTGGTAACTTTACTACTTGTAGTGTGTAAGATACGTAAATAATGTACCTATTATGACATGTAGACCGTATTTAGATATTTAAACCAAAGTTTTTGCACTAGCTGTACGTGATGCTGGCATCTACGCGATAGGTTACTGCAAAAACGTATGTCGGATATTGTTTAAGGTATCCAATAATAACTAGGTTGTGGAGTAAAAAATCCACCATCCCTCCATGTTAAATTCTGGTATTCAGCTGCATCCGGTAAGACTGAAGGTCGACCTCAACATAGGATAATACTAGGTATATAATATTAACGGTAAGGTCTTTGCAAAGAAGATAAGACAAGATTATTTTTACACATAATACATAAAATCACGAGAGTACGCAGAAACTAAAGAACGCCGACTGCTAAGATTCTATCATACCTTTGCTTTGAGGATATATGTAAATGATAAAATAATGTACCTACTGTTGTGTTACAGAAATCGTTGTAACGTGTAGAGGCGAGCCCGGACATGGCTCCCTACTTCAGTCGGGCACTGCTGGTGAAAAGGTCAGTAGCAATTTCATAAATCTTTCTTAATTGGGATAGTCAAATTCAAATTCTTCATTGACATAATAGGTTACATAAATTGTTTTTAGCCTCTGACTCCTGTACTAGGTGTACCTGTATGTCAGGAGACAGCTACAAAAAAAACAATTTTAGAAAAAATAATAAAAGATAAACTAAAATACAATTACAGAAATGAAAAGTATGAAAAAATAATAATTTATTCTTCAGTTAAATCGCCTTGTGTGTGTGGGAGGTGTGTACGTGTGCGTGTGTGGGAGGTGTGTGCGTGGGTGTTCAGGGGTTTGTGGAAAGTCAGGATAGATTACAGATGATTTCGTAGCACGATGCCTACTTTCCCACTATGACTACTTTTTTGTACTTTCAAGTAATCGGTAGCACGATACCAACATTTTGAAACCACCTTATAAGACCGTACGATGCCTACTTTTAAATTTTTGTCCCGGTTACATCACAGCTTGCATAGCAATATGTCTACTTTTGTTCTAGCCACGGGCTACTCTTTAGCCTTTTGAAGGGATATTTGTGTCGACGCAGCATGTCTTCTTTTTCCAAACTTTCTTCTCTTTATCTTATCATCTTAGACACAGTCCATCCATCGTTTCTTTGGTGTTCCCCTACTCTTATAGCCATCTACAACGAAAGTACCGAACCTATTACCAAAATAGATTTCCTATTTTTTTATTTTCTGTTCACAGTTACATTACATAATCGATAAGTTTATGACCCTCCGCGCTGAGGAGAAGAAGAAGGCGGACGGGGATGTCTGGTGCGGCGATGTTACCAGCATCAACTTGACACAAATATCGGTGAGCTTTTACTTCAAAGACCTGCAGTTTAACAATATCACTACACAATCTAGGGTGTGCATCTGGATTGAGGGCCCATTGTTTGAATCTTTGAGAAACGAAATAAGACTTATAGGGAATTTAGTTAAAAATAGTAAAAACTTAAATCAATAGGCCATGAATTTCTTAAACGTGAATTAAATTAGTTATGATCAAATATCTTGGGCCCTCAATCCAGACGCTTGCGTAAAGTGGCATAGTCTAAATCTCAAAAAGTGGTATCTCTGAGTTAATCATTTTTATTTAAGAATTTAGTTAAGAATTTCTTAAATATTTTAAGAAATTTTCAAAACTGTAGAATATCACATTACAAATTTCATGCCCATGCAGGCCCTCAATTCATTCATGTCTGGACTGAGGAATCTGCAAAATATGAATTATCAGATTGCAAAATGGAACGGATTTTGTATGAAATGAGCTGTTTGTATTTAATATGTTAGAGAAATTATTCACTGCTTTACATGCAAGTTTTCTAACTAGTCTGCAACCCTTTCATATCTAGCTCGTGACTAAGAGTTCTATAAATATTCACATACAGTTTTTAGGGACTTCTACCGAAGCCTAAATACATATTGCTCACTGGGCGATGAACCTGAACAGACTCCTCATCAACTCAATGGATATAATTAGAATAGTCGCGAATGGTGAAATCGATCCTATCTTTTCTAGGGTGGAGTCCAAATCAATGTGTTGCCAGAGACGCTGTCAGTATCATTTGACATAAGAATTGCTCCTGACGTAGACCACGATGAGTTTGAAAGAATGGTAAGTAAGCATGCTGTTAGTTCATTTATCGTTAGAACAAAGCTGGGACATGAGAATTTAGACAGCATTAACCTTAATAGTCAGGTAGTAAACAATAGTCCTTACATTTTGATACACGTGGAGAAAGTTTGTTATTGCATCCGAGGCGGAATTAATACCCGAGCCGTAGGCGAGGGTGTTTTTGAGCCGAGAATTGCAATAACAAATGTCCAAGTGTATCAAACGACGTTTTTTAATACACTTTTGAAGAAAAAATTAAATAATGAAAAAAACAATCACCGCTGACTATAGGCATTGCAACCAATTTGTACTAAGTATAGGTATAGTTTTATCTGAGGCAATTTTCCAACACCCGCGTGCGTGTCCTGTCTGCAGGCGGCACAGCACACGGTGATGGAAAATGAAAACAATCCACGTGTGTGAAATACATGTCATGTTGAACCTAATCGTAGTGCGATAAGAACCCGTTTTCGAGAAAGTGTATTGAAAAGAACATTTTGAAGGCTACAAAATTTAGCATGAAGGGAGAAGCATAGGATCAGTCGATATGGTGACGGTTGGTGAGCTTTAGTAATTGTATTTCGGCTGAATAATGATGACGAGGCTAAGAACCGAGTGTTACGAAGGAACTTGGAAGAATCCTAGAGTCTGCAGGTCTACAACCAAATGTAGTTCCCTATAATTTATTCCTATAACCAATAGTACTTTCGAATGTTTTTTTTTATTTCCTAGCGACCCAGTACAATCCCGTAAGTGAAGGCAACAACAAACTGGCACTTTTGTTGTAACAATCAGCAGCGACATCACTGGTCTCCAGTTAACTCTATAGAAACGCTTCCATAGACAGCGGCATTGATGACACTCACTGATTTCATAAGGTTAAGTAGAAACCAGACCAGTGTCGCTGCGGTCTGCCATTGCGGTCAGTGTTTGCGGTCGCCTTTAGATTTATAGATACTTTAATCAAGAATGTGTGCAGATATCGAGATGGTGCGAGGAAGCGGGTGAAGGAGTGAGTTTCGAGTACATTGTCAAGAACCCACAAGTTAAGAGCACCAAAATAGACGGCAGCGTACCTTTCTGGACCGTCATGGAGAAAGTTGTCGCTGACATGTAAGTTGGATTTCGAGATATTCATTAATCTCATCAAAAAGCCAAGACGAATCAATACATGCCGTTTCATTATTTTAAGGAAGATTTATGTATGTCAAGCCATTTTTTTGGCTGTACCAAAACTTGTTTACCGCTAACATGACATAATATCAGCACACTGGGCCCGCGTGGTGGATTACGCGGCTGTCACAAAGCGGAGGCCTGTGTCCCAGCAGTGGGAATGTAAAGACTCGTCCGGCTATAATAGGCTGGTAATGCAGCTGTTCCATACATTTTACATCATCACGCCTGTTATCGCCGAAGAGTTAGGCAGAGCCGCAGAGGCGTACCAATTAGTACACCCACATTGCACCAGTTCAGTTACGTTCAAGTCTCTTTTCATAGAGGGTGAGCCTAATTGCCAACTCACTCGACTACTGAGAAATTCCTGATGGTAATACCCAATAATAGTCTGCTAGGTTGAAATGGGACTGGGCAGGTCACGTTTCTAGGATGAAGCCGGACAGATGGGTGAAGATTATAGCCACACAGTGGGTTCCTGAACACGGCCGTTGTAACCGAGGCAGGCCCAAGAAACGCGTGACAATGACTCGCTCTTGACGGATTGATCGGATAAGGCAAATTGTAAGCAAAATTGGAATGCCATGGGGAGACCTTTCCTGCCGGGGCTGCGGGACTATTCGAAAGAGATATCGTGGCTCCGGAACACAAAGGGCGATGAAGGAACATGGATGGGTTTTAGTCAGTAAAAGTCTGACACTCCCTCCTGCTCCGCCCAGAGCGGGAAAAGTCATTTGATGATTTCCCATACAAAAAAAAAAAAATGTGGAGGCCTTTGCCCAGCGATGGGATAGAGCAGGCTGACATTAAAAGACAGAAATACCCAATAACACTTTGCCCGACCTGGGAATTGAACCCAGGGGCTTATGACAACTCGGCCAACGAGGCAGTCAAGTCAGTAGCGATAAGTAGCTACTATAATACAGTTCGGCCGCTGAGAGAATGCGTTTCTGACGTCTGTCAGTTGGTTGGTACATACATTTAGCGCGAAATTATAACATTTATTGTTATTTGATTTAATGATATTGCTTTTAATAATATTATTGACGACCCAAATGGCGCAGCGGTAGAGAGGCTGCCTTACGTTCTAAGGGTCCCGGTAGGAGCAAATGTTTGTGTGATGAGCATGGACATTTGTTTCCGAGTCTTGGATGTTTATTGTATAATAAGTATGTATTTACAAACAAAAAAGTATCTATGTAGTATATTACCAACTATCTGGTGTCCACGACACAAGCCTCGTTGCTTAGTGTGGCACAACATGGCGCTGTGTGTAGTGTCCATTTATTTGATAATAGGGCAAAAAAACGATAGTAATATGTTTATCATAAATTCTTCGCCACTTCAAAGTTACATCGTCCTTTCGCTCACGACCTGTCAGGAAAGCATTCCATGCCAAACTGTAGGAAATATACGTATTCCAAAATTCGTGCAAATCCAAAAAATACTTCACTTATTTAGTCATCGTGATTTTTACGTCAAAGCTTTCTTCCTCAGGGGCTTCTCAGTACGCTGTGTGACCTGCCCAGGCGCAACAGACATACGTTATGTTCGCGCTCAAGGTATACCTGGGATCAGCTTCTCACCACTCATGGACACACCGATGCTACTGCACAGCCACGACGAGAAAGTTCACGTAGACGTCTTTATGACAGGAATTAATGTTACTGAGAAAGTTGTTCAAGCTATAGCTAATGTGTAACTAAATCAATGTGAAGCTGCGTGCATTCTTTTACAGTTATTTAGCCTTTGAGCAGCAATAGATAAATCAACAATTATTTTATTTTAAACTTAGTCTATTTGGTTAGTAAACACACAACTTAGAGCCTAGTATTCCTTAGTACCTCCTAGTACTACCAGAAAAAAAAACGCCGCTATTCAATGAGAACCTTAAAAGCCTCCCCCACACAGGCGCGTTTCTGCGTTTCCGCGATTCTGCGTCCTAATACTTAATGTACTAAAAACTCATTCAAAAACGAAAACTCATTCAACTCAGAAACGCGGAAACGCAAAAACGCGCCTGTGTGGAGCCTTTATCGTAACAGAAATGGAAATCACCATGATTTAAAAAGACCAACCCAACTGCATCCTGAAATAAAATTCTTGTCAGTGATTACAACTCAAAAGCGATCTTATCGTAACTGAAATAAAGGTAACTGTAATTTTGACAGCGAAATAAAATCAGACATTAAAATAAGTACGAAAGACACTACTAACATTTGGGACTCCAAATGTTAGTAGTGTCTTTCGTACTTATTTTTTCGTACTTATAAAAGTCTTTCAATAGACCACACCTTGACCACACACTTTTGCAAAGCCTTTACAGTACCCGGCAATAAATATTGCACATCGACCTTTGGAAAGAGACAATCGGCTAATTTCGGCTTCGTAGAGCGCTATCTCTCTCGCACGAAATACAAACAGTCCGGTATCTATTAGGAGCTGTTAAAACAATTATGATTTGCTTCTTTTGATAATTATTATTTGTATAAAATACACCAATTTTTCTAAAGTGATGGCTTTAGGTTGGGGTAAAATAAAATAAAATAAACATGTTCCCATTATGTTTTCGTATTTAATTATTTTGGAAAATTACAGCTGTAGTGTACATTATAAACAACATTAATCATATTGTTAAAATGAGACATTGTAATAAAAATAATAATAATTCTAATTCTCAATTACTTCCATTTCACTATCTGTGCTCTCAAAGAGATCAATATCACTGTCACTGTCAGCCGTATTTATCACTAGTCTATCAGTGTAATTGTCTAAATCGTGTTGAATGCTTCTATATTCATTCTCACATTTGATTGCATGATCGCAAACCTTTTTCCAATCTTCAGCCCCGATCATGTTTACTTTTTCAGTCAATAATGTTTTTACTGTAGTTAAATTCATACCCACATTTCTAGAGGCTACATAGCCTTTCAGTTGAGACCATATATTTTCTATTGGATTAAAATTCGGATGATATGGTGGCAATCGCAACACAGTGTGCCCATGTTCGGCAAGTACTTTGTCCACGGAAAACTCTGTATGCCTCTCCTTGTGCTGACATATAATAGCGTAAATCTGGGTTTTTGTTAATTTTGGATCTACTGGAATTTCGTGTCTGTTTAACCAGTGGATCATTTCCTGTTTAATGGTGTTTGAGTTGGGGGGTCTTTCAACATATTTGTTGTGATAGGGTGCGTTATCGATAACTAGAACAGAATCACTGGGTATATTTGGTATTAATTGATTAACCAGCCATTTTTCGTAGTTATCGTTATTCATTTCATTGTGATAGTCACCTGTAGTGTCCGTGGATTTATACGTTAAAAAGGCACCGGGTACAAAGCCTTTTTCATTACCCGCATGAACTATTATCAAACGTTGACCTTTTGAAATTGGCTTTTTTACTCCTTTTTTCTTGTCATCACTCCAAGATTTCCCTTTAGTGTGGGATGTATGTATGTAAGACTCATCCATGTAGACGATATTTTTTCCTGATTCGCGAAATTTGCGTATTTTATCGAGGTATTCCATCCGTTTGAGACTTACATCGTGCTTTTCCATTAGAAGTTTTCGATTATCTTCCATTTTAGTGAACCGAAATCCCATCTCGTGAAGTATTTTTCTCAACGTCTTTTCAGACCCATTGTAATTAATAGCTTCAGATAATTTAGCTTTTAATGATTTTATTGTTGGCAGTTCATTAAATCGTAAGTGAAAATCATACACCATTCTTCGAACAACATCATAATCAAAATCGTCCATATGCAAACGAAATTGCTTTTTTGGTCTCCCTTTTTTTGGAGTGCTGAACTTTATTTCAGTAGAATGTGTTTCAGTACTGACTTCGTTTAATATATTGTTCAAATTTCTTCTTGAAATTCCAGTGGCATTTGTACATTTTCATCTTCATTTTTTTTAAATCTGTCAGTTTCGGTTACAAAATATTTATAAACATTGTAGATAATTTCGCGTGACTGACCTCGTAAAGGTTTCCCTCTTTTTCCTAAAGATGCCATTGTGCAATTTTAAATTATTTAAATTTGGGGGTGTTAACAACTCTTAATATATATTTTGAACTGGACGCGACCGCACTTTATCGCACTTGAACAACGACTGACAAACGTCACATAGGTAGTGTGCGACAGAGATAACGCTCTACGAAGCCGAAATTAGCCGATTGTCTCTTTCCAAAGGTCGATGTGCAATATTTATTGCCGGGTACTGTACGTAGTTTAACCTTTGTGCTCTTCTATCTACAGGAGAAAACTGGTATTTGTCAGAAACGTGGGTGTATAACTTCCAAAACAGATCAGAAATAAACTATATAAATGTACGTAAATGTTCGTTTTTATACTAAAATAAGTAAAAATGTACGAGTCTGTATGCGTAGCAAACATCATTGTAAAGTGAGCCGCCAACCTGATTTCAATATGCGTATATAACGTTAAATAAATTATCAACAAAAAAACATTTGTACTTAGTTATATTTGTATTCGTGTGTCAAATGTGTTAAAATGTATGGCCCACCCTGTATATTTGTATCCATACATTTGACGGATAGGTAGCCTGGAACCAAAATAACTTAAAATACATTTAATTGACTTTTTACCATAGATATTTGAATAGAAACTTGGCTTATAAAAATACGCCAAAAAAGTCGCGGGTGACAGCAATTCATTCACAATGCAGATCCCGTTTTTGCTGTATGTTGTACCATCGATTTATTTCTTTATCTACAGGTTGTAAGAGACAGCCCGGGATGAATTCAGTAAATCATACCAAGAAGACCGGTAACAAATTATTTTAGGAATGTTATGGGAATCCAATGAGGCGTTTGCGGGAGATTGGCCTGAGAAAACCAAACGTAGAGAAGAGTGGAAGTGTGTGAGTGAGTGGAGTGCTATAGGCGAGGCCTTTTGCCCAGCAGTGGAACAATATAGGCCAATAAAAAAATGGGAATCCAATTTTGATTTGTTTTATTTCTTCATACGTAATGTATCGTGACCGTGGCAAAACTCACGTAGCGAACGGCAAGCGCGACGATGAGGTTGATGTACTCTGTAGCTAGGCAGGAAGTGATTGATTATTATATTAATGATATGATTTGAGATTGAAGAACAGCTGATTACACGCGTCGTTCATTTCCTCCGTTCCATATATCCCTACCGACATATCCCCGCTGGATTTTTTTTCCAACTATCGCTACCGGTTGGGATATATGGAACTTTCTACTCCATAAATATCCCTACTGACCCGCACTGGTCATAGTTGGATTTTTTTTTCCATTTATCGCTACCAGTAGGGATAACTTTTCAACGATGGATTAATTAGGAGTTCCTGAATTACTTGTGATATTTAATATTTTTATAAATGTGAAGTATTTTTGATATCGAAAAACCAACAATGATGAATATTTACATAAATGGAGTGCTGCATACAGATAATGTAATTTTACATTGAAATAAAGGAATAGTAACTGATAAATTCCAGTGGAATATGACTCAAAATAAGGAGCTGAATGCACCCTGTCAGTTAGCAAACAGCTGTCCCTTACAGGGAGTAAAGTCTGTATATTCACAGTAGTAGTGGACTAGACAAATATAAAAAAAAAACAGTTTGTGCGGTAGGATTATTGTTCTTAAATTCGCAACGGATTTTGATGCGTTTTTCAACTTAAGTGAATTGATTCCGTAAAATTTATAACAATAATAACTGATATTTCTAATCAATTGTTTATGATACATTCATATTAATCTTAAACATAATAGAGAAATCTCCATGTTTTGTCAAGCCGTAAAAAACTATGCATTCTGCGCAACCATAGACTATGCACTATATTCGGTTGGATCTTCTCTTGACTATGCTGCATTGAAACCATGCTCGGCCATACACTCCCAGGAAATACTATGATATGTTCCTATTGAGTACTTTTCTTACTTGTACTTGGTTGATTTTCATCTTTAGGAGTGTCTTCGTCTTTTTTTTCATCTTTAGGAGTCTCCTCATCTCTCTTTTCATCTTTAGGAGTCTCCTTATCTCTCTTTTCATCTTTAGGAGTCTCCTTATCTCTCTTTTCATCTTTAGGAATCTCCTTATCTCTCTTTTCATCTTTAGGAGTCTTCTCATCTCTCTTTTCATCTTTAGGAGTCTCCTCATCTCTCTTTTCATCTTTAGGAGTCTCCTCATCTCTCTTTTCATCTTTAGGAGTATCCTTTTCTCTCTTTTCATGTTTAGGAGTCGCCTCATCTCTCTTTTCATCTTTAGGAGTCTCGTTATCTCTCTTTTCATCTTTAGGAGTCGCCTCATCTCTCTTTTCATCTTTAGGAGTCTCCTTATCTCTCTTTTCATCTTTAGGAGTTTTCTTATCTCTCTTTTCATCTTTAGGAGTCGCCTCATCTCTCTTTTCATCTTTAGGAGTGTCATTCTTTGTTTCATCTTTTATATCTTTCTTTTGTTCATAAATTACTTTGAGAGGTGATTTTATTGATATATTGTCAGCTGATTTTGTACTTTTAGTACTTACATTATCTTTATTTATATCTTCGGTTTCGCCAAATGTAATGCCACGTGATTTTTTAGATTCCGTTGATTTTATACTTTCTCGATCTCTTTCCTCATATATTTTAATGCCCGTTGATTTTTTAGTTTCCCGATCTTGACCCTCGTATTTTTTAACGTCCGTGGATTTTATAATTTCATGACGTTTACCCTCTTCTCTTTCTAAAGTACTTCTAAGATCTATTTTACTTGATGATAATTTAAGTTGTTCTTCTATCTGTTTTTCTATAAGCTGAGCTAACTTTTTCTGCGCCTCTAATTGAGCAAGCATAGCGTTTTTGGAGGAACTTTCGCGATTAAGCCTTTCCAATTCTTCTTTGATTTCTTTAGCCGTGCTGTGCCCTCCTATTTCCTCGAACTCGTTCAATGACTCAAGACGTCTTTGGGACGATAGTGTAGGTCGCATATCTTTGTAGTATTCCTCTATTTCTTGCAATGTCAAGTCTTTTGTTTCTGGCACCCAGAAAAAGATGAATACGCAACCTGTGAATTAGTGAACAGAAATTACACAACGCTTGCTAATCTTATCTCACTATACTATTCTAATGTGAAAGTTTGTTAGGGTGTAGGTATGTTACTAAGACTACTGAATAGATTTTGATGAAACGTTGTTTATACATCAGAATGACTTTAATTTCAAGCCTTGAGATTGTGTAAAAAGTAATTTAACCAGGTGAAGTTGAGCGCGCAAGGCAGTTAATTACAATTATGTTTTTCAAGAGACAAACTCACGTATCATGCATTTACCTATGAATGAAAATGTACCAAATGTTATAAACGTGTTTCCAACGCCTAAAGTTTCCAACATAAAGGGTTCCAGCTTAGTACTGGCAAAGATCATGACAGAAGTTATAGAAATTGTTGCTCCACCGAGTATCCCTCGAACCTGAAATTATACATCAAAACACACAATTAGAAGACAAACAAACATGGCCAGTGTTAGACAGTGGAATAGCTGGTAAATACCTCATACGGGGCATTTTATTGCCATGGTATAGCACTCATATAATAAGTTTATTTTTTTAAGTTGTAGGTAATAATCCCAATATCAAAGTGCATTTTAGCTGAATGTGGTATTGAAATGATTCCGAAACGCACTGTATAATTTCCAAAAACTATGACTTACTTGTAACGGGTATAATTCAAAAGCCATTAGGAATGGTAAGGTGTAATACCCTAAACTACCAAAAACCACATACACCATTAAACATATTTGAGGTGTCGTACTTGGTTTGTCCTTGGCTATAATTGTGATTCCAAATGCGCAACAGACGATAGTCACTCCGATGGCTGAAAGTTCACAGAAAATAATTAAGTTGATATATTTAAAAAATAGGGTTATTCAATATGCAGCGGAAAAATGATTATTTCGTTTTAAAAGGGTATCTTTACCATATATGCACACGAGCATAATTATCGTTAATTTCAATTTTGTTTCATAAACTTGCAGTTAATCACTGAGGCGATTCCTGCATTGCAGCATACCCCGAGAAGGCCAAGTCTTGACAACTAACATAACAGCAAAATGCTTAATTACTTACACCATTCACACTAAACTTGTGCTTGGCTACAAAAACTAGAATAATATTTAAAAAATATAACCTGAAATCAAAGCCAAGGGTCTTCTGCCAAATCTATAGAGGAGTACTGAAGTGAATAAACCGCTAAGTACTCTAGTCACGCCCATCAGAATATTACCAGTGTGCAGATCACTAGATGATTTTGTTTTCTTAAAAACAAAACACAGATAAATAGCTAATTAATGCAGTTTTATACCTATGTGTTGAAGAGTTCTTAGTCACAAGATTAACAGATTTAAAGCCATTTTTAATTGATTCATTGATTCGAAGTCATAGCTGCTAATATCAAAGAAACTCAAAGTACAATTCCAAAAGCGACCGAAAGAGTTTTCATCGAGTTATTTAGCGTTAACAAACTGACGGTGTTTATATGGACTTTCAGAAGGCTTTTGACAAGGGTGATCAAGAATTGGAGTAACAAAAAAATGCTTATGCTAATAGTATTCGCGGAAATCAGCTGCGTTGGTCATCTTACGTGACATGCTGCACCGTGCCGACAGAGTTGTAATTAATGGTTATTAATCTAAAATTTCTGTCACGTAAGGGTTCCACAGGGATACATTATGGGTCCATGTTTTTTTTTTAAATATTGCACAACACAAGGATTTCTCCTGTGTCGTGGACGTAACAAACATTTTAATTCACTACACAAACAGCATAATACAAAACATTTGTTCCGTGCTGGGATTGAAAACGCGACACGCAGCGCAGCAACCACTGCGCCAACCGTGATTCAAAATGCAGTAAAACAGTATATTTGTCACAAAAATAAGTAATTTACCTCCAACAGATCTATAGTCCAGAACAAAACTATGGAGACACCAGCAGCTTGTGCGATCAAATTATAAATCATCATCAACGTTAAAGGTTTACACGCCGCTTTAGTAAACAACATTCCCAAACTTTTCCTGAACGTTAACCTGTACAAGAAAAAATATTCTAAGGAATCAGTCGACGCCCCCCTCGAATAAAATGGTAAATCCAGTATGTTGTTTATACAGGATGTAAACAGACTCTTCACGAAGCCGTCAACCAAGCATTCTGTACATCAAACTAAGTATCTTTACGCAAAAATTATTGCTGGGAAACTACTTTCTTTTTTGGGGTGAAAAATCACGTTTTACGGTAGGACTCAATGTAACGCACTCAAAACACTGTGCTGATGGATGGATTAAATAGTACGGGGGTCATGGAGGTGTTTAAAGTAAAAATCTTACTTTATACAGGGTGGAATTTTTCAATGCCACCTGGAGGGAAAGTACTCGAAATACTGGACATAGCAAATTTTACTCAAAGGAAACATTCCTTTATTTTTAAAAAGAAACGATGATGCGGTCTGCATTCGCGGGTTGGTTGAGATGTGGGGCGTATAGATAAATATGGCGCGGGAATAACTGACTAAGGGACATTTCTTAAACAAAGTTCGCGCAATATTTCTTTATTTCTTATAAAGTTTTAAATAGCTCGCGGGCCGGATGCATAGACAGACAGGGGCCGGTAGGTGGGCGTATGTTGATCGGGCTGAGATCAGAATCGGATTCTAATCTATCCAGGGACCCACTAAACCACCAATGATTTAGGAACCGAATTATTCAGCCGAATTTTTGGATCGGCACATTTAACCGAGTTCAAAAAAAGGAAGAGTATTCGGCCACCATCTTTTTTCCATGTGTATGAAGTACAGCGATTACTCCATGACTACAGAGTCGGATTACTACTTCTACTTACTACATTTTGATTCATTGTTCAATTGGCAGAGGAAACCTAGGCGGTGTCCCATATAAATTTCATTAACTTTGCATGAGTAGTTCTTGAGTTAGGTCCTTTAATTTATTTATATATTTTTCTTTTTCGACGATGTTGTTAAAATGATGATCACTTAATAACTTATAATTACAATGTTAAATTAATAACAGACAAGTTTTTTTTTGTGAGATACCACTAGTAGGGGTAAAATAGGTAGCACAAAAGTAAATGAAACAAACAACAGACCGGACTTCCCAAAGTAAGAATATTTTACTGTTTTTTAGCGTTCTTTTGAAGCTCGGTTATTTTTTTTATACCCGATTACGGAAGTATTCGAGAAGAGTGTTATGAATACCAGATACCAAATCCACCCAAGACCAGCAGTTAAGAAAATATGAAATAAGATATTTCAAAATACAACCTACTTACGAAGGTTGTTCTCCTGTTTAAAATCTATAAGTTGGTCCATTTCTTTATCAATGTTATATAGCGGTCCTCTGAACAGTGCTAGATTGGCTCGTGCTTCCTCCACCGTTTTGGTTTGCAAAATGAAGTATGGCGTCTCAGGTAAAATAATATATGAACAGAAGCATAGAAATGTGAAGACGCAGCAGATGTAGCACACGACTTGCCATGAAAAGAATTTGCCGAGAGCAGCCTGAAATACGTAAAACAGAATTAAACTTAACACATTACATAGCCGGGCTAAAACGATTAAATCATTAAATCATGATGTCAAATTACCAATTTGTTCGAGACACCATTGTTATTGTGTTGCTATTGTGTCTACTTCGAAGACAGATCATGGGATAAAGTTCAACTTTCACTAGCCTAGCAGCTAACAAAAAACCTGCCATGAGTGTCGGGCTCGTGTAGTAAGGATAAAGGCCGGGTCACACCGGATGCGTAGCGTGACGCAGTGATGACGTTGTATTATATGGCGCTCCCTGTTAGATGCCAGACCGGGTACGCAGGCACACGCATCGATAATTGCTGCACGTGCTGTGTTAGACAACCGCAGTTCTTCTGATGAAGAAGCGTTATTGTGCTACTATGCCAAGAATCTTCTGCTGCTACAAAGAGACTTTGGTGCCGATTCTCTCCCATAAAAATAGTTTACCGTTAGTGTATAGTTTAAAAAAAATAAGTTAAAAACTATTTTTATGGGAGAGAATCGGCACCAAAGTCTCTTTGTAGCAGCAGAAGATTCTTGGCATAGTAGCAACAATAACGCTTCTTCATCAGAAGAACTGCGGTTGTCTAACATCTTTTCGCCAAATGCTCTAAACTCAATATGGCTGCTGACAAGGTGGCTCGCACGCGCGTGCTACATTTACCTGCGTGACGTGATGCATGCGCGCACGACCAGTGCTGCATCGGACTTGGCCGGTGTGACAGGGATCGCACGCGCGTGCGCACGTCACGTCACACAACGCATCCGGTGTGACCCGGCCTTAAAAGCTGTAGCCACATCGAGGCAAGTACTGTGCCGGACGCGGGGTGAAATTCGTCTAAGGAATCAATAAAGAAATACGTTTGTATCAAATAAACACCGACCGCATTTTTGGTTGAGATAAAATCAATTTAACAATACCGTAAAAGTTATTCCTAAGGACACAGCCAGGTTAGGGAACGCCCCAATCACTCCGCGCATGTTTGGCAACGCTATCTCAGTGCCGTAAGCTCTCGAAGGTCCCATGGCCATGCCACATCCCACGCCTGTTATGGCTCTCGCTACAAATAAAATTAAAACTGCAACATTATGAGACGTATTAACTCCTCGTCGATTTACTCGGTTTCTAGCCGGCACGGCGCAGTGCAGGGCGCCATGTTAAGCTTGTACACAAACCCGGTTTCTACTCGGAATGAGATGAGATTATGATGTACGTCCGGCTTGGTCAAGACGCGCTCATCGACTGTCATAGGAGCCGAGACACTGCCATAGCAGCCATGGTGCGATAACGAACGGGCTTTAGCTCAGGCGTTGGATGCAAGCCTCCATAGTACTTCAAACACAACTTTCGACCAGCCGCCTTGCCGAGCAGAAAAGATCGTGAACAAGAGTCCAAAAAAACTAAAAAAAATTTACAAACCTATAATAATATCATTTGCAGTTTTCGCTAAGGAAGTGTAAAGCCATCCAACGAACATGGGTACCTGACAGTAAATCAGCGTGTGTCCACGCCCAATCCAGTCCATCACGAAGCCACTAATCACACAACCAAGAGGGACCATTAATGGTACCGCACTAACTGGAACATGAAATAAAAGAATAAGATTTTAGAAACCATACCGTAATTATACATGCATTCAAACTTAAAAAAAATAATGTCTGTTCGTAATTTCAAAATAATAACTTTTTACTGAATGCATATGAAATATACAGTTTAAACGGTACCTCTAACAAATAAACATTTATTTTAATTCCGTCTGTTCCGGCTAATCTCCGAAATGGCTTGACCGACGACGGAATTCTTAGTATCAGATAGCTGATGTTACCGGGAGTAACTTACGCTGCTTTTTATATTAGAGAAAAGGATCAAGGTTCCGTACAAAAAAATTAAAACTTGAAATTGTTAACAAAAAAATACAATTATGGAAGTAATCTAATATTAAATCTTGTGTGTTAAATCACAGTGTTTGTTTTCGAACTCCTCTCAAACGGCTTCACCGATTTTCATGTTTTTCTTTTTGTATTTTGGTAGGTCTCAGAATAGGTTTTAGGTTATTTTTTAGTCTCACACATACACATCAAATTTCCAAGCGAACGAAATTGCGGGCAACAATAAGTACTTTTACAATATATTTTTTTTAATTTTTAACGGCTTGTATTCTAGACGTTAGATATCATCGCAGCGGTCCAAACCTGGTCAAAAGCCTCTCCAATCGCAAATAAGGGTCACGTCACATTGTTCGACGACCTTCTACACATTACCGTTTGTAAAGTATTACACTAGTACCTAAGTCGATCCACTGCTTACGGCTGCGTACGGATGCGAACGCGGCGCTGTAACGAAGTAGTACACATATTTACTCGGAAAGGAATCGGCACCGTATCGTCTTTCGCCTCATGTGTTTCGTGAGCCGAGGCGGGGCCGGCCGGACCAAGGCGAGGCGATTACGTTACGATTCCGAGTAGTGTGCATTGCAGTATGGGAGTTTCATACAAAGAATACAGAACGGCTCGAGTTGGTACGGTGACAATCTCTTTCCGAATTGATACGGTGACGATCTCTTTCCGAGTTGATACGGTGACGATCCCTTTCCGAGTTGATATATGTGCTATTTCCTGCGAGAGGTGGATCGCATGCGTTTGCATTTGTACCAGAAAACCAACTATATGAAGAGAAGAGTTTTTTTGGCGTTCAAGCTACGGCCCAACAAGGGTTTCTACTTACCGATCCAAGATGCATCAACCACTGTGATTTGAATTTCAGAATCGGGTCTCGATAGCATCGGTATCTGAATCGAAGCGAATCCAGTGGCCAATCCAATAGCTAACTGTGCCATGTTCACCCAAGCACCATAAAATAGCTGAATCCGGGAAGTTTTCGTTAAAATACCAGGGTCAAGTGGCGGATCTTGGGAAGTAATGGCCGATATAAGACTTTTACTAAATCTATCCATCTTTAAGTGTTGTCAAGTGAATTTGGGAAGGTGTCAACACAATTTTTAATGCTGCGTAATGCTTTATTTGCACTTTATCACTATATTATTATAGTATGAAAACCAACAACTTGGAAAACTATCACATAGCATCATGTACATATGGGTAAAAACTATTCTTGTGAATACCAACACGATGTTATGCCATTTTTGACAGAACCTGCACATCTTGACAGTTGAATCTGAAAAGAAGAAAATTGTCGAGAAATTGTCTATTAATAAGGTGAAATATAGTTTTCTGTATAACCACTTTAAGTGTGCCATGCAGTTCAAGGTGACGTTGCTTGTCAAGAAAATTTGCATCGAGATGTCAAACTGTGTATATTTCTTTTAGTTCTGTGTTATCTCGCCTGCACAGATAAGTTGGTTGAAGTGTACTTACATCTTTTGACGCGTGTTCAAACCCAGAACTAACGCCGATTTAGTGCGGTTCTTGTAGGTTCACAGATGCAGAGATAAATGAAAGCTTGAATGCGCAGTTACACAGGCAAGTTGAAAGTTTATTGGAAAAGTAGATTATAGTAAATTGAAAGATTAAGGAGTACGCAAATAGACACAGTAAGAAGGATAATAAAAATATTCACAGGCGTTAAGCGTGGTAATTAATGAAACAATATACATTGTTTATGCAGAAGCGATTTATTAATGTTGGAATAAAAAGAGTATTTACTTTTTATAATGATCTTTTTGTTCTTTGTAAGTTTATTTTTCTACTTGTGTTTTGTTTTTTTCAGTTGTCTGTCAAATGTGTCAGCGTGAATAAAAACCAATTAAAGTTTACATCTAAACTTTTATTTAATCCAAATACCGTTTATTTGGCTACGCGCTCTGCACCTTAGTGGGACGTGAGTTGCCCCACTAACAGGTTATGGGCCCAGAACATGCCTAGGACATGCCCAGGTCTTACGAGGAAATGTTGTCTGATAACGGAAGTACGCAAAGACAGCAGAACTCGACAATGGCACATTTAGAAGGTGGGTCAGGTAGTGGTACCTTTTCTATGGAGAAATTAGAAGGCAGTAGTAACTATACAACATGGAAATTTCTTATGGAGATGCATCTGGTACACGACGACTTGTGGGAATATACAAGTGTCACGCCAGTAATAACCGACACGCAGGGTACAAAAAAGGACCAAAGAGCTAGAGCTAAGATTTGCTTGATGGTGAAACCTCATTGTTTGGTGCATGTACGTAAATCTAAAACGGCTAAAGGTGCTTGGGAAGCATTAAGAAATGCGTTTGAAGACAAAGGTCTCAATAATCGTTGCCGATTACTATCAAAATTAGTAAGCATGAAGCTGGAACAATTCCCAACAGTGAGGGAGTACGTGACATCGGTGATGATGGTATCTCAGGAACTGCAAGACTTGGGAAAAGAAGTTGATGATGAACTGTTGGCTGCTTTACTTCTACAAGGTCTCACGGCAGAATTCCAACCAATGAGATTAGCCATAGAAAATAGTAATGTTGTACTGACTACGGACTATGTAAAGACGAAGCTCTATCAAATGGAAGATAACTATTCGGCAAGCTCAAGTGCAAGCCAACCTACATCAGCATTACTTTCAAATAAGCATAAGGGTAACAGCAAACCCAAGAAGATCAAATATAAAATTAAATGCTATATTTGTGATGGACCACACAAAGTTAAGGATTGTCCTGATAACCCAAAAGGGAAAAAAGAAGCTTTACAAGCCTACGCGTTGGGTACGCCGTCACCGCAAGCAGGAGACTGGATTATCGATTCTGGCGCGTCGACTCACATGACGAATCAAAAGTTTTGGTTTAGAGGAAGCCTGAAGGATACTTCTAAGTCTTTGAAAGTGATCTGTGCAGATGGTAATGAAGTATATGGTGAAGGTGAAGGTACGGTGGTATGTGAGTCAGCAAAATTAACAATTAACAATGTGACGTATGTACCTAAGTTAGCTTCTAAATTGTTAAGTGTGAATGCGATTGCGAGAAAGGGTCACGTGATAGTATTTACAGAGAAAGGATGCGACATCTACAAGAAAAATGAGTGTGAGGTGCAAGGCAAGGCTGTGGTGAAAGGTGTGGAAGAACGAGGCATCTATAAAATTAAGTGCGGTTCACAGGGCTCTGCGCTGGCAACAACGGATTGCGACAAGCAGAAGCTATGGCATCGCAGGATGGGACATCTTGGTATGCACAATCTCAAACTTCTTAGAGATAAGATGGCGATAGGGGTGAGTTTTCCTATTACTTCTTCTAAACTGGAGTGCGTATCCTGCATTATGGGAAAACAAACAAAACAACCGTTTCGCAAGGGGGTTGCGACGAGAGCTAAGGAAGCATTAGGTCTAGTGCATTCAGATTTATGCGGACCTATGCATATACCTTCTATTAGCGGGTATAAATATTTTTTGACTTTTATTGACGATTTTACACGGAAAACATTTGTACATTTTTTGAAACAAAAAAGTGAAGTTTTTGAAAAATTTGCTAATTATAAGGCTTTTGCCGAGAATCAATGCGGCAGAAAGATTAAAATCCTGCGCACTGATAACGGAACCGAGTTCGTCAATAAACAGATGGATGATTTTCTGAGGAAAAATGGAATCCAACATCAAGTCACGATAGATTATACACCGCAACAAAACGGAGTAGCCGAAAGAGCTAACAGGACTATTATCGAGAAGGCGAGAAGTATGCTCGAGGAAGGAAATTTATCGAAGGCTTATTGGGCGGAAGCAGTGCATACATCTGTTTTCCTGAAAAATAGATCACCGACCATTGCCGTCAAAGGAAAAACTCCTGAGGAAGCGTGGTCAGGCAAGAAAGTTGATCTCAGTTTTGTTAGAGTTTTTGGGAGCAAGGCATATATGCACATACCTAACCAAAAGAGAAAGAAGCTGGATGCAAAAAGCATGGAGTTAACTCTAGTTGGATACTGTGAAGGTTCCAAAGGCTATCGACTAGTTGATACAAAAACGCATCGACTATATAAGGCTAGGAATGTTATGTTTATAGAAGCCCAAGAAACAGAGAGAGATAAACGAATGGAGAAACAGACTGAACATGAAATATTGATTCCAGAGGTGGAACAAACTTATATTCCTAAAGAAGTTTGTATTCCTCAAGGTCTTGAGCCTGATATAACTATGGATGATCAGCTTCAAGAGGTGGAACAATCAGATGCTCATGAAGACATGTGTGGAGCACACAGTCCAGTCCCTGAATCTGAGTCAACTGTCAATGATGAAACTCAAGAGGACATAGAGTTTCTAGACTGTGAGCCTGACTTATCTGTCAATGATCAACCTCAAGAAGTGGAACGGAGGTATCCACTTAGAGCTAGAAAACCCAAAAAGTTCCCGGATTATTTGCTGTATCAAGCTGCAGAATCAGAACTGGATCCTACAACAGTTCAAGAAGCACTATCAAGACCCGATAGTAGAGAATGGAGAGCAGCAATTCAGGAGGAGATTGATGCTTTAAAGAAGAATAATACCTGGATTTTGGTAAAACCTGAACAAGCGAGCAACATAGTAGATTCAAAATGGTTATTTAGAATCAAACAAGAGCCGGGAAATAAACAAAGATACAAAGCTCGACTTGTTGCCAGAGGTTTTAGCCAGAGATGTGGCATCGATTACGACGAGACATTCTCCCCCGTGGTGAGACATAGTTCATTAAGAGTCCTACTGGGGATAGCAGCACAAAAAGGCTTAAATATAGACCAAATGGACGTAAAAACTGCGTTCCTGAATGGAGTTTTAAAGGAAAATGTCTACATGAAACAACCAGAAGGTTTTCATGAAAAGGGAAAAGAAGACTATGTGTGTCTACTTAAACGTTCACTTTACGGGTTAAAGCAAGCCCCTAGAGCATGGAACAATAAGCTGAACAATGAGTTGTTACAGTTGAAATTTAAACGATGTAAAAATGAACCGTGCATATACACGAGATCCCAGGGTGAGAAGATCATCATTTTAGCAGTGTATGTGGATGACATGCTGATATTTTGGAATGATCATGAAGAGCTGAGCAAAGTCAAAAGAGACCTCATGACAAAATTTGAAATGAAGGATCTTGGGAAGGCAGAGGATATTCTGGGAATGCATATAACACAGAACGATATTGGAATCAAACTTGATCAAGAGAAGTATGTCAACAAAATGTTGAAAGTTTTTGGGATGACTGACTGCAAAGTTGCATCAACACCATCAGTTCCTGGTCAAAAGCTAGAGAAACCTGGATCTGAACACAAACCTGATCCAACGATTCCATATCAGAATTTAATCGGTTCGCTGATGTACTTATCTGTGTGCACGAGACCAGATATTGCACATTCAGTTAATTATCTTAGCCAATTTAATACCTGCTATGCTGAGGAACACTGGATAGCTGCTAAACGAGTGCTAAGATATCTGAAGGGGACTAAAAGCCTTGGGCTACAGTACAAGAGAACAGGAAAAAGTAATGTGCAGGGTTACGCAGATGCAAGTTATGCCACTTGTTATGATAGGAGGTCATACTCGGGTATGGTTTTTCTGCATATGGGAGCTGCAATCTCTTGGGAAAGCAGAAAACAAAGGACGGTTGCTCTATCCACAGCGGTAGCGGAATATGTAGCAATATCTGAAGCTGCTAGGGAGGCAATATTCCTAAAAAGATTGTACTCAGAGGTCATCACTGGTCAAGCTGAGACGCCAATGAAAATTCTCAGTGATAGCCAATCTGCTGTGGCCATTGCGCAGAACCCTGTACACCATCAACGCACAAAGCACATAGATGTGCGACACCATTTTATAAGGGAGGCTGTCGAGAATGCGCATATTGTTCTTGAGTATTTAGAGACAGCTCATATGATTGCAGATGCTTTGACGAAACCTTTGTTGAAAGGGAAGTTTAAGTGGTGTGCTCTTAATATGGGTGTTGTGTAATTGTGTGATGGATGAAAGTAGAGAAATGAACTTAAGGAGGAGTGTTGGAATAAAAAGAGTATTTACTTTTTATAATGATCTTTTTGTTCTTTGTAAGTTTATTTTTCTACTTGTGTTTTGTTTTTTTCAGTTGTCTGTCAAATGTGTCAGCGTGAATAAAAACCAATTAAAGTTTACATCTAAACTTTTATTTAATCCAAATACCGTTTATTTGGCTACGCGCTCTGCACCTTAGTGGGACGTGAGTTGCCCCACTAACAATTAAGTATTCTACTTTTTGGGATCGAACGACACTGAGATCCTGGCGATGACGTAACTACCTATATGTATAAAATTGGTACCTTGCGAGCATCAGGACGTTCGCGCGTTCGTATAAAAAAAGAACGTTTTATCAGTTCTACACACGGACAGATTTACAGCAAAGGTTAACATTCGTCCGGATTTGCCCAATTGCTTTCTTGATTGATTGATTGCTTGTTTATAACGGGTAAAGACTTACATTGAAAATCAAAATCTAAAATAAAAAAAAATAAAAATACATAATAAAGCGCGTGGCCCGACACGCACTTGGCCGGTTTTTTTAAGTTCAGAATGATGTGTACGTGGTTAACATATTAGCGTCGGTGTCCCATCCACTCTGTATACAAGGTAAACTTTAAAAAATAATATTAATAAAATAATTTAGGTAATAAACGCACAACCTCTCGTGTAGTGACTCAAACCATGAACTGCACTACACTACTGAACAACTTTTGTTCTATGCATGACTTTTGGAAATTCATAATTTTATTTTTAGTTTTACCATTGATCAGCTGATCAATTCCTGTAGAAAGTCCAATTATTTATTTGCGAATTTCAAGAACTCTTAGAACAAAATATGTAAAGTTTTGTGGTTCGCAAATGCACGACCTCTCGTGGAGACACCACACGAGAGGTCGTGCATTTATTATATGATTTGTACACCTTGTATACGATTTGTACACCTTGTTTATTTTATTGTGGAGGAGTTTCTTCTTTTAATCTATGGTAGATATTTGGGTAGATATACGGTCTCGTGTAACGGTTGTTGGCGAACTCTGCAGTAAATATTGGCGTCATTTTCGTCTGCTTCGTGTTCTTGTGAATGTTGTCTTGGAGAGTTTTAAGAAGTTTCAGAAGAGTCGAACGGGAAATTTTATTAAATTCCACGCCGTTAGTGAATTTCTTATTCTTTAAACCTGTTGACATAAAGCTAGATTTACACAGGGTAAGTAACAAGTCACGAGAACTGACCACAAGGTTTACTTGCAGTAAATGTTAATGATATTATTTTTGTTTGGTTTTTAACAAACCTTTAGTGTTCAATTGGACGGCCGCCTCGCACAGTACTATGAGAAAACACAGCAGCAGGACCAAATTCATGACTTTGCTGAACGAACACACATTACAGACTAAAGTCTTCAGTGGTTGTTATCAGTTCCGATAACCATTTAGCTTGTACTATGGGAATCTCGATTTGTTTTCACCATAACGGTTGCATTAAAGCTAGTCAACCTATGTGCAGTCTGTAAAATTTCTCCAAATGATTTTAAACCATAAAATTTTGAGGGAGAAGTTCAAAATCGAATGAGAAAATTTGACAGAACAAGTTTGTAGTAACTTGATGCGTTGGCGTCTGTACATACAGGGTGTAAACATACTCTTCACGAAGCCATCAAAAGAACATTCTGTATATCAAACTGATATAGTCTGCGCAAAAATGATTGCTGGGAAACTACTTTTTTTTGGGTGAACAGTCACACTTTACGGTAAAACTCAATGTAACGCATTCAACGGGTAAGTAATATATGATATAATTACAAAATCTCTAATATTTTTAAGACATAACTACTGAAACTATAATTTTATTCGATATAAAGATCAGTTTATAATAAACGATTAAAATAATTTTAAAGTTACTAATTTTTATAAGCATAATCTACATTGAATATAAAATCGTTTGATATACCACTCAAAAGACATAAAAATTTAGTCTAATATGATAAAACGCCTGGTAAAAACACATAGCAAAATTTCAGATAAACAAATTATAACGTTGTCTAATTTTTAATAAGTTGTGAAATGTAGGTAACTTAACAAATATATGTGGTTTTTATTTCCCTGTAAAAAACATGCAAACAAGCATACACCATGCATGCAGCAGGCACGCAAACAAGCATACACCATACATGCAGCATGCAAGCAAGCATGCAGGATGCAAGCAATCATGCAGCATGCAAGCAAGCATGCAGCATGCATGCAACATGCAGCAGGTATGGTTTCTGTCACAGCTCCAGCGCTGCGGGGCTCCGGCGGTCCCATGCGAGCTTATCGTCGCAGATGTGGTTCACGCTCGCGCGGCGAGTGTTAGAACCACCTGCTCCTCAGCTCGCGGGCCGCCTCGCCCCTCCGCGCCTACGCGATTTTAAATAACACTCTAGGGGTAGGGCAGACAAGAATACGTGGAGTCGGTTTTGCAGCGATTCGTTTCTGTCACGTTTTCGATTAAATAAACGTTATATCAATATTATATGTTTTAAACGATAGGTGTTAGCGCTCTGGGCTTTATTTAGAAACCTTTAAACGCTAACATGGAGGGATGCGGGGAATTTACCATGAAATGGAGGATGAATGCAGCGTACTTAGATTTTGAAGGAGGCTATTTTTTGGTATGGAGAAACAGGAACAATAGAGGGACACAGGATGCAGCGCCTTACCTTTTTATAGAAGTCTGGAGTCGCCTTCCTGCTGTAAGGGCCTTGCACGTCCTTGATGTACAGGTTAACCACGCGGCGGCCAGCGTGGTTCCACCGATTGAAGATTTCTTTCCCTTTGCAGCACTTCAAATCACTGTAGCTTGATATTTAGGTGGATCTAATTTGAGTTATAGACCCGAAACCCTGGATTTATCACGAAATCTAGATTTATTTGCGGTGAAGCCCTGGAGAGGTGCTTTCGCGGCGGCGGAGTAGTCGAACTTATATTTTTCCTAATTGTTTTCGCTTAAATAAACGTTATATCCAATAACGTTATACGAAATAATTTTTAGAGTATATAAATATTGTATCTAAAGAAATTATATCAACAGTTGTTGTTGTTTTATTATATCTTGTCAACGTTAATGAAATGAAAATATACCAAATAACTTTATATGTTACGAGATTCACCCGCATTCAACACATTGTGCTGATGGATGCATTGAGAAGTAAACAGGTCATGGAGGTATTTAAAGTAAAGTTATAACATTAAAAACATGAATTGAAAAAAAAATGAGAACAAGTTGGAATTTTTACCCCCTATATCTCCGTAACTAGGAAGGTTTCCAGCCCGCGTAGCATGACCACCGAAGACACGAAAGAGAATCGACAAATCTTTTGTTCATCTGTCATTGAATCGACAAAATGACAGATGAACAAAAGATTTGTCGATTCTCTTTCTTGTCTACGGTGGTCATGCTACGCGGGCAGGTATGGTTCAGAACAAAAAATGATCGCAGTCACGAGGACAATAAGTACCTTTCGGCTTCGTTAAGAGTTAGGTATTAATTCCCTTTATTTAAGAGATATCTGATAAACATGTCCCTTTATTGAATCAATTGTAACGGGCTTTAGTTTATCTTAAAACCGCGCGACGTTTACTGAAAACGCTAATAAAAATTATCTCACATCGGATGTCAAATTGTGAGTTGTGATTCACAATCCTGAGTAGGGGTTTCATTCATTGACTTATTGCTTCACAGCAACTGTTTAAAAATCAAGCAAGTGATTTGGGCTACAGGTATTTAAACAAAACGACAACGCATGAAATATTTTCTTTATTTTCAATCAATCAGATATGTTCAACATTTGCTTTATGTACTATTACTATCCTAAATCGCTATCACAAAATGCTTCACTATTTCATTATATAATAAATTAAACAATAAATAAAATGCATTGTATGCTGAAGACAAAGAAAAATGGTAACGATATTTTACGTTTTATTTAAATATTTAATTGTAAACGACAACAACACTTATATGATATTATTGTAGTCTTGTAAAATAAAATCTCATGAAACAAAATTTGAGGCAAAATATCTGTGGAGTCCTCTTTTTTTTGGTTACCTAAAAGTGTTGTGTCCTTTCCTTAACAGAATTTCATTGTGACCACATTTTTGTGACTCAAACATTTATAAAATGGCACATTAATCCGTAGGTATAATTACTACAAAAATAGAATTATTCAGACTAATCTTAACACAAACTACAGTATAATACTTTCACAAAATATACAACAATATCTCATCACATATACAATTAATCACAACATTTGTTAAAACCCTTTTACACTTTAATAGACTTTTATCCTTGCAAGATTCATAGGAAGAAAATTGATCAATGAAGGTATTCCAGCATCCAACCAAATAGAAAAAATAAATACGAAAAATGTACGTCGGACTAACTCGGGCATTACATCTGAACAGCCCGGTATCTTCCAAAGGAAAGAGCAGGCCATATTTCAGTGCCAGAGCTAAAAATAAATCCATAGGTACTTCGACTGTATTCGTAACCGACAATTGGCTAGTAAAAATCCATTCCAAAACAGCGGCAAATAAGTACCTTCGTTCGCCGCCAGTAGGCCATGAAATAATCAAGAAAATTTGGAAATATAAAGACGAAATAATTTTGCTTCTGCTGAGCCCTATTACAACATTATTTCCAGATAAATAAGGCATGTGAAAATGAGTCTTAACAGTTACAATATAGGAACCAACCACACACGTTCTGCGTTCATACAATATTAAGTAAATAAAATGCCACACAATCAAAGGCACTCAGTTGCTCAGTATCTTTAAGTTTACATAATTAGACAATCGTAGATATTTGATATTCCTTTCTTAAATTATAATTACAAAAATAATTAGTTTAGGTTAGGTATTATGAAAGGATTTTTACATAGTAGATAGTCATTTCAATCAATTTATTTATTTACAAGTTCAATGAGTTAATACTGTACCTACAATAAAAATTTTATAAATGTTAAAAAATCTCTTCCTGATCTAGTTTATTGTTATAATTATAATATCAAATATTTATCAGCTTTGCTGAACTATACGGTAATAGGTAACCCCGAGGAGTGTGTATGTACAATTTGACGATTATCTTAAAACTTGTCACTTACAAACTGCACACTATTCCGTATAAATTGAAGAGCTCCCTCTAAAAAAGGTGTTCAAATTAACAAAACTTGAAACTATGCAGATTGCAACTAAAATAATAATATCAGAAAAGGTCCAGTGTTCTTGTCTCAGTAACCAATGCACGCCGCACGGGATAGTATTTTCAAAGACAATGCATTCATTCCACAGCACGCAAACACAAGCCTTAATTCTTCCCCCGTGTCGACTAGAGCGGATTCAAAAAGATTTAAAGAGTACACATGGCGACACATTAAGCTATACGTATATGGAATAACACGGTCTTACTTTGTATAGCTTTACGGTACAATGAGAGATCCGTATAAACTGGTTTTTGTATAACTTGTGTTGCGTACAATAATTTACAATTGAGCTCACCAATTCATACGAAAACACAGCATTCACACATCACATGACATCACATCATATCAATCACAAAATCATCATCATCGTTTCTCCTCCATCCGATCACGCTCCAGTCAATGTGTTGCGTCTAGTCAAAGATTTTGTTCTGCCGCTGAAGTAGTCTTCTATCTCTTGTAGAGATCTTCCTTTCGTTTCAGGGAGGAAAAAGTAGAAGAATCCTATTGCTGTAACAGACAAACATAAATGCTTTAACATTATTATCACTTACAAAAAAATATCGTTGACATCGGTCTGCACTTTTAAGAACAACGATGCTACTGTCAGAAATATCACTTTTTAGTTCAGTATTTTTGAAGTTCTGGCGCATTGAGCACTTTTTGGGTAAAGGAAAAACCTTGAACTAATCGTCACCGGACGCTTCGTAGCACTCGTAGTCGATCCGCTACGGCGTAGTGCCACTTAGGCGTGCGCGGGGCACAACCCGTAGCAGTGCTACGACTGTGTAGGGGGGCGGTGTGAGTGGCGTGGAGGGGCAGGGTGGAGGGGGGGAGGGGGAGACGCCCTGCATGATTTTTTTATCAGACTTCCACACGTTTTTATGTATTTAATAAATGTTTGGATCAGTTTAGCCTTTCCTAAATTTATTGGGGTCGGTTTCCAGTCTTACCGGAGTTCAGTGCAGTTGAATACCAGTATTTTAAATGAAGCGACTGCCCATCCGTATTACCTAGTACTGACTGGGTTGTTGAGGTCCACAACCCAGTTAGTACTGGGTAATGCGGTACGTTGGTAAGACTAGTTGTCAGACTTTTGGGCCACTTTCTACCAGCTATGGCTGTCTAAGATTACAAAAGACAACCGGGAAGAAGGACGACAGTTGTACAAAGAGATGAAGAAACTTACCACATATAGACATGGTCCCGTACAGCCCGAACACCCCGTAGTCGTTGAGATTTTCCCTCAGGAAAGGGAAGGTCTTCACCACGGAGAAGACGGACATGTGAGCCACACACGTTGTCAGACCACCCACGATACCACGCACCTGGACGAAAGAATAAAGTTAGCACAATATCCAACATACTCCTTTTACCTCTACCACGTTTATACTTGGAAATCACGCCGATTGCGAGTACCTGACCTGTCTGAAGAACCTCACCAATAATACAAACACTTGACATAATACTGGCATGCTTCTCAATGACCGGAATTAGATTCTGTTTGGACTTGAAAACAGCTTCTGAGTTTTTCATCAACTAATTTCATATTTATTTCATTTCATAATCAGCACATTATGTGGGGCATTGCTGCGACATAGGCTTCTTTTAAATATCATATGTCTAAGAAGACCGATAAATATTTGCATAAGATAGCATAAGATAGAAGTGAATTTAGACAGCTGGAAATGTTTGGTAGAAAAATAGATGCTGCAATGCAGGCTACTGCCACACGAAGCAACGAGGCTTGTGTCGTGGACACCAGATAGTTGATATACTACCTAGATACTTTTTGTTTGTAAATACATACTTATTGTGAACATCCATGACTCGGAAACAAATGTCCATGTTCATCACACAAACATTTGCTCCTACCGGGATTCTGTTATGTGACATCATAATCATCCATCTTGCCTTTAGCCTAAAATAATGGCATTCTAAGGGCGAATTTCTACAATAAAAACACCGCTGAGTAAACCGCATTCAGAAACTGCTAGTTTCATCAGGTTACAGGTTTTGAACGCAGGTAGATGTTCTGATCGCATTCAGATTCGTTAGTAAACTTTGTCCTAAGTAATATTAACCTGTGTCGGATAAACTTCTCCAATCATAACCCAGGGTACGATCAGGTAGCCCAGCGTGCAGGCGATGACAAAGATGAAGATGCTGAGAACCGGGATCCAGGAGTGCTGTATAGGAAGATCGTTGTCCTTCCAGAACTTCACGAAGTACATGTATACCGACAGGATTATCATTGTAGTGCCACAGCCCAGAGCTGGGGAAAAATACAAGGGTCATTTAAAATCACGATAATTCTTTAACATTTATTTTTAACTTTAACAAAATTAAAAAAAAAAGAAGTTTACTGCAACCGTTGTTTACGACTGGTTTCTTTTCGGTACGGCACCGAGCTGGCGAATGATAAGCTTTATCCTAGTAGCTAGCCAGAAAGAGTAGGCGATTTTTAATGGCATGCGCTGTGCGTAGTTCCGCAACGCTGAACTTAGCTCCTTGCCGGGTAGAAATCGATGATCGTAAACAAGAGCCCTTAGATTTATGATCTAGAGTCTAAAATAAATTCACAAGATATTTGTATTTTAAACTGTATGGGGTGTATCCATTCTACCCATTAATGTACCCTACACTATTTGTACTGGGTATGGTGGGGTATAATGAGCTCAGGGTACAGTCTCGCCGCGTTAAAGTGTAGCGTGGTGCAGCTCATAACCCGGCAGTGCTGCGGCACCTGAAACTGTGCGTGACGCATCAATACGTGTGGAGGCGGCGGCGCCCACCGCTGCTAGCCGTGACAGTAGCCAGAACCAATCGCCTGGCTAATACCCCTCTCACCCGAACGATCCGCGTAGTAAATGAGGTTCACGAGTGAATCAATATTTTTTCGTGCACTTTGAGTGAATTCGCAAAAGTTTTGTTTTGTTTTTTTTTGTTTTGTTTTGTTTGTTTTGTTTTTTGTTCTTAGTTTCTTATATGTACGTATCACTTTAAATTTCGTATTTCTAGTTAATCTTGATCAAAACTGGTCGTACGTCCAGTTGAGCGACTAAACTTTCTTCCAAGTCGAAGCTTTTGCGGCCAAATGTCGTGATCAAGGCGCGTAGTGAGCAAGGTCCCTTTCACCTACTCAACCATTGATGGAAAACTAGCTTCTGCCAGCGGCTTCGCCCGCGTGAAGTTTGATAATTGTCCCATGGGATCTTACTACCGAGATAAAAAGTATCTTATGTTTTAATATAGGTTATAAACTATCTGTGTGCAAAATTTCATCCAAATCCGTTCAGTAGTTTTAGCGTGAAAAAGTAACAAACATCTATACATCCATACTCACAAACTTTTGCATTTATAATATTAAGTAGGATACTTGTGGTCATCGTCTGCGTAGTCAGCTAGAATGAAGCTAGAACCTGCACAAGAATTTTCTTTCTTCTCTTTACATAGAGTTTTAAGTACTTACCAGATATGAAGGTAAGAATTCTTCTGCCACACCTTCGACATAGGATACAGCCGATAACGGTGAATATGACTCGTACTACGCCCATACATATTGCCAGCCAGTTCTTGTCAAAAGTCGCGCCAGATGCCTGGAACAATGAGATATTAAATACAGGGTTTTGATAGAAGGCAGTTCGGCTGCTGTTGGTTGAAACCTGAGGAGTCTAGGTAACCCGACGTCACACAACACCAGTCTGAGGATCCTACCTTTTCTATGTAGGATAAGGATCTTAACCCATACCCATTGTAACCTCTCAATACAGGGCACGGCAGTCTCGA
The DNA here is from genome assembly GCA_963853795.1 of Xestia rhomboidea. Lineage (NCBI taxonomy): Eukaryota > Metazoa > Arthropoda > Insecta > Lepidoptera > Noctuidae > Xestia > Xestia rhomboidea. The sequence goes on from OY970761.1 coordinate 16,534,892, forward strand.
CATATATAACGACATAATCGCTAACTTTCAATCGCTAATTAGTAACGATAAAATTCGGTTGCATTATCGATGCTTGCGGGAAACGCATCTTGGATGTAGAGACTTGCGTTTCCCGCTAGCATCGTTATTGCAACCGAGTTTTTTCATTGTTATTTTAGCGATCGAAAGTTAACGATGATGCCCTGGCCAAAAATCACACGAGTTATTTTTCAACGGCTAGTATTTAACTGTAAATCAAAAAATCTTCCTTTTTTGTATTAAAAAAAATCCCAATCCTGATCAAAAACACTGATTGCACAGCAAAATAGGTTACCTCAAAAATAATTATTTTAGCAACAATTTGAGTTTGTGACGCATCGCTATTAATTATTAATAGTAAAGTGGAGCTTTTTATGAACGCATCATCATCATTATCATCCGCCCTTGTCCGATGTTACTTGGGGACGGCGCAACAACGCGTTTCCATGAACGCATATCGAATAATAAACAGAGCACAATAAACTTTTAAATTCATTTTTGTTAAAACAAAGCTTCTATTTTTTGAACGCAGGCAATTTATTCAAGTAAAACTGATTCGACGTAGCCCCGCTACGCGGGGCTTCTATTTCTGACCGCTTAAAGTAAAGTAAACTAACCCTTCGAACCTAACCTGCCCGAGTCGTGGTGCCGCTAGTCCTAGTGTAGCTAGTAGTAGTGTAGTAAATTTTTTTTTAATTTTGTATGCATCTCATGTCTCTGCGACAAATAATTATTTCTTCTTTTTTGAATAAAAAACACTTTTACTACGCTTTTACCAATGTAGTTCACATGTAGCGGTATAGATGTCGCTGCATGTATTTTATGCAAAGAAATAAATGGAGCCAAGTTGTTCTTTTAGCGTTCGAATGAGGATGTTCCTCAGATGTTGCCATTGATAAATATTTGTGAAATTATCTGTGGAAATTGTTTAAAAAAAAACAAAAAACAAAATGGCCTTGTTTGTTCCGACTATGGCCATGCACGCGCCAAAGAACCGTGATCAGCTCCAATGGTGCATACGTACTTGAAAAACTTCGATGGCGTAGAAAGTGATGGTGTTGACGCCGCACCATTGGTAGACGAAGAAATACACAGCCAGGATGGTGAACGGTTTCAGAGTAGATGGTGACAGCAGAGCCGTGATCGTTTCCTTGAAGCCATGTAGTCTGAAATTATAATGATAGCTGTGATTGGTAGTCTTATAAAGTTTTATTAATGTTAGTCTATAGTTTGGGTATAGTCAATATTCGCCAGTTGTGTTTAAGTCCCATGTAATAAAGGCGAGTTAATTGCCATCAATCGTGCACAAATCCAGACTCCGTGACTGTTAATGAGAAATTCCTGTTGGAAAACCCCAACGAACACTTTCCACGACCTGGGAATCGAACCTAGGATCTGATGTCCAGCAGTCGCGCTTGCGACCACTAGGCCGACGAGGCAGTCTGACACGCTGTTTACACCAGCTAGTTAAAACAATTATATCCAACTAGCTTATTCCCGCGGCTTCGCCCGGATGGAGCTCGATAATTGTCCCACGGGATCATACATCATCATCATCAGCCTATTAATGTTCCCACTGCTGGCACACGGCCTCCTCTATATGAGAGGGAATGGGCTATAATCCACCACGACGGCCCAGTGCGGATTGGTAGATGTCACATGTCTTCGAATTTTTTGGTTCTAGGACATGCCGGTTTCCTCACGATGTTTTCCTTCACCGTTTTGAGAGCAGCGGTGATGAATTAAATTATACAAAATTACATTATACAAAGTAATGCGCCTGCCTGGGTTCGAACCCACGACTGTTCGTAAGTCGGGGCCGCCACCGCTGCTCTGGGGATCATACTACCGGAATAAAAAGTATCCTGTGTTTAATCCAGTTTATAAACTATCTGTGTGCTAAATTTCTTTCCAATCCGTTAAGTAGTTATTGCGTGAAAGAGGAATAACATCCAACCATTCATCCTCACAAGCTTTCGCGTTTATAATATCACACGTGCTAATTATAGCTTTAAACAGGGAAGTAATTGCACAACGAGGAGTAAACATAGATATATATTTATACAGCCGTATTCATATTCTTGATATTCTAATGAATATCGTCGCCTTTGCCTTCTGCTTTTATCTACGCCAGACAAATGAGTTTAGATCGTGAGTCGTGACTCTCCATCTACATATTAACATAACATTATATTTATCTATTAACATTGTGAGTAAAATGTTACACATTAATAACGCAGTAGGCAATATTGTTGACTGAGCACCATTCATCGTTGAGTTCCGTAAATTGGAAAAAAAACTTCGATGAAGGCTGTTAGCAAAGCTGTTGGGAAAATCTTGTAATTAATTTGAAATAATAAGCGTTATGACTACGGTTATCCAAATTGGTGTTCTATTCTGTTATAACGATAATAAATAGGACCGAAACGCCATAAAAAAAAAAAACTATTGTCAGTTGTGCCCTTGTGCTCGTTTTATAAAAGCTTTTAATTTTTTATATTGCCTTGTTCCTTGTTGTTTTGTTATTCTTGTTAGTATGCATTGGTCAAATCTAGCTACTAAATTTCAGATCAGTTCCCCTCCAACCAACTGATTGAGCTGAAATTTTGCACACACTTTTGGCTCTGATTTTGTGTTTCTGTTTTGGTTTTGTTTGATTTTTAAATTACATAATTAATATCTCTAGGAAAATTATAAATTTTATGTCTGACATTTTATTTTTACAATGAGATGACATATTATTACGGACCTTTGTAAAACAATTTGTTTTTTTTTCTTTTTACTTATATTTGACATTTCTAATATTATTATTGATTATTCACAGAAAGTTAGATGATATGTTATTAATCTTTTTTGCACAATTTAATTTTTGGACTGTTTTATTTTACAAAATTTCTACACAATGTATATTGTTCTGAAACAAATTATTTATGACTTATGATCTGGTGACGAAACATTTTTGGAACAGACATGACTTGATCCTCCGGCCAGGATCGTCTCCTCACAAGAGAACTCCTCAACGGTTAATTGCACAGACACAAAACATTGTACACGCGTTCATGTTGATAGATAAGCCTAATTTTCTAAAATAAACGTTTTTTTTTAAGTTTAATTTAGTACCTACTAATCTCTTACAAGAAATATATTAATTAAGAAAAAGCAATTATTGCTTCTTACGGGATATTAAAGATTTTTGTGACTGACAAAACTTATTTGATGATACAGGGACAATTGCACTGATTAATCCAATGTATAAATATTGAACAATTCCGTTTACTTGTTTGTAAATACTACGTAGATATTGTGCAAATAATATAGGTAATCTACTACGTATACAATTACTAAGAAACGTGAAAAACAAAGTTAAATGAGAGCAAATTGTTTGACTAAATATGGCTTTACCCTTGATTATTATGTTGAGTTACACGTTGTTTAAACATTGGCACAGAATTTAATCAATTACATAAAAATACCATTTTGGGGTGTGGTTATAATTATAATATCCAACTTTCGAGGAGTGAGGAGCTCGTGGCTATTTAATAACAGCCGGCCGGGATAAGCCGCGGTTGCCTAGATTAGTCTGTGGATGGGTGACCACCCATTACATACAGAGTTTCTTCCGTGCCTCGGAAAGCACGTTAAGCCGTTGGTCCCGGCTGTCATTTGTAGATCTTTGACAGTCGTTACAGGTAGTCAGTGGCCCGAAAGTATGACAACCAGTCTTAGCAAGGGGTATCGTATTACCCAGTACTAAACTAACTGGTTTGTGGAGATCAGATAGGCAGTCGTTTCATGTAAAATACTGGTATTCAGCTGCATCCGGTTAGACTGGAAGCTGACCCCAACATAAGTAGTTGGAAAAAGCTCAGTCAGATGTTGTATATTCAACTTAATGTTCGAATATTAAAAATATTTACTCACGGATCAACATGATTCTTCTCCTTAAACGCAATCATCTTCTGAATCTCATCATCTATGTTGCACGTCGACCCTCTCAGCTTCACCAGCGAACTCTCTGCCCTCTGCCTCTGATCCTGCTGCAGGAGGTAGTTCGGGGTCTCCGGGAGGAACAGCATCCCCAGGAGCGAGAGAATCGGTATCGTTGCGCTGAGGCCAGCTAGGATGTTCCATGATGTGCAACTGCCTATCACATACTGGAAGAAAGGAACGGGTATTTGATTATGAGCAATTAGACAAGTTTATACTTTAAACACTGTTTTAAGCTTTCACGGCTTAAAACTAAACATGTATTGTATCATGGCGCTTGCAACAACGTCGAAATAACGGCTCAAAACAATAAATAATCACGGAAGATATCCCTCAGTGACAATATAAGTTAAGCTTATACTTGAAGAAAGTTTAAAGGCGCACGGAGAGGTTACGGATGTGTATTAAGCTTCATAAATGTATGTGACTGTGTCCACTGCAACCCACGGACACTCTACGCTATGCATGAATTGACGTCATTAGTACATGCGTGGTTTGCTCGAATAACGCGCTCACAGAGATAACGCTATCAACGCTATGCACGCTGAGCACGCGATACACGTAGTCTTGGTAAAAAAAACGTGTGTAGCCTCTCGCGTGGGCCATCCACGTGTACTGCAGTGGAAACGTAGACCCACAAATGAAAAAAACAACAGAATCCACGCAGCTAACGTGCGCAGCGTGCACCGCGGTGGGGTTGTACCTTTTCTATGATTGCCTCACACCTACCTCGACCAAACTTGTTTTTATTGGATGAAGCAAACGTGTGTCCCGACTTAAACCTTTCTCAGTCCTTAGTGAACTGGGAAGGGATAAGCGTACGCCTATTCGGATTGGCTTGATACGGCACAGGCCAGACAGCAAAATGGAATGTATTATTTGCCACCCAACTACCCGATCATGCCGAACATGTATATTGCAGCAGTGAATCCAACCTTTAACATAACATCACGCCTGTAATTCCCGAAGGATTAGGCAGAGCTGGCGAAATGTGGGTGTAGGTACTCCTAATAGTAATTTTTAAGTCACATGTAAAAGGGGGCGACCCTATTGCCATCAACCGGGCGCAAATCCAGACTCCGCAGCCGCTACTGAGAAATTCCTGATGGAATAACCAAATAACTCTCTGCCCAACCTGGGAATTGAACCCAGGACCTCATGCTTAGCAGTCGCGCTTGCAACCACTGGGCCACACCAAACAGGGCAGTCAGTCAGTCAGTAAACTCATAACTTCCTCAAAATAGCCTTTTGATAGGAAAACTAATCACATAAACACGCCCCCTTCTATGTTATAGAAAAGATTACAAACTCATCAATCATGATAATGAATGACGACAACTATCAATCAATAGTGTTCCTTACGCAGGAACCACGTGAATTTTACCCATGTAATACCAATGTTGTCGCCAATGTTTGCCCAAAGGCGACAGGTCTAATTTTGTAGAACCAACAGTTCAATTATGACACTTTAGTTACCCAGTTGACAGACGTGACTGACTAGTACGTGAGCCGTAAAATGATTGATAATGTCAATATGAACTTGCAATATTGCCCCAACTTTACTAGATTGAATTGGCAAATTTTTATCACATTGATCATTTTAATACATGTTTATTATTAATATTTAGTTGTGAAATTCGTGTTTGACAGATTAGGTAACCTCATTTTCGCGCTGTAAAATTCCACTACCCGGTTTTAATTTTATAAGCTTGGAGGTGTGGCTCTAATTGTACAAAATATTCAAAACTCATCTAAGTACCTACTTAATTGTGATAAGCAGTGGTTAACTGTAAAATACCGGTATTCAGTTGCATTCGGTTATACTGGATGCCGACCCCAATGAGTTATAGGTAGGAGTTAAGGGTGTACCTATCACTAGGTACACCCTTAACTCCTACCTATAACTCTGCCTAACCCTTCGGGAATTATAAGGCGTGATGTTATGAAATGTCCATGTTAAGGCGACTACAGGAGCTAAACGCGAGTTTTATAATGCAAAAACAGCATATGATTCACTGCAATAAACAAAACCAAAAATATATATGATATTCTTCAGGATATGTGCTAGTATGATAGTGTTTTGAAAACATAATACAACAAATTTTACTCGATAAAAAAAAAACAACAAATTTCTTGTAACGAGTAACCTTTACTAAAATACATGCGATCTTTCTGATTTTTTGGAAAATAATTCTACAAGCAACATATTAACATGATAGTGTTTAATTTTTTTAGTCCAATCAATAGATTTTATGTAAATCGCTAAATACACTCGTGACGTAACAACTACTTTGTAGTGCAAGCTGATTAGAACTTTATTCTAACAGTAGGTATTTCAAACAAAGTTTGAACCACCACAAATAGGGTTGCTAATTTAGCTCCTGTAGTGCAAAATGGACCAATATCTACCCTGCAATTACTAGAAAAGAAGAATATTTTAACCCATAGGGATTAGCTTTTACAATAGATAAACTGAATTCAGGTTAAATTTTGTGTCACATTGTTCTGAGATTCTACCGAGTGTGTCAGCCCATTTTGCCAAGTGAAATTGCATTTTAAAACCAGTCTGCTTACCCCCATGTCGATAGTGAAATATTAAATGCATTTGTCAACAACAGGACAAGCAAATTTGGTCTACGTGACTGTAAGTGCTGTAAGTGCCCATTCTATGCCTAATGAGTTATTGTTGTTGAAAAATGCATGCAATTATTTAAAATTCATAAGCACACCGAAGTTGTTTGTATTTTGGCGCCTTAAAAATATGTTGAGGTGACTTTACTTTAAATAATCGTCATGTTACGTCGTCTTGAATTATGATTCAAGAAAAGTTGCCAATATGTGGAAGAATCGGTAGAAAAGATGACTGGGCAAAAAGTTGACAGGCAAGACGAATGACGGCGAATAGAGTAGGATGGGGAAAACACAAATTGTGTGGATGAATAAATCATGATAAGACAGTAGGACATAGAACTAGTGCTCATCAAGACGATGCTCCATCATGTGGAAGTCATGTGATTCACTCCATCAGCCCATTCGCTAATCATGACGGCTTGCACTCTAATTGGCTACTCATGAACTTTACTAATGTGTGTGTGACTAGTACAGTCACATGCCTCCCGGAAATAAGGCAGCAGCGTAAATTCGCCTACTTCTTTACCTGGTTCTTTAATGACCGCATCGTGCGTACAGGTTAGCGTCGTGTAAAAAGTGGGTGAGCCTAGTAACCTTCACGTTGCATGTATTGAGGGTACTACTCACATGTTCGGCATAAACCTGGCGACAAAGCCTATAAATATACATAATTATGTATAATATGTGTGTCCTTCAAACCTAACCTGTCCGAGTCGGGGTGCCACAAGTCCCGAGCTCGCTTCGCTCGCTCTTGCATCTTATGTTCTCCTTGCCGCAATTACCGGATAAATAATTACTCAACAAGTAAGTAACTATTTATCGTATTTATAGTAATAATATATATATAATAATAGCATAATAGTCGCCCATTCAGCATATTAGTCGCACGTTAAATTTTTATTCGCCCGATTGATCATTTCCAAGTTGTAAGTGCCATTAATATCAGTAAGTTTCTTTAGCACCAGCATACCTGAATCAAGACACCAGTAGAGACTCCAACAGACGCGAGAGCGCCAAGCATTCCTCTGAGATGTGGCTGTGAGACCTCGCATGTGTAGACCCTGGCAGGGGCTCCCACCATGCCCGAACCGAAACCGATCATCAGCCTGCCTGTAATCATTAGGCAGCATTTGTAGAAAATGTTCCCACTGCTGGGGAACACACTATACAACTCGTGCCACGAAAGATGAGACCTGTCACACCACTTGTATACGAGATAATTGTGTAACGAAATATACTTCTTTTGACATACAGGTGGTGGTGGTGGTGGTGGTGTAACCATCTTCCTACTTTGTCTTCTTAATGTTTTACCTCGAGGCATAATCAAGATTTCCACAAAGTTTCACTCGTTTCAAGTGGTGTGACAGGTCTCATATTTCGTGGCACGGACTGTACTCTCTCTGTAAAAAAGAGTGGGCCATTATTCACTACACGGAAAGGGAGATCAAAGAAAAGATGGATGGTTTGTGTGAGAATGATATGAAAGAGAAAGGAGTAAATGATGCCGTGACGTCTGACAGGGGAGAATGGAAGAAGAAAACACCGACCCCAAGTAGAATGGGACAAGGGCGGGAAGATAATGATAATGATATTCACGACACGCGGACTCAGTACGGGTTGGTGATAAGCCATATTTTCTGTAATTTTATCTCGCAATGACACTTACCATGAAAGAAGCATAGTATGAAAAAGGGGAAGTAGTATATCTTCATACAAACGCACCGCGCGCGGCTTGTATGTGTGCGCCACTTAAACGAAATCTCGACCCGTTTCTCAGAGCGCCAGCTGAGAAACGGGTCGAGATTTGCGTGCGGCGACGCCAAGATACTATGGCGCACACATACAAGGCGCGTGCGATGCGTTTTTAAGAAGCTATCCTACTTCCCCTTTTTTATACTATGAAAGAAGTAAGCATCATTGCGAGCTGACACCATATTTCACAAGTTAGTTACAAATAATCGAAATAAAAAATTGGTGTCCGTTAAACATTTGGAACGTCAAATCAATACTTGTTATGAGAATGGAAACAGCCTTACCATTATTAAGAAGTTTGCTTACTAACTAGGTACATTGTTTATTAATATAGATGTTTTTCAAAGGATGATGGTGAGATTCCAATTTATTCGCACGATTGCATACGTCATAATAAGTTATGATTAATGGTAATTGCCATTAAAAATAATGTTTTTATGGCGATTCGTAGTTTTGGTTTCTGGGCCACAACTAATAACTTTGAGAGGTTGCTAATCTATACTCAAACACCTAAATAACTATAAGAAATTAAAATGTCTGCCTGAAAAGCAAATCATGCGCAGGGGCCGAGCCACGCCCGCTTAAAGTTTAGGCCTATTAGGAAAGCGTCAACTTTGACGCGCAAAATAACAATAACTCTCGTTTGGGGTGCGTCGTCAGTGCGCTCGGCCGATCGGTATCTTTTCATTCATTATTTCTTTACAAAGTCAACGGGGCGGGGCTAGAGAGCGTTTCTATGTTGTAAGTGCAAGTAAAAATTAGCTTAGTGGTGATCAGGCAGGAGCGTCCTCGACAGTACCTCTGACTAAATGGGTGCATGGCTGTTGTATGATTTGCGACATCAGGGATGCCGTAAAATGCAAGGGTTCGTATCTGGCAATGCAATGCCACCACAGACCCCGATTATGGAAACAGAACTGGCGAAATGTGGTTGTAATGCACACCTCTGCCAAGCTCTACGAGGAACACAGACGTGGTATAGCAGCAGTAGTTAATGAATTCCAGTTTAAACTTAACATCGTGTGTGACGTCAGCACCTCCAAAATAAGGATATTTTTTGTTTGGAGGTTGTTAGGATCTGCTTCATTTACCAACATCATCATCATCATCATCATTACAGCCAAAATACGTCCACTGCTGGACATAGGCCTCCCCCAAGTGTCACCACATTGACTGGTCACGTGCGACTCACATCCACCAGATTCCCGCAACCGTCATCGCTCCACCTTCCATCGCAACGTCTTCCGGTTCGCGGTCGCCGAACTTACCAACATAAAGCATAGGAACATTCTCCGCAAAAGCGATGATAAGCCATCCGAGTATGAGAGGTATTTCTGTGATGATGAGCGTCTTCCGGCGTCCGATGTGGTCCATCAGGTACCCGCTGACGATGCATCCTATTGGCGTACCGGCCGCGCTAAGACTGGCTGGAACAATGGGAAGAGAATACTGTAAAGGTACTAAAGAAAAACAGGGCATAGACAAAATATGTGACTTTTTATCAACGATTACAGTATGACTACAGTTAAGTACGCACTTCGAGGTCGCACTGCTTGACAAGAAAATATACAACGATATGTTAAACTTGGTACATCAATTTTAGTTCTGTGTATTCCCGCCTGCACAGATAAGTTGGTTGAAGTGTACGGTAGTGGAAGTCAGAAATGTATTGTATTGACAGAATCTACCCAAAAACTTAGGTCAAACCAAAGACATTCAAATATTTACGGATCAAACCCAATTGAATATTTTTTCGAAAGTGATTAGCAATTATCTAAAAAAGTATTTATGAAAGGTTAGTATATTATTTTCTCTCATTCGATCAATAAAATTGATTTTAGAGCGGCAAAAGATATTGATAGTCGTGAAAAAAACACTGGGTTTTTCGCTACAGGAAACTTCTCTAGCATACCATGTTAAAATACCGCCTCATTGCATTTGCCAAAGGTGTATTTTTTGGGATTAGCCTCTAATCTCTTTGTAAATTCAAGGCTTAGTTTTGTTTGTTATGTTAAAACAATAGCTGGAAGACCATTTCCCCTTCGAGAAATAATACACACATAATGCGTACTACTTCAAAAATAACTCAGCTGCATATTATTATGTAAAACATAACACGCTTGCCTATGTACTTGTCTATGGTAATTTATCTTGTAGTGTTTACAAAGTATAATCTCGAGATTACAGTCGATGTACATATATGTGAGATAAGAGTAACTAAAGTAACTAATTATCTAATATCTAACTGCGCAAAGTGCGCACAACACTTCCGGATTACTGATTTAGCTTAGTTTTTGGATCAGTCATCTTCAGGAATTTTTTCTGACGTTTTCGCCGAAATCTCACTGAATGCGGGAAATATTTGAGCGAAGTCTCTTATCGATGGTCATATAATTATTTTTGACAAAATAGACCATAATTCTCGAAGGGTTAGGCAGAGGTGTACCTAATAGAACACCCACATTTCGCCAGTTATGTTTAAGTTCCATGTAATATGAGGTGAGCTCATTGTCATCAACCGGGCACAAATCCGTACTCCATGGCTGCATTTTTTATTAATTTGATAAAACAAAAAACACGTATCCAATATTTTTCGATAATCTAACTGACGGACTAAATAGAATCATATTTTTTTTAGTCAGTCATCATCACTATTGTTTTTAAACCGTTTGGTATTTCTTACTTCTGCAAACGTCGATATTTATACGATTTTCAACACTCGGCTTAGTCCCGACAATCGACAATCCATCGGTGCAATCATTTTTAGGCATAACATTTAAGTTTCACTCTCTGTTAGTGAAAACGGGGCTTTAGGAGTGAACAAATAAGACCCTTTACAACATCAGGGTCTTTAGCTCAACACTCGTAAACATAAACAATCAAATCAGTAAAAAAACAAATACTTACCAATCCAACTTGCTTGATTATCCGTGATAGGTATTTTAGAACTAGGATCCTTCAGCTGAGGCAGCGACGTGGCGGAGAAGCCGAAAGCCATGCCCGTATTTATGGTACCAAGGTTGGCAACGAAGGATGCCATCACCTGCCTGAGGGCGGCGCCCCTCCCGGCTTTACCCAACATCTTGTTGGGAAGAGGGGTCTTCGTGATGGTCGGTGATACTCCATTCTTGATGAATGGTATGGAGTCTTTTCTGAAACAAAGATGGTTAGTTTTTAATATGGAGTTCGTTTTTGAAGTGGGGAAAGAGGAAGTCTCTGAGAAAAAAAACCTTTTTTTTTTGTAGGTTGGTGGTCATCCAAACAAACCGTTAAGTACAGTCGTGATCTTTTCCACCTGACCATTTATTTTTTTTTAGCTTAAATCATGCGGAGGCACTGAGTCCTTAAAGTTTAGGCCTATTAAAATTACAATAAGTCTCGTTTGGCGTGCGTCGTCAGTGCGCTCGGCCGATCGGTATTGTCTTTCATTCATTATTTCTATACAAAGTCAACGGGGCGGGGCTAGAGAGCGTTTCTATGTTGCGAGTGCAAGCAAACATTAGCTTAGTGATGTTCAGGCGAGAGTGTCCACGATAGTACCTGGGTATAATTAAATACTAACTTTTGTCCCCGGCTTCACTCGCGTTAATTTAGAATTTTAAATCAATTCGGGTTGTACTCTGCTTGTGATAATATAATTCAATCATGATTCGAAAGACACGTGGCGCCATCTATTATCGTAAGAACGTTATTGTTTTTTTCCTCGGGAACATTACTTTTATTCTGGATGAAAAGGTACTCTATGTCCGTTTCTGTACACCTGACAACGTGTATGCAAAATTTTAGGATGTGCGGTTTAGGCGTGAAAGGAAAAAACAAACAAACTTACTTTCGCGTTTATAATATTAGTTATAGGATAGGATTTTGTTCAAAACATTTAAAAAATGTTTCTATATCCGAAAACGTGGCAGTTTTCAGTTAATCATCATTTTCCAGTGCCCATTATGTCAAGTTATATGTGGGGTCAGCGCTGTATGTGTCTTCTGTGCTTACTTACTACCTACAGTTAATCTAATATCATGTTAATGACCATTTCTTTTCGCGCAAAAAAAAAAATCTTTACGAAGATCTGCATTCATAATTATCACCTAAATTACACGTTCATTATAATTATCTTATTGTTCAAAAGACCTCTGGGAGCAGTGTAAGGGTTATCTTCCCGATAACGAGGCCTCTTCGACCTCATACTCGCGTTAACCCTCACGAGCCAATGATACTCAATATTTTACTATGATCAACGTAAATATGGACAACTTCAATACATTGACTTGTAAACATGATAATTGCCTATATTTTTTAGATATAAATGTGAAATTTTGTGTATATTGTGTATTACCTACTCAATCATGAAAAAACGACTGAACGGGTAAGAGATTTGATACTTTTTTTCGAACTTAAGACGGGCGAAGCAGTAGACCTAACCTAGTACTCGCTATAAAATGATAATGTTATGCATCACGTGTATTAAAACTGCAGTGATATTTTTATGATAATTTTAATCGTTTGTATAGAGGAAATTCTTGAGTTAAAATACAATGTTTATAAAGGTTTAATTTATTCTAATCGATACGGTGCTAGTTTTTCTTAGATTATAATTTTATTCAGGTAAAATTAATAATGTATTTATATTCATTCAACTAGAGATAAATAATTAAGGATTAAAATGTGTTTTTTATCGTCGAACAGCTAGCTAGTTATACTAAGCGACTAGTACCATATGAATCAACATTCTCTAGTCCTTTTCCCAATTCATTTGGGTTCTACGCAGCATGTCTTCTTCTTCCATACTTCTCTATTACTCGTCATTTCATCAAGCACCTCTTTCTTGCCATATCGTCCTTCACACAGCTCATCCATAGTTTCTTTGGTCTTCCTCTACTCTTATACCTACCCATTCTTCATACTCAAAACTTTCATTGAAATTGAAAAATTTTTATTGAAAAACCAACCTCAAAATATGGTGTTATTTGCTGATGACACTTCCTTAATTTTTAAGATAAATAGGCGGGCCCAAAATCTAGATGACGTAAATAATGCCCTACTTCAGGTCCAAAATTGGTTCACAGCAAACAATTTGGTATTAAATGAAAAAAAAACCAAATGCATAAGATTTGCTTTACCGAATGTTAAAAGTAGTGATTGTGATATAGTACTGAATAAAGAGAAACTTGAATTCGTAGATAAAACGGTTTTCCTGGGGATTACGCTTGATTCAAGGCTACAATGGGGTTCTCATTTAACATCTCTTGCAGGGCGGCTAAGTTCAGCAGCATATGCCATTAGAAAAATCCGTCAGTATACTGATGTAGATACCGCTAGACTGGTTTATTTTAGTTACTTTCATAGTATAATGTCTTATGGCATTTTGCTATGGGGGCGGGCTGCAGATATTGAGTCTATATTTATTCTGCAGAAAAGAGCCATCAGAGCCATATATAATCTTCGTAGGCGCGATTCTCTAAGGGAACTGTTTAAGGATATTGGCATCATGACAGTACATTGCCAATACATCTACGAAAACATAATGTACGTCAGAAAAAATCTGCACCTTTTTGGTAAAAGGGGTGACAGACATAATTACAGTACTAGAAATAGGGACCAACTAGTTCAGCCAGGCTTCAGACTCGCTAAAGTAGACTCATCTTTCATGGGGTACTGTTTGAGATGCTATAATAAAATTCCACAAAGTATTCTTGAACTGAATGAGACGAAATTTAAAACATGTATTAAACGCACACTATGTAAGCAAGCATATTACAAGTTGAGCGATTATATCGCTGATAAAAATGCTTGGCTCAATGCTGTCCTGCTCCACAAGGACAGGGGCGCTTAAATTGATAGCATTAAATGGTATTGTTGGAGCTGCTGAAGATTGTACAACTATCTTTGCATTGTATAGATTCAATCTCTTTAGTATTATATAATCGCATAGCCCATATTGTGTGAGTACTATGTACTAGAAAGCTATCATTCACTGGAAACCTACGTCTTTTCTTGACTTGAATGTGCCCTGGCGGTTGAGAATATGTCATGCTCACTCAAAAGTCTCGCTGATGGTGGCGCATGTGTCGGATCATTTAGTTCCCTTCAAAATGGTTGAGTTGAATGGTGCTGATCTATGCGTCATGTCCGTGAACGGGCGCTGTCGGTTGTGACTGGTCATCTCTCAGTTGCCATGGCTTATTTTAATGAATTATTTTAGTTTTTGAATTGTTTTTTTTTTTTTTCTGTTTTGTTTTACTGTGGACACTTTTAACGTGCACATCTTGCTACATTGTTCTCACATAATATACCATCTCAACATGAATGATGTAACCAAGATTTTGTAACAATATTCTGATTTAAAAGAGTGTCCATGGAGTTTCTTGCCCGTTCTTCTCCATAGAGATCTACGCTAGGGAATGGGCAACTACAGTACTTTCACAGTTTTTATGTCTTGTGACTGGGACTGTAGCTACATTTAATTTTCATCTTTGTTTCGACAATTCAAAAGTGCCTGTAACTGGCTTACTTGAAATAAATGCTTTGATTTTGATTTTGATTTTCTTCACAACATTTTCCTCATTCCTCCGCATCACATGATACCACGAGCAGTGGTGGCCCAGTGGTAGCGGCCCTGACTTACGAACAGTAAGTCGTGGGTTCGAACCCAGGCAGGCGCATTCCTTTATGTAATTTATTTCATCACCGCTGCTCTCAAAACGGTGAAGAAAAACATCGTGAGGAAACCGGCATGTCCTAGAACCAAAAATTCGAAGACATGTGACATCTACCAATCCGCACTGAGCCCGCGTGGTGGATTATAGCCCATTCCCTCTCATAGAGAGGAGGCTGGGACACGTCCCAGCAGTGGGAACATTAATAGGCTGATGATGATGATGACATGATACCACGACAACTGAGTGCGAGAGTTAACTAAACTAAATAGGCGTAAATTCCTCCTACTAAACCTAAGATCAAACTAAGATTGAGAACAACTGAAAACTTGCGTACTAGATAACGCGAAAGAAGACATAATAAGAAGATAACACTAATAATGTTTGTTAAGACATTATCATATCATCTTCATTTCGTTGACTGTCGCACAAAATATCAATTAACGGTACCTAAGATCAGTACTGGGTTATCTGAATTAATGGCTTGTTTCGCGTAAGTTAGTTGCCAACCAGAGTTAAAAGGCGACTGAACTGCCGGGGCTGCGGGACTATTCGAAAGAGATACCGTGGCCCCGGAACACAAAGGGCGATGAAGGAACATGGATGGGTTTTAGTCAGTAAAAGTCTGACACTCCCCCCTGCTCCGGCCAGAGCGGGAGGAAACATTTGATGATTTCCCATCCGAAAAAAGAAAAAAAGGCCGGTTTCGTAAACATGTTGTGCATTTCTTGAGGCATAGTTTAATTGTAGTTTGATGTAAATGTGTGCGAGTGAGCGTGTATGAACAGAACGAGACGTAATTTGACGGCCTCACTTTGCTGTTCGCAGAGTTCTTTATTTGGTCTAAAGGGTGGAATTAGGTAGGTTGGTATATTTACAAAAAGAGAAGTGTGCAAATGTTATATTATGAATAACGTCATCATCTGCAGGCCTAATCTTTTCCAAAATTTATTGTGGTCGACTTACAGTCTTACCGGACCGGATGCAGCTGAATACTAAGTAGTATTTTACATGGAGCGACTGCTTGTTTGACCTTCACAACCCTGTATTTACTGGGCAAATACGGTATCCCTTGGTAAGACTGGTGATCAGATCTTTGACAGTCGTTACAGTACAGGTGTAGACACCTGTACTGTAACGACTGTCAAAGATCTACAAATGACAGGCGGGACCAACGGCTTATCGTGCTTTCAGAGAAGAACATACTCATACTTTTTTTTTGTTTTTTTCCGCGACCTGACGAGCAAAATGATATAGTGTCATCGTTATCTTGTTACCTTGACTAAATGATACCTGTGTAAATTCCATGAGTTCATAAAACGTATCATTATTCCCTAATTTCGATCATTTCTTTACATTCTGGTTACAGCATAATACCAATAAGCGTTTTTCTATGAGTCCCCCCAAATAAACGCTTCAATGAATTACGCCTTATTGACCCCCGGATAGAGGGCACAGTAAACACAGCAGGGGTTAACAATGACGTCAGAGCGAATACGAGTCATATTGTATGAATGTCTTAAGACATCCCAACTTCTTTTGTCCTAAAACGATAATCTGGGCGATGCCTGCAAGAGTTAAGGTGCAAGTTGGCAGCGGGCGACACGAAGCCGCCGCAGACGACGTGTCGCAGCGACACTATTGGTTTCTATGTAATTTTTTTTTCATCATAAAGCAACAAACCGAGAGAAAACTGTCCAACCATAATAAATTGGCCTGCAAAAATAAGTATCACACTTTTAAAATTGCAATAACTTTTTAAATACAAAAGATACACTTTCGAAACAAAAAGGACTCGAAAAATTGTTTAATTTTGTCTATAGTTTCAAAGAAAGCTGATAAAAATTGCTTTATTACGTTTTTTTTATATCTAACTTCTATAGTTTGGGAAAATTGAAATTTTAAAAGTGTAGTACTTATTTTTGCAATTCAATGTATAAGAACCTACATAAATAAGTATTCAGGTCAAGCCCAATCTATTACTTAAGTAAGGCCAAAAGGAACGATAGGCCACGAAAACCGCCATAAAATCTAGTATTTATTATTCTGCATCGCTGGAGGAAAGTCATTAGGCGTATTAGTGCTGTCATTGATGGTAACTGCACTGGTTATCAAAGTGTGTTTGTGCATGAGCATTGCAGCTAATGAGGTCTTCTGGTTGGACTGGAAGGTGACCTTGTGAAGGGTTTGAAGTTCATGGTTGATAGTGCCAAGGAGTTATATTAGCAGGACGCATGGAGGAAACAAAATAAAAGGACTACTTTGGATGCCTTTTTTTTTTTTTTCGGATGGGAAATCATCAAATGTCATAACTCCTCCCGCTCTGGGAGGGAGTGTCAGACTTTTACTGACTAAAACCCATCCATGTTCCTTCATCGCCCTTTGTGTTCCGGGGCCACGGTATCTCTTTCGAATGGTCCCGCAGTCCCGGCAGGCTTCGGCCCTTGCGCGCGTCGAACACGAACGCGCCGTTGACACGGCCTGTCGTCATGAGACGGACGGACGGCGAGCTAGCCCAGAGCTCCCCGTCCACAGGCCCGCGCCTACGGTGACCGGAAGCCACCACGTGGCCTCCGACGCCCGGGGCGTCTCCCGCGGCTACTACTTTGGATGCCTGCCTTGTAAAAGCAAGGCTTGTAAGGGTTTTTGTTTAAGTAAGGAGGGCTTATTGACTTACTTGGAAATTCATTAAAATAACTCGATTAATTATGATGAAACACCGAATTATGGTGCGGCACAATTAATCAACGAAACTTGGATCGAAATGTTGAACCAATCAGTACTCGAAAATTGGAAAAACTAACATTTCTCAATGATCACCTAGTTACAAATATGGACCCATAATTTAGTTATTGAATTCACTGTTATGATAGTCTCAAAGACCAATAAGGTATCCTCGATTTTATTCTATTCCCTCATCCCTGCAATAGGTACATTGTCGAAAATGCACAATAAGATACGAATTAAGGAAAATAATCCAATTAAAACTTAGACTAGACCTCTATACTATCCAAGTACCAATCAGTATCAGAGGTGTGAGGTCGATTGCGCCAACGGTGATAATACCAATGTCGAGGGTAATAAGATGCTAGACACGATGTGTTTGGACGTATTCGTACAAATGCGTGTAGATGATAGTTTTATTTACATAACGTCACGCCTGGTATCCCCGAAGGGTAAGGTAGAGTTGTACCTACAGGCTGTAAACAACCTCATCACGAAGCCGTCAACCAAGCATTCTGTAGGTACATCAAACTAAGGAACTTTACGCAAAAATTATTGCTGGGTAAAGACTTCTTTTTTGGGGTGAAAAATCATATTTTGTGGTAAAACTCAATGTAACGCACTCAAAACATTGTGCTGATGAATGGATTGAATAATACGGGGGTCGTGGAGGTGTTTAAAGAAAAAAAAAACTGGTCAAATAGTTGGAACTTTGACCCCCAATATCTTCGTAACTAGAAGGTTCCCAGGTATGGCGTAGAACAAAAAAATGATCGCAATGACGGAGAGAACAACTTCCTTTCGGCTTCGTTAAGGTTTTTTACACCCTTTATAATAGTAGACCCTCAGTTTTGTTCAAGTCCCATGTAAAGCGAGGGTAAGCCTATTGCCGTGGCTGCTTCTGAGAAATTACTGGTGGAAAACCCCAATAACAGTTTGTCCGACCTGGTAATCGAACCTAGGATTTCATGCTCAGTAGTAGCGCTTGACATGGGTTGACAGACAAGCCTTTGATACTTCTATTATGTACTGATTTGCTTTCAAGATCATATGGCCTAACTAAGATTTTAACAAAATAAAAGAGTGATGATAAGCATCAAGAATTTTACCAAGAACTCTGGTTGATAACTGTGTGCATTTTTCGTTTGTTTACGACTAACAATATTTGCCCTGCTTTTGGCCCTGGCACACTATAGTATTTACTATATTTACCACCTCGTCATATCGCTCTAGTTCCGAAGTTGATAATAAAGCATTGAGTTTCGAATGATGAGATTATTTTATTACTTAAAGCCTTTGCACACCACGGTTTTTTTTTATGCGCTGACGACGCGCGTTGGACGCAATCAGGACGAGCAGCAAACGCGAGACTGAAGTCACGTTGTTACCTTTGCCACAGAATAGATAATAGTACTACCTTTGCACACAATCCTTGCGTTTGTATAGCTGTAAACGCTCTGATACATCGCTATAAACGCGCTGTGAACGCGCGTTTGAAGCGATCCGAAAGTCACATTTGGAGGATCATTCCCACGGAACCACAACCAATGGCACAAACGCCCTGTAAGCGCGCGTTTGAATCGATACAAACGTGTAGAATCTGCTAAAACGCGTTGATTTCGCGCAGAGAACGCTGATGATTAAAAACACGCGTCATCAGCGCATAAAAAAACGTGGTGTGTAAGGCTCTTAGTATTTTGTGTCTTTAAAGGAATTTTACTAAGGTTTATTATTTGAGAAAAAACTTTACGTTTATTTTTTTAAATGACTAGTCTTTTAAATCGCGCCTGTCCTGTAAAGTAGGGTCTCCTAATCAGACTTTCCATACACAACCAATTTTAGGATGCTATCATATATCTGCCTAGCCTTTTCTCAAACTATGTTGAGGTCGACTTCCAGTCCAACCGGATGCAGCTGAATACCAGTATTATACATGGAGCGACTGCCTATCTGACCTCCACAACCCAGTTAGTACTGGGTAATACGATACCCCTTGGTAAGACTGGTTGACTTTTAGGATACTGACTACTCGTAGCGACAGTAACAGTGAATGTTCCATCAAAACTAGATTTAAATAAATACCTAGGTAGAGTACCTCTAAAACACATAGTATTTAAACCAAGTGAAGTAGGTCTCTATAAGACAAACAAAAAAGTCCTACGGTAGCTATCGTGTATCTACCGATGTGACGTCATCATCAAAGAGAGGAAGCGACAAGACTGTCGAAACTGCTTCCAATTGTCCTAATTAATACGCAATTATGCTAACCGGGGAATCGAAGGAGTGGCTAGAACGTCCTATATTACAAGACAATAGTAGGTCAGTTTTGTAACAGCAACTTTAAAGGAGAAAGATAAACTAAAAATTAATTCACAAAATAAGTCAAGAAAATATAGTAACCTTCACCAACAAAAATATCATGCACCTACAAAAACTTCATAGTTTTCAAATGAACTCACACACTAAATAAGTATCGACCATCACCAAAAAACCATAAACTCGCAAACTCACAGAAATTTGAATACTAAAAACTTTTTGCCCTCACACGGTTCGAAATCTTATTCCTAAAATGCTACACAATGAAAAACTTAAAAGAAAACCATATAAACAAGGATGGATTGATATATAAATAAAACAGCGTCATCAAAAACTGGAACAACACAGCTTAAATATATATGATGGAGTCATACACTTTAGAAAGCCTTTTGCCCAAAACGGGGATAATACAGGCTAAATAAAACCCATGATGATAAAAGCGAATCCCAAGAAGACAATCAAGAACTTACATAGTGCCGTAATCAGTCAACTGGTTAGGGAAGTCTTTCGCCAGAAAAGGGTTCGTCAAGCTGCTCCTAAGTAAAAGATAGGTATAGATGAATATATACAAGTTCTAACTCAAAACACAGAACCCATTCCACATCTGCAAAGGTTCATCTTCTATCGCAGGATTGGCAGGATTACCTACAGATTTTTCAGTTCGTCTTCAAGGAGCCACCAAGCAAACCCACCGGTGGGTCTCCGAATAATGATGTGTCTCCCAAGACCTACTAGTTTTCTCACCCCAAAAAACAGTAATTTCCCAGCAAACATTCAGTTTACACCCTGTATGTATGTAAGTACATGGTCAAATTATCATTATCTTCCCGGCCTACCGTTCTTCGTCATAGCCGGCCGGATAGCATTCTCCGACACGCTATCATGTACTACTTTTTCTTCCAAATATTTATTACAGGAAGAATCTGATTTATACTTCAAAGAAAAATATTGTTGCATTGCCGTAAATCCATCAAGATCTATTAAAATCAAAACTTATTTGTATCCGTCAAAAATGATAGAAGAACGAAAAAGTTTTCTTGCAGAAACGTGAAATGTTTGACGTCAGGAGCTAAAAATGGACCAATGTTGGTGCCAATAACTGCCAATGCCACATTATATTGGTGCAAATGTAATGAAACGTAATTGGCCATGTTTGTTTGTTTACAATGTGTTGCGGCGCTGCACAAAACGGGCTCACACGACT
The DNA here is from genome assembly GCA_963853795.1 of Xestia rhomboidea. NCBI lineage: Eukaryota > Metazoa > Arthropoda > Insecta > Lepidoptera > Noctuidae > Xestia > Xestia rhomboidea. The sequence goes on from OY970761.1 coordinate 16,556,180, forward strand.
TTATTATGGAGCCCCCACGTGATAATACGTTTTATTTGCATAAGATATTGTGTTCTATATTAACTTCAAGTACTGTTCATTTGAAACCTATCTGCAATAACAACTTCTGTTGTTGAGTGGCTATATAACAACTGAGATCCATGAATGTAACTAGGAAAGTCATTTTTGAAAGAAAAGTGATATTATACACTTGATGAGTTTCTCAGTGTTAATTGACCATTTGTTGACATGATCTACATAGTTTTTATTTTTTATTGACATGACTATTATTATTTTGTACTAACATGATATTTTTTTTATTGACATTATTTATTTAAAGAGTTGCATAATACTTTTATTGAGATGATTTTTTTTTCGTTAGCTTATTTTTTATTTTTTTAAGGAAAAGATTTACTTTTTAATTACACATTGCTGCTTTTTTGCTAATGTACCGAATTTTAATTGTATTATTTTATTTTTGAATTGTGAACGTTAAAATCCGTGTTGTGTTAGTTTTTAATGAGTTTTCGACACAATGTAAAAATTGTTTATGAAATAAATGAAATGAAAAAGCAAAAGAAAAGATTGTAAAAACGTTATTAGGGAAAAGAAAGAGAATGGTGTAGCAACTAGCAAAGTGGTTGACAGGCAAAATAATAGAAGAGAGAGGACACCAAGTTACATGGAACAAGGACAGCATTTCTTGTGTAATAAGAATTTATTTAACTGGAATAAACTTTAGAGGTATGGTGGTGGTGGCGGCCCCGACTTACGAACAGTAAGTCGTGGGTTCGAACAGGCGCATTACTTTGTGTAATTTATTTCATCACCGCTGCTCTCAAAACGGTGAAGGAAAACATCGTGAGGAAACCGGCATGTCCTAGAACCAAAAAATTCGAAGACATGTGACATCTACCAATCCGCACTGGGCACGCGTGTTGGATTATAGCCCATTCCATATCATAGAGAGGAGGCCTGTGTCCCAGCAGTGGGGACATTAATAGGCTGATGATGATGATGATGAATCTTTAGAGTGAGGAATATAAACAGGCCCAGACAATTTAAATTATGAGGGTAAGTACTTGTAATCAAGATTCTTTATGCCGAAACTGTTCAAATTACTTAATACTGTACTGCTAAATACCTCCATTATGAAGAAAATAACAGCAAAAAGATGCAATCAATTGCAACATTTACTCACTACTAGGTACATACATAGATTTTTCACGTTGCATTTGTACCCCGTTGATGGCAATAGGCTCGCCCCCTATTACATGGGACTTAAACATAACTGGCGAAATGTGGGTGTAGGTACTATTAGGCACACCTCTGCCTAATACATTGGGGATTACAGGCGTGATGTAGTGTTCGAAATCTACAAACCACTAAACGTGGCTAAATTCAAATTCACCGTAAAAAAAAAACTGAATAATAGTAGGTATATTATGCAACTAGTGAATAAAGGACGGATTTAAAGCGAGGGCCGTAGATGAGTCACGAGCAAGTGAAGGATTGTAATGATTGAATCACGAGCGCAGCGAGTGATTCAACTGTTAGAATCCTGAACGACGCGAGTGATTCATGGCCCTCGATATAAATTCGTACTTTATTCAGGAGTTGCATACTATACTTTATATCATGACTACGAGAAAAGACATAATTTAAGCGAAAATAGAAATTTAATCAAGAAATAAGAATTGTTACATTAATTGAAATGGACATTAAAATTAGAGCAATGACTGAAATTAAGCGTAATTTTCTTATTATTATTATTAGGGTGGTCAACTTGTGAAACAATATTTATTAATCTAATGCCAAACTCCTTGTCGCAAATATCGACCAATCAAATCTCGAGAATTTATTTGCACCAAAGAGTTTTGAATTTAGAATCTTAGCGCAAGGAGTTTGTGTAAGCATTGAAATAGAGACCGGATATATTTTTGTGTTCCAAATTCAAACACCAAAATAGTGAATAAAAACAAAACAATGAATAGAAGGCCTTTTTATTCACTGTTTTGCGTGAATAAAATACGCTTTTTAGAGTAGGTATGGTATAAACTATCTTTTTCAACACTTTCTAAACCTCATAGAACAAGGACACAAAATGGCAAGTTCATTACAAGATAATATCCCGCTATTTGCCTAACAATACTAGTTTATACGACAAGTCAGAAACGCGTCATCCTTATCTGTCATACGAGACTTATCTAGCTCAAACAAATGAAAATACTCGACTGACTACAACTATTTAATTAGTTTAATAACTTTCGTGTTGGTTGAACTAGTTTTGGGAGAAATCATCACATGATTTTTGATCAGATAGCAGTTTACAAGTTATCATGATTGTACTACGGTGGTTTAGTATTTGACTTTCATCATTAACACCATCTTGACTTGTATGTAAACTCACTGCAGTGATATTAACCTCGTTTCTTCGTACATACTTACTTACTTACAGTCTTTTCTAGGCTGAGTTGTGTACGTTAGTAAAGTGTCACGAAAATTACTTTTAAGGCCTGAATTCTTGTCGCGCTGACGGTCGGACGCGTACGGTCGGTCGTGACGTCAGCGAGAACAACATATGGCTGTCGGTCGCCGCTGACGTCAGCGTCGCAGTATGGTGCTATAAAGAACACAATGTATACACGTACGCGACCGACCATGTGCAAATATATGTTGCTTATTTGACTCTAAACTTTAATTGGTACTATTGAAATAATTCTAACTTTATTATTACTTTATGAAAAAACTATTCCAAGCGAAGCATTTTTTCTTTGAAATTTCGTAACTACTCCTATACGGCAAGTAAAGTTTTAGTAGGTATTTTTTATTATTATCTTGCATCACGTAAGAATACCTACTACATCTATACCCTTTTTTTTTTTTTTTTTTTTTTTTCGGATGGGAAATCATCATATGACTTCTCCCGCTCTGGGCGGAGCAGGAGGGAGTGTCAGAAGCAATGTGAAGAATCTCATAATAAAACTAACACTGTAGCCATTTCTATCACAGTGATATTAAAGATATTTCGAATGTCACTTGTCCAAAAGGGCATGTTTAAAACCTTGTTAATGTCATGTGGCTACACAAACATGTCATGCTATGTTGACTACGATATTTCCTTCTGACATAAACCTTATGGAAACGAGAATAATGTTCACTATACCGCAAAATTAAAGGTAAAATAACAATGAATGACATTAACTTTGCGGTTAAAAAAATAAAAGCTATCGAATGAAATCACGGTGACTGAATACGTAGACAAGTAAATGTGACTTTTTAATGAACGTTACAACAAAGTAAATAAGTTTATGTAAACAGGGGAATTCAATATTTAGGGTGTGAAGAATTTTTATCAAATGTTTGTTCACGTATGTTTTGTTGGTACCTAAATTTTTATATAAAGTAATTACAAACACAGTGGGAAGAATAGTTTATAGATTTAAGTACAGTTTTCAGTCATCTAGTAAAATACACTGGCCTGAAAAACTAAGTACTACACTTTTAACATTTTTTTTTCTAAACTATAGAAGTTAGAGATTTAAAATATAAAACATTTTATAGCAATTTAGGTTACCGACTATGAAGTTTTTATGTACAAAATTAAACTCTTTTTCGAGTCGTTTTTGTTTCGAAAGGATATCTTGTGTACTTAAAAAGTTATTGCAATTTTAAGTGTGATACTTAGTTTTGCAGGCCAGTGTAGATAAATGCAAACTTAAATAATATAAGTATTATATTATCTGTGATAATATTAAACAAATAAATAGAATCGAAGTGTCTGTTAGGAATTTCAAAATAACAGCTTTTTACTGAATGCATTTGAAAATATATACGGTAGTTATAACATTTTTTTTTTCTTTTTGTCTGTCTATGTTTGTTCCGGTTAATCTCCGAAACGGCTGGACCGATTTTGACGAGTTTTACTGGCAGCCTGGCAGGTAGCTGATTTTATAAGAAGTAATTTAGGCTGCTTTTATTTGAGAAAAATAGTAAGGGTTCCGTGCGAAAAATTAAAACCCTTCAAAATGATAACAAAATCTGATTCAAATAGGGAAGCAATATTTTTATAATAATTTCACGCGGAGGCAGGTCGCGCTAACACCTACTTATTACATACTATTATAGCGAAAATAACTCTGTCTGTCTGTAACCTGGGGGCCTAAAATTCCCGCTTTAACAGAATCTTATTATGAATCACGTTCAAAGTTTTAAATTCTTAAAATGGTCTTTATATTCATAACTGTAAGGTCTATTTTAAGAATGTTTAAATTGTTAAGGTGATTCATATTAGGATTCTGATAAAGCAGCCATTTTTTCACCCTGTTAAACGCATTTCGATTACCATGATCTGGATTGAGACAAAGGATATTTTTCATCCCGTCAGCATATTGCCGTGGGGTAATCGGCACCTTAAAGTACATCGCCCTGGAATAATTTCCACGACGCAGCCAAAAAGATAGATTGTATTTTCCTGCCACCTGGAATAACTGCCCGTAAATCTGCTGTTGATATAATGAAGTTTAATTTTAGAATCTTTTATATATTCTTTTTTTCTTTGACTGTCGTTACAGGTTGTCAGTGGTTCAAAAAGTCTCACAACCAGTCTTACCAAGGGGTATCGTATTACCCAGTAGTAAATGGGTTGTGTAGGTCAGGTAGACAGTCACTCCATTTAAATACTAGTATTCAGCTGCATCCGGTTAGACTGGAAGCCGACCCCAACATAGTTGGGAAAAGGCTAGGCATATTGATCGTGACTTTTGAGTTTGCAAATCTGTAAACCAATCACGACCTACGTTTGAAGTGGAAAGATCAATTCTAAGCCACAACTGATCTTGGATCAGCTCTTAAAGATATCGCTAGGAAACATATACGCATAATTATGTTTCCTAGCGTTCTTCAAATAGCACCATTACGTCGGCACTTCACCTATTCACGTGCGCTACTAACATTATTTTCCATTCCAATTTTTAGGTCAATAACAGGTTCTAAATTCCTTTAGAAAATAAAATGAAGGAAATCGGTAGAGAAGATGAGACTTCCTATTTACTTATATTTCATTCCTCGTTTACGAAATATATTGAAGAATGGCTTTTGTTCTGGTCAATAGGGTGGCTATTTAGGATGCGCCAAACAAACATACAACTTCATTTTATCGATTTATGTAAACAAAAATATATAAAGCAGCTTATTCTAAAGGGTATGTAGTCCCATTAATAAAGTAAAAGTTTAAATGTAGTTCAATTCCCTTTTCCAGGTTTGGGGTAAACAAAAACTAAGCTGGTATAATTTTAGTTACAAGCTTGTGTTTGTACATGTTAATTGTATTGTAACGGGCCCCTACCTACTAGTTTAGTCAGCCTAGTTAAAACGAAACTAAATCAATACAAACAATAGCTACACTCAATAAAAAGTTTAATCCCATAAATAATGGCACCAATCACTAAAAGTGGAGATTATTTCATTTACCTATACAGGCTGCAAAAGTAAGTAACGTGATTTTCACCTCTGAAAATAACTGATTGGGATCATATAACAGAGAAAACTGAACAAATAAAGATCCATAAGAGAGAAGAGAAATAGATAAGATGACGATAAAACCCACAATTATTTGCGACACTTTTTCCGCAAGATTCTTTTTATCCTACGCATTGCATCACGCGATCTTCAAACGTTATTTTTAAATCAAAATACCTACAGATCTGTTAGTGACGTCAAAACAAAGCGTATAGGTACTCGACTATAAAGAAGTATTAATATACTGCGGCAGTAACAGTATAATATGTAGATTTAGATACACTATTACGTAGCTATACTCGTGTCGTTTATGAATCACAACAAACTCATTATCTAACTAGCTTTTCTAAGATAGGAGTCTGCATTCAGTATGTACATATAACTGGATGTTTCTGAATACTATTATTTTACATGGGGTCACTGCCTATCCAACCTCCATAACCCAACCACAGAGTTATGGAGGTAGACCGCTAACACGATACTCTTTGGTCTGACTGATGTCGATCTTCCAGGATTCTCACCACCCGTAACTACTGTCAAAGATCTTCGAATGTTAGCCGGACGAACAGCTTAACGTGCTTATCGAAGCCTATCCACGGTCTGACGTCGGCAAGCTTGGCTAACCCTTAATCAAACCGTACCTACTGCTGTTGTTACCAACCCAGTAGCCCCTCGAATAGAATAAACTATAGCAAATATAATAATATGTAAATACACTTATTTCACCGGATTTATCGGCTGATACTATCTATTTGAAAAGAAAAAACATTTGACACATGACACATTGTTATTTATTATCTGACAGTTTTATTTTGGGACATGATGATGACTGTCGTATTCTTTTTAGGCTGTTTTTATTCTTCTTTCGGTGGCATTCTTAATTGATTCAGGCCAATATTTGGTGACTAGTTTGGCAATCCCAGGTCCTCCTATAAAAACGGCTTCGAAAGGCTCTCTCAAGACAAATTGGCTATTCTTTCTAACTTGTACTGAAAATAAAGTGCCACATTCTTAGCGTCCATGAGACCCACCGAGATGAAACCCAGAGTCGGCTACTCATCGATGGACTCACGCTAATCGCCGAGATTTGTCACCCGAAGCACGCTAAAACGCAGTGTTTGCTGCTCCCGGCGCAGCGTAAGCAATAAGCATACTTTCCACTAAATACTAAAACGAATGGTTTTGCTCTTAATGCTCCACCATGAATGTCAAATGTATTCGTATTTTTAGTTCCAGAAAGTTCCATTTCCTGCACGATGTTTTCCTTCACAGTTTCAAGAGTAGTAGGTAGTAATGGAGTTATTTAAACTATTTATGTAAAGTGCTTACCTACAAGGTCCGCGACTCGTAACTCGAGCCACGTACGTTTAGTTAGTAAATAAATAATATACACCATATCAATACATTTTACCGTAAGAGCTTGCTAAAAATAACTGGAGTGGCCATTAGTTTGGCCACGCCGTGCGTCGCAAAGCGGATACTATAGCCGACTGCCAAGCTTTGAAAACTAAGACGTAAACACTGGAAATTGTGGTGTTTGGTTCTAAATAAATCATAATTTCTGTCTCAAATAAGGACTGCGTTGCTGGTTTACAGGTTGCTGGCGCGATTGCTGGGCAATAGTTCAGAGTCAGAAATTCTCCGGTAGATATGTGACAATAGCGTTGCCGATTAGATCCTTACTTTGTGTGGGATCAAATGTAGGTAAACCATACACCTCCACCTAACCTTTCAGGAATACCTATAATCTATTGTAATCATAGTTCTAAGCAGTTTAAATTTATCTAGACTGGTGAAGAATAAGTGCGAAAGAATTAAATTTTCCTAACAATGGTCACTTTTTTTTCTAGTGTCAGAGACTTTATGTTTTTAGCTTCTATAACAAGAGTCTATCAAACCATCAATTCATCAATTAATTATGTAATGGTAATTATGTACCATGCAAACAATATTATTGTGAATAAACACTTTTTAATTTTTTTTTTTTTCATCAATGATTATGTAATTTTATTTAAGGCCATATGCCTAATAATATTTTTCAGCTTCAGTAAATTGCATAGTTGACTTAATCTCCAAAATATCAAATCAAATTTTTAAAATATTCATAATCAAATTTACAAGTTTATGGTATCTGGTATTATGAAAATCATAATTATAGTATGTAACAGCTCACGAATCTCAATAACAATTATCACATTGCTGTATTTGCAGTTTACTTTACAAAACCAGCTTAGTGTGAGTCGGACTCGCACATGGGGGGTTCCGTACCACCGTAAAAAAACTCGTTTCTTATTATTTGTTTGCTATAGCGTTGTTGTTATAGCGGCTATTGTATGACTGTAAAAACTTCGGGTTCAGGAGACAGCCCTGTAACATATTATACGGACAGAGAGACAGTAGGGCCTAAGTAATAGGCCCCGCTGTCTGTCTGTTTGGATAAGGAACTCTAAAACGAGAGAAAACTATCTAATCACGACTTACTTATTTGGTCAATTAAGAAATAATCATATCGATATTACGTGTCATTATAAGATTTTCGCAATAAATCGATTAAATTGTGTATATAAGAATAATCTCAAGTATTAGCAATAGTCCTAAAAAGCAGTATACAATAAATGGGTACAAAATACAGGAATGTAACTCATTCCATATTTTAGTTCATAAAAATATATAGATAATACATATCATTAAACTTGATCAATGAAATAAATAAATACAGTTTCATTATGAAGATAATTTAAAAGTTAAATAAATGTAAAGTCTACATAAAAATAAAACACCTACTGCTAGTTCCAGCTAGAAATACTTTGATTCACGAACATTACAAATGTGTATGTTCGTGAAGCAAAGTATTTCTAGACGGCATTCTTTCGTTTGCAGAGAACTGCTAGAATTTTTATTGACATCTATGAGCGTTGTGAATGCGAGTTGTATTTCGGGATGACTACATGTTTTATTTTAGGTGAATCTGCCATTACTAAACTACCTTTTGGCAAAGTTTCATAAAATCATTGGAGAATTGTTTACTATTTTCTTTCCAGGTATGTAGGTATTTTTGGGGGGCTGTCTTTTGAACACTTTTTAAAGCTTTGTCATTTTGTAGCTTTGTTTCTGTCTTTAGTTACTTAGCGAATGTAAACAAATTACTTTGAGATAATATAGTAATTGTAAAAGATAAATTACGTCTTGTCCAGAAAATCGAACGCCCAATTACATATTTTATATTTTAGCCTTGACAAAAGCGTTCTAACCCCTTGGAGCTATCAATATTTACTTTATTATATAATCATACTCCTTATGTACCTACTTTAAATACACATCTATCTAAACATATCAAAAACACATAGAAGCACAATGTTCTATCAAAATCGCAAAGATTTGCAGCAAACGTGATACAAATCAGTCTTGAAACATTACATTAACACGTTTTTTGATAAGATAGATAAGCGTGATTGACAATAGATTAAATACATAAATGTACATTATAGTTTTATTTGCCACCCGGTGTCCACATGGATGGCATGGCTGAAGCGGATGATGAGCATATATCTGCTCATCCGATATCAGTTACAATGACTTTACGATAGCGCGATAGTGGAGAATGGAGATTGGAGTTGTTCATCGTTTTGTGGTGTCTTTAAATGTTTTTTTGTTGTAAAAACAACTAATCTTGCTCATAACTGTTAATCTAGCTCGTGTATAATTTGACCTAATTATTAATCTACAGCGTGTATCACATACGTTCAGGTCGAATAGATATTCTACTGTATACGACAGCAGATTTTTACCACGAGTACGATGTTCGTCTCGTAGAGAAAGTAGTTTGATTTGTACAGGGTGGAAACGGTAAACGGGGCATAAGGGGAACCTAACCTAACCTTAACAAACAAAATTGGTGTTAGGAGACTATCCATAATTTTTCTTGAAATTTTGAACCCCATTCACACAGATTATCGAAAAAAAAATTACATCAGTTACCTTTTTGACTTTTTAGTACTTCAATGATGGTTGGTCCGACAGAAGTTTTTGATCAGTTTTAGTATTAGTGCCTACAATGTACCTATCGATTAACATAAAAAAAGTTTTTGGTTATAATTTTCAAACAAAATGTATGGGAAAAGTTTTTTGCAATTTCTGACTTTTTTAGTACTTCAGCCTGGGTTGGTCCGATAGAACTTTTTGATCAGTATTAGAAAAACGATCGATTGGCATGAACAAAAGTTTCGTATAAAATGGCCATTTTATTGTTAAGTGTATATTTATTCGAAGTACTGTGAATGGGGATCAAAAATTTACGAAAAATTATGGATAGTCTTCTAGCACCATTTTCATGTAGCTGCAACGGTTAAGGGAGTTCCTCTTACTGACCCATTTACCGTATCCACCCGGTAAACCAATTCCTTAAGCCCAGAACTTAGCCAATTCCACGGTGTCATCAGTGGTAGCGCAGATGTCACTGCTGCATGTTTTTGAGCTCAGAAGGCAGGATAGGAGGCGGAGCATAGTTTACGTTGGGGTAGCCCCCACTTAACGAGGTTGGAGTTACATCTTTCCACTTGAGTCTGGAGACGGTTCAGGGACTTTGACGTCTCTAATACATGTCCTTGCTTGATTTTGTGGGGTTACAGCGAAGTTTGCAGTACCTACGACCACGTGTAGTAAATGTAAAACAGAAATTTAGATTCCCTAAGTAAAAGTAATGATAAACCAATGTGTTGTTCTTATCACAATATGCCCAAAATATTCTCCCAAGCTTCTGCTAACACGTATTACTATGATATGCTATTAGCAAAGGAAACTAAGGCGGAATACTTATTCCGCCATAGTTTTTATCGTTTCGTTGAGCCATTGGTTATATTATTTGTACAGCTTTGGATTTCTAAAACCAACTGTGGTAAACCAATGTGTTGATCTTATCTCAATATGCCCAAAATATACCCCCAAGCTGTAGCATGTACTACGGCCTGCTATTGACAAAGAAAACTATGGCGGAATAAGTTCGTTGAGCCATTGGTTATATTATTTGTACAGCTTTGGATTTCTAGAACCATCAGTAGGGACACATCTTACCCTCTGTGGATGAAGTTGATGAAAGAACTGCAGTAGGTGTTTAATACCTCTCGGAATTGTCGACTCTTCAAAGCGAAAATTTTAAACCGTCTATGAAAACCTCATAAGTATCGTTACAGCAAAGTTCCAAGATAATGATAATCCATCACACCTTTTAAAAGCTCTTACGTGGGCAGTCGTGTGCATACCTATGGAAGCCATCCAACTATTAATGTCTTCCTGTGGCTTGTGGCCAAAACGAAAGGCATGGTTTTACACCCAAATCGGTTTGTGAAATACGTAATAATATACTGTAACCTTTTTGGTAGCAGTACTTTGAAATAGAAGAACACTGGTCTTAGGTAATAAAAAGTTATAGTCTTTAAAGTTTTTTTTTTATTTGTCCAATTTAGTGGCTTTTCATTTCAGTGAAATCTGCCCGCATCTATAGTAATATCTAAGTGCAACCTCCTCGATAACGTAGGTACTTATTATTTTTTATTAATGGGTTTTATTTACACTCAAATGTGTATAGAAGAGCGTAGAGAATTACGATTATAATATGGGGAAGAGTTTGTATGAAACCGTATATAATGCTCGTTCTATATGACAGAAATATTCACGTGCTTAAACAAACGCAGTAAAGACATTACATAAACGTTTAGCAGACTAAAATACAGTTTTTTTTCTCAATGTCAAAAATTTTGACGAGTCTCTAATTATGTTTAACGTCTGGCACTGAATTTCATTTCTCATTACCGGCACCATACGTCATAGCAAACCAGTATTTTCGTTGGCTTCGTATTGGAAACTGAAATAACTTTGCCACACCCACTTTGGTTATGTAAAGCGAGTTTCGTGTTTCCTTGGCTTCATGTTGGCGCCCAAATCGTGGCCAACGTTGGGAGAAACAAACATGCTGTGGTAGAACTAATGTTTGTGCCAATATTGGCCCAGTATGTGGACCCAACATCTTGAGCCATGCTTGCTCAAGGTTTTTTTTTAATATTTGTGACTGAAGAACTGAAAAAAGAAATGGGGGTGTGCGTCTGGCTCCGATTCATATCCGCCACGTTATATTTAAATTCAATGTCAACATTTTTGTTCTTGACAAAATTAGGCGCCATTTGTTTTTCTGGCAGGAAAAATGCATCATGGTTTTCTTGTTACGCAATTATGCGTAACAAGAAAACCGTACCAAAAAATCTCTCATTAAGAAAACAAAGTTAAGTTCAATTGTGGCGTTCTATTAAAATCGTTGGCGTACCTATCTAAAATCTTTAAAACATACGATGCATGCTTGCAACGCGGTGGACTTGATACATTTACTAACGGTTACTAGTCCACCGGTACATAAAATCAGTCTTTTCCCCTTGAGCATAGGCTGGAACTACATAATGCCGGTCCTCGCTTCGTCAGCGTTCATACATGTGTTGAATTGAAACACACACGTTAGTATTAGTAATAGGGATCAAAAACATCATCAATTATGTCAGTTAATATTGCAGACACACCCTCATCATCAATCGCTTTATCTTTCTTCTGCTTTTATATCAATTTATTTGGGGACGGTGCAGCTGGCAGGGCGGTGTCTGCTTCCTCTGTTTATTCTCTAAGTCGTCATATCTTTTGTCCCCGCCTTTTCTAGCCATATTCAGACTGTGGTGTAAAATTCAACGTTACAAAAGCAAAAGAATGATATGTAACAAAATAATCAAACTAGCGCTAAGGCCTAAATTCCTGTTACGCTGATGTCGGTCGCGTACGGTCGGTCGTGACGTCAGCGAGAACAAAATACGGCTGTCGGTCTGCGTCGTAAGTCGGCGTCGCAGTATGGTGCTATACATGGTTATTTGTAAAACACCGACAACCTCTCAGGACTGTGTTACTAACATCATAATCAACAACTTTTGTTCTATGACTTTTAAAAATTCATCATATTTTAGTTCATCAAATTTTCATACAAAAATAAAAATATTTAAATTGTACGCTCTAAATGTTAAGAAATCTATGCGAAGCAAAGAAAGCGATAGTACAACAGTGAGGGCAGCGGGGTCAGGGCGGCGAGGGCCCGTAAAAGCGTTCAATTTAAATATTTTTATTTTTTATGAAAATTTGATGAACTAAAATATGATGAATTTTTAAAAGTCATAGAACAAAAGTTGTTGATTATGATGTTAGTAACACAGTCCTGAGAGGTTGTAGGTATTTTACAAATAACCCTGTATAGAACACAATGTATGCTGGTACGCGCGACCGACGTCAGCGTAGAAGGAATTCACGCCTAAAAATATGCATACAGCAGCTATCATTCAATCAAGAGAAAATACTCGATATGAAAGGTATAAAATTATCTCTGAAACAAAACCTAATGCTTTATGTAACCAAATAATAATGAACTGTCGTCATACTAAGTTAAACCCTAACGATAAACTTGTAATTTGTGTGGGAGAAAACGATTACAATTTAAATTTTATTTTATCCCAACTAAGAATTGTGTTAGATACATTTTATAACAACATGGTTATTGTCTTAAATGTGTTTAAAAATGAGAATTTAGATATAAATAATCTTAACTATCGTATCAAAAACTTGTGTAAAACCTACAAAAAGTGTAAATTTTTAGAATGTGAAACCACTAACACATACGGCATATGTAACAAAATTAATTACCTTATAGACTATAATGACTACAGCGAGAACTATTTAAACCCAAGAGAACTTATGAAGAAGATAGCGAGTAACAAACCAAGCCTTAAATTAAAAGCCAATATTATAGATGAACCCAAGAAAGGAACAATTCCTTTCTACTTTCAACGCAAGAATTTAGCACCACAAACACTAAACTTTATGCATCCTGTGGAAAAACCTCAAAGGGGAACTATTCCGTACTATTTTCCAAAGATAAAACGAAATAGCACATTTTTTCGTTCCCAAAACATCACTTCCAGTAACGCGTAACCTTAAAATACTCCACCAAAATATTGCCAGCATAATATCAAAAAAAGAAATTCTAGAATTAACCTTGCTAGAACTACAAGAAGAGCATAACGACCCAGACATAATATGCCTTTCCGAAACTTTTATCAAAAGAGACTACGAAAAATACATTAAAATTCACGGTTATGAGATGGCTTCTAGCTACTGCAGAGAAAAACAACGAGGTGGTACCTGTATTTTTGCTAAAAAAAACCTATTATTCAAAGACTTGCCATTTATTAAAAGCTACGCCACGCAAAACACTTTCGAAGTTTGTGGAATTGAACTTACACATCATAAATTAATTATAATTTGTGTCTACAGAACACCTCAATCAGACCCGAACCAATTCTTAATCAAATTAAATAGCCTTATGCATAATTTGCTTCAACAATATAAATCTAGAATGAAATTGGTTTTAGCGGGTGATTTGAATATTAACACCCTTAAAAAAGGCAATATTACTACTCAATTACAGGATCTAGCATACAACTATAATCTGAAATTTCACATTGATGTACCAACACGTAAGTCATCATGTATAGATCACATTCTGAGTAACATTCACGACGCCACTGCTGCAGTTATGCCGCTTCACTTGTCTGACCACGATACAGCACAAATGTTAACTATTCCCTTAAAACACAAAACCCAAAATCAAGCTATATATTATAAGTACAAAAGAGATTTTAGTTCAGATAATATCCACAAGTTTAAGGAATGCTTAAGAAATCTTTCTTGGTCTGAAATACACACGGCTAACAACGCAAACGCAGCATTTAATCATTTTCATAAAACGTTTTGCCTACTGTACAATCTTTGTTTCCCTAAATTAAAAGTAAAAGTAAATTTAAATAACAAAAAGAAACAAAGTTGGATAAGCAAGGGCTTAAAAAAAAGTTGTAAAACAAAAAGGTTACTGCGCTATCAATTTTATAAAAACAAAACTGCGACTAATAAGACTAGATATCTTAAATATACTAATCTCCTTAAAAAATGCATATTTAATTCTAAGAAAAACGCAAATATCAAATATATAGCTAAAAACGAAAACAAATGCAAAGCTACGTGGAATGTTATAAAAGACGAGCTAAATAGTGCAAATTCCAGACATAATATAGACAGTATAAAATATAACAACACACTTATTACCGATCCAGTAGAAATAGCGTCTGCCTTTAATAACCATTATATCGATTCAACAAACAAATCAATGCCAACAAACGTCACAGGTAACCCTAGCAATAATGTAACTGTTGGTTCAATGTTCCTCAAACCAATGTCGTTAACTGAAGTTAAGAAGGAAATGCTGCTTTTAAATAACACAAATTCTGAAGGATACGACGAAATCAACACAAAAATTATTAAAATCTGTGTTGACGAAATTATTGAAGTACTAACATACTTGATCAATTTGTCATTTTATGAGGGTATTTTTCCAGAAGCTTTAAAGCTTTCCGTTGTTATACCACTTTACAAAAAAGGAGACAGACATGACCTAAACAATTACCGCCCTATCACCCTAATACCCATCTTATCTAAAATATACGAAAAATGTATGTACAAAAGAATTGCAAATTACTGTACAAAGTTTAATATTATAAAAAAAGAACAGCATGGCTTTCAAAAAGGGAAGTCTACAACATTAGCAATCTATGCCCTCATAAATATTATATTAACAAACATCAATGACAACAATCTAACTACAGGATTATTCTTTGATCTGTCGAAAGCCTTCGACCTAGTTTCACACGATCTACTACTGCAAAAGCTAGAAGCAATCGGGATTAGAGGACCTCCCTTACAGTGGATAAAATCATACCTTGATAACAGGCACCAATACGTTACCATAACAAACATTAACGAAGATAAAGAAGTAACGCTGCTCTCATCGAACTATAGACATAATAAGTTTGGTGTCCCACAAGGAAGCATACTAGGGCCAATCTTATTCTTGATATATATAAATGACATCATTAAAATAACGAAACATAAGTGCATATTGTTCGCTGATGACATCTCGATTATTGTGACATCCAATAAAAAAACAAATACAATTTATGACCATGAAACTGACATTAACAATACAATTGACATTTTAATTAACTGGCTTCATTTACATAACTTGAAAATAAACCTTGACAAATCCGTATATATACAATTTAATAAATCGAATAATCATAAATTTAATCTTAAATTAAATATACCCAAAATTAAACCAGTAACACATACCAAGTTCCTAGGAGTTACTATAGATGAAGATCTACACTGGAAAGTGCATGTAGACAATGTTTCAAGCAAGATAAATAAGTTTGTGTATGCTCTTAGACAAGTTAAAAAAAGTACTAATCTAAAAACAGCTATATTAGCTTACCATGCGTATGTGGAATCCATATTACGTTATGGACTTATAATATGGGGTAACAGTACCGACCAAAATAGATCATTTGTGGCTCAAAAAAAATGCATTAGGGCTCTATACGGACTTCATCCTGAGGAATCATGTCAGCCAGTATTTAAGAAACTTGGCTTGTTACCGCTACCTTGTCTCTATATTAATGAAATATGCATGTTTGTATGGAAACATAAGGAATTATTTAAAGTAGCAAACGATGTAAATCCTCGAAGCCGACGAGATCCTCACAGACTCGTACTTAACAGTGCTCCCAGGCTTGCTAAGTACAATAAAAGCTGCTTAACTATGTGTGTACGAATTTACAACAAATTACCTAGTGATCTGAAAATGCTACACTTGAGATATACTTTTAAGAATAAATTGCATGAATGGTTAATTAACAACAACTTCTATAGTCTAAAACAATTCCTAGAACGAAAATAGCGTAGTGGTAATAAAATATTAATTTTGCTAAGGAAATTGTGATTCCAAATATTTGCATGCTATGTTTAATCTTGGCAAAACATGTCTGTTCTATTTTATACTGTAAGATCTTTTTATACCATGTTTTACGCAAATAAATATATTATTATTATTATTATTATTATTATAAAAATCTTAAACAATTTCCAGGGCTAGTGATTCCAAATACTCGTCTGATTAATCACTATACAACGTTGCCAGAAAACCACTGGACGCGAGACGAACACGTGATAAAACATAAATAAACATCTCATTTTGGCGTTTGGCAACCCCAACGGGAACGGACTTCGTACAAAGATATAGAATTTGGCGCGAATTTACGCAAGCTCGCGTGATTCTTGAGAATGGAGATTTATGAATTTCTGTGTTGTTATAAAGGATTACGGAAACCTATGAAAATAGCCTGGCAAACGGTGAGTATAGTTTCTGAATTTAGGTCATAAGGAAATCACAAGCTATATTAAGGACAAAGCTAATCCCCATTGACTAAGTAGTATCTACTTAGTCAATGGGGATTAGCTTTGTCTTTAATATAGCTTACAAGCTATACTATACTTACAAGCTATATTAAAGACAAAGCTATAATCCCCATTGACTAAGTAGATACCTAAGAATTCTTTTCAACAGCCATTGAGCAGATCTTACCTGTGGCTTGAGATTTGTAAGTGGGTAAGCACAAACGTATTCAAGGGTGACACAGGTACTTTCGTAATATCCTACATCAGGGCTTATGTAACTATGTTAGAGATATTTGTCACCCTGTGTTTGCCACCGATGTATTACGAGCATGCAGAGGAAGGAACTTCTTAAGGTGGATGCTCCAGGGTAGCCCGCGAAATTCAAATTTTCTTACGTTTTTTGCAATTTGCAGGTCAGTGTCAGGTTGTTTGTTGATTAAAATATGATTCGCGGCTGTAACACGTATGTAGTTACAGAATTATTATCATCAACATCATCAATACAACCCTCCAAGCACATAAAGGTGCAGGAATGACTTTTTCAAGGTCAAATTCATTCCTGCACCTTTATGCGCCTGGAGGGTTGTATTGCAATTTTGATTTTTTTTTTTATTTCGCGGGCTACCCTGGAGCATCCACCTTAAAAGACTCAGTCTAATCACAGCGAAATGTGTACTATGCAATCTTATGCAACATATAAGTATTACGTACCAAAGCATGAATCATCGTCATTGAACCCTGAAGCCCTATTGCCATAACGTATCTAATTAATACCAATACAAGTCATCACTGTCCAATTAAATAATATATTGCTGAATTATTTCCAAGAATTTAATTAATTTAAATCATGTGACAGAAAGGTTAAGTAAATAAATTAAGTAGAATCTTTATAGGTACGGGTTAATCGTTTACATGTGTACGTTTAAATATAGGGACGGTATTAACATAAGTAACGCTATATTATACATTACTTTTGGTATATTCAAGGATGTTATTAGATGATGAATAATAGGTGTAACAAGAATTTGTGTTGTATACTACAAGCTCAGACTAAAAAAACTACGTCTCTCTCTGTGCATACACGCTCACACACACACATTTACATCAAACTACAAAGAAACTACGTCTCAATAAATGCACACATGTTTACGAAACCGGCCTCACTTCTCTGTTTGCTGACTTCTGTCTAAACTTTTTTATTTGGTCTGAGACTACAAGTAAGAAACCCGACTGCTGAAAAATCACGGTTAAAAGGTAGCTTAAGTTACCCGGGCCATAATACAAATCGATTGAAACCTTCTTCATCAAAATCGGATTAATAGTTAAAACATACGTAATTACACAAATATACATACATACATAGACTGCTAAAATCATAACACTTCCTTTTGGCTTCGCCTTAGTCGGGTAAAAAGACCCTTAACGGAGCCAAGCACATGTTCTTCCCGTCATTGTGACATTTTCTTTGTTTTGGACCATACCCGGGAATCTTCTAGATACGGAGAAATTGGGGTCAAAGGTCCAACTTATTCACAAGTTTTTATTTAAATACAAGTTTTTAATGTTATAACTTTACTTTAATAAAAAAAATACCTCCAAGAGCTTTGTATTATTAGTTCATCCATCCGCGCAATATTTTAGTTCATAACATTGATCCATAAACTAGAGTCCCAAGTAAGTAGCCAAGTTGACAATCTACAATCGTTAACGCATAGAAAACTAACTAAATGTAATGGGAATGACATCATTTCAACGTTAAGTCACGTGGTCAAAACAAACGAATAGAAACTTTAAAGTTCAGTCAAAACTGTAAGATGGCGATCGATTTATATGGGATGTAGCGATCACGATTGTAGAAACGAATTCTATCATCTTGATCGATGTAATCTTGTCTACGAAGTTTCTATTCGTTTGTTTTGACCACGTGACTTAACGTTTACGATTGTAGAAAGAGAATCGATACGAATCGTTTGTAACTTGGCTAGGCCTGCAGATATTCCTAATCTATTGCTTCATAAGTTTAAAGAAAGAGAGAGGTATGGAAGAAGAAGACATGCTGCGCCGACCCCAAATGAATTGGGATAAGGGCAGGAGAATGATGATGATGATGCTTCATAAGTATAGGACGACCCGAATGGCGCAGCGATAGTGAGGCTGCCTTACCTTCTTAGGGTCCCGGGTTCGAATCCCGGTAGGAGACAATGTTTGTGTGATGAGCATATCTATGTAGTATATCAACTATCTGGTGTCCACGACACAAGCCTCGTTGCTGAGTGTAGCACTAGATGGCGTTGTGTGTCCAGTGACATTTATTATTATTATTTATAAATAATTCGTCTGTTCGTCAGCGTTAAAAACGCAACGAATATTGCCGAGTTTTCAAAATGAAAGCTGGTAAATGAGTCAGGCTCCAGAATAAGTCTAGGCTTAGCTAAGTATTCCAATTTTGTGTTTTGACGTCATTGCCAAACCTTCCCTATCAGATAGAGCACTTGAATTGTGTTATAACCCGTCATTAATCAATCTACGGCTAGGGTTCCCACCCGTCTTTGTTTTTCTGACCATGCATACGCTTTTTTCCCATGGGGGTTGGCAGAAAACACCACCTAGGTACGATAGGCTGCTACACACAAGTTGCGAGTTAAGTCCATTTCTTTTTTTTTTTCGTATGGGAAATCATCAAATGATCCCTCCCGCTCTGGGCGGAGCGGAAGGGAGTGTCAGACTTTTACTGACTAAAACCCAGTCATGTTCCTTCATCGCCCTTTGTGTTCCGGGGCCACGGTATCTCTTTCGAACAGTCCCGCAGCCCCGGCAGGAGCTGAGTCCTTCACACCTGACCTTGTCTGGACATGTCTTGCCGACATTTTAGACCCGATGAGTTTTATTACAAACTAAAAAGATAAAAAAAGAAAATAATGAAAATGATAATATTCAAACTTATTTGCAAACACCGGGTTTTTTGTCAGCACTTTGGAAACTTTTCAATGGTAGCGCTATCTACGACCGTCCATCGATTAGGTAATCAGTTACCATCAGTGTACCACACTTGTGTATTACATACTGTGTGCAGTCTATTGTGATTAATAATGTTTACCCACAGTAGGCGTTAGTAAGATAGCGATAACGGATAGGAGGTGTGGTGTGAGGTAAAATTGGGTCTTAGTCTGGATAGTGGGTAACATTCCATTGTAACAAATATTTGGTTTATGGGGCGATCTACAGCGAGGATACCACATCTCTCATTATATACGATTTAAAATAGTGGAATAGCAATTTTTGAATGGCTCTTGTTTTAATATTTGACGACCCGAATGGCGCAGCGGTAGTGAGGCCGCCTAACGTTCTTAGGGTCCCGGGTTCGAAACCCGGTTGGAGCAAATGTTTGTGTGATGAGCATGGACATTTGTTTCCGAGTCATGGATGTTTATATGTATAATAAGTATGTATTTACAAACAAAAAGTATCTATGTAGTATATCAACTATCTGGTGTCCACGACACAAGCCTCGTTGCTTATTGTGGCACTAGATGGCGCT
Organism: Xestia rhomboidea; assembly: GCA_963853795.1. NCBI lineage: Eukaryota > Metazoa > Arthropoda > Insecta > Lepidoptera > Noctuidae > Xestia > Xestia rhomboidea. Next base: position 16,576,581 of record OY970761.1, read on the forward strand.
GTGTGTTAATATCCAGCGATATTTATTTATTTTATATTACTGAAGCATTCACCTTGTGATTAATATGTAGCAAAGTTGAGGACTGCTTCTAAAGTTATAGATAGATAGATAGAAATATACCTCAAAGTTACCTCTAAAATGAATTGTAAATGGATATTATTCAATTAAAAACATTAAGTTAGGTCATGAAACTTTGCAGGATAGTCGATCTATGTATAACGCAGTGTTTATCGGTTTCGTTTTTTTTAAACCCTTTTTTTTCATCGTATAAGCCTTTTCTCTGAAATTTCAAGCTGTCTAACCAGTCACAGCTCGGACTGCCCTGCCCCCCGGCCCTCGCTAGTACCCCGATGCTCAACCTGTCAGTGCGGCCGCGGCCTTCAGACAGGGGGGATGTATTTCTTTGTTTCGCATAGAAACGACGATTTATGTTCTAAAGAAATTATTTATTAATGAAACATGAAATTTTGATTAAAAAATGAAGCACTAGATATATTTTGGTGTATTTTTACCCGACTACGGCGAAGATAAAACGAAGCGTTATGATTTTACCAGTCTATGTATGTTATGTACTTACGAGTATGTTTGTATTTACATTCTTCCGTAGCGCCTAAACTATTCATCCGATTTTTATGAATAAAGTGTCAATCGATTCGTTATTATGGCTTGTGTAACATGTATGCTACATTTAACCGACTTCTATAATAGAAGGAGTCGATTTTACCTTGTAAACCCCGATTTTAATTAGAGCGTGCTCTTAGTAGTCTGTCCGTTTTTTTTTTGGTTGTAGTATACCACACAATTTTTTTGTTGTTTGATCATGACGTTAGCATCAGCATTTTTAATGAATGAATGGGATACATAGTGATTCAGTTGTACTCGTTTATCTGTTATGCAACCGAAACACTGATAATACCAAACGAACTTACAATTTGCGTGAGCATCAAAAACGCTACTTTATTAATTTTATTAAGAGCATGTTTATTGCTTTGCATTCTTCCACCTAGAAACAATCTAGTGTTGTTGAGAACATTTGTTTTCGATATTCACTTAATATTTCATTCACTTTTCACAACATAATAATTAATGTAGACCAAATACCCACAAATTCCAAAGAATCAGACAACCATTCATCTGCAACTCCACAAAATATTAATATATTTGACAGCGTATTTTCGAACTACCCACATCCAGGTTTTTTCGCGAACACGTGACTATAATGTTACCGGCATTGCGCGCTGCCAAAGAACAGGCAAGGTGAAGGGCGATGGCATGGAGCCAGCCCCCATTCACCGGCGCATGCACACGTGAACGGTCGACAACCCGCATGACATTTCAGATTCTGAGAAAATTTGCGACTACCCCATCAGTTGCCTTAATAAACTTGGTTCAGGTAACAAATGGGTTAGAAGAAAATTTTCGTAGTCACACATTTTTTCTTGAGGTTAGTTTAAACTTTCGGTTTGGGAAGTTATGAATAGACTTTTACTTACTTTAGTTTGGGATGTGGATTTAATTGGGCCTCGTTTGGTTAAGCCTTTAAAGACAGAGATTAAAGTTAACTAAGGCTGTGGCCAAAAAAGCTAAGAACTAATCCGAAGCCGACTTTCTTAAATGTTAGAAGTAACTGAAACATTCACTTTGATTACACAACAACTTGACATTTGTTCACAATAAAACATTCAGCTTCAATCAGCTGGCCCTTGATTCGCTCATTATTATTTATCAGTACGCAAAGGTCTACGACACTTTATCACACCCTTCACCCCGTCTGCCCTAGACTTGTACAATCATAGTACTTAATAATTCCATAGCACGACAGTAGAGACTGACCTTTTCATGATTAAAAGAGGGTTTTTTTTCCTTAAGGTTCTTTTATTTGAAAGACCTTTCTAATTTTGAAAATAGGAATTTACTATTTAATATAATATACAGATATAATATACAGAATCATTTAATAAAAAAGAACAAAGGAATAAAGTAAATAATTATTATCTGAATGAATAACATCACGACGTAGCCCGAAGAATTGACAAACTTAAGTGGCAGTGGGCAGGGCACATTGCGCGCAGAACGGATGGCCGATGGGGCCAAAAAGTTCTGGAGTGGCGACCGCGAACCGGAAGACGTTGCGTTGGAAGGCCTCCCACTAGGTGGACCGATGACCTGGTGAAGGTTGCGGGAATCCTCTGGATGCGAGTCGCACGGGACCGGTCAACGTGGCGACACTTGGGGGTGGCCTATTGTCCAGCAGTGGACGTCTTTCGGCTGAAATGATGATAATGTTGATGATGAAAAACATCAATGGCAACATTTAAACTTTTGCTACGTAAAAAGTCATGTTTGTGGAATCATCATATTGTGTCTTAGCCTTTTCTCACCTACGTTTGGATCAGCTTGCAGTCTGACCAGATGCAGCTGTATATCAGTATTTCACATGGAGTGCCATTTACTTATTCATTGAGTTTCGAAACCCAGTAAATGGGTTGCTGGTTGTGAACTTTTGACTAGCTATAACGACTTTGAGCGGGCAATGATGGCTTGTAAAATTTTAAAGAAAAATGTGAACTGCAACCTCAAAGCAGATGTGGCCCTAGGGCGCCCAAAATCTTCTTCAGCCGACTCCAACATAGTTGATAAAATCCTAGGCAGATGATAATAGGTACCCTGGTATGCTGTTCCATACAGTTCAATAAAATCTCTTACTCAAAGACTGCAATAATACAAGAGAGTATAGTGACCGTTGAAACAAATAGGTACCTACCTATTTGTATATTTAATGCGTTATCTAATGGACACGTAACATTAATTATTTCATAGCAAATACTAATCATAATCAAGCGTTGAACATCAATCAACTATTTGTGATGAACCTAATAGCATTTCACTGTGACGATGTCGCAGACTTCAGATTGAGTCTATGATAAATATATCACCAGTCTGTATATATTTTCGTCTGTGTTTCGATCGTATATAAAATTTCTACTTCTTTTTTAAAGTTCCGTACCCAAAGGGTAAAAACGGGACCCTATTCTAAGACTCCATTGTCCGTCCGTCTGTCTGTCACCAGGCTGTATCTCATGAACCGTGATAGCTAGACAGTTGAATTTTTTTTACAGTCTACACTTTCTACACAACACTACATCACCATTGGTTTTCACTATAATTTAGTTATTAATTTGTGTATCTTAAATTCATATTAAACTAATTCATGAATGAATAAATCTCAAAACCAGTTTAAGGTTATGTAAGTACCACTATTGTTGTACATGCAGTTTAAATAGTGTCTGTTTATGATTTCAAAATAAGCAGCTTTTTACGATATTTACAACAAAAACTTATTCTTCAATTTTTGTCTGTCAGTCCGTTTATTCCGGCTAATCTCCAAAACGGCGGGTCCGATTTTGACGAGACTTTTACTGGCAGATAGCTGATGTCAAGAAGAAGTAACTAAGGCTACTTTTGTTGTTATTTTACAATAAGAATAAGGGTTCCGTGCAAAAAAACCAAAACCCTTGAAATTGGTAACAAGTTAATAACATCCGATTCAAAAGGTAAGTCATATTTTTATAATAAAAATTTTATATTTAATGCCGTACTGTGAAGCAGGGATGGGTCGCTAGTGTAGTTTAATGAGCTATTGCGATATTTATCACTCCTCAAATAAGGTATAGGTACATTATTTTTCAACAATAAAATCTTTTACTGCATAAGATATCAAAAAATCACAAGTAAACACCGTAGATAATTCGAATACAGTACCTACAAGGTACATGAGTAGTACCTACGTAAACTTATTTACTTTAATCGTTTTTATCTCGACACGACGTCAACTTTTATTATTATTTACTTACACTCAAATTTAAGTCAGAATGGCCAAATGATATGACAATTATAGTGATTAAATGTGTAGGTACGCAAAACCCTAGAAAAATCTTTTTCGAATTTCCATGCTTCAAGAATTTCAGGTAGGTATTCTACTGTAGTGTGTGAGCAGCAGTGGTGGAGGCCCCGACTTACGAACAGTAAGTCGTGGATTCGAACCCAGACAGGCGCATTACTTTGTGTAATTTATTTCATCACCACTGCTCTCAAAACGGTGAAGGAAAACGTCGTGAGGAAACTGGCATGTCCTAGAATAAAAAATTCGAAGACATCTCAGGTCTTGGAGGTCTGTCGAAGCAGTGCTGATGATGATGATGATTTCACTGTAAATCTTACTTGGTAAACAAATCGATCTTTTAGTGTAGGCTGGGTTCAGTTATATTTTTTGATTACGTGAATAAAATATCGAAGATACACAAGAAGTAAGTTAAAACTTGACTATTGCAATACATACATAAACTCACGCCTTTTTTAAATAAGTATAAGGAACTAACAACAGAACGCGACCTGCTACCTTTCTTACATACACACATCAAAAAAAGTTTGCGATCACTTTGAAAAATCGAAATCTTTTTTGTTACGGTAGATTGTATTACAAAAATAGTTTTATTTTTTAATTTCAAACAGGATATTTCAATTTAAAGAAAACACACAACAAAGATTGCTCTTGATAAAGATCAATTTAAAAAATTATATCAACTTAGAATATCATGATCTGTCGAATGACCGATTTGGTCGAGACGCCATTGTTTAACTATTGTGTCTACTTCGTGGACAGATCATGGGATAAATGCTAGTGATCACAAACTTTTTTTGATGTGTATTCCTACTAGTTTTTGCTGTAACTATCCATTTCAATATACCTACTTCAAATATTTCATTCATGATTAACACAATCTTTATTTATCGAAACTAGCGCTTAGACAATGCGATTGAAACTGTTTTATTTAGCTATAATGTGATAATTTCTGATAACAGAATAATGTTCCCCTGTTGCACTTTATCTACGACATATGGTGCACACATTTAACTCTTAAATGTGTGCACCATATAATGTCTAACATAAATAAATGATGATGAATTGTAGAATAGAAACGGGATCTTTTTTAGTTTTCTTTTGTTTCGTGGGAGTCAGAATTTACAACGAACAACCTATTTTGATTGTTTAACCAACTAAAAAAAGAGGAGTTTCTCAATGAAATTTGGATTAGAACAGTAGGAGAAAAACCCTTTTAAAAGTTTAATAAATATGTATAGGTATATGTAATATAAAAAAATGTATATGTAAATGTGTATATATGTTTTATAAGTTGTTAAGTGTTTACATATTGGTGCTAGAACTGTACCTATTTGTACAGTCGTGGTCTTTTCCGCCTGACCAGTTTTAACAGTTTTTCGCTTACATCATGCGGAAAGTTTTTTTAAAGTTTAAGCCCATTAGGAAAGCGTCAACTTTGGCGCGCAAAGTAACAATAACTCACTTTTGGCGTGCGTCGTCAGTGCTCGGCCGATTGCTATCTTTTCATTCATTATTTCTATACCAAGTCAACGGGGCGGGGCTAGAGAGCGTTTCTTTGTTGTAAGTGCAAGCAAAAATAGGCTTAGTGGTGATCAGGCGGGAATGTCCTCGATAGTACCTATGTAAATATTTATATACCTATGCTTATGTATATTTGGTCAGTCCTCGTGCTCGCTTGCCCACTTAGATAACGAAGTTAGATTGTGTTGGATTTAAATAGATTCGAATAGTCCTAGTTATTTTAATTTGTCGTTTAGTTAGTTAATTTTCGCAATTTCAGTATCACCTATACTAAAGCCCGTTTTCTATAACTTGCTTACTTAAAACTGTCAGTTAATATGCCACGTCTCGTAGCTATATCGGTGTTTCTACAAACAAAGTTAGCTTGAAATATCCTATCCGCTTCACCTACCTGTCCCTTAATTCATAGAAAAATTTTAAAAAAGATTTTCTGTGACGTTTCGTTTCTAACCGTTCGTAAGCTAAATGTCAAACAGACAGAGATAGCAACCTACCGATACCTGTCAGTAAGTTTTTGAAAATAGGCGTAATTCAATTAAGAAACTGAAATAATCGTATCACGTGTAGAAGTGCCTAAAAGTCTACTATTCTAATTTGAATATTCTGAGTATGGAAATGACACTCAGTGTTCAATATAAAAAATCTGCTGTTCCGTGCAAACGTGTAACCTATGAAAATGTATCGAACAGGTGAATTTTTTAAATCACTTTTAACAAATTTAAATGAATGCCTTGTTAGTCGCAAATGCTACTTTTGGGCATGAGGTCCTGGATTTGACTTCCGAGTTGGGTGTTATTGGGTTTTTGCATCAGGATTTTTTTAGTAGCAGCCATGAAGTCTGGATTTGTGCCCGGTTGATGGCAATAGCCTCGCTCCCATTACATGGGACTTAAACATAACCTGCGAAATGTGGTTAGGTGTGGTATTAGGTACACCTCTGCCTAACCCTTCTGGAATTACAGGCGTGATGTTATGGAAATTTTAATGCTGGGCCGGCGGTAGTCTCGACAGAGATAACGACAAAATTGCTAACTTTCGATCGCTAATTACTAACGAATAAATTCGTTTGCAATAATGATGCTTGCAAGAATCGCATCTTGGATGTAGAGTCTTGTATTTCCCGCAAGCATCGCTATGCAACCGAATTATTTCGTGAGTTATTAGCGATCGTAAGTTACCGATTTTGTCGTTATCTCTGCCCTGGTCTAGAAACATGCACTGAATTCAATCCATGGTGAAACTTTCTGACACAATGTCACTGATACCGCATTTTTACTACTATGCCATTCCCAATATAATTTATTTCTGAACCTCGGTCCACGCTATTTCCGCACGTCTGTACATACAAAGATAGGTATGAGATATCGTCAACAATAGTCGCTCGTACTAGGTTAATTACTGTCATAGTAAATTCTCACTAATAAAAACAAATAGGAGTCAGTAGAAATATCTTTAAAATTACAACATAATTTAATTTTATCACGTAAGTATCTATTAAAAGGGAATAAATATACCTAGAAGACATGTTTATTTACATGCTTCTTTCTGTGTTTGCTACATACATTATATACCTATGTAAAGGAACGTGAAGAAGTTATCGTCGCTAAAGATACGTGAGTTTACGTAAACTACCCACATTTAGATATGTGCGAATCAAAACACAATTACTTCAGAAAAATAATCGTTTCTGCCTTATGTCTTGACGTATGCAACATATTTATATTTTAAACTGGTTCAATACTATAATAAAAATTCACAAAAATAACAAATTAAAAATACTCACTTTTCGTCCGCCATTATGTCAAAATTTGACTTTGACAAAATTTAAAAAGTATCTGTACACAATATCACAGGGAATAATTTCACTTATTAATTACTATCACATTATTTTTTTAATAAACTTAAAGGCACTTTAGACGAGTTAAGAAACGATTTTTTTCCCGCGCATTTTATTAAGACGGACGCGTGCGAGCTCCCCCGCGTTCGAGCGCGAACTGACAAGGAATACGATTTTCCCACGATTTATCGTTATTTTCTTCTCGCGACAAAGCTCGTCAGTCGAGACGCGATCTTTAATTAACCCTGCGGACAGAAGCCTTTGTCGTTTACTTTCAAGAACGCACTGTGATAGTAAATATCAAATCATATGACCCTCAGATATATTCTCATTTTTCATCTTGAAAGCAAATTAATAACACTGAACAATTACATGTTGCATCATTATTTCAAAACATAGACAAACTTTCTTTTTACGTGGAAATTCTGTATGCATAATGACAATGTCAACAAGAAAATCGCGGCCAATGAGATCTACAATTGTATTACAGAACTAATTTTTCGAGCTTTTAGTGCACTAAAATAAATATTTCTGAAAAAAAAAAGACAATAAGTATCGATATATACCACTTTCAGGCTGTCACTTTCGTCGTAGCTCTTGGCGTGCTACGCCGTAGCACAATCAACCTTGACCGTAGACCCTCTACGAATAATGAGGTTGACGATTACCTATGATACAATGTGCCCACCGTAGCCAAGTTTTCATTAAATAAAGTATCGAAACTTCTAGATATAGTTACAATATTCATAATGCCTGGTATTATTCCTTATTATTTATTTCAATAATAGAGGAGCTCGTGGCTAAATAAAGACAGCCGTTCGGGTCGAACTTTAAGTTAAGCCGCGCTCGCCTAGGTTGGTCCGTGGATGGGTGAATACCCATTACATACCGAGTTTCCTCCGTGCCTCAGAAAGCATGTTAATCCGTGGATCCCGGCTGTTATTTGTAGATTTTTGACAGTCGTTAGAGGCAGTCACTAGCTCGAAAGTCTGACCACCAGTCTTACTAAAGGGTATCGATTTAAAATCAAAATCAAAGTATTTATTTCAAGTAGGCCAGTTACAGGCACTTTTGAACTGTCGAAACAAAGATGAAAATTAAATGTAGCTGCAGTCCCAGTCACAAGACATAAAAACTGTGAAAGTACTGTAGTTGTAGTTTACCCAGCACTAACTGGGTTGTGGAGGTCCGATAGGCAGTTGCTCCATGTAAAATAATGGTATTCAGTTGGATCCGGTTAGACTGGAAGCTGACCCCAACGTGGTTGGGAAAAGGCTAGGTAGATGATATTTCAATAATAATAATTTACCCGCAGCCAATAGAGACATAGGTACTAACAATAATTATTGTTTACATTTAATTTATTTTGTTCGACAAACCAAGGTGGGCTTGAAACTATCGTTTAATAGTTTTGTTTACCTCGTAATGATGGCCGATAGGTAATAAACTGCAGTGAAGTGCAAATGCATTAATTCACGAGCCGTAATAAAGTTATAGTGTAAGTGTACGATTTCGTCGATGGTCATAGGGATCTATACATATAATAAAATCGTTGAGACCAAAAAATCTGTTCATTGAAGATTAAAAAAAAAAACCAGCCAGGGTGACTTGAAATAAGTAACTGAACATATTAAAACCATTTAAAAAAAATTTGTTTGTTTGTTTGTTTGTTTGACCGCGCATCACGTAAAAACTGCTGAACCGATTTTGTTGAAATGTTCACAAATCTGTTTAAATACTTTCAGAATAACATATAGGCTATAGAAATTTTGGATTTTTTTGGAAAAAAGGGGTGAAAAGGGGGTCAAAGTTTGTATGAAAAAAAAAATTAGATTGTTCTAGAATCATGAAACTTAGAATAAATACTTATTAATAAAAATAAAGAAATACCTGTCTTAGCATTTTTTTTAAATCTCATCCAGAGGCGCAAAAAAGAGGGTTTTGTGTTTAAAATTAATAAACTTCAAACACCTATACAATCAAAACCAATGAAGTGTAACCTTTTAAAGTTGCTACATATACTCCGTATCTAATACAGGTAAATATAATTTCTCAGTTTTCTTGAAATTTGATTTTTGAGGTGATTACGCACAAAATAGCGGAACTCAAGAAAATCAGCTTTCCTCGGTTTAAGTAGTTGGTACGAAATGTTTGTGCGCGCATCACGTCAAAACTACTGCATAGATTCTGTTAAAATTTTGCTCAAATATTCTTTACAGGCTTCTTCAACATTTAGGCTGTATATTATAACGCTACTTCCTTAAGGGGGTAGGCAATTTTGCATTATTTCCGTATACTTCAATTGTTTGACGTTTCAGCCATGACGTAAGTACATGAGAACGGCTATTTGTGGCTTATGTCAACGAAGTAAATAGCCTTGCAGTTTCATGACTGCTCTGTAAACTACGGGGTTGCAGGTTCAAACCCTCCAACATTATTTTCACTTTTTGTGATTTGTTTAATTTTTTTTTTGATGCTGTGAGATTTCCTATATTTCATTTTGTATAAGTTGTGTGCATTTCTTATTTTTTTCGTGAAACATTTTTCCAAAAAGTAATAGAGTAGTACATAAGGAGGAAGAATACAATCATGCTACCCCCAAATAAATTGGGATAAGGGCAGGTATGATGGTGAGGATGATTTCTCCAAAAAGAAGTATAGCGAACACCAGAAGCCTGATAAATCCACGTGTTCTTGCCGTGCAAGAACTGTGCTATGCTATTCGCAATAATCAATAATCCATACGCAGTTTACGTAGATTATATTTACAGCTAAATTGTTATTGGCCTCATATCGTGTTTTCGGGCGGGAGGAGACGCCCGGGTTCTTCCATTGTGAGGATCGACCGGAGGCCACGGTGGAGCACACTGTGGAGGTGTGCCCCACTTGGGCGGAGCACCGCCGTGTCCTCGAAGCGGCGATCGGCGGCGGCGACCTCTCTCTCCCAGCCCTGGTTCAATACATGGTCCGGAGCGAGACGGAATGGGATGCCATCACCTCCTTCTGCGAAGCAGTCATGCTAGCGAAGGAGGTGGCGGAACGTGAGAGGGAGAGATCCTCACGTCCCGGCCACAGCGGGAGACACCCCGGGCGTCGAGAGCCACGTATTGGCCCCCGGCCACCGTAGGCGCGGGCCTGTGGACGAGGAGCTATGGGCTAGCTCGCCGTCCGTCCGTCTCATGACGACAGGCCGTGTCGACGGCGCGTTCGTGTTCTACGCGCGCCTCAAAGAAAGTCAGCAAAAAAGAAGGGGTCCGCAAGGGCCGATGCCTGCCGGGGCTGCGGGACTATTCGAAAGAGATACCGTGGCCCCGGAACACAAAGGGCGATGAAGGAACATGGATGGGTTTTAGTCAGTAAAAGTCTGACACTTCCTCCTGCTCCGGGAGGAGTCATTTGATGATTTCCCATCCGAAAAAAAAAAGCTATATCGTGTTTGGGCTCATTCATGCACCTTGATGAGAACTTTCGACCTAGCTGGAGTATGACTGTCATCGAGTGTCTAAGGATGAAAACCTAAGGCTGTCGAGGGAAGCCCCAAATTGGAAAAACATAGTACAATATTTTAACGATGATTGCATATAATTCCGAGAAATTAAATTGTTACCTACTTCAATCTATACTTATTATTATAAAGGAGAAAAGTTTGTTTGTTTGGTTGGTTGAACACGTTAATTTTAGGAACTACTGATTCCAGTTAAAAACATCTTTTAGTGTTGGATAGCCCATTTATCGAGGAAGGCTATACGTTATATAACATCACGCTACAATCAATAGGAGCGGAGCATCAATGAAAATTGTTGCAAATACAGCGAAAAATTATTGCTTTGGATAGCTTCCTTTCCGTGCGCTGCGTAAACGGTTAAAGTTACTCAACAATCATACATGTATGACGGGATTGTTCCTCTTAAAAAGTCCGCTAAAGCATATTATCTGCATTTTTTTTAGGTTGACTCACACTCTCTCTAAGCCTCTCTCTCTCTTACGTAACGCAGACGAAGTTGCGCGGGTCAGCTAGTACTTAATATGTTGTATGTGTAGTCTTTTATTGTATTTTTTCAAATTGGTACTAATCTATTGAATATATCTGTCACCGTAAAATTGTAAATACCGTTAGATTAAAATCTATCTCGCGAGATTGTAAACTCTCGAAAGATTGTGAACACGGAACGCACCTCCCGCGCTGATTGGTCGAACGTCATGTGCCCTCGCCGCCATATTTGTTTGTTAATTCGTTTATTGTTGAATGCAAATGAACAGTGTTTTGGTGATTGTAAATTGATTTCGTGTTGAAAATAACTCACAGCTTTAGAATTAGACTATGAAATTGTGGTGGAAGTAAAATGAATCTGAAATTAACCATAGAAACAAACAGAACAGGGGGACAGGGACAGGTTCACAAGCTTTCGAGAGTTTACAATCTCGCGAGATAGACTATAATCTAATGGTATAGAACACGGAGCAACTATAATGAACCCTGAAAACATAACACTCCTTTTTTTGGGACAGTCGTGTTAAAATACGGTTTGCAATCAGAATCCTGAAGGTTAGAGCTTGTTGTATCCAGCTAATTGAGGGATTACAGCAATGAATTCGATAAAAAGAAACAACACAACATAAATACATACATGAACCCTGAAAACATAACACTCCTTTTTTTGGACAGTCGTGTAAAAATATGGACTTAAAACTGGGTTACAGTAAGTGCACTTGCAGACAGGAAATTGCTTATATTAAATCACTTAAATAACTATTTCGTATGCAAAAATACCAGATGAAACTAAAATCAAATTGTACGGTCTCATCGCCGTACATTTTTCTGCTTACTCGGTAACCTACTTTAGGCCAACGATGCGCGTCATAATTTAGCGTAATAAAACTACATGACTAACGAATAAATATATAGTCAACTTAAAACTTGGTAGCTATCAACAACTGAGAGAAATAATCGCCTTCTACAATATTACTGTAACTTACTTTTACCATAAATAAACTTAACTACTTAGTGCATCTTAGTGGAACGTGTTTCTCTAAACTAACAAAACCTTCACGACAAATCGGTGTACGGAGTTAACTACTACAATTAACCCGTACACAAATCATGTTCAGGAACCGAGGACATCATGAAGTATTTACTTGTGTTGTTAATTCACAAGTCGCGGTCAACAATGGGGACCGTGCAAACACACCAATGCCAGTTAGCGGCTGGCGACAGTATCTCGACTCAATCATGTGAGGACGGACAATATTTGTTCACTTGCCACGTGAGGACAGCTTAAATCTCGACGTTTCTATTTGAAAAAAAAAGAGTAAATTATATTGGCTTCCATGAATTGATTCATTGGTTATAATACCCAAAGACTTATAAGTCAGAACGTGGGATCGGATCCAAGCAAGCACCTGTCATTGAGTGATTGTGTGTCATTGAGTGAGTGAGACTTGCTGTATAATGTTATAAATTGTTGTGCCCGACAGGGTTCATGTGAACTTTATTTTAATTATAAGATCTTATAAAACACATGTGATATGCAATAAAGAATTGAATTGAATTGATTTATTGACACTGCTCTCAAACCGGTGATGGATGGCATTGTGGGGGAACCATCATGTCTTAGAACCAAGGAAGCCTTTGTCCCAGCTGTGGGTACATTGTAGGCTAATTATGATATCCCACAGAGTTCCAAATCGAAAAAACAAGAAATGTAATTTCCAGTTTAGCCTTTACCGTCTAACGTTCACGGCCGCTTCCATTGCACGCAGCATAGCTTCCTAACAAAAATTGAATCTGTAATGTAACTTCTTCCATTAGCTTCTTTTTTTTTACTTTTTTTGACGACCCGAATAGCGCAACGGTAGTGAGGCTGCCTTACGTTCTTAGGGTTAGAATTCCGGTAGGACCAAATGGTTGTGTGATGAGCATGGACATTTGTTTCCGAGTCATGGATGTGTATTATGTATAATAAGTATGTATTTACAAACAAAAATTATCTATGTAGTATATATATCAACTATCTGGTGTCCACGACACAAGCCTCGTTGCTTAGTAACAGTGTAGTTGGGCAACTACAGTACTTTCTCAAGTTATTATGCCTTGTGACTGTGACTGTAGCTTTGCTTTTTTTTTGTATTTTCGACATTCAAAAGTGCCGTCATGGTCTAATTGAAATAAATGATTTGAGTTTGAGTTTAAGTTAGTGTGGCACTAGATGGCGCTGTGTATAATGTCCAGCGATATTTATTTATTTTTATTTATTTAAATATCAGCAGATTTAAAACATCCAACCTATTTATAATAATCTAGACAACCTGCAGCCTATAGCTAAGGGTACTACCTACTTCAGTTTACATTAAAAACGTACCTTGCACTGATAAAAAATGCTTTTACTCGCATTCATAACAATGAAATGAGCATTCCAGCAATAAAAAAACCACTATCTCTTTTAACGAGGCATAACTATAAACGATCAATGGAATACCATCTCCATGGCTGTCTATTCATAGATTTTGATAAACCATGAGTTTATGTTGCTTGTTTCATGTTGTACCAAACACATTGATGTTCGATTCCGAATTATTTTTGGAGAAACGCCAGCAGCATGAAATATTGGTGTTTATTTGTCTTTTAGTACATCAGTTGAATTATCTGCAGAATTTCGAAGATGATTTTAAATTTATTTGTAATCTTCCAAGCGGTGACGCTTATCATGAAAATTGTATCTGCTGTTTCATACAAAAATGCAGCAATTTTCAATGAAAGTGTATGAAACAAATTGTGCATTTTTTTTCAGTTGTGGTGGTCTTTTAGTTTTCACTATTGAAATGAATAGAAAGCATTAAACGCAGGCCAGGCCAAGCCAGGCTAGCTAGCGAGCGAGCCGGGCGAGGCATCGTTTCACCTCTTTTCATACTTTGGTTCACACCGCGAACTACCGAAAGAGCCGAAACCAAGTATGAAAACGGTGGCGGCTGGCGGTGTGGCCTGCGCTTTATGTTGCCCTGAATTTGCAAGGATTCTAAGCTGTATCCGAATATACTGGCAGCAGACCACAATAATAGGGAAAAAGGTGTATGTAGGCGACGATGTCTTTGCAGAATAGACCATCATCAGGCTACAACAGTCCATTGCTGGACATAGACCTCCTCAATCGCACGCCACTCAATCAATTCTCAGCAACTCTCATCCAGTTAAACGTTTTGTGAACGGGCGCTGTCAGTTGGGACTGGTCATCTCTTGGCTGCCACGGTTCGTTCATTTTAATTACTTTATTTTTAAAAATTTTGATTTATTATTTTACTCTGGACGCTCTTAATGTGCACGTCTTTCTACATCGTTCTCACACATATGTATAATCTCAACATGAATGATGTAACCAAGATTTTGTAACAACATTTTAATTTAAAAGAGTGTCCATGGAGTTTCTTGCCCGTTCTTCTCCATAGAGATCTACGTTAGGGAAAGGGCAACTACAGTACTTTCTCAAGTTATTATGCCTTGTGTCTGTGACTGTAGCTTTGCTTTTATTGTATTTTCTACTTTCAAAAGTGCCGTAGTGGTCTAATTGAAATAAATGATTTGAGTTTGAGTTTGAGTTACTACCAGCCACCCTGTGAAGATCGTCGCTCCACCGAGCCTGAAGGCGTCCCATATTACGCATGAACCTTTTGAATAGACCATATCATAATCAAACAAAGACCAATATTAAACCGTAAATAATGCAGTTTTAGTTCCTGACAAATAAACTAGGCAAAGTTTGCTCCGAGAAGAAAGATTTTAATTTCGATTCATTCACGACGTTCTAATATAGGAAAAAATAGGTCGCGAGATATTTTTAATTTGGCAGTTTTAAATATATACGTTGAACTCGTGCTTTTCGCTCTGAGGAGCTCGTGGCTAAATAATAGGAGCCGATCGGGTCAATGTTCAGGTTAAGCCGTGCTTGTCGGATTGGTCCCAACATGGGTGACCACCCATTACATACGGAGTTTCCTCCGTGCCTCGGAAAGCACTTTAAGCCGTTGGTCCCGGCTTAGATCCGTTGGTTCCGGTCAGACTGGAAGCCGACCCCAAGAGAGTTGGAAAAATGCTAGGCAGGTGATGATGATGAACTCACGCTTCTAAATAGAAAGTCACCAAAGTCGCATCGCTGTTATTATTTCCACAAAATACAGGGTGAACGACTTTCTCTAACAAAAGTGTGTCCTTTAAGTACATTGTGTCCGTTGAACCCGCGTTTTGGTAAATAGTGTTATTATTATATTATCATTATGACTACTATTTACTGAACCCTGTATTTGGCCAACTATTATATTGTCTGCCTACTCATCATAATTTGGATACTCTTGTTTCTTGTAGTGTCAAGTAAAAGACATTCAAATATATGACGAGCTAACCCCCGAACGGCACTAAAAATTTAAGGTCTGCTTAATATTTGAGCAGCTCCTAAACTTTAAATTTCGTATGGCCAAACGTCACTTTTGAGTATCTGTTAAATATAATTGCTACTTAAATTTTGAGTGACGTTTCAGTATTTGGGGGTCTTTTAAATCTCTTTGGTCAAGTACCACTGCACTGTTTTGATTATGTTTGTATCTTTCAGTGGGTTGTGAATGTCAGATAGGCAGTCGCTCCATGTAAAATACTCCAAGTCCCTGAAGGAAATAAATAGGTATTAAAGGAAAAAAAAAATTACTGAACCGATGTTGATAAAATTTCTATGGGTGGTCCCATAGAAATTCGGGAAGTATATCTTTTCACATAAAAAGGAATTTTTCAAATCGGTTCATAAATAACGGAGTTATGAGGTATTTTTTTTTTAATACAAACGATTTGGGAACATCGATCTTTTTTTGAAGTCGGTTAAAAAGTAGAGAATATTTTTGTTATTTTACCTTCATAAACCCTACTGGGGGTCTAAAATCTCTGCTTTAGCAAACACTTTTTTACTGCTTCAGTAAAAATGGTCATAAAAGACAATTGATAATATTATCAGTGTCTGTGACCATTTTAAAAATTGTAACGAAATTCATATTATTATCCTATTATGATTCTGCTAAAGCGGCCATTTTAGACCTCCTGAAAATTATTCCCTAGAGAAGATAAGAAACCTATAAAGTGTAATAAATCTATCTATAAACAAATAAAAGTTAACCGACACCATTTATTATGCGCAGTGACACATCTGCATCTCTCGTCACGCGCCTGCGCGAAGTTCGTAGTGTCAATGGCTGCCAGACGGCTTTATGATAGCATAAGGCGCATGTCCCACCGCCGGCGGAAAATCGACTAACGTATCATCATCTGACTTGCCTTTTCCTAACTATGTTGGGGTTGGCTTCCAGTCTAACCGGATGTAGCTGATATCATGATCACGAGATCCCCTAGTCGACTAGACTAGCGACCCTGGTAAATAACGTCGTGTCTTAGATTTTAGGACATACCGGTTGTTTTACGACAACATATCAATTACGTACACAAAGTTAAGTGCCTACCGAAGTTCGAAACCACGACCTACCGCACTTAAATCGGGGCCTATGCCACTGGGCAACTTAGAGCAGTAGTCGCCCAGTGAAACGACGGAGACTATTTTTACCCGGCTGCGTCAGAAGGAGGGTTATGTTTTTCGAGAGTATGTATGTATGTATGTATAATTGTTTGGCACGCTCTGTGGCCTGAACGGCTCGATGGATTTTAGCTTGAGAGGTGTCGTTAGATTCGTATTTACTGTCAGAGTGACACTGGGTATGTCAAAATAAAAAAAAACAAAATGGCGGATTTTTGGCGCCGAATTCAAATGTTTGGCACGCTCTGCAGCCTGAACGGCTCGATAGATTTTAGCTTGAGAGGTGTCGTTAGATTTGTATTTACTGTGAGAGTGACACTGGGTATATCGAAATAAAAGAGAAACAAAATGGCGGATTTTTGTCTGCAGCCTGAACGGCTCGATAAAGGGCTCATCATGAGGATTTTAAAATGGTATTTCTAAGTAAAGAAAAAGTATATAATTCAAAAAATAATTTAAAAAATTCAAAAACCCGACTGCATAAAAAATAACTCATAACTTTAAATATAAACTGAAAAGAAAAAAACAAGTTCAGGAAACAGGACATATTGACTGCAACAGTCGGGACCCATTAAATAATCTAGACTAAAATCATTACATCTAATATGGGTCCCGACTGTTGCAGTCAATATGTCCTGTTTCCTGAACTTGTTTTTTTTCTTTTTAGTTTATATTTAAAGTTATTAGTTATTTTTTATGCAGTCGGGTTTTTGAATTTTTTTAATTATTTTTTTTACAAAATATTTGAGGTCACGTTTCAATAAAACATGTAGGCCTACATAACATCAGGCCTGTAATCCCCGAAGTGATGGGCAGAGGTGTACCTAATATTTCCCCAGTTAAAGTTCAAGGCCCACGCAATAGGGGGTGACCTTATTGCCATCAACCGGGCACAAATCGAAACGCCGCGCCGTGGCCATTACTGAGAAATACCACAGATGCAAAAACCCAATAACAATTTGCCCAACTCGGGATTCGAACCCAGGACCTCATGCTCTGAAGTCGCTATTGAGACCACTAGACCAACGAGGCAGTCAACAGACACCAAATTATATTAATTTGAGTCCACTAACAAAATGATATGAAAATATTGACGCAACATCAATTATTTTAAGAGTTATAGCCATTTGAACATAGCCCTGTCCCAGCGCAAAGGCTCCACAATGTTGTGCATTTCATTGAACATACCCTAGATCAGCCGATTGAGAAACAAAATGGCTGCCATTCGCGGGGTGTGTATTTATATAAACGTGCATTTATCGATAGAATTGAGTATAACCGGTAGCCAAACACACTGTATATACGATTAATAGGTGATCGCTGACTGTTCACACCACCAGCAAATCCTCAGTCAAACAAACTCGCTGATCGCTCGCAGCGGGACGGGAGCCTAACGATAGCATAAATTATGCCAACTATCGCTTCCTCTAGATAGGCCGGGCCGTCACATGACGGAGCTTTGTAGGCCGTGAGATGAGGAACCTTATCTCCTCTGTCTGAGTAAACATAGGGGCTACCTCGTGATTTGTGTCACTGTAGACCTGCATTTGTTTTATGACCAACTGTGAACCTGAGATTTGATAAGTAGGTAACCAGCTGGTGCCCGTGGCTCTTACTGTCTTGTATGTAACAAAGATTTAAATCTTTCGATGTGCCCTTACCGTACTAAGGTCTCGCGAAAAAGTGCAGACCTTTTTCTCAGGCTCAAGCCTAGCCTCGGTTTGGTTGTATGGCATGTAAATTCTCGCTTTACCTGCATGTGCATTTTTGTGATCGGAAGTGGCTCCGCATCCTGCATTCTATTATGTGTTCCACTGCTGGGTAAAGGGGGTGCGTCTCATATTATAAAACATCATATTATAAAAGGTGTAAAACACCTCTTAACGAAGCCGAAAGGCACTTGTTCTCCTCATCATTGCGATCATTTTTTTGTTCTACACCATACCTAGGAACCTTCTGGTTACGGAGATATTGGGGGTCAAAGTTCCAACTTTCTGACAACTTTTTTTTATGTATTAAAAAAAAGTTGTCAGAAAGTTGGAACTTTGACGTCGAAGTTGGACTTTGAGTTTTTAATGTTAGATTTTTATACTTTAAACACCTACACGACCTCCGTACTATTCAATCCATCAGCACAATGTTTTAAGTGCGTTACATTGAGTTCTACCACAAAACTTGATTTTTCACCCCAAAAAAAAAGTCGTTTCCCAGCAATAATTTTTGCGTAAAGTTACTTAGTTTGATGTACAGAATGCTTGGTTGACAGCTTCGTGATGAGGTGGTTTACACCCTGTTTAAAGTTATTTAGTATATTTTTATTTCAATAACGTTCACAAGATTTAAAAAACGTGAGATATACCAATTGTTGATATAATATCTTTAGATATAATATTTATATACTCTAAAACTTATTTCGTATAACGTTTATTTAATCGAAAATCATTAGGTCTATCGTTTAAAATATAAGTTGATACCATCATTATGGTTAACACCCCATTCAGAGTAGTCCGACTCGGATAGGGTAGGTTAAAAGGCTAACGGCCTTTTTCTATAACTTACTTACGTATAACTGTTAGTTAATATGCCTACTTCCGTAGCTATTGTAGTTTCTATAAACAAAGAATATCCTATCCGTGTCACCTAATACCTGTCACTTGATTCATAGAAAAATCTAACAAGTTTCTAACCGTCCAGTAAGCAAAATGTCAAACTGACAGATAGCAACCTACCGAAACCGGCTAGTAAGTTATTGAAAATGGCCGTAAGGCGGGAGCGCCAAGTCTCTTCTGTTGTTGGTGAAACATTTGGGCTAAGTTAGGTTAGGTTAGAACAGTGACCATGTTGGATGTGTAACGTACTAAATGTTATTTGCAAAATAAACATCATTTCATTGCATTCAAATGATATAATGAATTATTTAAATGATTTCATTTTATCTAATTTTATATGGTATAAAATTCAGCTTCATAAAGTATAATTAACTTTTTCTCTAATGCACATTTGAACTAGTTAATCACCCGATTTTATATTCAATGTATGTTATGCTTATGAAGATTAGTTATTCGAAAACGATATCAATCGTTTATTATATTAACTGATTATTATATCGTATAAAATTATAATTTTTAAATTCAGTTTTATATATTACTTACCCGGGTTCTCGTCCAAACCTTTCTATTTTGTGTCATTTCTAGCCACGTTTGCTCCACGAACAGTACCTATCAGATCGACACACCACCTTTCAAGGAATTAACATTAACAATGGGTAACAAATAAGGTTGTAAAAAACAGTGAAATAAAACACATAATTTACAAAAAAATATTATATATCCCTTTTTTCACGTAACTATAAACATACAAGATTAACAAATAATTGAATGCTTGTTAGTATTGCTTCGTTATTGGTGTGGTTAAACATTTTAGTATAAAATCTAAGTCTTATGTTAATGAGTTTAATTGTTAGGCCTATAACGGAATGTTAAAAGAATACATTTTTTAAAAATAAATTTATATATAGTCGACCAAAAAAAGTATTTTACCACATTAACTCACGCCTTTTTGCCATTGGGGTAGGCGGAAACCACAGAACGCCACCTTTTACGACCCATTCATACTCGCCACAATAATACCTTTTTTTTGTCGCGTCCACAGTCATAATGGTGAGGTTCTTCAAAAAGGTCAGGTAAGTAGTGCGTGTATGACCAGAAGTATTTTACCACTTTTTACAATAAATAAAACCATCCTTTCTATGGCATCGTCCTAATAGAACGCGAATGCGCGATCATCGCGCGAGTAAGCGATGCGACCATCGTGTGTTCGCGCGATAGCAAAAACTGGGTGTCCTATCATCGCGCGAATTGACGACGCGAGCGAGCGAGCGACCGTGGACTAGGGCAGTGGCACGGTCGATACCAACAACCATGGATGTCAGAGACGCTCAATTTTTTCTGTCGGGAAATATTTGAATGACTTATTGTGCGGGTTTAGATGGAAATGAATGCGGGCAGCGCAGTGCAGCGCAATATCGCGCGAATTTCAATTAGGACGCCTATTCGAATTCAATATATTTGATCGCGCGTTCGTACGAACTAAGTTCGCGCGAATAGATTTACAAACATTTAAGTCGCGCGACCGCGTCGTGCGATTGTCAGTTAGGACACCTATTCGAGTTCAATATGTTTAATCGCGCGTTCGTACGAGTAAAATTCGCGCGAACTTACGATGATCGCGCATTCGCTTTCTATTAGGACGATGCCTATGGGCGAATTTCACTCATGAAACTAGCGCCATGAGCACATCTTAACCAAGTTCAGGAACTGCAGTATCAATACTCCGTAACAATGATGGAGGACACTCTAAGCAGCTTTTGATCCCGGTTAAAATGAGCTAATTACTTTTATTATCAATGGTGAAGTCAGGTCCGAAGTTGAAATGACTCGTATCTAACCGTCACATTGATAATCTGACTTTGAAATATTGAACTTTAGGGTGGTTAAACCAAGGTCGACTATGCAAAACAATTATAAGATAAGAATACATTTCTTTAAATATTTGTCTACTTATTAAATAAACAATATAAGATTACTTTTTCATTGCTTAAATAATACCCGAACCGACATGAGTTTTATAAGAAAACGTAACATAAGTCAACATTGTCCTAAAAATAACGAGAAATGCATAAAACAAACATGGAATAAAATGTAAGAAATGCAATGAGTATATCCTGCAATTACATGGAATGCGTTTAATTAAACATTTTAAAACTGAAATTTGAGCTATATCTGAATGACATAGGTCTGGATAAACACGCCTGTATGTTTTATCTCGATGGTAACTCTGAGGACAGGTTATTTTTATTTCAGTCGGTCATTATTTGTATAAAATTATAAATTAAATGACCAAACACTAAATTAACAAAAATCTTTTGAACGCACGTGCGTTCATACGCACGTGCGTGGCCTTCACGCCAAACCACAATTTCACCTACCACTTTGTCACATATTTGTGTCGTTTGGCGTACAGAGCACGCGCTTGCTAGTCATGTATATGTGACAATGGCGGTCAAAAGGTTAAGGTATCTTGCCCTACCCTGTAAAGTCACGGTCAATTTATGTTTGGTGCTGTTTTCTATTTATTTCCCCGGTTAAATGTAAGCTGTTAAAAACGATTTGAGATGGACTCTTTGGTCAATACTCGAATAGATATCTAAAACCCATGTCACCAACGGCTAACACCAACACCCTTAAAAACTATAAAACATGATAAAAATTAAATCATAAAAAATACCTCTTCATATATGTATTGTCCCTTCTTCACTTAATTTGCACTAAAGTTTATTATATTTTGTATATCGTTATAGTCACACTTTTATTGTCCGTTATCACACCACAATTCACTCATTTAACGTGAAATGTATTAAATTGTTTGTCTATTTAACACATTTTATGACGATTATAAAGAGGTTTTAGTTCATATGACATAGTTATATGAGATAAGCTGTTCTTTAAGCATTGTTGCATAATAAGCACTCCATTGTTTTAAAGCCTCTCATTTTATATAGCGATAAAGTCTAAAAGAGAATGGGCAATTTGTCCTCAGTGCTGTATCAAGAAGATAGAGCCCATACAAAAACGCCCATTCTCCTTTTCCTCGAAAAGCATCTCGTTCATATAGGTACTGTTTTCATTTCAAAGAACGTTTATTTAGTTTTCGGTACTGTATCAACTTCCCGTTTTCTGTTTACGAGTCTTTATTTAGAATTCCATCACCTTTACTGACGCGGGACTCTTTGAAATACAGTTCGCCTTTCCATTGCGTCTTTGGAATATATTTGAATCGTTTATCCTTCATCAATGGCTCGTCGGTTATATTCCAAAAACTTTCCATGATTGGAAAAGTACTCCCGCGTCCAACATTTATTTAAACTCCTTAGCTCCACACCTGCCCCGTCATCGTTTTAAGGTATTATTTCCAATCATTTTATTTCACCTCGTGAGCGTCATAATCTTCTTACTCGCTTTCACCTCAACGCTTAAGTTTGGAGTGAAAGAGACAGTATAATCGTGTCGTTTTTCGTGTCGTGTTATGCTGGTGCTCCTTGGTATGGTTCCTCAGCATCAGGTTTGTTTTCTTCTTCGTTAGAAGTCAGGTTTTCAGTAGATGTAGTGGTGCCACGTAGTTGGACGTACCGCGCCTCTCTGTTAATAGAAAATGTGTATATAATAGTATGTTGGTAGGGTCGTCTTTCGCTTTTTCAAGTACTTATAAATAGGTCTTATGAAAAAAAAGGTAAAATAATAACGGTAAAAAATCCCTGATTGCTGACAGACAGAGTCGAATCAGCGAGTGATTTTTATAACAGATGCCTGTCCGTGGATCGATGACCATTTATTACATACTGAGTCCTCGCGGTGCCTCGGAAACCACGTTAAGCGATTGGTCCTGGCTGTCATTAATTGTAGATCTTTGACAGTCGTTACGAGTCAATGGCCAGAACTTTTGACAACTAGTCTTACCAAGGGGTATTGTATTACCCAGTACGAACTGAATCTAGTTGGGAAAAGGCTAGGTAGATGATAATCAATGAAGAAGTGTACATTTGCTGATTCTACCACAGACAGAAAATGTTTTAGGAAACTTATGGTAACATCGTCTAACTTCCGATCCGATCAATACAACATTGACACACATGAAGAGCATTCTTCAAAAAAGATGTCTGCTTTGGGCTGTTTTCTTTGAGTACAATACCTACCTAATACTACGGAAATTGGTATTAGGTATTTGAGTACTAAGAAATCTCGATAGTAAAGTCTAAGTCTCAGTCGAGCTTCCTCCGAAAATAAACCTTATTTGCATTAAGTTAATGTGCATACTCGTATGATACGCTTAATCACATTCGCTTGTAGAAGCAGCTTAAGTATCCAATCCAGCGTGAGAGCGTGTAGTTCAGAATCATGACCGAGCAAGTGCGTAATTAAAGGTTTTCGTAATAAAAGGCGCTATATTCGCTTCAGTAACAGTTTGTTTTCAGCACGTTCATTGGTCCACGTGTGTACCAGCATTGCCACCATTACACACCTTCAGCTGTTTGGCAATGCTAACAGTTTCCCTTTTGACATTGCCGACCAGTAAGTTCATATAGGTTTTCGTTGAAGGAAGGAACTTATACCCGTTCTCACTAATCGACACCTAAGTAGTTATATTGTTAGTATTTCAACTCTCAGCGAGTCGAGCTTCATCAATAGGCATTACGACAGAATAAAAAAATTGCGCATCTATTTAGTCCGTCAGTTAGATTATTGGAAATCAATGGACACGTATTTTTTGTTTTTGTAAATCAATGAATATTGACAAAAGATAAAACGCATCAAAACTCGGGAGTGGGGGCTCGTGACGTCAGAACTAGCTAAAAATTATACCTAGGCGTGACGTATTGAGAGCTTTAAAAGCGTCATATCTTCGTCAATTTTGTTTTATGTAACAAAAGAAAAAACACGGGTCATATATTTTTTGATAATCTAACTGACAGACTAATTAGATTTTTTTTGTCGTCTCGCCTATTTATGCGTTGTCTACTTGTTAGTGAAAACTCGTGTTTTTTTTTTAAAGAACCAAGCATCTGCTATTTGTATAGGTACAGTCGTGGTCTTTTACGCCTGATCAGTTAATTTTTTTTTCGCTTAAATCATGCAGAGGTGCCGAGCCACGCCCCCTTAAAGTTTAGGCCTATTAAGAAAGCGTAAATTTTGGCGCGCAAAATAACAATAACTCTCGTTTGGTGTGCGTCGTCAGTGCGTTTGGCCGATCGGTATCTTTTCATTCATTATTTTTATACAAAGTCAACGGGGCGGGGCTAGAGAGCGCTTCTATGTTGTAAGTGCAAGCAAAAATTAGCTTAGTGGTGATCAGGCGGGAGTGTCCTCGATAGTACCTATTAACCACAGTGGTATAGCAGCCGCTTCGTTCATACAATTATTTAATGACTGGCAACACTCGCAATAGGTAAAATAAGTCCTATTTATTCTCGCTCCTTTTTTCCGTGCATTAAAAGGCCGACACATATTATTTACGTTTAGTGTATCACTTACTAAATACTCAGCGTCTGTCATGATTATATCGTACGTTCACCTTGCCTACGTATGTACGAGTATCAGTCAGACACATGATCTTGATCCAATATTGATGCTGTCTAGCTATAATGCAACAATACATAAGGTTATGTAAACTAGTCTTTAGTAGCATAACCTAAAATCACGCCTGTTATCCCAGAGTGGTCTGCCAGTTGTATAGCTGGGTACGACATTTCGAAAGTTATGTAAGTTCCATGTAATAGAGAATCAGTCTATTGCGATCATGGGAATCAGGTAGCCGGTCTGCGTTTTTGTTTTCTACTGTAAAATGACGTTTTCTATTAAGCTTCCTTAATATCTCGCTGAAATAGCACATGGTACTTAGTTGTGAAGTTTCCTATTAAAAGCTGCCAGTAAGAACTGGCGTCAGAGTCAACTTCAGAGTGTTTTTAAGCTGAGTTTTAAAGAGACAGCATACGTACATTTCCTAGTGATGCATAGTCGTATAAGCCAAAGAAAAATCAACCTTGCCCTTATTAAATAAAGTGGAAAATATGTTAACTCAACCACGATAGAGCATCAATGGCACTTGATTGAGATTATCTATTTTCGACTTTATTTGGAGCAGTATAATGTTCATATTTTTTCTGTCATATTTCATAAGTACATTCTTATACCAACCTTGTAGTATTTAGTATGAGTGTTATACGATAAGTATATGTGTGTAAGATAGTGTGTGCGACCATTTGAAATCCCAATTTTACTGTATTTGGAGTATAAATGGCCATTTATATTATGTAAATTAGAAAATCTTAGGTGGAATCAAGGGAGAAAAAGAGAAACACAGCCAAACCAATATTAATTTATTGAATACCATTAACAAAAACCTTATATACTATACAACATGTAATGGAAAGGGTATAGCCGATATGAAACCTGCTTGTTTGTATATGATACCAGCAAGAAACTAAACGATGAGAAATTCAGCATAAAAAAAACAACAAATGAGCTATGCTTTTTAAAAAACGAATAGAAAAATACTACAACATTTTCAAATAAAGAACCCTTGCATTTGATTATGTATTAAAACCTTTCCGATACACATTGTATACCTCTAACAATAAAACTAATTTGACAATAGTACATAAAATAGAACTGAGATTTTTAACAGTAACTTATTGCATTTTAACTTAAAACTAAAATAATATATTTAATAGTGAAGTTTCTTGTCGGAATCAAAGGATTGGGATGGGAAAAGTCCGAAGCTTATTTTTAAGGATGGCAATCAAAACAGCAAGTGATATTATCATTTCACATTTTAATATAAAATGTGTTATAATCACAGATCCTTGAAGCGAATGACTTTGTCATTTAACAAACATTAATATAACAAAAATTGTAAATATAATATAATTCAGTTTTTAACTGTTTTTTTACCAATTTTATTACATTTTTTTTATTTCGCCTTAGAATATTAAAAGTTTTTGAGCTCTGCAAGTCTTAAAAGAGATTGTTTTTACTTTTCACATGCTCACGCGCATAAAACTGGAGTAGATAGTGTGGCTCAGCTATAGTTTTAATAATATTTTTTTTATCTTTAATTGTTATAACTTTCAATGTTCATGAGATAAAAAGCGAAGTATGTTGTGTACAAATAATCAATTAGCTCTGATCCTCAATTCTAATCGATTGTTTAAACGCTACATACTTATACCTTAGTGCCAGAAAAAAATATTTATCTGTAGTATAACCTGGATATCTAATCACAGTTTTGTTATAAGGGATTGCAAATAATTCAATAGAAAGTCCCATAAAAATCATAAATGCGCAAAATACAACGAAAATCAGTCTGTTTACCATTATTTAAACAGAAAATAATAAAAATAACTTATCGGACAGTATCCTAACTAAATAATAACTGAATTCATGTCTTAATTATATTAAAATAAATATAGGTACTTACACAATATAATTAGAGTTATTGCATTGCATTGCTACGTTTCTCTATTGGTTTCCCAAGTTTAAATACGGTATATGGCAGTGACAGATTATAATCGGATGCTAAAAATGATAATACCCCAAAAATACTTATATAAAATTAAATTACCCAATGAATACTGTTTGCAAGCCATTTTTTCTAAAAACTTGCTCTAATCTGTCAAATATATTTGTTTAGAACTTAAAACATTGCAATCCTTAATTATATTTTTCTTAAACGTCATTACAAACAAAAAATATCTTAATAAAGCTAAAATCAGACATCAGCAACAATCTGAAAGTTGTAGTTCAAAAGTAAACCTTACTGGATTAAAGATAAGTTGTAAATTACTATGGAAAACTGGCTCAGGGCTGGGTTCTGGTGTTCATCACGCTTTGACGTCCAGGTCATACTTTTTCTCGCCGGCATGCCTAAAATATATTCAAAAGGTGAAAAGCTGGACGGGGGTCGAAATACAGGACAGAGGTGGCGAATCTACAATTTCTTGCAAGTTTTTTTTTCTTTTTTATAATTATTGCAAGTTTCATCTATGGTTTTTTTTTATATTTTATTAAATGCGTAATAGATTATCGTAATTTTATAATTTAAAAACTTGAATTTTGACTTACTTTGGAAAAATGGTTCGCCAATAAAATCTTTTTTGGTTTTTTAAATTAATAATAAAAAATATATAAAATTAAAACAATCACCAATATTCTCGCCACCTCAATTTTCAAACCAAAGCTATTCTAAATCTACTAGAAGTTATAGATAAAGACAGAAAAATAATAATATACAGCGTGTGTTAAAGAAGGCTTTATACATACCAATCTTGTACCAAAACAAAATACTCTCGCCCCTCATTACTGCTTGACAACTCCGAACCCTCGTCACTACTGTTAACCCTCACAAATTCTTTGCCCTCTCTGAAATTATATACCACAAAAAAATGTTCCTTCAATTGTGTAAAGATCCGCCATTTTGTTTTTATCCCCAAAGTGCGTGAAGCTTAAGCGAATGGTCCCTGATGACGATGGTTGTGCGAATATTTTTTGTAATTTTTGTAGTATGATTTTTTTTTTGTTACAAAAAATATTCTGGTGGTGGTTGGTGGTTGTTGATCGGTTTTGTTTTTGTCACATTGTTTTATGATTGTTCTTAATATCTTGTCATTAAAACTGTATTCCACGATGGGATAGGCAATCATCGTGATTTCTGCCTGTTTGTTCGTCTATGTTTTCTTTTTGTTGCTGCTGTCCCTCCAAATTGTTTGTTGCTATTGACTTCTTCGTCGATCAGTCTTCCTCTCAGGGATTGTAATAGTCTCTCAATACAGTGTAAAATCTACTTTTCATTAGTAGATGTTTTCCATAAACTATAGGACACCTGCATCGTGTCCTGCGTGCCCTCATGCCTGCACAATACAGCAATTGATGTACAGTATAGATATACAATCTCGTAGACAAATTCTGGTCACATGTATTATAGATTGCCATCGAAATAGTAAATAAATTGTTAGATGTTCTTGCCATCAATACGCTAAGTAGATGGTAGACTTTTCTGTTTTCGCTGTTAGAGCGTAAAATAATAAGTAGAAGTCTCTGTTTCGTCTATTTACCCGTATATCTCTTCCTTTATTCATCAATGTGACATTTCTCGATTCAACGTTTTTATCAAAATGTTGTATTGACGTCTCATGATCTTTAATTTCTTCAGTCTCGAAGTTTGAAGTACAGAAGACGGACATTTTGTTACAAAGTGAGTTAATGTTTAAGCGTTAGTGAAAACAGGACGAATAAGGCTATGTTAGTGACCCAACACCGCTTAGGATAATATCAGATATTTATTCATTTATCAAAACTCTATGCACAAGATTAAAAAAAAAAAAAAAACATTTTAATTTTTTTCTTTATTTTATGTTCAGACTGATGAAAAGAATCGTCTGATCATAAAATTGAACAAGAAAAGAACTGTCTGATATCACCTTTAGATGTAAGAGGAATAAGGAAAAGTAGAAAAGTTCCATTCCACGTAACATCTTGTTAGTAAGCACCAGAAAAACTTATTCTGAAGGAGTTGTCGTGTCAAAAGTTGTTTTTTTTTTTATAAATTTTTATTAGTTATCTAAATGATCGATGAACTTTGTTTTTTTTTATTGATCAAAATGAATTTACCCAATGATTTCTAGAGTTTGAACGAAAAGTTTAAATTTATTTATTTTAATATTCTGTGTTGAAAATATTTCATGCATGAAACAATTAAACAATATTTCGTTCAAACTCCAAACCCGAAAAATGTAAAATAAGAAAATGATTTGTTTTTGATAAAATACTCAATAGTAATAATAATCTCATGCTAAGAAAAAACTCACTCAAATTAATAAGAATAAATAAAACACACTTCAACCATTAAGAAGAAAACACTCGAAATTCAAAAGATACACGACAACTCCTAATTCAAAACTTCAAAAAACGAACTTCAACATACCTATAGAACACATAGTGTTGTAGAATGAAGAATATGTCGAAGACGAGACTGAACAGGCCGAGGCCGAACTTGGTCGCGTCGCCAAAGAACGAGATCCAATCGTTGTAGTTGTAGGCGTTCAGCGCCATCTGTAGGATGGACAGGAAACCTCCCACGAAGTCGAGGAAGATGTTGCCAATGCTCCAGCCGACTGTTGATTTGCGTTTGTAGTTCATGTAAGCCTGGACAATGTAGGAAGAAAATTAGATAATAGTATTCCTCCAAAAGAAGTAAGGAAGGCAAAACTAGCATTCCAGAAGAATCTATGGCACTTGGATGATAAAATTGATGGAACACAGTTTTTGCCGCGTTATGACAAAAACCTCTTCCAAAAAATCAGTTTCGAGCAGTTTTTGTGCTTTATATTTTCTACTGATTGATAAATGATGTTTATTTTGCAAATAGGTGACAACAACACGTAATTTTTTTTTAAACTAGATGGGGCTGGTGTTTCGTGCCTGCCTACTGTGAGAAGAAACAGCCGAAACAAACTCAGATTAGAAACGTTTTCAAAAATGTCAGAATACTACCATAATACCAGTTACAATAATTACAACCGTTTGCCGTTGGTGCTAGAGTAGAGTTTCGTATGAAACCGTCACAGAAACTTTTCGTCGATTTCGGAAACCAATTGATTTGGCTAAGTCAGGATAGCTAACTCGTCGTCCAACTCAAGCGACATTCGTTGCGGGACATATTTATTTTCGCTTATATTTTTTCGAAAAGTAGTATGGATATATCTAGATGATAATGTCTAAGCTGACTCCAAGTCCAAATTAGGCAAGTTTTTTTACTCCAATAACTCCTTTTTTGTCATAATGCTATCTTTTTGTTTCTATTATGTCCTGTGTGAGTTTAATAAATACTTTTTTCAATACACTTCCTTGAAAACGGGTTCTGATTGCACTACGATTAGGCTCAACATGCAATGTATTTCACACACGTGGTGGATCTTTTTCATTTTCTATCGGGAATGAGCCATTGGCGCATTAAGCGTTGATGGCGCTGTGTGTAATGACCAGCGATATTTTTTTAAATTCCCGCACGCGGCACAGCACGCGGGTGTTGGACAATTGCCACAGATACAACTATACCTATACTTAGTACTAATTGGTGCAATGCCTATAGTCGGCGGTGATTGTTTTTTTTCCGTTATTTTATTTTATTTCTTCAAAAGTGTATTGAAAAACGTCGTTTGATACACGTGGACATTTGTTATTGTAGTTCTCGGCTCAAAAACACCCTCGCCTGCGGTTCGGGTGTTAATTCCGCCTCGAATGCAATAACAAACTTTCTCCACTTGTATCAAAATGAAATACTATTCTTTCTTTCTTTTTTTCTTTCAATATGGTGTTAAAACTACAAACCTGAGGCACATATTTGATGAGAGTGATGGACAACTTGATGTAGCTGCAGTAGTACAGGAAGTCGAGCCACTCCAGCTTGCCGGCGAACGTCACGCCGGCCGTCACTATGACGATGGCAGAGAACACGCCTATGATGCTGCGACCGGTCGTTGATACTCTTTGCTCTTCGCGCTGGAATTAAGAAATAAGTATTTTATAATTTTATTTTGTGTTTTTTTTTAGTTTTGTTCGAAATGAACTTGCTGTAATAATTTTTGGCATTTACCAAATTAAATAACAACTGACGATTGTTTTCTCAAAAGAGATATCCCGCAATTTAGAAAAGCTAGTCCGCCATTTTTGGGCATCCGCCATATTGGATTTAAAATGACGCCACTTAGCTAACCATGCCAAACCATTTTTTACATAGCTAGTTAGTTACAGGTGAACCTAATAAAAGCGTGTTAAGAAGACTTATGATTTGAAAGGTCCATAAAATTTTATAAAATATTGTAGTTCATCATGAACTCTGCCTCTGCCTGCCCTCTGCTTATAGCCCATGTTACTCCCTGATAATTTAGCTTTCTATTCGAACAAAAAAACTTTCCTCTTTATAATATTAGTATAGATATCCTAGTTGAAAGGTGAACCTTACCTCATACAAGAAGCACTGCGTGATGGTGATCAGCGTAGCGAAGGCGGCGTGTAGGGAGAAGAACACATCGTTTAGTTGTACCGGGTTCAGACCGCGGGGGTGGCGGCTGAAGTACTCGCTCTGAAAATATTAAAATCACCATATTATTATAAGAGCACCAAGGACAAACTAAAAAGACTGTCGTATATGAGGGGGCTCTTTACCTAAAGTAATCAAGGAATCGAAATCACTTCCAACTATTAAAACACCACCTATATAATGTATAAATTGTAATTTTTTGCCGTTTTTATAACTTAAATTTAGTTTATTACCAAGCGAAACCGTCGTTTATTGTATTTGAATTATATGTTTCCTCATAGAAGTGAATAATTGTATTCTTTTTGAGCGAAATAAATTTATTAAACCGTAAATCCGGTTAATTTTGACAAGGTAGTAATATAGTGACTGGTTTTTTAGAGCGTTTGTTTTGAAAATTGAAGTTTTTATTTTTCCTTAGCAGTGGGTTTTTTATAAGAACTAGAGTTAACCTAGCCTGGCGTTCGATTCATTCTTTAATCAGTTAAATGGCCACCTACCCTACCCCAGCTATATTAAAAGCTAACGTCACCATTGAAGGTACCTGGGCGGTTTCCCTTCATAGGCTGTGGAAACCCTTTCAAAATTCCCAAAAACAAATATTTTAGGAACTGACCACTTGTTAACTCCAAGTATTTTTATCTACCAGTAACTAAATCCTACACTTTTATTGCCTTTTAAGTTATCACACATTTTAAAGATATCATCATCCAGCCCTTTAATAAACAGCACGTGTTTCCATAAGCAAGATTACCTGTGAATACAATTAACATACGCTTAACTACGGCTTATCATGATTGTCGTGAATGGGTAGTTAAACTGTTGATGGTATTATTGTTATCTGACACTCCGCTTATGTCATTATGATCAGTAGTCGAGTGGGATCCCCTTGACCGAGCTAAATAGGTGTATTGGATACAATAAAAATGGTATTTTTCGCCAAATGCCTGCATTGTTGGAAAACGTAATTTTCCTGATTGGAAAATTTGCAAGTTTCTCTTTCTGTTCGAGGCCAAAAAGCTATACAGGAAGTACAGCGACATCTTTTTTACCTTGGGGCAATTTTATTTTGACTTCGACATTTCTCCATTGTATCCAAGCCAAGCCGCCCACTTGAAAGTATATGTCATATAATCCCGAATGACGATTAAGGCGACTACAGGAGCTAAATTAGTTACTCTATTTGTGGTGTAAAAAATATTTTTGTATTTTAAATCAGCTTGCAGTACAAAGTGGTTGTAACGTCAGTAACTGCGGGCAGAATAGTGCGAAATGAGTGTTATTTGCGATTTACAAAAAAGCTATTGATTGGACTAAAAAAAAAACACAATCATGCTAATATGTTGCTTGTAGAATTATTTGCCAAAAATCAGAATGATCGCATGTATTTTAGTATTGTATTTACTCGTTAAAATAATTTATTATAGATAAGTTCGTAATTTTTTTTTATCGAGTAAAATTAGTTGTAAGTATTATGTTTTCAAAACACTATCATACTAGCATATATCCTGAAGAATATCATATATTTTTCTGGTTTTGTTTATTGCAGTGAATCATATGTTTTTTTGCATTATAAAACTCGCATTTAGCTCCTGTAGTCCCCTTAATTACGTTGAAATTCTTTTGCGAAGAGTTGTTCAATTCATGAAATAATTTGTAATTTTGTTAGTATCCAAAACACAAACGTAATTGTTTTAATTGAAAATCGTCGAGAAGTTCGCGTAATTCAATTTAGGCCTAAGATATTCGAATGTTTTACCATCAACCCTTTACCTAAAGAAGAATTTAAAACACAAACATACCTGTATATCCCTCGAGAAATAAAGCCCGCAGTTAAACAAGGAATACATAGTGAATCCCATGATATTGAGTGCCAAGAAGTCAAAGTTGAGTCCAACGACGCTCTTCCTCTTAAAGTTGATGTAGATCTGAGGGTAGAAGGAGACCGACCAGGCCGCGAAGTAGATCCAGCCCATGATGTAAGAGATCACGTTGATGGCGTGGGAGTGCATCACTGTGATACGGAGGAATACTGTGTCCATGCTGGAAGGAGTAAAGGAAACTACGTTACAGGTAGATATGGCTAACGATGGTGCGTAGGTTAGAACTAAGTAGGATCGATTTTCTTAAATGCATAGGCAAAGCTTCACGAATTTGATGGGTATCGACATCAAGAAAATCCGAAAAATACAAACAATTTAAAATGGTCAATTTCATTTTACGTCTGTCAAGTTTTTTCAATCAATTTAAAAGTGGCCCTGTATAGTGTACACTACTCAAACAATTTTACAGAAGTTTATTTCTATACTATAACAGAATGTGGAGGAACAACGCATAGTATGTTAACAGTTAAATCAACTGTAAAGACAGGGTCACAAGATCAGGAAATGGAAAAGACCATCTAAAATGAATTTAATTTACGTGCAAAGATAATGACTTGAGGCACAAATAACTCGGGGCTGCGGGACTGTTCGAAAGAGATACCGTGGCCCCGGAACACAAAGGGCTAAGAAGGAACACGGATAGGTTTTAGTCTTAAAAGTCTGACACTCCCTTCCGCTCCGCCCAGAGCGGGAGAAGTCTTTTGATGATTTCCCATCGAAAAAAAAAAGCCAGAAATAGTTATTTGTGCTTTTTTTTCGGACAGAGAGTACTGTAGAGTAGTTACTCCACAGTACTCTCTAGGGAGTTATGTACGCCAAATCATCAATTTGGAGGACGGGCTAAACTCAATCAACAAACTTATTATCTACTCACTTGACAAATCCAGCAGGTGTAACATTAAACGTAACTTCAGAATGACCGGGGCTCTTTGCGTAGGCGCAGATATCATGCGTGATTTTGATTGTGGAGTTCGGTTCTTTGGATCCTGGGATCTCGATCGTTTGCGGGACGAGCTGCACAATGTCTGGGTGCTGGATGTTTGCTGTCACTTGCAGGGTCTCGTTGTATTGGCCGCTGAAAAGGGTTAAGGTATTTTTTTAAGATAATTTTTACATATCACACTTTAGCCCCTTTGATTTTGGGCTTCAAAACGACGTTTGTCTATGAGGATTTAGTCTAAAATTTTAGCCTATCAGATTTTAATTAATACGGTTTTTGTATTACGTTTATGGTATAGATTCGGTCTATTTGATTTTTAACCAACGAAACAAAAGAGGAGGTTCTCAATTCGACGCGTTAATCTTTTTTTTTGATCTATGAGATTCTCTCAATAATTCTAGCCTATATGATTGTATTCTAACAGATTTCAGTTTCTAAGATCTGGAACCTGCTTCACACTATCATGATAATTATGCACTATCTACCAGAGAACTTAAAATACTGAACATAATTGAATTACGCATAAATTATTATTATAATACCTTAATGTAAGTCTATTTTTAGTAGTATTATAGTTATTAGAATATTAAGAAAACATTTGATGAAGAAGAGAGGTATTAGAATTTTCAGTTTTTAGAATATTATGAAAACATTTGAATGAATAAATAGAGGTATTAGAATTTTTAGTTATTAGAATATTATTTAAACATTTGAATGAATAAAGAGAGGTATTAGAATATTTAGTTATTAGAATATTATGAAAACATTTGAATGAATAAAGAGAGGTATTAGAATATTTAGTTATTAGAATATTATGAAAACATTTGAATGAAAAAAGAGAGGTATTAGAATTTTCAGTTATTAGAATATTATGAAAACATTTGAATGAATAAAGAGAGGTATTAGAATTTTTAGTTATTAGAATATTATGAAAACATTTGAATGAATAAAGAGAGATCTTCTTTACGCATCGATTTTAGTCAATCCGTGCCCAGCCATTATGGAGTTGTCTGCAGGCTTCGTTTAAAACCTGAAAGGTGCAGGTGACTGTGTAGGGAAGATGGAGCATATCGTGCAAAGAGGTCCTCACTGGCACTGTCTTTAGGAATGAATGAGTGATGAATGGTAATGTTATAATCGTTTACTTACATTTGTATCAGTTTCATGAGATGTGTGTCATCCACTAGGATGTTGAGATCCGTTTCGCTTAAATACATCATATCTAATTGGGAATGTGCACTTGGGATGCCTAGAAATAATGACAGAATAAATTAGAAGTTGCCCTTTTAAGAATATTGTAGTTACAGTTACTATTGCATCACTAAAATGTTTTACCAAGCGTGTCGTCTTATTGCCTCGCCTACCACCGGCTTTGACAAATGACTATCGCTTTCAAATGATGTCTGATTCAACATTATTGAGATAGCACTTTTCGACTTTTAAAGCATCGTGATTGCTGGGTAGAACGTTTAGGTCCTCTGTGGAGGCTCTCAATAGCCAATAAGATCAGTCTTGATTTAGAAAGTGGTAAGTAAGCATAAGTCATATTATTCTTGGAAATCTACTCTCTCCGGAGCCTTGACCACCGGCAAATTGGACCTTATGATCAGTATATCAATATTCATTATCATTATATCAAAATTAATTAATTGTTGTTGACACTCACCTAATAATAGAACAATAACAAAACACAGGCTTAAACTATGACTAGAGGGAGCTTGCGCGCCTCCGCGCGGCTTCAATACTGATGCTAGAGTAGCCATCTTCTTTTACTATCTATGCTTCTTGAGTCTGTAAACAAAGAAAAAAATAATTATTAGCAAATGAAAAGTATATTGTGTATGTACACGTCAGTATATTATCCCACAAAGGTAAATTATGATTGCATTGTTGATTTGTATTTTGGAGATTCCGATTTTATGATAATCTTATCTAAATAAGTGTACAACATAGACAACGGTTTTTATATACACTTATATATTTTGATTAAACTTGCGTATCCTAGCTAGGGACTGTTTTTATTTAGGTTCATGCATGTATTAGAAATTCCGAGAGCTTTTAGTAATGATTTTATTCTAGGTGTCGCTTAGTACGTGTTTGAAAATGTGCATTAGTCTAAGTTACCAAAAACCTGTGCCTAGCAATAGATGCCTGCAATACGAAAATAAAGTGATACCAAGTAATAATTTATTTTATAACACATTTGCTCGTAAAGGGTCTCTTATTTCACCAATTTCAATATCGTAATGTATCTCATTACGTACTTGTGCGGTAAAGTACAACGCACGGTTTATCAAGATATTCCGTCTAAACCGAACGGTACTTTTTAAAATCTTAGCAAAGAGTTTTTATGTCAGAAAAGTGGTCAACATTTTATGGATAAAATTAACTTTGGGAGATGAAATATAATAAATAAACGTTGAATTATTTAATTTATTTAATTTTGTCAATAAATTACAACCATTTATCTGTAACAAAAAACAAAAATACTAATTTACTTTATTAAGTAGTACTTAATACTGGCTGTTTTTTGTGTCTTTGCCTTAAAAAAAGTTAATTTGTGAACAAGTAAAAATTATTCCGCGTGCTTTTTCTTTTCGCTGTATTGTTTTTATTTGTTTTACTTATTTCCTCGCAAATATGTTATAAAACGTCGTATGACATACGTGCGCTTCGATAATTACAGCCTCTGCTTTCTTATAGACCTCGTCTACGGCTCGGGCTAGCAAAATCGACTCGGCTGTAATTTTCAACTTACCGCACTTATATCATAATGTACTATTACCATTTGTTTTGTCAAAACGAATAAACAGAGATAATTAAATAGGTACCCGTTTTATGTTGATTATCAGCCCGTACAGATAAATATCACTTATAATTCTAACGAACCTCACGACACTAACGTACGGGTATCTTGCTGTGTTGAAGGCTAACTACTAACTGTGAGGTACATTTAGTTGTTAGTCGGCTTGCTACTTATAATTAAATCACGAATTGTATTAATGAAGCAGGCAATACCGTAATGTAGAAGGTCTCAATCGACTTCCAGCTAACGATTTGTATTTGTTTATATAAAATTCAATTTAATTAAATTTAATTATATAAATTTAATTAAACTTAATTATATAAATTTAATTTAATTTAATTATATAAATGTAATTATATCAAATATAATTAAATTAAAGAAAGAGAAAGAGTTGGCGAGATGATCTAGATGCGCATCACGAAGCCTAGTTCGAGGTGGCCACAGGTGGCCACAGAGTTTGGTCCCATAGTAAAAGTTGTTCATAATGATGAGAACCTACAATGACCGGTCGAAGTTTATCAGTATCGTCCGGAAACGCGTCGTATAATAAATGGTCTATATCTTTCGCATCATTTTTCTCGATCGATCTTTTGTATTTTACAACTTTTCAGTTATCCATAATTAGTATTCATTATTCATACAAAAAAATGTCCTTTGAATAAATAAACATCTCATCGATTAATAATGTAACGACAAAAGGTGTTTTGGTAATTTATTATCAGTCAGTTTGTTGGTCTTTATGGTCGCTAAGCAATAGAGGCTGTTAGTAAAATTAAAAACAAACTTATGGTACTAATGCAAACATATTAAGAACTAAAATGGCCTTGAATGGGGTTGTACAAATTTCACCTTGATATATCAGCGTATTCTATGGAAATAACCTGAGTATATACCTAATTGATTATACACCACAATTAAGGCTGTACTTTAGCGTCTAATTCCAACTTGAACTTGTTTTTCTCGAAATAGATGTTAGTAAGCCGAGACACACGACGATGTCCACAACAAAGGACCAATCTGTCATGCTCCATCACACTATTCCTAAACACTCCATTTTCTGTCAACCAGAAACTACAATGGCGATCAACCAAAAAAACTCACACGAATCAAACTTCCAGAGGAATAATTCAACTCGTCTTTGGGTACCAGTCAGGTAGAAAACGCCTAGGAATTAAGTCCGCCTCTGATGCACTTTGTGCTTGAAGTGTTAAATAAACTGTCTTAGAACCGAAATTGATCATAAAGAAAATTGGAGAAGCAGTACCTAGGCTACTTACTTACAGTCTTAGAACATTTTATTTATTGTAGGTAAGTACTGCCGTTATATCATCAGCTGTATGTGCAACCATTATACAGTAGGTAGGTACCAAAGCATCGTGGTTCCAATTAGCAATAAAACACTTATCGAGCGATAACTAAACGAACAGCGCACTTGTTTTTACCCGTAAGCCTTGACTCTGCACCACCTGGCAGGTAGTTTGATGATGTAATCAAACAAATATAAACTGTTAAATTACTGTAAAAAATAACTGAGCTGGTATGAAAAGAAACAGCAAAAAAACAGTCATCCAAAAAATCTGGGCAAGTAAGGTTGAAATCTTTAAAAACGTTACACGTACTCCGAGTTTACTTTTCACCCTTATGCCCTAAATCATAAGGTTGGAAAGTGGTCGATCGTCAGTGAACTCAGTAGTACTTGAGCTGTGATTGACGCGCAACTGCCAAACTTCCAGTGTAAGATAGAGACGCCAACATTATAAGCCGAAGCAAGAAAAGTAACGTTTATAAATCTCGGCATCAGAGTCCGTTGGGATTTTTTTTAATATAACGCTAAGAACTTATTTAATATGGATGTACTTAGGTATTTTCTTTTATTTACAACTGACTCGCGATGAAAAAACTCCCTAGAAATAATCATACTTTTAAACATTGACAAGTGACAGAATTTCAAATTTCGAATCGATCAGGACCTGTGGAAGTTGGTTGTACAATAGCGAAGGGTCAATTTTTGTAAGAGGGAAGCCGATAGGAATCGTGTTGTATGGAATCTTCGCCACTGCCCTACACAATTATCTAAACTACTGGAGACAAACAACAACAGTACCTACTCAATAAATGAATCATTGTTGAACTTGAAACTAATGTAGAACTGTACTGAACTGTGTGAACTGTTTCATAACGCTAAGCTAACAATAGGCTCATAAAAAAGAAATGGTGAAACAATATGACAGTTCATTACGTAAACCTATATTGCTACAGTGTACGACTGAGCATCACTTGAGGACTTTTTCGTCGGTTATTAAAAAAACAGCAGTACCCATACGGTAAATGAATGTGGGGGGGTTTAGAATGATGTACTGGTAATACGCGGTAAACGGTTTAACGTCGGTGCTCGTTTCACTTTGTATAAACAGTGCTGGAAAGATCAAATCAAATCGAAGATTATCTCCAAAGGACCGCATGGTAAGGCCTGGATAAATCTAGCACAAACCCAGAGAAGCTTAGGACATGGAAAGACCCCTAATATAACTCAGCAGTGTATTGAACAAAGCCAATGATGGAGATAACAAAAATATTATCATCAGAACCAAAGGTGAAATAAGGGGAAACTGGTCTGAAATTTAGTTGCAAGATTTGACCCACTGACCATACTAACACACATACTAACTAACAAAGCCATTTGAAAAAAAGCTTATAAAAAAGACGACAAAATTCTCACAAAGACAGTCATGAAAAAAAAAGACATGAAAAATATAAGAATAACTTAAAATTTAGCTACATACCACCACAACGGAGGCTCAACCATCGATTGTTACAATAAAAATGGAATAACTAGGCATGTACCGCATAATGGTTTCAGCGATAAAACATCTAACTATTGCGGAGAAAATTGAAATTTATCAAATCGTGTTTTATATTGCTTGTGCTTGAAACATGTGATTGCATTCCTTTTATTATTGGTACCTACTAAGAGTATCATTTGTGTTTTGAATACATTGTGCGATAATTTTGTGTATATATTAATGATTAAACAATAGTACGACGTTTATGTAATTTACGTCGAACATTTATCTTAATTTTTTATGTGCCTACTTGCAGATGTGATGTACCAAAAGATAACTGAACTGATATCACATTCATAAAATTAGTTTCAAAACTGTCTCGTTGGTCTGGTGGTCGTAAGCGCGTCTGCTGAGCCTGAGGTCCTGGGTTCGATTCCCGGGTCGGGCAAATTGTTATTGAGTTTTTCTATCGGGCATTTCTCAGTAGCAGCCACGGACTCTGGATTTGTGCTCAGTTATTGGCAATATTCTCGCCCCGTATTACATAGGACTTAAACATAACTGACGAAATGTGGGTGTACTATTAGGTACACCTCAGCCAAACCCTTCAGGCATTACAGGCGTGATGTTTTGTATGATAATATGTTATGTAACCCGAACTGGGCTATCGTGCTGTATTATTCCCATTCACAGACCGAAGGCATGATTCCCAACTACGAGAATACGTGCTTTGGGAAAAAAATCTGTATATTTTGAGGGGCCTAAATAATCTCACATAACAGGTTGTTCAACAAACGGGTTGAATCGAGAACCTTCGGTTTTCCCAAATACTGCTCAAATCATTGTTTTTGTTTTAACGTGGGTATTATAAGTCAGCGTCCTTTCCTTTCAAAACATGTTGCTTAGCATTCCGACCATACGTCGACCACTTCTTTTAAACACAATGAAACAAGGCTACGCTATATTTTTGTTATTGTACGCATTCTAAACATTTATTTTTATTTTTGCATTCCATTTTTATCGAACTCTCCAATATAATAGACAGCAAATATGTATAACATCACGCCAAAGCGTGATGTATTTAGAATTTTTAGGATTGAATTATTAGTTCCGAAGATTACCCCCTAAAAACCAACCTTCAAAACCATTTTACCTCTTTAAAATTACTACAGATGAAAAAAGTACGAGTTGGTTATTACCTTTTAATAATGACCATTATTTAGAGGGATTCCCTATTAGAAGCGATGCGTGAAGGTTACATATTTGCGTGTGTATAATTGAGTTTTTATTACAGTAATGTACAATGAGTGACAAATCAATTGTCACTACACAAAGGCCCTTTACAAAGTTTTCGCACATTTAGTCATCTGGCTGATGTATTTTTTTCACCGAGTAAATGAGAACATTCAAAAGGACCAGACGGAGGTCTATGAAATACCTCTTCAGCTTACACAATATGACGACCTGTATTTACAAACGTTGGAGGCAATACTATGGAAATAAAGCATTTAAATTCATAAAGAGCATCTATGCTACGGCCACGATGATAATGCTAGAAGCATAATATCGTATAGTCATTCTATATAATTTAATTCACTTAGACTTAGAACACATCTCCGAGAAATAAAGCCAGATAACATCATAAGAGGCTGAGAGATAATCTAGACGTCGCTACTTATGTTATAAACATAAAATAATTGCATCATTTCAACACCAAAGCGTTACCTCAATAATTAAATGATAATGCTTTGCAATAGGCAGTTATGTCGACATCTTTTATTAGCCATACGATCTTTATATGTATATCCATTGTTAGACACCAAATCAAACACAGTTAAGGTGCAATTGGGTATAATAATTGGATCACAAGAGTCTTATTAATAAGTAGGTAACAAGCCGCCCGTCGGCGTCGCTAGCCAACCAACAACAAGCAACGGGGTTGCCAGATCTGTCGCCAACATCCATAATTAAATAAAGTTACATAGGTGCAAAATTATAAATAAAATAGTATATTATTATGCTCTCAAGGCTAAATAATAGTAGGTTATCTAACCCAGAACTTAACAGTTAAGATTATAATTATTTTTGAACATGTTCATTAGCCTAGATTTAGATTTAAATCTTGAAGATATCAAAACCATTAAAATAAAAGATAAGATTGCATTCGCGATAACTAACTCAAAAAAGTAAACATAATTGATATTATTAAGTCATCAAAGGTAATTAATTGGGCTTGGTCTTCAATCGTAGAATAATAAAAATAAATAATTATACAATTTCTAACTGAAAGGTACAACAACAATATAACATCTATCATCATATAATACAAGTACCTATTGAAAAAATTGACTGATCCATAAAATATTTATTTATTTTACGGTTTAAATACACACTACATACAGAAAGGTAAAAGGAATAGAAAAATAGGTATAAAGGTGATGCTTATTTCTAAAGAAATCTCTGTCAGCATACCTGCGAAAGGAGAGTATATAAGAAGAGATGTAGACATAGTGTGTAAAAGAGAGAAAATAGAATACATCAAAACTTAAAGCAAATAAAGAATTTAAATATAACATACAATATTAGAATATACTTACATACATACAAGACAAAATACATAACACAAATATAAACTACAAAATAATATAAATACATTCCCTGTTATACAGAGATACTAGAAGTAGGGACCTGAAGACCAGTGAATTGAAGAAGGAGCAAAACGCAATAATACATCCAACCAAGCATCCAATATAATAACGCATTACGAATGTTCAGATGTTGAAAATGAATATTCACAACAAAGGTCATCAAAGGCAAGAATATAAACATAGCATTGCATAAGCAAATATGAAAGAATAGTCATCATAACTTGCAAATTGAATGATATTCTTAAGAACTCATCTATTGAAAAGCATTTCAATAGATAGTTCATGGTACTAAGTAAAGATTTATTCTATATTGTTTAGAAACCGTGAAAGATATAAAATTACCACCTCGGTAATTTTTACCGCGTGGTCTGTAAGCAGGTCAGCACACAACACTTTTTACTCCCATCCAATGCACGGTAAAATGCGACTCGCCGGCGCACTAAGTGGCACAGAATCTCCTTTATCATAAAAGGGAAAACAGCACAACAACCTCGATAACCATTTACAGGCGTCACCTGAATTAGATATAGGGTGTGACAATACCATCAAACTGCACGACTTTCCTTATGGAACATATATGCCAAAAACTGGACGTTTCACACTTATTGCGTCAGCCGATGCGACTCATTTTCCTTAGGGAAAATTATAGTGTCACCACCTAAGAGGTATTGCGCTTATTCTGTTACACATTATTTATAGAATACTCTTTAATAAGTACCATAAAATACAGTACAGTACAGTAAAAGTTATACATAAGGTAGCACAATGGGCAGTCTGATAGAATTAAATCTTTCCTAAAAAATGTGACCAATAAAATGATCAGGAAATGCACGCTTCGTCAGCAACAATTGGCGGTTCATTACCAACAATTGATACGAACCTTGAAGATATAGACGACTTAGCAAACGATTCAATAGCCAACTAATCTGAACTAGATAGTTTGGTAAGCGCCATTCGTTACACTTAC
The DNA here is from genome assembly GCA_963853795.1 of Xestia rhomboidea. NCBI lineage: Eukaryota > Metazoa > Arthropoda > Insecta > Lepidoptera > Noctuidae > Xestia > Xestia rhomboidea. Next base: position 16,620,079 of record OY970761.1, read on the forward strand.
ACCGCTACTGATGATGGATGAACAGCAAAAAGCGTCCATCCGTTTGGAACCTGTTGTACCAGTGTGGCTTGCGGTTTGCAACAAAAACAATGCCAATATTGGGCCAAAGTTTCTCACGAGGACAGTCACTTGTACCGTTGCAACTTAATCGATTTCTTTTTGCCAACATGCAAGTGGTCGAACGTACTTATGAGTCCCATTTTGCTAAGCGACGGCTTCGAAAAATTCGCAGAAACTGTAAGCTGTTTTATCAAGCGCCTAGCACATGTTTGTTTGCTAATTAACCTTTTCGATATCTGATATAATATTAGTGTGCTCATTTACATGCAATAATTTGTAGATGATTAACTATATCAGGGCCGAACATGCAATTTTATCGTAAATTTAGATTTTAATTAGTGTTAACTTCATGTTTATAACTGATACCATCACACTGTACAAATATTGTCGAGACAGAACACAACGTTTGACTCTTATGAATGCAAAAGAGAAGGTTTCTACCGTTATATTGTAACCTATTTACAATACAAAATATTTGTGCTTTGGTTTACATTTTACAAGTTCACCATACGGTATTGACCATGTTTATCTCTGACTTGATCTTTCTACGGCGAGATTGTGCAAAATTGCTTATTCTTCGTCACATCTATTAAAGATTAAAGAAAAGCAACAATAAAGAAGCGTATACCCAATCAGCAACAGAAATGACATCGTTAATATTATCTTGGCGACAATCCGATTGCATTGATAAGAACAGAATTACAGTCCAAAGGATTACAAGAAGACTGTCGCATACAGAGTCTTTATTAAACCAAGATGCATCATCTGGGTTATCTTAATTAGTCCATCAGATTTTATTGAAGCAACTAGATACAGCTGTGTTCATAGATTTTACAAGATTTACAGTCATTCTGCTGCTCAAAATATTACGAATTTGAGACACAGCGGTCTTTCATTGGGTTCATACATTTATCCACAGCTACACAATTATTATGAAGTTTGTAAGTTTGATTGTATAGGGGTGCTGCGGGAGCGGGCCTGTGGACGGGGAGCTATGGGCTAGCTCGCCGTCCGTCCGTCTCATGACGACAGGCCGTGTCGACGGCGCGTTCGTGTTCCACGCGCGCCTCAAAGAGAGTCAGCAACATTGAAGGGGTCCGCAAGGGCCGAAGTCAGCCGGGGCTGCGGGACTATTCGAAACAGATACCGTGGCCCCGGAACACAAAGGGCGAGGAAGGAACATGGATGGGTTTTAGTCAGTAAAAGTGTGACACTCCCTCCTGCTCCGCCCAGAGCGGAAGAAGTCATTTGATGATTTCCCATCCAAAAAAAAAAAAAAAAAGCGGTGCTGCGGGACTGTTCGAAAGAGATACCGTAGCCCCGGAACACAAAGGGCAAAGAAGGAACATGGATGGGTTTTAGTCAGTAAAAGTCTGACACTCCTGCTCCGCCCAGAGCGGGAGGGGTCATTTGATGACTTCCCATCCGAAAAAAAAGGCACGCCTCTGGGTAGAAGCTAGTTGATACATAAAATCATGTTTATATTATCGATATCTGCATACTTATCTAAAGCAACTTTCAATGTTTTTAATGCTCTTTCACAAGTGCTCGTTAGATAAAGTACAGACATTCTCAAATATGAAATGTCAGGGCATAATATTTAAATATTATGCTCTTTCGTTTAGTCTGCAATTTCGTAACACAAGTTTCATAATGCCAGTCATTCATCAAAACTTCCTTTCAAGAAACGCAATCAAAAATTAATGTTTCGTATCATAAACTTAAAGAAGAAACGCAGCGCAACAAATTCAATGCAACGATTTTAAGAAATAATAACAAGGCTGAAAGAGGAGCTTGTAAATTAAACTTTAATGCAATTAATAATATAATTAAACCAACGTTATGATCTGTAACGAAAAATTTCATTGCAGCAGGTGACACTTGAGACAGGAAAAGTTATTCAAACTAACAGATGTCAAATGAATTTACTAAACGGATTACTTATCATGGTAAATGTATCAACTATTATTGAAATCGCACACACTACAACAGAAGCTATCACAAAATAGTAATCAATCACCAAGTTGCTAATAAAGTTGGCACGCCAAAGCAAAGGACCAATTTTCCACTACAATGTGATTGTTGATACAGTGGTACTGAATTTTTCCAAACCCCGATCAAACAAATAATATTATGGCAGTGATTTTTATTACGTATCAGACAAGCTTACGCGTAGCTTATCATTTATCTTGGCTATATATCGCGGAACTGAAGATTGATTATAAATAATGAGAAAGGCAATGAAGTCATTCAGCTGCCCTAATTATAGTAATGACGAAAGTTAGTTATTAGATATCTTATCAATAGGTTTATCTTAATCCAATAGATTACAATCCCGGTAGATTGATCGTTACAGCTGGTCCTTTGATCCATGCACAAACAAGTAGGTTCAAAATTGATTGGATCAAAATTATCATCAACTGTCTGGCTTTTTCCCAGCTATATTATACACACACCACACACTTAAACGTTTTTCATTTTGTGTTTTCTGTACATAGATTAAAACTATCCTGTTTTCTTTAACACCATTTGCTTATTGTTGTAACGTCCTGATTTATTTATTAGCTCTGGCTTTGTGTTGTTTGTTATGGAGAATCACTGACTCCTAAGACACATACACCTAGTTTAGGAGTCAGGGAATTCAAATTATTGTGTCCTAGTTTTAAGCCTTATATTATTATGCTCTTAGTTTTTGGTCCTTGTATACTATGATGGCTTTTGGTAAAATAAAGAATTTATTTATTAAATTAGGGTCTGCTTCCAGTCTAACTGGATGCAATTGAATACTAGTATTCTACACAGAGTGTCTATGCCTATGAATCTATGGCAACATATTAAACTTATGTTTTTGTTAATGTTTTGTATGTAACTGACATAAGCTTGTAATCATAACCCTTCCTTTTGGGTTCGCCGCAGTCGTGTAAAAAGATAGTGATTCAAGATCATTCGTATCTGCTGTTGTTTTTCTTAATACTTTAATATGACTAGAGAAAAACATACGATTGCGTCTAGTGTTTGCTTTAAATATAGTCGTACCTAATTCAATAATATTTTCATTATATGTATTAATGTTATTGATATTATTTATGAAGAAAACGTTTTATTGAATTGAGTCAGCCGTTTCAATTACAGAAGTTTTGATTATTCTCGGTTTCTTATCAGTAATTCTAACGTATGTGAATAATGTTTAAAATAAACTAAATAATGCTACTTCAACATAAATTGCATGTTATAATGTGACGTAATTTCAATGAAAGTTAGCGATAATATTGATAAGAAGAATAGTCCACAATGCACGTAATATCAATAATAACAAAGGCAATAAACAAACTTTTTTTTTAATTCGGAAAGGCTTTAAAAACAAAACTTTCTTACTTACAGGAAAATAAAGGTAAATCTAAACTTTCACATTAATTGAACATCTTCGTCGTTAATACAATCAATTGTCCAGTACAGTGTTACTGAATGATTCACAATCAGATTAGTTCGGTTATTGTGAATTTGTGACTAAACGCCTTATGATTTACGAACATGCTTTCATTGTGGGAAAATGTATGAATAGATTTCCCCTACAATAAGAGATCTGCATAAACTGGTTATGTATTACCTAGGCACAGAATAATTGTTGTGTAATTAGTATTTGAGGCAACCACAGGCGATATCACTGGTAACATTTTATGCAGTAACTTATTGCGTCTGCGCACGCGACATTTTGTACAAAAGATAAAAACTTACAACAACACCTCATTGAAACATTTCGACTCTTAAGTACTTACCTACTTACTAATTTCCCATTTCACTTCGTTAAAACTTAAGTCCCACTACCTACAACACATTGAATGCTCAATGTAAAATGCAGTTTACGTAGTAACTAGTATATATCACCTTTTTTTTTTCGGATGGGAAATCATCAAATGACTCCTGTCAAAATGTGGAAATCATCAAGTGACTCCTCCCGCTCTGGGCGGAGCAGGAGGGAGTGTCAGACTTTTACTGACTAAAACCCATGCATGTTCCTTCATCGCCCTTTGTGTTCCGGGGCCACGGTATCTCTTTCGAACAGTCCCGCAGCCCCGGGGTACATATCACCTGAGATGAAGTTACTAAATTTCAAAATAAGGTATTATGTTGTATTTATAGTTTACCTTGATTTTGTTTTTACTACGATGTAGAACTACATGTAGCATTAAGTACAAACCTTAGTGGTTTAAAAATGCTAAAACAAATGTAGGTAAGTACTTACTTAATTATTTTTAAATGGTAAATAAATGAGAAAAAAAAAACTTGTTATCGTTATCCTCACGTGTATTTATGTAACGGGTATATATTGAGCCAGTTTATTTTTAGCGTTTAATATGTATATTATTAATAAACTCGATTGAAGTATTTTCTCCAAATCAGGTAAGTACCTACTCACAATATTTTACTGATGTTTTTTTTTTAACTACCCGAGGTCATCAACTCATCATAATCGTAAACTAAACGAAAAGCAAGAAAACCTCTCAATTAATCAATATTGAGAATGTGTCCAAAAATTTAAAAAAATTCTCCATTCTAAGTTATTGTTGGGATTACTTAAAGTATAGCAAACCGGAACGATTTAGCAAAATAAATAGCTTTGTATGACATTCTTACTTAAGGTCACATCATCACATGAGTCACTCAGCTAAGCCAATGTTGATGACCCCGCCAAGCTTTTTATTGCCTACACGTGAATCAACAAGGTTTTACATATCATTATGTATAAGAAAACAAAAAAACAACGGTATACAGGGTGGAATTTTTCAATGCCACCTGAAGGGAAAGTACTCTAAATACTCGAGATGGCAAATTTTACTCAAAGGAAACATTCCTTTATTTTTAAAAAGAAACAAATCTGCATTCACATATTTTCTAAAATTCTCTTGTCACACTCCGGAATCGAACCGACTGGCTCGAAGACGGATTCAACTTCAAGTGCTAATATGGCTACAAAAATGCAGTTATATCACAAAAAGATTGCTAACAACCTGTACAGGTGAATACAGAGTTCTTAAATGAATTTATATTTCATTAAAAATTGCAAAAGCTTGCCCAATATTTCCTATCATGCTTACTTAGTAACTTGCCAACTCGGCGACGATTTTGTCATGTAACCTAACGAAATTAATCTGTGCAATATGTCCTAGGTAATTATATTTTGCAAGTGTTTTAAATCAATCAAACTTTCGGTTAACGAGAATATGCAACCTCATTCATGCACGCCACAACTTATGGAGGTGAACGAAACAAAAGGAGTATGGAAGAATCGAAAAAGTCCTGAGTTTATGTATATGTATGTTTGCTAACAGCAAATACCAATCAACCGCATGTCAATATTAAACTTTGCAAAGCTCGTCGTCAAAACGCATGAGATGTGAACTAGTGGGTTACTTATGGTGGTTAAAGCGCGCACTTAACCTATTTCTATCGTTCTGAGAATAAAATAATAAATATGTGCTTCTATAGTTGTTCTGAGTAGAGTTAACTGCGCTGTCGGCGCCTGTATTAAAGGGAAGGAGTGACACGGTCATGAATGAAAGCCGCTTTCGCGACATTTCGAAGTGTGTTGATTGTACTTGTATGTACCAACTTGCAAGTTTTCTGCGGAGATGAAAAGTTCAATGACCACGATTCATCAAAAGCCTGTCACCAATGAATGATTAGGTAAGCAAAAATTGCAGACACATTCAGTACGGTAATAAAACTAGTGGTATCACACAGTTGATGAGATATTAAGTCCACACAGCCCGGATTCCCGAAGGACCGGATCGCCGAAGGCCCGAATCATCAAAGGCCACAATAATTTTATGATTGTGAATTATGTGGATAGACCCTTAAAACATGTGGCTCATAAATATGAACCAAATTAATTTATAGTTTTTATGAAAAAGTTAAGAATGTAGCTAATTAGCTATTCAAGCAAATCAATGAACCAATTGCATACCTTGTATGATATACAGTTCGATTAATCATTACAACAAAACCAACTAGCACACGCTGGTACCTATTGAAGTCGAACCATACTGAATCATTGACCAAATTGTAGGTACATAGACCAAGTGGATTGGTGGTTGACCCTTGTTTGAAACACAATACAATGTAACCCAAAACGATGACCCAAAACCTACATTATGTAGATCAGTCTTAATTTAAGATATGTTGCAAGCGATTGCTGGCCAGTTACTCCCAATCCCAACGTAGTTTTTAAATAATTATTAGTTTTATTACAGAAAACATCATCAAGATCACGATTCACTAGCTGGAGTGTACTGTAGTATGCGGGACGTGCTACACTACTAAATAATTGTTAGGATAATAAATACATATTTTTTATAATTTTCAATACTTAATACATGATCTTTCGTAACGTCTCAAGTCTGTGTCAGACAACCCGAACACGAATAACTTAAGAGCCATTTCTTTAACTTGAACTGAGTATATTTTTCCGTCAAAGTCTTCTCTATTTTCTTTATTATATTTAAATTTATGAAGCTGCCAGTATTATTTAGTGGCCAGGATGATGTACTCGTATCACCATTGAACCTCTACAGTACACTTAGTACAGTTAGAGTACGCTTATACTGACACCGCGATTAACGTGGCCACCTTCTGGGCCCCAGGAACTAAAAGTCGTACCGTTGATAGTGATACACAAGATGCAGACCATCAAGAGAGCCTTTAGAAATATTAAAAAATATGATCGCCATTTTAAATAGTAAGAAATATTAGTTGTTTTTTTTACTGGTGAACTTTGAGAAATTGCAGTAAAGGTACAGTCAACCAGTCTGAATATTCCACAAATTGAAATATTGGACAATTTAGACAACTTTCACTTTTGATTTGTGGGTACTTGACAATTATTTTGGCATAAGCACTGAGCTATATTTATTTATTTATCTTTGAGTCAGGCACTTCACCCATAAAATTGTTAGTATTACTTAACCTTTGTTAGGAATATCGGCTAAGACACATAATAAATTGTAAAAAAAACACTTTATGCCATCTTTATTTATGGATATAATAATGCACGTTTTCTAGAAAATTATGTGAAAAAGGTTTTCTTTCAACGTTTCTATGAGAAAAAAATAATCATAACTTACAAATGACTGAATAGGTTCAATTGTTTTCCACTTCATACTTATGATGACTTTGCAAGGCTTTCATGTAACAGATATTTTTCTCTTGTTACTAATCCAATAATCGCTGTGACTTACGTACGTTTGTCATTGTTGAAACAAATGTTTGTCGTATTTTGTGATTTGTGGGTACTTGACAATTATTTTGACATCTGTGCTGACGGAGATACATAACTTGTTATAAAAATGTGACATAAATACGTCAGTAGCTGTAGGTACTTTTTTTTATTTACACGTGTGTATTTGATTGATTGTCTATGATGTTACATGGAGTAAGTTAACTACTCTTCTGGCTGTATCTTCACATCTTGTATTGAATTAAAAATGCATAAGTATATTTTATGCTGGGATAACAAGTTTCCCTTTTATTTTTCTCAATTAATGATATTTTTTTATGATTACTATATTTAGTGGAAAAAATGGACATAGCTCACATGTGTTATATTATGTTAGGAGAATTAAATGCAATAGATTAATCATAGTGGTAAAAAGAAAAACATTCTGCGGAATGAATTTATGCGTCGTTTGTGGTAGTTTCATCTTTATTTACCTAATACATTATTTTCTTGTTGAATTTTGCACATCATGCGTCACTCATACCCATGTATTTATAATTCATATTGTTAGCTACCACATTTTTGTTATAATATCATTATGGAGAAAACCAGTTGACAGTTGTTCGACAAATTTATTAACGTGTCAAGGTAAAATTCTATTTATAATACAAAAATAAATACTTATAAATAATAAATATATTTCATAAGTAGGTACTTATTAAACGGTAGTCGCAATGTGGTCGTGGACTACTCACTTTGATGTCTATTTTCCAACAAATTTTAGAAGAATAGATATTGAGAAAGGTACAGTCAGCATCAAAAATATGTTAACTCTTCGTTTAGTGCTAAATGGCGATGAGTGGAAAATATTTCAAGTAGGAACACATATTATCGTAAACACTATGACATTTTTATTTATATTGTTAGAATAATCCTCTCCAACAAACACATCAGATTTTGTTTCCAAAAACGTCTAAATAAGGAAACACTGAGGAGCAAACCTCTCGAGGACCGGTTGTATTGTAATTTGTAACAACTAAGCCGGACATAGCCTTGTGTAGCCGTTTGTTTAAACGTAAACAACCTTCTGTCACCATTGGAACAATGACAACATGGGAGGTTTGTCTGAAAATATACAAATATTCTTTGGGTTTCCTTCCTCTTCTGTTTGTTTTGGGAAAACGTTTATTTTAAACCAATATTGACGCCTCAACAGAGAGAAAACATAATACGGTAATATAATATTCTTTGCGAGGAACCACAGTAAAAACATTTTAAAATCTCCGTTGCAAGACATTATAATCATAAAAAACAAATGACCTTCAGCAAATTGATTTTACATCGTTATTTAGGTAAGTAAGAATTCGCCCAAGTTACTTTAATGACGTAAATGTTACATTTCTTTCTGACGTCTGACTGCAATTTAAATCACATTGCAGATGTAACACAAAACTGAATGGTGAATTTAAGCTTAGTACGTTACATAAGAAAATATACTTTTAACAATTATAAATCGATAGCCAGTTTTTGTTAAGTAAATCTATTTAAGTCTTATGACGTAACAAAAAAGTACGGCGTAGAAGATAGTAATCTACATATTAATACCTACGTTTCCGTTCCTGTATTACGAAGACAGTAAGTTCACCACCTTTCCAGCAAGTGAAATAGTATAGAAAAAATATTCATGCATGATGATTTAATGGTAATCAGTTGGAAATATTCAAGACGATAGACTAATTCACTGATTTTTCGCAGTTAGTGATAAGGGCAATAGTACAGTCGGTAGCCTATTTAGATCTATACTAATGTAATAAAGCTGAAGAGTGTGTTTGTTTGAACACGCTAATCTCTGAAACTGTTAGACAGATTTCACAATTATTGAGGAACGGCGGGTACAGCTAGTACAGATGTACTATGAAGGACACTCCCGCCTGATCACCACTAAGCTAAGTTTTGCTTGCACTGGCAACATAGAAACGCTATCTAGGCCCGCCCCGTTGACTTTGTATAGAAATAATTAATGAAAGCCAATACCGATCGGCCGAGCGCACTGACGACACATGCCAAACGAGAGTTATTGTTATTTTGCGCGCCAAATTGACGCTTTCCTAATAGGTCTAAACTTTAAAGGGGGCGTGGCTCGGCGCCTCCGCATGATTTAAGCGGAAAAATATTTAACTGATCAGGCGGAAAAGACCACGACTGTACGTCAGAACTTTCAGATGTGATTTACTAACGCAAGTAATATAATAAATCATAAAGGTCAGATGTAAGTAGGCACATCGGAAGCTGTCGAGGACGCTGCCTCAATACATCTGTGACAATAATTCATTGTAGTCGATTGGACCAAGATGTCAGATAACGAGTGATCGTGATCTGCTCCACAACATTTCCATATTTAACGCTGATAATGTTTTTGCATGATAGCACAGCGGTAATATTGCACGTACGATTTCTGATAGATATATACTTCGTTATCTGGTTGGGATGTTAAATTATACAACGCACGTGAATTGCAATAAACAGAAAACAAAAAGATACTTGGATGAGAGACTAATATAGGGTAGAATCCACCCAGTAGAAGAAAGAAAACGTGTTTATAAGGTATCGCATGCAAGGAACACATTACTTTTTCTCCTGGATCCATAAAATGCATGGTGAATGACGTTTCCAATACTTCTTTAGATGCTATTACAAATACAAGTGTCCCAGCGAAGCTCATAAAGTCAGTTTATGAATGTAAAATATTGAATATGGAAACTACAGTCAGATTTTGCAATATAGAAAGAAAATGTCAAATGTTGTTCAAAATTACGATGATGTCATTGCAACTCAAATTAAATCCTCAACCCGTTATTACCAGCCATTACTGTGTGCAGTTGAAGCCAAATTGCATTTTTTGTCCTATACGCTGTCAGAAAATACAGTCAGGCAAAAGTACATCATATTTTTTTTTGTTTCTTTTTAAGTATGGCATTTTTTATTTACAAAATCAAAATAATTTAAATTAGGCTGAGAATTTGAACTTTTTTGAACGTCAAAATCACAATACAGTCCGCCTTTTGCAAGAAGTGGCAGAATAAACTCCCATAAATGTAAAAAAATATATATTAAATGGTTCTTAAATTGAATTCAGACATAAGTAGGCTAACAGGTAATGTGAGTTATGCAGACGTATTTTGTAACACTGATGTTCATGATTCGCCTCTTATCATCCAATTTACTAATGTACTGAGGTGTATGGTCGGCCTACTAGAGCATTAGAAACATTATTATTTGTGAAGGTAAGCGCTCTAATCTAAACTGCCCCGAACTGGCTAACTTTGAGGGTTCTTCAAAACAAAAATAACAATGTTTTTTTTTACAAATATATGAAGTCATATCTGAAGTTATCAATAAAAATAGCCTACAAACTGCCACCAAAAACTAGTTTCACTAAATCATAGTTCCTACCATCTTACTGCGCCATTCACAAAGCACGTAGGTACGCAAGTACATTTTAAATTATAACAATAGTACAATGCGCCACATTCAATTAACATTAAACAAATTTATTATAATCACCTTCATTAAGGTTAGTACCCCACTTTTTTTCTTCCACGTGAGAGGTCCATGCATGGAGTATAAGCAACAAGGCAATGAATTAAAACAATTCGTTCATTGGTTTTTACTCAATGTGCACATTCATTATCGCATTTTACACGTACTGATGTTATTACAAACACGGCTGTAGGCTGCAATGTAATTAGAAAACACTAGTTCTGTAAACTGCAAGGTGTTGCAATGAGGGATATTCTTTTTCAACTCTCCCCTAGTCGCTGGATAGATGGCGCTGAACTTGGTAAGTTACTGCAAGGAACGGAACGTCACATCACTTCACTTGGATGTAATGGTTATATTCGGAAGCGTTTAATAAGCAAACGAAAGTGTCAGTCAACGAGCGTATGTGACGTGACGCAATGTTTTTTTTTCCAAGCGTTTTGGCTTTGGCACCTAGTAATGTAGTCAGTTCAACGCCATCTACCGAGTTCTTGGAAACTATTTTTTTAAATACTCAAAAGGAAAACCTCTCATTGAATTTGTTTGATATTTGCGCTTGTTTCATTTGTTTTTGCTATTTTTATTATGCTGTTTGAGATTTGCGTCGCGATAATTATGGTAATAACTCACAAAATCAATTAAATAAGTTTGAAAAATAAATTGTAGTTTTATTCTAAAGCGTACCTACCTAGTTACATAAGTAATGACCGAAATTGATATATGTATCTACGTACTATGTAAATGAAACTTTAATCACGCACGATGCACATGATATGCATTAAAATTCTTCTACCGTAAATAAGTTAGACCTAGACGTCACAGAAGTATTAGCAGACAGTAGAAAATAAACTAGTTTCTCTTCACATAAGTAACTGTCTTCATAATTTTATTTACGGAAATACTAAATGTTTTCTTCCGGAATTGCAATAACGTGCAAATTCCGCCGCTGACTGTACTTGTCAGACGGGGCAGCTTTCGAACTGTTTCCGAGTAAATTGGTGAAGTCAAACGGGTCCAACCTTGGACTGCTCATTAAATCCATACTCCATAGCGATGCATGTACGGAGAATTATATAATGAACCATTATTACATGCCATAATGGATTTACATGAAGAAAATTTTGCAATTATTTTTTGGTGCGTACAAACGCAAGCGCAAGCGCCATAATTGTTTTTTTTAACTGAATTCCTAAAAAAGGAAGAGGTAATTTCGGCTTTTTTTCTTAGCTTCTGTTTAATAAGAGGTAGAGGGAGACTTCATTCTAAAACAAAAGAAGCTAAGTTCAAGGATGAAAAAGTAAGTATATAAATATTTTAAACAGACTTTACATTAAGAATGAAATCGAGTCTCATTATTGTTTTAAAATTATGCATGTGGTCACGCATTATTTTCATTAGCTTTTATTATTTTTGCAAAGAAAAACGATTTTGTACTTCGCTACGTACTATGACAAGGAACGCAATCTGCTCATGTTCAAAATAAAATCCCGTGTACACGATGTCCACATTTGTTTACCACTCTTAACGAATCATCGACACGAAGAAGAAGAAGGACTTCTATTGGTCCGCACAAAGAGTGTGCGGACCAATAGTAGTAAAACGCCGAAAAATATGCAACCCTTTTTTACGTTATCCTTTGTTTTACAAAAATTCTATTCTATTGTTTGGTCATCTTTTTTTGACTAACAGGAATAAAAACAAAAAAAAGGACAAAGGAAGAGAAAGTTTAGCACTTCTCTAGCGGCCGGATGCTGCAAACAAAAAGAGCCGTATTGGTGGTAAGATTTCGTTCGTTGAGATAGTACATGGGTCCACGCCACACTAGACACATATAACTTTACCTGACTGTACCTCGACAACAAGATTTTCCTTCTACAGTACTTATGCAAATAAATAATGAAGGAAAGCTGATTCATGCGCACAAAAACTGTTAATTAAATGTCACTGGAGTTGTCAAGATAATTGAATATTATTATTTTATGTTTGCCGCCTCGGTGAATTAGATATCAACTAAGATCACTAAGATTTACTTAACTAGTCGAGCTAGTTTCCACTAAGTAACTGTTTCACTGCAATTACTGCGTATTAATTATCACAGGCATGTTAGATTTGCGCTTTCCAAAGGAAATAGATTAAAATGTTTTAAAATTGTAAGTATATTAGAAAAACCTCTTTAATAAAAAATATTTTTTTGGAACAGAAAAAAAACTTCAAATCGAAAATCAAATATCTATGAACACATACCTATTTACCAATGCAAATGGTATACCAGGATGGCATGATTGGCTATTGAATCAAAATTGACTTTCGAAGTAATACGTAAGATTTAAGAGAAAGTTGTTTTCCACTTTATTTATTATAATTAAAATGCTTTATTGGCAATTATATTTGTTGACACTAACAAAAATCTAACATTTAAGTGGGTGGGGCTCTTATTATTTACTATAGCAGACTGTTTCAAGAAATTATAAAAATATACTTACACACCGTACACTGCCTAACCCTTCGAGAATAACAGGCGTGATGTCTATGTGGTAAGTTCCAAAAACTTTAAAATCACAAAGGTTGAAATACTAAAACTATCAAAAAATTCTCATAACCACTGAACGGATAAATCAACTCCTGCGCACAGCCTACAGTGTAGGCTTGCATGAAACTGAATAAGCATTAATCAGTCTAGTGACTGATTTTATTTCAGGTTTGTTTTCAAACAGAATCGGCATAGAACCACTCTTCAAAACAATCACACAGCAATGTGTTTAACAAACTGAAAAAAAAACATGTGAGTAAATCTATGGTTTCAATCCAGTTTACAAGAGTTTAGTTTAGGTGTTTAATTTTTACAGTAGAAAACGAACTAAGATAATTGAGATGATGACAAAAAAATCTAATTAGTCCGTCAGATAGATTTCCAAAAAATATTGGACACATATTTTTTTCTTTTTTCATGTAAACAAAAAATGAAGAAGATATAGTGCGTTGAAAACTCGTGTGACGTCACAATTGAGTACATCTTCACTCAAATGTGACGTCACAAGCCCCCACTCATGATCTTTGACAAGTTTTATCTTTGTCAATTTTTATTAATTTGATAAACAAAGAACACGCACCTATCCAATATTTATCGATAATCTAACTGACCAGACTAAACAGAATATTTTTTTTAATCAGTCATCATCCCTATCATATTAAGTACGAATTAATGACTACGATAAGTATATGGAAGAAACATTATAAATGTAAAATAATAAAGCTATACATTAAGAAATATTCTCCTTGTATCCTGTCTAGTTGATCTAGCGGTCGCAAGCGCGACTGCTGAGTAAGAGATCCTAGGTTCGATTCCCGGGTCGTGCAGTGTTATTCGGTTTTTCCATCAGGCATTTCTCAGTAGCAGCTACGGAGCTTGGAACTGTTGCCGGTTGATGGCACCCCCTATTAAATGGGACTTAAACATAACTCTGCCTTACCCTTTGGGGATTACTTAAGGCGTGATGTTATCTTGTGTTAAGTCTAAATCCATTTCAGAATTATCTGGTCCTTTTAACTACAACGTACTACTTTCTATTTCAATGGAATCTGATAGCTATCAAAGCATAATCAAAATCATTTTTCAGACATCTTAATACCTAATACGATAAGTTTTTATCTTAAAATACCTACATAAACATTGACCAGTTTATGTATTTTTATTTGGCAACCTCTTATCAAGAAGTTCAAAAATCTTAAACAAAATGAATGTCATTGTTTTAATATTGTAGATAACCATTATCACTTATTGAACACGACCCGTACAGGGTCATTAGGTTATAAATAGGTTATTCCGTCTCTTCCAAAGATTTTTACCTTGCACAGGTATCTACTGCTCTGGTTAAAAAAGAGGATGACTGTACCCAGTGGCGTCAAAATCAAAGCATTTATTTCAAGTAAGCCAGTTAGGCCCGGCGCTCATTATCGGCATCGGCAAGAAAAGGGATCCTTCGGCATTCTTACATGCAAGCGCATACTGTCGGAAACTATGTCTTGGCATGCTGCTACGTTCTTAGGGATGTCGAGGCATCCTTAAGCATGCCGCACCTCTTTAAGCTACCCCCGAGTGTTGCCTCGGCGCCGGCGGCGCGGCGAGCGACGGCGTACCGAAGGATCCCGAAGTATCCCGAAGCAGCCTCAAAGCTGCCGATGCAGTAGCCTCAAGCATACCGAAGCGGTATTTTTGTTACTACGATCATATATCATGGAAATTTCTACTTCATTGCCATGAAGTTAATGTATAATACCTTTTATCACCTAAAATCCTCAGCCGTGCCGATGCCGATAGTGGGCGCCGGGCCTTACAGGCACTTTTGAATTGTCGAAACAAAGATTGAAATTAAACGTACCTACAGTGGAAGTCACAAGACATAAAAACTGTGAAAGTATTGTAGTTGCCCATTCCCTAACGTAGATCTCGTATGGAGAAGAACGGGCAACAAACTCCATGGACACTCTTTTAAATAAAAATATTGTTACAAAATCTTGGTTACATCATTCATGTTGCGTATCTAGGGGCCACCAATACGGCAAGGAGGTTGTTCAAAAACCCTAACATCATGAAGAGTAGTAGGCTACACTGCAAGCCAAGCTACTGACGACTAACGAGGTAGTCATGGGTTTTTAAACGGTTTTCAATTTTTTTTTTATTTTGACATTAAACTTACATGCAAAGCCAGAATTCCTGCTACGCTGGTGTCGGTCGCTACGTCAGCGAGAAAAACAGTAGCTACATACGCGCCGGTAAAGTCAGCGTCACCGCGTTGCAGTATGGCGCTATATAGAACACAATGTATACTCGTACGCGCGACCGACGTACGCGATCGAATTCAGCGTAACAAGAATTCAGGCCTTATAAAGTAATGTCAATATTTTGTCAGGTTGTCTAGCCGGATGGGTCGCTATTACAAGTATAAAAGCTAATAAAACATTTTACGACTAAAACTAGCTAGACAAAACCTAACCCATACAAATGTTTATAACCAAATTAACATCTACACAATAATAGAAAAGTAAACGCACTTTCTAGCGACACAGTTAAACTTTCTTGCACTAAACAGTTCCGTAATAACATACCTAGAGGTTGGTACACTTGGTACGTGTTCAAGATTGGCTAGTTTATAAATAAAAGGTTTTCTGATGCAAGGCACGTGGGTGTTACAGTAAGCTTTGATACGATAGAAATGTGCAGACGAGTCGGCGCGAGCGATGTCAACAAGAAACATTACAATGATCAACTACAGGGTCAATTAAACTTACGTAGCGAAACTTCACAACTATCGATATCTAATGAAGATAAAACAAGACAAAAAAATCTTATTAAATTCAAGTAAGTACAGTCGTGGTCTTTTCCGCCTGATCAGTTAAAAAAAATCGCTTAAATCATGCGGACGCGCCGAGCCACGCCCCCTTAAAGTTTAGGCCTATTATGAAAGTGTCAACTTTGGCGCGCAAAATAACAATAACTCTCGTTTGGCGTGCGTCGTCAGTGCGCTCGGCCGATCGGGATTGTCTTTCATTCATTATTTCTATACAAAGTCAACGGGGCGGGGCTAGAGAGCGTTTCTATGTTGTAAGTGCAAGCAAAAATTAGCTTAGTGGTGATTAAGCAGGAGTGTCCTCGATAGTACCTTCACGGACAAACTGTGGGCCAAAATAGTCGGAAACTGGTGCCCTGACACATTGAGGCGTGGACCACGAAGGAAATGGCGTGACGAACTGGAGAGGGGCCCTACTCCCTAACGCTTCGTCCGTATATTCGGGAGTAGGGCCTCAGGTTCTGTCAGAATTGGAAGGAAGACGCGCGGGTTCGCGAAGTGGGAAGAGTGGAGGGAGGCCTTTGCCCAGGAATGGGACAGAGCAGGCTAGAAGATTCTGACCATCAAACTGGGCAACAGTCTCCAAGGAACAAGGGTAAAAAAAAATGACTCCTCATTAATTACGTTTACCGATGCGAAATTTTTTGTATGGGAAGTATTTTTTTGTTTCATAGTTTATCCACTAAATTTAGTGATACCTGGACGTTGCAACTTTCACGTATACATTGTTTTGAACGCATGACAACTAGTAGCTATTACATTATCTCATATTTACAAATTCGTTGAATCCGGTCTTTGTTGAATATCCGATTAGTAGGTATACAACATTACTCCATAGTTCTATGTATCCTGGGAATGTAGTTTGTTGTCTACAGTTAAGTAAACAGATTAGAAATGTCAAAACAAAATGTGTTTTGAAAACTCGGTAAGTGTTTTGACCTCGACGGAACAGCTCTACCTCAACAACTCCACCTCCTTCCCTGCGTCTCTAGTTTTGGACCAACAAAATATCAAATACTCTCGTGCCAGTGACACGAAGAAGAAAAAGACCACGAAAAGAATATATCGTTGCAAAAGGACCACGCGAATATTTAAAGGAGTCCTTCGATCTTTGCAATGAATTTTGTGGCGATGCGTAAATCGTAATTCCTAATGGAGTAAGGAAACATTCCTGAATCACTTATCCTAGGCCAAGCAATATTTTATTGACAATGTACCCAAGGATTTGGCAGCAAAGGTGCACTTACCGCAATCGAGTGGCGACATAAACATCTCATATAAATTTCAAATGCACATTCTAGTTTTAGTAGAGACTATAAATATGGCATTTTACAAGATGCAGTAAATATTAGTAACTAGCTGTGCTTCGCGGTTCCTCCAGACGTTTCTGTTTTAGCTAGGCTCCTTACGGTCGTAGGCGTCGTCGTAGCGTTGTTAATATCCTATATAAACTATAAAAAAAAAAAGGTTTTGCATGAGGTAGGTCCTCATGCAAAACCTTTTTTTTTTCAGATCAGACTAGTCGTTCCAAAGATTAGCGCGTTCAAACAAGCAAACAAATTCTTCACCTTTGGTATTGATTGTAGTAATATTGGTAGGCTATTTGTGAACGCGGACGAGTACCTAGACTTGGCCTACCACAAAGTGTAACAGTGTTACCAACGGTTTATGACTTAGGTCAGGAACGATGCAGACTAATTATAGCTGAGATGTAGGAATGCTGGTCCGACGATTGTGTACTGGTCAAACACAAATTGAACTTATTGATGGGAGAAATAATGGAACTGTTGCTTAGGGATTTTAGATAGAAATATCAAAGACTATAAACCACAAGTTCTTGTGTAGACCTAGCCTAGATAATGTTAGGTTATCTTGATATTTTTTCTTTCTTTCTTTTTTTATATCTGTCCAGGCAATGAATGCTTTGTTGTGCTGCATTCCAATCATCAATGTTTAACAGACTGTAGGAATTCACCAGTTTAACTAGGAACGCCATTAAACTTAGCTGAACTGACTAACTAGTAACTACCGGTCTAGACAGCCTTGGAGTGCGTATTTATAGTTAGATGTATTGCATGTTTGTTTATAAATTGTTTTAGATCGGAGCAAATTATTCTTTGAATTCCATCTTGTCCGATAGTAGGCTTAGAGATGGGACATTGTTATAAGGACTAAAATCTCTTTATTTGGGTCATTGCAGTCATTATTATGAACAACTTTTACTACGGGACTAAGTCTAAAATATGGCAAAACAAATCTCCTCTAACATACAAAAGTGCATGCGACACAAACAATGAAAATGTGCGGAAGCAGATTCCCTTTTCATATTACAGAGTTGGTACCATAGATAAAACTGTTATTTTTTATGTATTGTTTTCTAGCGGTGGTATTTTCATACAAGTCTCAAAGCTTGGCCTGCCTTATATGTTACTAGCGGACGTCACGCGGTTTTACCCGCGTAGTTCCCGTTCCCGTGGGAGTACGGGGATAAAATATAGCCTATGTTACTCAGTTAAGACGTGGCTTTCTGATGGTGAAAGAATTTTTGAAATCGGCGCAGTCGTTTGTGAGTTTATTCTTTACAAACATACACACAAAAATACAAATCTTTCCTCTTTATCATAGAAATGTAGATAACCTAATACTCTTCATGATGTTAGGGTTTCTGAAAAGTATGCTTGCCCTAGGGGCTTGCCGTATTGTTTTTCTTGTCCCGTAGACACGCGATACTCCAGCCAGTTGCAGTTGCATTCTGCCAGTTGTCAATGATTTTATCTAGGTACTCAAAAAACTATCATGTATGTCGCGGCTTACGACGCGCATTAACGTCAGAAGTATGAAATATACCAGTTTCCATAATCCTTTAGGGATTTTAATACATTCCCCTAACGATAAAGTCTCCTGCCATGCATCCATGACGTTATAATACAATAATCTGTCGCAGTCAAGTGCGTGATACCTCGAGTGGTGCTCGAACACGACATTATCAGCTCGAATCCCTGCTATCAAGCATTCAAATACTATGGCTGTATCTATTGTGTTGTAAATAGATATAAGGCAGGACGTTGATGTTGCGTAATTTTAAGATTTACATGAAATTTTGAATAAATGTGTGGATTTTCAGAGAGAATTGGCTGGCTAAATAACATTTTTATCATGCAATGCAATGTTTATTTATTTAAGGAAAAACAAACAGTAGCACAATAAGAATTCGAAACAATATTTCAAATATTACATTTTTGAACAACTATGCTACCCACAACGTTCTCCACAGATTACAATTTTAAGTATTTAAAACTAGCTAGTAACAACACAATTACAATACATATGCAACGGCCACTGTCCTGGAACTAATATCTAGATTTTTAAATGTATGTGATTACATAATTATATAAAAATAAAAATAAATTTGTTTGCGTATTTATCATTACGTTATTAAATATCTAATTATACAGTAATGTGCTGGTCTTTTAGGGTTGCTTGGATTTGCTTCCTAAATGCATTTTTACTTAGAAAAAGAATGTCGATTGAATGGAACTCATTATTGTATGTCTCAACTAAACGATGAAGTGGTGAATGCTCTTATATTTACCCTAGTTTTAATTAATTTCGTTGGTCGAGTGTTCGCAGGCGCGGGTTTGGGCAATTAGGTCCTAAGTTCGATTCTCCAATAGGCGAGACGACAAAAAAAATCTAATTAGTCCGTCACTTAGATTATCAAAAAATATTTGACCCGCGTTTTTTCTTTGGTTACGTAAACCAAAATTGACGAAGATACGACGCTTTTAAAATTCTCAATACGTCACGCCATGGTATAATGTTTAGCTAGTTCTGACGTCACGAGCCCCCACTCCCGAGTTTTGATGCGTTTTATCTTTGTCAATATTCATTGATTTACAAAAACAAAAAATACGTGTCCACTAATTTCCAATACTCTAACTGACGGACTAAATAGATTTGCAATGTTTTGATACTGTCGTCATGCCTATTTTCAAAGACTAACACAAACGTACTTGTGCATGTTTCCGTGTACCAGCATATTCATAAGAATAAGTCCATCTAGACATTTTTCAAGAGAAAATTAAATAATTACTAAATAAGAAAGAAGAAATTGCTAGCAATAAATCCAATTATTAAGATTTAACCAACCGATGCAACTACCAAAGATGTATATGTACTAGCTCTAAGTAGAAATTGTTTTATTTTATTTCATGTTATTTCTTTCTTCAACATGTCTTGTTTTAATCTGTGTACAATACTAATAGAAAACTTGTCAAAAAAGGTATGAAAATGTATAATACATGATCTGACACAAGACCATGCTTTCTACAAAGTGTTATTTTACATGACTTATCGGTTCGAAGTGATAAATCATTCAAATATCTTCATAATCATCATGCCAATTATCTTGATAACTTAATAACAAAAAACAATAATTTATAATGTCCACGTGTTTACAAACAGAATTTGCCGCTTACGCGCGTAAAAAACAAAACGAAATTTGTGTCTAATTAATTAACAAACAGATTTGTTTCGTACATATTTTTATGTTAAAACTAAATAAATTAACATAATATTTAAGTAGGTAACGAAATTATCATTTAGCATAGATATTAACCGATAATTATCAAAGAAAATAATTATATTGATAATTACGAACCCTGCGACTTATCGAAAAAAAGTTATACAACTTGTATCTGGGTATCAACGCAGGGTTAGACATATCTGTCAACAATTAATTTCCGACATCATTTTCCGATGCTAGACTAAAACGATGATGAGTGTTATTAATCATTTTCCCTGTATATGGTATTTATGCATAATTTCATTAATGAATGGGTATTCGTTATTTGTTAATGGGAAAACCAGAAAAAGTGTTTCCCTGAGGTGTTTTCGATTGTTACCGTTTCATTAATTAAAAAGGTTTCCCTTTGTGTCATATTATATCTATTGTTTCAGGCGGAAGCTAAGTAGTAATCCTGGATGACAAATAGGGTGTGGGTTTGTGGTAATTGTTTTTCTTTCATGTATTTTGTACGTCAATGAAAAGCATTTTTCCTCTTTGATGAAGCATCGTTAATTTACCCAAAGATATTTGCAGCTTGTAGGTACTCTCTTACCAAAAGACGGCAAATTAACATTTTTTTTAAAATAAATACTACCAGTTGTAACTGAGAGAACTGAGAGTGAAACTATACGTTTTGATTTCGATATAATATTTGACTACATAGATACTGCTTATTTCTTAAGAAATCTCTGGCAGCAGACCTGCAAAACGAGAAAAAAGACCAAAACAAGATCCTTTGCGCTTAAAATATTCAGTGAAACCATAATTTTATCCGTAAATTTATGGTTTCTCTACACAAATAATTCTAGTTTTGATCCAGACCCAGAGATCAAAACTGACGAAAACAGGAAAGCCAACCATCATAACATAGTAAGTGTCATTACACTTCCGATTCAAGAACCCAAGTTCTAGAAGATCGAAGGCTACTCTGATTCCCAGAAAGAATACCTAGTGATTGTAATACGCACTGAATCTATCGTATTACACGTGAGGTGACACGCAAGTGTACGCGCGTGAAACTGATACAGTGCGCCGCCGCCGCCGTTTCGCAACGGCCCCAAGTGTAATCTTTCTTCAATGTTACGCTATACTGGCAATATTCATGTATCTATTGGTAGTAATTATGAAAGTGTTACTACCTAATTATTAAAAAAAAACCGGCTAAGTGCGTGTCGAGCCACGCGCAGTGTAGCCCGTTATATTTTAGATTTTATTTTTCAATGCAAGTCTTCACCCGTTATAAACAAGCAACTAGTTCATCTTAGTCACTTTAAGGATTAATTCTAAGGATTTTGTATTTGGTACAAAATTATAAAAGTTCCCTATTTCAACGACTATTACTGCTAAACTAATAAACTTATCTTAACCGCTATAGCGTTTTGCTTTAAAGTTCATGAAATGCACTATCATCTTGAATTTTTCCAGATTTTTCAAGCTAGCAGTTTAGATTTTAGATGGGGGGGACGCCCTACTGGAACAAAAGTTTGCACTTTAAAGTTTAATATTTCGTAAATGGAGCATTAAATCGAAAAGTAGGACTCCGGAACCCTAAAAAACCTGTTTTAATTTCTTTACATGAGGTAGTTATATGATACTTAAAGTACTTACGGGATGATATCCGTGATTTTCTTTTCGATCGATGAGCTCCCGATATTTCGACGCTGTTGCAAGCATCATGATCGCGGGAATACTGATATCATCCCGTAAGTACTTTAAGTGTAGTGAAAAACCGTGAAAGTCTAAAGCAGTGTAGTTATATGATGTTTACAAACAATTTCATCTCGATGTAAAATCGCGTGATAATATTCTACACCCACATTTCGTCAGTTATGTTTAAGTCCCATGTATTAAGGGGCGAGCCTATTGCAATTCAACGGGTTCAAGTCTAGACTCCGTGGCTGCTAATACTGAGAAATTAATGATGACAAAACCAAACAACTCTGCCCGACCTGAGCATCGAACCCAGGATATTATGCTCAGCATTCGCGTTTGCGACTACTAGACCCAACGACGGCAGTCAATATCTACACAGCCACAATGTGATATTGAATAGTCACTACTTCTAGGATTGAAAACATTGGTACCCATATTACCCAGTCAACCGAACGCATAGCAACCACAGAAGAAAAATAAAGTGAACGATATTTTTCATGCACTTTCTCAACACACGTGCATGACACTTTATCGCAAACATGCTTAAAAATATTAAACATGTTGGAGCTAACGCATTACTGTAATCAGTTCATTAAATAAAATATGACTAAACTACGCAAATAGGTCGTGCAAAGACATTGTTTAATTTATGTAAGTGCGTATGTAGGTATGTACGTCAATAAATACTCCGCATTTTCGAAAGCTGTCGTAAAACTAAAAATATTCAAAAAACAAAAATATTTATTTACAAGAAAATACATACAGGACCTACAAATTACAAGGAATGATCTTATATCCCTAAAGCCCCGTTTTTTGGAACAAAATGTTTTTTTTGCATCCCGTAGTTTTTCCTAAATATTATAGAAGTAAAGATAAATGCTTTATTAACCGTTTCATTGGAACTTATATTATAAGAATAAAAAAATCACGTTTACTAAATTATTTAACTAACTAGATAAAACAGAAAAAAAAATATTTTCCCTGTTGCGAGGGCTATAAGGTCTTACTTAGTAAACCATCAATATTGCCGACGAATTTTAAAACTAAACCGATATGCAGACCCTAGAATAAAAAAAAAATAACATAAATAAGTCACCGAACTAGATAAGAAAAGGATAAGGCTTCGTATTGTTCTCTATGGCATGAACATCATTGCAATAAATCTCATCAATAGCTATAATTTCCAGACGAAGATACATTTACTTATATCATAAATATCTAAAAATCCAGGGAGGTTGTTATATGGCTGTAACAGAAAATCTTTTTACAGTTTTTTTTAAACTTCTGTGTTCCCATTCTCTATGTCTGGTATGGCATACTTTTAGCCCAATTTCTCCTTCCAAACCTCTCTATCCTGGCCATATTCTTTTTTCAAATAAAACTAACACGATAAGTAAACATGACGGCGGCATGTCAAAATGCTTGCTAATTCAAATATTTTTGCATAAACAATTTAGGACTTAATGGAATAGAATTTAAATTCGAATGGCATTGTGATTTATTCAAAGTCGATTACTTGCACAAAAAATCTATTATGTAAATTAATTATAATTCCATACATAGACGTTTCATGGAGTGTCAAGGACAAAAGTAATTAAAGTTAAGCCAGATAATTAAGGTTTATTATTTTATAGATCACTTGATTACGCCGAATAAGATATTATGTACCTTGGTAAAATAATTATAAGTACTTACTTGTTGTTTCAAGTGTTTAAATTAGGTACAGGTAGTTAGCTTTTACTGTTACCTTATGTATAGATAAAGTCTTATTTACACAATGATTATACATTATATACCTACTTCTGTTGTTTACTAAGCGATATTTATTTTTTATTTTACTTGAAATATCCGCATGATAAAACTATAAAACAAATATTTATGAATACTGACACAATTTTTTCGTAATTTATCCACTATTTCATTCACTTATAAAAAGACGAAATTTTAACGAAGTTATTTATTACTCGAAAAATGTTTCGTAAACTGCTGCATAAACATTATGTTTAAAAATATTCCTGAATGCATTAGTTTTATTTAGTTTGGTAAAATGTTTACCTACAATTCAATCAACGCCAAAAAAATGGGTAGTTCTCTGAAATGCTTAAAAATATTTACCTAAATAATAATAACTTACCGCTTAAAAACAATAAAACCGTACGTACTCACTGGCACTAAACACTTCACTAAAGCAAATAAAAAGAACAAACTTAAAAAAAATAATTAAGCGGCTAAAACTTTTAAAAATCGAACTAAATATTCAAGATGGCGGAGCGCGCGTCTACGGCGGCGGTTCAACGCTGAATGATAACAGGTTGTGTTGGCGGCGCCGTAATTATATCAATGAGAGTCGAGCAGTTTTCTGAACGAGTCAGGTGGAGTCATTCACTCTAGCTATCTAATGAATAGCTAAGTGAGTAATAACATAGCATTCATAGCACATTTTGCTACATCATACGCGGTTGCACTTCGGCAGTAAACTTCATAAGGAAAACTTGACGACTACCCGTTGATCGGGTTTGGTGGCTTATTTTGTTACAAAAGCTGTCCGCTTTTTTTGTAATGCTCCAAAATCTTTCGACCAGTCCAAAAATTAAGGCGCTTCCATGACTTGTTACAGTTCGATAAATAAATCAACGATCGAATTATTAACTGACCACAGTTTTCTTTGAAACAGATACCTAGTTTCCAAAAGGTTGATACTTTATTTTCCGGTGGCTGGGAAATTAACCACTGCTACTCAAATTAAAGTAATCATTACGACCAGTACCGACCTACCGACCAGTACCTGCAAATCAGCTGCCTAACAAATGTTAAGATGCTATTTGCATGATTGAAGTTTATTTCTTCATCAATTAATAAACGGTCTTTAAAATTATTGTTACCTACTGAAAAACCCCTAGCACAAAAACTGGAAATACCGATTAATGTCAAAATAATTGCTAACGAATGCTACCAAGACCTACCTATTAATTATATATGATTATAGGTCAGTATAATAGGACAAACCGGGAAGTCCGTAATTTCCTTGAAAAGCTCTAAACTGACCTATTAAAATGCAACTTTATCAGCTATGCAGCTGATAAAGTTCATAAAGTTGAAATCATTCGATTTTCGATTCGATTTTCGATTCGATTTTCGATTCGATTTTCGATTCGATTTTCGATTCGATTTTCGATTCGATTTTCGATTCGATTTTCGATTCGATTTTCGATTCGATTTTCGATTCGATTTTCGATTCGATTTTCGATTCGATTTTCGATTCGATTTTCGATTCGATTTTCGATTCGATTTTCGATTCGATTTTCGATTCGATTTTCGATTCGATTTTCGATTCGATTTTCGATTCGATTTTCGATTCGATTTTCGATTCGATTTTCGATTCGATTTTCGATTCGATTTTCGATTCGATTTTCGATTCGATTTCCGATTCGATTTTCGATTCGATTTTCGATTCGATTTTCGATTCGATTTTCGATTCGATTTTCGATTCGATTTTCGATTCGATTTTCGATTCGGAAAGTCGTATGTCTATCTCGCTCGATTTCGTAATGTAAAAAAAGATAGAGATACGACTTTCCGAATCGAAAATCGAATCGAAGCGTTGTGAATAAGGGGCCTGGGTCGGTGCTCTGACTGAATCGTAAAATGGCCGCTTAAAACAGGCGTCAAAAAAAAGGCGTCTGGTGTCTAAAAGGTTAATATGAGTATAAATTGAAATAATTTATACTTTTAAAGAGGTGAGGCAGATGTAAGAGATAAACTCCGAAACTATATATCCGATTTCAAAAATTCTTTCACTGATGAAAAGCTACACCTATTAGGTATTCATAGGGTAGGCCATGTTTCTTAGCCGTGGACGAAACCACGCACAGAAACTAGTGAACAATAAGAACGTCAATCTTCAAATCTTCAAAACCTCAGATCAACAAAAAAAGGTTCAAATCGATATTATTTCAACAACAGTAAAAGTACCTAAACTAAAGCAATTAGTGTTAAACTGGGAAAACGGTGAAGCAAGGAATGGACAATAATTAGTCCAAAGTTAAGGAAAATGTCTTGAGGAAACAAGGACAATACCTACATTAAAACAAATACATAGCATGTGCCGCTTGATTACAAATTGCAGGATAAATGTTTCACAAGAAAATGTTAGGAAAATGAAGATCATTTTAGTAGCTACCCACTCTAGGCATCATACGCATAGCATTTTCCTGACTATACAGGGTGTAAACAACCTCATCACGAAACCGTCAATCAAGCATTCTGTACATAAAACTAACTAACTTTACGCTAAACTTCTTGCTGGGAAACGACTTTTTTTTCGAGGTGAAAAAACATGTTTTGTGGTAGAACTCAATGTAACGCACAAAAAGAAGAAAAAAACAAATTCAGGAAACAGGACATATTGACTGCAACAGTCGGGACCCATTAAATAATCTAGACTACAATCATTACATCCAATATGGGTCCCGAATGTTGCAGTCAATATGTCCTGTTTCCTGAATTTGTTTTTTTCTTTTCAGTTTTTATTTAAAGTTATTAGTTATTCTTTAAGCAGTCGGGTTTTTTAATTTCTTTTTATTTTTTATTTTTTTGTTATAGTGACCATGTTTGTCAGTTTAAAAACGTTTATCTGTTTATTTTGTTCTGCACTCTAATCACTACTTATATGAAATTAATGTCATATATTTATAACGTCAAGTTTTTTTTAAATACCCGTAGTTTTGTGTGATTGGGCCAGAATCTACAACGCGTTTTCCTCACAATGTTTTCCTTCATCGTTTTGAGAGCGTTAATTGTTGTTGAAACAAAGCAAAGTGCTTGGCCAGTTTCGAACCCACGACCTACGTATACCTAGGGGACCAAAATGGTCGCTTTATCAGAATCCTGTCCACGAAGTAGACACAATAGTTAAACAATGGTGTCTCGAACAAATCGGTCAATAATATGAATCGGAGGCCTATTTATAACCACCAGTGGGTGATTCCGGGCTTCATGAATATGAATCACGTTAAAATTCTTAAATTGATCACAGACGTAGTTAATAAAGGGTGTAACGAAGCCGAAAGGCACTTGTTGTGCCCGTCATTGCGATCATTGTTTTTGTTCTAGAGTCTAGGTATGGCCCAGGTATGGTCTAGATTCTAGACCACGGGGGAACCTTCATTAATTTTTAATGTTGTAACTTTACTTTAAATACATCTGCGACCCCCGTACTATTCAATGCACCCACCAGCACAATGTTTTGAGTGCGTTACATTGAGTTTTACCCCTTTTTACGTTTCATTTTTGACCCCCAAAAAAAAGTCATTTCCCAGCAATAATTTTTGCGTAGGGTTACTTAGTTTGATCTACAGAATGCTTGGTTGACGACTTCGTGAAGGGTCTATTTCCATTGTACTATGAATTGTCACTTTGTGACCATTTTACTGGACCACCACTGCTCAGTCGATTAAAGCTGCTGCAAAAATATAATAGGCGAGACGACAAAAAAAACGAATTAGTCCGTCACTTAGATTATCAAAAAATATTTGACCCGTGTTTTTTCTTTTGTTACGTCAACCAAAATTGACGAATATACGACGGTTTTAAAATTCTCAATACGTCACGCCATGGTATAATTTTTAGCTAGTTCTGACGTCACGAGCCCCCACTCCCGAGTTTTGATGCGTTTTATCTTTGTCAATATTCATTGATTTACAAAAACAAAAAATACGTGTCCATTAATTTCCAATTCTCTAACTGACGGACTAAATAGATTTGCAATTTTTTGATACTGTTGTCATGCCTATTGTCACTTTGTGACCATTTTACTGGACCACCACTGCTCAGTCCATAAAAGCTGCAGCAAAAATATAATTGAAAACCTCACTCAAGCGATACTGCAAACTAAAAATTACAAGCATGATTCAGCAAATGTATTAAGCTCTATAATTCCATGGTTGTTTTGTAAAAACATAGAACAAAATAATGACGTAATTTTTCATGATATGGCGGTTTATTGATTTCAACACTTGTGCAATTTTGTTTTGAAGTTTCCAGTTCAATGTTTTCATAGTAAGAAGTAAGATAAGGTTAGTTAGGTACTTAATCGAGTGATCGTGTGCCAAAAGATAACTTACTTACTATGTGACTCGTGTGCAGACATCTTTATTGTGTATTTTTTTATATTTCCGTACCTATCTTATCATTTTCAGTAAAAAAATTATTACTTGGTTCTCGTTAACATGTTTTTAGGGGTCAAATAGCGAATATTTTTATTTTATTTTGTAGCCGTGTGTAATTTATGTTTACTTGACGTAGGTAAGTTCGGTTCGGAGCAAGTTTGAAAATCGTTGAAAAAGAAGTAAACCGCAAATACTCATATTTCAATAAATATTTTACACGTCACACATCAAATTAATGTTATCCTTTTTTTTTCGTTTTCTGATCCCGGAGATCCGAGAGGTTTAGAGGGGGTTAGAGACCCCCTCTAAACCTCTCGTGATTAAAGAACGACGTCTGAAAAATCCAAAACTTAGATTATGGAATCTTATGGGGAGTTACTAATAACGGGGATTTTTCAAACCTTCTAGACATTTAATTAGCAAATTTGTTAATTTCTTCTAAAGTATCTTTACTACTTCACACACTACGGAACCGCAACGCTTTTGACACGAGTTAAAAAGTTCCTACCGGATTCTTATCTGCCAAGCATGGTCCCCGCGAAATACGTGCGATAACCACAGGCAAGGTCTGATGCAATAAACTGGGTCTTCATTATTTACTCGTCATTGAAGTTAATTAAGAAGATCATCATTGTTGGTAAACTATTTCGCACAAAAACTTGATACGACATGTGGTCATCGACATAATGACTTTTGACTGGTCAAAAGCAGGAAAAAACTAAATGGAAATACACTTCAGTATTTTTGATCACACATTTTTTTCTAAGTCTGCCATATCTCGAGATTATAGGGTCCCGGAGTTTTGGTAGAAGGGCCAGGGGCCGAATCCAACTCGCAGGGGTACGTTTATAGACACTTTAAAGTGAATGATAAACTAATCGGCGAATATCCCTGATTTCTGATGCACTACGCAATTGCAATCCTGTTGATACAAGTATACCGGATGGTTTTATTTACCATCATATTTTTCTTAGTTATTGTGTTGCATAGTTTTTGACTATGACATGATTTGACATGATTTGACTATGAGACATCTGAAATAATTTCTCGACGCATTTTCCTGCTCCATCAGAAAAATGAAAAAAAATCTGCCAAACAAGGAAAAACCGACATAATCAAGGTCCACATTAATCGAATCAACTTTCTCCGCATAATATGCACATCATATCACGGTGCAATGCGTGTTTAATAAGAAAAGTGAAACGGACCGTTCGATGCACTTTTGTATCGCACCGGCCAATCGGCCATGGCTAATGACGACATAGGCGCACGCGCACCGAAAAAAAAACGTACCAGTTGCATCATGTACGTGCATAATCGTCACGGTTGTAATGGCTGAAAGGGTGGCCAGAAATACTTGATGCAAATTATCTATAGCCGCATAGAACATGTGAATAAAAGTATGAGGATCAACGGAGATAAAAAGAAAAGTACTTAAATAAAAGAAAAGTAATAAAGAAGAAGAAAGAAATGAGAAGTCTGACTGATAACTCTGCTTGCGCGATGCAGGATTTAGCGTGAGCGGGATGGTGCGTAGTTCCTAAGTAGCGTTGTAGACTTCATTACAAGGATAATGAAAGATTACAGTGGGCCTACCATGACGTCTTAAAGCAGGATCGTTTTAATTTCGTGCCAGTGTGGGAAAGAGATGGCGCTAGATGTCCTCTATAGCTCCGTCTCTTACCCACACTGGCACATTAAAACGATCCTGCTTTAAGACGTCATGGTAGGCCACCTGGCCGCTGTTTAATAGTGTAGGTACGTATGGTTGGTTACTTATACATTACGACGACACCTATACTGAGAGGAACCCAACGGCACAACGGCAGCAAGGGGGTGAAACTCAATGATTTTTCAAATCGTACGGCAAAATTTCACTCACATCGACCACTGAACTTAGGACACATGGAAGTTGTGCTTACGACCTCCAAACTAATGATACGATTACAGAACTTCACGTTTTGACTGATTTTCTATATGATGGAAACAAAGACCCTCTTTAGATAATCTCCTAAGTCAGCAAATTAGCCGGACTCGGGCGAGTTCGTCTGTTTACTAAGAATGACGACAGATTTTCTTTACTTGCTTCTAAAACTGCTCTGTCATGTGTGTCATATATTTCATACAAACTGTTTCTTTGTTTATAAATGACATACTGTTTAACGCTGCTTTGAGAGCAGTACATTGAAGCCCATTATTACCAATAATAAATTGATAATAATATTATTTATGTTATTAGTCATGGGAAAAATAATTACAAACAACGTCAGTGCCAAATGAAAGTCAATCCAGCTGTCATGATGGTGGAATATCAATCAGTTGCAGTTGCTGCTTGTAAAATACTGCTATTCAGTTGCATCCGGTTAGACTCGAAGCTGACCTCAACCATAGTTGAGGAAGATTCGGCAAATGATGATCTGTACTAGAAAAGCGCCGTCCATCATTTTCCTTAGCTCGTCCCACGTTATTTGGGTTCGCGCGGTCTTCCATTATCTTATCTGTCAATCGATACGCAATCATTTACTCTTTTTTCCTTCGTTATCACTCCTCACACAATCCATCCATATTTTCCTTGGTCTTCCTCTCCCTCTCCATCCGTCAACATTTATATTCATAACTCTTTTTGTCACATGCGAGTAGCATTGGCAAAAAAGGTATTTAAAATAACCAGATTTTAACTGAAAGTTCACCAGTCATCACACTATCACATGGCGCTTATCAAATTAGGCGACATAATACAATTACCCCACAAGTCGATGTCAAGAACGTATTGATTAATAAATGTCAAGTCATTTTAAACGAATCTTGTTCAGTCCAGTGTGGCACGCACCTACGTAGTACGTACACAAGACTTATGTATGCGTGAGTGTGTGTATCTCTGTTCGTTAATGGGGGAAATTAATCAAAAGATTTGCATTGATATGGGAACTAAAGAAACAATAATTATGATATGATGATCAATCAATCAACTTTAAGTTAAATTTAAGTTTTATTAAGCCAATTTGATACTACCATTTTTTAAGGAGAATTTGTCTGTGTCCTGCTACTACCCTTTTGTTCTATCTAGATATTACAAAAAATATAAGACAAGACTTATTTCATTATGTATTTTGAGGAAAGTGTTGAAATGATTGTGGGTATAATGTATTATTATGGGGGTATAAGAGCAGAGGAAGACAAACAAACGGACGGATCGACTGTGTGAAGGATGATATGGCAAGAAAAGAGGTGTCTGATGAGATGACAAGTAACATGCTGTGCCGACCCCAAATAAATTAGGATCGTCAACTATTTTGACAGCGTTCGCCGCTTAGGGAGGTTACCATGACGTCTTAAAGCAGGATTGTTTTAAGTCATTCCAGTGTGGGAAAGAGACGGAGCTATAGAGGACGTTTAGCGCGATCTCTTTCTCAGTCTGGAATAAGATTAAAACAATCCTGCTTTAAGACTACATGGTAAGCCACCAGGACCAAATTAAACTGCGAACTTGACGGGTGAAAATTTATCGATGACAACATTGACAGCTTACGGAAATAAAACAACCGCAATTTCATTCTACCTATAAACATAACCAGGATCTAGCACCACTATCAGACAAATAGACAAAATATTGCAACTCACTACACAAAACAATCTGCTAAACATAAAATAATAGTACGATATTTAAAAACGATTACTTGCAATTGTCTTAGTTTAAAATTGCCTTGTAATGCTGTTATCTTTCAAGTTAGGTATGTGATTGACTCACGCGCACATGGCTTCTTCGTGAAAATACACACTATCGTATATAGTCATTATACAATTTATTAGGTACATACTGCGATATGGGGAGACTTCATAACGTCGGGTTTTTTTTTTCAAAATATTATTTAAGTTAAATGATAAGATAAATGATGTTTATTATGCAAAGAATGGATTTTTACAAACACTTTTTTTACACTTTCAATATTATCATGCAATAAAATAACAAACTTAACCTGATAATAATATATTACGTCTGATCCTGATCTAAAACATAATATCACGACATTTTTGACAAAATGGTTAGGCAGAGGGAAATAAAAAGAGTTTTGTATTTCTTGCATATTCCCTATATGCAAGAAATACAAAACTCTTTTTATTTATTTAAAATGCCTTGTATTGGCGCACACACATTGTACATTGTGGTACACTTGTTTAAGTTTCTTTAACATCATTTCTTTTACAATTTACTGTTTTACTAGCGGCCCGTCCCGGCTTCGCACGGGTATGGTATTTTTTTATTTTTTTTTTGTTTTATTGTAAATCCTTTAGTCCACCAAATAGATGAATATAATCTGCCGACATATGTACCTATTCATATTTTTTTACTAATAATAACAGACAAATAATTAGCTGAATTATACGGTATTTCGTTCACTACAAAATAAATTTAATTAATTTTATAGCGTCAACAACACGTGGTAATTATGCTGTTAAAATGTAGCTTATATGACACGTTCGTAGATTTACCATAGCAGCGCCATCTATTGATTACTTACTCAACCCAGTCGAAAGGTATCGACATCTGTTAGAATCATTTGGAGTTAACAGATAATTGTGACTGTCAAAATAATAACAGACAAATAATTAGCAATAAATTAAAATTGCGACTATAATTTGAGATTTAAACTATCCTATCTCTCAAGTTGGATCGAACTGCACATGGTGTGCGAATTTTATTATAATCGGTTAAGTGGTTTAGGAGTTTATTGAGGACAAACATTGTGACACGAGATTTATATATATTGAGACTAGCGGCCCGTCCCGGCTTCGCACGGGTTTGGTATTTTTTTTTTTTTGTTTTAGCTTATATGACACGTTCGTAGATTTACCATAGCAGCGCCATCTATTGATTACTTACTCAACCCAGACGAAAGGTATCGACATCTGTTAGAATCATTTGGAGTTAACAGATAATTTTGACTGTCAAATAATAACAGACAAATAATTAGCAATAAATTAAAATTGCGACTATAATTTGAGATTTAAACTATCCTATCTCTCAAGTTGGATCGAACTGCACATGGTGTGCGAATTTTATTGTAATCGGTTAAGTGGTTTAGGAGTCCATCAAGGACAAACATTGTGACACGAGATTTATATATATTAAGATGTAGCATGTTTTTGGTGAAACGGAACGCACTCTCAAAACACACCGTCCTCGATAACGGCGGTAGTGACGTCAAAGTCTATGTGTCAAAAAAACACTTTTATTTGAAAAGTACTAAAAGTTTCATTAAGATTTTATTATAATATCGTTATCGCAATTTTTGCTTGAATAAAGCACATGCAATTAGTAAAATAATTTTTTTAAGGCCAAAAAATTAGTTTTAACCTTTTGAACGCCATTGTCACATATACGTGACAAGCAAGTGCGTGCCCTGTAGGCCAAACGACACGAGTATGTGACAAAATGGTAGGTGAAATTGTGGCTTGGGGTGCTGGAGGACACGCGCATGCGTTTATGCTCTGGCGTTCAAAAGGTTAAAACAAGGCAGATTGGGGTAAATGACGTCACATCATAGCCGCGACAGACACGGACGTTTGAACTGTCGTAGAAAATCGCAGGAGTTTAATATTATTTTTGTGCGACAAGCAGTAGTTGAACTCAACTTTTAATACTTTTCTTGGGTTGATATGATAATAGTGTATTTTAAAAATTACATGCATATTCCCCTTAATGGGGAATATGCATGTCATTTTTAAAATACAGGTACAGGTTTTAATAGGGGGGCGAGCCCTATCTCTACATCTTGATCAACTAAAGATTTAAAAAGCCTTTTTGATGCAAAAGGGCTGAACGACCAATGAAATCTACAAGTTATCCCTAGCTTAGGCGTACCAAAAGACCAATATTATCCTCTAATGTTTAAATATTTCTGCCGTCAAAGTAAGGAAAGCCACTTACCATAAAGTTTCAGTCACCCATTCCGAAGATCTAAGTTGCTGGTAGCATTGGTGATACGTTCAGGGTCGTGGTGAAGCCTCATCATCTGTCAAAATAAAATTCGCTGTAATATCATCATCATATGCCTAGCCTTTTCCCAACTATGTTGGGGTCGGCTTCCAGTCTTACCGGACGCAGCTGAATACCTCCACAACCCAGTTAGTTCCGGGTAATACGATACTCCTTGGTAATACTGGTTGTCAGATCTACAAATGACAGCCGGGACCAACGTCTTAACGTGCTTTCCGAGGCACGGAGGAAACTCGGTATACAAGGATGGTCACCCATCCACAGACCAACCTAGGCAAGCACGGCTTAACCTAAAGATCGAACCGAACGGCTGTTATTATTTAGCCACGAGCTCGTAATATGACTCCATTAATCTTTGTGTTCCCGTGGAATTGCTTTCAACTTTTTGCTGACAAAAAGTATGTGTCAGGTAGGCCTGTCTGTATTTATTTTCAGGAAATAAACTGACGAAATAATTGAATGACCTTATGAAATATCAAATGCACTCGAGATTTGATAACTTACTTAACTGTTCATATTTACTTTATAAGTCTGAGAAAATTAAAACAGTCAACATACACTAAACCTAAGTCAATATTAATTGTTTTTCTTGAGCGGTATTCTTTAAAGCGATGACTTAATTCTGAAGGAATTGGCGCTAAATCTCACGGAAAAGGAAGGAAAATCTACATCTAAACGCCTCTATTTAAATTAAAACTGCGCATAAGAAAAAACAATGAATAACAACACATCACGAGTCAATGCAATGCAATGTCTTACCTAACCACCTTTAGGCTTTAACCCACATGATTTAATGTATTGTTATACTCGTAGGTAGGAAACTAAATCAGGGCTACGCTGTCATTGGAAAGACCCCAAGAATCAATAGGAAAAGTACCAAGAAGCAACAGGAAAACTCCCATTATAGAGTCTAGACAAAATAGCAAACCTCCTAAACTAGTACAATTTAAAAGACGCAAGCGCAGTCTATGCAATGGCCAATCTCTCCTCGTTACGCTGTCTATCCAGCTATCAATCTAACATTCTTATACCACAGTGTAACTAGTTGCAGTGGTTCGTGTCGGCGGTACATCCGTAAATTGTATTGTTTGGGCTCAGTATGTGGCTACGTTTAATGCGACATCTGAAGCGTTCACATCGCCAAGGTTGCAGGTGAACGGACATTTGGGTCACCCTAGGAAATAGGCCCTAGAATTTTTTTTCTGTTCAACGCCCATAGATTTGACAGGTCCTGAGAAATGTCAGCCCTACTAACAATATCACTCAAGCGGTAAAAAAGCAAAGCTGACCTCTACATTACATTTGACTACTTTTAGCCCAAACTGCCGTTCTTGCTGCAAACTGCAATTCTGTCTCATAGGGCGGGGGTAGGGGTGGCCCCTACCCGCGCACGATTGCTGTTGCTATGAAAATACTACTAATTTTCCTACTGTAAGTAGTTATACTGTGCCACTACCAAAGAGGAGGTAATTTGCAAGACAGGCTGTTATCCTATCATCCGATAGATTAGAGAGTTCGGGTGTGCGCACAATTGGACAATTGTCTGGTCGTTAAAGGCACTTCTTCCTATTCGTCACCGATAGCCGGCGAGTCAGACGGTCATTCTAAGGTCGCATCAATGATCTGTACTTGCGGGTCAGTGCATCTTGAGTACTATGCACATTCGAAGACACGAATTTCGTCATTTAATGTAGATAGTAGTTCACCATAGTTTGAGTTGTTATTTTTATGCTTAATTAACTAGACAGCTGTGAAAATATGTTGTTTTGAGTCATTTGGAATAAATTCGATCGACAAACAACGTGAGGTGCTATTAAGGCGCCTTCCCGAGCAAAAGCCGTTTTTTGTGCAGTTTTTTGGACCCAACTCCTCTTTATAGAAATACCAACTACTAAAAAATACATTAAATTTCTACATATTCTTGACTCCAAAATGGTGTATTTTTTTTTTAAGTAGCATAATGTTTAATAAATCCCCTCACAACGAAACCACAGAAATGAGAAATAATGATTTATAACATGCTTCTCCTCGTAAAGTAACCATTATTTTGATTTGCTAATTATGAATAGGCAATTTAATAATGAACATAACGGTAGTTTTCTTTTTTCCAGAAAACGAAATTTTCATTTGAAATTGATTTTATAAAGAATAAAAACCACTAATTTCGCACTATTCGGCCCGCACTGACTGACGTAACAGCCGCTTTGTAGTACAAGCTGATTAGAACTTTATTCTAACAATATTTCAAACGAAGTTTGAACCACCACAAATAGAGTTGCTAATTTTGCTCGGGGCATTACCTTAAGCTATGGCCTTACAAAGCCTTGATGGCATGACGATTTAGCACTTGTGAAAAACGCTGGAAATCATAATGAACAAGCTGAGGAGCTAGCACGGGGTTAGGTTCGACTTTCAAGTTATGGACATTGCATTTGAAAGCATAAATGCCAACGAATCTGCAGAGGAACTGAAGAAAAAAACTTCATGAAAATACACAATATAGGTATTAAACATGAAGGAAAATCTGCTGTTTTTTCACTGCCTGAAAAATAGTTTATAACGAGTTGAGTAACAGCGTGCGTTACGAAACTAGAACACGTATATTTCAGTCAGCTATACAAACAAATATCCAATATTTTGTTCTATAGTATTCTACAACTATTGTTGACGACACACGATGGGTTATAAAATTAGATATTGTTGTTGTAGGTCGTGATTTTAGAAGGCTCTTTAGAGAAGTACTTCATGAACTCGGGTATAAAGTTTTTCGGACATGATCTTAGGAACGTAGCAGATGGTATTTAGTAGTCCTCATTCGGTAGATCCCAAGAAAAAGGGAAAAGGATCAACGTGGAGTGGATGGAGGAGTTTATGCGTCGTGACATGGGAGAGCAGCAGTGGCCTACCGAGAGCAGCGGTGGCCTAGTGGTAGCAGCCTCGACTTACGAGCAGTAAGGCGTGGGTTCGAACTCAGACAGGCGCATTACTTTGTGTAATTTATTTCAACACCACTGCTCTCAAAACGATGAAGGAAAACATCGTGAAGAAACAGGCATGTCCTAAAACCAAAAATTCGAAGACAGGTGACATCTACCAATCCGCACTGGGCCCGCGTGGTGGATTATACCCCATTCCCTCTCATAAAGAAGAGGCCTGTGTCCCAGCAGTGGGAACGTTAGAAAGGCTGTGACGACAGGGGAGAATGGGAGTTAAAAAATGTTTTGTGACTACGACCCTGAGTAGGGACAAGTATGGACATGAGCAGGATGGAGATGATATAGGTACCTATGTATAACTGCGTATTGTGCGACTTGCGTACTAGATTTGATCTAAATCTGTTAAACCGCATTAGTGTGAAGTAAAAGCAAACATCTTCACGAACTTACGGATTGGCAAATATACAAGGATCATATTCATGTTTATAACGATTGCGAAATGATCGGGCTGTGACCAGCATTGAACTACAGATTCCATAACAATTTATTATGATTAAACTATGATAGCCGGACTCGATATAGATGGTTCAATAGTTCTTGCAGTGAGCTCCAATGTTTTATCTTAATTCTAATTTTAACCTATAAACTGTTATCTTGTCCTTTTATATTTAACACAATCGATGATTGTTATTATCTATCTGCTCTGCAGAGGTGAATATTTGCGAAAAGAAAAAGGATGGTTTATCTGACACATTAGGCTATCAAGTCTCGTCAGACTCTTGAATTTCGATGAGGATATTAAGATGGTCTTCATATAGACTTAAACTGCACAGACGAGGTCAGATCGAAGGGCGTAGTTGTTTATTAATTCTAATTGAGAACCGTATTTATGCACAATACCCTCAAAATCGCCGTTTGGTACGGTAGATAGCTACAATAATTCTTTCTTTTTCGTGCGGTTAGTGCCTAACCTGGTGTAAGAGTCTTTATGCCGCCCATGGGCTTCTGACTTGGCATCGATAAATACCTCTCAGGCATGCTGGTTTCCTCATGTTTTCCTTGACCAAAGCAAGTAATAATTATACAATACGCACATTCATCCGAAAAATCAGAGATGCGTGCGTGTTCCAACTGGAGACCATGACTTGGCTATTAGGTAGGTACTGCAATTAATCCCTAATAAACGGACTATTTTTCTTCTCGTCTCTCAGTCAGAACTAGACAAGGGCTTTTCTTAGAAAGTTTAATTATTCGACTCTTTGTAGACAATTTATCAACCACAAAGAATGTTCTGCTGTACATTAGGTATTGGCCAAGTTCTCAAGCATATTTAGGCCGTTGGCCACGTTGGAGAGCCACGTATAGAAACACATGAACTATATTCGCTTGTTGTAGGTCACACGGTCATTATCAAGAGTGCACGTCAAAACATGCAGCCAAAATATTTACATCCAAGAGAAATGTGAATGACATTACGACGATTATTTTGAGATAAACGACGCTCAATAATGTTTGGATTAATAAACAACAATAATATCTTGCAAAAGTTACTTTCTGTCTGCTTTTTCATCAGTTTAACATATTTAGGGCTTTCATGAAAATAAAGGACATCTCTCCTCTGTGAGCGAAAACCAACCAATCACATTGGTTGAAATCTAAATCACGTGTCACGTCATTCCTGTGATTAGTCGAATCTTGCATTATCTTCTCTCCGCTCCGCACTTCTCCGCTTTGGTAGAGTCCGGGCCTAACCTGGAGGACGTCCTGACTCTGTTGCCCGAGGTATCTGTTTTTGTGGTGAAACATCTACAGGCGCGGGTAAACCAAAAAAAAAACGTGGCGAGCGTGGCGATCGAACCCGGCCCGAACAATCCCGACCTGTTGAAGCAGTATTAGATCTACATATTCGCCAAGCCAGCTGGTCTTGGGGCATAGAGCGCTAGGTTACAATCTCGTGACTTCGAGTTGGATTCCAGCATACGGATTTTCTTTTTATAATAATAATTGTTCGCGACGAACGTCACCAAATCCAAGTGTACATAGTGTTTTTACCATAAACATATAGAGTCAGTGATATGGGCAATAACAGTGACAAGTAAATGAGTGAAACAGTGCATTAGAATAAGCAAAACAGTCATTTACGTACGCGCTAGACTCACATGTACTCGCAAGTGGAGCTTTAAAGTCATAATTTAACGTAATCCAGGTAGCCTAGGTTGTGACCTAGGCCTGGATATAGTATTTTTGTTTAGAATAACTTAGACCCTTCAGGAAAACCACTTGCAGAGAATGTGACAGTCTAACGCGTGCATCTTCATTTTAACGTGTAAAATTTCGTCTAACAGACTGACTGTTGAAGGATCATTACAGGCTGAAAACCATAGACTCGCAGTAAAACTCGATAGGTCATATACTTTCCTAGTATATGGCAATTATATGCTTACGGTCTCAATGACGGTTTTCATGAAAACTCAGCTGAAAAGATCCTTCAATCAGCCAAAATTAGAAAGATTGTATAGTTTCTAGTTTTATTTGATTACAGACAATAAAGATAATTTTATTTTTGTACCAGTAGATAGGTAAGTGTACCTAATAACTTGTGTTATCTTGAATATAATCAGATATAAGCACAAAGTAAAATTGTAAAAATTTATAGAGGAATAATTTAATAAAAATTTCCAAAATCAGGAAGCGAATCATGGCTCTCGTTAAAGTATAGTCCCGGGGTACAATAGAGACCCAAAATTCAGATAGAATCGTAGTCATCAGTACGGCAAATATGCCTCTATAACAGTGAACAAACAGTAAGAAGTAGTGCGGAGAAAGTCCTGAAGTTCCGAATCGCTTCCTGAACAGTTATGAAAGTTTATCAGTGTTATTATTCCCAGTAACCCCCTTTCCCAAGTAACAATGTCTGAGGTAGCCTGAACCTACAGGTGTAGGACGTCAGCGCCGTCTAGGAGCGAAGAACACGTGCGCACAGTGCAGTATACATAGGCACATAGTCCGTTAGGTACACGCATACATCCTCGCGCCCAGCGATCACGCCCGTCCGGCACAATAATAATAATAATGGCTTCGGCCCGTAAATGTAGTTAAAATTCAGTCTAAGGGCTGAGAAGAAAAAACCCTTTCGAAAATAATAATAATAAATCATTTATTTCAGGTAACAAAGACCCATAGATAAATACCTTATCCTAAAAATACATAAGTACTATTAACAATTTTTGTGAATGGAGTCATTTTGTTTTACACGGCGGCCCAAAAAAAGGAGTGTTGTGTTTTTTTAGCTGTAGTTTTAGGCTAGAAACATTTGTGTTTCTAGCCTAAAACTCACACCATTTCTCATGGTGACAGGCAGAAACTACGGAACGCTACCCCCTACAATCCTTACATACTCATTTAGATCGCAAAGCTGGGATATCCATACATAATATTATTCTCGTGTAAGTACATAGTAACAATACTTGTCATTCATTCGCAACAAAGACCAAACAAGACGCGAGTTCAAAATTAATGGTCGTCTTTAGTCGACCTAGCTTTGCGTGAATGAAGCAGTCCATTGACTTAGTAAGTACAGCCAGTAATTGTTTATCAAACTGACACACTACGCCAAACGCACGTTAGCGCCATTTCAGACAAGAAATTAAAAAAACAAATATTATAAATAATAAAGATATTCAATCTAATAAAATATATATAATAATTAATAAAGAATTAAAAGAAATAATTTCCCACTCTAATAAAATAATTATATTATTTAAGATAAAATATATTATAAAAAACAAAAAAAAATCTTATTAAAAATAAAAAAATAAATGAAATAAAACAAAGTGAATATTAACTGTCGAAGGAAGACAGTTCATAGTCTGCCTAGCCTTTTCCCAACATACTAGTTGTTGGGGTGCCCATTTCTATCCGTTGTTCTTAATTTTATGTTTTTTTTCTTTTTAAGTTTAACAATTTATAAATTTTATTCAATGAATTTTAATTTTTTGCCGATCTTTATTTATAACTTACTAGCTGATGCCCGCGGCTTCGCCCGCCCGCAAATTATATACTAAAACGTTGCTCTTAAATCACTCTATGTATTAAAAAAATCCGCATTAAAATCCGTTGCGTATAAGTTTTAAAGATTTAAGCGTACATAGGGATATAGGGACAGAGAAAGCGACTTTGTTTTATACTATAGTGATTTTATCAATTCACCAATGTAACATATTTTTTATTTTATTTTATCTATTTATAAATTCTGTCATTTTCATAAATTATTTATGTTTATTTTTAATCAATTTTGTCATAGTTAAGTTTTTCACTTTCTCAAGTTTAATTTAATTTAATTGAATATTGGCGCTTAGTACTTAAGTACTAAGTTAGCTTATCTTCCGAATTTATTGTTTTGTACATGTGCATATGTGGTGTTTCCCTCTAAGTAATTGTTGCGCTGTAATTTAATTTTAAGAATGAATTATGTCACTGTATCCAGTGTGAACAATTGTTGGTAGACCTATAATAAATAAATTAAATAACCGGATGCAGCTGCTGCTGAATACCTGTATTTTACATGGAGTGACTGCCTATCTGACCTCCACAATAGTTATGAAACGCGAGAATAGACTGAATGGCGGTTTTCGGGCTTCTGACTAACCGTAACAACAGTCAAACTTCTTCAAATGACAGCTGGGACGAAAGCTTAACGGCTCCAACGATTTCGATGAAAGTTGCAATATTGGGGTTTACGGAGGCGAAAAATCAATCTAGCTAGGGCTCATCATCTGCCTAGCCTTTTCCCAACTATGTTGGGGTCGGCTTCCAGTCTAACCGAATGGAGCTGTATTTTACATGGAGCGACTGCCTATCTGACCAGGTCAGATAGGCAGTCGCTCCTCGTACTAACTGGGTTGTGGAGGTCAGACTGACCTCCACACAGTTAGTACTGGGTAATACTACAATGCCCCTTTGTAAGACTGGTTGCCAGACTTTTTGGGCCACTGACTACCTGTAATGACAGTTAAAGATCTACAAATGACAGCCGGGACCAACAGCTTAACTTGCTTCCCGAGGCACGGAGGAAACTTGGTATGTAAGGGTGGTCACCCATCCACAGACCAACCTAGGCAAGAACGGCTTAACCTAAAGATCGACCCGAGCGGCTGTTATTATTTAGCCACGAGCTCCTCATATCAGAAAAATCAATCTAGACAGGGCACATAACAGAAAATTCGTTTTCTCAATATTCTATTGCTAAACAATTACTTTCTGTGACGTTACAATCATGATTCGGTACTGTCTATACAGTTAATGTGAGTTACTGATCCTGTATGTATTTACATCATCCTATTTAAATACATTCAGAATCAATAATAGATTGATAAATATTATTTATTCCATTAGTTGATTGCAGTGTATATGTTACAGGAAATGGATGGAATCTAGGAATTGTGCACAATTTCTAGGAAATGTATACAATTCCGAGCCTACTTGGGAAATGTGTAAAATAATGTTTTTTTAATGGAATGTATGCCATTTCCCAGGAAATGTATGCATTTCCTAGGAATTGTATGTACTTAATTCCGAAATGATACTAGGAAATGTATAAAAACGAATGCTCTCTGTGAATAAAATATACCCTATACCCTTCTAACTTATATGCTGTCGGGGTGCCCCAAGTCGGTTTATATATTTTTTTAAAGCTAAACCTTTTAAAGTGTGAACCATGATTTTTAAAGTGCGTTTACCCATTTCCGATCGCTCTTTAGGAAATGTATAGATACCCTAGGAGAAATGCATTTTATAAAATATATCATACATTTCCTATCTATTTTAGGAATTGTATACATTTCCTAATAATGAGACGGTTATTTTGTCGTCATGTTTGGGATTTATTTGCGTTTTAGAGATGGTTTAAGTACTAAACCGTTGATCAAGTTCATGCTTCGGCTTGAATTGTTGACATTAGACAAATTGTTTCCCAATTTTGGTGGGCAACCAAGCGGTATCTCAATTTACTGGGAAAATCACCAAATTAATATGTACCTAATGGCAAAGTGACTCATACAATAATATCCCACAAAATAAGTTGTACCTACAGTTAGTCACGAACTTAACTAATTCTAACATAGAAATTACATTACCTTAACAAAATCTACTAAAACAAAACAGTTCAATGACTCGGGGAACAATGGACTTGCGTGTTAACTAATTACCTATTGAGATTAACTGTGCAATTATGCTACCTGACCGTTATCGCATGTAACATAGAATTTTAATGAAGCACCGTTGAAAACTAACCTGAACCACACACATTGTGATATATAAAGTAAAGACTTCAAGGTGATTTTTTTCCTATTTATCTAGAGAAGATGTGCAATGTGTGAGATGCCTAATATCATTATCATCCACAGTCTCCCTTCACTGAGTACAGTTTCTTTTTGCTTGTGAGCCAATGTTTATGCTTGTGTGCCAATATCATCAAAAGGTTATCTTTAAAAGATCGCTTTTAGCTATAAGACCGCCCATTGTGTCACCCCTTGTAAAATGTTTTACATTTGTATCTGTAATTTTTATGGTGTACATAATAAAGAGTATTCTATTCTATCATCCAGGATTTACCCATTTCAATATAAAATATTTCATATACTACCTGGTACATTGAATTTATTTTAAAATTGAAATGGACGTACCTACTTTCATTAAAAAGTAGGTTTGTTTTATCAGATGTTAAGATCATATTAGCAAGAAGGATGTTTCTATATTAATAATAATTACCAGAAACTCAATGTCCTGTTCTGATATAATAAAATTTATAATAATATAAACATAATAGGAAAATATGTGAGTACTTAAGGAACTTTATGGAAAAGAAAAAGCTTTGTTCGGTTTTTCTGATAGAATTGGT
Organism: Xestia rhomboidea; assembly: GCA_963853795.1. Lineage (NCBI taxonomy): Eukaryota > Metazoa > Arthropoda > Insecta > Lepidoptera > Noctuidae > Xestia > Xestia rhomboidea. Next base: position 16,664,459 of record OY970761.1, read on the forward strand.
AATAAATGAAATATGTAGTTGGTAACGGTAATTCGAGCATGTCGTGCTAGATTGTAGGCGTTGCTGTTCGAAAACTTCGCATTTTATACATCGAAATACTATCTATATTTAGATTACTTCCCAGTCACCAACTTATCGCTCCAAACCATTAAAAAAACGCAGTGAACTCTGACTTATTTGTCTTTATTTGTCATCTAACCCACAAATAGAGCAAAACTAATATTTTACACAGGCTCATGAAACTTACCTATAAACTGCGTCCCAGAACCACCTTCAGGCATACTCTTGGCACCCTCTCTGTGCATACTATTCATTGTTCTACATTCTAAGTTAAAGCGATGAATTACATTTTACTTCCAAAAAAATAAAAACAAATCAAAACAAAACCTTTCGATCGCGAGATGACATGCACGACGGATGACTTTGACAGTTGCCAGCTGGTAAGCTGTCAGTTGTTATCAAAATTATTACTTGCAAGGGTGTTATTGCATACAGCCTCTGGTCAATAATTTTCTTGTAATACCTACTAAGAAGCGAGCTCAAATAGCAAGCGGCTTCAGATTGATTAAACGTAACTTTGTCAATTTTATTCATGTATCACCAATCAAAATGATCCAGAGACCATGAGTTAGCGAGGCGAGCTCGAAAATTTTTGCTGTTGCCTCAGATAGTTTGGCGGGTCGATCACAGGAAAAGAATAGAGGAGGATCCTAAAGACAAGGAGTGGACAGCAACCTAGACTAAGTTTTTATTGATAAATTATTGTATGTATTCTGAAATTTTTCTATGTATTTTCTTTCCAGACAGGGGGTTGCCAACTGCACCCGGCGCGCATGTGCAGTTGCAACCTCTTAGGCCCAGCCCAAGCGAGGTGGTGCGGGACATGCAAGGCTACAAAAACAAAATGACTTCCTATGCATAAAATATATTGTAAAACAAAATAATATCATGATTGCTTAATATTATTGAGGTAGCATGAGGCAACTATTTTAAAAAATCACTATTCCTTAATATTTAAAAACGTTGTACTTATGGTTACTGAACAAAACAGATCTTCGTATAATAACAATTAACAGATATAATACGTAGGTATATAAAACTACGACAAGGGTCGCTTTAATGCTTTCCTCTCTTTATTTAATTTGTAAGCAGCCGACATCTTCTGCAAATTATCCTTGTGCACTTTATCATGGTCAACTATTCTTTTTGGGTAATCCTGCCCAATAATGCATCCTGCTGTTGTCTGAACATTTTTAGGTGCTTTCCAAGGCTCATAAATAAAAGCAGTAGGATATTTCTTCAATTCTGGCACATACTTTCTTATGTATAAACCTTCTTTGTCTGTTTTCTTTCCAAAAGCGACAGGGCTGTATACTCTAAAGAACTTATAAAAGAAGGCAGATGCTGAGAGCCACATCCAATTGCCAGCATTCAGAGACCAATCATAATCCAACAAGTAGTCTTCGAAAACTTTGGCTCCTTGTTCCCAGGATATCCATAAATCTCCTCTTGTAAGGAAACAAGCAACCATGTGCCGAGCCAGGTGATGTATCCAACCTTCTTGTTTAAGCTGGCGCATGATGGCATCAACAAATGGATATCCAGTCCTTCCTTCTGCCCAGGCTTTCAAATGTTCTTCATTTGTACCCCAACGAATTTGAGTACAAACAGCATTGCCAACCATCTTATCAAAGTTTTCAGTTCCTGCTCCTGCTGTGTAGTAAAATTCCCTCCACATTAATTGCCCTAGCAGGGAGACAGGTGGCTCTGAATGTTTCTTGCCACTTAAAGCTTCCTTCAGCTTGTGGTAAAAAAGTTTTGCTGATAAACATCCATGACTGATGTAAGGACTCAGAACAGTAGTGCTAGGTTCCAAGCTGTTAGGTGATGAGTTTGGCTTCTCAAATTTGCAAACCCATTCCCTTCGAGCCATATACATATTCAACCTCCTTAGACCCTCAGTTTCACCTCCAGGGTATTTCAAGGTTTCCAATGCTGATTCATCAAGTTCCAATTCGTCAAGATTTGGTACATCATACTTTTTAGAATCAGCATCTGATGGTTTACAGTGATCAGAAATCTCTTTAGTAATCTCAATACATTCTTTTACTTGTATACCTTGTACTAGTGAAAGAAACTTCTGGTATGTCATGGGAACACTGTTGTTGTTCTTTTTTAAAACACTGTGAACATCATAAACAGTGTGTTGGACCCTGCGGACAATGAAGATGTCCTTCTTCTCTGCAATGTCATCAATTACTTCATCTTGTTGGACATAGATGGGATCAATATCGACCTGGCATGTCAAGTACTTCACTTGCCATTTATCAAATAGTTTAGGCAACTCTTCAATAGCATTTCCTTTTATTATGTACAGGCGGGTATGCAGCTTTTTGAGATTTACATCTAGATCTTGGAGGCTTTGTATCAAAAACCTTAGTCTGTTGACTCCAACCTTATTTTTAATATCAGGTTCTATGAAGTACACTGGCCTTAAATGGTGTTTACGGTTTTCAGCCTAAAAAGAAAAACGGAAAGGTTATATTATTCGCATCTAATCATAATATCTACTAGCGTGGTTTTCAAAATTTTAGCAAAGAAGTTCATTATCTAAACAAAATAAATAAGTTATCCAGAAGGTGCGTGTGGTGGTGTGGTTCTCTACACCTGCATTCAGTTCAGGTTAACTTACTTCATTTATAGCATTGCGTAGAGCAAGGTTGTCGTGAATTCTTAGATCTAACCGGAACCAATGAATAACAGATGGTACTTTAGTCATATTGGTTTTAGATTAATGATATTATTTGAGAAAAATACAAAATTGCCGATACAACGCGCGCAAAATTTTGTTTTTGACAAACATCAAAATGACATTTTAAATTTCGTTCTGGTTCAGTGGTTTTATGCGTGTTTGGTGTTGGTGTTTTGTTGGTGCGCATAATCCTAATAATCAATCCAGACTCAAGCCTCTTCTAACCTAATAATAAAAAATATTAACCATAATACTGCTCTCAAGTAAAAAATAGACAAAAATAAATGAGGAAATGGAACCATGGAACCATTTTCATTTCTGAACGGAATCTGTTGGCAGCTCGGCTTTGTTTGACATATGACATTTGACGTGAAGTTGTCATGACAACTAAAAACCCAAATATGGTTGGTTGGATTTTTCACTACATTCCGTAAAACGATATCGATAAAGATCTAGGAACCAATCACAATGCTTTAGGATTATTTGTGAGTGTCAGTGGACAATGACATCGTATTGTTTGTTTGATAAAAAGTAAACATTACATTATTTCAATTGGGATGAGAAATTAGACCATTATGGACTTTCTTCGAATATTACAGTTAGTCATGATTGTGTAGTGAAAGCTAGTCTAATCGGCAAAGTGATGCTGCAACATGCCAAAAACTATCGAGTTGACAGTGGAAATAGCTGTTCAGAGGGTAAGTTACTTGCTTTCTTCATAACTTCGTAGTTTTTAAATTACAACTTTAATTAGATCGTCTACTACTAAAAAAAAAACACTTTCTTTTCCATGTACTAAAAATCTCCTATCAGACATTATCAAGCTCATATACATAATGGTTCACTCAGTAATAATATTGTAAGTAGGTACTTACCTACCCCACTCTAAAGTTCTTTTAAGTAATTTTGATGGTCTACACTCAGATCAACAAATAAGGTTTTTTTTGTTGATCTGAGGGTCTACAGAAGATCGTATGTTGGTAACACTTGGACTTTGCGCTGGCTCAGCATAGTACACTCAGCACAGAGTATGAATAGTTTTTTTTTAATATTTCCACTGTTGTGCAAAACTATTCTAATTAATCTTGTAATTTGTAAAAGAATTAATCATCATGAATCAGGCAAGAAAAATGTCCTAGAACAGACAATTCAAAGACTTGTGAATTCTACTACTACACAACTACCAATCCACACTAAGCCCTCTCTCCACGAGGAGGCCTGTATCCTAGCGATGTGAACATTGCAAGGTGTACGGCCTGTATGGGATACAATTGCACAAACAGTAACCACTCACTCAGTAAATCATTCTAAACTCCGCACATATAAATTTTACAACGGTATTAAACATAAAAAAACAGCTGTTTTCTACAAAAGTGCAACACCTACACGGTCAAAATGTATGAAAATTAAATTCATATGTTGTAAACATTAATAAATTAAAATGTTGTGTTGTGGTAAATGTGTGATGTGTTATAAATTAAATTAATATGTTGTGTGTTAGTGTCCCTTCCACTTCCACCCTGTATTATAGTTGGTGCCAGTTAAGATCACAATAGCGGTCATTACCCTTTCCCTAATATCTCTTCATACGAAACAAAACAAATTAACCATGTATCGTTTTTCATTCGAAAAAATGTTGAAGATCACGATAGATGACGATTCATGACTTGAACAGGCTTATTTTTGGATTTCAAAGTTAAGAACTATAATAAATGTAGGTGGGTCAATGACTGCTTTTGCGATCTTAACTGGCACCAACTATAGTCTGATTATGCCATATTATATCCATCTTATATATTATGCTTCAGGTATCATGTCCAGGAGTGTGGTTGTGTCAAGATGGCCGTGCCTCCCTCACCATGTTCGCACTCGGCACTAGCTACCAGACTTGCTTATTGCCGCCAACATTCCCTCTCATGTTCAAAGATGTGTTCTACTTCCGGAAAAGATTTCAGGAGTCTTGTGCATTGAATAACATTTGTTGTTTGTTGAGTAAGTATTTTAATCAATATTTTTTACTTTCAAGAGTATGTTACTGCCTGCACTTTTTAACAATTATATCAGTAATTATTTTAATTTGTAAGTCTTTGAAGGAGGGTAGATAGATTTGTCTGCTTCAAAATCATCAGATTCAGATTACCTGTATCAAAAAAATTTCAAAGGACATCAGGCAAAAATCAGCCCATTATCAGACTGAAATGAAATAGGTATACCTACAATTTTTAATAACCATTTAGAAACTACATTACGGACAGTATACAGGTCCAACACACACAACTAATAACCGCAAAACATTTGAATTACAGAAGAAGAATCAATATACTGTGAACTGCTGCAATGGTGTGAAGGCTCACCCTTTGAATGCGAGGTTCTTGCCCAATACCTCGGCGCACTCAATGACGTACTGTTCCCACCCAACATGTGCTCAAACGACGGAGTAGATCTGCTCATGAGGAGGTCTAAAGATTTCCCTGTAATAATTTTTTAGTACATTTTTTTTTGGTTTAGTTTTCTCCTGGTTTTCCTGTTTGCCAGTGTTGGCTTTGTAAATGTTTTACTATCATGCGGATAAGCCCTGTCTACAGGCTCGAATATAGGTTTAGGTGGAGCTTAGAACTTGTATGATTATATGCTATTTAATTAATCATCATTATATCAAATATACACAGTAAAGTAAACCCTAATTATTAAGCTTTTCACATTCAAGTTATCTTTTTAATCAGCCAAATAACAGGCAGTACCTATCTAATTTAAACAGGACATGTTTCTCTAAAGACTCCAAAGTACCAAAAATAAATAAAAACAGTATTATCCCTATACAATCCATACAATAAAAAGTGGTAATGTTTATCATTTTTATGCACAAATAATATATAATTCGTTCTAAATGGTTTTCAGGGTATTCTGTCCCCAAAAATTGAGATAGCAACAAAAGTGCGCATCGATGAGGTGTGGAATGATCCGTGCAATGTGGAGTCGCTCAATGTAGGCGCCTGTTATCCACCGCTATGCCGAGAAGATCGTCAGAGGCAAGTGCAGCAACAAGCCTGCCATTCTGCCAACTTCCATAGGTGAGCTACTATGATAGTGTAAAAAGGTAAGTCACCGGGTAAATGGTGGGTCACTTATAATTGACTTCTCGGCGCTCATATCTCAAAACCTATCAATCAGATTTAAATTTTAGCATTTTATCAGCTTTCAGAGTAATACTAAATTATTGACTATTGACCTCCAATAATGGAAAACAGATAAAGTTTATTTTAAAGAGCAGAATTGATCCCGAGGTTGAGGTGGTGAAGAATGAATCACTCCCTGGTTAACAATAGGTCTAGTGGTTTTATGGGTAACTAAAACCATTTAACCGTGTATATATAAATCTTAAACATGAAAAAGAAAAAACGAAAATACATTATTTTTGTATTTCATATTCATATTCATTTTATTTCCACAATGTCCCACCCCAGGTCAGCTCTAAATATTTTTCTGCCGACGTCAGACGGTCAAGATTTTCTTATCTAAGGTGTAAAGGGCAATGTGATGCTCTGCAGCTGTTTGCCTAATGCTTTTCCCGGCTTTTATAGCATCTAATCTAATGATTTCTGCATCTGATTCTCAGTATGAATGGTACCTACCTCATGTTTTTTGTAATTTTATGTCGCCCCATTCTGAAACAAAATAATGATATTAGCATAATCATGATTTGTCCTAGCAGAAATAAGCACATAACTTTAACAACAAGTACTGTGAACCGCAATTCTCTGTTTACTGACTGACCGTTGACCTGACTTTAAATACTAACCAAACCATCATGTTTAGAACAAATAGCAAGTTAATTATTTATGTGATAATATTACAGAGGACTAACAAAGTCAAAATTTAATACAATTATATCGATATCAGTCTAATAAAATTTAGCAATTATAAACAAAATATCAACCTCCGTATTTCGAAATATTTAGGCAGCGTCTCGGAAAAATCGGTCGATGCTAATCGTCAGGTAAGCGCAGCCACGCGGAAACTGGCCGAGAGGGTTTGCTTACGGGGGCCGTCTGTGTTCGTACAAACAACCGCGCTACCTACACAGGTTTCGTCAATATACCCACTGTACTATTGTGGACACTCCCGCCTAATCACCACTAAGCTAATTTTTGCTTGCACTCGCAACATAGAAATGCTCTCTAGCCCCGCCCCGTTGACTTTGTATAAAAATAATAAATGATAGACAATACCGATCGGCCGAGCGCACTGACGACGCACGCCAAACGAGAGTTATTGTTATTTTGCGCGCCAAATTGACGATTTCCTACGCATGACATAAGCGAATTTTTTTTTACTGATCAGGCGGAAAAGACCACATCTGTACCTACCCAACTGACCCACCGTTAACCCGTTTGACCCTCGAGCTTCAGCTTGAAGTGTAAAATAGTACATCGGTACAGTAGGCCAATAATTAATAATGGCTAATAGCAAAACCTGCAATAGATATTTCTTTATAAACCCGTCTTCAATCATAATTTGTCGAACGCAACCACGTTTTTACTCTGTGTAAAGTGCTGAATGAGCTTTCAATAGTGCATGTTGTGCAGGGCTGTGCAAGTGACGTGCGGTGCCAATAAGATTTGCCGTCTCGTAATTTCACAGAAAAAGAAAAAATCTCACTACCTCAAACGTACGTAACGGTGATTTTACAAAAAGTAGGTACCAATTAAGAAGTGTGCGAAAATGAGTGAAGCGATTATCTTTTGACCGTTCATGTGGATAAAGAAGCTTGTAAGTTAATAAATAAGTAAGCCTAGGATAAAAGAGCGAGTGAAGCGCGCTCGAAAGTTTTAGCATCCTGAATCGGATATGTTAGGTGCCTTTTAACCGTTCATATACTTAGAGAAGTTACTTTTTCGACTTACGAATAAAGATGTTAGAATCTTGAAAAGACTATAGGATGCAAGAGCAAGCGAAGCGAGCTCGAAAATTTGAGATCCCCGCCTCATACAGGTTCCATTTTCATACAGATATAAAAGCTTCTGTGCGTGTGCGGTAGCCTGGACGAGTGATCGTATTAAGAAAATACGGGGCGGCATCGGCAGGCTAAATGTGCTTTTAACAAGACGATGAGGTAAGCTGCGAAGAGCGGCTTGTGCCATGTCCCTAGCGGTACGCATGCCTCCTCGCCTTATCGAAAGTGAACTTTCCTAAATTAATAATTTTGTGATTTGGCCAGGGTAGAGGGTGGCACTGGCAGAACACCTTGCCGCAACGTGCGTACGCCCATCAGGGGCTTGTGCCACATCATAGATGAGTCTTGAACCTCTGACTTCCGCTTCCAATGCCCCAGCTTCCTTTTTGATGTCATCGGTCCACTTATGTAGGTGGCGTCCCACCCTACGCTTGCCGCAAATAAATTATGCATTTAGTCCTACATTTACATCGAGGTTTAGAAAGATACTGTCACATAAGTAAGGTGTCAACCTTACTTCGGCCAACCTCGACCAACGGGTCTTTACCAACATCGGCTTAGTAGAATGTCGTCTAAGCTGTCAAGCTCGGACGACATTCTACTAAGCCGAAGTTCTAAAATCCGCGGTGTTACCTATATGCGCAATTCCTTTCATTTTAACCATTCAATAACGTTAACTGCGATAGCCTTGTCGAGACGAATTTTTTAAACAGTCAGTAATTCGTTTCCTTCAAAATTCTTCGAATTACCATTTGTATGTCACGCAATTGATGTGCAGATGTAATAAGTTAATGGTCGCGTACTAAAGTCTGTCAATTGTCATCCTCGTCATCGGCAGCCTTCCAGCCACTGCTGAGTATAGGCCTCTTCGGTCCTCTCTTTTGTGCCATGCTTCCCTGGTCTGTGTGACTCTTATCCAGATCTTCCCGGCGATCTTAATCGTCTGTATCATCATCTGCCTCGCCTTTTTCGAACTATGTATGTTGGGATCAGCTTCCAGTCTAACCAGATGCAGTATACGGTATACCAGTATTTTATATAGAGCGACTGCCTCTCTGACTACCGCCATATCCCAGTTAGTACTAGGTAATACGATACCCCTTGGTAAGACTGGTGGCCAGACTTTCGGGCCACTGTCTACCTGTAACGAGGTCTACAAATGACAGCTGGGACCAACGGCTTAACGTGCTTTCCGAGCCATGGAGTACTACGTACGTACGTACGTACTCGGTCGGCAACGTGCTTTCCGAGCCATGGAGTAAACTCGGTCGGTCGGTGATCTTATCGAAATTATAATTTCCAGAAAGAAGTGCTCTAAACATAGAACACCATCAACGACGAAGTCAAGGTCATCAACCACTTCGAGGTCATGTTGCAGCTTGACGCCGAAAAAAGTTGAACATAATTACAAGTATGTTGTGTATATGAACTATATTTGAATAACAAAATCACTCTTTAGTATGTGTCAAGTCAGAACTTCATGAGCACTGAGAGACATCCAAGTAGGTCCTAAAGACAAACCATTTTGTAAGGGGCTTAATATTATGCTAACAATAAAATTGTTTCACATCCATCTCAACCAAGGCCCCAGTAACACGGCGTTGATCATTAGTCATTATATGGGTGCAGAAACTGTATAAACAGTGATTAATGAAACGATTAATAGGCATGACGACAGTATCAAAAAATTGCAAATCTATCTAGCTCGTCTGTTAGAGTATTGGAAATAAATGGACACGTATTTTTTGTTTTTGTAAATCAATGAATATTGACAAAAGATAAAACGTATCAAAACTCGGGATTGGGGGGGCTCGTGACGTCAGAACTAGCTAAAAATTTACCATGGCGTTACTTATTGAGAATTTTAAAAGCGTCGTATCTTCGTCAATTTTGGTTTACGTTACAAAAGAAAAAACACGGGTCAAATATATTCTGATAATCTAAGTGACGGACTAATTAGTTTTTTATTGTCGTCTCGCCTATTTCTTGACGTTTAAACGTCTCTTAGCCTTGATCAGTGTTTATGAAAACTCTGACATACCGTGTAGTACAGCGCCAAGTAAATCAACCAATCTTTGTACTCCGTAGACCAAAGTGCGTACCTCCGCCACGCTGTAAGCCAGGTCGTCCGCGCCGCTGTCGAGATTTCTGTGTCTATAATGTGCACGTATCACCTTGGAGAGCCAACCAATACGCGGGCCAAAATACGGAGATTGATGACAGGTGGTTAAGGATCGTGGTAGAATTGTCGGATTGGAGGAGTGTTGTTGAGCTGTAGTGTAACTGTCATATTGTAGTAGACAAAAGTAGGATGACTTTAGAAATTTAGTACAACGCGACTAATCAAGCTATGTAAGCTGATCTCTCATTCACGGGAATCTCATGCAAAGCGAGTTCAGGTTATACTGGATATGTATAGCCTGATGTGTCGCCGTGCGTACGATGGTAGCGGGATTGTTGAGTTGTAGTGTAACTGTTGGGCTGTAGTGCAACTTTAGTGACGTAAGTAGTTTAAAATTGCGGGTTATCCATTGAATGCAACGTTCTAAGTGCAATAGTAGGAGCATTGATGAGTCGTAGTAAAACTGTCATATTGTAGTTAGTAACTGTCGGGTTGGAAACTTATAGAACAATAGTAGGAGTATTGTTGAGCTGCATCACAACTATTGAATATATTTATTTATTTTATAAAAGGTAGCTTCACAGCTGACAATATATATATATATATATATATATATATATAGCTGATATGATTAATTCTATAACATAATTATTGTCGTGTGGTATGGAGTACCTTTTTTTTTGTTTTTTTTTCGGATGGGAAATCATCAAATGACTCCTCCCGCTCTGCGCGGAGCAGGAGGGAGTGTCAGACTTTTACTGACTAAAACCCATTCATGTTCCTTCATCGCGCTTTGTGTTCCGGGGCCACGGTATCTCTTTCGAATAGTCCCGCAGCCCCAGGTATGGAGTACCTACCACTTCATGACTCGAACTTGTTCGCATGGAAATTATGATATACTTACATGTGTTTGAAAAAGTAACCTATGTGCTATTCAAATTTCATACAGATCAGTTCAGCCGTTCTGGCGTGATTGAGTAACTAAACATCCATCCATCCAATCCTTGCGCACTTATATTTTTGTTTATTTATTTATTAAAAAAAATTGCACATAGTGTACAAAGGCGGACTTAATTCCTTGGGCAACACTTATAACAGTAGTAAAAAGTAAGATTCAGAACACGGTACAACTTTAAGCTTGAAGTTCAATACTCAGCATTACCTGACCCCTCTTTTTTGTAAAAAGGGTCAAGTAACGCAGGGCATAGACAATAGTATTACTGCAGGACTAATATGAATAATTATTACATTCTAGATCACTGGACAACTCAGAGGAATTGTATGATTGCAGTCTTGACGATGATTCTACGCCCAAGACTGTCATAGAAAGCCGTTATATTGAACAGGAAAAAGACAGACATACCAGGACTAAGAAAACAAGAAAATATTTCTTACCGGAAATTTCGCTTCCTAGGAAAACAAGAAAATATGTCTCACCTGAGATTAAACCCTGCATCTGCGAGATATGTAAGCGGTACCACGAGTTGTTTCATATGAACACTAAAAGTGGATAAAATTATATTTGAGTTTCGGACCAATGTAAGTATACCTACCTCATCATAATTTAAATTAGGTATATAGAGAGTGCTATAGAGATCAAATATTTTTTTTTAAATCTAAGTCAATGCAGGCTATGGTATATTAAAGTTTTGTTAGATTTTATGGGCAATGCGAAAATTAAAGTAGGTACCTACATAAGTTTTAATGAAAACCTTAACATATTTAATTAAATCATCAATATATTTGTCAATCTTGTACTGTCTAATTCTGTCGAAGTTTTCTAAAGTTAATGATATCGTTATTCATATTGCGTTACGTTAAATATGAATTGTACAGAAAAATTTAGTAGGTACTAAGTAAGTTTTGATACAATACAAAATACATTGTGTTCAATTATAATATAATAATTTATTCTTTTTATCATTTAAAACAATTAATGTAAATCATTGTTATATATTTTTGTAATAACTTGTGTTGATATAATAGAGGATCATGAAATAAAACTAATACAATAATTAAATTACTATTATTTATTATTACATTATGTATAGTTTTGACACTAAGGTAACTTAAGAATAACGTTTAAAATTAAGTGATATGGCTTCACTTTAAAACTAATTTGACACAAAGGACTTAGAGAGCGTCATGGTTCTTTTGGCGCGTTTTTCATAGTCGGAACTAGCGCCGCCATCTTGTTTATACAAAACAAGTTCCAACTTCCAATTTTAGAAATTTTTGCCTGTCATTGAAGCGCGAAAATAACCATGGCGCACTTTATGTATTAAGACCTCAATGAACAAAACGTTTACTATCCCTTACAAGTAATCATTCAAATAATCTACATTTTCTCGAACACTTTCCAAGAACACAAAAACTTTTTTTGCTTTTTGAGTGAACCGGGGTAACATGTATCAGTGGGTTTGGCTAAAATTTGCAGTAACTAATATTTATTTTTTATTTTCGACATAATATTTGTGTATGAGAAAACCTACACATTTATTTGCAGTAACTCTCGCTGCAATGCAATCATCCTACATTCTTCTTATAATAAGATGCACAGAGATTTGAAAAATGCCATACTCTTTACCGTTCCTTGATGTTGAAACTAATAAAAATTAATATTTTAACTAAGTATGTATTTATTATGCTTAAGTTTCTATAGCAACTGTATGTACAGGGATGTATAGCAACATTGCCATATTAGAAAACAATTATTAAAAAGTGGCATTGCCAGTGTTTGCTGCTTATTTTACTTTTCTACTAATAAAAAGGTAGAGAAGAGAAAGCGATTAAGAATCAGAGATTGATAGACGTCTACATTTCTACAATGAAATGTAGGTGGATGCTTAATTCATAGTAATGGGATGAACAGAAGCTGAAATTTCGACCTTTCTATATTTCTAAGACTAAAACATGCATGATTTACATGAACCCAGTCTTATATCTCATATAGTCTGCTGTCATTGAGTATAGAAAATAATTTCAACAATCAATCAGTATAGGTACTATAGGTCATGAGATCTAACAGTAGATTCAATTGATTACGCTTTTCAATTAATACACACCGATTAGGTAATTGTAAAGTTAGAAGTGTCCACTTAGGTCCTATTCACCCCATAATAAAAATATTCACTGTAGTTTATAAACAAAATAATAAATCCTTAAAATAGTAGATATACCTATATGGACGGAAGACCTACAGTCAGCCTTTTTTTTTTTCAACCGAATAGTCGAAATGACTCCTAATTTATATAATTTTATTATGACAATTCATACTTTTGTACATTGTTCGACTTATAAATTCCTTAATACAAATCATTCAAATATATTTATTAAGCTAAAATCGCCCTAAGATTGAGCAATAACCGTAGAACATTATAATAGACATATTTTATATTCTTTAACACTAATCTGCACGACGTTGCAAGTATTAAAACTAATAATTCGACATATTTTTTCAACTGCCAAATACTCGTACCTATAGCAGATCAAAATTGGTTAACCCCTCTTATTCACAACCCCTGTTTCTAAAAGTCTACTCTAAAATCTGCTCCAATCCAATATCACCTTTTTTACTTATCAGGTAGAAACATGGATTTATCAGCAGATTACATCATAAAACTTTCAGAACTTAGCGGATAGTTTAAAAAAAATCAAACACCAGTCTGATTTGAAATTCAAGGAGTATTTACACTAATTTTGTGTCCTCTCCTAGAGGCACGGTCTTTTCTCTTCGTGTACTTGGTACAATCGGCGACGAAGGCCACCAGACCTATGAACGCGAACACAGCGTAGAATATAGCGAGGGATATGAGGAATGTATCCTCACTCCACTCCCAGAGGTGATTGGATCGGAGGTACTCGTAGTTTGAGAGTACTTGTGTCCCGTTCGGAGGTGGGCATGGTGATTGTACTATTATGTCTTGGTAGGGTATCTGAAAGGAAAGAAAAGGTTTTTAATAAAGGCCTCAATATTCTGGGAGACCCAGTCCATATCAATTCAGCGCGCGGAATTGCCGCCGGTGCGGCAATTCGGCAGCACACGGTTGAATTCAGAGCGTGCTGCGGAATGCATCGTCGATGCTGCCGCGCGCATTCCATGGAAAAATGCGATTCTGTAGTGCTAGATGAGGTTCAACCCTAATTGCGAGATTGGTTGATAATATGGCATTCTTTGGGAACCCCAAGATATAAAGTGATTCCTATTCTCAGAGCACAAGGGATTGTGCTTTTTTTTAAACTGAGAATCCTTTCCAACCCATTATTACATTGTTTTCTTTCGGGCCAGCAGCCCAACTGATTTAGTCACTAGCCGAACTTCCATATATACTTTTCTATTTTAAACGTTACGTATAGTCGGGGCACAGCATTACCTGACCCCTCTTTCTATATTATTTTTTGGAAGAGAGGTCACACTGGGGAAACACTGGCTGTAGCAATTATTTCATACTTTAATGTTTAAAAACCTCACCTGTTTATTAGGACACCTAACATCCTTACTAATACTGCTCCTCAAAGCAACTTCACTAAGTTCCCGCCCCAATAGTTCCGGCAAGGTCCACCTGGATGGCGACACATACTGCAGCCACGTGACGTAACTTGGCAGGTCTCGTTCGTGTATCGTCACGCCGTTGACGAGGGTGCTTAGCAGGAGGCAGAACCCTGATATTACTGCCGCAGTCTTTTCCATTGGCACAAGGAATATCGTCGCTCGACATAGCATTTGAATACTTATTAGATAGAGTACCATGTAACCTGAAAAAGAGGATTAATTTGATGAGATTGAAGTGGGATGATAAGATCTGAAAGTCTGAAATCTACTGGACAACTCGTTGACTGATTTTGGCCTTTGGCAGCTATCCGGAATATCAAAAATAGAGATAATTAATGATCGCATGTGAACTGAGAACAAATTCAGTTGCATAGTCCACCCATGTTCTGAGAGCGATGCTGGGATAGATTCCCGATGTCTACACGTTGCCGCTACTTTGTCATCATCATATTTGACGAAAGAGACCGACTGCTGGACATTTGTGATCCCCAGGAATCCCCACAACTATAAGTCTTGCGTTCATCCAGGAAATTTTCGCGATAGATCATCGGTTAACTTCTTCCATACTTCAAAATACCTAAGTATAAATAAAATCCGTCGAAGGACGCAGGCGACTGCGCGTACAGTCCGCTCATGGCGTAGCTCGGCACTAAGTACGCCAGCCACGTCACTCCCGCTGACCATAGCTCCAGAAATTGCTGAAATACAAAAACAATAATTTATACACAATATGCCTTGGAACCGATAAAAAGAAATAAATACTTAGTTCAGTGGTTTTTTAGTGTGGTACAAAACGGTTAACCATTGACTGATTGACTGCAGCGTAACTGCAAAACCTGCACAGGTGAATTGACTCCCATCGGGATCTTTACTTAGCTTCCTATTTATATATTTTCTGCGCGATGGACCATGGCGATGCATCATTCCGCAAAGTATTAAGCGACGACTGACAATAAGGCTCTGTGACCTATATACTTATTAAAAATATATCACCAGAACATGAGTATAGCAGATTATACATGAGAGTGATACTGGTTCGAGACCTCAAAAGATTGTTTTAAGAACCCTGATCGATTTCTTAAGAAAACTGAAGAGTAGTTTCCTTTCATCCAGCACTATACTGTCAGGCTAAAATCACTTACATCAAACAATATGAAGACAGTTCTGGAGTACAGCCCCACAGCGATGTCCCTCTCCACGTGGTGTCGCATCGAGCTCGCTTCTCTCGCACTCAGCCACAACAGGATCGGCCAAACCGTGAGGCACATTACTGTGTAGTGGAAGCCTATCCTGTCGTTTTGTGTTAGCTGCAAAGAAAGATAACGGATCAGTAAGTGAAATTAGATATGGCAAATGCTGGAGCAGTCAAACGGCTAATAGCTAGCAGATTCAGTAGGATGAAGCCATGCCAGGCCATGTCTTTCGAAGTGTCTAAGAAGCGATTTCATGGGAATAAACGAGTTTTTGAGCGAAGATCTCAAACTGACATACAATGAAGCTTGTATTCTAGCTTATCTAGCTTACTTTCTAACATATCCATAGTATTTTGGCAGCCTATTCATCACAGAAGTAAAACATCATTTATGTACGATCTAAACGAGAAACAGCTGCATGTTATCATTTACCTTAGGATCCGTAGCCGGTAGGTCCCAGAACACGGCGCCGGTGATCATCGACATCACAGCCGCGAGGAGCACTCGCGTTATCACGTTCGAGAGAGTTGTCGATTGTGTGAACAACAAGCTCTTTCTGGAGATAAGAAAACAATAGCTTTATTAATCAATTGTGTGTTACCTACACACACTTTATCATCACAAATGCAGCAGTCCTGAAATCCATTTTGTGTTTTCTATGCACGTTAACGCAAATATCAGAAGTTCATATTGAATTCGGACTATTAACCTTTTGAACGCCATTGTCACGTGTAAATGACAAGCAAGTGCGTGCCTCGTACGCCAAACGACACGAATATGTGACAAAATGGTAGGTGAAATTGTGGCTTGGCGTGGAAGGTACGCGCATGCGTTTATGCTCTGGCGTTCTGGCGTATTGGTAACACTGACTGTGAAAACCGCCTTTACAAAGGCATTGTCAATGTAAAATTGAAAGTGTTGGCTCTTTTGCATCCAATGTGCGAAAAAGTCCATATACTCACTCTAAAAGCGCCCCCGTCTGCGCGAATACATTGGGCCTCGTCAGCGGCGCCGGCAGCGGCACCGGCGGCGGCGGGTCCGGCGCGGACTGCGCGCCCGCGAACACGCTGGCCAGCGCCGAGATACGACCCGACGACTCCAGCATCGCTGCCGCTGAGAGGTCGTCCAGAGTTACCAGGTCCACTGCAACAGTGGAAAAGTTTTAGTAACTGCACGAAGAACTACCACACTCAGTATGGTTGTTTAATATATAGACCACTACACTAGAAACTAGACTTTCAATGGGTATTCAAAACTGGCTTCCATGTTCTTTACTCTGCTGATTACCAGAAATGAAGACAGTTCATGGCTATGATGATGATTATAGCATTTACGAAGTTGGAATGTTTATACTTACGATAGTAATCGGAGGGGTTCTTGAAAGCTGGGCAGGGATAATCGATCGAGGCGAAATATGGCAACATATCCCTTCTGTACCCGCTAAACATCGTTCTACCGGCTGATATTAACACCACCTAAAACATCAAAGAAAACATAAAATATTAGAAATAACAAAAGAACTCTGAACCCGATTCGGCTCAGGAAAAAAATCAGGACTTCACACTCGAATTGCTCCATCTACCTACCTTAGTTAGCATAGCAAAAATCTCATAAGTTGGTGGATGCAGCGACATGATGACAACTCTGCCTGTACTGGCCCAGTTCCTCAAATATTCCACCAAGAAGAAGGTGTCAAAAATGTCCATCTCCTTCGTAGGCTGGTCCAGGATTAATATCGCCATGTCTAGAAGGAGCTGACAAGCTACGTTTAAGCGACGGATCTCGGAGCGAGTAAGGCGACCTACGTTTGTGTCTCGAACTTGTTCTAGGCCTAGTTCTTCTATTAGCAGGTTTATCTGAAAAGTTCGGAATTTTGTTAAGGCTTGCTGCACCAAAAAATCTATACCTAGATATTTTTTAAAGATTACATCGAGTGCTTTGTTTTGATATTTCATCATATTTATATATGGGATACATATGTTTCTGAGGAGAGTCAATAAAAACCATGCCACATACCCGGTCCCTATCATCCATCTTGACCTGTCCGTTGTTTCTTGGTCTTCTCAAAGCGGCGTGGAACTTTAAAGTATGTTCAACTGTCATGGCGGCACATAATGACGTGTCTTTACGAACGTAAGCAGCGATCTTCCGAAGAGTTGAGGAGGCGACCGGCTGCCCGTTCAGGACTATGTCCCCGGTTAATTTCTGGATCAAAAAAGTCAGAATGTATGATCAACAGCCGTAATTTTACCGTTGCAGAAACGAAATGGTGCTATTTATTCCGTTTAATAGTTAATAGTTCTGTCTCTCTCTCCCACACCGAAACTATGATGGCTCCAACAAGGTACAGTTTATTTACTACTTAGATTAGTTAAGTGCATCTAATTTCAACTACATTTTATAAAGTCCATACCTTTCGTACTCCTGCTAAAACATCCAGTAGACCAGTGGCCTCGTGATGGGAAGTTGCTAGAACAGCTAAGATTTCTCCCGACTTCACTTCGAAGCTCAGCCCAGACACGAGCAACGTTGACTTGTTCTCTGGTGCCGTTATTTCTAAACTGTTTACCTGCAAACCCAAGTTCTCTTCTGTTTAAGTTGTTACAAGCCTAACCCCAAATATTTAGAAGAAAGGTTTTTAAAAATAACCAAACAAACGATGGACGGATGATATTGAAAGTTGATATTTATTTAATTAGGATTTCTAATAAAAGATATAAACAAGACATATCATTTAAAAATATCAATGAAATAGTTTCTTTTGGTGAGAAGACGACTAATCGAGATTTCTAAAAAAAGAAGATATACAGAAATCTGATGTTTTACTGAATTTTCAAAGGAGAGCACTCACATAATAATTAGGGTAGATATAAGCTGAATGCGTGTATCCGTCGAGATGGTCTCCCGGTCTCAGTGTGGAATGCTTTCTGGACTGTGCGATGGACATGTGGCTGCCTGCCTTCGACATGCGACCACCCAGGTGGGAAGGTGACATTAGGTAGCTGAAACCAAAGTTAAGAGATACAAATACCTCCCGTCTGTTACTAAATCTCCAGGAGATTTTTGTCAGTTGTTAACTATTGTGTCTACTAATTAATCGTTTAAAGGTATTGCCATTTTTATATCATAATCAAAAAAGATGAGAGTTTTCGCTCAAACAGATATTCTGCGAGGTTCTAGCAACTGACTTATAACCAACTATGAGGAACGTACCTTTGGTGGTCTCCATCGGGAACATAGTCAGCGACGCTGTTTCTTCTATTGCTATAATGACTGCGATGTTGTGGTCTTGCATCTATGCCCAGAAGGTTGGCTTCACTGACTGATTTGTTTCGAGAGTTCGTCCATTGACCATCGCCGCGGATGCCAGCTTGCTGCATCGCGACGACTGGTACTCCAGTATTCGGCTGGAAGACAAATGAAGATTAGAGAGGCGAGAAAATATCGAAAAAAGACATGTATTTGAGAAGTATTGTGTTAGGTTTTGGCCCACCTTTACATTTCGAATAGTCGGTAAACCAACATAGGGCAAGAGGAACATAGTAACTTGTTTAATTAGTACTGCGATAAAAGTAAAATTGTTAGCGTGTTCGGACTAACGAATGATATCGTGAAACAAATTAAAATGAGACCGTTTTTACTCAGACAAACGTTCGACCAGAGAAAGGAATCATGTTCTTGACTCATCAAACGTGTTTTAGTAGAAAGTATTTACCTGCAGAGAAGGATGTACGTTCTGCATCCTAAAATCCGGGTCAGAGCGGTATTTTCGACTATATTTGTAGTTTGTGGTCGTCTCGTTGTCAGAACTGTCGTAACCTGATGAGGTCTCGCGCATTCCTCGACTTTGCCTTTGGATCCTGTGAGGAAATGCAAGGAGTGTGTCAATTTAATATAATAATCCCCATAAACTTAGGTGGTCGCAAGTGCGCCAGCTGATCGTGGTATCCAGGGTTCACTTTTGGCTGACCAGCCGAAATTGTTTTGGGTTTTACCATAAAAGGTACCAGCCTGGATTCTGGATTTGTTTCCACTATCAGGTTAACATATCTGTGTTTATAATACCCATATCCGTTGTCCGATGTCGAAATAAATATGTAAAAAGTCAAGAACTTGGCTTGTTTGCGCCTATTGTATTCGTAGATGTCATATGCGAGAATCTGACAATATGTCACAAACAACATGCTTACACACTATGTCATTATCCGTTTACTTACGAAAGGTTCATGTACTTGGTGTATTGTGTACTGTACTCCACCCCAGTGATTGTGTTACAGAACTAGGACTTTATAACCAATATTCTTACACGTATAGATGAAGAACATTGGACGGTAACTTTACCGTCCTCAATATTTACCTAGGCACAGGTTTCATGCCACTCCCAATAGAAGTCTTCGGTTTAGGTGTGCCCGAGCGCTGTGATCCGTTGTGATTCGGCGGAAACACCCGAGGAAGCCCGAACTTCAGGTATGTGTACATATTGGAGCCGAGAGCCGATCTGGTGACAAATTGTAAGGTTTGTTGTAGGACAAGGTAAGGCAAACTCCGTGACATAAATTTCATTAACGGCGAGGCCGATTCTGTAATAAAGTTGGTAAGTAGTATAGGTACTGTAGGTATGTTACAATCAGTTTTTATGAGGCTATGTTTTTAATAGAAATTTTAATGGTTAAACAATGTTGCATGTTCTAGAATTCTAAATAACACGAATTCCGTAACAAGAAATTTTAAATTAACAACATTTATGGTCTTTCTGGTTAAACCGTCGCAAAGGAATCGATCCAGAAAGAAAATATTACTACGAAATCACTTAACCTAGTAGGAGATAAGGCATTTGTGAGCTAACCACGGATCAGAAAAATATGCAAGATCATAATATTTAATTTGCCAGAAAATGACAGTAAGTATACTTACTTGGGTCCATATCGAGGGTGCGACAATATAGATTGCACGGTGGTGTCCCTCAGCTGAAAGTTCCCATATGGCAGGGGACTCTTGTCCGTACTCCCCAACGCGCTGTCGGTGAAGTCCGAGTTCAGGTTTTGCCTAAAACATGACAGTAATAATGTTTATGTCACGCTCTTTTATTAACAATGCGTTATCTGGCTCGTGATCTGTGTTACCGTCATGATTCTCACGCCAGACGGTCAGATCGTGTTTAGATTTACTCTGTATTGAGTTGAATATGGGTCGAAAATGATGGCGAACTACAAATTGAAGCGTTGTTTTCATAACAGCGTCTATCTCAGAACGCCATCTTTACCAGATGTAGGTACGTCAGCTGCTGTTTAAAGATGTTCTGAAATCAGCCAGCCCTCAAAAGCAATATCACAAAGACAGGACTAAATGCTAGTGAAACCCAATTTGGCAAAGGCTTAGATGTTTATTAAGAACTCCTGATTATGAAATGGTCGTTATTATAGGAGGGTCACTCATAAATTAAAGATGATTATATAAGCTTTCATGGTATCAACATCTTAGAAAACGATGCACTTAGTCGGTAGTTCAGTAGCTTACGTTCACTTGCAAGCTACTGCAAAATCGAAGCTCCTCTTATTCTGTCCTTATTTTGAAGACCTTTTCCTCCAGTACAGTTGTAATATTAGGTTACGAAGCTGCTCTCTTATCTACCTTTCCTTGGAAGACCACTTCTCCATCTAGAGGTGCAGTTGTTAGAGCACTAGTACTAAGAGATACAATATTCACCTGTAAATAGACCACGCGTGCAAATCCTCCGAGTGCATGCCGCGGTGGTCGTGCATCAGCGGGTTGGATGGCACCGAGTACCTCCGCTCCCCGCCGAGGCCCAGCGCCGACTGCGACATTGTAGGCCTCTAGTATGTCTGTGTGGGAATACATTGTGGGGTTGAGCTTTTTTTGTTAAATTAATTAGATGCCTTCTGCCAATCGCTATTAGTTACCATCAGTGAGAGTTTTTGAAATAGGATTGTTCGTTTTGCAGTTTTGTACTACCTGTATCATAGATTATAGAACTTCTTGCTCCATGGAAGTATCGGACAGGATCACAGGAAAGGTTTAAAAAGGTGACCAATACTAAAGAAGTAAGCGTTTCGTATATTCCGTGAGACTGTCGTCGTTAGGGCACTACGTATAATATTTAGCCTCACCAAGAGCACAGGAGTAAAATAAAATAAATATTATTACGCCAGGGTAGGTCCACTTCCTTTCGTCACAAAATTCACGAAACACAAGACAAGCCAGAAAATCAAACATGAAAAATGACGCAGACATAACAGTACGTTATTACAAAATTATTCCAAACATGCGTGCAATGTCAAGAGATTTTGATATTCTATGCGTAGGAGTTTGATAGCACTTACGAATGTCATTCCAATGTTATGTCGTGTTCTGCTTTCTTGAGCTTACACATGGTCAGTCAGTGTTCAAGCTCCATGATGATCTGAAACAAAAGACGGTGCTGTTAGACGATTGGAATGCAAATTATCATTAAACGGAAGGTTTTAAACAAACAACTAACTGAAATCTGCGTATCTAACTGGGGGTCTAACTGAAAACTGAAATCTGAAACTGAAATGTGGGTCCTACACACAAGTACAGGTTGACCTGATTTGGTACAGCTAGACGGCAAAATAAACATTCGGTGACAAATCAGCTGATGACTTTTATAAATGATGGTCCTATTTCTGTCTGTGAAAAAACCAATGTCTGCTATGCTCTTTTGTGTAGTTTTCGAAAGCAAGCCTAGCATACATGCCCATTATTGGTATGTTCACATGTCATTTCCCAACAGCGATCGACATTGGCCATATCCCGTACAAACCGTCTGTCTGGCGGCTACCATGCCGAATCAAAGGCCGCACAAAGTTGCGTCACAAATCACAGTGGACATTTTAGTATTAACATACAGTATTTCAACTAGGAACAAGTGGTCGGAATCGGCTCACGCACATGCAAAGCGTTTAGACGAATTGTAAGTGTTTCAGGTAACAGGTTAGGTGCTCGGGAGTAAGTCGGGGCTGTCGCGTCAAAACAAGTGGTAGGTAACGTTTTATGTGTATAGTGCAACATAACTAAAAGTTAAGATGACAACCTTAACACCAACTTTGCTTTCACAAAAAACCGAAGCGCGAAAGCGAATTGAGAGTCGGACTCGCGCATGAAGTGTTCCGTATCGTCATATTAGGGGAGCCCACTTTATTTTTTTGTTTTATTTTTTTTTTGTCATAGGGGCAACAAAAATACACATTCTCTGAAAATTTTAACTGTCTACCATTACGGATCATGAAATATAGCCCGCTGACAGACAGACGGACGGACGGAACCCTATAAAGACCTAGTTGGTTTACTGGTTATCTTTGTTTGTACTGTGTGTCACAAACGAACCAACAGTTGAGTAGTTACCGGACGTATGCGCGACGACCAATCTCAACATCTCATTGTCGACGTTGCGAAACAAACGAGTATGTCAACGAGCATTTGTTTTTAATTTCCATTTTGTTAATGTGATGTAATTTGGATGCGGTTCGTCACTTTTCGTGAGGAAGGTCATTGGTACTATTATTTTGAACTTCCGTGTATGGAGGAGCATTTACTACATTGCTATATAAACAAAATAGTAAGTGTCTGCACGCATGGTGCAAAAAAAAGCCCCTGACCCGCGTGACCTAGAGAGTAGACTGCTGTAGTTGAGTCTCCTGTGTCATAATAGCTAGACCAATTAAAACTTTTTTGATGTGTTGAAGAAGTGGTCTGGTGCTCAAAGTCAACCGTTCCTACTGGAAGTGAAGATCTCACGGGAACTACAGATATTGCATCATCATCATCATTTCAGCCGAAAGACGTCCACTGCTGGACATAGACGTCCTCCAAGTGTCGCCACATTGACCGGTCCCGTGCGACTCGCATCCAGCGGATTCCCAAAACCTTCACCAGGCCATCCGTCCACCCAGTGAGAGGTCTTTCAACGCATCGTCTTCCGGTTCGCGGTCGCCACTCCAGAACTTTTCGGCCCCATCGGCCATCCGTTATTCAAGCAATGTGCCCTGCCCACTGCCACTTCAGACATTGCATACATCACAGGAACAACACCATGCCTTGAAGTAGACATCGATTATGTGGCAGTAAATAGAACCATTAACTAACCGTGGGATCCCATACACATTGTTTAACAATTACGAAGATTCAGTTAATTGAATCACTACCTTGCATGATTTATATTAGCGTCTTGTTTTAATTGGATAAATGACAACTTCATAGACGGGCAAAAAGTTGAAGCTGTCGGAAACCAGTTGACGTGGTTGAAGTATTTTAAACCATTAGGACATAATAATGGAAGAAAAGTATTGGCTGTCTAGTAGTAGACATTTCTCATAATGTAAGGGCGAATTTCACCATCAAATTGAACGCAATCAGCACATTTAAACTGCGTTCAAGAGCTGTCCGTGTAATCAATACATCAGTACTAATGAATATATTCACAATACTACTTACAGATATAATTATCATGTGATCATCATTTTCATTTAATTATTGCGTTTACTGATGATCAGTGTCCATCATCTCCCTATCACTAGCGTCAATCAGCTTACGCTGTCAGTTTTATATGCTGATTGGTTCAAGCCAGTCCAACTGGTAACGTAATTATCAATTCTCGATTACCATACATCATTGTCTATAGATGACACTTCGGAAGTCACTAGAGGACCCTCACCTACTTCGATAGCGTGATACTGCACTACCGGTTCTAAGACATTGCGTGTCTTTATGATAATTGCAGCATGCTTTACTGATGAAGGCATTGAGTAATGTACCGAGTCTTCTCGCACATTGTATGGGATAAATAATGATGGAGATAATGAAAGAGAACAATTGCTGCTTATTTTATTAATGGCTTGATGGATTTCTAGTCAGTTCAGCGATTCATCTTCATTTATTTAGTCCGGAACCGTGAATTATGGTGGAGTATCGGGCACAATACTCATTAGCCCACCCATGTTTTCATTATAAATCTTTTGTTGGAATCAGACATCTAGAAATCTAAGCGTGGTAATAGAAATGCCCGTAGGGGTATTGTATCGCGTAACTATCGAGGGCTAAATTCGCACTACTACCTACAAGTTTTTTTTTTACCGTGCTCATGTTGGTACTTAGGTACACCTACACCATCTGTTATTGGGTCTAGTTCTTCAACATCCGTTCCAAACATACCACTTTGCTTCATCATAGTTATGACAGATCGCAACTTGCACGAGGCCCGCCACAACTGCGTGGGCTGTATTGTGTTCAGATATAGTCATCTAATCCCATATTTGATTTTAATCTTTGTTACAAGATACAGCCATAATTTATATCGTCGTCGGTATGTTTAGTTTTCGTGCTCAGATCTTGTTGGTGCAATCTATTTTATAAGTTTATTATTATGTACAGTCGTGGTCTTTTCCGTCGGATCACTTAATATTTTTTTTCGCTTAAATCATGCGGAGGCGCCGAGCCACGCCCCCTTAAAGTTTAGGCCTATTAGGAAAGCGTCAACTTTGGCGCGCAAAATAACAATAAGTCTCGTTTGGCGTGCGTCATCAGTGCGCTCAGCTGATCGGTATCTTTTCATTCATGATTATTTCTATACAAAGTCAACGGGGCGGGGCTAGAGAGCGTTTCTATGTTGTAAGTGCAAGCAAAAGTTAGCTTAGTGGTGATCAGGCGGGAGTGTCCTCGATAGTACGTACCTAAGTACTGATCTTATCTGCAGTGTTTGCCACTGAGTCATGTAGTCATGTGTAATTATGTACTTGCATTTAATAAAGGTGATCTTACTCCGGTAAAATGTTAAGTAGCCGTAAGCTTACTTCATACAAGTTTATTCTGGCCGTATTTGGCTCTGTTATCTTCGTTGATGTCTAGGTAAACTCACAAAAAAGTCTGAGTATACTTAAGAAAATTGACTTTAAATGATACAGATTGCTTTACCATAGTTTTACCCCTATAACTATAACAATCTAGCAATTTTACAGCATGGGTAAAGCATCAGTTTTAATATAATTTATATTGTCTACTATTCTTTGAACGTTACCGAGTGGGTAAGTGGCAGGTTCCATCATGCACCTTAATCAACGCATGATTAAGCCCGAAGGTTCGTGCCAGTGGGCGCGGATCATGATAAGCTCTTTGTATGCTAATTACAAGTAATTTCGTATTACACACACGGCCTTCCCTCCTCTGTAGTTACCGATGAGGAAGCTTTGAAATGTCACGCAGTAACTCATCGGGTAAGTATTTTCAATAAAATTTTATCGTCTCCTGTTAAACCTGATGTTGTCGTGTCGAAAATATTACAACAAATGATATTGCTTTGCTTTTGATGATAACCTGAGAAGTATAATAATTAAATAAAAAAATAATTAAACCTTTTTTGCCTTTGCATTGGGCCTTATAATGCACAGAAATTAAGTGCTTTAGTTACTTAGCATGTTCGGTTTGCCGTGACAATTAACTTATGAGATAGATTAATAAAAGACAGCATTGTTTACAAATTAAATAAGTCAAGGTTGTGTGAAATTAAAATTCTGAACGAACTTTACGAAGTCGTTAACTTAATACTTGTCTGTATGCGCGGGCGCCACCCACGTTACTTAACACGTCCTCCAAATTCCTAAAGATTTTAGTTAGCACTTACAACATTTGCGTGACCAATTAGTACCTTGTCGTTTCATTGCGAAATGTAACAAAAATAACAAAATTGAATAAATTTACGATAAAATGCGTGGTCTAGCTAGAGTAAAAGGAATTCTAAGAGTATAAATGAGGGTTCGGTAGTCATCTTCTGCCTAGCTAGCCTTTTCCCAACTGTGTTGGGGTCGGCTTCCAGTAGTGTTCACCAAAATAACTAGCTAAGGCTTTAGAGGTTTGCGGGACTGTTCGAAAGAGATACCGCGGCTCCGGAACACAAAAGGCAAAGAAGGATCATGGATGGGTTTTAGTCAGTAAAAGTCTGACACTCCCTTCCGCTCCACCCAGAGCGGGACGAGTCATCTGATGATTTCCCACCCGAAAAAAAGGCTTTTTAGGTTTAGAATAAACCATCGAATTCATTAAAGGCGGGAAACACCTGGATAAGGAACACAGAACCGGGAAGTGTGGCAGAAGAAAGGGGAGGTCTATATTCAGCAGTAAGTGATTCTGGGCTATGATAAGAATGACAATGAAAGGCGAATTTCACTAATGAATAAACCACATTCAAGAGCTGCTGTCAGTGTCCTAGCTGCTATGGAATATTGAAACCTCATGAACGCCGTCCAGTCGTAAGTATCTCTGTTGACAGCTCGAAATGATAGTAACTGGGCGCAGTGTCCATCAATTAACGGTCAAAAGGTTAGTTTCGTATTATGTATGAGCCTGTTAGTCACTGTAAAGTGATATCCACTCAGTGTGATACGTAATACCAATATAATGACATTCACGGTGGTCATCAAAGATCGGCGTACAACCGAAGTTTGATAGTCACTGGGTATCAGAAAGATACGTAATAGCCCTGCCGATGGGTTAATCGCGTTCAGTTCATAAGCAATTCAAAGAGGACAGATTGGGACTCTCTTGGGGCGCCACCGCTGTGCGCTACGGAACCCTAACAAAAGGGATAAAAGGATTCCTGAGTCAGCGTTGTGGATGCAAAGTAATAAATCGTGTTAGACCTCTGAGCCTGCATTGTTACTGCCTTGATTGCATAAAGCGAGGCTCTAGACTTTGAACATTGATATATTGCCAGGGGATTCGAAGCGTAGGCGCCATCCAATACCTACCTGTTTCACATTTCTTTAGCAAATCATCTTGTATTAGCGGAACAACACGCAAATCTACGCTCTAAGATGTTCATTAACATGAGATCGGCAATATGGAAATAGAAACATCCATCTCCACGCACGTGGCTGTGATTATTCGTTTTTACTTGCTAAGTGTAGAATAGCATAATGAGCGCACTGCTTGGACACAAGGTTGTCTGTGAGAGGACGTGGGCCGTAACGTAATCGTGAGCCATAAACTGGACACAAATCCAGAATCTGTGGCTGCTACTGGGGGTTTAAAATGGCCGCTTTAGCAAAATCAAAATATGAATCACGTTAAAAATAAAATAGACCCTATGGTTATGATTATAAGATTCATATTAAGATTCTGCTAAAGCGGCCATTTTAGGCTCCCTGAGAAATTTCTTTTGGGAAAAATCCAATAACAATTTGTCCAACCCGTGAATCCAACTCAGGATCTCATGCTCAGCCAGTTGCGATTGCGACCACCAGACCAACGTGGCAGTTTTGTTTAAGTACTATATATAGTATATACTCATATTATAATTGAGAAACATATATAGAGTATGGTAGCTTGCCGGTGTCTGACGCCATTATAATCTACATCTGACATACATTGTCAAGCAAATAATCCGGTGAGCACAAAACGCCAGTGCGTGACTCTTGCGCACGCATTCTCTATTACGCCTCCATACCTTCAGTGTCTACGCAAATTTCTCTGTTCTCCAGTAAATGGGCAATGCGTGTGCGCAGGCTATATTGCTCGGAACAGGGGCTATTTTTACCCGGGATGGCATGCAAGCCAGGCGCTCTGGGGTCGCCGACCCGTGGCCCGCCATATTCTATCGCACGTAACCACTCTTGGTCGCAATTGTTAGAACAAAAGGTATTGAGACAAATTGGCTTCGTGGGCTATTTGTTGATTATTGTTATTGATGTTTTTTGTTGCAGAGATTGAATGTTAGTAGTTAAGTTGTGTTAGTTACGCTATAATTTGGCGGGCGTTGAACTTTTTTTGTTATGAATCCTCAAGATTGTTCAAATGGAAATTTGCTGGTAGTACATATTACGGTAAGACCTCCAAGGAAGCTTATAACGAATAGGCTTGTAAATAACCTACTTAGCACTAGGTGTACCTAGTTCAAAACTAGACGTAACACAGCTGCTGTCCATATTAAGATAGTGACTTGAACTTATAGTTATTTATGGGTAGTATTTAAACGAGTGACTATAAATTAAGGTTTTATGTGACAAAAATAATTAATTTAGGTCATAGTATTACTAAGTGAACGAGTGACTGCGAGTGACGAGATATCAACAGAACATCAACTTACAAACATTAATTTGAGTTACTTATAATACAAAATGAGTAGCTTCATAATATTTGAGCGACCTAATATTTGTTTGAGTGTCAACGTTACGTCCTGCATTTTTTTCAATATTTGGCAAATGATTTATGTATACTGAGCGGCATTTTATCTTATATGAAGTGTTTCGAGTAGTCATGTTCTAAACATACATCGTCGGCCTACGGTCCGGTGCCCATGCCGCCGATAAAGGATTTTAGAAAAAAATGGGAAAATTCGTCTCTATCTTATTAGTGAAGTTTTTCTTTTACTTTATTTTTATCTGTATTTCTATTCGCTCACTTAGTCATTTAGTCGCACGGCTAGAATTTTAATATCTGAAATGGATTAATCACAACTCACTTTTAGTAAGCTTATTCTGGATTTTATTATTAATCAATCTAAGTCGTTAGTTTGGTTAATTTTTCGCTTACTCAAATTCATACCGCTCAAGTTATTAAAATAGTATCTCATCAACAGTCGCTATGTTTTTTTTATTCGCTTGTAATATGTCCCCGTTATTTATCAGGTGCATTTCAACATTTTTGCAGAAAACCTGGATCAATTTCTGACTTCTCGCAGTCTTGTACCCTTAGGCATCGTCCTAATAGAAAGCGAATGCGCGATCATCGTAGATTCGCGCGAATTTTACTCGTACGAACGCGCGATTAAACATATTGAACTCGAATAGGTGTCCTAACTGACAATCGCACGACGCGGTCGCGCGACTTAAATGTTTGTAAATCTATTCGCGCGAACTTACTTCGTACGAACGAGCGATCAAACATATTAAATTCGAATAGGCGTCCTAATTGAAATTAGCGCGATATTGCGCTGCACTGCGCTGCCCACATTCATTTCCATCTAAACCCGCACAATTAGTCATCCAAATATTTCCCGACAGCAAAAATTGAGCGTCTCTGACATCCATGGTTGTTGGTATCGACCGTGCCACTGCCCTAGTCCACGGTCGCTCGCTCGCTCGCGTCGTCAATTCGCGCGATGATAGGACACCCAGTTTTTGCCATCGCGCGAACACACGATGGTCGCATCGCTTACTCGCGCGATGATCGCGCATTCGCGTTCTATTAGGACGATGCCTTATGCTTAAGTATTCGTTGCCAGTCAAAATATTGTTCTTAGATACTTCTAAACCAAAGTAGGCGTTTTAAACTTTATCTAGGAATGTTAAGGTACTATTAGGTAGAATTCCTGATTAATAATATTGGAGTACAAGCAATTTATTATGGAATACAATTGTAAGATCCGCATTCCGTTATTCCATGATTATTTACAATGTAATAGTGTCATATGTCACGACAAAGCTCTAAGTGGTCATGACATAGTTCGCTACGAAGTCACGAGACATTTAGTAGTCATCAATATATTTCCATTAATGTATAAATAGTTGCATTGCGCTCACGCATGCTGTGAATAAACTTGAACTTAACATGGGAACCGTGTTCAACTTGTGGTCGTTACATAGAAGCTGTCATTTTCACAATTTCTTTGTCCTCCAACGTGCTTCTCCAACCGTAGTATAAAGTAGATAGGTACCTCAACAATGTATGAGTAGATACATGCCTTATTACGGTATTTTTATACAAGGTACCTATACGTATACCCAAGGAACCGTTATCGTAACACAAAATTTTACCAAGAAATTTTTACACAATTCTTCCAAACCCACCATAGCAATTTGCCGTTTTCTTTTGTGTTTTTCAAAATTTCTTTTAAAATATTTGGAATAGCAAATTTCATCATCGTCTGCCTAGCCTTTTCCCAACTATGTTGGGGTCGGCTTCCAGTCTAACCGGATGTAGCTGAATAACAGAAAAAATAAAATTACTTCCACTCCGTTTTACACCGGGTAAGTATATTCCAGGCAGAGTGCAAACTATGATTCACTTTCCAAGAAAACAGAATACTGAGTAATGAAAACATGTGTAAACTTATAAACATAAGATAAATCAATTCACGTATTAAATAAAAGAGAGAAAAAAAACAAGACTGACAAAGGAGATAACTACCATTATGAAGACAAGAAGCTTACTATTAAAGTAATATGCAATAATTCACCACAAGTAGAGATTGTAAATCGCGTTACGTTACGCGTTACCGGTGCAAGCGCAACTCTATTTTGAATAAATTAGAACATAACATCCGATACTATTCGTAACTTTTCCGGTTTTTTAACTTCATAGGTGGATCGTTACTTGCGATGCTCATGAAGAATTCGTGAGCTTAATTGCAAAACAAAAGCATGATAGGTCTTTTTTTTTGGATGGGAAATCATCAAATGACCCTTCCCGCTCTGGGCGGAGCGGAAGGGAGTGTCAGACTTTTACTGACTAAAACCCATCCATGTTCCCTCATCGCCCTTTGTGTTCCGGGACCACGGTATCTCTTTCGAACAGTCCCGCAGCCCCGGCAGGCGTCGACCCTTGCGGACCCCTTCCTATTGCTGACTCTCTTTGAGGCGCGCGTGGAACACGAACGCGCCGTCGACACGGCCTGTCGTCATGAGACGGACGGACGGCGAGCTCACCCATAGCTCACCGCCCACAGGCCCGCAAGCTTGGTAGGCCTCAAGAATCTTTTAGGGGTCTAGGAAAGTGGCAGTAGACTGCCTCGTGGTGTAGAAAACTGCCTCGTCGCAAGCGACTGCTGGGCATGAAGTCCTGGGTTCGATTCCCGGGTCGGGCAAAGTGTTATTGGGGTTTTCCATGAATAATATAATACTTAAGCCAATCTTGCTTCTTGGCTCAGCTTACCTTAATTTTGTACCAAACCCATCACAATCAGCAAAGACCATTATCTTTTCAAGAGCATTTTGAACTCTTAGGTATTGTTCAACATTTGTTACAAATTAAGCAATTACAGTAAATGTTAAAGTGACTCGCGGTTTTCTTTGACTTTATTTTTAAACCTGTCTTAAAAATCCTTCACGTTTAATACTTAAGTTCATGCGGTCAGCTCAAAGTCACCCGTGCGCTGTGTCATACCATGCAGAGATATTTCAACGTGCATGCGCCAGCTTGGCAGGCCTCACTGCCTCAGTTGACTCACGCAACATACCGGCTAAATGTTGTCCCGTTACCATTCTAACGAATATTATCACATAATACAGAATTTGTAGTGTGTTGAAGGTTTAGTGTGAGAAGGTAAATATGCATATTAAAGCAAAAGCAACCGGTTAGTCCCGCTATGGTATGGTCCCGGTATGGCACCCTCTTAAAATACCTATCAAAAAGTCCCGCTATGGTACCCTTCAGTTTTTGGTACTGTTGTAAAGAAAAGTTATACAATGCGTTAAGAAAAAAATAGTATTAATAAAAAATATCTTTTCTTAACTATTATAGTTAAGCAAGATAATATTTATTAATACTATTTTTTAAACAAATCACGCTCGGTAATTGTCGTTTCACTTCAGGTAGTTACCTGACCAACCGGTTTTTTCGTAAAACAATAGAGACGAGCCCTTCCTCGAATTCGTATCTAGCTCTTCCCTTTTGTTTTTATGAAAATAGAGAGAGACAGTATTATTCCGGGTTTAGTTTGCTATTTGCAGCTGTACTTTTGCGATATGAGTAATTAGGATAGCTTGTTAGTTTATCTATTGCAATGTCTGGGTCAAGTAGTTCACGTGGTGTAAATTTAATAATTATTGACAGTCGACGCGGTGGAAAATAGTTATTTGTGCAACAAGAGAGCAAAGTGGGTTTTTGCTGCGAGTGTTGATTTTGAATCCCGAGTAAGCGAAGGATTCTATAGTTGAATCACGAGCGTAGCGAGTGATTCTAGGTTAGAATCCTGAGCGTAGCGAGGGATTCAAAGACACGAGGTGCAAATAACTTTGGTCTCGTGTAACACATACAACTTTTCACCTCAGCAGCGAGAACATATACCTAAAGGTAAAAAAAACAACATGGTAAAAATTAAATCAGAACACCACATTAAGAGAGACATGAGAGCAGCGGTGACCCAGTGGTGGCGCCCCCGACTTACGAATACGTAAGTCGTGGGTTCGAACCTAGGCAGGCGCATGACTTTGTGTAATTTATTTCATCACCACTGCTCTCAAAACCGTAAAGGAAAACATCGTGAGGAAACCGGCATGTCCTAGAACCAAAAATTCGAAGACATCTACCAATCCGCACTGGGCTTGCGTGGTGGATTATAGCCAATTCCCTCTCATTAAGAGGAGGCCGTGCGTGTCCCAGCAGTGGGAACGTTAATAGGCTGATGATGATGACCACATTTAAACAAAATCAAAAGTTAAAAGTAAAATGGTTGCAGTTTTGCAAATAAAAAGTACCTAACACTGGAGACTTCCATTGCTTAAAAATTTCATAAGTTTTTAGATATTTTTAGCGAGACTTTTCAGGCAGGAAACTTAATTCTGCATTTTTTACATTATGCTTCAATTCTTCGGGAGTTAAATAGCAGACTTCTTCACTGGACTCACTGATATTTATTAGTTATTAATACTTTATTATCCAAATTTTATTGTACTTTGTAGCTAGCGTACATTGAGTTAATCATTGCTAGCGTACAAAACAACAAAAATTTAAACCCCGATATTTTTTTTAAATGCGTTCTGAAACTACACTCGCGGTATTCTGTCTCAATATCAAAGATTGTTATTACAAAAAATAAATAAGTAGATACATGATAAACTTCGTATTTTTTTCTTTAACATTCTTGATCTTGATATAAAAAATATAATTCGATTATTCGAAATATAACATTTTTTCATTTACAACCTAAACACGCAATATTACGTTTATCGATTTACAATATCGGTATCCGAACGTTTTATTGTTTGTTTCTTTTTTGGGCCTACTAGATATGGAATTTGAAAATCGAATTTCGAATCGACTTGTTTCTATCTCTCGCTTTTTTCGTATCGAAATGAAAGTGACAGAACAAAGTGAAAATGAAATCTTTCGAATTTAGTGAGTAGACCTGCACAGTTGTCGGTATTTAAAAAAAATAATTAAAAAGTTACTTTGTCTCACGCTCGCAGCAAAATCGAATTTTGCTCACTGTCTGTAAACAGCAAAACCTGCTTGTTTGAGGTGCTGAGGTGAAAACTTTATTACGTGCCGGACATAAATATATTAAACGCAGAGAAAATAAAAATTCAAGTACTTGGCATTGTGTAAATAGGAGAAATAGTATTAAATGTAGTGGATATATAACTATTGAGAATACCAATAATACAATAATTAAAGATTATAAACACAGTGATCAGTGCGTGCCACATTTTGAAGACAATGAAGTTCAAATGGCTATAAGTGAGTGCAAAAAAGAAGTAAATTCAAATTACGGATCAGTACAGAAAATTTTCGAAAAACACATGGGTAACTTAAAAGACAAAGGGTTACACCTTACAGGAAATGTTCCTGACTATAAAAAATTAAAAACAGTATTATACAGACACCGAAATAAGTCGTTGAACGTACCAAAAACACAATTTAAGAATGTGGAAGAAATTATAATACCAGAAGAATTTAATAAGTATGTATTGGCTGATTATTGTAATGAAGACTGTAATCGAATAATTATATTTTCCTCGACAGAAGTAAAGGAACATATAAAATGTTTTGCTTTGGTGATGGCACTTTCGACGGCTGCCCAAACCCATTCGAACAAGTTTATGTCATTCATGGAGACATGGGAAGCACTGAGTTATCCACGAATGTAGCACCATTATTTTATATTCTGTTAAAAAACAAAGAAGGGAAAACTTATGAAAAAGTTTTCGAATTGATTAAACAAACTTTGCCTGAATGGCGTCCATCGAAATTTACCTTCGATTATGAAATAGGAGTAATAAATGCAGCAGCGAAGATTTTTCCTGATATCAAAATAAATGGATGTAACGTACATTTTCAAAAGAACGTTATCAAAAAAGCGAAATCTTTAAATCTCATGGAACACGAAGAGTCCTCGAACCATGTTAAGCAATGCATAGGCTTGGCGTTTTTGCCAAAACAAGATATTGAAGACGGCTGGCTGCATATAATGGAAAATAGGTATAATATCTTGGTTACTTTCCAAAATGATGTTTGAGTACTTAACTCTAATTATATGGCAAAAAAGTAAAGAACAACAATATCAGTAAGGACCTGTTAATTTCATTGCTTTACAAGTACGAACGTTTAATAAGTATTTTTTTCAGTTTCGACGATGAAGCTATGACCAAATTCAATGACTATTTTGTCACTCAGTGGCTTGAATATCCAGACCTCATTTGGTGTTGCCATAATGAACGCCATAGAAAAACTAACTTGGCGGAATCATGGAATGGCAGATTCAACAAAATTATTGGAAAAAATCCCAGTTTATTATTGTTTCTGCAAACAATTGGCAACGACACATGTCACTTTGATATAAAACAAGCCAAGTAAGTTGTATTTTTTAGACAATATTTTTAAGCAGATATAATATTTTTAAAAGCAGATATATATTTTTTTACATAATACGAGTACATAGAAGAATTTGAAAATGGATTTGATTTTATTTATTTTGGTAGATATTATTGGTTGTCGCCTTCTATTACAGACGGTTACTGAAAAAAATATAGCTTAACTTAAATAACTGATGATTTTTGTTATAGCTTTCGACTAAAAAGATCACCTATAAATTCAAGAAAAAGAACAAGTATAGAAATCGACCGCCAGATTCAAAAGCTAACAAAAAGTTACGAAAATAAAGCTATCTCCATTGGTGATTTTCTGATTAACATATCAAAGTCAATATTTCGATCAGAACATTTAAAAAAATAGTTTATTTTAATTTTGTTTTTAGCCTATTAAAATGTTTAATACTTTTTCTCGATGTTGATTATTTTTTGTAGTTTATGTTTACAATTTGCGCCTTTTTCTCCATGTTGATTATTTGTAATTAATATATTTGTCTAGTTGGTTGTTGATTATTTTTGTAGTTTATATAAATTTACAATTACTGCCTTTTCTCAATGTAGATTATTTGTAACTAATATTTATGTCTGGATGTTGTTTTTATTTGTAGTTTATAATATTTACAGTAATACTTTTCTGAGATGTGGATTTTTTATATTTTTTTTATTGTTGATTATTGGTAATTAATATTGTTGATTATTTTAAAAATTACATTGCAATTAATATTTCGTTTTACTGTTTGATATTTTTTTATAAATATTTTGAATTAATAAAAGACTGATTTAATATCGCAAACAGACGTTTTATTGATACACTCCTAAAAGTATTTATTTATAGATACACTTTTCTTTTCAGTTGTACCTTCTATTGTCTAACGTAGATCTAAAAGATGGGTACCATAGCGGGACTTTTTGATAGGTATTTTAAGAGGGTGCCATACCGGGACCATACCATAGCGGGACTAACCCAAAGCAACATTATCACCAACATTCATGATCATATTTGGGTTTTTGCCTTATAGTCAGTGATTGTTTGTTACTCTGACTATCGACGTCATTTGTTTGAATTTTTTTCTTGTCAACAAATACATTCATATACAGTTTACATGGATCTTTTGGCGCTTGGCCTTAGTTCGAACTAACGACGCGACGCCATCTTATTTTTAGGGTTCCGTACCTCAAAATGAAAAAAACGGAACCCTTGTAATATCACTTTCTTGTCCGTCTGTCACCACCGATTTTCTCAGGAACGAGTGGACCTAGCAAGTTGAAATTTATGTCATATACTGAGGTCTATATTCCCTATCAGGTGTATAAAAATCAAGGTCTTGAGTCAATACGATAAAAAGATATGAGCAAATTTAGATTTTCGCGAAAACTTGTAAGTACCAAAAATTCCCTTAATTTTCAACTTTTTTTATTTTTCGGACTTGTCCCTTTACTTGTGCTGTAAGACTTTGCTTTTAACCAAAATTGACAATTCTAGGTAGACCGGAAGTACCCTATAGGTTTTGGGTCGAAAACCTATATGGTAGTTCCCGTTGACCTAGAATCACGAAATTTTGCAAAAAGCAAGGTTTTACAGCACATGTAAAGGGAAAAGTCTGAAAACCGTAAATATGTAGTTTTATAACAAAAAAAAAGCGACTTTACTATTACAAACTTATTATTTGCGGTTGGAGTAATAGCCGTTTCTAGGGATCGAACAGCAAAGTTAAGTTTGTCATTTAAAAAGTTTTTACGGAACTTCGGAGCGCGAGTCCGACTCGCTCTTGGCCGGTTGAACTATACACACTTAAAGAAGTCGTAGGTACTGTACCAACAGCGGCTTCCAGACAAAGTTATTCATGATCCATTAAGCACTGACATCTGCTTTTCTTGTATTTTTTCTTAGTTTCATTTGAGATACTTTGTCCAAATTCTCCTCAGAACGTGGCCCAAAATTCAACTTCAACCTTCTTAGAGGTAGAACTCATATCCATCAAGTGTTTATACACGCAATGTGTGAACTGTGAAGCACATCGCATCGTCTTTATTAAAAGAAAAGATTGCTGATAAGTGGAACGAAGTGAGATTGATTGTTTGCTAGAGAGATTTCATCTTATGGATTGTGTTTTCTAACACTTACTTATTGTTTCATATGTTGTTATGGCGTTGAAAACAGTCGTAAAAGAATCAATTCTATCGGAGTGAACACCAGCTAGAACACCTCAGTTTGTAACCACATCATAATAAACAACACTACCTATATGGCACGTTTTCACCAACAATATACAATGAATGCGTAAATAAATCACTTTGTTGGCTGAACGGCTCTGTACCGAGAGTTGACATTGCAACAGTACCAATATATTTAAGAATTTATTTAGGTATCGCTCAGCGTTAGCGAAAATGTAGTTGCTGCGCCTGCGCCATAATGCACCGTACAATGCAGCAGAAACGAGCAATATTTATAAACGATTTTACTTTCTTGTAGCAATAAAACTTATGTTTACTGTTTACTTATGTCTCGTTCATATCAGCGCTGTGCTTTCTTTCCGTTTCACTTGACTGGTGGTTTAACTTCATTGGTAACTCAACTCTCTTTCACATCATCAGGAGCTCCTAATTTTTGCTACGAATCTCTTGTAGCATTATCATGATCCTGGCCGTATATTTGTGGTCGGCGCAAAGTGTTTTTTATTCCACTAGTGTCTCGTTAAACCTTCATTCAAAAACCTGCGTACCTGCGTGCGTTGTTGTTGTCTTAACGCTGTTGTTTGCGTTATCCATAATTGTCACCAGCTTAATTCTTAATCTTATAAAGAGGTAGTTTGTATGTAGGGGACTAGGGGTAATCTTCGGAACTACTGATCCAATTTCAAAAATTCTTTAACTCACGGGAAGCTACATTAACCCCGAGTGTAATATATACAATTATACATTTAAAACGTTCCCGTGGGTTAGCCACGTTTTAAATATATATAACGCGAGCGAAGCCGCGAGTAAAAGCTAGTCAATCAAATAATCGCAGAAATCTAACCTGCTGGCAGTCTCTAACCTAGGAACACAGGGGTCAGAAACTAAATGACACTAATGGCTCTTGTAATAAAGTCTTTTATTACTTACAAGTTTATTTCTATACCCATGCACATAGAATAAAGACATTGCATGTCCTACATACAGAATAAGATTTAAAGATAAAAATACCAAAGGTGTTATGATATTTTACGATAGTAAACTGGCTTCAGAGATGATTACGGGCTATTTATGGTTTCTAATAAAATCTCAATGTTACGGCTTAGATAGTGGTAATACGACATTTACGATATGTCGTCTCAACTTCATAAACATCTCATGAATCTGCTCTAGGTATACTACTCTTTATTTAGGCTAGTTTGCATGTACAATACCTACAGATATAAACCGACCTCAACATCTTAGTTAGAAAAGCGCTAGACAGGATGACGATTATTAAACCTAGCCTCGAAAAATCTTTTACAGCAAACGATCTCCTTGTTTTTTCTCAAAGAATGCCAATTCAAAAGAAACACCGGTATTTCTATAAAAGGTCTGCTTGGCATAATTTCTAAATCTCACCCTTGCAAAGTTACAATACTTAGTAAGGAAATATTGAAAGACACACTTATCCATAACGACATAATGAAAACCAAATGCGAAAAAGATGACGGTTACTGTAAAATGCAATGTAAAATTGCCTACAAAAGCATCCCGTTAGAAATCCATGGTATTACTGCCATTGTCAACAATTCACACGATAGGAAATCGTAAATTAAAATAACATTATAGAAACGTCTAATTTATACGGTGATATATACGAAAATGGCATGGTGTAACCGGTCATCACTGCGGCTGTATGCTATTCCTTGATTAAATCGACCCTGATGGTAATATGGAAGGCCAAGCACATCAAGCTCCTACAATCTGTCAAATTTCTTTAATAGATTTCCAACTTTATCGCTGAAGCTTTAGTATCAAGATTGATTGAAAAATTTGACATTTTCGAGTGGCTTAATCTGCTTAATCCGACTGTACATGGCTGACTAGGCAATTAACATATGTAGTTTATTTCTTACTATTTTCATAAATGCTGTAACTTAGCTTAAGTTATAAGATCTAGGAAGATATCAAGTGTTCAAGCTAGATTTAACAATTTAAAGCTTGACGGTGTAGTCTACGTCCAAAATCATCATCTGATATGTGTATTTCTTTCTTCAAAATACCATCTGACACTCAAAATCAAAAATCAAATTCAAATTTCTTTATTTTTTCCCACAAATATTTAGATGTACACAGTATAATATTCATAAGCATTTTGAAGATGGGAGACAGAAGTCAGACACTAATCTGCAAATTCCTCATGTGAGTTGACCACGATGGACTCGACGCAGGGGGAATGATTCCTTGAAAGATACTATGAACTGTGATTTTTTTTTCGGCTATTTCTTCTCAGAGTAGTCACGTAAGAATAACACCGACCCCACCTAGTTAAATGATGTGTAAAAGTGTTTGTAAAAACTTTTTCTTAAAATAAACATGATTTATCATTTAACTTAAAATATAGAGGAGAAAATAGCCTCGGCGGTGTTTTCTATCTAGATTAGTTACTAAAAACCTATTATTAACAGCTAATCAATCAAATCTGAATATCAATTATATTAGTTTCATCTCCACAATTTTAACACTCCATTTCAAACATTCAAATAAATGACCACATTTTTGGTCTCATGTCTATAATTAATAATTCTTACTATGATCAAAACAATTTATGAGTAATTTGTATTTATTGATTTTCTCCAGATAGCTAAGTGGCTGATTTGCATATTGATTTCACTTTCTTATGCACGAGGTTTATGATTATTTGCATATGCAAAGAAGCGTCTAAGCATCACTAAATGGCATTCATTTCATAAGTAATGTCTAATAAATAAGCTGAGAGCGGAACTTGGTACAGATATGCAGTTTTTTTTTTACAAAAAATAAACTATTACACGCTACAACAAATATGACGCTCTCAAACTGACAGCTTCAATCGAAGGTTGAAAGTGGGAGGAATTCTCTTTTCAGTTCCACCAATGTCATTGCATCATATCCCTTTCCCAGTAGACTTCCGCCAAGTGACTACCTATCAGATCTCCACAACAAGCTGGGTCACAAGAGACACCCTTGGTAAGTTACAGATAGTTTGAAGCCTGAAAATGTCGGGCTTCTGACTATTGTTTGTCCCCAATATTTTGCAACACTGCGTGCATGTTGTCAAAACACGTGTTTTATTTGGTACAAGCCTTCTCCCTCAATTCACTTGCCCCACAAAGCCAGCTGCATACAAAATCATACATGGTCCTTCGAGCCGGATAACACAGGAACGACTATCAAAGATCAATGACAGCCAGGATCAACGGCTTCATTTGCAGTCCGCCCAATGTCTAAATAGAGAATATTGAGATGAAAAAAAAGCCATAGAATCATCATTGTCCGCTATCTCTTACAACTTCGACCTCTATTACTCAGGGGTGTTGCGCAAGCGAAAATATTATTCAGTTTGATGGAATGTCACCGCCATTACAACCGGACGCCATTGAATGAAAGGAAACGTATCTAAAGTTTAGTACGGTCCTTAATTTGTTACTTCCTTTAAATATCACACTAATTATAGTACCTATAATAACTGGAGATTATAATTCTAGCCTAAACGTAAGATATAAATCTGATCTTTGGGCTAATAGCAAATTGGAAACCTAAAACCCGTAAACAGATTAGCAATTTCCGTGCAAATTTTCATTAGTACTGGTTTTCCTTTCGTTTTCCTTGAAAACTTGGGTATTAAGTGTATGAGTCATAGTTTGTGAGTTAAAACAGCGATCTGTTTTATTGCTAAGTTGCTCCAGTTGTTTGCTAGAATCAACCGAGGAAAATTAGTCACGAATTTGTAAGCTGTCGGATTATCGCTTTACCTGGGTATGTAGA
This sequence comes from Xestia rhomboidea, assembly GCA_963853795.1. Taxonomy (NCBI): domain Eukaryota; kingdom Metazoa; phylum Arthropoda; class Insecta; order Lepidoptera; family Noctuidae; genus Xestia; species Xestia rhomboidea. The sequence continues at coordinate 16,705,552 of OY970761.1, forward strand.
TTAGGATTAGATGCTATCGTAAAACTCAGGGCTGCTCTATTCAATTTTATAAAAGATTTACTTAGATTTATATTCGGTACTAGAACTGTGGAAAAGTTGGGTTGGGTTTTCTTTAATTAGATAAAAAGAGTTTAACCCGTGAAATTCATTTTTTTTACCTATGTTTTTTGCAATTTGCAATCATTAAAATCAGTGTGCATGTTTATAACGAACCTTGTATTTTATAACTGTAAGTAATATGATAAAGTGAGAGGTAATATTTTAAGTTTCAATACTTTAACCCCATATATCTTAAATCCTACACCATTATCAACGGGTTAGAGTCACGCGATCTCCTAACGGCTTAATCAACGGTTAGGTAACTAACTACCATTGATTTTACGGCTTCTACAAAATACAAGGTGGATTTTATGTGCAATCGACGAATGCAAAGGTAAAGCAACTTCACTTGCAAATGTGAAATGAGAACTCGAAAGGATATCGCTATGTTTGTTAATCGGAAAATGAATCAACCGTGCGTCGCGACGCATCATTTTCGGAATAGCGAACATAGGCGATTGACGTAGGGTGTCAAATTGACACCCTACGTCAATCTGTCGTGTTGGAGCGATTAAATTATGTCAAAGAATGATAGTGTTGTTACTTCTGTACTAGGTACGTTACAACCAACTTTTTTTTTGCTGGGAAAACGCAGAACTAAATTAAATGTGATATCGATGAAACTTGACAAGCGACGCCACCTTGGACTGCACACTCAAAGTGGTCATACTCTAAAAGGACTACTAATTTTGATAGTCAAATTGAATTAACAATGACTCCCCTGGCTCTACATTTGAATATTGCCTTACCTTTCCACCTACGTAGGTGCTTAATAACCGATTAAAACTGATTACTTAACGGTGTTCCATCGTGAACCGAAGGAATGTATTTGCACAAGTCGGCCGATATGCGGGCTTTCTACCAAGAAGGCTATTATCGATACAATGTTTCAGATTCTCATAGGCGAATCGGAAATCGGTTCGACAGAGATAATTTAATTTGTTATGCGGATACAACAACCAGGAATAGCTGTATCTTTAAATTTTGGAAACAAAACACGATTTATGTACGTAATTTTCTACAATGTAGGTATTATGAACCATTACACATCAGCTAACGTACCTGTCTTATAAAGGGTGTAAAAAACGTAAGAGTACCTATCTCATAAGGGTGTAAAACCTCATAACGAAGCCGAAAGGCATTTGTTCTCCCCGTCATTGTGATCATTATTTTGTTCTACACCATACCTGGGAACCTTCTAGTTAAGGAGATATTGGGGGTCAAAGTTCCAACTTTTTGAGAAGTTTTTTTTTAATAAAAGTTTTTGATGAAGATTTTTACTTAACATCTCCACGACCCCCGTATTATTAAATCCATTCATCAGCACAATGTTTTGAGTGCGTTACATTGAGTTTTATCACAAAATAATATTTTTTACCCCAAAAAAAAAAGTCGTTTCCCAGCAATAATTTTTGCGTAAAGTTACTGAGTTTGATGTACGGAATGCTTGGTTGACGGCTTCGTGATGAGGTTGGTTACCTGTATATTAATATACTTATTAATATACAGGTAACCACCCTCATTAGGAACGAACACTTAGGAATAACGAATATAGGTTTTGACAATGAATGTGCTATGTACGAGTAAGGAAAGTCCAAAGAAATGATGGATGGACTGTGTAAAAAGATGATATGGCTAAAAACAAGAAGAGGAGAAGACATGCTGCGTTCACCTCAAATAAATGGAGATAAGGACATGAAGTAGGTAGGTAAGACTCGCTTGAACTCACTACTTGAAATAAACTATTCACTACACCCTCCAATCTGACCCTCAACAAGAAATATAATTTACAATAATCATAACTATTGTGAAACCACAATAAAATAGATTGACTTATTAAATTAACTTTTTACGACATTTCTAGATGACATAGATAAAGTAAAGTTATTATTGGAAAATAATCGTAAAGAATTGCAGTTACGTTGCGGCTAGTAATGATTCTCTGATTCGCTTTCATTCGAATTAAACTGCGCGATCATCGAGTTATAATCGAAAAGGAATGAAATTGAATGTTGCTCAATCGAGTTTCATTCACAAAGGTTTTTTTCTTAAAGTTGGTAGATCCATTCTGGGACTTCAGTGGGTTAACGAGGTTTTTTTGACTGTATATATTATGATGACTACACGCACAGTTTTAAAATTTAACTTTATGAATAAAATACGAAGGTTGTTGTTTTAAAAGCCGTTTGACTGCCTAACTGGTCTATTGGCTGAAATCGCAATTGCTGAGCATGAGAGTCCTTGGTTCGATTCCCGGATCAGGCAAATTATTATTCAGTTTTTCCATCAATTTTTTCTTTCTCAATAGCAGCCAAGGAGTCTGGATTTGTGCCCGGTTGATGGCAACAGTCTCGTCCCATATTACATGGGACTTCAACATAACTGGTGAAATGTGGGTGTACTATTAGGTACACCTCTGTCTAACCCCTCGGGGATTACATGCGTGACGTTATGTTATTTAAAATGTTTTTCTAATTTATGGTTAGCTAGGAGTGTTTCTTAATGATAACCTTCAGAGCTTTATGAAGTAACTGTAACAGTTCGTAGTAGTGGTATATATGAATGTGATTAGTAGTTAGTCGCTTTATGTAAATTTGGAAGACGCACAACCGTTTATGTGATGACAAAATCTAATTCTTAAGGTGGATGCTCCAGGGTAGCCCGCGAAATTCAAATTTTGTTCAAAGCGCATAAAGGTGCAGGAATGAATCAAGGTCAAATTCATTCCTGCACCTTTATGCGCTTGGAGGGTTGTATTGATGATTTTGATGACTATAATTCTATAACTACATACGTGTTACAGCCGCGAATCATATTTTAATCAACATATAACCTGACGGCATACGACCTAACTGCAAAAAACGTAAGAAAATTTGAATTTCGCGGGCTACCCTGGAGGATCCACCTTAAGCGACAAAAACTCTGTTTCGTTCTTTACATACCTACGTAGAGTAGTAAAGCTTTGGTGAATGTTGGCAAACAAGCAAAATTGTACGAGATGAGAGAACTGAGCACACAAAAACACGGTTCTTTAGATTTATACACTGATACAAATCCGGGGAAACGCGGACGACAACCCCGACCTCCACAATTTTGCAGCCAAGCATATTAAGTATACACATTTTATTCAAAAAGAACTTTCGCTTTATTGGCATTGGCATTGCAAGTTTATTTATTAAATGTTATCTCAAAATAACTCTGCTTTTATCGAAACAAGAAACTTTCTTCGTAAAGCAAATGCCACGTGAAAGTAAAAGTTGTGATCGATCATAATTATGAAATGCTTCGTTACCGTTTATATCTTATAATGTGTCAGTTAATCTTAAGAAACTTAATTTATTGATATACATAGAATATGATATATACCACCGATGTATGTATTCAGTTTAATCATTATCATTCTACAGGTCATGTTCTATCTTTTGAATGCTCCTTGCATTCCAGCAGGGAGATTTCTAGGAGAGTACAGCTCGGATGGCAAACTGGAACATATTTTGCGGTCCAAAAAGATCCCTCAGTGCCTAAAAACCCGCCTTCTTAAGCAATGTGTCCTGCCCACAATGACTTACGGTACCGAGACATGGACGCTCACAAAGGAGACTGTCCACCGAGTACGAGTGGCACAAAGGGCCATGGAGCGGGCCATGCTCGGCATAACTCTTTTAGATCGAGTGCGTAAAACCGAAATCCGCCGTCGGACGAAAGTCACGACGTCGGTGACCGGGTGGTGCGCCTCAAGTGGACCTGGGCAGGACATCTGGCTAGACGCGGAGATTGCCGATGGAGCAAGGCTTTGACCGAGTGGTGGCCAAGGTTTGGCCAAAGCTGGTTTCTTTGGCCAAACCTTCCGTCCTAAAGCTCGTTGGGTTGACGATATCGTCAGGGTCGCGGGAAACACCTGGATCAGGGACGCACAGAACCGGGAAGTGTGGCGGAAGAAAGGGGAGGCCTACACCCAGCAGTGTGTGATTCCGGGCTGATGTGATGATGATGATGGTTCTCCGGGTCTTATCCTAAGTTATTTGGTGTCAACGCAGCATGTTTTCTTCTTCCAAACTTTCGTCTCAGTGATGGTCACTCCCTTTTCACTCGTATTTCACACAGTCCACCCATCGTTTTTATGGTCTTCTCCTACTATTATTAAGTACACACACACATGTATGCACACTTGCTGAGGCATCACGACATCTTCATCGAGAGGAAAGTATTTAATATGGCTACAATGGTATAAGGGACCTGGCAAAAATGCTGATAATGCCAGTGACATTTACGCTAACTCTTTATAAACCACCTCAAAGGCAATTTCCCAAAGAATACTCACAACACCAATAATTGAACAAATTCCTCTCGTAACACATGGTTCAATTTCCTTCCTGAAACGTGTAGTGTACGATCTATCGCAGACGATCACTCACTTCCTGCAGAACGTAACGTTATACGCGCGAGCGCATCGCTCGATTGACCGATTAGTTGATAACTCAATATAATTATCGCACTTCTCGCGAGATTTAGTTCAGTTCTCAATAGTAGGGTAGTAATTTGCTAATAGGTGTAAGAAAGTAGGTAGTGATTAGATTCTATTCGTAATTACGATAGCTTTATAGATAACAGACTAATTTTCCAGCTGTTGCCGTTAGATCGACCTCATTCTTAAGTCTGTTACTGCTACATTGCATTCTGAACTTGAGTTTAGTATGTGTCCATTGCAAGCGCTTTCGCCTTGTCTTCTTATTTGGTCTTTTGGTTTAGTCTGCAGCCAATTCTGGAAAAGAAGTCCAGTTTACTCCGCCTACGTTGACTAGACACCTAGACACTACGTAGGGAGCCTTGTTCTCGAAGGGAAGCCGGCAGGAATCGGCTTCTTAGGTGCCTTCGCGCCTGCTACGTTGTATTCTTTGGTGCCAGGCCTATTTCCGTCTTTCGGCTGAATGATGGTGATGATGATGAAATAATACATTGTACAAGGGGCTAAAATGACCCATTACATACGAGGTAGTTTACTACCGAGCTTTATCGATTTAGTAAATAGGAACCGGGTTATAATGGGATTTTAGCGCCGTGTGTTACACTGTACTTTTCACTTTGAGTGCGAGAAAAATAGTTAGTTTAGTCAGACGGACAGACGGACAGACATACAGACGGATGGACAGACAGATAGTCAGACAGACAGATGGACAGCGGAGTCGTAGTAATAGGGTACCGTTTTTACCCTTTGGAGTTTGTCTATGTCACATGAAGGAAATTAAAAAACCGGCCAAGTGCGAGTTGAACTCGAGGGGAGGAGAGGGTTCCGAACAATTCTAAAGACTTGTACCAGTTTACCACTTTATTTTCAATTGATAGAATTCTTATAGGTTTTGCTGTAATCTACAAGCAATGAACTATATTTTGATTTTTTTTCAAAATTTTAGGCTTAGTAGTTTTGGAGATCAGGGGGGGGGGAATGGTCAATTTTCGTCTTTCATGAATAAAATCAAAACTATTTATTTTACAATAATAAACAACGAGCCCTTTCATTTGATTTATGACACAGTTAGGTTTGCAAAACTTTTTTTTTTAATTTCCTGATTTGTCCACCGAAAAAGACCCTTATTTAAAAATATATATTTATTTACTTTGCACATCTGTGTTTGGGTCATAGGATTACACCATCCTAATAAGTTTTACCTGATTTGGTCCAGTAGATTCGAAGCAAATTGGCTGTGACAGACAGACGCACGAGTGATCCTATAAGGGTTCCGCTTTTTTCAATTTTGTACGGAACCCTAAAAACTAATTACTTTTACTCCCTAGAGAATAAAAGGTCAGTTTAGTTCCGCTTCGTAGGGCTATATTGTCGTACTTTTAGAGCATGAGAAGTGAAAATAAAATTAGCTAGTAAAATTCCGCAGATGCAATGGGGGTCGCGACATCAAAACAAATCTGCGGAATTTCTCTAGTTTATTTAATTTGATCCACAAACTGTATGGTTTAAGTAAACCATAATGTTGCTGGTGTGACTCACCAGTAAGTACTAGCGAAAATCGATAAAGACTACTTTGTACTTACCATTCAAACAGCGGTTTCCGTGTCCAACACGAATTCTGCAACAAAACATAAGCACATAAGTACATGAAAAAGGGAAAACTATACATTTTCGTGAAAGCAGTTACATATATAATCTATACATTCGTAACGGTCACGCATATGAGCCTGCAATTCTCTGGTACCTCGCGAGGCAATCGTACGCATCCCAATGTGGAACTAATTCCTTTACCGAGCGGGTCTTACGTTGGAAGGTTTGCGCTTACACCACGCACACGTAAGGTATGAAGTACACTATGTAAGTAAGTAGAAACAATTGTGCAAGTTAGAATGAAAGTTTCTTTCTGTCGCCATTTCGCCAAGGAAAGTGACGAGCAGGCTTGAAATTCCAGATGTAATTACTATTCTACGTTGCCAGTTTACGTATAGTTTTATTGTGCAGACAACAGACGTCCATTCTATGGTGGTTATTTGAATTTGATTCCGCCTTTAGTTCGTAATACATAGTAAGCGGGTTTTCGTTTAATTCCAGAGTGGTACAAAATTTTATTTGCAAATAAAAGTGTTACACTTTTAGTTTGAAGTGTACTTTTCCAACCTCGTGGTCAAGCGTAAACTTTTTAAAACAGATGTCATTTGTTTCACGAGTCGACGTAAAGGGAATCGACGCAGGGGGAATGATTCTAAATGACGTGTGGTTGAACGTTTTGTTTAAAACTAGCTTATACCCACTACTTCATCCAATATCATTTGGTAATAGTGTTAGTATCTATCATTGAAATATTTTTTCAAATCGAATGAGTAGATGAGAGAGTTGTCGGAGATAACCTCCTGAAACGAACAGTTTATAATTTTAGTGTACCTAGCTATATCGCAAACAAAATACCAGACAACAAGACCAATTTAAAAATAAATGTTCCCTTATGTTCCGTTCTTTCATCTAATTACTCTACAAAATTCCACTAATACTTAACATTTATATTCTACTACTGTTTATTGATGTTCCACGACTGAACATTCATTTTCCGCACCAATTTGGCTAAAATACAACACAGCCTCTTAACCAATGATCTCGTAAGATTAAAGAGGCTAAATAAGCAACACGGGCAAAGCAAATTGCAGTTCAGTACCGTGGCTTCTGATTTCATGCCCTAACAGAATGAACTAGTCTACTTTGTTCTGGAATGTTGGGCAGTTGAGCTAGATTCCGAAGCAATTGACCAAGTATGAAATATTGTGTCTGTTGGTAATAAAGATAGTGAGTCAACGGTTGGACATCTGAGAAAATGTAATTGTAAGTTTTTTATTGAAGAAGCAAGCCGATAGGATTTCTCATTAGATAAAAAAGCGAAGGGAGATGAATTTTCAAAATTCTTTTCATATTAAGCTCTCTTTCTTTATTGCAAAACTTGCTTTTAGACGCAAGGCGTAGGCTGGGCGTAATCTGTGAATGAATCAGCGTTTTTTTTTTTTTTTCAGTAGATGATTTCGGTTTGTATGTTGCCAGTCTTTTGGACATGCTACAAGGACGTGTTCAAATGTATAGAATGTGGACAATATTTTGCAATGTTACCTTTTCATACGGGAATAGAAACAATTTGATTGATCAACAAAACCATTAGTAATATCAAACAGCACTAAAACCGGTCTTTCATCGGATCAGATTAATCTTGTGTCAGGATTTAGATGATTGATTGTCATTGAATGTACCGAAGCAATCATCGACAAATCATTGCAACATTGTACTATGTCTACCTACGACTACGATTATCCGGTTATTTTTATTGCGGAATTGCAAAACAATGAGTTGTCAGTGATGTTGCAAGCTTCATAAATATTCAAACAGCCCTTCTCGAGTGTAATCATCTGTCGAGTAGTAGTTACTGGCAGCGATAAATCGATGAATTTATTCGATCTGTGAACATCGAGTGATTATTTCAAAATTCGAATTCTCGATTCGAATATTGAATCGACAAGATGTATCTTCGGACCGATAACTTTGGGCCACCAAGATACAGGCTGTGCCCAGTTTGGGGCCCACGGCTACTTCTACTTTTTTTTTTTTTTTTTTTTATTTCAACAAAAAAATTAACTAAGATTATTTCACAAATCTTCTGCCAAACTGCAGGACAGTTTATCGGCATTTTGAATTCTTTCTAACTTGTGTATGTCAATAAATTTACTTATTATCTCTGTTTTTGCAATGGCTTGCAATTAATTTATACATTAAGTATCATAAAGTTTATACTATTACTGACAATACTTATTAAAATTCATTATGTTTTGCAATGAAAACGAATTCTTACTAAAAGATGTTTCATTATTCTTCGATAAAACTTAACTGTACAGTTTATGATCGGTAAAGATTATAATTATTATCTATTTTCGAAACACAGACACGTTTTATGTGACATTAATATTTTTACTAGGAACTCATACCTTAGTGATGATTATCGCCAATTACACTTTTAAACAAAACAAGAAATCCCGGAGAAACTACGAAACATCACGTCCAGCGGTCCAATCAACGAGAGAGTATTCACTTATAGAGAGAGTAACAAATTTATATTCAAAACACAACCTAGTTTTAATTACAACGCTTAGTGTTACTTAGTTTATCTCACTTCAGGTGATAAGTCTGGACAATTCTACGATAAGTCAGCAAGCGAACCTAGTAGATCACAATAATGGCACAGCTGAGAATCAAACGGCCACTAGTCACGATATACGAAAAGCTACAGATTCATTGGTTTTATGAACTGGTGGAATGAGAAACATATAAATTATTTCACAGAAAGCGTCTTTTTGGCATATTTTGATGAATTGTCGAAAAAATATCAACCATCGTCGTTGTGGAGTACGTATTCTATGTTAAAATCGACAATGAATATAAAGTGCACATGAAGACATTCACAAATTTGACTTCGTTCCTGAAACACTTATCAGGTGTTCTTAAAGCTAAAGCGTCCAAAGTATTTACGGCACAGGAGATATAAACTTTTTAAAATAATGCTCCTACTGAAAAATACTTCGTGATTTTTTTATTTTATTAAGTAGGTAATATTTATTAAATGTTTTTGTACTAAATTGACTATTTTTCTCGCACTCAAAGTGAACAGTACAGTTTGCACCTCGAGACTAAACGCCAACTTAATATAACCTCGGTTTCATTGACTCCCTCGCACGCTCGGGAGTCAAACCACCTCTGGTATATTATGGCTTCGTTTAGTCCCTCGATATAAAATATACTATAACAATGCTGTAATTTATACACTGCATCAAAATACATTTTTCCAACAATTTTTTTACTACAAAACTACACAATTTAGCAAGCCATCGTTAATTAAATTAGTAGTAGTTTAGCAACAATAAAACTATTTGCGTTACATGCGCAAGAGCAGGCACGCGGCGTTCGGGTGAGTAAAATTTGCACGTCATTTATAATTAAAATTATATTTTACTGCTTAATGTGGGTCAAGATTACAACGATAGTCATTTGTGCAACGTTAGTGCGACTTGCAGGGTGCAATGTTCACATCAAATCGTGGATTCTTGAAATTGCGAATTTTTGCAAAGTTGACACCTTGGAGTTGCGAATTGGCAATACGAACATGATTGCGAAGTAGCATTTTTCTATAACTTAAAATAGTTAAAATTTTCGATTTATATCAAGGCAAATAGATCGAATTTAATGGTTGAAAATAATTACATAGATGCTTAAGTACGTTTTTCCGGGCTCGGAATTTTCCGGAATCTACGAAAATATTTCAAGAACATAACCTTCTAATTTCCTATTATTTCCGCTAGTCTGTTATAAATAGCAATTACGAAATTTGGTACCTATAATGTCAATAATTCTGTAGTTCCACTATCCAAAGATATAATTCTTATACGAGTAGGTTCATGATAGCAGAGATAGCGTAGTGGTGTGACCGTCGGAATGTCAAGTCGTAGGTCTCGTGTTCGAACCCAAGGCACGCACCTTTGATTTTTCGAATTCATGTGCGTATTCTGTACTTAATTATAACTTGCTTCTGTAAAGGTAAACATCGTCCGGAAACCAGCATGCCTGAGAGATATTTCTTGACGGCATGTAAAGCCAAGTCAGAGGCCCATGGGTAGCATATAAACTCTGACACCAGGTTAGGCACTAACCACGATAAAGAAGAGTATATAGGTACATGTAAATATTAAAACACTAGAAATATCAATCAGCCCTGCAGGGCTATTATGTATCTTTCTGATATCCAGTGACTATCAAGCTTCGGTTGTACACCGAACTTTGATGACAACCGTGAATGTCATAATATTGGTATTACGTATCACACTTAGTGGATATCACTTTACGGTGACTAACAGGGTCATACATAATACGAAACTAATCTTTTGACCGTTAATTGATGAACACTGAGTTACACTCAGTTACTATCATTTCGAGCTGTCAACAGAGATACGTAATAGCCCTACTGGACGGCGTTCAAGAGGTTTCAATATTCCATAGCAGCTAGGACACTGACAGCAGCTCTTGAATGTGGTTTATTCATTGGTAAAATTCGCCTTTCATCGTCATTCTCATCATAGCCCAGAATCACTTACTGCTGGGTATAGACCTCCCCTTTCTTCTGCCACACTTCCCGGTTCTGTACGTTCCTTATCCAGGTGTTTCCGCGGCCTTAATGAATTCGATGGTTTATTCTAAACCTATTAAGCCTTTTTTTTGGATGGGAAATCATCAAAAGGTTAGTTTCGACCTTTTGACCGTTAATTGATGGACTCTGAGCACAGTTACTATCATTTCGAGCTGTCAACAGAGATACGTAATAGCCCTACTGATCTCGGAATTCGTCAAACAGTAGAACCTCTAGAACACACATTGGTTTCTCCACTTCAACGGTAATCAAGCCATCTAAAAGCTGATCATACTATATCAATCAAACACCTTTTCTTTCTTTCTTTCTGTCGGTGCGAGTTAGTTTTCTCTCACAATTCATGAGCAGCTCGCCATTGCCGTGATTTAACTAGACAATGTTCTTGGATGCGAAATGAATGTTTAATAGTAACGCATGCGCAACTAGGGTTGCCAGAGGAGGAAATTGTCAAGGAGCAGAAAAAAGATTTCATTTATTGAATCAGTTTATTGACATCAGCTTATCTATCTGGATGTTTTCCTTTGATTTTCTGTGAGCCTAAAAGTCTTGACAAACCACCAGTGATATGTACAGTCGTGGTCTTTTCCGCCTGATCAGTTAAACATTTTTCGCTTAAATCATGCGGAGGAGCCGAACCACGCCCCCTTCAAGTTTAGGCCTATTAGGAAAGCGTCAACTTTGGCGCGCAAAATAACAATAACTCTCGTTTGGCGTGCGTCGTCAGTGCGCTCGGCCGATCGGCATCTTTTCATTCATTATTTTTATACAAAGTCAACGGGGCTGGGCTATAGAGCGTTTCTATGTTGTAAGTGCAAGCAAAAATTAGCTTAGTGGTGATCGGGCGGGAGTGTCCTCGATAGTCTCGCAGATGCAACTCTATAAGGTTGCCTAACTGCTTAACCGAACTATCCTGTGGTGGCCAAAAATTACTTTAAGGCCCCCAGCCAGGACTTACAAACTATGGATTTAAATTAAATGAACATCACTAAGGGCACCCCCTGTGGGGTTCAGGCCTCGGCTTAGTGCGTCATTGAGAGGAGGTCAGCAAAGATCAGGCTGGGTCGTATTATTATTTAATGGGGAATTTAAAGCTACATGCTCAGCGGCGCGGGCTGGCTCGTCGAGCAAGCAAGGGTCGGACGGTGATGTTACGGGATCAATAACTGACTTAAGTATTAGATGGGCAGGATTTAGTAGTAAAAAAAAGTATGAGAACACATTGCAGAAAGATACTGAAAGTGAAAAGATAAGCAGCTTGTAAGAATCTTAGCAGCCTGGTGAGGGTCTCAAGTTCTGCCAACCCCCATGGGCAAAAGGCGACCGTTTATGAATGTATGTTCTTCTTAGGACTCAGGTAAAAACTAATTCCTTCTCGCCATTTTTTTAATGTGAGACGATCCTAGTTGAATCTAACGGCTTGTAAATAAGAGCGCACGCGACACGGCGCTTACGCAGAGCCGATTAGCAACGGATGAACACACAACACGATTGCTGCATTAACGTAATTGGAGTATTAGTGGCCGGTGGCAAACGTGAAATAATACGTTTGATAGCAAAGAAAAATGTCTTCCATTTGAAAAGTAAATATACGCACGCAGTATGCATATGCATGTGCCACTTACACTTTTATTCGGCTGATTCTATGAATGTAGAAGAGGTTTTTCTGAAGAAATAAGTAGGGTGATGTAAATGAATTTGTATTGCACAAAACGTTTGGACATGGTGCTCTTAGCTCTACTACAGGGTGGATGAGACACCGAAGCTAAAACGGTAAAGAATCTGCTGTTCCATACATTTTGACCGTGTAGGCATTGCACTTTTGAAGGACACGACTGTTTTTAGGGTACCTTACCTCAAAAGGAAAAAACGGAACCCTTATAAGATCACTTTCTTGTCCGTCTGTCTGTCCGACTGTCATCACCGATTTTCTCAAGAATGGGTGGACCCAGCAAGTTGAAATGTATGCCATATACTGAGGTCTATAGTCCATATTAGGCGTATAATTAAATCAAGGTCCTGAGTCAACACAATAAAAAGATATGGGCAAATTTAGATTTTCGCGAAAACTTGTAAGTACCAAAATTTACCTTAATTTTCAACTTTTGTTATTTTTCGGACTTTTTCCTTTACTTGTGCTGTAAGACCTTGCTTTTAACCAAAATTGTCAATTCTAGATCAACCGGAAGTACCCTATAGGTTTCCTACAGGTTTTCGACCCAAAACCTATTTGGTAGTTACCTAGAATCACGAAATTTGGCAAAAGCAGGGTCTTACAGCACATGTAAAGGTAAAAGTCTGAAAACCGTAAATATGTAGTTTAAAACAAAAAAAAAAAGCGATTTTACTATTACAAACTTATTATTTGCGGTTGGAGCAATAGCCGTTTCTAGGGATCGCACAGCAAAGTTAAGTTTGTCCTTTAAAAAGTTTGTACGGAACCCTCGGTGCGCGAGTCCGACTCGCTCTTGTTTTTTTGATTGCCGCCGAATTTTTTTTATATAGCCCCTGGTTTAGAATAATGTATTGAATACTTGGTAACTATTTTAGCGTAGGTGTCCATTCTACCCTGTATGTTCTGCAGCGAGACATCAGAGAGTCCCGTGGGCCAGACAAAGAGTAGCATTCTATCAGGATATAAGACCGCCCATTGTGTCACCCCTTGTAAAATGTTTTACATTTGTATCTAATTTTTATGGTGTACATAATAAAGAGTATTCTATTCTATTCTATTCTATCAATGACGGTAAAGTCAAAAATGTATTGGACGGAGGATTGACAACGACGACAACGAGAATTTTAACAGGGTTGACGTAAGTTTATCGGTAGGTCATCTAAACCGATAAACTTACGTCAACCCTGTTAAAATTCTTTGTAAAAATCGAAAGGCTTTGAAAGCAATTTTCACTTGTCTCGTCTAAGATCCTTAGGCCATTTTTTAAACTGCCGCAAAATTATCAAAGATTTTTCTGAAGTTTGTGTAGCTGTAACATGCGTTGATTAACTGTTCCATAATCTATTTCTTATTTAGTTTTATTTCGTTATCGTAACCATTTCATTTTGCATGACTACAAAACGGGAGCATTTAAAAGGTAGTTAAACGCAACGCGAAGTTTAGTAACTATTCAGTGTGATTGATTTGACAGTAAGTGCCAATTACTTAAAACCACGCGTTTCATAAACATACCTTACATTGATTTCATTACCTATTGCCTTTTACTTTAAAATGGCCCTTTCTCTTATGCATTTAATCAGACACAATCAGATACATTTTTTAATAACGTAATACGTTTTACGACAGTGTAAGTGACCCTTCATTATATTTTCTGAATTTGGTCGTTGTACCACAGCAGGACCGATATAGTCTTGCCGTATTATATTGAAAAGGAACGAGCATAAATCACCACGCTTGCTCATAAGTTCTGAGAAATTGCCAATGAGTTATGTAAAGTTCCTCTCATTCTTGTTTTCCTTAACCGTCAGGTAAGTCATAATAGACACTTAGGCCTCGGACACGAAGTCAGCGGGCAGATCGCGCGGCGCTAGAGCGGCGGCGGCGCAGTGTTGTGTTACAAGAAATTAGTATCTTTATTCGCGAACGTAATGTCTAAACAGCGACGACAACATCTTTTTGATACTAATTCCTTCCTATAATTTGATTTAATGTGGGCAAAAGAAGATGTAAATTCCTACGTCACTGCAGACGCGCGGGCACCGCTCGTACGCTGCTCGCCGCTCGCCGCCCGCTCCCCGCGCCGCTGACTTCGGGGCCAGTTCCCTATAAATGTAAGCATTGGAACGCGCCGATGCCTGCGCCGCCGCCGCCGCTGCCCCGCTCCCGCTGACTTCGTGTCCGAGGCCCTACCGGTTAATTCTCCTGCTCGAGAAGCTTGTTCTCAACCTTCCGACCCATCTTTTTCATCACTTTTTGAGGATTCCGTATTCAAAGGGTACCAACGGAACCCTATAAGGCTCCGCTATCTGTCCGTCTGTCACAGGGCTGTATCTTTTGAATCATAATAGGTACTTGGGTACGCAAAACAAAAAATAAAAAAATAGGTCCCCCATACAAGAAACGTCTTTTTTTTTAAACTTTTGACGGTGTTACGGAACCCTTTCGTATGCAAGTTCAATTATTACTACTCCGGATTTTTTTATTCATTTTTATGACTGCCATAAAAACGATTAATTAATTAAGAAAACATTAGAAATATGCCTGCATTGATGACACAGTTACCTTGACCGGGCGTAACCTCGTGCGAATGTCATTAGCATAAGAATCGACACCCGATACGAATCTTTCACACGTCTACTGTTTCTCTCTATATATGCTTATATGTAACGCACTTATGTACTAGCATTCACGCTACAAATTATGATGATTTATCATATAAAATTGTCTTGTTAGCTTGGGAATACATAGGAAATTGTATTAATTGTTGTGAGATACTTATCTTGTTGAGGTACAGTCGTAGTCTTTTCCGCCTGATCAGTTAAATTTTTTTTTTCGCTTAGATCATGCGGAGGCGCCGAGCCACGCCCCCTTAAAGTTTAGGCCTATTAGGAAAGCGTCAACTTTGGCGCGTAAAATAACAATAACTCTCGTTTGGCTTGCGTCGTCAGTGCGCTCGGCCGATCGTTATTGTCTTTCATTCATTATTTCCCTACAAAGTCAACGGGGCGGGGCTAGAGAGCGTTTCTATGTTGCAAGTGCAAGCAAAAATTTGCTTAGTGGTGATCAGGCGGGAGTGTCCTCGATTTTACATATACTTTGAAAGCTATCGGTAAGTTGGTTTTCATAGTTCTATTGCCTCCTACTTATTAGTTTTTCTTTCATGTTGTATATCAACTGATCATTCTATTTATATTGTACCAAACAGACGGACATGCTAAAACTGGCATAGCATAAACATAAAATATGATAATCAGCCTATAATGCTTAAAGTGCTTGGAGCCTGGGACCCTGGACTCCTATCTGCACGAGTGACAACCTGAGCTGTAATCCAACACACGGTCCACATGTGGGTTGGTAGATGGTGGTTGCCAAAACTGGCATACCGATTTTGGCTCAAAAAAAAATCTATATGGCTCTTTCTATAAATCGCGTAGAACAGCACAGGTGCCACTTATGTGGGCCCAAGGATGCCTAAGAACAGCACAAAAATTTAATATACGTGCCTGATACGGTAGTGAAACTAAGTAGGTCTCCTAAAACGACACGTGCGACTGATCAGTGTCACGACAATGAGATGTTACGTTGAACGTGCAGCGCTACTCGATTAGATCGGATACGAAACGAGGCCATCTGCCGAGGTACGTGACATTGCTGGGGAGTTCAACGAAAGTCTCGAGAGATCGGTTGTTGTTGCAAACGTTGATGCTTTGAGCATTGTAAGATCCCAAGGGACAAGTGAGATATAGAAGATTTTTCTAAGAATACCTTAATTCTGCAGTAAGCTGATCGAAAGTCTTTCGCGATCATTATTTGTAGACAAGTATTTTGAGCTTACTATTCAGATGACGAAGAACAGGTGAGGAAAAGATTTGAAACGTTTTTCGAGATCTTTTGAAGACTGTAGAGCTGTACAAAATATGATCGGAGTGGAGATCGGATTTGGGTATTTTAATAAAGAGATCTTGAAAGGTAAGGAGAAAGATTTTGCCATGGATGGAACAAGTACAATGTCTCATAACTTCATTCATTTGTTGTAGACTGTTGATTTAGAGAGAAAAAATTGCTGACCTTTGAGTGTTGTTTTCCGGAGTAAAATCCCCAAGGACGAAAGAGACAATAAGATTTGGAAATCCGGGCAACGATGCAAACACAACAAAACAGCAGATATAACCAGGTAGGAAGGAAAGCTAACAGATTCATTAGCTAAGAGAATTGCTTCCTTAGTTGAATTTATGTTTAATGAATTTGATTTAATTGAGTTGAAGTGTAACAAAAAGAAATTTTAGGTTTCACTTTGAATTAAAGGCGGATACAAAAAGTTCTTACTTATACATTTCCGTATTTCATTTGATAGCAAGAAAGTAATTTAGTTTCACGCCTGTAATCCCCCAAAAGGTTAGGCAGGGGTGTACCTAATAGTACACCCACATTTCGCCAGTTATGTTTAAGTCCTATGTAATAGGGGGCAAGCCTATTGCCATCAACTAGGCTCAAATCCAGTCTCGTGGCTGCTTCTAAGAAATTCCTGAGGGTAAAACTCAGTAACGCTTTGCCCGACCCGCGGGAAACGAACCCAGCACCACTAACAATGCGGAATTGGAAATCTAGTGCCTGTGACTAACTTTTAAAACCCAAAAATAATATAGATAGCCTCTAGCCTGTACTAGTTCTAGGTACAATTAAAAACTACAATCAGTAGTTTATTGGCTAGACATCCGGTTGCTTGGTCATAAAAAACAGTTCGGATAATGCAATTAGCCGCAGCGCAGTGTTGCCCCGCAAAAAATGCCACTGTTTGTACTATGTAGACGTCGTGGGATAGCTGCATAAATTGATCTATAGGATAGTCGCGCTTTAGTACACGTATTAGAGAATTAGAGAAATGATGGCAGTGAGATCGTTGGCCCGGTCTTATTGGTCGGTAGTGTTTACAAAACTTAATATCGGAGATGTTATCACGTATCACTACATATTATTATAAAACAAAGTCGCCCGCCGCGTCTGTCCCTATGTATGCTTATATCATTAAATCTACGCAACGGATTTTGATGCGGTTTATTTTAATAGATAGAGTGATTCAAGAGGAAGGATTTAGTATATAATTTGAGGGCGGGCGAAGCCGCGGGGCATAAGCTAGTGTTTTTATAAGTTTCGAGTTCGTTTTAGAAAATTACATAGGAAACGTCTTTCTTGTTTAATACTTAGCTCTGCAATTTGGCATGGTTTGAAAGGGTCTTCTAAAAAGTATTTAATCTTGTAGCATCAAACCTGCTATCATAATTGTTGTTACCTTTTCCGTAGGAGGAAGCCTGTTTTTCATTCCGGTTACTTAAAATTTGTGATCGAAACGTAAAGAAGATTTTAGTAATGAGTTAATTGAATTGGCACTAAATGGTCTACCAACAAAAGGGATCAGCTACAGTAAACGTCTGTACATAACATCACGCCTGTAATTCCAGAAGGATAAGGCAGAGGTGAACCTAATCGTACACCCACCATTTCGCCAGTTATGTTTAAGGTGGATGCTCCAGGGTAGCCCGCGAAATTCAAATTTTCTTACGTTTTTTGCAATTTGCAGGTCAGTGTCAGGTTGTATGTTGATTAAAATATGATTTACGGCTGTAACACGTATGTAGTTACAGAATTATAATCATCAAAATCATCAATACAACCCTCCAAGCGCATAAAGGTGCAGGAATGAATTTGACCTTGAAAATTTGAATTTCGCGGGCTACCCTGGAGCATCCACCTTAAGTCCCATGTAATAGAGCCTATTGTCATCAACCAGGAACAAATCTAGACTCTGTGACTGCTACTGAGAAATTCCTGATGGAAAAACCTCAATAACACTTTGCCCGAACGGATTGAACCCAGAACCTTGTGCTCAAAAGTCGCGCGTGTAAGCAACGAGGTAGTCCAAAGGGATCACTTACAATAAAAACCATATTCATATATCTACATAGAATGATATAACAATACTTAACTGTCAATCTGTCAAAGTTCCTAATAAACGACACAATTGCTCTGTTTTGCTGCAATAATTAGATACGTCAATAATAAGGTGTTGCAATCATAGCAGAATATAATTTGTATTGACTATTGTAATGTTGACTATGCATGCAAAAACGCTTGTGCGTGCATGGTAACAATGTTTTTTTGTACATGTACATATATGCACTACATACCTAAATATAGTCTGCGCTTGAGCTCCGAGGAATCGGTGTCTTGGGTTCATTTCAAGTACATAATACCCTCATACAATGATTTTATAATTTAGTTCGCGCGGAGTACTAAATTATGAAACCATTACTATGAGGGTATTAATTATGTACTTGATACAAAACCACCGATGATTTAATTAAGCCACCGATTCCTCGGAGCTCGCGCGCGTGGGTGTGATATTTTAAAAGTTGGCCTTAATTTTAATTCTGAAATTACATACAAATACACAAAATTATGCCATAATCGCATGCGGTTCGCCAAAAACTACAGAATGACACCTGCTAGGTACGATTACAGACTCGCTTTGCTTTATCCATGTTCATACATCCATTCCAGCTGAAGTGGGAGTGGCCTGGGCACGTCGCACGAATGCTCCCGAAGAGATTGGCAAAGATCGTCACTCACGCCTAAGGCCTCGCCATCGAGGTAGACTGCGGCGAAGGTGGTGTGACAGATCGGATCATGTTCGAGTGGCAAACGTGCCCAGAAATTTCGAAAAACAGAGAGGATTGGAATAAGAAAGGGTTCCCTTTGCCAGCAATGGGACACGGTAGAGGCTTTAAAAGAAACAGTAAATAGGTAAGTTTGTACAGCCGCCAGTACAATAAGCTACCCGAAACTGTCAAACTTTCCCAACCAAATTTGAACCAAATGCTTTAGCGATAAAGTTGAAAATCTTTTAAAGAAATTTGACAGATTGTAGTAGTTGATATGCTGGCGTCTGTACCTTTAATTCTTGGCAAAAAAACCGTTGAAATGTTCGGAAAAAACTTTTAAAATTGTCATCTCCAGCTGTTATTACTATCGGAGTTAATCCCAGAGCTTCTTGCATCTAATAAAAACTCATATCATGCTCCAGTTTTTAATGTTCCGTCAAGTCATGGATTCGTCTCGCAGTGGGAAAAACGTAAAGGTTAAGCTATCACCCGTTATCTTGCGGTAAGTTCTGAATGTTTAGGCTGACGTTGCCGTCATTTCACTGTCCACATTGTTTTGATTAGCCCAGTTTTCGCGTACTCTAGTCTTAAGCCAAGTTAGCTGTAAAATGTAATTACTTATGAGGCCAACTTGTTATGTTTTATTGTTCACGCAACGGGAGATGATTTTTAGATGGTAATTTTTTGAGTTGTAGTTGCCGTATCAAATTGTCTTTATATTTGAGTTCACGTTCTTCCGCTTTATGTTTTTTTCTCGTACTACATTCAAATTTCATTACACAAGCTTTAGAGTAAATTCCACCAATGAAACTGTATGCGGCACGTAAACGGCGTTCAAGAACTGTCAGTATCAATATTCTACAGCGCAGTTTTAATGTGTTGATCGCGTTCAAGTTTCATTGGTGACATTCGCTCTTAGTAGTAGTGGTTGCAACCGGGATCTGTTCAAAGCCACTGACAACGCCGTTGAAGTAGCAGAGTTCTGGGCAAAACTTATCCAAAGGAATCATCGACTCTTAGAAGAAGCCGTGCAGGTGCATATGGTCTCCGGTTAACCTATGTGCATAACAAGAAACATTTAAGTAACCATGCATATAGATGTGAAATTACACCTTGCATTTACTATTATCATAGTAGTCGACCCGTATACATGCTGAACAGTCCTTCCGATAGCATTCCTGACATTTACCGACAATAACGGTATTAAAAATATAGCCGCATCAACGTGTTTATCAACAACTACTTTTTACTTCCAAAAAGCAAATCAACAAATATGGCACTCACACAGACGTAGTAGCTTTAATCAGTCATAAAAGAATTTTTGAAATTGGTTTAGCAGTTCCGGATATTACCTTCTACATCCAAACTTACACCTCTCTACTAATAAACACACTATTGCAATTATAACACTATTGCAATTATAGTTCTCGCAAAATTCTTCAATGATTTCCTCCTTTTTTTCTCGTAATACCAATGAGTAACACTTAATTCAACAATAGACGTCGTTATTTATCTGACCCTCGATTAAGTCAACCGTAAAGGTCATTTACACGAACGATTAGACATAGAGGTTCTAATTCTAATGTAAGCGGGCGTTTAACCAAGTAACCAGTCTATGACTTCGAAACAAGTAATAAAATTCATCAGTTAACTGGTCCGGAAACTTGTTTAACACACACACACACATACACCATAACAGACTGTCGTTGAAATCAAAACTCATAGACTAAACTTTATACGGTTGGCAATGATCTTATCTGTTTTTTTTTTCTATAATATTCTGTTCGATGGAATTTAAAAAAAAATCGGACTTCCATCCCCTAGTATTGTATTTTATAGTTGCCTATTATTTTACTATTGTATTTCATTCCTTTGGGTACTTTATTTAACCACTTTTTGTAAGCTCTGAGATGCTTACGTAAACCTTTTGTGTCATTTTTTTAATATTCTAAATCAAGCGGTTTAGGTTGTGCATTATTAAGATTTTGATTACTTAAGCAGATTAAAAAAAGACACTGTCCCCACGATTGAGTGATCGAAAAACAATTATTTTTAATTTTTGCTTTTTTCAGTAACAGCAAGATCGGCGAAAAATTGATTCACAAATTACATTTAAAAAATAATCGAGTAACGTAACGAGACTCCAAACGGGTATACCGAACGTTATTATAAAGACCAGAAAGAATATAAGAACAAAAAAAAAAAACTAAAAATTGATGCAATCAACAGAGTACAGTTTCGTTCAACCGTTTCTTCTTCAGAAAAACTTGGACAGTTCCTTTAAAGTCAACGCTCCGTTTTCTACGGGATATTAAAACTGTGTAATGGAGAAGCCAGGGCAATAAGCTATAATAATTGCTCAAGTCCAGTGAGCAATAAGTGCAATAACACATTATTTGCGTCATATGGACTGCGACAGTAAGTGGTCCGCTTCCAACAGTTATGCCGAAGTGACAACTGGCCAACCACTTTTAGGCACTATTACTCACATTAAATATTACGTTATGTTTACAATTTCATGCTAAATCTAACATCGATGACTTGGGAGCCTCCCTCGGTAATGATCGGGCGGAATAAGTAAGCCGTAATAGTTACTTCGCTATACAGGCTGTTTTAATGTAGGGTTAAAATTTTTAACTGACGGAAAGTTAACCTTAACTTTTTTTTTGATTTCCTGAAAACTCCCCATAAGTTGAAAAGTCCAGACAAATAGCAAAGCCAAACAGATCCGGACGAGGCCTAATAAAACGGACATATCCGGTCAAATCCACTCGGAAAGCACCATATTTAAACGTATTATAATGGATTGGCAATCTTGCAAAATAATTAATAATAAAATTTTAATCGTGAAAATCGATAATTCAGAGTTTGTTCGAAATAGGTAATAATTTTATTATTGCCTAAACTCTGAATTATCGATTTTTGATCATGAGAACGAGACGGAAACTATTATTTTTAGGTACCTACTATTTTAGCGCTGATACTATAGTAAAAGTGGTTCTGACTGCAAAGACAGCCTGTATATCTCATTACATGGTAAAGGAATTTATGCTTTCGGCAAACAGATTGATCGTACTATAATAAAGTATATTATCCGTGTTTTTTAAGTCTCCCATTAACGTTGATACACCTATACTTAGTGCAATAGTAATACTAATGTTCTGTAACTGACCAGTGCAAGTCATTAAACATTTAGATGATTCTATAATAATGTCGGGTCATGTTACTTCATTATCTTCTATGGCTGTTCATATTATTTCGATATCACAAGCACTTGCCTCAGCAACTCTTAAAAAATTGTTTAGACAACTTATCACCAGCATTCAGCGGCTCTATTCCAATTTATTTGAGGTCGTCTGCATGTCTTCTTCTTCCCTACTTCTTTGTTATTTATTTATTTAAATAGATTCTTGCCGCACTTACAGTTTGCAGCAAAGCGTGCAACAAGCCAACAGCACAATATAGTCGTCGTAGTCGTTAGTCGTCATTTGAATATTTACCTCATTTCTAGCCATATCATCTATCCCTGTCCATCCATCGTTTCTTTGGACTTCCCTCGCTCTTATATCACAGGTGCCCAAACTACTCATGACATTTCCCTCATTTGTCTGCATTACATGCTCATACCAACACTATTAACACAGCACTTTTTAGTTTCTGTCCACGAAGTAGACACAATAGTTTAACAATGGTGTCTCGAACAAATCGATCCTTTGACAGATCATGATCTACACTATATCTACAACTACATACACGTAACCAGACTGGTCTTATATTCTATTTATTTCTGGCATAAATACCTACATGAGAAGGTACCTGGGTAATACCGTCCAGTCTCCAAAGTCTTTGACCTCAAGTTTTTTAAATGGTTTTTTGTTGCCTTGGAAGCTGCTGCACAAAAATCGACGAATTATAAATAACGAAGCATAGTTTTGGCGTAACCACCTAATAGACACCAATTATCATCGTTGGCATTCAAATTGACCATGTGTTTTATTAAGGTAGTTAGTTATCATCAAAATCTCGCCGAAATCTGCAAACGAGTTTTTAGAATTCAGGATTTCTCGTTTTTTTATGTCAATGACGTTTGGTTCGGACATGGAGAATGTGAGCTTTCTCTCTTTCGAAATTTAAATCCAAAATTCGCCATCGCCAGCTTAAAGTTCTAAATGTCAAAATCAAGGCCAAAAGAACAAAATTGACTCAAAAGAACACCACCCGGTATTCTTTTAAATCAAGCAAGTTCAAGCAAAGATCGGAAAACAAACAGCCGCACTAGCACTACCCCAAGTCCATGTCACGGTGTTCGAAAGTTAAAACTGTTTAAAGGGGGACGTGCGACGCGCTCCATCAGGCATACAAAACACAAGAACAGCTGAGCTCAGCGGGTGAGAGCAAAGTAACCTTGATGCGACCGAAGAAAGCGTCCGGAACGATCGGCGAGATGCCAATTAAACGGAATACGAATAGACGTTAAGGTGAAATCACAGAGTGCAACCTCTTTACAGCTGAGCAGAGACAACGTGATCGGCGTTCGGTATAGTGCTACAAATATCTTTTGGCACTAGGATGACGTTAACAGTGGGGCGCTGCTGGTAGACAATTAGACATCAATCTGTGGAAATTCTATTGAAAAACAAGATTGTGGCATTAGTTCTAAATTCCGAATGTTGCCACTCGCCAAAAGAACTATCAGCACTAAAACATTTCTCTGTGACAGTAAAATTTGATGAACATATATCGAAAAACAAGATGGCTGTGTTAGTTCCAATTTCGGTCACGCGCCAAAACGTAAGAAACGGTATAGAACCTCTTTTCTGATTAAACTTTTAATTACGAAATATTGTTGATTACGTTTATTAGGATTTCTCATGGTATCAAAGTTATTAAATTAAATAACGAATCCCGTTTTATTGTTTCGAGCTTTCGTCGCGGTCATTATTGCATTGAAACATTGGCTAAATTGGAACCTTGACATTAACTTCCCAAAATGTTAGTGAACTAAATAAATCATCGAGTTTTTAATTTTGTTTTATGACAGGGTGTTGATAGTAGGCGGATACTTGCAAATATTTTGTCTCGCAAATTAATATATTTATGATGTCGACATTAATGAACCGTTAACCTTATTAAGCGATAATATTTTTGATTGGTATACATTCTAACCCATTTACTATAAGTGCAAGGTCGTACCAATAACTCACAGACATGGATAGCCGTAAATTTCCCATTGTATAGAGGTGCTATTTTCTTGGTAATATAATTTTGGACTGTCACTCAGGATCAGATTTTGGCAGAACTACATTACTACAAAACATAAAAACAGTATCCTAAGATCCTTTTCAAGAAGCTATACGGTTAAAAATGTAGCTGCTCTTAGTTACAGCACTATCTCATATAACTATACCCTATACATTTTTCATGTTATTCATTACTCAACAGCAGGATAAACAGAAAAAGAAATACGTAACGTCATATACACGTACCGATTCTTATGGTATGGAATTCGATGCCATAATATTGACACGGCCGCACAATAATTGGGTAACGTGACCTTACCCAATGTCATTGCAAGCGTCAAGTGCCTAATTATGGCCCATCACCTGTTTATTTAATATTCTAGCCACGTACAATGTCAGCTGGATATGTAAAAGCAGGTAAAGGTCAGATTAAAAAAAAGGCAATGACAAAAGTAGATGCAATTGAAAAGAGAAATAAAACAAATGACGTTAAGTATGGAATTTTAAGGTGATCACTGATCAGAAAACAAAAACCAATAAATACTTAATAAGTATGTATAGTATGGAACGAAGTTTCATAAGTTCATGACAAACGAAATACTTCTAATGTTGCTGTGCCCGACAACCCCCATATTGATTTTTATCTATGTAAAACATATGGAATGTAAAAAAGATTGAATATTGAAATGAGAAGACTAGCTAGTTAAACTAATAAATGAACATAAAAGTGAAAGGAAGTTTACTACTGTTTTCTTAAATCGAAGATGAATGGATAGTATAGTAGTATTAGTAGTCATAATCAAGTCTATTTCCGGCTTGCTCCACAAATTAACATAGAAATTAAAGCAACGATTAAAATATCTCAGAAGATCGTTTCTGTCAGCAAAGTCATAAATACATAAGATTTCTACTTCGCTCGAAAACTATGATTTATTATGATTCATATAATTCTAATGAACGTAAAAATATGATTGATACTGTTAAATTATTTGTTACACACAGACTATATTCCAGTTGTGATAGCATGTTGACTAGATAAATTGTTATTTTCATCAAGATGATATTTATATATTTACTGCCTCGTTGGGCTAGTGGTAGTAAGTGCGACTGCTGGACATCAGGTCCTAGGTTCGATACCCAGGTCAGACAAAGTGTTATTGGGTTTTTCGATCAGGAATTTCTCAGTAGCACAATTTAGATAATTAGAGATTTTCAACGTCACTATTATAAATAGCAAAAAATAGTTACGATACTAGTTTTTTTTTTTAAACGAATCTAGTAAAAATAATGTTTATTTTAATGTTGCGTGGTAAGTTTCTGAAGCTGCAGCTTTCACAAGTATTCGATAATAATTAGTCGTCTAACTTTATGATTATTGCGAAATTAAACTTTTGTAGTAATAATCGTACATAGGTCATAAGATTTAGTAATGATAAATTAATTAGTGCGCAATCACCATAATTATTATAATCAAGATGACTCAAAAATAGGGATTTGGAGACATTTATAGTCATACTCAGAATTGTGATCGATACTTTATTAAACACGCTTTTTCATTGTACATGACTGTTTTATCAACCAGTCTTATCAAGGGGTACCTTATTACCCAGTACTAACTGGGTTGTGGAGGTCAGATAGGCAGTCGCTCCATGTAAAATACTGGTATTCAGCTGCATCCGGTTAGATTGGAAGCCACCCCACCATAGTTGGGAAAGGGTTTGGCAGATGATGATGACTGTTTTATCAAAGTTTTACACGTGTGTCGTTGTCTCTAAACAGAGCTTTCTCGTATGCAAAAGCAGAGCACTGTTACTTCATGAAAGGAAACCTTCTTCAAATTTATTTTGCATAACATACATAGTTTCTTTTCTCATAATGTTCTAGTATATTCCAAAAGGCAAGTTCTCAAAATCTATCTGCGCCTATAACTTTATTTGTTATTGCTACTGCAGAAACACAGTTACACTTGTAGACTTTATTTTTTATTTTTTTTATTATATATTGTCCCACTGCTGGGACTTCCACTCTTCTCTACGTACTTTCTCAGTCCAATCTCTAACAAACGCCTCTAGGTCGACACGCCAGCGTTTCCTAGACCTTCCTCTGTCTTGTAGACAGTTTAGCACTTAGTAAATCGCTTGTCGAAAATTACCAAAAACGTGTTACAATAAAAAGATTTATATAAAGTACCAACTAATGTAGAACTAATAATTTCCTGCCCAAACTATCAGCGAAGTAGATCAGATGCGAGTGGGGTAACGGTAGCTTATGCATTCCTTGTTCATAACGGCAGCCTTCGTCTCGATGATGAGATTGCATTTACAAATATAGTAAAGGTGAATTTACCGTTTTTGTTTGAGATACAATTATTTTATTGATAACGCCTTTGAGAATGTTGGCAGTTAAAATGAAGAAGGAACTTGTTTTACTGTCTCTTTGGTCCAGTGATCGCAAGAGCTACTGTTGAGTATGAGGGCTAGGCTTCTATTACCAGGCAGGGTTTCTCAATAGTAGCCTGGAGTCTGCATTTGTACCCGATTGATGACAATAGGGTTGACACCTTATAAATACCTGAGGATTAAACATAAAGAACTGGCTAAATAAACCCATGTACATAGACATACCTAACTCTGCCTAATCGTTCACGGAGGAAACATGTTAGATTCCATTTTGGTCCTTAGGTCCTTCAGGAGCTTTTACATATTTTGTACTGCTAGAAATCGGTAAGATCCAAACTCAGTCAATCACATAGTTCTTTTTTCTCTAAATCAAGAAATTGGTCCTTATGATAAGTCTCACAGTCAGAAAATTTGCAATGCCATAGACCAACGGGTCGCAAATTTGCAATACAATTCATGAGATAGTAATACAATGGATAAATTACTGTGATCTGTTTTAACTTTATTTGTATACTTACAGTTACAATAAGTGTAATCACACGTATCGTGAAGCACAACGGTGAAACAAAGTGAGTTCTATGTATGGAGTAATAAAAACGCCATATAAGACTGAAAGACTGACTTTACTGAATTTAATAGTGATGGCCCATTAAATTTCTCCAACCCTCCAACAGGATGCTGTAATAAAACGTCATAGACCATAGTACAATAGTGGCAACAACTGATTGTCTCAGTTAAAAGTAAGTTCAGTAACATTTGTTTGACAAATTTGAAAAACCAGTAACCTACTAAACGAAAACACACCGTGCATACCGTGCAAAGATCTTAGATGTTAAGATAAGAAAAACTTGGTTCCATGACGACCTGCGGATCAGAGGACCAGCACCCTAATTGCGAAACATGTTTTATCACATTACGGATTCATGGATTTAAAGGAAATTCGCTACTTAATAAATAAAATGAAAAATAAAATGTTTGAAAAATATGTCTGCTCAACAACGTGGAAAATGCAATTAATATTCTTGAATTGTGAAACTCCGCATTATTTGTTAGACGATTATGTTTTTTCATTTTGTGGACCTCGATAAGAGGTTTGTTTTTTTAACCGACTTCAAAAAAGGAGGAGGTTATATGTTCGTGTGTATGTATTTTTTTAATGTATGTTACCCGATTTCTGCCCCATTTGTGGACCGATTCTTTAAATTCTTTTTTATTTGAAAGAGTATACTCCTGAGGTGGTCCCATTTAAATTTGGTGATGATCTAATACTGATCTTCGTGTCGGTGACCTTTGTTTGATTGATTCAGTGTTTTTGTCAGCGAGTTCTGAAGCTAAAGTTATTTTTCACTTTTTTGTGTTTTCTTTTTATTTGTGTTTTTCTTTTTTTTTGTTTGTTTGCTTTTTTTTGTCGGTTTTTTCTTCTTGCACAAACAAATTAGCGCTAATTACACCACGGTGTACCTCATCGAATTAAAGTTAATTTGGTTAATACCAATTCACAATTGACACCGATTCAAAATCACGTTAATTGCGTGAAGTGTCACTTTGATTAGATAAATACTAAGTAAATACCGTTTTATGTACTGTTATACTTTTGTAGTAGCTGCCGGAATTACTTCGAGAGATAATAATGCAGTTAATAACTGTTTAGCGTTTCATGTTGTACGACAAAAGTTGCATTAAAACAAATGTTTTAAATTGTTGTCCTAGTTATTTTAAAACTTTTACTTAGATGTTGAACAGGTACGTGCATATCTTTTAAACACAATCATAATTTTGGATTTGGACACAAACGTAGACTCTAGTCATTGCTATCAAGGGAGTGTGATCACTTACCGACTTGTCTTTTTCGTATCATTTTATTTTTGTTAGCATATCAAGTTAACTACTGCTGGGCCAAGGCACGCCAAGGGCTCCCAAGGTTTTCCTTTCAAATCTCTTTATCTTTTACGATATCTGGCAATCTTTTCTATTGCATGGACATATTCTTTTTGACCGACTTATGTTTTTGCGTCTATTTATAGGTGTGGTCACTCTGAAAGTAAAGATATTGTGGAGTGTTTTCACTTAAGTTCCCAAATAAGCGATATTATTATCATCTTCATATTGTTGTCCTTGTTAGGAACCGAATCATAGTCAGCGAAACAACACAGAAATCTTCTCATCTCTAAAAATATTTCTCTTAGATCCGCGAGCTTTATTGAGAGAAACTCTACACTTCAACAAGCATTCCGCATATCATTGGAACAGATCAAAAGTTAATGTAAAGCGAAAGCCGACGTGGATCGGTTCGGCATCGACACTAATCCACATTGGATCGTTATTCTGATAAAAATGTAAAACAATGGCGTCCGTTCCGTTCGCCGCCACTCTTGCGCAGGTATCGTTGCGCGTACGCTAGGAAACTATCCTGCATTGCGAAACTAGTGCTGTAAATTATATTAATTGTACCTTTTTAAAAACAAAAATAGATGATAGTAATCTTCAGTAAGCCTTGGATCTTAGTTGCGTAAAGTCTACAATCTACAATAGTGTTAACGAACAATTAAAACTGAATGCAGTAAACGTTTAGTGTAATGCATCAGTTAGATGTTCAGGTCTGATGAACAGTTAAGAATGTTGGAAATGGCTATGTCGTACAAGGTGAAATAGTATTCGCTAGGAATAGCGGCATCCATCGGTGTAATGATACACTTTTGCATATTGCTGATAACATCGTGTCAAATGAAACTATCATTTATAACAGCAGCATGCATTTTCTTTTCGTACGTACAGTTTTATGTCAGGGACTGCAAAGTAATTATTTCTGTATATGATTACTTTACTGCCGCCTGTTAGATGAGAAACAGGCTAACAACATTATTAAACGCTAGACAACAGTAAGGCGAAGCAGGCGATATGAGCTTGACTCTTACCACAGAATAGATAATAGTGCTACGTCTCTTACCGAAAGAAATGATGCAGAAAATGAAGAAGGAGGCTTTTGTTCAATACAGGCTAGCTACTATAAGTGATAATAACTTTAGATTTAATATTACAGTAGATGATAAAATCATGCTCAGAAGCACGAGCGCGCGATGTTAACGTAACGTAAATACATCGGTTTTATAGTTAAAAATGAAGAAGGAGGCTTTTGCTCAATACAGGCTAGCTACTATAAGTGATAATAACTTTAGATTTAATATTACAGTAGATGATAAAATCATGCTCAGAAGCACGAGCGCGCGATGTTAACGTAACGTAAATACATCGGTTTTATAGTTAAAAATGAAGAAGGAGGCTTTTGCTCAATACAGGCTAGCTACTATAAGTGATAATAACTTTAGATTTAATATTACAGTAGATGATAAAATCATGCTCAGAAGCACGAGCGCGCGATGTTAACGTAACGTAAATACATCGGTTTTATAGTTAAAAATGAAGAAGGAGGCTTTTGCTCAATACAGGCTAGCTACTATAAGTGATAATAACTTTAGATTTAATATTACAGTAGATGATAAAATCATGCTCAGAAGCACGAGCGCGCGATGTTAACGTAACGTAAATACATCGGTTTTATAGTTAAAAATGAAGAAGGAGGCTTTTGCTCAATACAGGCTAGCTACTATAAGTGATAATAACTTTAGATTTAATATTACAGTAGATGATAAAATCATGCTCAGAAGCACGAGCGCGCGATGTTAACGTAACGTAAATACATCGGTTTTATAGTTAAAAATGAAGAAGGAGGCTTTTGCTCAATACAGGCTAGCTACTATAAGTGATAATAACTTTAGATTTAATATTACAGTAGATGATAAAATCATGCTCAGAAGCACGAGCGCGCGATGTTAACGTAACGTAAATACATCGGTTTTATAGTTAAAAATGAAGAAGGAGGCTTTTGCTCAATACAGGCTAGCTACTATAAGTGATAATAACTTTAGATTTAATATTACAGTAGATGATAAAATCATGCTCAGAAGCACGAGCGCGCGATGTTAACGTAACGTAAATACATCGGTTTTATAGTTAAAAATACTCGTTTCACATAAATAATAAATAAATAAGAACATATAAATAAGAATTTATTCATATCTACGGATGATACTGATTGTGCTTGTCGCAAACAGTTTAACTAAAATGCTGTAGGATACTTGTATTTTCGATCTAAAAAGTCAACGTATGTTGTACGTTACTTTTACAAAGAACCTAAGGAGGCCTCAGGTTTATTATAAAGAAAGGCATATAGTCTACGCAGTTCTACACTTAATGTTATACAGAGGAAAGATTTGTATGTTTGTAACGAATACACTCGAAAACTACTGGACCGATTTCAAAAATTCTTTCACCATTAGAATGCTACATTATGCCTGAGTAACATATGCTATATTTATTCCTAGCAAAAAATAGGGGGAGGGGGGAATTAGGGGAAAATAAATGTCCACCCGTGCGAAGCCGGGACGGGCCGCTAGTTTAATAATAAAAATGATACGAGAACCGAAAAGTACTGTATGCCATTCAAACAAGCTCGTATCAATGACGGAACCCCCACTAAACAAAAGTTGCTACATTTGTCCATAACCTCACTTCAATATTGGCGGTCATTGTACAAAACTAAAGTAGAGTAATGCTAACGTTAATAAATGATATTGAATTACTTAACCGGCGTTATGGTCCATTGTTAGTAATTCAGTTACAAACGTGCGAAAATTTGTTACTACTTACTGAGGTAGAGCTACATCTAATAGTAAGCGAGAATTGGGCGAAATATATATTTTTCTAGTTTATATTGTCTTAGAGAAGTCGCCGTTTTTATTTAATTGGGACAGTATGCGCAATCCATACCCATACCCAGGATATCTGGGTAACTGAGTCTGCAGGTGGCGGATTTTTTTCCTGCTGATGTCTGTCCATGTATTAAACAAAAAAAAAAACATGAAAACCACTAATAGTTCCGCAAAAAATTTTCCCGTATCTCTCATAGATTTGGATTTCCTCATAATGGTAAAACAAAAACTATACAGCAAACCAGTTTTCCGCTAGTTCTACTTCACAAAAACATAAGGTTCGTTTAACTAAACACTTAAAGTACTTACGGGATGATATCCATGATTTTCCTTGGTTACTATGAGCTCCCGATATACCTAGTGATACTGTGCAGTGCGTTTTGTCGTGAGTTACAATCGAGTTCCAGTAGTGCGCGTAATAAAAGACTAAGAAAGAGGGTAGACAAATTTGTCTGCTCATAATAAATAATTTTCGTTCCACCCGCATACCTCTTCAGTATTCCCGCGATCATGATGCTTGCAACAGCATTGAAATATCGGGAGCTCATAGTAACCAAAATATCAAAAAGAAAATCACGGATATCATCCCGTAAGTACTTTAAGTGTAGTGAAAAACCGTGAAAGTCTAAAACAGTGTGTTTAACTAAAGTTTGGTAGTCAATGGTGTCGATTCTGTTGTGCACAAACTAAACTTAATTTAGGCTATTGCTATCTTTTTCTCTCTAATAAAACGAGCAAGAGACGGACGTAATTTAGAGCTGTCAAATTTAATTGGAACTAATATTTCCATACAAATGAAGGGTGCACGTAAAAACATGTCGACTAAAAACACGGTGAAGAGCAAGGCATATACTAGTTTGACATATCTAACTTAGTTCATAGCTATAGCCGTCCTTTTCTCGCACTGCCTTTTAGTAAAAGATAGCAATAGCCTAAATTAAGTTTAGTTGTGCACAACAGAATCGACACCAATATCTAGGATTCCGTACCTTAGGACCAATGTCTGGCAATGATATTTTTACTAACATCATTATCAACTACCTTTACCTTGTCCCATTCTACATGCGGTCGGCGCAACACGTTTTCTTCTTCCATTCTCCCCTGTCAGACGTCACGGCATCATTTACTCCTTTCTCTTTCATATCATTCCTCACACAAACCATCCATCTTTTCTTTGTCCTTCCTCTTGATATTTTTACTGCACTGCCCTGAAAATTAATTCTGTTATTTTTGTGCATTGAGATTTTCGATAATCTATTGAAAACTTGGTTGTTCAACACTTAGAAGTTCAACAGGAGCAGTAGTATTTGCCAAATGTACTTCTTTCTCCAAATTTCCGACAAAAATTTGCAAAAACAGTTACAAAGCTAACCGCGTTGCGCGTTCCACACAAGCCTTAAGCTCGGAGACAAACTGCGATCGTTCAATGATGTACGTTATATACTGTGAGAACAAACTTATTATTAGACGCCATTTGGCCGGCCCGCTATAAATCCCGTTCGTTTATATGTAAATTACGGGTATTGTGGATAGAAAATGTGATAGCAATTCAGACTATCATTTTGGAATATCGGTTTCCTTAAATCTGGCGTAAAAAGTGGCGTAATATAGAGCGGGTGTAGTAACTAGATGTAAGTAAATCTTTCTGTCTTGTTCTCTTTTGGGGAAATGTTCTGATATTGTTATTCGTTGAAACACGTGCAGAAGCAGTATGTATGATAGTAGATGGGTTCGATATATAACATAACATTACGCCTGCAATGAAGGGTTAGGCAGAGATGTACCTAATAGTCCCACATTTCGCCAGTTATGTTAAAGTCCCATGTAATGGGGGCGAGCCTATTGCCATCAATCTTGCTCAGTTCCAGACTCCGTGGCTGCTACTGAGAAATTACTAATGGAAAACCCTACAACGAAAATCGAACCCAGGATCTCTTGCTCAGTCGCGCTTGCGACCGTTTGGCCAACGAGACAGTTCGATACGATAAATAGCATTACTATTTTCTAGACTTTCAATATAAATCACATTACAATAATCCATTGCTTGGAAACAACGTGCATTTTTTTAAATCCACTGCAGTTGATACAAGAAAAGTTTTCTTTTGTAGAAAGTGAATCTGAACATTGATCTGCTTTTAAAAAAAAACCAGCTGCGGCCCGCGGTTTTACCCGCGTAGGTTTCAAAATTTTGCTACTTTTGGTTACATTATTGCAATTTTCGTAAAGATCTTTAATTTTTTTAAATTAATTTTAGCCTATGTTACTTCCTGATAATTTAGCTTTCTATTGGTGAAGAAATGTTTAAAATCAGTCCAGAAGTTTCGGAGCTTATTCGGTACAAACAAACAAATCTTTCCTCATCATATATTAGTATAGAAAACATTTTAGCTACTAAAACACTGGTTTATAATAAATACCGTCAGAATAAACCGGTCAACGAATTAAAATTCAGTATCTTTGTTTACGTATTTTTTTATAATTGTGTAATGAACCGTCTAACTGGTTCCGTTTTTCACAAAACGTTTGATTTCTGTACTATTACCAACAAATTAGAGAGTAGCGGATGTGAGTGACGTGTTTATACCGGTCCCTCTTTCCGTTTCGGTCATTATACTCGTATGATGTTGAATATCAATTTGATACCTGTCATTTTGATAAAAGTCTGACTCTGCATGACGATTCATGATATACCTCTGTGTAATGTGAATTTTTTGTAAAACTTTTGACACCAGATTGTAGATGACTCGTAGAACAATTATTGAAAACTTTTTGGCAGAAAACGTATCGTAACGAAAAGTAATTTCAATATACATACTTAGATGCGATAGACGGAGGAGCTCGCAGCTAAATAAGTACTGGCGCTTGCCTAGTTTGGTTCGTGGATGGGTGATCATCCATACATACACTGTTTCCACCGTGCCTCGGAAAGCACGTTAAGCCGTTGATGGCCCCGGCTCGCGAGTGTCATGTGTAGATCTTTGACAGTAGTTACAGGGGTGTCGTAAAGAAGGGGTATTGTATTACCAAGTATTAACTGGGTTATGGAGGTCAGATTAGACAACCGCTACATGTAAAATACTGGTATTCAGCTGCATCAGGTTAGATTGGAAACCGACCCCAACTAATTGGGAAAAGGCTGGGCAGATGATGATACGATAGACAACTACGTAACGAAAAAAGTCGCATAATATACTTGCAAGAGTCAACTGGGCGCCAGTCTCGACAGAGATAACAACAAAATCGCTAAGTTTCGATTGCTAATTACTAACGAATAAATTCGTTTGCATTATCGATGCTTGCGAGAAACGCATCTTGGATGTAGAGACTTTCGTTTCCCGCAAGCATCGTTATTGCAACCTAATTTTTTCATTGTTATTTTAGCGGTTGAAAGTTAACGATAATGTCGTCTCTGTCGAGACTACCGGCCCTGGTTACTGTCAGGTACAAGTGTGTCATTGGCTAGGCTTCACTGAGAACAAAAACAAATAACAACGAAGAACTTTTTTAATTGATTGAGTGATGACGTTTCGCTCATCAATCTGCCAAGTCTTCAAGGCCCGTAGTCCATGACACCAGTAGCTTAGACTTATGACATGACGCAATAATGCCATCATCCCACGACGCAGATGTCAATGCCACCGCTAATGAACACATGCGCATCTCAGCTTAATGATTACTACTAACATACTTGGATAAATCTGTAATCCAAGTTTTTTTGCTGTCGGGCGAATGGAATGGGCGATTGCACAGTGTCAGGAAATGTATGTTAGGACCAATTAATTTGGTCCTTTTTTACGCGTCGTCCTTTTGTTTCGATATTAAATGGGGTCATCAATTTTTGTAGATGGTCTTACCGTGGACCTTGACGGAAGGTGATGTCCTTGTATTCACAGGGTCATCAGCTTTCTCCGAGGCGTTTCAATGGATGCGAGAAGCACTGGGCTAGTCGATGTGGCGAAGCTTGGGGGGGGGGGGCTATGTCTAGTGGTGGAGTCTATCGGCTGATAATGATAGACCCCTGGACATTGGGCTGTATCATCTTACCATTATAAGATAGATTAGATTTGATGGTTGTTGTTTTGGTTGGTTTTGATGGTTGGTTGGTTGGTGTGGTAGTTTTTTTTTTTTTTGTTTTGATTTTTAATTTTGTTTTTATTTTTGTTTTGATTTTCGATTTGGTTTTTCGATTTTTTTTTATTGATTCTTAGTTTATAAGTTGTCTGTTGTACTAACCAAATGGACTTAGTCTGAATAAAAGGCTTTTTATTTATTTATTATTCTTTTACCCAACTTTTGTGCAATCTTTCAGTCCAACCAGACAAATTCTACATTTTCATCGCCAACAATTATAAATTATGAATAATTTATTAACAGCCAGATACGATCATCGATTGCAGTCACCTACATGCGCGACCTCGGATGCGCAAAATAATAAATTGCCCACAAACAATGGTGTTGCGCAAATGTACGCACCATTGGACTGCATGCGCCGATGTGGTCGCCTTCACGGCTATTGATGATTTGTAGGACATGGCTGATAATCATTATGTTGACATTCCTATATGAAACTGAAAAGGCACTTTCAAAAAGGCAAATTACTTTCAGGTCTATTTAAAGCCAATTATTATAATCTAAATTAACAAGCATACAAATCTAGAATAGCGAAACGGTTCTAAGCCGAGATTGAATCTGAAAAATATGGCAGAAGCAATAAATGAATTGATCAATGTGGAGAAAAGCATGAAAATTTAGCCTCTTCTTTTAAGTTAGAACAGAAGAGATGGCTTCACAGCTCCTTAACTTGTACAATATCAAGGTGTTCCTAATGTACTTACGAAAATTATCATGTATAAAGGGTGTAAAACACCTCTTAACGAAGCCGAAAGGCACTTGTTCTCCTTGTCATTGCGGTCATTTTTTTGTTCTACACCATACCTGGGAACCTTCTAGTTACAGAGATATTGGGGGTCAAGGTTTCAACGTTTTGGCAACTCTTTTTTTAAATACAAGTTTTTAATGTTAGATTTTTACTTTAAACACCTCCACGACCCCCGTACTATTCAATCCATCCATTAGCACAATGTTTTGAGTGCGTTACATTGAGTTCTACCACAAAACATGATTTTTTACCCCAAAAAAAAGTTGTTTCCCAGCAATAATTTTTGCGTAAAGTTACTTAGTTTAATGTACAGAATGCTTGGTTGACGGCTTCGTGATGAGGTGGTTTACACCCTGTAGAATGAAGCTAGAAGGATAACTTCAATACGCGGTCACAAAAAATGTTTCAAGGCCGAATACTAGCGATAATTTCCATAATTCAAGATGTGGGTTACCTTGTCTGCCTTATCGGGAATGGCATGTGATATACTTTAATAATGAACCAGCATGCCTGAGAGATATTTCTCGAGGGCATGTTAAGGCGACTATAGGAGCTAAATTAGCAACTCTAAATTGTGGTGGTTCAAACTTCGTTTTAAAAACTGTTAGAATAAAGTTCTAATCAGCTTGCACTACGAAGTGGTTGTTACGTCAGTCACTGCGGGCCGTATAGTGCGATATGAGTGGTTTTTTGCGATTTACAAAAAATCAATTGATTGGACTAAAAAAATAAAACACTATCATGCTAATATGTTGCTTGTAGAATTATTTGCCAAAAAATCAGAATGATCGCATGGATTTGAGTATGGTTTTTACTCGTTAAAAGAATTTTTTAGATACAAGTTCGTGATTTTTTTTATCGAGTAAAATTAGTTGTATTATGTTTTCAAAACACTATATTTCAAAACACTATAACACTGTATCATATATTTTTCTGGTTTTGTTTATTGCAGTGAATCAAATGCTTTTTTGCATTATAAAACTCGCGTTTAGCTCCGTAGTCCCCTTAAGCCAAGTCAGAGGCCCATGGGCGGCATAAAACTCAGGTTAGGCACTAATCTTGCACGATAAAGAAGACGAAGAATAATGATAGTAGGTAGTAGAGCTTTAAATATGAACAATACCCGTCATTGGTGACTCATTACGTTTTCTTAGATCTGCATCTTAAAAAACAAACCTGTGGTTATTTCGTTATTCATGGTACCTAATGATGTTCGTACCTAAATAGTTTTGTTGACCGCATGACGCCACCACGGAGGATTCAGCGATGCTGGCAACTGACTAAGAATACCTGCAGTCCTCCCTTATCTATTTGACGTTTTCATGATCATTTATTTAGATAATTTATTCTGCAAGGTTTATATCTTAGTGCATGTTATACACGTAGAACGCTGGCTGTCAGAAATTATCGGCGCTTATAGTTAAAGAGCCCACAACACTAAACCTAGCTCGATAAGTCTACCAGATGATGTTTATACAATTAGCCACGTTATTAAAGGGGAACACGAAATGACGATGATGAAATGCAAAAAACCTGGAGGCAGTATAAACAAAAATTATTAATAACGTGACTAATTATATATGATATCATCTGGGAGTCTTATCGAACTAGGTTTAGAGTCACGGGCTGTCTGACTTTATCGGCGCCGCGCGCCGATCTGCCAGCGCTGACAACCAGCGTTCTACGTGTATACGCTCTTACACATTATTATTATTATCAACCATTTGTGTCCCACTGCAGGGCAATGGCCTCCATCTTGCACTTATCCCTATCCAGTGCTGTTATGCGCCAATCCTTGTGAAAGGAGTCTAGTTCGTCCCGCCATCTCCTTCTGGGCCTGCCGCGTACATATATCTAATGAATAAATCTCAATGATTTGTCAAATCGTAAAACCATCCGAAGCAGAGGCGAGTCGCTAACTAAAATGTATAAAATCCTTTTTAAAAAACGACTTATATCTACCTACTTATGCTACATTCCGCAACATGCATACTTATATACAATGTAGGTTACAGCCTTTATATAGTTACACTAACACATAAGATACGACGGTACAATAGGAAACATGCCTTGCTAAGCAGGTCAATGACTCGCTTTATCATGTCTCGTTGAAAAACAGGCGCCAACAGTAAGGGAATACTCATACTTGTCAGGTATTATTCGCAACTTAGCGACTATGGGACTATTTTCTAACTTTCTTTGAGAAAGCCGATTGTCAGGAATTAATCTTTGCTTTGCTGACAAATGTAGCCTTCGGGGTTTCTTTACATGGCTATTGATCCAACATTTTTACTACCATGATAGAAATTATCAGAAGCCAGCCTCAATTTGACGTGCAAGATGCCAATACTACAAAAAAAGTCATGTATAAAATGTGTTGGATGACAAACGATTAAAGAATTCAATCATGCCTTCTAACTAGCTAATTGTTGCTGTCAAGTGTCGGTAAGCCTTAAGTCTTTAAACATGACAGCTCGTCACGATATTCGCTTAATTATAACGACGGCAATTGTAAACCCTTCGTGCTCACGACGAGTTAAACCAAACACTTTCCTTGTTTGAAAGAAAGTCATTCGTTGTAGCTGTTACTAGTTATTCAATAACAGATTAAACGTGCTTCTACATAGATGTTACGATTGACCAACTCAAAAACTACAAGCATTTGTTTCAAATAGACCAGTTACAGATATTTCTGAACAGTATAAAATCAAAAGATGAAGCTAGAGTCCAGCCTCAGGGAATAAGTTGCAAGACTTAACAATCTTTTGACCCGTTGGCGTCGTCTTCACTAGGTATGTTAAGATCTTCAAAAATGTTATAGACAGGGAAGTGGCCACTTCTGTTTACGTGGTAATGAGACAAAGGACCAGTTCTTGCCCACATTTTGTCTGGGTCTGGCGGTGGCCCCTCTTTCTTCAGTGTTTTTAAATTAATTACTTTCTTAAATTACGTGTGCTCGGCCATTGTTCAATGGATCTGCCAAGAATGTCACCACTACCGGAAGCGATATTTTAAGACACCCATGCATAACATCGTTCTGTACATGACATATCAAGAGCTCAGTTCTTCTTTTAAAATAGCAGATTTTACGAATTTATAAACATAATAATATTTATATACTTCTGTTAAACTACAAATAGCTGAGCTCAATAGTATAAAGGACGCTTTCTTCTCCACCTTGGAAAGCTAGTTAATCCGGTTCGTCCCAGTCAAGTTTACGTTATTATAATTTATTATATTGTTAAGTATACGGATCTGACGCGAGCTAAGCTTGTTGGCCATAGAACACTTGTAAACTGTGAAAAAGAAAAAGATTTCTGAGATTTTTAACCGACTTCCAAAAAGAAGAGGTTATCAATGTTAACAAACGATTAAATGACTTATGACTTATCAATTCGTCGGATTTTTTTTCATGTTAAACTTTCGAGAACTTAAGTAATACATTTTAATTAGGGGACTATGTGGCAATAATGGACATCATACATTTTTAGAGGCGTCCAAGTAAGCCTATTTTTTGCAAAATCGTTTAAACTGTAGCGTCCTTAAATGATCAA
Organism: Xestia rhomboidea; assembly: GCA_963853795.1. Taxonomy (NCBI): domain Eukaryota; kingdom Metazoa; phylum Arthropoda; class Insecta; order Lepidoptera; family Noctuidae; genus Xestia; species Xestia rhomboidea. Next base: position 16,745,496 of record OY970761.1, read on the forward strand.
AAATGCCTACGTTTTAATAATAGCAAAAAATAATAAACCATTTTAGTCTTACAAAGGACATATAACATATTTGACTTTAAGGACCATTTTTTGAGTTAATCTTCAGACTTCAAGGACCAAAAAACGCCTACGTGCCAACAGCCACATACCATCACACTTTATTATCACAAAAGGAAATACCAATCAGTAGAAATGTTTGCAAATTTTGAAAACAAATCGCCGCATTTGTTTCCTAACACTGCAATTGCGGAGATGCTTAACAAATCTCAAAGTGTAGTGTATCGTAGTTTACGTAACACGAGGTGGACGGTAATGGCAGGTTGGTAATGGGTAGCGGGACTGTAACCATGATTGCAGGTGTCTTTATAGACAACCACACATCATACTGACGGGTTGCGCATGGGCAGGCTATGGCTGTAGAAAGTATGGAGCTGTCATGTGATAGATGAGTGACAGCGGTGTGTGGTATGTAAGGATTGGTTTGCAGTAAGTTAGAATTGGTTTTGACGGTTCTTAAATGATACTGCATTAAAAGGGATTATATCACATTTTTCTTGTATTTGAGTGTCATAACTAAACCATAATCACACATCTAAACTGAGTTTTTTGATGTGTGATTATGGTTTAGAAATGGGCACAAAATTAAAAAAATAAATGCCCGAGAAAGTTTGATTATTTCTTTAAGGAGCGCTTTAATTTTTTTTTCTTGTACTTCGGTGCTAGACTCTTAAAACACTCAAAAACAAGAAAAACTGTAATAGCCCTCTTAATAGACAAGAGCAACCGCTAAATGGTTACCTACTCAATAAGCATAGGGATTGGAAAGATATCGAAGATTTAGGTATCTTTTTAAAGCGGTCCTTCTTCAATTCTGATAAAGCCTAACAAAAAGTAGGCTATGTGCCAATGGAAACATGGAAATGCACTCAAGCCTATCCAAATCTAGAAAAGATTCTAATATTTAACATAACATCACACCTCTAATTCCCGAAGGTTTAGGCAGAGGTAAACCGAATTATATCTAGTGCACCTAGGGTTACCAGGTCCTAAAATCGGAAATCCGGTCTTGGAGGATGAAAAATCCTGATTTAAAAAAAATAACTTTTCTGTCGAATCTCAGTCATACTGTTATTCAAAGTTATAAAAAAGACAATAAATCATGTTCAGTAATCAAAAGTTAAACGTAAAAGTGTTAATTATATTTAATACTAGAAATAGCTTTTAAAATTTGGTTTTGAACGCAAAAATTTGATTGAAGAATTGCTCACAACTATAATCTTTCCAATATTCGTAAGTACGATGGCTCTAATGGAGTCCACTGATAGTCTGTTTTTTTCTTTCGTCCGGCATGAGTCGAAAAATCCGGTCTGGCACAAAATCCGGTCTGGCACAAAATCCGGGCGAAGTCCGGTATTGGCATTAAAAATCCGGTCAAGACCGGATTTATCCAGTCAGATGGTAACCCTAAGTGCACCCACATTTCGCCAGTTAATATGTTTAAGTCCCGTACTCCCGTCCCGATAAGTGTAATAGGGGGCGAGCCTATTGCCATCTACCGGCCACAAATCCAGACTCCGTGGCTGATACTCGAAAAATTCCTGATGAAAACCCCAATAACACTTTGTCCGACCCGGGAATCGAACCCAGGACCTCACGCAGTTGACCAACGAGGCATTTCAATATCTAAAGACACAACTCATGTCTGATAAATAGGTATCTATACTCCATACTTATATTATAACAAGGAAAGATTTGTATTTTTTTATGTAACGAATAAACTTAAAAACTACTGGACCGATTTGAAAAATTCTTTCAGCAATGGATAGCTACATTATCAGCGAGTAACATAGGCTATATTTTATCCCCGTACTCCCACGGGAACGGGAACTACGAGGGTGAAACCGCGTGACGTCCGCCAGTTATCCATAAAGGGCCTTACAATGGCCTTATAAAACCGGATACTTCCCAAACTAGTACCTACTTAATATTGGCTATTTAAAGTCAGTTAAAGTATACCACTGTTAACGTAAACGAGACGTGCAATATGGCCGTAGTTTTAGTAAGAAATAATTGCTGCGCACACTGTGCTCGTTAACCCATTAGATAATAGATGTAGAACGAGCGAGTTCATTGCTCAAGCATACGAACATCCACACTAGGTAATATTGTTAATGCGAAAGTTAGTATGTGTGTCTTTGTTTGTTAACTTTTCGTCTTAACAGCTGCATAGCTATTTACAACGCTTTGATGAATAAGGGGCCTGTAGGCTAATTCACGTAACTAAAGGAGTGCTGTTGCAGTGCAGTTGCAGTTAAGTTTCGATCAAAACAACGCTTTTCGTATTCTCTACCGCTGTCAGAACGCTCGTGTCGAGTTCGCGTCACGCGATCGCAAAAACGGCATTCTACTTATGCGCGTCTTTGGTGCGTGCTTCGGAACGAGACATGATCGGTATTGTATTAAGTAAGAAAAAGCACTAAAATCTGTACTGGGGTATTATTTTAATAACGTCATATTCATTGAAATATAATCGATTCTATTAGATTATTTAGTGAGTAATATTTTTTCTCTCATATGGCCACACCATAAGTAATATTTTTGACGTGCAGGTCACGCGCAGCTTACGCGCAGTTCAAAGATTACAAGAATACCGTTTATCACTCGAACTTGAGCTTAACTGCAACTGCACTACAACTTCATCAGCGCGTCATTAAATTACGTGAATTAGCCCTCTGAACGGATTGCTATGAAATTCGCTCACAAGTAGAACATGACTTAAGTTTTAAAATGATATCTATCAGAAACTGTATTTATCTATAAGTTGGTCTTTATATTTGTCTGTCTGCGACCTTTTCTAATTTGAAAAATTTGGAACACAGATAGACCCTTAGACACTCTTCCGTGATATAATTTCTTCCATGCGAGCATAACCACGCGCAAAAGCCAGTTTCGCTAAAATTATATAAATGCATGAAATTTTGCCAAATGCAAATAATGTCAGTGAACTTGCTCATATTACTGTTTTATTCGCAGAATCTGTGTTGATGTGTTCAGTATGTGATGCGTATTGGCCATTCTTTTTATTCATGGTAGGTACTGGAATGTTGGCGATTGATTTGATCGATTTCTCAGGGTATCCTGTTTTTCTTTGTATAGTTTGAAGAATTCGGTTAATAATTTTGCCTTTATAACTGAGAATACAGTAACTTAAATTACTGTTAGGTATATTGAAGTTGCCGCCTTGTTTTTACTTACGAGAACAGCATTCAGTACTTTCCATAAAGTATTTAGTATTTAATACGCATGCTTTTATGGGAATCCGAAAACATGGTTTCATTTTGCTCTGGTTATTTGAGTCATGAAAAATTGGTTCAACAACTCAAGACCCGTGGCAAAACAGACCAAATCATACCTACTTATAAGTCCAACAGTTGAAAACTATAGAAATATTAACACACAGTCATGGTCCGGTGCGGGGGCAACTACATTTAATTGGCTTCAGCTTACGCTGTTCTAAACAGACCGAATAATAAGAACCAAATATTAATTTTACGAATTAACTAATTTTTTAAGGCCAGCCTCTGTTAATAGTGTGGTAACATGCAGACGGTCCAAATACCTAATTTTCTTTGGTAGTTCGAATACCACGTTTTAATCCTACCTATTACGTTGTATTATTTATTCAGTTTACGCAATCGGGACTGCCTATGTATAATTAGATTATCAAAAAATATTTGACCCGCGTTTTTTCTTTTGTCAATATTCATTGATTTACAAAAACAAAAAATACGCGCCATTAATTTCTAATACTCTCACTGACGGACTAAATAGATTAGCAATTTTTTGATACTGTCGTCATGCCTATTCAAAGCATGCATCGTTTATGGACCATAATAGCCGGGACTGCCTCCTTGGTCGAGTGATCACAAGCGTGCCTGCTTAGCATGAGGTCTTGGGTTCGATTCCCAGGTCGGGCAAAGTGTTAATTGGCATTTCCATCAGGAATTTGAGTCTGGATTTATACCTGTTTGATGGTAATAACTTTAAACACAATTAACGAAATGTGGGTGTACTATTAGGTACACTCTGCCTAACCCCTCGGGGATTATAGGCGTGACGTTATGTAATGTATTATCCGGTAATAGGCTTGTGTCCTGAAAAAATCTAATTACCCAATGGCTTGGCACGCGACGATGGCAAGAGACCGGACGGCATGTCTTTGTTTCCATGGAAGATGGGTAGGCCTTTAGTGTGGGATGCTACATGTGTCGATACTCTTGCGCCTTCCCATCTTCCTAGTTCATCGTGCTGTGCAGGGGCTGCCGCTGCGACAGCGGAGAACCTCAAGCGGCGAAAATATAGTAACCTTATTGGTAATTATATTTTCGAACCCCAAAGGGTTGAAACTCTAGGACCGTGGGGTCCGAGCGCTCACAGCCTTTTCAAGGAAATTTCAAAACGTTTAGTTGACACTTCCCGTGACCCTAGGGCTGGCTTTTACCTTGGCCAAAGGCTTAGCGTTGCCATACAGCGTGGTAACGCCGCCAGTCTCTTGGGGACAGTGTTGAGGAGGAGTTTTTTGACGCCATTTTTTAAGTTTTTAGTGTAAGTTAGTTAGGTTAGTTTATTTTAATAGTTTTCATGTATAATTTAACTTTTAAAATAAATGAATTCAAAGTAGGTTTATTAATCCGTCGTTAGATTATCAAAAAAATATCTGACACGTATTTTCTTTTGTTACGTAGACGTGACGAAGATACGACGCTTTTAAAATTCTCAATACGTCACGCCGTGCTATAATTTTAGTGCGTTGTGACGTCACGATCCCCCACTTCCGAGTTTTGATGCGTTTTATATTTGTCAATATTCATTGATTTACAAAAACAAAAAATACGTGACCATTATTTTCCAATGCTCTAACTGACGGACTAAATAGATTTGGAATTTATCGATGGTGGAAACTAGCCTTTTGGGAAACCAGCCCATTGACCAGTAGCTTTATAATCTTTGACATGATTCGTTTTACTAATTCGTTCTTTTAATCTTCAAAAGATCGAGGTTACGAAGTAGGGCGTCGTAAATGATTATAGCAATAATCTAGGTCTGCAGTATTATTAAAATTGATAAACACCTTCTAATCGTTTTGAAATGGCTCTTAAAAATCCCAAATTTTTCCTCAATTATTTTGCACGCTTGCAGATTCAAAATCGACCGTCAAATTAACTTCGCAGAAATTCTTGGAAATTTTAATCGCTACAAAAAGAGGAACTAAATGCAACTCCCTGAATGACTCATCAAATCCTTTTGTTGTTGGTCTAAATTTTGCATCCGTAACACTGACCTCCGACCTCGGCAGATTTAAGATTAACTTTTAGGCTTCCATTATTTAACTTTTCAGGGTCTTCAAAGAGTTTTTATTAACATCAACTATTGTGGCTACTAAAAATGGGTGGGTTTAACACTTTCTTCTGCGAGTAGGGCCAAATCCTACTAATATTATAAATGCGAAAGTATGTGAGCATGCGTGGATGTTTATTACTCTTTCACGCAAAAACTACTGAACAGATTTGGGCAAAATTTAGCACATAGATAGTTTATAGCCTGGTTTAACACATAGGATACTTTTTATCCCGGCAGTATGTAATTATCGAACTCCACGAGGGCGAAGCCGCGGGCATGAGATAGTCGTCAAAATGCGAGGTCAACTCTAGGTAGGTATCCATACTTACCAGCTTTCTGAAATTCTCATACGATCGATTAGGATTCTCTAATCTCGTATTCTGTCGTCAACATGTCAGGTCCTTGATATGTTTGGTATAACATTTAGTCGGTAATCTTACATGAGGTTTAGTCTTCATTATCAAACTTATAAGATATATAGAATAGAATATAAGAGTAAATCTCAAGTGAAGGCTTACTTTCAAAACTTATAAAAAAACTTCGCTCTTGTACTACCCAAAGGGCAATGATGTACCATATACACTGACCTGCAAAAATAAGTATCACACTTTTAAAATTGCAATAACTTTTTACGTACACAAGATATACTTTCGAAACAAAAAGGATTCGATTTTTTTTTTAATTTTGTCTATAGTTTCAAAGAAAGCTGATAAAAATTGCTATAAAACGTTTTTTATTTTATTTTAAATCTCTAACTTCCATAGTTTAGGAAAAATTGAAATTTTAAAAGTGTAGTACTTATTTTTGCAGGCTAGTGTAGCTCACGGAGCACACCCACATTTCACAATGTAAGGGGGGGCGAGCCTATTGCCATCAACCTGGTACCTACAACTCCAGACTCCGGGCTGTTACTGACAAATTCCTGGTGGAAAAAGCCAATACCACCTGGTCTGGAACTTTTACTCATCAGGGTGTCAAAAACCGCTTTATCAGAATCATAATAGGCAAATAATATGAATTACGTTACAATTTTTAAAATGGTCATAGACGCAGTTAGTATTATGAATTGTCTTTTAAGACCATTTTTACGATTTCGAACGCAATTCATATTATTATCCTATTATGACTCTGCTAAAGTGGCCATTTTAGATCCCCAGTAGCGCACGACCACGACCGCACCAGATCAAAAAAAATGTAAGCTTTATGTTATGCAATGGAAGATTAATGTCGATGATGAGGTCAGTGATTTATCTCCGACATGATGCTTACGATACGATACGCCAGTCCGCAACACATTGACTCACCTCGGACTGGCTACGGCTAAAGTTCGTTAACACCGACCATTGTTTCACGAACATTTTCGTCGAATCATGAGAAAAGTTTAGAATAAGTTGAGTTATGATAGGAGTTAATTTTGGAGTGCCAAGCCTCGTTGCTTAGTGTGGCACTAGATGGCGCTGTGTGTAGTGTCCAGCGATATTTATTTTATTTATTTAGTGATTCCAGGTTAGATTTTCCGAGGAGAGTCCTTATTTGTATCTGAATAATTTGAATGCTATTTCGAAGGTTTCGGTTATGGAGATTAACCTGAACGTTAGAACACATGCACAATAGTGTCTGAACCCGTTACCATTTCAGTCAGATCAAGGTCCGAAAGTAGAACTACTAGCCTCAATCATGGTTGATTCATTCAATCATCATAAACGGAAGACCCCATAGACTCAAAAACAACTGAATAAACATTTGAATGGGCCACTAGGACAATAGAAGAAGAATTTTCACTTCTAAATAATCCAGAAAAGTAGGACAGGCATTTTTTCTCTCGGAACAAAGCAATTTTGCAAATATCTTATAGCAATTAATGCTCGTGTAGAATCGATTTGAGAGAAATAATCCGCGACTTTAACGCCTCATTGAGGACTCCAAGTGGCCTCGTTGGTAACTGTGGTCGGAACTTTTTGTTAGGATAATTATGGCTAGTATATTAATTTACTGAAGTCGAAACCAAATGATAACAGTACTTATTTTGTCTTGGGGTCTTAGAACTGGTAAGAAAAAACATGTGAGTGTTTTTATGACAAGAGTAGATAGTCTGCAAAAAATACTGATTGATGGTTAGGTACATGCAGGTTATCGAACAAGTTTTTTTTTTTTACAGAAACAAATATTCGGATGAGCTGGCCTGTAGCTAATTCCACTAATGATAACGCTAAATCTTTCACACCGTTTTCTGCACTGAGCAGCAAAATAACAACTACGATATCTAAATCAACAATTCATTTTGATTAATAATCTTGACAGAAACAATGTTCCAAATGCCGGACCACACAACAAGAAACGTCCGTAAAGTCTAAAAAGTTTAATAGTTTCATCATTTTCATTGAACTTACCGGTAACACGTTCCAACGGGACTCTGGTGGAACACACTTCAAACCCAACACTGAATCACTGAACACTCAACCCAAACCCGACAACACTAAACTCACAAAAACATAAATAACATTTAATTTTCATATGTTATTTCAGTTGCTATATCGTTTAATTTTCGTTCGTATCGATAACAGACCTCGTTTGAATATAAGTTTGTTATTTTAGCGAGTAAAACCAACTCCAGCGGCTATACGACTGTACGGAGTCGTACTGAGTCAGTGACACTGCGCAAGTCGCCCCTTCTCTGTCTAACCCCGCCTAACCTAGGTAAAAAGAACGAGACGACTAAGCATTGGAATGCATCAACATAAAGAAGGTAGTATTGCGTGGGTGTCTCGCCTTCATATCAGGTTTTGTGCCGAGAGCGAAAGGGACGGAGATGGCGTTTAGCCTTTCTGAGGTTCACGGTGAGTATGGATGGCAACCATGCGTAGAAATTTTGTGGAAAAATGAGGCTTTCATCGTTAAGGCGATGCACTTTCAGAGGTAGCATTTAACTGCTGCAAAAATATTATTGAATGATACTCCCAAAAAAATGAAAGAGAAAAGAGGACAATAGTAAGCAAAAAGGTTGGTGGCAATGACAAGGAGTCCGAAATGTCCAAGATGGGGTGATATCAGACAAGTCTTGATTAGCGCCAGATCAGGATAGCGCAAAATGTCAGAAGGCATGGCAGGCAGGCAAGGTGCACATTCTGCGTCATCAGCCAAATACAGTTTTAGGTCTCATCATCATCTGCCTAGCCTTTTCCCAACTAGGTTGGGGTCGGCTTCTAGTCTAACCGGGTGCAGCTGAATACCAGTATTTCACATGGAGCGAGTGCCTATCTGACCGCCACAACCCAGTAGGCACTGGGTAATACGATACCCCTTGGTAAGACTAGATGTCAGACTTTTTAGGCCACTGACTACCTGTAACGACTGTCAAGGATCTATAAATGACAGCCGGGACCAACTGCTTAACGTGCTTTCCGAGGCACGCAGGAAACTCGGTATGTAATGGATGGTCACCCATCCAAAGACTAACCTAGGCAAGCACGGCTTAACCTAAAGATCGACCCGAGCGGCTGTTATTATTTAGCCACGAGCTCGTCTTGGGCTCGTTCTAGTTCTCATGTGATAGGCAAATCCTGCCCCCAATGAGTTCTGTCGTCTTTATCAGGGTTCATAGCAATTCTTACAAACAGATGAATGCAAACATGCTCCACCACCAATTTCCATTTCCACCAAGGACGTCAAGACAAGACAAGACAAGACATTTATTTGTAGAAACATGAGTATACATATCTACAAGATATGCAAGTTGTTCATAAACAAAAAGATCCATCATGTTCGGCCTTTGGGGCATAACAAATATATACCTACATGGGTTAGAATAGTACATTTTGATACAAGTGGAGAAAGTTTGTTACTGTATTCGAGGCAGAATTAACTCCCGAGCCGTAGGCGAGGGTGTTTTTGAGCCGAGAACTGCAATAACAAATGTCCACGTGTATTAAACGACGTTTTTCAATACACTTTTGAAGAAATAAAATAAAAGAACGAAAAATATTTTTGTCATGAATAATTAGGAAACTATGATTTTAATTTTCTTTTATTCCGCGCTTTGCTATCGCCAGGTTGAAGGAGAAGCAAAGGTATGAAGCCGCTAAACATCCTAATATATATATATTTTTGTATTTAGAACACAAATAAATGTTAATTTGTTTATAAAAGTTAATATTAGTTTTAAATAATCATGTTTATCTATGATATCAACAAATATTTATGCCGTAAAGACGCATTATTGCTTGCCAACCACCACCATTATTACCAATTTGGACCAAGTATAGGTATAGTTATCTGTGGCAATTTTCATTCCCGCACACGTGTTGGAAAGTGGAAAAAATCGCACGTGTGTGAAATACATTGCATGTTGAACCTAATCGTAGTGCGATAAGAACCAGTTTTCGAGGAAGTGTATTGAAAAAACATTAAAAGGTATTTAAACAAGGATAAAAAAACAATATTAAATTAACTAATAATTAAATTAGGCATTAAATTACAAATTTAAATCAATTTGTCCTTTAATCTAATTATAAATTGTACATAAATATTAGACTTTGTCATTTAAGAATTTTAAAATACTGTAGTATGCTTTCCCAACTAGATACAATTTTAGCCGCTTTTTTAGTTTGTGTGCTCAAATATTAACTTCCTTCAATGTGCTATCCTCTTTTCAGTACTAGCAAAGTACTAAACAGCGGATACCACATTCATGTGCCACAACAGCCCAACTTTGTTCATACTTCGCCTTAACTGGCTTAATTCCCATGTTTCTAGCAAACTTATACAGAAGTAAAGCCTATGCTGATGACAACAAGGTCCATTTCCCATGTAACAGCAACTTATTCTTAAAATCAAGTGCATCTATAGCAATGAAATAAGCCACAGGTAAGTCTGACAACGTTGCTAACTGTCACGTTCAGTTTGAAGTTAACCGCAGTTGGTTTAGTGTGCTGCATCTCGTTGAAGCGGAGGCTGTGTCGCTCTGAGATGCATTTGTTTGTGTTTTTAAACAATATTTAATGTTTTGATTGATTTTTTTGAAATAAATAAGTTCTAAATATGATTGGAAGTGACTACACGTTGGAGCTGTGTAATGTTTTCCATTCGGGACAGGTTTGTTGAGCCTTTGTTAAGTGTGTTTAAAACAGTTGCAACACTGTGTAAAGTTAACTTTGAATTATTACAGCTATCATTGTTAGGACATTTTGGTGCATTTGTTTGTAACTTTTTGCGTGTCTAAAAGAAGAAATAAATAACTAAGTTTGGCAAGATTAGGACTTGTATTTCTCGAAACTGGTTTTTGAATAACTGTTCTTTCCAAAGAAAGAGCTTTCTGATAAATTTTATGAGATTTCATTTATCTTATTTTTGAAAGATCTCACTTCTGCTTAGCCCCTTTTAGACAGCTTACTGTATTGTGCAATGAAAAATTGTCGTGTTCGTTGATGTCTTTTATACGGCGAAATTGAGCTAACCAAAAAGACGTTGTCTTGTCTTTGCGTTTTTAATGGTCTGCAATGTACCTTATGTTTCTATATGAATAAAAGATTACATTATTGTTAGAATAATATTATTTTATTTAATAAGCGCACTGGATTTTTTTTTGTTTCAAAATTTTTTAGTTTTTTAGTTTTCATTTTTAATTGGGGTCAGCAGCGGCGTACCTTAAATTCCTATTGTTTTACTCACATAATAATAAATTGTTTTGAAACTTCCGGCGGAATCCGGATAACAGCTGTGTCAGCTGGGATAATACGTGAAGGGAAAGAATTAATGGTTCGATCGCAAACGCATTTACATTTGTATGAATTACTCACTCATTAATTTCGAGTTTGACAACTTGTTTTGGACTTCATTAGAAGTAGAACGGAACTAGTGATCAGCTCAGTTCCAACGGAGACTTTCCTGCATGATTAGATGAGCTCATGACTAATGTCTAGGTTCACCGAGCGACACTTAAATATCATTTCACTGTTGGAATTTGAACTTTCAGCGTAGGATCCGAAAGTTGACAATCAAGCAATGCGTACCAAATCTTACAGTTATAGATTGTTATTTCATACACCTAGGTGGAGCCAGGGAGCTTCTTCCAGCGGCTGACCGGTGGCGTGAAGACAGGGGTCATCCTCAAAGACGTGTCCTTCACCACGCACAGCGGGGAGGTCACGGCTATCCTGGGATCGAAAGGTATAGCTCGGTTTAAAAGATTTGCTGCTGCGTACCTTTGTGGCGCGGGTTCGATTCTGTTCGCAAGAAATCTTTGTTAACTAAGTCATTTGTGACAATTTTTTGAAAACGCACTAATTCTAACTTTTCCAAATAGTTAAAGAAAGTGTCATTTGCAAAATCTTTGAAAAAAAATGAGCACGAAACTTTATTTCTCTTTTTCTTAGACATGCTGAATCAACACGATGTCTACATCGCATTGATTTCACGTCTAAAAAAACTTTTAACCTGCTAAAAAGCAACCAATAAAATGGCTGAAGAAATTTAACTACAAGTTACAAAAAACTGCCACTGACTGAATCACATTTTTCCCAGTTTTGATAATTTCCCTTTCCCACAGGCAGCGGTAAGAGAGCCCTCCTCGACGTGATAGCCCGCCGCGTGCCAGCCAAGGGCCACATCCTGCTGGAGGGGGTGCCTCTCGAAGCCGATCAGTTCAACAGCACATGCGCACTGGTACGACACAACACACGACTCCTGCCTGGACTGAGTGTGCAGCAAACACTTGGCTTATCTCTCACTAAGGTAAAGAAGTCTTGTGTTTTTGGAAAGAACGACAGAAACAAAAGGATTGCGCTTTTCGAACAGTTTAGCTCAGCCTGTTCCTCACACTAGAACTTATGATTTGAATTGATTTATGACTAACAGTTTTCATGAAACTTTATAAGAAACGACACAGACTCCGCATTTTAGGGACTTATAATGGGTTGGTAAAACGCTAGGTGAAATTATTGTTGGTGTTGTAATTTTTATGTTAACATTTCTAAAGGTTATCGAGGTCCTACCAATTAAATTATTTCTTGATATTTTGCCGATCACTGAACCTCAATAGCTGGAGCTGCGCTGATGATTTCGACCAATCAAAAGAAAATGAAATTGATGTTAACCTTTTATTAATTTATGTTTCAGATTTCAGGGTACTTGAAATCGTCGAAAGTGAAACAAGTAATGGCTGATTTAGCATTATCAAATGTGAGTAACTACTTTTTTCCTTTTACAACGTGCCTTCCTCAATTTTTCCGGAGTTTCTGCCCCACTCCTCTATAAACACAATGTATTTACAAAAAAGTTCATTTCAGGTTGCTAACAAATGCGTCACGAACCTTACAAAGAGCGAATACAGAAGATTAATCATAGGAGTGCAGCTTATACGAGACCCAAGTAAGAATGATAAAAAATACGAAAATAACATTCAATTTTATGCAAAGGAAATGACATACTTACTTGAATGCAACTTTATTTTCAGTTATTTTACTTCTTGATGAGCCGACATGGGACTTGGATCCACTGAACACTTACTTAGTGATTTCAATACTGTCCAATGCAGCGAAGAAATATGGCACCGCTATCATACTTACTATGGAGAAACCTAGATCAGGTAACCTTTTTACTGTCTTCAGGAGTAAAGGTGCGGTCAGACCAGTACGGACAGATTGTGGGCCGGCTACAATCATCGGACACAGACACACAACACCGCACGCTAACTTCAGATAATTATATGACAGAGTCCGGTGCTTTGTCGACATGTCGGTACCGTTTTGGCTGTACTTAGTACCCGAAATAATTCCGCATATTGGCTTTATTGGGTGAGCTACAGTTGCTCTCGATCTAATAAGCAGTTTAAGCCAGTGTGTCGTACTTGTACCTATGTGTGCGACACATTGTGTAAATAATTACCTAGCAATTTTTATCCTTTGCTTTTAAAGGAGCAGTTTGTTAAAACTTCCAAGACAACAAAGACAATAGAAAACACAAGCTGGTAATTTCATGACACATTTCTTGAAACTTTTAATGCAGCTCTGACCGAATCTAAACTCTAAACCAAAATAATAGAAACAAATTTACCCAAATATTTAAAAACTGACACGTTCGTACATCGACATTTCACCTACATAGCCCCCATTATGATGCTAATTATGGCATTTTGTCAAACAATCCAGTCACTGTGGCTTACTTTATGCCTATGCTCTGAAAACCTTTGTTTGCGTGTTGTCACAGCTGTTGTACGTACATATAATTATGTTGAAATAGGAAGGTATGTCAATTTTCACTTGCGTATTTCATAATTTTGTTTACTGGGTCATTGTACTGTGGCACGTTTTGTATTTTTTTAGTAATAGGTATTGTTTATACCTACTAGTAAGTACCTACTTGTTTTATCCCAAAACGCGTATTTCAATACACTACTTAAGCATATAATAAAGACCTTATTGATCGAAGATAATGACACTTTTGTTTTGGAGATCGTGAGTGTACCTATCTCCTGAATTGAGATTATATTTCTCATACAAACGGAGTGTGGCCAACAATAATATATGCGACTGTCCCTTTAAGTTTATTATTGTTTATTCATTTGTTGTTTTAACACACCGGTGTTAAAACAACAAATGAATAAACCGTTCGGACAATAAAGACCTTATTGATCGAAGATAATGACACTTTTGTTTTGGAGATCGTGAGTGTACCTATCTCCTGAATTGAGATTATATTTCTCATACAAACGGAGTGTGGCCAACAATAATATATGCGACTGTCCCTTTAAGTTTATTATTGTTTATTCATTTGTTGTTTTAACACACCGGTGTTAAAACAACAAATGAATAAACCGTTCGGACGTAGACATTTTTTGTCTACGTCCGAACGGACCGTGGTCCATTCATTTTGGTCCGTTCAGACTAAACACCCGTGGATGGTCAATTTGTGGGAGATTGACGGCAATGGGCTCGCACCCTATTAAACATAACTGGCAACATGTAGGTACTATAGTGTACAGGCACACATATAGGCATCCCTCTGCCTTACCCTTCGGGGATAACAGGCGTGATGTTTTGTAGCGTAATATAATAAGAAAAAAATTGGAGGTATTTTAGATAGCAACCTATTTAAAAACCTAACCTCCCATTTCCCATCTCTTTCAACCTTACAATATTTTGCAGATGTGTTCCCATTCTTGGACCGCGTGGTGTACTTATGCCTCGGCGACGTGGTATACGCTGGACCCACGAGGAACCTCCTGGATTACTTCGGCAGCATTGGCTTCCCCTGCCCACAACTGGAAAACCCGTTAATGTATTATTGTAAGTTGCTATTCATTTTGTTAGACGCTCATTGACTTAATAACTATTTGGAAATATTTCGACATCTTATATTAACTCGTCTCCATGGGACTTAAATATAACTTACGAAATGTTGATGAACTATAAAACCTACCCTTTTGGGAAATGTGGGCGAAATGTGATGTTATTTATACATCGACATCTTTAAAGTACTTTTTTACTATTACAGTATCTACATAAATATTTCGGTGTGAAAGAGAGATGGATGCCATATAGAAGTGGCGACATCCCTTTTTCACACAGACTTTTTCAACGGAACAGCGTGCGAACAACGGGTTTTAGAAAAGTTCATGTTATTCAAACGTCGTATTTCCACAGTATGCCTATCAACGGTAGACCGAAGATCTCGGGAACGATTCATAGAATCCAACCACCAGATAGCAGCACTGGTTGAGAAGTTCAAGCTGGAAGGCCAGGGTATAATGCAAGGAAACCTGCATGAGAACAACCGCATCGTGAACCCGAACAAGATACAGCTTAACTACGGGAAACCGGGAGGGATGCAAGTTATTTGGATGCTGTATTTGTAAGTTGCGTTCCTTCGAAAGACTTCTTGACAGTCATCGTAATCCTAACCTTCGTTAATGCCTAGCCTTCTCTCAACCTTGTCGGAGTCGGCTACCAGTCTAACCGGATGCAGCTGAATACTAGTACTGTACATAGAGCCACATTATAAAAACAATGTTCAAAGTGGCGCAGAAAAAGAATGCCTGGAAAGACATTCTTTTTCCGCGCTCGCCCTTTTCCAGCCCTGGGACAGTAAAAACTAGCAATAACAAACAAAAATAAGAAGACTAACTACTACTAGACTGACTAGGAGGAAGGGGTCCGCAAGGGCCGATGCCTGCCGAGGCTGCGGGACTGTTCGAAAGAGATACCGTGGCCCCGGAACACAAAGGGCGATGAAGGAACATGGATGGGTTTTAGTCAGTAAAAGTCTGACACTCCCTCCTGCTCAGCCCAGAGCGGGAGAAGTCATTTGATGATTTCCCATCCGAAAAAAAAAAAAAAAAAAAAAAGGGGAGAGCAAAACAATACATTTTTCTTATGTCATCTTGTTAAAGTTCTATAAGGTATGTTTTGAGCCACGTAATAAAAATTAAATAACACAGTCATCTTGTTTTCGCAGGAGGTTACTAGCTTCGATATTCAACCTAAAGAAGAACGGAATGAAACAAATGTTTATGAGATTATTCAGCTTACCATTGTACTTCTTTATAATGTGGATATTCTACAATGAAGCAAAGGTAAGAACTTCTGAATAAAGAGCTTATTTTTGCACAAGATTTTCAACAAGATTGCTGTAATGTTTTGTTTGTACTCAGGATTACCAGAGAGCTTTCATCACTAAGAGCGGCCTGATATTCAACGCGATGGTGGGAACTTACTTCATCAGCATTATGAACACGATTTGTTTATGTAAGTTTCCATATTTCTAATGACCCAGTTGCCCGAGTACACCCTAAAGACACTAGACTAACCACCAGAATCCTCTTATATCACTTGAACGTCCACGACTAGGCGCATTCCTCAAATAGGTTTAGCCGGGATCGAGGATGGTTTCCAAAAACCGACTTACGTAGAATATACTTAATACAGGCCTAAATTCTTGCTTGGCAATACTAGACCAAATAACAAATAGGGAACTACCTCTGCTCTACAATGGAGAGATTGTTCTCCATTTGGAAGGGAATAGAACCTAGGTATTTGTTATTTTATCTTCCGCTTACGATTTTTAACTTCTTTATCTGATAATACTTAAGAATCACTAACGGCTTGTACACATAAACACGATACGACGTCGCATCGTGCAACGACGCGGCATCGTCTCACGATGCGACGTCGCAACGTGCCACGATACACGGTACGACGTCATTGAAACTATCTTTCGCCGATGCCGCATTCATTTGTTATTTGCCTAGTGCAGTCCATTTTTCGAAATTTATTGCGGCCGACCACACGACTAAATGGTGACACGTTGCGATGTCGTAGATTCCCACGATGCGAGGTCGCATCGTCTTTTTGTGCACAAGCCGAAATCCATAAGTATTTTTCTTCTATTTACAGATAGTCCCTACAGGACGCGATACTACCAGGAATCCCAGGAAGGTCTGTATAGCGGTGCCAGTCTCCTTCTATCGTGGAACCTAGTGTCTTTGCCATTCTCGTTCCTGAGTACGCTGGCCTCTGCCGTCGTTATTTATCCGTAAGTTCTTGTTCGTAAAAGTAATACTGGGTTTCTCTAACTTATGCTAGTGCACCTTTACAAGCCACTGTGAACTGAACTTTTACAAAACCATCTACAAAAAATACAGAATTGTTGTCTTTTTCTTCAGGTAAGTATACCTACTTAAACCCATGGGAGGTTTAGGTTCTTATAAATCTAATAACAGACTATCCAATCCAAGTTTTATTAAGATTTCAGATATCTGGATAAGAGTCTCTCGCACTCGCTCGATGTCTCTGGAAGTTACGAATGCTACAAAATTCTCCAAAACAATCAAACTCAAAACTACCCTCTTCCCATAGGATCCTATCCGACATCTCGGAAAACCTGGACTTCTTGTACTTCGCTCTAGCACTGTGGTCGTGCTACGTGTACGCGGAGCAGCAGACTATAGCCGTGATGATGTTCGTGAAGAATGGCCTGATCGCCGGCATCGTCAACATCTATATCACTTGCATCTACGTTATGTTGGCTAGTGGAGTACTCAGGTAAAGTATTTAAATTATTTTATAGCGTTTTACCTTAATATTCCCAAGTTGGTGACAGCGTACCGTCATATCTTAGAACCAAAATTTTGAAGACATAATTATGACATCTACGAACCCACACTGCCCGCGAGGTCGATTAAACCCCGCTCCCTCTTAGAAAAAGGAGGTATCAGCACTGGGGGCCATGGCTGTTTATGTGGACTGCATCGGAAAACAGCATGCAACAGGGGGATGCTTACCAACACGGTCTTCCTACCTCGCGGAGTTATTAGGAGACCGTTGAATGCAGGCAGCGCAAGACAATACGAAGTGAGGTTGTGACGATGCTTAGGGAAAGCCTTGATTCAGCAGTGAAAATCTTTCATCTGATTTGCGTCTTTGTTGCAATGACAATTCTTGTTTCGCAAAGTTGCAACTGTGGAACTGACACAAGAAACAGATATTCACCAGCACCTCCTAACATCTTTCTAAAAATTAAACCGTTTAGTCTACATTTGACAGATTCTACTTTTGACACCATATTCTACATTTGACAGATTCTATGTTTGATCGATTCTACAATCGACAGTTTCTACAATCGACAGATTTTGAATAAGTTATTGCTACGTAAATAAAATCTTCTTCAACAATTTAATTGCAGGTCCTACAAAGGCTTCGAAGAATGGCTGTACTATTTAACCTACATCACCCACACACGCTACGCCTCAATCTTCATGCATCGAAACGTCTTCAAGCAGCCGACCTTCAACATTCTCCCATACAGTGACCAAGAAAACTGCACCTCAACTATACCTAGTCTTATACAAACCTCTTCTACCTTAAACACTAATTCTAATGCTAACTGCAGATATGCTAGCGGTAAAGCCTTCCTCACTGAACGGTTTTCGTCTAAGAATTTCAACGGGGACCTCTATGCGGCCGGGGACTTTAATCCAGAGTTCAATTTAGGTGTATCCTTCGCTTTTTCTGTTGGTATCATGATTTTTAATAAGTTTCTGTATCTCATGCCCTTGCCTGGTTATATAACTGATAAGTTTAGGGAGTAGTTTAGTAGTAAGAGTGTTTCGATTGGAACAAATAAATTAATATGCAAAATCCGTCCCATTATTGATTTTTGGAAATTATGTGTAATACAAAGTTATTTTAAGATTATTAAAATTGGACATAATTATTTGATCGCGACTTTTATTTCAATCTAGCGACAGGCCGGCTTCCCACGGATGCAATTTTCGAATGAAGTAAATGAGCAAAAAAAATCTATCATACAAACGGACAAACCGACAAATTACAAACAACGACGAAAAGATTCAGCCAAATTAGTCGAGCCATACCAATTTCACTAATATAATGTAACGTGGATTACCGAACTTACGTCTTTTTTCTATAGCGGAAACTGTATAGAACATCAGTAAGCCCGATTCCATAACTTTATCATCATCTGCCCAGACTTTTCCACACTATGTTGGGGTAGGCTTCCTCGCAATCTGATGGAAATGCACCCTAAATGTGGGGTTGCCCGACGAACGATGGGAATCTGATTTCGTGGTCTGTCTGTCCTATTATTTGCACATCACAGGAGCTGATGGACATTACTGAAACTGCCAAACTCGTCACCAAATTTTGGGCTGGCTCAATTTGATTTTTTATCGACACAGCAAGAAGAACAAGCGTGTATATTCCTATAGCGTCCTCACTCTCTGCTGGGAAACTGTGTGAGGGAGTGGGCTGTAATTCAGCGCGCGGGCCCAGTCGGAGTCGGTGGATGTCAGATGTCTGGGATTCTATTTCGATTTGATTCCATTTTGTCAGACTTTCGTGCCACTGACTAGTTACTACCTGTAACGACTGTCAAATATCTACAAACGACGACCCGGGACCAGCAGAAACTTGGTATATAATCGGTGGTCACCTATCCACGGCCCAAGAAGTATGTCGCACCTCTGAGCAAACAACTAACTGAGACTCAATAAAATTCCACAGCGGACAAGGCTTTGAATATATCAACGCCATCTATCGGAGGGCGAAGTTTTTAATCCTCGGCTCTCTAATAGATGGCGTTGTTAGTGGACGATTCCTGAATCGCGCTATGGTTTCGTTACATCAGAAGGTATAAGACCGGCGAGAGATTTTCACGTATAATCCCGTTATAAAAACATAGAAATTTTTGAGAAAGTAGAATGTTTATTTCATTCTACTTTAATTTATTAAATGTTGCTTCGTCATACATGTGGCATTTGTTTTTTTTTATATACAGGGTAAGTCTTGTGACTGTGGCTACATTTAATTTTCATTTTTGTTTCGACAATTTAAAAGTGCCTGTGACTGGCCTACTTGAATTAAGTTTTGATTTTGATTAGGCCGGTCATAACGAGCTCTATGTCCATGCAGTAAAAGCGAAGCGACGTCTAACGCGTCGTCCGCGACTTTTTTACAAGCTGTTATTTAACTTGCAATGTTTGTCTGTATATTTGTTTATGTCAAATCTTACAATTAAATTTTTTAGTTATCCCCAACCGATTGAGCTAAAATTATACAAACACGTTTAGGGAAGTATTTCTTAATCCAATATGAGGGACTAGTTTATGCACCATGATATGGGGTATCAATTAAAAGGATTTGCTGAGAAGTGTAAGAAACTAGCGAAAAATAAATAAATAGTAACAAAAATAACTTTTTGGTAACAAACTTTTATTTAGATGCTATAAAAAAAATGAAAATAAAGTTTAAATGCTCTAGAAGCTTGTCACAAGATGAAACAGGTAAATCTCGCGAGTTCGCGACGAACTTTTCATGAGCATTTCCCTGCCCTTATTCCAATTTATTTGTGTTCGGCGCAGCATGTCTTCTTCTCCCATACGCAACAAGCGACAAGCTTTCGCAACAAGCTTTTATATCATATAAATTGTATAATGTAAAATTGAAATGAAATCAATTTATTTAAAGTTAATGGTCTTTTTTTTTAGAGCATTTAAATAAAAGCTTTTTTTTTTATTGTTTTATGCTTTTAATCCATGGACAAAGTTTTTTCTGACGAGGTCAAGCAAATTCCACGTCGATACTAGACAACTCAGAAAAACGACGGCTTCAGGATAGTATACTTTTATTAATCACTTTTTCAACTTATACAGTTCACAATCATATCTGTTTCATCACAATATTTTTCCGGTATCCAACAATAATTTAAACTTCCAACGACCAACGGTCAATCAGACAGAGGTTTTTTGAAGAGAGCTTCTCGGGTCGGCTATCTGCGATCGAATGGTCTAGCAAAGCCTTAGCTGTCCCGTAAGCACTACGGTTGGTGGGAGGTGTATAGTGTTGCCAACTCTTAACAGTGCTGCCATAAATGTACACAATACTATTATATTTTGTAACACGCAGGGCAGGTATATGTATTGAAGAATTAAATAAGAAACCACAAATAAGTTAGATAGTATATTTCTAATAACAATACTTACAAATACATTCACTCTATTTTTAGAGTAACCACACAGAAAAGACGGTTCATTATTATTTTCTAGCCCAGTAGGCATAGCCAAGTTGACAATCTACAATCGTTAACGCTAGTAGAATGACATCATCTCAACGTTAAATCACGTGATCAACACAAACGAATAGAAAATTCGTAGACAAGTTTACATCGTTAAAAATGATAGAATAGAATGTTATCGTTTCTACAATCTTAATCGCTATACTCTTTGGTAGGAACGCTCACCATAGACTAAAGTGTAGGATTTTTCTACAGACATTAGAGAACGAGCGATCGATTCAGTCGTGTCAACTTGGCTACCAATTTAGCGTTTTCTACAATCGCTTACGCCGAGGCGTTTACGATTGTAGAAAGAGAATCTATATGAAACGTTTGTAACTTGGCTAGGCCTGCAGACTAGCCAATTTTCTATCGTTACATAATAATATTTTGTATATTGACACACTGCATGGAAAATTAATTGAACATTCATTTTCCACACCAATTTGGCTAAAATACAACAGTCTCTTAAGGTGGATGCTCCAGGGTAGCCCGCGAAATTCAAATTTTCTTACGTTTTTTGCAATTTCCAGGTCAGTGTCAGGTTGTATGTTGATTAAAATTTGATGATTATAATTCTATGACTACATACGTGTTACAGCCGCGAATCATATTTACGTAAGAAAATTTGAATTTCGCGGGCTATCCTGACGCTTTCACCTTGAGGCTTGAATTCCTGCTACGCTGTTGTCGGTAGCGTACGTCAGCGAGAAATACAGTAGCAACAGATGCGCCGCTGACGTCAGCGTTGCAGTATGGCGCTATGTAGAACACAATGTATACTCGTACGCGCGATCGACGTCACCGTAGGAAAAATTCCGGCCTTAGTGCTTAATGTATAGACGCCAGCAAATCAAGCTAGTACAAATTGTTAAATTTCTTTAATAGATTTACAACTTTATCGCAAAACGTTTGCGATAAAGTTGTACACCTAATGCTTTTGCGGCAAAAGCATTAAGTTCTAGGTTAATGCGGAAAAGTTGACAGTTACGGGTAGCTTGATGTGCGCCTCTGTACATGAAGTATTTAGGAGTTCGTAACGTGACTTACAACACCCGTTTACATGTGATACAACTAAATGGATGCCTACGCCATGCGTTCTGGCACCTGATATTTTATTTGGGCATTATTTCAGATGTTATCTTTTGGGCTTGTGTTACAGAATACGAGCGGGAATAAATCGTTAGGCCTCTTGTCCACACACGTTTTTTTTTTCGTGAAAACATACGGTTTGTTCGCCATGTCTAGGACAAGGTTTAACCCCCATTCAATAACTTTTTCATGAAAAAGTAATTCAAAGTTAAATGAACTTTGAAGGTTGTATTGATGATTATAATTAAAATAAATAAATGTTGCTGGACATTACACACAGCGCCATCTAGTGCCACACTAAGCAACGAGTCTTGTGTCGTGTATGTATACAGACATAGATACTTTTTGTTTGTAAATACATACTTATAAACATTCACGACTCGGAAACAAGTGTCCATGCTCATCACACAAACATTTGGTCCTACCGGGATTCGAACCCGGGACCCTAAGAACGTAAAGGAGCCTCACTATCGCTGCGCCATTCGGGTCGAATTCTGTAATTATATACTTATTACTTGGGCCACTCATATTTTCATCAATATACAACCTGACACTGACCTGCAAATTGCAAAAAACGTAAGAAAATTTGAATTTCGCGCGCTACCGTGACGCTGTCACCTTAACACGACCGACGTACGAGTAAAAAACCGCGCCGTAGACAAGAGGCTTTAGCGGTTTTTTTTTAACGAATATTTTCATCAGTAAATTAGTGTACTTTTTAAAGCCAGTCTTTTTCAGTTATCAGAAACAAATAGACAAGAATAAGTTTGTCTCCCTATAAAAATGTATGAAACATGATAACCTTACGCTCCTGGACTCTTAGTACTTATTTTTGTTCACGCAATGGTGAAATCTTCTATTACTTTTAATTCTTTGTATGGATAAAGTACTGCTGACTCCGTCTGTGTTTCATTATCATGTTCACCTGGAATACATGCCGTTCCATCTTCTGAAACGGAAAACAGAGTGCATTTTAGGAAACCATACATTTTTCATATATTAAGGTAGACGCCAGCAAGATATCAACTTTATCGCTAGGGCATTAGATTCAAGGTTGATTGAGACAGTTTCGGTTAGCTTGCTGTGTCGACGTGCAATCGGTTGAGCGAAAAAGACAACATCGGCCTCGTTTTAGTTCGGACCAGAGTACTCGACACAGTGTCGGAATATACAGGGTGTAAACCACCTCATCACGAAGCCGTCAACCAAGCATTCTGTACATCAAACTAAGTAACTTTACGCAAAAATTATTGCTGGAAAACTACTTTTTTTTTGGGGTGCAAAATCATGTTTTGTGGTAGAACTCAATGTAACGCACTCAAAACATTGTGCTGATGAATGGATTGAATAGTACGGGAGTCGTGGAAGTGTTTAAAGTAAAAATCTTACATTAAAAACTTGTATTTTAAAAAAAGTTGTCAAAAAATTAGAACTTTGACCTCCAATATCTCCGTAACTAGAAGGTTCCCAGGTATGGTAAATAAATAAATATCGCTGGACATTATCACACAGCGCCATCTAGTGCCACACTAAGCAACGAGGCTTGTGTCGTGGACACCAGATAGTTGATATACTACATAGATACTTTTTGTTTGTAAATACATACATAATATACATATAAACATCCATGACTCGGAAACAAATGTCTATGCTCATCACACAAACATTTGCTCCAACCGGGATTCGAACCCGGGACCCTAAGAACGTAAGGCAGCCACTACACTACCGCTGCGCCATTCGGGTCGTCGAATGGTGTAAAACAAAAAATGATCGCAATGACGAGAACAAGTGCCTTTCGGCTTCGTTAAGAGGTGTTTTACACCCTTTATGCTTTTAGCCCATGGACATAAATAAAGTGCTTTAGATTATTTGGCTTGCCTAACTTCCACCATTTTATTAATATAAATTATTTAGCTCAGTGTTTTTCAAACTATTTCAGGACACGACCCCCATAGTATGAAAAAATATTTGGCGACCCGCGACAATTCGCTTTTTTTTTTCATTTATTTTATCATAAGTATTACAAATATTAAATCCATACAATTTTTTTATGCATTTGCATAATTAGGATTCAGATAAATATATGTAGGTATTTAACACATTTTTTTTTTTAAATTTGGAATTCGACTTAATTCTCAATGTAGCAAAAACGGATCCACAATGGGAGAAATTAGTTAATGACAAACAAGCGAAACCTCAATAAGATACATGAGTATAATAATAGGTTTTTATTTTGTTAATTTGTATGAACATAGGAGAGGAGCTCGTGGCTAAATAATATAAAAAAGCCGCTTGGGTCGATCTTTAGGTTAAGCCGCTTGCCTCGGTTGGTCTGTGGATGGGTGTTGACCTTACATACCGAGTTTCCTCCGTGCCTCGGAAAGCCCGTTAAGCTGTTGGTCCCGGCTGTCATTTGTAGATCTTTGACAGTCGTTACAGGTAGTCAGTGGCCCAAAAAGTCTGACAACCAGTCTTACCAAGGGGTATCCTATTACCCAGTACTAACTGGGTAGTGGAGGTCAGATAGGCAGTCGCTCCATGTAAAATAGTGGTATTCAGCTGCATCCGGTTAGACTGGAAGCCGACCCCAACATAGTTGGGAAAAGGAAATGTTTCTTATGCTTTATTTAATATTTTCTTATTAAATCTATCTTTCTAGGCTTTATTGAGATAGTTTTCGAGACCTCTGATTTAAAAGTTGTACTGATTGTGCCATCAGTGAATTTATTCTTACTCTTATCTATATATATAAAAGACAATAGTGATTGACTGATGTATCAACGCACAGGCCAAACCCTTAGGGCTAGAATCTTAAAATTTCGCACACGTATTTCTCTTATGACGTAGGCATTCACTAAGGAAGGATTTTTCGAAATTCAACCCCCAAGGGAGTGAAATAGAGCACAAAAGTTTGTATGAAACTTTTTATTCCTTGGACATACTTGCATGAAATTTCGTATGAATTGAGTACGGCAAAAATAATGAGCTACGTATTTCAGTGTTTACCAAAATTCAACCCCTAAGAGAGTAAATTTAATTTTTGGACACAGTTATTATATAACTTCGATTAACTCATACGAGTAGAATACTTTTCATCCAATAATCCAACTCCACGCGGGCGAAGCCGCGGGCAACAGCTAGTAGCTTATATGTTGGAAATGTGATGCTTTAGAAGATTTTGTCTCATACAAAACTTGTTGTATTGATACCAGCTATTGAATATTAATTAATACATGTTCTATGTGTTCTAATTTTGAAAATAGAATCAAATGGCGGAAGTTTCCTTTCGGACTGGTTCAAGCTGACTTAACGACGATGAGTATAGTCATTCTTTAAATGGGTTTAGTAATAAATAAGGATAACTAACCTCCATACACTATAATAGGTTTGTTTAATTTGTTCATTGTGACCTGAAAAATTAAAGGTAAGGTTAATACTTAAGTAGATCACACATATACCACACCAGCAAACTCAAATATATGTCAGTAGGTAGTACTGACATATATTTGAGTTTGCTGGTGTGGTGTTTCATTATATGGTGCGTGCTATAATAATAAATATCGCTGGACAATACACACAGCGCCATCTAGGTGCCTCACTAAGCAACGAGGCTTGTGTCGTGGACACCACATAGTTAATATACTACATGGATACTTTTTGGTTGTAAATACATACTTCTTATACATATAAACATCGATGACTCGGAAACAAATGTCCATGCTCATCACACAACCATTTGGTCCTACCGGGATTCGAACTCGGGACCCTAAGAACGTAAGGCAGCCTCACTACCGTTGCGCCATTCAGGTCGCCATAACGTTGCTTAAGTTCTCCATAGAACATAAATATATTTTATTTTCTTAGTTTAGTTAGTTGCTTGTGGCTAAATAATAGCTAACAGCCGCGCGGGTCGCTCTTTAGGTAAAGCAGTGCTTGCTTAGGTTGGACCGTGGATGGGTGACCACTTGTATTTGTATATAATAAAGAGATTACATTTAACCATAAAAAGCTTAGGTAACTTACAGGGTTACTTACGGGTGATAGCACAATCTCCCTATATTTTTTAAGGTACAGCTTCAAAGGCTCCACATAATTATCAAAGCCTAATGCGTTCATAGCGAAGAGCACATCTTCTCCATTTATTGTTTTTCTCTTCTCCACTTGACAGCGGTCACTGGCCTCGCTTGTGACGAAAGAGATGAACTCTGATATGCATTCTTGTACACATTCTCGAGCATCTTTTGCAATCTACAATTTTTATAATAGAAGTGTAAAATACTTTGGGTATTCTTTCTTTATCGTGTGCTTAGTGCCTAACCTGAAGGTCTAAAATGGCAGCTTTAGCAGAATCATAAATGAATCACGTTAAAAATTCTTAAAATGAACTTTATGGTTTTGACTTTTAAGTCCATTTTAAGTTTTTTTTTTTAACGTGATTCATACTAAGATTCTGGTAAAGTGCCCATTTTAGGCCCCCTGGTGTCAGAGTTTTTATGCCGCCCATAGGCCTCTGACTTGGCTTTACATGCCGTGAAGAAATATCTCTATACTTTGGGTTTAAAAATAAGATTTAATAATGATGAAAAGGGAAATGGTCAAAAGAATCAAGCAAGGTTAGTTATAAGTAGACATCGGATTATAAGCATTTGCAAACCTGCAAATACGTTATTTTTAAAGCACTAAGTATTGCATATTTTGGTAATTTTTCATCAATAGTGCTTATTTCAGTAGTTAAATGTGTATATAAAAAACCGGGTCTTAAGGATAAAGAATAAACTCATTATCAATGGTGATAGCCAAACACAAATTTCATGTCCTGTCAGTTGACGTGGAGAGCACATTTTCACGGAACAAAATAATATTGTAAAATAATAAATAACAAACATCACATTTGCTCTGGAAACTTTAAAATATATTAATATATGTCACAAGTATCACAACTGATTTATAATAAAATAGAATAATATATATTGTGGAAATAAACATAAATTCTAATAGTAAATAGCATTTTCATAGTGCATTGTTTTGCCCTTTTTAGTGCATATTTTGGTACCTATTTTGAGACTGCATATAATAACATTGTCTACTTATAACATAACTTTTTCTAGTACAATCAAGATTTATTTGAGGTAACAGTGTAGGCATGCCTGCAGTTCTAACTTAGTGAAAAAATGGCAATAGGTTTCTTATGATGCAAATGGAGAATCAAAACATTACATCCTTTTGGATAGCTTAAGCTTGTAGATTTAGATAAATATGTGCATAATTTTGGTTACTTATTTATTAAATATATCATACCTTTCCATTTTCAGGTATTGCTCTCTTCATTATCTTAGCAATATTTGCAATAGGGAGAAATCTGTCCTGCTCCCTCAGTGGAGCATTCTTACTCCCGGAATCTGAGTTGTTTTCTTCATCTGAAAGCATAATACAGAATTTAGGATATTACAATATGTGTTATAATTATATTAGATTAGAGAGAAACAACAATTATTGTGGTGTCTCCGGATTTTTCATAGTTTGAAGAGCGCCCGGACGGGGTTTTAAAAAGTGTTAAAACTTAAAACCACCTAGTTACAGATCTAAATAAAAATATGTTAAGGAACGTTTTTGCAAAATAATTAGGAATGAGTGTTCTTACAAAAAGATTACGTTAAGCAGTTGGTCCGGGCTGTCATTTGTAGATCTTTGCCAGTCGTTACAGGTAGTCAGAAGCACAAAAAGTCTGACAACCAGTCTTATTAAGGGGTATTGTATTACCCCGTTCTAACCATGTAAAATACTGGTATTCAGCTGCATCCGGTTAGACTGGAAGCTGACACCAACATAGTTGGGAAAAAGCTAGGCAGATGATGGTTTAAGCTAAGAACTTGAAGGCCATATATCTAGTTAACTTTTGGGAAACCAAACAGTTTAGAAATTTAGCTTTCCATCGAAATGGTTATTGGTTGCGATAGAGAAGTGGATATTATTCTTCACCAGTTCGTATATGTAATAGTAATGTAGGTACGTCGAAGAATGTTCAAGAAGATTTCAAGCAGTCTGTATTATGACGTAGAAAAAGCCCTTGAATACATACCTAAAACATCGTCAGAGTTCACGACATATTCGCAACGAATGTTATTTTCCTCGTCAACCAGATATCCGTTGTCTAAGCGGACCAAATCATTACCAATTTCATCGTTTTCCATGGTTTATCACAACACAGATAACAGCTTATTTGTTCCAGAATACACAAAATGGAGTGCCAGATATGATTTGAGTGGGTAACGCTACACTCAAGATATTTTATTGTTAATTCTAATTATTATTCAGGTGGTAAGAATATTTCCAATAACCACAATAATGTTTACAACGCCACAAGACAAGACATTAGACAAGACACAGTCCATAGACAAGCTGATGCTGACAATCACAAAAGACAGGTAAATAATGAAAGCTAGTGAAGCGAAATCTACTCTACAAGGCCAAACTACCACAGAGTAGTCTGTGGTAGTTTGTTGTTTTTGTTGGAGGTAAAATTCGACTAAATCGAAGAAAGCGATGAGGTAAAAATTTCTGGCACAAATCTTGCGTTTTAATATTTAAAATATCATGAATGTTGTGACTATTATTATATTCTGGAATGAAAAGAAAAATGAAGTAAAACGCCGAACATTATAAATGTTCTGCCACTTTTTACACTCTTTAATACTTACTTGTGATTCAATAAACCATGGTTTTACTGATATTTTATTGAAGTAGCAGATCATTTTTGACACATATTTACGACATCAAACGGAAACGATACACAATGGATTCTGTCGGGGTTTCGGTCTCATGGCCAATGTAGGTACTTTGGCAGAGGAGCTCCTTAGACTTTGTGTCTATCTACAGTAGTAGTAGTAGTGTAAATACTGTAGGTAATTATTAATACTCGCATAGGAGTAAGTCCAGCTATGCCAACTCTATGGCTAAACGAATGACTATTGAAAGATTAGGTTGTTTGTTTTTTGACATAAAAGAAACATCATTTTTAGTAAGTTTCCTCCCGTCCAGCACTAAAAATTCTCCGTTCCGCGATGTAGGTTGCTGGAAGATAATTTTTCAATAACACATTAAATACAGTTCATCTGATCACCAAAACCGCAATATCGTAAAACAGTGGGTAGCGTCATTGTATAACAGTGTGCGCCGCCGCAAAAGTTACTGGTAAACTAGGTTATTTCAGTTTGGGGTCAGTGCACAACAAACGCATAGAAGCATTACTATCGCAAATAATTGGCATAATAATCAATCAGAATGGGTGTACCAAAATTCTTCAGGTATACCAGCGAGAGGTACCCTTGCCTCAACGAACTGGTGAAGCAGTATCAGGTAAAAATCTTAAGTATTCTTTTGTTATCATATAACTACATATATACTTACAACAAGAATGTTTCATAACTAACTGAAACTTATTTACCTTTGGAGGAACGTAATTGTTGAGTAAATTTGTAATAGAACTTGCGTAACATGTTACCAAAACATATTAACAAGTTTTTAAAAATTTTATTGATGTACTCCTGACCCTGTGAACAAAGTAGCCCTTAACAACTCACCTTATCTATCGCTGTGGTTGAGCCATAAGCTCGTACGCTGCACTTTTGTCCTTAACAGTCAGACATGGCGTGATGTGCAGGCGCCAGCGACCACCAGCTTAGTTATAGGTTGTAAGTATATAATAGACTAAATAGAATAACCAGTCTTACATCAAACTCAGTAAGGGGTCGTAGGGTCGTTATAATAAAGTCTTAGTATAATGGGCCCTAACGTTTTATTTTCCCGCTCCCAAAATCTAACTACTTACATTATGCAATGTTGCATGAGATTTATTATTGTCATATTGTGTTCATTTTGTTGTGAACCAACAGCAGGACTATTACGTATCTTTCTGATATCCAATGACTATCAAGCTTCGGTCGTACACCGAACTTCGATGACAACCATGAATGTCATAATATTGGTATTATGTATCACACTGAGTGGATATCACTTTACGGTGATTATCAGGGTCATACATAATACGACAATAACCTTATGACCGTTAATTGATGAACACTGAGCCCAGTTACTATCATTTCGAGCTGTCAACAGAGATATGTTATAGACCTACAGGTCATTTTTATTATATCCTTTGTTATTTATTCAGTTCAGATAATTTTAACCTAATTGCATAAACATTGTGTTAAATTGCACAAGTGTTTGTCATAGCATGCCATAATGTTGATCAACACAATATTCAAAGGAAGGCAATTTTCTATGAAATCTGAGTATTAAACCAACAGAATTGAAATACATTTCAAATAGCAGTTTATGATTAGGACTTCATTACATTCTAAAACAAAAAGCACCTAAGTCAATGGACAAATGAAATAGAGAAACTAGAAATATTTTTCTGTAGTTTGCCAAAGATTTAACCTTAAATTCAAACTATTAATAAACCTATTTGAACTAAGGGATTCTGTTACACAGCCTTAATAGTCCTTAGTATATTCTTAGGATTAATTTCTATGTGCTAAGCTTTAGCACAATGTTTTCAATATGATTTACTTTAAAAATAAATTTCTGGTTAAAGTTAAATCTTGGACAAAATACAGGCAATTTCTTGCATATTCCTTAATATGCAAGAAATTCAAAACTTTTTTTATTCCTTAAAAAACCTTGTATTGTCCCATAAAAACACTGTGGTACACTTGTTTAACTTTCTAATACAATACTTATTTTACAATTTAATATTATAAGTAGTGTGTTTTTTGTGA
Organism: Xestia rhomboidea; assembly: GCA_963853795.1. Taxonomy (NCBI): domain Eukaryota; kingdom Metazoa; phylum Arthropoda; class Insecta; order Lepidoptera; family Noctuidae; genus Xestia; species Xestia rhomboidea. The sequence goes on from OY970761.1 coordinate 16,776,332, forward strand.
AACGGAACACAAATTCAAAACGCATCGTCGCTGGTGGTGACGTCAAATGCTTTGTGTCAAAGAAACACTTTTATTTGAAAACTACTTAAAGTTTCACAAAGATGTTATTAAAATATTGTTATTGCAATCTTTGCTTGATTATAGCACATACATTTAGTAAAATTCTTAAACAATGGGTAAAAAATAAGACGTAAACAAAGCAGATAGATGGATATGACGTCAACCACTTTGACAGGAAAGGAAAATTGTAGAAGTTCTATATTTTTTGAGCGACAAGCAGTCGTTGAACTTAACTTTTAATTATTTTCTTCGCTTGATGGCCCTGTACTTTTTTGATTTTAGTGAAGAAAAAAAAATATGCATATTCCCTATTGCACCATTTTCAATTCTAAACTCTGGTTTCCAGCAACTTTGGAATATTTTGCAATAGTATGAATTGGAGAACTTTTATGCTCAGCTATGATTTGAAAAATATTTCAATTCAGTTTCACTTATGCCTATTTTTGACTAAGACCCTCTATCATGCCTAAAGAAAATCCGATAATTATTACTATTTGCATTATTTTACTAGCTATTTGAATCCTGTCTGGCGGTCAAATGTTAAACAACAATCCATGACTTGTCTGTAGAAACATACTATAAACCGTTACTAATTAAAAAATCTTTTATTTTTCAGATACCAGACTTCGACAACATGTATCTGGATATGAACGGAATCATACACAACTGTTCCCATCCTGATGACTCCAACCCGCATTTCCGTATAACGGAAGAAAAAATATTCCAAGACATATTCCACTATCTTAGTATCCTGTTTCAAATTATTAAACCTAAGAAGTTGTTCTTTATGGCCATTGATGGAGTTGCCCCCAGGGCGAAGATGAACCAGCAGAGAGGCAGAAGGTACTTAATAAAAAAAGGTTATTTTATCAGCACTGCTTGCCCTAAAACAATAAAGAAAATTGTGAGGAAACTGGCATGGCAAGAATTTAAAAAATTAAAAACATCTATCCACTAGCCTCCACTGTGCATGCATCATAGTGGCATCGCCTGCGTGGAGTTAGTAATTTATGCTACAGGACCGTACTACCAAGATTACACATATCCAGTAGTATGGTACAGTATCTGTGTTCGCAAATTAAATCAAATCTGTTCTGGAGTTTTTGCGTGAATGAGTGAAGTAACCAATATCCATACATATATCTATCCTCACAAACTTTCATTGCATTTATAATGTTAAGAAGTAAGAAAATTTAATTATTTACACAATACACAGCTTATGCTAATAGTTCCATATAATATTCAAGCTTTTGCTGGCGCATCCATGATGTACAGAAACGTTTTAAATGTAGCCTATGACACTTGGGGGATAATGTAGCTACCCGTGAAGAATTATATTTTACCTCTTTATAATATTATTATCCCTTGCTTTGTCCACGGAGTAGACACAATAGTAAAACAATGGTGTCTCGAACACAAATCATGATTTAAAGATAGCCTTGCAATTGAAAGAAATTTAAACCTTTATTTTTTTTTTTTGAATATTTTAGGTTCAGGTCAGCAAGGGAAGCAGAAAAATTAGAAGAGGATGCTAGAGAAAAAGGTACATGGCATAATATATGTTTATTTCTTGGTTTTCAGTGGAAAAAAGTAAAAGCTTGATAATATATTGTTTATGCTGGCACACTTCTGTATATAAATTAATAATACATTAATACTCTTTGTTTATTTATACTTTCAAGTTGCAAATGAATTATAATATTTATAGCTTTGCAATTAGCAAATAAACACGCCGAATGAATCTGTATTTTGTCCTTATTTATTTTGTGACTGATATTTAAGAAACATGATGTTGATAAATAAATAAATAACCCTTTATAGTTTAAGAATAACTTGGCTTTTATGCTCATAAATAAACTCTACAAGGCTAAAGTGCGATTTAGATCTCGTTCATGATGTATTATCCCATGATCTGTCCACGAAGTAGACACAATAGTTAAACAATGGTGTCTCGAACAAATTGGTCCATTGACAAATTATGATTTATTCCCTAACGACAGGGACAAAACCCGTTCTTTCCCGTAGACTAAATCCCTCTTTCTCTAACACAGGCGAAGTACTGCCAACGGAGAAACGCTTCGACAGCAACTGCATTACGCCTGGCACCGTGTTTATGGCACGCCTGCACGAACAGCTCAAGTTCTTCGTCAAGTACAAGATGTCTACCGACCCCTTGTGGTCCAAGGTCAAGGTCATTTTGTCGGGACATGAGGTAAGTGCGATTAATTAAAAAAAAACAGCTAGACTTTGTATTATGACGAATCATACGGTTTATGGACGACAGAGAAACTGTTTTTAAGTTTTATAGGTCCTTGTTACATAGAATTTATTGATGTAAAGTTTTCAATATTTGAATTTAATAGGTACTTCTCAAAAATCGAGTCAAAAATATCAATTCTAAGTCGATTGAGATTAAGTTAATTATCAATTCATTATAGAAAACTACTAAAAGAGCTCATTCTCGGCAGACTCCCGGCGAAGGCGAGCACAAGATAATGGACTACATCCGCTGGTCGCGCTCGCAGCCCGACTACGACCCCAACACCAGACACTGTCTGTACGGCCTCGACGCCGACCTCATCATGCTTGGCATGTGCACGCATGAGCCGCACTTCGCGCTGCTCAGGGAAGAGGTAAGTAGTACAGCATGTAGGCGTACAAGATGATGGGGTACAATGTGACCCCAACACTAGACACTGTATTTCTGATTATTATGTTTTGTTGTTTAACATTTTGAACGCCTGAGCATAAACTCATGCGCGTGCCCTCCACGCCAAGCCACAATTACACCACGCCAAGCCACTTCAAATACCTATAAAAAGAATGAGGTTCCAAAACTATTTAATTGTTTATTTCGTGTTATACATTTGTCATATATTTGTGTCGTTGGCTTACAAGACACGCGCTTGCTTGTCACGTATATGTGACAATGACGTTCAAAGGGTTAAGGTGAATGCTCCAGGGTAGCCCGCGAAATTCAATTTTTTTATGTTTTTTGCAATTTGCAGGTCAGTGTCCGGTTGTATGTTGATTAAAATATGATTCGCGGCTGTAACACGTATGTAGTTATATAATTATAACTAGTTTACTTGGGTGCGCAAGCTGCACGCAGCTCGCGTGTTCCGTCTTTTGGAGAAGTATTTCCCTATCCTTATAAAATTTTGAGAATCCAACGGAATCCTTAAATAAATTGGAAAATCCGTTAGAATTACCCTATAAACAGTATGAGAACTCTTAAGAACCCCTAAAACATTTGAGAAGTTTAAAAAAAACATTACCCTAAGACTTGCTTGTCGTCATCCCTGAGTTACGCTTCACCCACTCAACCTTCGTTACGCTACGGAGGTCGGCGGCTCGCTTCGCTCGCCACCTCCCCCCTTCGCTCCACTCGGTCTCGCAGGCTCGCTCCGCTCAGGACCTACTTACCACCGGACAGGTTTCGACACCTACTATAATATTTGTTCAAACACCTGATGGCTACCTCTAACCGTTAAGATGTCACAGCCCTTTCAATTTTAAGGGAGGTTGGGGAGGGGAGCCTCACCCACTCAACCTTCGTTAGGTTCGCTCCACTCAGGACCTGCCTACCACCGGAAAGCGGAGGGGAGCAAAGGGGAGGTTGGGGAGGGGAGGGTATAAAAATTTCAACGCTCCTCAATAATAATGTATAGTCAAAATCAAAATGCTGCTACGTGTCTTAGTTTCCGAGATACGATGGGGGGAGGGGGGAGAGGGGGGAATTTTGAAAAATGATATTGACTAACAATCAGCCCCTTTATACGAATCTGAAAAAATAAATGTTCCAAGTCTCTTAACTTCCGAGATCCGCCTAAAGGGGGGGAAAGGGGGACAACTTTGAAAACTGGTTTTTACTTTTCCGAGCCTCCTCTAAACGAATCCGTAAAAAAATACAAAATACGGGTCTCTTAGTTTCCGAGATACGATAGGGAGGGGGAGGAAGGGGAGCAAAAAGGGGAGGTTTGGCACTTTTCCCATAGGTTTGAGAGTTAGTTGTTTACGAATCTGTAAAAATATACCCACCTCCCCATCCACCATCTGGGAGAACAATTCTGTCAGTGAGTCAGTGAGTCGTAATCGAGCTTTATATAGTATAATCATCAAAATCATCAATACAACCCTCCAAGCGCATAAAGGTGCAGGAATGACTTTGACCTTGAAAAAGTAACTAACAATGTAATTAAGCAAAAAACGTAAGAAAATTTGAATTTCGCGGGCTACCCTGGAGCATCCACCTTAAGCTCGCGTTTTATGTCAAGCCGGGCTTTTCGGCTTCTACGAAGGAACCGCAGCTCATAATATAGACAGCGAAGAAGACAAGTAGTCATAAAATAAATGTTTGATTATTACGTCTCTTCAACAGGTAAAATTCGGCAGAACGACACAGCGCGCGACCAGCCCCGAAGAGACTAATTTCTACCTCCTACATTTATCTTTATTAAGAGAATATTTAGAACAAGAGTTTATATCTATCAAGGGCAACCTGCCCTTCCAGTACGACATAGAGAAGATTGTCGATGACTGGGTGCTCATGGGCTTCCTAGTCGGCAATGATTTTATACCCAACTTGCCCAATATGCACATAAGTAACGATGCCTTGCCTGTTCTCTATAAGACTTATATGACCGTGTTGCCTACTTTAGATGGTGAGTAAACTTACTCCTATTTTTTGGAAGAATTGAATGTATGTTTTGTCGCCCGACTGTGAAGAATCAGGTTGACCCAAACATGTTTAGCACCAATACCAATACAAAATAATTTAGGAGCAACAGTTTTGCGCTACTTTATTACTGTTACCAAGAGCACATATAAATGATTCCAAATCTGTGTCCCAAAGGGCAATGGAGAGGGCTATGCTCAGTTTCCTTGCGCGATCGAATCAGAAATGAAGACATCCGCAAGAGAACCAAGGTTACCGACGTAGCCCGAAGAATTGCCAAACTTAAGTGGCAGTGGGCAGGGCACATTGCTCGCAGAACGGATGGCCGATGGGGCCGAAAACTTCTGGATTGGCGACCGCGAACCGGAAGACGTTGCGTTGGAAGGCCGATGACCGATGACCTGGTGAAGGTTGCGGGAATCCGCTGAATGCGAGTCGCACGGGACTGGTCAATGTAGCGACACTTGGGGGAGGCCTATGTCCAGCAGTCTTTCGGCTGAAATGATGATGATGATGATGAAATTTGTTTGAAATATTCTGCCTTATGAGCTCGAGTTTCCATACTTTATATGAAAAAAAACCATTTCCCCAGGTTATATAAACGAGTCTGGTGATTTAAATCTGCGAAGGTTCGAAATCTTCATGCAGGAGCTAGCCAAGATTGACATGGAGAAGTTCCAAGATACGTACGCGGATCTCAAATACTTTGAGGCGAAGACAGGCAGGCGGCCTAATGCTAATGAGAGAAGAGAGGTCGGTTATTAGTCACTTTTGTAAGATTTTTCACCTAAAAATACATGCATTACAGGAAAAGATCTGATAGGAAAATATGGCCAATTTTTATTCACTTGTTTGTTATGGGAGCTCTTGGCTAAATAATAACAGTCGCTCGGGTCGATCTTAAGGTTAAGCCGCGCTTGCCTAGGCTGGTCCGTGGATGGGTGACCGCCCATTACATACCGAGTTTCCTCCGTGCCTCGGAAAGCACGTTAAGCTGTTGATCCCGGCTGTCATTTGTATAGATCTTTGACAGCCGTTACAGTGGCCCAAAAAGTCTGACAACCAGTCTTATCACCAAGGGGTATCATATTACCCAGTACTAACTGGTTTGTGTAGGTCAGATAGGCAGTCGCTCCATGTAAAATACAGGTATTCAGCTGCATCCGGTTAGACTGGAAGCCGACCCCAACATAGTTGGGAAAAGGCTAGGCGTGTGTAACTCTTTACGGAACCGACTCACTGATCCGGATCATTGAAGTGATTCAAAAGATTGGTTCAGTAACAACGTTTCAAACGCATCATTTGGATCTGAAACATTACTTTGCTTTTTCTCATTCCGCGCGCGACGCGTCGCTCGTGAGGCGACTGAGCAGTGAGCGAGCGAGAGAGGGAGACTGAGACACACTGAGTTAGAGAGAGACTGAGACACACTGAGTTACTTAACTATTATTACTGTTGGTATTATTAGTGAGCGGGCGACTTAATTACAAATCTATACAAGTCAGAAAGAGATACCAAATGTTATCAATCATACTCTCACAGATTTTCGTTGTCGTTAGCTATGCACGTAAAAATGACCAGCATGGCGCTTACTTATCAAATTCTATGCGGTCGTTTTTTTGCATAAAATGTTTGCACTAACAAGTTATCGTTTTACGTTGGTATTTTATATCCTTTGAGCTGATGATCCAAATGAGTCAAATGAAACATATCAGTGATTCGGATCATTTCAGTGATCGAGATGCAAATGTTCCAATCTCAAAAATTATACACTCTGCCCACCTCTAGAAAAGGCTAGGCAGATGATGAGTTGTAGGCTCTAGTTGTCCACACGGTAACTCCAGAATTATACTAGCGAGTTCACTGGAGGTCTGCCACTATTCACCCTTATATGCCCTAAGGCCTAAGGTTCAAAAGTGGTCGACCGTCAGTGAACTCGTTTGTTTTTTTTTTTTTTCACAAAAAAATTTTTGTCTTCTTCATTATTCATTCACATTATGATTTTCATCTGATATCAAAGTTTGGTCTGATATGCTGCAACCGTAATGTATGATACAACATCTTAGCCACTTTCAGTAAGCCTCGCAGGTCACCTAAACTTGCAACTAAATCAGTTTTAAACATTTCATTTCGCAGTACAAACCAAATAACGACGAAACGTTCAACGTGAACGTGGATGACATCAAAGCTAATCAGCCCGATGATGAGCTGCAAGCACTCATCAATGCTACACATGATATGGTATGTATGAGATGTTAGCCCTGCGGCCCTGGTGCCAAAGAACGAAGGATGTTGCTGTCCTTTTCTTGCAGATGAAGTAAGAAAGAGATGGAGGAACTATGAAAACATCTTTCAAATTAAGTAGTTAAATACAAGACCAAGCCGTGGCCTGCGGGCCTAAAATGACCGTTATAACAGAATCATAATATGAATCACGTTCAAAAAAATTCTTAAAATGGATTTTAAGAATAAAATTTTGAGACCCCTTGAATAGGTTTTGCCATCGGCATAAATGACGAATTTCCTTGCAAACTTTCACCCTCTAATGTATAATAACCCCTCTAGGAGATGAATATTCCTTTCGACCCTTAACGAAGCTGAAAGGCACTTGTTCTCCCCGTCATTGCGATATTTATTTTGTTCTGTGAGATGTCAAATAAGTGAATTTAAGGATTTTCTTTGTTTCTTGTGTTACATGCTACAGATTGAGGATAAATCAGCTGCGAACTTCCAAGTAAATTGAGATAACTTTTACCATTCGATTTTATGTTTTGCATGATTGTATTTTTGTTGTTCTGCAAATGATTTTAGCTTTGTTCCAAATATTGTTGAAGTTTCATATAATTTGCAGTTCCTGGATGATGACGCCGTTGTTGATGATGAGTATGAGGAGACCAGTGATGGTAAATATATAAATATATATTTTTTTTTTATAAAAAGAAACTCAAAGGAGGTATTAATAACTATTTCTGTTTTTCATTTTATTTTGCATTCTCAATCTTCAGCATTCACTTGTTTTTTTTCCAGAGGAAGCAAACATGCACATGGAGTTCATTCTACACAAAAAGGATTATTACATGAACAAATTAGACTATTCGAAAGTCACTGAGTAAGTTGATCTATACTCACTTTAAACAGTTACACAAATCCAGTCTAAAAGACTGTGATTATAAAATGGTTATGGCTTGGAAACCGATTTCGTGTTTGTGGAACAACTTGCAAAGGATATTGACCAAAGACGGAGATTTAAAAAAAAAACCATCAGATGCAAGACTGCCATTTTTGAACTTGGATAAATCATTCTTCAATTCAAAATTTTATATTGTGAAGCGTTTCCAGCAGAATTATATATTTATATATCTTGTTTGTTGGACGCAAGCAGCCCAGACCCGTTCGTAAAGCAACTATACGGGGGCGGCTTATGTCCGGAAACGGACGTCTTCCGGTTAATATGATCACATAATTATCTTTGCACGGGTGTTTGGTAAATACATGCAAACTATGTGCCTACAGATTTACTGATCTTTCAACAAATTGATTGAGAAATATCGATGTTTTTTTAAAACAACAATATTAACTGGGATATTTTAATAATCGATTAGATCTGTAGGCACCATGTCCTCATACCGTTGATGTGTAAATTAAATTCTGTGTTTCAATTATGCATTTATTCTCGAAATCAATATTGCTTTAGATAGGGAAAATCGGCTTATCGATATTACTTACTCATTGTGTATATTGTGTCAATTAATTATAATGTAAATTGCTAATTCGATAATAAATTGTGCATATGTCATATACATCGTGTAACAAAATAAATGCACAACCCCTCTTGGGGTCTAGGACCATGAAACTGATCAACTTTATCTAAGAGTTCCTGAAAAAAAAAATGGATCAACATGTATAGTAAAACTTTAAAAATAGTTAAGAATTTTCAAAAGACATAGTCATAAGTCATTTATTTCTGAACAAAATACATTGTGTAGAAAAAAAAAATATTAAAAATACATTATTAAGGATTAGATAGTTCATAATCATCAATATATCAAACAAATTCCAAATAATAATAATAATAATAACAATAGTTCCTTTTTACAATAATAAAATTAATAGTAGTAAAAAAAAAATATATAGAACAAAAGTTGTTCAGTTTCATGGTCTGAGTCAACACACGAGAGGTCGTGCGTGTATTATGTTACACACAGACGCTATTAAAGAAATCAATTGCGGTGTGTCAGGGTTGTCAACTAAACTTTTATTATTATGTTGCACTACACATAAAGGGTGTAAAACACCTCTTAACGTAGCCGAAAGGCACTTGTTCTCCTCGTCATTGCGATATTTTTTTTTGTTCTACACCATACCTGGGAACCTGGTTACGGAGATATTGGGGGTCAAAGTTCCAACTTTTTGGCAACTTTTTTCTAAATACAAGTTTTTAATGTAAGATTTACTTTAAACAAATCCACGACCCCTGTACTATCCAATCCATCCATCAGCACAATGTTTTGAGTGCGTTACATTGAGTTCTACCACAAAACATGATTTTTCACCCCAAAAAAAAAGTCATTTAACGTTTGGTGTACATAATGCTTGGTTGACGGCTTCGTGATGAGGTTGTTTACACCCTGTATAGCCACATAGCGTAACCACGTGTCTCGATGCGACAGCCCTGACTTACTAATGAGTACCTTGTTACCAGAAGCATGCTTCGAATTTGTGTAAACGCTTTGCATGTGTGTGTGAACCGAGTGCGACGGTTTGTTACTTGCTGAAATACTGTATGTCAATACAAATATGTCTACCGTGCTTTTGATATATCAAACATACTATTTATGTGTTCTGTAACCTCTAGAACATTGCAGTATTTTACCAAACACCTAATAACTTTAGAAACTCAACTGTGTCCTACACAACGATTTGTATTTAAAGGGAAGTGTTGGCCGACCAAGCCGAGGGCTACGTTCGGGCGATCCAGTGGAACCTTTTCTACTACTACAAAGGTTGCCCGTCCTGGTGCTGGTACTATCCACACCATTATGCGCCTTATATCTCTGATATTAAAGGCTTCAAGGATCTGAAGATTGAATTCGAGCTTGGAGACCCTTTTAAGCCTTTTGAACAGGTAATTCGTTGACTTGGGACTTGCTTGCACCGCCAATCACAATACAAATATAATATGGAGTAGCTTTTGTAGTTTGCCGATAAATGATATTCTGACTACGTATTATGTTACAGCTTCTAGCAGTATTGCCAGCAGCGAGCAAGCAACTGCTTCCGGCTCCGTTCCATGACTTGATGACTGATGAAGACTCCCCGATAGTCCACTATTATCCGCTGAACTTTGAGACCGATCTCAATGGGAAGAGAAACGACTGGGAAGCGGTCGTGCTTATCCCGTTTATTGATGAGGTAAGGATGAACAAATACTAAACGTCAACTTCGTAACAGTCGCTGGATTTAATGTGAGAGTGAGAATATATAAATTTTAGTATAGAAATTGATATCTCGGATAGAACCGTTGACCGTTGGGTTAGACGTGTTCTTGACGATCTTAGGTGGGTGGCTGGTAGCAACTGGATGAGAGTTGCTGAGAATTTGTTGAGGGGGCTGATGATGATGAGTTTAGAAAAACTATGCACTGCCCTACTCACTCGCTCCTTTTTTTTTCGGATGTTTAATCATCAAATGACTCCTCCCGCTTTGGGCGGAGCAGGAGGGAGTGTCAGTCTTTTACTGACTAAAACCCATCCATGTTCCTTCGTCGCCCTTTGTGTTCCGGGGCCACGGTATTTCTTTCGAATAGTCCCGCAGCCCCGGCAGGCTTCGGCCCTTACGGACCCCTTCCCTATTGCTGACTCTCTTTGAGGCGCGCGTGGAACACTCCTGCGCCATCGACACGGCCTGTCGTCATGAGACGTACGGACGGCGAGCTAGCCCATAGCTCCCCGTCCACAGGCCCGCGCCAAGGTGGCCGGTGGGGCACACCTCCACAGTGTGCTCCACCGTGTCCTCCGGATGTCACACATCACAGTAACCCTTGAAAACAATGGGGTACAGCTTGTATCAAGCATTCTCATTGGTTGAAAATCTGTCAATGTCATTTTATACCGGCCTTCCCCATCATCTGCCTAGCCTTTTCGCAACTATGTTGGGATCGGCTGCCAGTCTTACCGGAAGCACCTGAATAGACTGTCAAAGATCTGCAAATGACTGCCGGGACTATCTGCTTAACGTGCTTTCCGAGGCACGGAGGAAACTCGGTACCCATCCACAGACCAACCTTTTTTTTTTTTTTTTTTCACGCGGGGTATGTGGTACTCCCCGGGCGCAAATCCGGTATACCCACTAAAACGACCCAGCGCATTCCCGCTTCGTCATAGTGGAGGGGGACTGGGAAACCCGCACAGCCTTTACTTCCAGTCCCCCGCCGACGAACACAAGGCGGACCCCCCCTCTTGCCCTCACGGCACGGGCGTGGAGGAGGGGGTACGGGAATGACCGACGGAGGTGACGGGTGCAATGCGGGCGGAGGCACCCCCGCGCCTGTCGCCCGCCCGTCACCGTGAGGAGGGAGGGCAAACGCCCCTTCCCCCCCTCTCCGCCCGCGGAGCAGCGCAGCGAGAGAAAACCTCCCGCGCGCGCTCCGCCTCCTCCTTTTGCGAAATCGCAAAAGGAGGCTACCGCTGACCAGGCCTCCTCGCTCCCCAGCATGGTGTTCACGCACGCACGCCGGGAAGCGGGAGGCCCAGTCGCCCGCGAGGTGACGGGTGCAATGCGGGCGGAGGCACCTCCGCGCCTGTCGCCCGCCCGTCACCGTGAGGAGGGAGGGCAAATGCCCCTTCCTCCCCTCTCCGCCCGCGGAGCGGCGCGGCGAGAGGATCATGTCCTCCAAACATGATCCTCCCGCCGCGTCGCCCCGCCTCCTCCTTCTGCGAGAACCTCGCAAAAGGAGGACCCCACTCCCCTGCCATGCCCTCTGCTACGCCCGCTGCTCAGAGGGGCACGCAGGGGAACGCACACCGCACCTCGCATGACGGGAGTTGATCATACGAAGTGCGATGTGCCCCCCCCCCCCCCCCAGAAAGCGCCTGGTGGTTTTTGTTGCGTCTATTTCTTATGGAATTAGACCAAGAACAGGGCGGCAACCACGTGAAGGTGAACGCACCAGACTTGCCTTGAGGATCTACACGACCGTAGCGCTCCCCCTCAAGACCCCGCCACCCTACCGCCTCTGAGGGAGGCAGTAAGGTAGACCTGCATCTATGCTACCAAGCAATGCATGAGCAAAGCATGTCGTTGTGCAACCGCGAAAGCATAAATACAGATCGGCCCCATCCACGGACCAACCTAGGCGAACGCGACTTAACCTAAAGATCGACCCGAGCGGCTGTAATCATTTAGCCACGACCTCCTCTCCTCTTTAACCGGCCTTCCCCGTTGACGTGCAATACGTGATGCGTGATTTCACAGAATATAATGAGACAATAAATAAGTAGAATAAAACCGCGTATATTTTTACTAGGTAAATCTACTATCAGCAATGGAGCCCTGTTATCAGAGGTTAACGGAAGAAGAGAAGAAACGCAATTCACATGGACCTATGGTGGTCTATAACTGGTCTCCGCAAAATCAAGGTATGTTTATACTCTCTCATTCTATACTGAAGGAAGAAGGGAAGGTATGACTCCACTTAATCAGGTTAGCTTTATTGGGGTATGAAGAACAGGGTGTAAAGTTCTTCATCTCCCGTGGAAAAGGGAGGATCCTCCGACCATACGGGTGTTGTGTCTGGTGAGCCACTGCCCGACAGGTGTTGTCGGGGTTTTCTATATGATCTTTAGTCGCAGAGAACTTTATATCCCCATTTTAGGAATTTCTTCCTTTGTGGCATAGATGGTGCTGTAGTGCTTTTTGTACTATGTTGCTGTAGTGTTACTACAGCCTATTGCAATCCACTGTTAAATAAATAACTTTTTTGGCGAGACGTTTGTTGGACATAGGCCTCTCTCCAATTACAAAACACTCTGTTTGATACGGAAAATGAAAGCATTCCAAATTCTAATATTATTAAATTATCAAATCGACAATCATGCAATTGTTGACTTATAAAAATAACCTCTGATTGTTCCCACGAACACGTCAGTTGTTAAAAAGAACTAAACCAATGACTGCTCCCTTAACAGGTGTAACTCTAGCCCCGGAATACTTCCCGGCTATACCCGAGTGCTACGCCATAGAGCATCAAGTATGGCGGCAAGAGATCGAGGTGCCCGGCAGTATGCTCCGCAGGGGCATGCTGCCCAACGCCAAGAGAGACATGCTGTTCCCGGGCTTCCCCACCATGAGGCACCTCAAGTATCAAGTGAGTTATTCATAATAGTCGAATAGTTATAGCTCTGTTTTATTTGAATGGTGCGACCTTTTTGACCCATGCATCCCTTTGCTCGGTCAGGCAAATTATATCATTGAGTTTTTGCATTTACGAAATACCCACGATCAACCAGAATTTCCACCCAAATTATTGCAATTGAGACTTGAAAACTGGCAAAATGAAAAGTGACGTACACCTGCACCTGCAAAACAGATCTTTCTGAACAGAACACTGGCAATACTAAAAGAGTCATGACAGATCAGAAATTGTTTCTCGTTCACTAAAATTATTTTATTACTCAACGATGCATTGTGGTATTTACTTCCCCTGTTTAGCTTATTCTCATGAATGTGTACGATTCCACAGACTAGCCTCAAGAAAGGCAAAGTGAAAGTGTTCGACCAGCCGTCGCGCAACGACAACATGATAGTGGAGATCATACCGGACTCGGACAAGGAAGAGTCGCTCGAGAAGGCGGCGCATGAGCTGCTGGGCAAGGTCATATGGGTCGGGTGGCCGCATCTCACTAGAGCCAAGTATGTAATTATGAATAGCTAGCTTTTGCTCGCGGTTTGCTCCCATTATGTAGGAAAATTAACACACGGGAACGTTTTAAATGTAGCATATAGCACTCGGGAATATTGTAGCTTCCCGTTAGTGAAAGAATTTTCGGAATAGGATTAGTAGTTTCGAAGATTACCCCCTACATACAAACAATTTTTTACCTCTTTATTATATTAGTATACATAATATTAGTTTAGTAACATTATTACAGGGTTATTAATGCAATTGTGCGATTAAGAGCTTCCGTTTGGTGATGATAAATAACAGAATCGATGACTGTTGCATAAATATCAAATGTTTATGAATAAAAAGTATACTTTAATGAAAAATGGCAATTATGAGAACCCAACCATATTTTTTGATATAGGACGGCTTGACAAGTACTATTATAATGCTAACTTTAGAAATTAAAAGTGACATTTAATTAAATAATGCGACTATCATCATCATCAGCCTATTAATGTTCCCACTGCTGGGACATAGGCCTCCTCTTTATGAGAGGGAATGCGACTATCAATTTTCATGAAAGCTAATTACTATCATCAATTTTGAACGTGAGCTAAGAACCTCACCCGAACTACGTAAAACCGTCCTTCCTGCTAAGAAATTAGGACTGATTATCAAAATTTGCACAGAGTAATATCGGTGTCCGACGAGAAGATGCGTCTACACTACGTGGACAAACAGAACAACAACGTGAACGGAGAGCCCACCTACACCACTGAACCCAACTTCGGCAACCTGCACAAACAGTGGATCAGCGAGAGATCCACCATCATTGAGCAGTGAGTCACTTTATTTTTGACATTATTAGGCTAAATAATAACAGCCGCTCGGGTCGATCTTTAGGTTAAGCCGTGCTTGTCAGGTTAGTCTGTGGATAGGTGACCACCCTTAAATACCGAGTTTCCTGCGTGCCTCGGAAAGCACGGTAAGCTGTTCGTCCCGGCTGTCATTTGTAGATCTTTGACAGTCGTTACAGGTAGTCAGTGGCCCAAAACGTCTGACAACCAGTCTTACCAAGGGGTATCGTATTAGCCAGTTCTAACTGGGTTGTGGAGGTCAGATAGGCAGTCGCTCCATATAAAATACAGGTATTCAGCTGGCAGTATGGTATGGTAATACAGGTAAAGGCTAGGCAGATGATGATTAGGTACTCATCATCCGACTAGCCTTTTCCCAACTATGTTGGGGTCAGCTTCCAGTCTAACCGGATGTATTTTACACGGAGCGACTGTTTGTCTTACCTCCACAACCCAGTACTGGGTAATACGATACCCCTTGTTTGTCAGACTTTTAGGCCACTGACTGCCTGTACCGACTATCAAAGATCTAGAAATGACAGCCAGAACCAACGTGTTAACGTGCTTTCCGAGGCACGGTTTTTCACATTATTAGGTACTAAACGAGTTAAAAAAATGTTCTTTGCAACTTGCGGGTTTGTTATTTCTGTAGATAGTTTATACACACGTAAATAAATATCGCTGGACATTACACACAGCGCCATCTAGTGCCACACTAAGCAACGAGGCTTGTGTCGTGGACACCAGATAGTTGATATTGTACTGCGCCATTCGGGTCGTCAGATAAATTTTATTGTTTTTGATATACACTTATTTATTATACTGAAATTGTAAAGGCCACCAAAGATTTAAAAAAAAAAAAAGTCAATTCAACAGTGAATTATTTTATTATCCAAAAATTATACGATGAGTAGACCTCTATTTATGTTCTTTTCTGTTTTAGCAATATGAACCGTCTTGGGTTAGAATTGGGTAATGTCAGGATGATCATTCATGCAGTCAATTTAAAAGGTGAGTTAATTACAATTACAGTTTTAGAAATGAGTCCCTCCTTCCTCTGCTTCTTCTTCATCGTGTGGTTAGTGCTTAACCTGGTGTCAGAGTTTTTATGCCGCCCATGGGACTTTGACCTGGCTTTACATGCCGTCGAGAAATATCTCTCTGGCATGCTGGTTTCCTCACGATAAATAAATAAATATCGCTGGACATTACACACAGCGTCTAGTGGCACACTAAACAACGAGGCTTGTGTCGTGGACACCAGTTAGTTGATATACTACATGGATACTTTTTGTTCGTAAATACATACTTATTATACATACACAGTGTAAACCACCTCATCACGAAGCCGTCTACCAAGCATTCTGTACATCAAACTAAGTAACTTTACGCTAAAATTATTGCTGGGAAAAAACTTTTTTTGGGGTGAAAAATCATGTTTTGTGGTAGAACTCAATGTAACGCACTCAAAACATGTGCTGATGAATAGATTGAATAGTACGGAGGTCGTGGAGGTGTTTAAAGTAAAAAGATAACATTAAAAACTTGTATTTAAAAAAAAAAAGTTGCCAAAAAGTTGGAACTTTGACTTTCTCCGTAACTAGAAGGTTCCCAGGTATGGTGTAGAACAAAAAAATGATCGCAATGACGAGGAGAACAAGTGCCTTTCGGCTTCGTTAAGAGGTGTTTTACACCCTTTATAAACATCCATGACTGAAACAAATGTCCATGCTCATCAGACAAACATTTGATCCTACCGGGATTCGAACCCGGGACCCTAAGAACGTAAGGCAGCCTCACTACCGCTGCGCCATTCGGGTCGTCAAAACGATGTTTTCCTTCACCGAAGCTAGTGATAATAGGCATGACGACAGTATCAAAAAATTGCAAATCTATTTAGTCCTTCAGTTAGAGTATTGGAAATTAACGGACACGTATTTTCTGTTTTTGTAAATCAATGAATATTGACAAAAGATAAAACGCATCAAAACTCGGGAGTGGGGGCTCGTGACGTCAGAACTAGCTAAAAATTATACCTAGGCGTGACGTATTTAGAATTTTGAAAGCGTCATATCTTCGCCAATTTTGGTTTACGTAACAAAAGAAAAAACACAGGTCAAATATTTTTTGATAATCTAACTGACGGACTAATTAGATTTTTTTGTCGTCTCGCTTAGTATACAATACGCACATGAATCTGTACCGGCACTACGAAGAGTACCACAAGTCTCGTCTGATCAGTTAAAAAGAAAATCGCATATTCATGCGGAGGCGCCGAGCCACGCCCCCTTAAAGTTTAGGCCTATTAGGAAAGCGTCAACTTTGGCGCGCAAAATAACCATAACTCTCGTTTGACGTGCGTCGTCAGTGACGTGCGCTCGGCCGATTGGTATCTTTTCATTTATTATTTCTATACAAAGACAACGGGGCGGGGCTAGAGAGCGTTTCTATGTTGTAAGTGCAAGCAAAAATTTGCTTAGTGGTGATCAAGCGGGAGTGTCCTCGATAGTACAATGTTTTTCTACCTATTTAGGCTAGTCACCGTAGACACAAAATCTGCGTCAGGTCGCAAATACACTGAACTGATTCGTGATGTGTTTGTGATACTAATAGTGGTAATACTTACCGAGTTTACAGCTTTAAAAGATATGCGCTAACTGAACGGTTCTCAAAAAACCTTTTTGCTTATAACTTCTTAAAATGCACACTTTTTTTGTGTCAAAAAATGTGCTTTAATTTGACCGCAACAGTAGTTCTATAGTTCGAATAAAACCCGAGATACAGCACTTTAAAATTTGCTCATTTACATAGCAATGGCTATGTCCAGTGAAGAAGACGGCTTCGGGAATTATTTGCCTCCTACGATGAAATGACTGACCTAATGTGACTTGTCATATGTAGGTTTTAAATACCTGATCCAAGACAACGTGAAAATGGTCCAAGAGCCTGAATGGTGCAGTATCCCGTGTGGGTACGCTGCCCAGGCCGTAGTGCGAGACGTCCGCGCGCACATCATACAGGAGGGCGGCAAGTTCAGTACGCCACAGGAGGCCTACCCGCCCGGGGACAGCGTGTTCCTGCTCACGCAGGGCCAGCACTACGGGGCTCATGCTACTGTGAGTTGTATTTGTAATATCTACTTTAATTCGATGAAATAAGATTGAAAATATTTAAAAAATACTACGAAGTTCTATCCGCTTTGTTGCATTCGCGGGCTAAAACTTATCTTGTAAAAGTGTTTGAGCCGTTTTCATTGACGAATAAAAGTTTATTATTTAGGCAGCAATGCTGTCATTTGATTGATCGTATTGTTTTTCGACACCATTATGTGCATACAATCATTTTTTGACCGTTAGTGATGACCACCACTCTGACCTGTAAAATTCTCAAGTTGACTTTGCCTCGTTCATTATGGTGTGTTCCATTCTAAGGGTCTTTCTTGTCATGAGATTTATAGTTCGTGTGTGTCTTGCTCGAAAGCTCGGCGCCCGTATCGTATCTTACATACTTTTCCTATAAAGCATGCTAGCCACACACGGTACGCGAGGACCTTGTCGGTACACTCACACGTGCCACATTCGTGGCGAACGCATGTCACAATTATTTGTGTGTTGGAAGGCAAATTTTCAAGTCCATGACATGCATCTTTCTACCTTTCAAATTCCCGCGTGACAGAAAAAAGCTCTAATAAAGTGTTCATCCAAAGGTTGTCTTAAAAAGATTGGTTATGTAAAAAATAAAATTTGAACCTATAATTTGTATGATATAAAGTTGTAAACAGTAAAAGACTATTCTATAGTTGGTGCCAGTTAAGATCGCAAAAGCGGTCATTGACCCACCTACATTTAATAAAGTTCTTAACTTTGCAATCCAAAAATAAGCCTGTTCAAGTCTTGAATCGTCATATTCTATCTTCAACATTTTTTCTAATGAAAAACGATACATGGTTCATTTGTTTTGTTTCGTAGGAAGAGATATTAGGGAAAGGGCAATGACCGCAAGTATACGTATGTAAAGGCATGAGTTACTCCTATAGGTGGTGGACTCGGAGTCCATCCGCAGCGGTCGCATCAAAGTGTCTGTGCGCGAGCGCGCCGAGCCGCTGCCCAGCGCGCAGCACTCCGCCACGCCCTACCGCTCCGCCAACCACGCCGCCGCCGCCTGCGGTACGTTACACCGACTGACTGACTTCTCACCCTTATGCCTTAAGGAATATGGTTGAAAAGAGATCGTCTAAGAACTTGGTAGTACGGTCGAACAAGCTATTTGGTTTACAGTTTAGCCCACAAACTACATTGTAAACCAAATAGCTTGTTCGTCCGTTCATACAGTCCTGGTCAAACTTATTTTACCACTGTGAGCAACGAACCCAACAACAACCTTATTGTAACATAAACACCACAGAACAGATAAAAGCGGTTTGACAGGTAATAGTTCCTGATTTGTATTAGAACGCCTGTCGCCGCTTGTCTCCCACTCTTTAACTCCACTACAAGCAAGAGACCCATACGTACGTGCATTACTCACACTTAGATCGCGAGCTTGCTATTGATTGTCACACTAACACAAAAACTGTGCTTGACGTGTTCTCACACACGCTTCGTACGTGGTCACAATAGAGCGCGACTGTTGGTCGAGTGACATATGAGCGTTCACTTATATGAGCGGCGCGCCTGCCCGCCCATAAGGCCCTTCTAACCTCATTTATCTGTTCTGTGATAAACACCCCTTTCCTATTGATTGTCCGGCCGTTCGGAAGCCATCTTGGACTTTAATTATGGTTTTTACCATTGATACGCTATGAAGAATATTACGACCTCGTTTGCAGCATCAACGCACTGTAAGGAAATATGGTATAATTTCCCTGTTTTTTGAGTGGGATGGCTCAACATACTTGTAATTTATTGATGATTGAACGCCCTGAAACGTGTATCAACACATATACTTTATCATAAAGATAGTTCTTAAAGATATTTTTTCATCAATATTCGCAGGAGTATCAGCACAACTGCTGTCTCGCATCACAGGCACGGTGCTGGTAGTGGCGGGACAACGACACGACATGCCCACCGAGGGCGTCAACAAAGTCAATATTGGACTCAACTTGAAGTTTAATAAGAAAGTAAGTAAGCTAACTTTATGACCGAACATTTTGACTCTACCTGTCAAGTCACTGACAGAATATATCACTTATTATAGAGCATGAGCATATTGAGTTTGAGTTTTACCCACATTTCGCCAGTTGTGTTTAAGTCCCATTTAGTAGCTAGTCCCGTGCGAGCCTATTTTCATAAACAGGACAAAAATCCAGATTCCGTGGCTGTTACTGAGAAATTCCTGAAGGAAAAACCCGACCACATATGGGGGCGTTCACAAATTACGTGAGGCATTTGTTGGGGGGCTGTCGACCCGAATCTCGCCCAATCTCACAAGGGAGAGAGGAGAGGTCTCAGCAGAAATCACGTAATATTTTTTTTCTCGCCAGTATTATTGAATATTTCGAGAAAATTAATTAAGTAAGTAAACATGTTTCTCCGCTAAAATAATGGCAAAATCCAAACACACTAATATTAAAAAAAATGCAAAATTATTTACAGTTAACTACGTATTTTGATAAATCTCACGACATCTCATCAAGGGGTGAGGGGGGGGGGTCGAAAAATCTACAAAATTGCCTCACGTAATTAATGGACGCTCCCTATTCTACAGCATATTTTCACATGATAATATTCTATCCAAATCTAATAATACCTATTTCCCATAGAATCTAGAAGTTTCCGGCTACACTCGTCGCTGTAAGGTGACCAACTCCTGGCTATACTCAGAGCGATGCATCGAGCTAGTCAAGTCGTACGAGCTGCAGTACCCTGAGCTCTTCGACACCTTGTCCGGTTTCAATAAAGACATCTACTTCGAGAGCGATCTCTTTCCGAATGAAATTGGGTGAGTCTTCTTGCAGTACGAGAAATATCAGGCATGTGGGATATTTCAGCTTTGTCGGTCTTAGTATAAATCAAGGTTTATACCATCTAGCATATTTTTGTTTTTATTCTTAAATTTTAAGTAACTTAAACTAATTCAGTCTAAGGTTTAACATATAAAAACACGTTTGAAGTTGAGAGTTTAAGCTAACATCTTATTTTGTAATAGACAAATTTTCTCTTCTCTTAGATGAATTTTCGATCAATTTTTGAATCACTCCAAAATAAATGAAGAAGACAACGAATTCAGAGTATCCCATAATGAAAGTTGTTAATATTCAGTACAACCTCTGAAATCAATATCTGTAATAATAATATTATATAGAGGTCAAATTTGTTTGTAATTTTGTATGTAAGGGAGTAATCTTCGGAACTCCTGATACGATTCCGAAATAGTACATTTTGATACAAGTGGAGAAAGTTTGTTATTGCATTCGAGGCGGAATTAACACCAGAGCCGTAGGCGAGGGTGTTTTTGAGCCGAGAACTGCAAAAACAAATGTCCACGTGTATCAAACGACGTTTTTCAATACAGTTTTGAAGAAATGAAATAAAATGACGAAAAAAAAACAATCACCGCTGACTATCGGCATTGCACTAATTTTACCTATACTAAGTACAAATTAGTGCAATGCCGATAGTCAGCGGTGATTGTTTTTTTTTTAATTATTTTATTTTATTTCTTCATATGGACATCTTGTATCAAAATGTACTATTTCTAACGGCATTTTTCGTCCTACAGCAAAAACAAGCCACAAGACATAGCCGCATGGATAAAGAACCAGCCTCACTGTCGCGCGGCCCGACGTGAGTGTGGCTCCGAAGCGCTGGAACCTGAGGAGATGAAGGTGCTCGCTCAGGACCTGGACAGGCAGATAGCGGAGCTGCAGGCCAAGGAGAAGAAGGTCACGCTGCAGGTCAAGTGGAATTTACTGTATAAGGTACGTTAATAAATCAAATAGTATGTCGGACTTGAACATAACGGGTGAAATGTTGGTACTACACCAACATTTCAACTCTACCTCTCATTTCATAATAAATATCTACCTAATTGGGAAAAAAATATTATTAAGTAAGCATAATGTTGTCACCATCATTTGATCAAGATAAAATATTAGACTCGTAGAATAACCAAACCAACCAACCAATCCAATCAACCATCATGATAAATGAGGTTTATTTTGCGAATAGGTTTTTACAAACACTTTAACACGTGATTTAATAAAAAAAAAATTGGTGCCGTGGATGTTTCGTACCTGACTACTCCGAGAAGAAACGACCGAAACAAACTCAAGAGGTCATAGTTTTTTTTAAGGTCCAGACATAATCTTGGTCAACTCACTTGAGGACTATACAGATTAGTGTGGATTAGATGGTCTTTTGAAGAAAAAACCACACAGATTTGAGTGGACCTGTCCAGTCAGTGCATGCTCGACTTACAACTCAAGGAGCTCAACGACACGACGAACAATACCAATAAGCAGATTAGTGTCTGAGATGGTCTGATCATAGAGGTTTCGTAAGCGTATCCTCCTGTCTCTTTGTGATTGCGTAACAATATTATATAGAAGTACACTACTTTTCGGGGGATACAATCACTGTATAACATCCATATTCGTTTTTATGTTGCCAGCCGGAACTCCACAGCGGCAACATCGCGCCCGACCCTCGCGCGGACTTCAAGCTGTACGACCGCGTGGTGTGTGTCGCGCGGAACATGACCGTGCCCGCCGGGTACACCGGGACCATTGTCGCGGATTGCGCGCCGCCTAATAACAACACCGTGCGGCTGAGTGACAAGCTGAACGCGGACCACTCGTATCTCGTCATGTTTGATAAACCCTTCCCTGGGGCCATGACTGAGGATCTGTTTGAAGAGGCGAGGTTTTATAGGTGAGTCTTTTTTAATATACTAGGCTTGGTAGGGCTACAGGTTCAAATGATTCCGGTTTTATAGAAGCTGACTGCACGGGCGGATCTCCTCAAAACAATATTCTTGACAAAAATAATTAAGATTTTCTAAACCTCGCGGCAGAGCTTCTATTTAAGGCCAGATGTACAGATATATCAAATATATAGTTTGTTGTAATGAAGGCACCCCAAGCAGTCCATTAATTTTGGATATTTTTCAAAATCATTAAAAAACGGTGTTGCTGATAATGTCACATTGTGAGAATAATGACGTTATTGTAAAAAATAATGACGCAATGTTGCCGACAATGAGTTGAAAGTATTATGAATTATATGGAGATGAATTTACATGTGACGTAAATACTATTTTAGGTATTATTTTGTTATGATAGTATGATATGGGATATACAAGGGAAATAAAATGCAACATAAAAAAAAAAAAACTTTAATATAAAAATAAATTTAAATCCTCTTAATATATTGATTCTTTGGTCTCCTGATTGGATATTCTGACAAATTGACGATAACAGAGTTTAATGAAATAAAATACGCTCGAAATACGCTATACATGAACATAAAAAATAACAGACTTAGAGAGACCATAAATTATACTTAAATACGTTTTTATGCTACTAAACTATTGTATCTTATTGTATCCTATATAACCCTGATTGTATCTTAAAAATGCTATTTTTGACAGTTTTATAAGACTTCAATGGTCTCTAATCAAACTTTTATCCTCTGATAAACCTCTAATCAAACTTTTATCCTCTAATCAGACTTTTATCCTTTGATAAACCCTTAATAGAATCATAACGATAATATTTTTTTACATCATCATCATCATCATCCACAGCCCGACTTCACCCACTGCTGGGTATAGGCTTCTCTTTGTTTGTGCCAAGCTTCACGCTCCTGTGCCAACCTCATCCAGGATATTCCCGCAATGGCAACAATATCGTCTGCCCATCTCGCCGCCGGACGACCAACACTTCTCTTTCCATTCCTTGGACGCCACTCAGTCACAGCGTTACTCCACCTGCCATCACCGCGCCTTGCTAGGTGTCCTGACCAACTCCATTTGAGTTCCATAACTCGATTTCCAATATCGAAGACCTTCGTACGTCTTCGGATTTCGACGTTTGGAACTCGGTCAATTAATTTTATGCCGAGCATGGAACGCTCCATGGCTCTCTGTGCTACTCTGAGTCTGTACACAGCCTCCTGTGAGAGCGTCCACGTCTCAGCATCGTACGTCATGGTTGGCAGAACACACTGATTATAGAGACGGGTCTTCAGGCAGTGTGGAATTTTGGCTGATTTGAGAATGTCGTCCAATTTGCTGAATGCAGCCCACCCTAGCTGGATCCTTCTCGATATTTCCGCTGTTTGATGCTCCTTGCCAAAGGAAAGAATATGACCAAGATAGACATAACGGTCAACCTTCTCCAACCTTTAATTCCCGACCTTACCAGAAGGATTTGGATTGCTGGAGAAATTTGCCATAATCTTCGTCTTGGCCATATTCATCCTAAGTCCTACTTTGAAAGAGGCATCATAAAGATTTTGAAGCATCTTTTGGAGATCCTCAAAGTTTTCAGCAAAAAATACGAGATCATCTGCAAATCTTAAGTGAGACAGGTAAGCACCAGTGATGGTAACACCCGCAAGCCTTTTCGTAATCCACGAAAGCCATGCACAGGGGTCGGTTGTATTCTTGGCATTTCTCCATCAGCTGCTTTACCGTGTGGATATGGTCGATGGTCGAATATCCGCTGCGGAAACCGACCTGTTCAATGGGCTGGGCTTTTTCAAACTCACGGGTAAGCCGAGTTGTAAGGATTTTAGTGAAAAGCTTGTAAATCTGGGAAAGGAGATTAATAGGACGATAGTTTGTTAGTTTTGAAATGTCTCCTTTTTTGCGGATGATGGTGACTATAGCGTTCTTCCATGGTTCTGGAGTACGGACATCACATAAAACCCTATTAAAAAGTTCCACAAGGACCTTTTGAACTAGTTCACCACCCGCTTGTAGTAGTTCGACAGTGATTCTATCTTCGCCAGGAGACTGGTTTCATGTCATTTAGAGCTTTCATGACCTCACAATGTAAAATAGGTGGTAAGAATTCTGTGTTTTGATGTTGAATAGGTGGTGCCCTAACATCGTCCCCAGTAGTAATTGGTTCTACAGATTTAGAAGCATAGAGGTCCTCGTAGAACTTCTCAACAATAGATACAATGTGGGCCCGGTCCGTCACCATGTTATCATTTTCACCCCTGAGTTGAATGATCTGTTCAGAACCTGTGCAAGTTTTCCTTCGAAATATCTTTGGACTATGATTTTATTGTATTGGCAATTATGTTATACTGTCTTAAATCCTTCCGTATTGACTTTTTTGTGTTTATTTATTGTATCTATTTCCTTTTTATCTATTGCAGTGTGTAGTGTCATATCTCTTCTCTTCTCAATTAGGTTTAGAGTTTCCGGCGACAATTTCTTTAGAGCCTTTTTAGATCCACCAAGATCTTCTTTCGCCACTTCGGTCAGCGTTCTACACAACATATTATTTATGAATTTTTTTAATGTTATCATCTTAGCCCGTTCACTCTTCACGTCAAACCTAAATGTAGCTCTCAACAGTCTGTGGTCGCTTCCAGCATTGAAACGTGAGAGGACAGAGTCATCGGTGACTACGTATTTATGAGAGCTAAGTATATAGTCTATCTCGCTCTTTGTGTTACCATCTGGCTTTATGCCGAAATTAACGAAAACCAACAAAACTATCTATTAAGTCGAATACTAAAATCATTATCGGTAACAACCGTCATTGCTCACTCAAGACAATATCATTGTTAGCAACACGTGTCATTGTCGTCTCATGCGACGTTGCTGAAAATGATGTTGCCATTAATGACGAATTCTAGAAAGATCACCATTTTACATAATAATTAGGTTTATTCGTCGGGAAAGAGTGCCACATCAGTATTAGTTTCACGCATTCTTCAACTTTGTTACATAAAAACACTTCATTGAGAAGAAATAATTGAGATACAGTCAAAAATAAGAATGACGATTGTGATGACAAATATTGGAGAATCAAAATGAAATGCTTACTGCTCAAATCGCGCGACGTCTCTACACTCGCGTTACGGCCGACTGAGGCGCGGGGTGAAGCGTCGCATAAACGTCATTTGACTCTTCGGTCGCGTTTCATTATACGTAAAAAAATTACATTCATCATTGTTGCCGATAATGACGCTTATTTTTTTAACATTGTTTGATTACATTTTAGAGTAACTTTTAATAAAGTTTTCTAACATTATTGTAGTGAAAAACGTTCTTTATTTATCTAAGTTTAATATTTATTCACACAATGTATCACATTCAATACACGGAATTGTTTATGTCACGAAATGTTGGAAACTATACCCAGGCGACACGCCAAATATTGCCGATTTTTAAAGTGATATTAAAATATTTTTATTTTTTGTGTTATATAGCTCAAAATGGCTCCGATAGCATCTTTATCATTTATTTAAGTAATGGAATAAAAAAGTTTGACTTTGAAATTCTTTAAAATTGATGGGTATTATAGCGAGACATAAATTTTGGCTCTCTGAAATATTGGCCCGCACCCTAACAATGCCCACTGGATTATCGATGTCATCGATCTTGTGCGATTTCGCATCGATGTTCGCCCCGCAAAAAAGATCAGATCATCACATCGCCTTTGCTGCGGTCTACCTCTTTGCCCACCTCTAAGGGTGCATTCGCGCTACACTCCCACTTTAGCTTTGCTGATTTTTCGCCGACATCTGCAAACTTGAGTTATGGAAAGCAGGGTTGTGTTTCTAACGCGATCTGTACGATTCGCACCTATGGTGCTCTCCGTTACCTGCTGGCAAATCTGCAGTTGTTCAGTAACTGACCACCTTTGCACACCGTAGGTTAAGACGGGCAGTAGGCACGTGTCGATGATATTTTTTTTTTCATTTTCAAAAAAAGAATGCACTGCAAACTATCATCAATAATGGTAATGTGATGTGTATCCGCTAGGCTATCTCCTTCGAACCTGCTGAACCTGTCGTTCGGGCGCAAGCTGCGCGGCGCGGTGAGCGCGGCGCCGGCGCAGGACTACTTCCTGCCGCACGCGCAGACACACAACCTGCTGCGACGGGAGGACGGACATCACTCTGCCTTCGCTAACTACAGGTAATTACTATAAACTATTTTAATTATCGCCATATTTCAACCAATGTACACAAACAAAACCTTAACAAATTATATACCTAAACCTTCCTCATGAATCGCGCTATTGGTGAAAACCGCATGAAAATCCATTCCGTAGTATTAAAGTTTATCGCGAACAGACACAGACACGGCGGAAGACATTGTTTTATAATATGTCATCATCATCTGCCAAGCCTTTTCCCAACTATGTTGGGGTCGGCTTCCGGTCTAACCGAATGCAGCTGAATACCAGTATTTTACATGGGGAGACTGCCTATCTTTGTCTCCACAACCCAGTTAGTACTAGGTAATACCCCTTGGTAAGACTAGTTGTCAGACTTTTTGGGGCACAACCTGTAACGACTGTCAAAGATCTACAAATGACAGCCGGGACCAACAGCTTAACGTGCTTTCCGAGGCACGCAGGAAACTCGGTATGTAAGGTGGTCACCCATCCACAGGTCAACCTAGGTAAGCTCGGCTTATCCTAAAGTTCGACCCGAGCGGCTGTTATAATTTAGCCACGAGTATCATGTAGTGATAAAAATTATATAAATGTCTCATGACGCGTGCTGATGAATTCAAAAATGTTCCTCGGCACGGTTCTTCCCATTACAGTGACTCTTATTCACTCACTCCTGAGATTTTGTCTACACATAAGTTTCACTAAGTTAGTATGCCTTACACTTCACTCTTGAACAAGTTATTTTTACATACTACAATGTGGATCTTCTATTGCCATGACTAAATACAGGGCTTTGTTATTGTGCTAAATAACAATTATAATACGTTGCAGTCCGCCGGGAGATAAGGCGGTGTCGCCGGACAATCGCAACCACAGCAGCCACTCTGATGCTAGCAATGGATCAGCCGGACAGGTATGTTCTGTCCTACTATTATATTATTCGTTTATTTGCTTAACTAAGTGGAGGTAGTTAGGTAAAGGGATTCACAGAGAACCGCATAACAATACGCGTCGCGAACAGGAGTATCGCGCTGTGTGATGGGTGTAAAAGTACCCTTATCGAAGCCGGAAGGCACTTTTTCTTCTCGCCATTGCATTCATTTTTTTGTTCTAGACTATACCTGGGAACGTTCCAGGCCCCTTATTCACAACGCTTCGATTCAATTTTCGTTTCGGAAAGTCGTGTGTCGTATCTTTTTTTGACATTAGGAAATCGAGCGAGATAGACATACGAGTTTCCGAATGGAAAATCGAATCGAAGCATTGTGAATAGCTATGCAGGTATGGAGATATTAGGATTCAAAGTTGCATCTTCTTTTTTAAATACATACAAGTTTTTAATATTATGATTAAGTTTAAATACGTTCACGACCCCCGTAGAATTTAATGCATCCATCAGCACCGTGTTTTGTGTGCGTTACATTGAGTCCTACCGTAAAATGTGATTTTTCACCCCCAAAAATAAAAGTCGTTTCCCAGCAATAATGTTTGCGGAGAGTTACTTAGTTTGATGTACAGAATGCTTGGTTCCCGGCTTCGTATAGGGTCCGTTTACACCCTGTATACAGAGTTTTACCCTCGCAGACATTGAACGGGGCTTCTAGCTTTTATCCAATTAACGAGTTACTTAGGTTCCTATCTTCCTCCAACGAAACTCTGACCTTTCTGCCAAACAATTACCAAAACAAGAGATACAAATAACGAATAGTTTTTGATTTGTTTGTTAACAGGACAACGCCACACACTTACTTAGAAGCTTGTTGAAGATCAGCGAGACCGATGCTGAAGCTAAGAAGACCAAGGTAATTAACGCTTTATAGTACTTAAATTAAGTCAGAATTTTCAAAAACATAAGTCTGTTTTATTGGCATTATAGTTCTATCAAAAAGCCTTATCCTGTAAAGTAACATAAGTACTATTACTGTATGGTGTTGGACGTAAAGAATACCACCAATATCTTCCCGTGGGTGTCGTAAGAGGTGACTAAGGGTCTTACCAGAGAATGAGAATGTTCTCATCATCAGCCTATTGTTTTCCCACTGCTGGGACACGGCCTCCTCTCTAAAAGAAGGAATGGGCTATAATCCACCACGCGGGCCCAGTGCGGATTGGTAGATGTCACATGTCTTCGAATTTATGGTTTTAGGACATGCCGGTTTCCTCACGATGTTTTCCTTCACCGTTTTGAGAGCAACGGTGATGAAATAAATTACACAAAGTAATGCGCCTGCCTGGGTTCGAACCCACGACTTACTGTTCGTAAGTCGGGGCCGCCAACACTGGGCCACCGCTGCTCTTGCTGGGCAACGTTCTCAGTGCTTTTGTAACAACCGTACTACGATCGCCAAGCCAAGCCAGCCAGCCAAGCATGGCGATTATGACAAAACCCCCCTTTCGGGGATGCCTATGTCCAGCAGTGGACGTCCTTCGGTTTCGAAGTAGAAGTTATGTTTATGTAATTTTATCTTTCCTTAGCCTACAACGCCAGAGAATCGTAACTGGCGCGTGAAGAACGACAACCAGCCCACGCCGGCCCCGGCACCCCAGCAACAGAGGTGAGCTTTGGACTCTTCAACTCATTAAGGGCATATTTCACGATGTCCGAATAGCCACTACTTACCGAATAAATTCAAAAATGGAACAGAATTTATATTAAATTACCTGCCAAGTAAGTTAACGGAAACTTAACCGTAGGTGGTGAAACAGGCCCTAAGTCTAACCAATACCCAATAGGTATCGTGTTACGTAATAACTGAAGGGCAGTCCCACCATGTTAAATAGTGGTATTCAGCTGCATCCTGTTCGTGTATTGGCAGATAACTCAGTCAGTCAGATGCCATGTTAAGGATGAAAATTGTAAATGAATTATTATTTATTGTACACTAATCTTTTATGTACTGCCTAACATAAAATCACGCCTGTAATCCCTGAAGGTTTAGGCAAAAGTATACATAATAGTACAACCAAATTTCGCATTTATGCACTGGCTTTGTGAAAATACTTGTCCGCAAGTCGGTTACATGCATGTAACAAAGTGACAAGTCAACGTGTTAATAACTTCCTGTACGATGGAAACACGTGGCCTTTGAGTGAACTAACCAATACATGCGTTTATGTTATGTTAATTTTTGTGCAAGCACCCCTCCTGCGTTTTGGAGTTTATTTTCTGGGTAAGAAACACATTTCATTTAATGACAATGATTTTGACATACTTACCGAGAACTTATTCTAGGTATAGGCTACAACTTTGATTAATCATTTCAATTTGAACCTTATTTCATTGGTCTCAAAGCGCGCTCTTATACATTCGGCTAGGTCGGGCGCCCTTAATGTTATCTAAACGTTAATGTTAATGTTATCAAAATATTCATAATAAGATACAATGTTATTATGAATATTTTGTCACCTTCTGTGGGTTTCGCCAAAGTAACAATATTCTTAATTGCAACAATCGCACTCTCGATGTAGTCCTAACTACTTTGCCCGAGGGTGATATTATCGTTAATGAGGAACGTGAGGAGTGTTTGTCATGCATAGACCCGCAGCATCCGCCGCTGCGAGTGAGTATAAATCGGGTGCGGGCGACTTCTTGCCGTGTTAACCCTATACCGCCGGCTTCCACCTCCCTACCACGATGGAATTATAGAAAGGCGGACTTCCTTTCTTTGTACTTGGGACTGGCAGTGGTAGACTGGGGCGCCCTGTATGAAGCGACTAATGCCGACGATTCATATAGAATATTTTATGACATATTTTATAGGATTTTGGATGATAGCACTCCAAGAAAGAGCTCCAAGGGGGGTTGCTTTCGTTATAACTACCCAGAATGGTTCACTGCTGACATAATAGGTCATATTAAGAAGAAGGCTTCGTGGCACAAATCTTTTAAGAAGACTGGTTCAGCCAGCGACTATATTAAATTTTCCAACCACCGTTCTCTTGTCAAAGACAAACTCAGTACCGCATACCGCGATTATCAGAGGCGTACGGAGCAACAATTTTTGAAGGAACCGAGGTCTTTTTGGGGTTTTATTGGAGGTAAGCGCTCGAAACGTAGTAGACCGAAGATAACTAAGGAAGGTTGCCAGA
Organism: Xestia rhomboidea; assembly: GCA_963853795.1. NCBI lineage: Eukaryota > Metazoa > Arthropoda > Insecta > Lepidoptera > Noctuidae > Xestia > Xestia rhomboidea. Next base: position 16,806,988 of record OY970761.1, read on the forward strand.
GCATGAGTGTGCCCAGGCGTTTGCTGACTACTTTCATTCGGTTTATGGGGCGGTGGCACCGCGGTTGGATGCGGCTGCCGCTGGGCAGGCGGCGCCCGAGCGTGGCGCACGCGTTCATGTGGGGCAGCTGTCCCTCGGCGAGGTGAGTGCCGCGCTCTTGCGCCTCAAGCCCAAGCGTTCGGTTGGGCCAGACGGGGTGCCACCCTTTGTCGTTAGGGATTGTAGGACAGTACTGGCCCGGCCCCTCCTGCATGTATTTAATAGCTTCTTACGAGAATGCTCGTATCCGGAAGGCTGGAAATTAACTAGGGTTACTCCGGTACCGAAGGGGGCTCCAAGCTCGGATGTTAGCGGATATAGACCAGTAGCAGTACTGTCAGCTTTTGCTAAAGTCTTCGAGTCCGCGCTGTGTTCAACTATCCACTCACAAGTAGCCTCACAGCTCAACGACGCACAGCATGGTTTTCGTGAGGGCCGTAGCACGAACTCTAATTTAATGTGTTTTTTAAATCAGGCCACCACAGTGCTGGACTCGGAGACTGGTGCCCAACTGGACGTTGCGTACTTCGACTTCAGGAAGGCATTTGATAGTGTGGATAATGACATACTCTTAAGTAAATTTGCGAGGGTCGGTTTTACCCCAGCGCTCCTAGAGTTCTTTGCTAGCTACTTGGGCAACCGCAAACAAATGGTAGAATATGCAGGTTGCACCTCGGACTCGTATTTCACCCTTACAGGGGTAAGTCAGGGGACAAATTTAGGACCGTTAGAATTCATAATAATGATTAATGATCTTCCAGAAGTCATTAAAGACGCTAGCTGTTTGTTGTTTGCTGACGATCTAAAGCTATTCTTGCGGGTCGCAGACGAGTCACACTGCGAAATGCTGCAGCGTGACATTGATCGGGTGGTAGCGTGGAGTGAAGAGAATAAACTACTTTTCAATGTGACGAAATGTAACGTAATGTCATTCACGCGGGCCGTGGTACCCCGACGTCATAATTATTGCATGGGTAGTCACGTCATACCGCGGGTTGGGTTAGTACGGGATCTCGGGGTTACTTTCGCTGGGGATCTTACGTTTCGTGCTCATGTAGTACAGGTGTGCAAAAAAGCATTTAAAAATCTTGGTTTTGTCTTGCGTGAAACCCGTGACTTCACTAATATGGCAGCAGTGAAAGCACTTTACAATGCGTTGGTGCGAAGCAACTTGGAAACTAGTGCTATCATCTGGAATCCTTATGAAGTAAAGTATTCCCAGATGCTGGAAAAGATGCAGAACAAATTTTCCCGATACCTGTACTGGAAGCAGTTTGGTGTCTACCCTTTCTACCCACTTATGTATCCAACTCTCTTTGTTATAGGGATGGTTGGGTACTATAAGTTGGAAGTAAAGCGCAACCATGCCCTTGTAAAATATGTTTTCATGGTTTTTCGTGGTATGCTGAATAATCCACAAATATTAGAATCGTTGGGATTGCTCGTTCCAGACAGGAGGCTACGGTTGGGACCAAGGGAGGGGCTTTTTAAAGTCCCGGCATCCCGTACTAACTTATTTAAATTTGCACCAGTATGTCGTGCAGTAAGAATACTCAATACTGTCTCTCGGCGTTTGGATATATTTTCTTGCTCTTTGGCGGAATTCCAGAGGGTGACACTTAGTATGTTGTCAACTGTGTAATTTGAACTTCTACATGACTACTTTTGTTAGCTTGGGTCCCACCTGTTAAAACAATTGTATGTGTTAATTAATAAAATAAATAAATAAATAAATCTTTTAAACTACTTGAAGTGTTATTGAAAAGGCACACTAGATGGCGCTGATGGTACGATATTAAATAATAACACGCTTTTTATGATGCGTTCTAAACTTCAAGTAAAGTGTGAAAAAACATAAAATAGCTCCTCTAACTCATCACCCCTCCCGCCCCCCCCCATTATATCAACCGAGTAACGTCAATCATCAGCATGTATGATAAAGGTGTACCCATAAGAGCGTAATACAGAAAACGAAAACTGAACAACATCCATGGGACCAATAACGTAATCGCAATGAAAAAATCAGCTGTCCCATAGAAACTTGAATACTTTATACCGAAATTAGGTCGCCCTAGACACTACTGCTCTAAAACAGGGGATGATATGTTAACTATGATGTGTATGTCACAGGGGCCCGGCACAGCAGCAGAACTGGCGCAAGGAGACCGCGCCCGGCAACAGCAACAACCGACCGCCGCCGGTCTACAGCAACGACTGGAACAACACCTACAAGGTGCGACTTATCTGTACTATATCATTTAATAACATTGATCTGTCCACGAAGTAGACACAATAGCTAAACAATGGTATCTCGAACAAATTGGTCATTTGACAGATCATGATTTATAAAGCTGAAGTAAAGCTTTGTTTGTTTGGTTGAACGCGTTAATCTCAGGAACTCCTGGTTGGAATCGAAAAATTATTTTTGTATTGTTTAGTTCATTTATCGAGGAAGGTATAAAGCTGGTGGTGTAAGGCTATTCAAATTAAAAAATAATTTCATTTTGAAAAATGTTGCATAAACGGGGAAAATGTATTCCCTTTGTGAGCTTTTTCTCTCTTGTGTGTCGCAGACGAAGTTGCGTGGGTCAGCTAATTACCTATAAATTAGTGATTTATAATTGGATGCATTCCTTGAAATGGGTGATACTAAACCTAATGTGCAACAATTTTGACCCGATAACTTGGCTTCCAATCCAATCTTACCCAGATTGGTTTGGAAGCCAAGTTATCGGGTCGGTTTTGAAGAAATCGAACTTTTCTTAAAGTTTTTTTAGAAATTTTCCACCTCTTCACTATAAAATGCTGATTGTGAGAAATGTACGCCGTTCAGGATGTTAAACTTATTCTTTTCTGATAGCTCATGAACAAATGAATCTCAATCAAAAATCGATAATTCAAAGAAGTACTATCACAACGAACGAAATCTCACCACCAATACGGCCCTTTTTGTTTGCAGCATCCGGCCGCTATTGAAGCGCTACACTTTCTCTTCCTTGTCCGTTTTTTTGTTTTATTCCTATTAGACAAAAAAAGGTGACCTAACAATAGAATAGAATTTTTGTAAAACAAAGGATAACGTAAAATAGGGACGCATATTTTCGGCGTTTTACTACTATTGGTCCGCACACACTTTGTGCGGACCAATAGAAGTTCTTCTTATTCTTCCTGTCGATGATTCTTTAAGGGTGGTAAACAGATGTGGACATCATGTGGACGGGATTTTATTTTGAACATGAGCAGACTTCGTCCGTTGTCATAGTACATCTGCCTTTGAAAATTGGCGCCACCAAAGTCATATTCTAAAATTTTCCTGATACTAAAAAAAAAGATTCAATGAGCTCTTTTGTAAAATATGGTCTATTTTACATAAGACCTCATTAAATCATTTTTATCCAGGTACATGAAGAAGATTCCCTTGAATCCGACTGAATAAATAGCTTGTAACCTTATATCAATTTTGTCTCCTACAGAGCCAGCCACCCCTCCCGCCGTACCCGACCTTCGGGCAACCGTTCCAAGGTCCAGGACCGAGCCAGATTCCGTTCCCGCAGTTCCAAAACCCGCACTTCCAACAGCGCAACCAACCCTTCACGTTCCGCAACCAACAGGACAACGGGCCGCGCAACCAAGCGCACCAACCGAACAGAGGCTTCGAGCAACCGGGCTTCCCCAAACATTTGCCGAGTGTTGGCGCCGTTGGGCCCAACGTTACCTTGGGACCAAGTTGGAACCAATCTAATAATCAGGTAAATTTTTTGTTACTTTTCTTTTAAGGTATTATTTAACCTGCTATTTTGCCCCGATTGCTAAATGTAATATTGCAATCGGAGATTGCGTAGCAAGTATGTAATCAAGAGATTATTGGAATCGGGGAACTTTCTGCTTGTGAAGTGATTGCTTACACAATAATATTGACTCGGTAAAGAAAGATTACACTTGCGATTCTCAAAGTAGTTTTACAGTAAGACGAAGTTGGTAAACCAGATAGGATGTACTGGAAATGGAAGGACAGAATTTAACAAAAAAAAATCATTAAGCACTGATAGCCTAGTGGTGTGACCGTCGGACTGCCAAGTCATAGGTCTCGAGTTCGAACCCAAAACACGCACCTCTGATTTTTCGGATTCGAATCAATAAATATCTCGGGACATTACACACAGCGCCATCTATTGCCAAACTAAGCAACGAGGCTTGTGTCGTGGACACCAGATAGTTGACATACTACATAGTTACTTTTTGTTTATAAATACATACTTATTAAACATATAAACATCCATGACTCGGAAACAAATGTCCATGTTCATCACACAAACATTTGCTCCTACCGGGATTTGAACCCGCGACCCTAAGAACGTAAGGCAGCCTCACTACCGCTGCGCCATTCTGGTCGTATAATTATCATTTGCTTCGGTGAACGAAAACAGCATGCGATCCATCATCGTCATTGATGTAAATCCAAGTAAGAGGCCCAAAAACTCTGACACCAGGTTAGGCACTAACCACACGATAAAGCAGAAGAATAATTTTATATTGCCTCTGCAAACATTTTTGATTTAGTTGATAGGGATTCGTTTACTTCTCATACAACACAACATCCGTTTCGTACGAAAAGGAACTTCACAATATACATTTCTTTCTCCTTTTGTATTTAATAAATAAATAAATAAATATTGTTTGAAGATTACTTTTTCTGTCCGTCTGTGTGACCGCTTTGTTCATCAAAACTACAAAAGTTAGTAGGGAATTTATTCCAAAAGGTTTAGGTGTATAATACAATCATACATATTTAACTTAGATTCAATACAGAAATCTTCATATTTTGTTAAGTTTCGTAAAAAAAACCGTGCAAAGTTGAGTCGTGTCGCTAGTTCTTAAAAATACCGAGTTTATTCACGTGCCAATGGTCGGGGATTACAAGTTCTATGGTCACAATGTGGAGTGCCTTATCATAAGTGTAACAACTCGTTATCTATCGAGTGTTCTTTATTAACGTGACTAAAACTTGGATTTTCATAAGAAAGCCTCTTTAAATGATTGAAATACAGCAGCAATGCAATAAAATAAGGAATAGTTAGTATAAATATGTCGGAGGTACCAAAAAGTTTTGAAAATTAAGCGAAACTAGAGTTTTTCCGTGTTTGTTCGTTAAACCTGATATCATACATAACCCCATTTTTACTCGTTTTATGAAAATATTCTTGTAGCATCCTTATTTCAACGAAAAATAGTTACAGTTCCAGTATCATGTTGTTGATGTTCCAGTATGATGATGCCAATGATGCGTAGGAGTTATGGAAAAACTACAAAGTCAAACAAAAACTCACTATCACCTTCAAATACAAATTTATTGATAGGTCGTAGGTACAAAAACCCGTCATTAATTTTTCTGTCTTATGGAGGCAGGCGCGTCAAGTACTATCCTGGCTTTGCGCGTAGCCGTAGGTGACGCTGGAGCCGAGAAGTAGACCTTTTTTTTTCGTATGGAAAATCATCAAATGAGAGGTCATTTGATGATTTTTGATCATCCGATCGGGAGGGGTCCCGCTCTGGGCGGAGCGGAAGGGAGTGTCAGACTTTTACTGACTAAAACCCATTCATGTTCCTTCATCGCCCTTTGTGTTCCGGGACCACGGTATCTCTTGCGAACAGTCCCGCAGCCCCGAGAGGAGTAGACCCTAGGAGCTAGGTGCCGGACCTGCAGGGTTGACGGTAGTGGTGTGGGATGCCAGTAGTGGTGTCCTGTGTCTGCAGTGTGTTGTCCACCAAATGACATGGCGCAGCGGTTTTCACGGGCAAATAAACCTGGAATTTAAAACCCGAACTTTGAATCATGGATCCAGAATGTTCCAGTATCACGAATCTGCCCCAAATAGAGTTTTGCTAAACGAGCCAAGATGCTTGCTTTTAAAATATATTAATGTAAATCACATTGAATCGCTCACTGCATTAAACGACCCATTAAAATGTACACTGACTTCAGGGCACTTTTCACCCTATCTTCTAAGTAATAAGGTTCAAAATTAGTCGATCGTCAGTTAACGCGGTAGCACCAAAATCGATTGCAATACATGTCAAAATGATCGTTAAAGCTGCAATAGTAGAGTATGAGTGTTAATCGTGGCATAGTTCAGGTTTATATCTTCCGATTGTTTCAGAATGTAAAGTCGCCAGCGAACAGCAACAAGCAAGCCGCGGCGCCCGCGCAGAATAACGCAGATAAGGTCAACAACCCCTTCGTACCGCTGCAAGTACAGACTAGTCAAAGGTAATTTATATTTAATACGTAATATTTTGGGTGAAATTACATTTGCAATCACGCACAATCAGTTACTTACATAAAGGGTGTAAAAAGACCTCAAGTAAGAATTAACGAAGCCGAAAGGCACTTGTTGGAACGTCATTGCGATCATTTTTTACGGAGATATTGAAGGAGTCTCAATTTTTTTTTAAATGCTGGTTTTTAAAGTTATAACTTTAGTTTAATTATCTCCAATGACCCGTTTACTATTCAAAGCATTCGTAACCACGATGTTTTGAGAGCGTTACATTGAGTTTTACCGTAAAACGTGATTTTTCACCAAAAAAAAAAGTAATTTCCTAGGAATTATTTTTGCGTAGAGTTACTTAGTTTGATTTATAGAATGTTGGTTGAAAGCTTCGTGAAGGATCCGTTTACACCTATAGATATGACAAGGCTCGGCTCGGCTCGGTCGAATTCTATAACTACATATGTGTTATAGCCGCGAATCATATTTTAATCAACATACAACCTGGCACTGACCTGCAAATTGCAAAAAAACAAAAGAAAACACGAAAAAGAAAATTTGAATTTCGCGGACTACCCTGGAGCATCCACCTTAATTATGAAAATTTTACATGTGAAACGAGTGTTTTTAATAAAAAAAAATTGACGTATTTACGTTACGTTTACACCGCGCGCTCTTGCTAGGACCTCTGGTCTTGGGCTGATTTCTCTAACAAGATTTTAGTCACAGCCCTTAGTCTGGATTTGTGCCTAGTTGATGCCAATAAGATCTCACCCTATTAAGTACAAGGGGTTTAACAAAACTGGCGTAATGTAGTTGTAATAAAGAAACACCTCTGCATATTATAAACCTGCAGGGATTACCGGCGTGAACTTAAGTAATTATTATTTACTTTCGATGCAAGGTCTGTATCACCGCCCAGCATACCTGCATACCAGCATAGCTGTATCCCTCGGATACAAAAGAAGTCGTGGCGTATTCTTAAAAAACGAAACTACCTACATAGTTCTCGTGTAGTCTTAATGTGCACGTGTTTCTACATCGTTCTCACAAATATGTTTAATCTCAACATGAATGATGTAACCAAGATTTTGTAACAATATTTTGATTTAAAAGAGTGTCTATGGAGTTTCTTGCCCGTTCTTCTCCACAGAGATCTACGTTAGGGAATGGGCAACTACAGTACTTTCTCAAGTTATTATGCCTTGTGACTGTAGCTTTGCTTTTTTTGTATTTTCGACATTCAAAAGTGCCGTAATGGTCTAATTGAAATAAATGATTTGAGTTAACAAATCAATGCCTTCACTTTAATACCTCTCAAGAAATCAATCTGAATCATTCATCGTTATCATTATAAACGTGATTGTCTTTGAATCGTTGTAAAATCCCAGAATGTTGCACTTCACTGTGAAGGCTTACTCATTCGGTAAACACTTCCGTGCAGCATATAATCCTCGACAGAGTACCTGTGTATGTGATACGTTATCGGAGCAATGAAATAATCAATAATGGCTGACCGAAAGCCGGTTTTGCAGCCGAGATATTTTCTGATTTACTTAAAAAGACTGATTATTGTCCTGCCTGTATTTCAATTAATTTGGAGTCGGCGCAGCATGTGTTTTTTTACATATGTATTTTTATATTAGTCATCTCATGAGTCACCCTCTTATTTACTTGAAACTATTACATTTGTAAAATGGCGGCGATACATGTAATTATAGTACATTGTTCACCGAGAGGAGAAAGTGACCGATTACCGTCGAGGGTGTCGGCGAGGGCTTTAAAACACCCGAGATTGGGAATCGCACTTTCTCTCGAGTGATACATATTGCTTTATACTACACCTACGAGGAAAATAAAAAACTAAATCTTTACTAATTGAAATTCTGAATCCTCAAACAACACACAAATTGAAAATGGCGCCAATGGCATCTGCAATTTTCACATGTTCTTTTTTCAAATTGTTTATCCTGCCGCCGCAGGGTCGCACTGCCAGCCCGACACCATCCAACACACACTTTTGATATTTAGGTTACCGGCGCATAGTCTTACCCAAAATTAAAAAAGAAAAACCACGTAAGAAATAGATTTTCATACACTTTTCTCTCCCGCTCAGATGCGTTTTCTTCCCGCATATTTGTTCGATATGCAATGACGTACTTTCTACCGTAAATTTGATAAAGTATCAAGGTACTTTCCAAGCAGGTGTAGTATAAAATATATTATTTTGAACTGACAAAAAATAGCATAAGCATTTTTACAAGCTCTTAGTAACTTTTTGGTACTAGCATTGGGTGATACGGATTGAAGAAGACAGAGATTTAGAGATCAATATTTTATACTTTACTGTAATCGTAGTTCGTGATGCAACGGGTATGATCCGAAGATTGGGCAGTGTTAACGAATTTCTTTATGGAATCTCTCAGTAGCATTTCCAGATCTGAATATGTGCCCTATTTATGGCATTGCTCCTCAATAACAAGTGACTTGAACACAACTGATGATATTTGGGTGTACTAAGGGATCACATCTACCTATCCCTTCGTAAAAAACAAGCATGACAGTTTGTTACTCAGCACATTAGATGGCCACGACATAAATATGTGCCTAGCGCCACTCCAGTTAAAGTGCTTGATAACTATTGAAGGCAGCAAGTGAGATCTAAGCCATGCAAGGTCCTGTTAATTTCCATATCTTCGCGTGAACAATCACTATTGTTATGTACTTGTGCAGAATCACGTTTCAAATTCCAAGTGTTGTGTAACATGTCACATGATGATTTTATGAAGACTAAGCCAAGGGCCTTACTATAAATGCTGAAACATTTTCTATGGAGAAACCTGACTATGGGATTTCCACTAAGGCATGCAAAACCCGGTTTCTGTCCAATAGCCGGGAAAAACCGGTTTTTGCTATGGGACCGAAACCCGATTCTGCATGCCCTAGTTTCCACCACACACAGTGTCTGGCAGTGGAGGAGATGAATCGTCATACTAACTCTTAGTATAAAATCTCTTATTTAGTAGAAGTAATTTACTGTTCATTTTTCTTCCTAAATTTTAGTTACTTTTTGTAATATTTTGTGTAATAGTCTCAATGTTGTTAGTACTTAAGGGAAAGAGCGAGATATGCCCCAACACAAGTATTACCAATTACATACTTACTGGGGATGTCTCATTTATAATCTATGTAACTGTTTTGGGACAAATAAACATTTTTCCTTTTTTTGTTCATAAAAAAATCACTCTTTATAGTATGACGTAACTTAGCAGCTATTTAGCACAACTTTGTTACCTGTTATCTGCCAGAGCCACCTCGACCGACTTTTCATAAGATCCAATCGTTCATACCTATAGTAAGGTTCTTACACAGAAAAAGTTTCAGCTTTTATAAAGTGTGTGGGTCTGGAGTTCATGGGATCTTGGTCCATATGGCAGAGAGAGATGGAGTTACGTATATCACTATACCTGTTTCATAACATAATATGGTTTAAGAACTGTATTTCTCAAAAAGAATAACATTCACTTATATGAGAAAAAACTTATTTCTACATAGGATACATTAGCGACGCGACGGTTACACAACATAAACAGTTTACAGTTTAGAGTATTACAATACCCGGAGATATCTTAAATTTTAAATCCGCTAAAATGTGTTTCAATAATATAATTATTATTATTATTTATTTCATATAATAATTATGGCTTCAACATTTCATAGTTGGGATCCTAGATCTTTGACATTTCTTCTCTTGACATCGATATCACGTCTCTACCCGAAGGAGATTGCAGAGTAGTAATACACCCAAGGAAGGTTGGGCGAGTATTGCAATTTACCCGGCCCAGTTACAAATTCTGGGTTGCTTCTGAGTTTTTTTTTTTTTTGTAAAAGTTAGATTTTGGAATCGCAGCAGCTGTAGGAATGATTAAACACAGCCTAACATCACACATGATTGATTGATTGTATTCATCCAAGGGGTCAGAAAAGTTGGTGTGCAGTACGAAGGTTATTGACTCGTTAGCTACTTACGATTAGTCACTATCTGCCTAACTAGTCTTTTCTCAACTATGTTTATACATTAGCTTCCAGCCGAAATAAATGCAGCGGAATACAGTATTTTTCATAGAGCGACCACCTATCTGACATCTACAACCCAATTGAGAAACACGATCCTCTTTTGTAAGACTGGTTGTCAGACTTCCGGCCGTTTGATTACCCGTAAACTATCAACTGTCAAAAGTACGCCAGGAGTAGTAAGTTATACATAGTAAATAAACTATTTGTTCTTGTTAACAGACGCGTCTCCCAGCCAAGCGGCTCCTCTCATAGAAGAGATTCAGGACAAAATCAGGCGTCCAAGTCTACAATACCGAAACCACAGCCTAATAACGTGCCGGTGAGTTAAATATTATTCTTGTAGTGTTGAATGTAGCTTTAAAACATATCAAGATATCTAGGTTGACTGTTATTAAAGTTAGTAAAGCAATAGGGTAGATGACAAAAAAAAATATTGGACACATAATTTTCTTTACTCAATGACAACGAGGAAATGTATCGTCGTCATTTTTTGTTTACGTGAGACGTGTGTTTTGTTTTCGTGTTTTTCGTGTGACGTCACATTTGGTACATTTTTTACTCAAATGTGACGTCACAGGCCCCAGAATCATCATCTTTGACACGTTTTATCTTCGTAAATTTTTATTAATTTGATAAAACAAAAACCACGTATCCAATATTTTTCGGTAATCTAACTGACGGACTAAACAGATTTTTTTTTAGTCAGTCATCATCCCTATTGTTGTAACCTGCGTATCCTGGCGAATTGCACTTTACAGTTGAGCCAAACCTATTCGCTAGTATTCGCAGGTTGCAAAAATTACTAGTAAACCGCGCGTTATAGTGAATGACAACTTTTTTGAGCAGCAGATAGGGACCGTGTTACAGGAAACTACGAATAAGGACAGGTCTGGCTTAGTCCTAACACACCAAGACCTTTAAACAACAAGCAACTTTTTCCTACCGACTAGAAACTGCCTTGACTGCCGCTTATATACACAATTGTCTCAAATAAACGATGTTAAAACAAGTTGAATTTGAAAATAACACCGAAATCATTGCGACAGATGGCGCAACAACATCAGGATCCGACATCGCGGCCGATGAAGAAGAAAAAACCGAGAATAGCAGCCAACCTGCCCTTCCAAATAGACTAAATTATTTGTAGTAACTAACGTCGATAGTATACGATTGTGCACACTGCTCATAGCGCACGCTAAATTCACGTTCATCTTTAGACATCGCCCACCAAGGAAACGACGCTATCGACTATTTTCTCTCTCAAAAAACGTACAAAAGTCTTGTGTCAGTAAAAAAAATCGCTGCCTGTTTGGCGAGAAACGAGTCAAACAAAAAACTCGTTTAAGTTTCCAGCTCTCGTTAATCATCGATGGTGGGACTGGTGTACTTAATAATATCGTCGGTATGTCAAATTACTTGTTATGTAACAAGTATCACGATGTACTATCGTGGACACTCCCGCCTGATCACCACTAAGCTAATTTTTGCTTGCACTCAACATAGAAAGCAACATAGAAACGCTCTCTAGCCCCGCCCCGTTGACTTTGTTAGAAATAATTAATGAAAGACAATGCCGATCGGCCGAGCGCACTGACGACGCGCACCAAACGAGAGTTATTGTTACTTTGCGCGCCAAATTGACGCTTTCCTAATAGGCCTAAACTATAAGGGGGCGTGGCTCGGCGCCTCCGCATGATTTAAGCGAAAAAACGTTTAACTTATCAGGCGGAAAAGACCACGACTGTACATTATAACATATCTTAAGAGGCAAATCGGAATCTCTATGAGAATAAAGAACAAGAACATAGTAATGTTCTTAAAATAATTTATGGTTGTATAGTCAGCACATCAAGCTACTACAATCTGTCAAATTTCTTTAATAAACTTTCAACTTTATCGCTAAAGCATTAGGTTCAAGGATGGTTGGGAAATGTTGACAGTTTCGGTTAGCTAGATGTACTTTAATAAGCGTAATTTTAACTATCCGATTTGCACGACAGGAATATAGCGTGCATTATGAGTAGACGCAATCTTATAATAAGTGACTTTGAACTGAGCTTATTATTGACTGCAAATAAAATATAAATGGGAAAAGCAAGTTTTCGGAGAAAAAAATCAAGTTTGATACATCTCACGATTATAGAATAAAATCTTGTACATTTTGTAAATATTATGAAGTTATAAGAATCTGTAATGAATGAGTGTGATCAATTAATTTTAATGGAATTAAGTTGAGATTGTATACGTTCTGGTTTGAGGCCAGTCTAGAGTATTATTATAATTGACGAACGAAAAACGTGCATAATCTTGGTGTATGAATGGCAGCATTGATTGAAAGTTCCTGAGTTTTCCAAAACTACTCATAGCGATAAACGTCATGGATGTCATTAATTTCAAGATTCTTGAACTTTCCGTGTCAAAATCATAATCTTTAAAATATTTTTTCTCATTGTCTTCCGTTTTCCAGTTCATTTTTCTTTTCCATCGCACTTGTGTACAAAATAATCTTGTTTCGACTTCCATTGACATGTACACTTAAAATAGTACAAAGTACTTAGCATTACGAATAAATCTATTTTTCTCGTGTAAAAAGAACATTTCCCATATCTGAATGCCTGCTAACTGTAGTAGACATTGAGCGCAATAGGCATATAATATTTATACGTAGTTACAGACATTTTAAATTGCATCCAATGAAATGAACTTGGAAGCATACTTTTTTTTAAATAAATGGAAAAGTAAACAAAAAAAAGTGGGAAAAATTTACGAAACTTCTTTTCCAATTGCTTCATGTAAACGTTTTAGTCTACCGCATAATAAATTCAGAATGCATAGACGGAGAAGACCATCCCATGCAACACATTTATTAAATAAATTGACACGCAGGAATACAGTGATCTTCATGTGCTATGGTCGTCATTCATCCAACCTAACACATATGGTGACAGGATTGAAAAACGGACTCAAAATTGTCTGGAATAGAGACGAATTTCTAAAACAAAAATGATTTAAGTGAAACAGCTTCATGTGGAAACCGATGTGACGAAGGACGATTAAATTTCTAGCATAGGTAATTGTACTTCTAATAAACACAGATTAAGGTCCGTTTTTCTATACCTACTCTAAAGTTGCAAGCATTAAGCCGTTAGATGGACGAATCACGATGACCATTTTGTGAAATTGTATTTAAATAAAAAGTACATTTTAAAGCAAGTTTCCCTGCGTTATAGTATATGTAAATGGCAAAAAAAAATTACCATATTAGTACTTTTTAATAACTATCCGTGTGTGTAATAATTACAAATTGTATTTTCTTTATTGAATGTGACAGAAAATATGTTTAATTCCGTCTTATTTTTTTATATAAAATCAAGATTATGACTCAATAAATTGAAAAATTGCAATTCAGACCATTTGTTTGTATTGGACACTATTGTATTCCTTTTAAGAAAGACAATAGTGTCCAGTGTGTGTGTTTTAAAAAACATGAAAGATCTAGATTTAGTTCGAAATCATACTGACACGATGGAACAGCATTATCCTGTACGTTACTTAGCACGTACTTCTAATTGTTCTTCTTTTGATTGTACTAAGATGATGTCTAGTCGAAGATTATCCAGCATTACCAATATAGAACCCAGATGTAGATCTTTATGAAGTAAGTATCTTTGAAGGGACTTATTGGTTTTATAATCATCATTGATACTGTCGCAAAAATGCAAACAATGTTGAGTGCTTAAGTGCACACTTGAATCTATATAAGGGCCTGCCGTTTCTGACTATCGCCATTGGTGAAGCTGCAGTGAAAGCAGGTAGGTGTGTTTAAAGTTATTAAAGTATATCTAATTACTCAATGCAACTCATAACTCAGTGCTTCCTTCAAATCTGGACCCTAATTTACTTTTAGTCTATTCAAATCCTTGTTTCCAATTTGTGTTATTTCTACACAAACCAATGTCAACTTTATTCTAATGTAAGTCAAGTGGATTTCAGAATGACTAATAGGTACTAATGAGTTTTAGCGCAACCTGAACTTTGTGTTGTGGGTGTTTAAATATTTTTTCTAAAAACACAAGGTTTGAAACTGAATCGATAACGCGGTATACATTTTTCTGGAATGTAGCACTGCTATAGAATGTTATGCGCACTAACTGACGGCATTCGTGAATGCGGTCCCAGGGTTTGACATTGTGTCCCACAGTCCCACTACATATTGAAGCTGCATTTCAAAATGCTAGTTTCAGACCTTTTTTACAAACTATACAGAAGGCTGGCAGCATTGCCACGTTGATGGCAATACTGATTCTTTGGCCAAAACTTATTCCTTTTAAATGAATAAGTTATAGGTGCAGTAAAACTAAATCTAATAATGTGAACATATGTTTTGTGTATTCAGCCAAAATGCAGGTGTTCACGCTGTTCCTGATTGCCGCGACGATCGCGAGCGTCTCGTGCGTAGACATGTGGTGGAAGTCATGCGTGGTCTACCAGATATACCCGCGCTCCTACATGGATAGCAACGCAGACGGGATCGGAGATCTTAATGGTAACCTTTTTAGAACTTATTTTTATGACATGGCTGATGCAGAGGAAACTAGGACTTTTTTGAACTGGTAATATGTGAATTACACGTAGATCCAGGGCGTCTAAAATGGCCGCTTTAGCAGAATCATAATATAAATCACGTTAAAAATTAAAAATCCTTAAAATGGACTTAATGTTATGACTATAAAGTCCATTTTAAGAATTTAATTTTTTAACGTGATTCATATTATGATTATTACTAGTTACGGAGATATTGGGGGTCAAAGTTCCAACTTTTTGACAAGTTATTTTTAAATACAAGTTTTTATTGTAATTATTTTTTGAAGTTTTTATTGCAAGTTTTTTTTCACCTCTGCGTCTTATTCAATCTTTCCATCTGCACAATGTTTTAGTGCGTTACATTGAGTTCTACCACAAAACATGATTTTTCACCCCAAAAAAAAATCGTTCCCCAGCAATAATTTTTGCGTAAAGTTACTTAGTTTGATGTACAGAATGCTTGGTTGACGGCTTAGTAATGATGTTGTTTACACCCTGTATGTATGAAACTATATTAAACCATACATTTTCAACAGGTATAAAAAGTAAGCTGCCATACCTACAAGAGTTGGGCGTAGATGCGATCTGGCTATCTCCGATCTACAAGTCGCCCATGTACGACTTCGGTTATGATATAGCTGATTACAAGTCTATCTCGCCAGACTACGGAACAATGGAAGACTTCGACGCTCTTATGGTGGAAGCTAAAAGACTGGGTAAGTCGTAGTCGTCGTCGCAGTATATTTTTTTTATTTAGCGTTCTAAGGGTCCCGGTAGGAGCAAATATTTGTGTGATGAGCATGGACATTTGTTTCCGAGTCATGGATGTTTATATGTATAATAAGTATGTATTTACAAACAAAAAGTATCTATGTAGTATATCAACTATCTGGTGTCCACGACACGAGCCTCGTTGCTTAGTGTGGCACTAGATGGCGCTGTGTGTAATGTCCAGTGATATTTATTTATAAACTTACCAAGGGTAACTGGGTTGTGGAAGTCAAAGGCAGTCGCTCCATGCAAAATACTTGTATTTAGCTGTATCCGGTTAGACTGGAAGCCGATAAAGTTTGAATAAGGAGATGATATCTAAACTTCTATACTAGGAAAGATTTGATTTTTTACTTGTGTGTTTATTACAATTTAACTCAAGAAGTTCTCAACCGATTTTAAAAATTCTTTCACCATTATAAAGCTACATCTTTACCGAGTAACATAGGCTATAAATTATATTGATGTCATGCAAATTAGCCGAGTTATCACAGTTTTCGCGGATGAAGTGCTAGTTATTTATAAACAAACTTACTGATGAAGAAAGAATACCTAGTGAATGCGGGCAATAAAATAAACGGTGCTGCGTTGCGTATATTATTTCACGCAAATTAGTGCTGTCAGGAGACCAAGGAAGATTATTCGCTTACGAGTTAGACTCCTCCATGGTGTAGTGGTCGTAAAGCCTGACTGCTGAGCCCTTCTGAGGTCCTGGGTTCGATTTCCAGGTCGGGCAAAGTGTTATTGGGTTTTTCCAACAGGAATGTGTCAGTAGCAGTCACGGTGTGTGGCTTTGTGCCCGATTGATGGCAATAGACTCGCCCCCGATTCCATGGGACTTAAAAATCACTGGCGAAATGTGGGTGTACTATCAGGTACACTCTGCCTAACCCTTCGGGATTACAGGCGTGATGTCATGATTGAGATTTTTTGCGATACGATCGCCAAGTGAAGGCCATTATTTCTCTAAGGACAGTTATTATGTTATAAGTATTCTTCTTATCCTGAAGAAGTTTCTCACATTCACTGATGTGCAGACATTCGCGTGGTATTGGACTACGTGCCCAACCATACGAGCAACGAGAGCGACTGGTTCACGAGGTCGATAAACAGAGAAGCTAACTACACCGACTATTACATTTGGGCCAACGGTACAGTCAACGCAACAACAGGCGCTAGAATTCCACCAAGTAACTGGGTAAGTTGTACCTTCCCTATATTATTGGAAAAGCAATCTAGTCCCAGCGGCTTATTCGTCAACTGGCGAGTGAGAAACACGCGAGTGCGCGCGAGTTGGCACCTTCCGATTTTTATTTGTTTTTGTCGACAACTCGCTCGACCTTGAAAATCTGACGTTAAATACGTCAGATGTACAGTCAGTTACAAAAACTTCTTATAAAATGTATAAAATATGTACCCACTTTAAATGTAAGTATAAGATATTTTATACCACTTGACTATAAAACAAAAATCATAAAATATTTTTCAGTTGACTGTACTTTATAACGTGCGGGGAGTTGTCGACAAAAAAATATTAAAAGGGGCCACCTTTCCAATTTTTTTTGTCGTCTCGCACGCACGCACTCGCGAGTTTCACAGTCGCCAGTTGACGAATAAGCCGTCCTAGCAGAGAATTCAATATTAAATCATAATCTTCCTGCCTTTGTTCCATGCCACTTGTACCATTGACGTTCAAAAGAAAAGTGTCTTTTAATGGCCTAATTGAAACAAATGTTTTGATTTTGACATTTTATGCCATTCTTTCCTATCGATCGTCACACTATCATTTACTCCTTCTTTCATATCGCTCCTGACACAATCCATCCATCTTTGCTTTGGTCTTGCTATTCCTCTCCATCCATCATCATTCATCATCACTCACTTTTAGTCACATGTGTTTGATCCCTTCTCATAACATGTCCGTGCCATGACAGACACCGTTTCAAATGATCTGTAAAAATAAAATAATCAATTCGTCCATAAACCGCTGCGTCTTTAAGCATGTATGGTCGAACAAGCTATTTGGTTTATATTTTACAATGTAATTTGTGGGTTTAACTGTAAACCAAATAGCTTATTCGACCGTACTTTTGCACACGAGTCCTATTCTTACTCAAGCGAATACTGGAAGGATTTTCGGGAATTCATCCCCAAAAGGGAAAATAAAGGTGCAAGTTTGTGTGGGAATTATTTTTTTTCCAATGGGAGATGCCATTCTGCGGCCGAACACTATCTTAACCCATGATCTGTCCACGAAGTAGACACAATAGTTAAACAATGGCGTCTCGACAAAATTGGTCCTTGACAGATCATGATTTATGCTAAACATCTTCCACTTTTCGATCAGATCAGTCAGTTCCGCTACAGTGCGTGGGAGTTCAACGCGCAGCGAGGGCAGTACTACTTGCATCAGTTCGTCGTCGGACAACCCGACATCAACTACCGCAACGCGAATCTCCGTGAAGAGATGAAAGTATGTAAAAATAACACCTAATAAAGGGTGTAAATAGACCCTTAACGAAGCCGAAAGACACTTGTTACACCCTTAACTTAAACTGGCCCCTTGACAAAGCTTTAAGGTCATTTCATCGATAGCTAAAAGATCTCAGATAAATGTCAACGAAACATTTCAGGAGGTGCTTCGTTTCTGGTTAGGAAAGGGAGTATCCGGTTTCCGGATAGACGCGGTCAACTTTTTGTATGAAGTGGAACCAAACGCCGACGGCACATTCCTCAATGAACCACTCTCAAGTAAGTTCACAGCACATAAACACAAACGGTAGGTAAGCTGTTAAACATCCTCTGCCAAACAAGGACCTAAATGTTAACCTACCTACGTATTTAGAGTAGAGAAATCACTTTCACATTTAAAAAAATACTAGCTTTTGACTGAAGCTTCGCTCGTTTAGAGGTCGGATAATCACGGATCTAACGAAATAAAAAGTATCCTATGACTGAGAACATAGGGTAGTTTTTATTGCGATAGAACGTTCCGCTTAGGTCATGATCCACTAGAGCCCCTTTCATTCAAATCCGTTCAACTTTTTGGCGTAAAATCGTAACAGACGGGCAGACAATAGTGCATTACGGTACAAGTGTGTAATGTTGGTAATCACCAACATTACACACTGGCGCCTCAGCGGCGTCACCGGCGCCATTGAGACCCGAGCCGTTAGGTGAGGGTCTTATGAGAGCCGAGGACGGTAATCATCAATACACACATGTATCATAAGACGTTTTACAACACACTTGTGAAGAAAATTATTCTAAAAAATCATTTCATTTAGTAGATAAAAAGTTTATTTAAGTACTATTGAACATTATCTTTCTTGTATCGAAACTTTTTTAAGAACAAAGCAACTAACCAATAAAATAAAAAAAGCCCTATAGCCCTTGATCTGTCCACGAAGTAGACACAATAGTTAAACAATGGTGTCTCGAACAAATCGATCCTTTGACAGAACATGATTTATCTCACTTGTGAATACTAGCAATGAAAAAGTCACAGTTAGATTACAGGTGTCATTATGTGCCTAATTGCGGTGAATTTAGAGCCATTTTAAGAGCAAGTGTGTTGAAAAGCTACTTTCACATTTGTTATGTTACGGCGGTCCCTCACCGGGAGCATGTCTGCAATGTAACACACATGTAACCAGATTCACTTGTTTCTGTACAAAATCGAAACTTAGATTGTTACAATACAAGCGAATGTTCTCGATGAGGGGATCACCTGTAGTATGGCTGAACTAGCGCCGGGTAGCCCGCCGAATTCAAATTTTCAGCAGTTCAGTGTCAGGTTCATCATCATCAGCCTATAATGTTCCCACTGCTGGGACACGGCCTCCTCTCAATGAGAGAGAATGGGCTATAATACACAACGCGGGCCCCGTGCGGATTGGTAGATGTCATATGTCTTCGGATTTTTGGTTCTAGAACACGCCGGTTTCCTCACGATGTTTTCCTTCAACGTTTTGAGAGCAGTGGTGATGAAATAAATTACACAAAGTAATGCGCCTGTCTGGGTTCGAACCCACAACTCGTAAGGGCCGCCACCACTGGGCCACCGCTGCTCTCTATCCATTTCTCTCCATTTCAGTGTCAGGTTGTATGTTCATTAAAATATGATTCGCTGTCGTAACAAATATGGCTTTACAGAATTATAATCATTAAAATACGCTCTAAAAAGGTAACAGCGTATTTTCCTTCACAATTTGCTAAATATTATCTGTATCTCGTTTCCTTAGATACTACTGACGACGCCGACAGTTACAACTACCTGCTTCACCCCTACACAAGGGATCGCAACGAAACGTACGACGTCGTGTACGACTGGAGAGCAGTCCTCGACGAATTTGGACAGAACGAGTCCAAGATCATGATGACGGAAGCTTACACTGAAATGGCAATGATGATGCGTTACTATGGAGATGGAACTCGTGAGGGTTCAATGCCTTTCAACTTCGTGTTTCTTGGGGAACTGACTGGCTCGTCCACTGCGAACGATATGAAAAGTGTGGTCGACAAGTGGATGTCCAATATGCCAGCTAATAGGACCGCTAATTGGGTGGTAAGTGTCCCCGAATCTGTTCTTGTGGTTGGTGTAACCAAAGAAAATGAAATATATTTAAGACGCGAACAAATTAATCTGTTTGCAAAGCCAACTTACTGGCTAACGCTCATTTTGTTCTAGTGTATCGGTTCTCAATTAGCAATTATCAAAATAATGCAATAATTATTTATTGCGAACAACAAGGTCCATAAGGGTTAGTCAAAGAGTACTAATGTGTAATTATGTCATTATTTTTCGACATTTACAACAATTAAATAAATTATCTTTAGCTGTGGTCATCAATTCATGACATTATAACTTTTACGACACACACAAAACGTCATGCAAGTTAGCTCTATCGAATCATTTAGGAATTCACTGTGATTTGTGTATTACAGAACGGCAATCATGATCAAAGTCGCATGGCCACGAGGCACGGCGTGAACAGAGTGGACGCGATGAACATGTTGGCTCTCATCCTCCCCGGAGTCACCATCACCTATCAGGTAAGTGAAACACTGTACCTTCATAATGTCATATGCCTCACTTGCTTTTTCCGGAAATTTACATGAATCGACTGCTGATCTGACCACCACAACCCAGTTAGTACCAGATAATACGAGACGCCTTGGTAAGACTGGTTGTCAGCATTTTGGGCCACTAGTCAGTGGCCCGAAATGTAACCTGTAACGACTGTCAAAGATCTACAAATGACAGCCGGGACCAACAGCTTAAGAAGACACAAAAAGAGCGAGAGAAATGAGAAATTGGTATTTGTAAAATGTTTTGCTGTCGCGCAGTATCCAAACGACAACAGCAGAGCGCGAAAGAGACAACAGCAGAAAATACCAATTAACTTCTCCAAAACTTCAACTACTTTTTTCATTAAAAATTAAAGAAAGGTTTTGGCCGTGTTACTATTACTTTTTTATATAATCTAGTCAAATTTGATTTCTGGATGTTTGAACACAGCGGAAAATCTGGCCAATTTTTTAGGTTTTTGAAGGTTCATATCTCTTTTAATAAATAATTTATGAAAAAAAAGAAAACAAAGGCACACAATGCCAATAGTGGTGATTTTTTGGTAAAGAAAATATTGTTCTACCGGCATTATCCAGGGAGGAAACAGGGGACTACGTTTGTATGGAAAAACGGCCCTTGTGTTTTCTCTTAATGTGGTTCCCAAGCACGGAGGGGTGTCGGTATGTAATGCATGGTCACCCATCTGCGGACCGACCTCTAACTTAGAAGATCGATCCGTGCGTCTGGTATTATTGAGCCACGAGTACCTGTGCCTAATCTTTTCTATATGCTTAATTCGTTTCGTGTCTTGATAATCGCTAAGGTCACAAGATGCGGCTGGTTACAAGTTCATTATAAACCATACTTTCCCGTAGAAGACCATTTCCTTTATCGGAAATACGAGCTATTTAAATATAAACCACTCATTTCAGGGAGAAGAGCTCGGTATGACTGATGGCAACATTAGCTGGGTGGACACTAAAGATCCTCAGGCTTGCAACACCAATGATCCTATCAACTACTGGAAGAGCAGCCGCGATCCTGCGCGCACGCCCTTCCACTGGGACAACACCACTAACGCCGGCTTCTCCACCGCCAACAAGACCTGGTTGCCCGTCGCGAGTAACTACAGGACTGTTAACGTGGCGGCACAGAAGGCAGCAACTAAAAGTCATTATAAGGTCTGGCCGAAGTCTAAATTCGAAATAAGAACCCCCCCCCCCCCCCACCTCGATTACACGAAATAGGGGATTTCGTGTAATCGAGGCACAGGAGTCTCCACATAACTTTCCCTTCTTGATGTGTTGACTGTTGAGCTCCCGTCCTGTATCTTAGCGCTTTACAGCTACCCGGTTCTGCCTAGTAAGTTTTGCGGTATGAGGAGCCACAGTTTGGCTGGTATACGGCAGTGTGGCCTACCCAATCACATTTCAGTATCAAAACTTTTTGCGCGGTGCGATGTTTCTTATGCGGTCTGTCAGTTATCGGCAGTCCTTGACTTTAGACCACTCTACATTTAAGTCAAAGACCAAAGTTTATGAAACAAACGTCAGGATGGCAAGAAAACACATATCCATCATCTTGCGTCTCGTAAAAACTCAATCAGGCAGTTTCCGTGCGTCTTGGAACTTCTTGATCCCTTCCAAATCCTTCTGAGTATAATTAATGACTATTTTATTTTTTGTTTGCAGTTTTACAAGGATGTCGTTGCGTTGAAACATACTGCAGCAGTGAGTACTGGCTCATTGGCAACATATAATATCTCAAGTAACGTCTTAGTTGTTACAAGGTACGTACTTTATCAACTTTTTACCGAAGCACATTTTTAGCTCTAAAAAGATCCAGTAGTGCTTAAGACATGCTCGATAGCTTTTGGTGCCAAGACATGGACGCTCAGAAAAGAGGCTGTCCATCTGTACGAGTGACACAAAGACCACGGAGCGTGTACTTAATGTAACTTATAGGATTAGGTGAAAATATATACTAGTTCCTTGGAACTCCTGTTAGAAAAAAAACCCAGTAGTTCCCTGCATGCAAACACTACACACACTCTTTTTCTTTTTAATTTTTGTATTTAAAAAAAAATAGTTGAAGTAAATATATTATAAATTATTATAATGATTTTATACAAGAAACAAATGAAATGTTACTGGCAATTTAAATGTTTAATACTCGAGGGGATTGGCGCTGATAGTCGAAATTAAGGCTCTGCTTAGTTCGGCTACAGATGACTACACCACTTATACTGACCTAAATTAGCCTGTTAAAACATTTTGTAACCTATGTCTAAGCTTTCTTTAAACAAACATTATCAGTTCCATGATTGAACTTGAGAATGGGAAACTACTGGGATACGGCAGCCATACTTGGCATAACACTACGAGAGCGAGTTCGTAACATCGAAGCTATACGTCAGACGAAAGTCAACATCTTTAAAGTGGTATAGATAGATAGCAAGTAACATTCATTACGTACAGCCAGTAAATAAAGCTAACCGAAACTGACAAATTTTCCCAATCAAACTTGAACCTAATGCTTTAGCGATAAAGTTGAAAATTTATTAAAGAAATCTGACAGATTGTAGTAGCTTGATGTGCTGACTGACGTCTGTACATAAAGGGTGTAAAAAAACCTCTTAACGTAGCCGAAAGGCACTTGTTCTCCCCGTCATAGCGATCATTTTAAATGATCCGGAAGTACCCTATAGGTTTTCGACCCAAAACCTATAGGGTACTTCCGGTTGACCTAGAATTGTCAATTTTGGTTAAAAGCAAGGTCTTACAGCACAAGTAAAGGGAAAATTCGGAAAAATGAAAATTAAGGTCAATTTTGGTACTTACAAGTTTTCGCGAATCGCAATCGCAAATTTGCCCATATCTTTTTATTGTGGTGACTCAGGACCTTGATTTTTATACACCTAATAGGAACTATAGACTTCAGTATATGGTATGAATTTCAACTTGTTAGGTCCACCCGTTCCTGGGAAAATCGGGGGTGACAGACGGACAAGAAAGTGATCTTATAAGGGTTCCTTTTTTTATCTTTTGAGGTACGGAACCCTAAAAAGTCGTTTCCCAGCAATAATTTTTGTGTAAAGTTACTTAGTTTGATGTACAGAATGCTTGGTTGACGGCTTCGTGATGAGGTTGTTTACACCCTGTATGTCCACCAATATTTTAGTCACATGTGGATTAACAATATACAAAAATATTTATTACTTCTCAAACATTGTGTCATACATAAATTGAGGCAGCCCCAGTAAGTTACAATAGTACTTGTATAATAAGGTATAATAGTACTATATTATGGTGTCTTATTACTTTTTCGCCATCAGGGTTCCTTCTACTTCAACTGACCGTGCGTACATAGCAGTACTGAACTTGGGGTCTACAGAAACAACCTTGAACCTGGCCAGTACACCTGGAGTGACCGCGACTATGACAGTAGTTGCCTCGGGAGTCGATTGCTCACTCGACAAAGAGTAAGTCTGACATAATATTCCAGTCTATTACTGTTCTACTGCAAGAGAAACCTCTCTTCTCATTCAGAGAAGACACAAGCATCACGTAAGACGATTTCAGACTTATATACTATTAATAAGTCTAGATTTCTTAAAGATATTTTCCTTCACCGATGCCATTGATGTCCTTGATAAACTTAGAAAGTACGTATACATTTAAAAAGTCACATAGATACTTCTTGCCCGGATTTAAAACCTCAACTTCGCGCATAACAGAGGAGACCTTAACCACTGGGTCGTCTGGACAAGTCTGTCATATTATTATTATGTATTTCTAGGCTTGCCTGGAAGTAACCTGTTTCCTCTCGACTCGAAGACCTCCACGGTATAATAAACGGGAAATACAGACTCCGAGAGTGAATTCGTATTAATTCGACATCGTGTGATAATAGTTTTAGGAATTTGTTGTCATATTCCCAAAATTATTTGCGGTTTGTACGTATAGATGTAATATCCGTGAAACAACGGTGTTATAGGGTTACCACACGACTGAAATTGACCGAGAATGTTCGGCTTTTTGGCTCTCTGTTCGGATTTCGTCCGACCATATCATATGTTCCGGAATTTTCGACATAAGGGGAACAATAAAATGTTCAGAAAATCATATCACAGTCTTTTCCCAACTATGATGGGGTGGCCTTCCAGTCTAACCTATATTTTTCATGGAGCGACTGCCTATCTGACCTCCACAACCCCTTGGTAAGACTGGTTGTCAGACTATCGGGCCACTGACTACCTGTAACGACTGTCAAAAATCCACAAATGACAGCTGGGACCATGCGGTTTCTGAGACATGGAGGAAACCCAGTGTGTAGTGGGTGCTCAGCCATCCACGGACCAACTTATGCAAGTGTGGCCTAACTTGAACATTGACCTGAGAGCTTGTTATTATTTAGCCGCAGGCTATTTAAAAAAAGTTTAATAGAATAACAGATAATTAAAAAAACGAACGTGATAACTAAAAAGATTTAAAAGTAAAATGGCTGGACTGTTTTGCTTATGGCCTGGTTCTTGTCCATTTGTCTTGTACATTTTTGAAGTGGTAACCCTAAGCAGTGATACATTGCCGGAATTTTTGTTGCCTTTTTGGAAATTGAGTTATTTTTTTATTTTGTGTTACAGAGCGACTGTGAAGAGTAGCAGTATTACCGTGTCTGGAAACTGTGCGCTGGTATTCCGAAGTTCAAGTACCAGATTTTTAGCACCAGTACTTCTGTATATTTTCGTTTCATTGCTCCATGTATGGTTAAAATAATTCAGTGGTTACGAACAAATGACTATTATTTATTATATTTTATATTTTCATAAGACAAATAAAAACAATAACAATAGTATACATTTTGATTGCTAATTACAAGATTGCTAATTACAAGCCTCCACATATAAAAACAAAAATGTCGGATAAGAAAAAGCAACACGGTTAGTAAGTATTGTATAATATTATCTATTTGTGTTATTATATATCTACATTATGAAATTGTTTTGTTAAATATTAAGTGTAAATGTTGTGATAAACTTAATTATTAATAAAAATATTGTTTACATAAACACCATGTTTTAATTCAAAGTCTAAAAGTAAAAAAAGGCCAAGGTCCACACCTAAAAAATAGATAATAACTAATAGTTCTTAAAATGTAACTTGATAAATATGACAACTGTCGGGATGTATATAATGGGGGCTATCGTTTTTGAGCTCACCAGATGGCGCCACTGTCGTGTAAGGTCCTGTCAATAATTCTATTTTATACTTTAAAGTACCAATCACTTCATAAAAAGTTTATTGTATTACATATAACAACATACTGTAAACTTCAGATACATATTTACAATATTCTCAGGCATGGTCTAGAAAAACCAAATTCGCAATGACATACAGAGTCCCGTTAGAATCTAACTATCAACTTTGTTATCTTGTTACGGAAAAGTGACACTTTCAAAGATTGTATCTCATACAATAATAGGGTAGATGACAAAAAAAAATCCAATTAGTCCGTTATATAGATTCCCAAAAAATATTGGACATATATTTTTTCTTTATTTACGTTAACAAGAAATGAAGACGATACAGTGCGTCGAAAACTCGTGTGACGTCACATTTGAGTACTTACATTTTTTTACGATTAATACAGGTTTTATGCGAGGCTACTATTTTGAAAATAAAATCCTCCCCCGCCTCCCCTCGATTTTTTCATCATCAGTAATCGCTAAAAATTCGACCAAAAGCCAGAGTATTGCGAAATTGGCACAAGCTAAAATTCCTGGTAGAATTATTTTCATGACAGCCTCTAATTTTCTTGGAGACTTCTAACCCCAGTACGCGTAGCGAAACGTCTTTTGTTAACGACAGAATCGACAAAATTACAGATTTTAGAAAGATTTCTATAAGTAAGCATGGCAACGTTAAAAATGTAGAGAAAAGAAATGTTTCTATTCTTCAGTCAACAAAAGTCTCCAACGTCAAGCATGATGACAATTTTTTCTCTACTTTTGACACACACACAGAAATATTTCTTCTCGACAAATGTCAAATAGTCTATATCACGTCGGACCTAGGCAAGATTATTTTTATTAATATTCTTTGTGTTGTGTGAACCACTTAAGTGAGACCTAACATAATGCCTAATTTCTTATTTCACATACACTAAGTGAGACCTAACTCAATGCCTCATTCCTCATTTCACCTACACTAAGTCAGACCTAACTCAATGCCTAATTCCGTTTTCACTTACACTAAGTGAGACCTAACTGAATGCCTAATTCTTAATTTCACCTATACT
Source organism: Xestia rhomboidea (assembly GCA_963853795.1). Taxonomy (NCBI): domain Eukaryota; kingdom Metazoa; phylum Arthropoda; class Insecta; order Lepidoptera; family Noctuidae; genus Xestia; species Xestia rhomboidea. The sequence continues at coordinate 16,834,096 of OY970761.1, forward strand.
AAGTGAGACCTAACTCAATGCCTAATTCCTGATTTCACCTACACTAAGTGAGACCTAACTCAATGCCTAATTCCTGATTTCGCCTACACTGAGTGAGACCTAACTCAATGCCTAATTCCTGATTTCACATACACTAAGTGAGACCTAACTCAATGGGTTAACTCACTCAGTTGGGACTGGTCATCTCTTAGCTGCCACGGTTCGTTCATTTTAATTACTTTTTTTTTTTTAATTTTTGATTTATTATTTTACTCTGGACGCTCTTAATGTGCACGTCTTTCTACATCGTTCTCACATATATATGTAACCAAGATTTTGTAACAATATTTTGATTTAAAAGAGTGTCCATGGAGTTTCTTGCCCGTTCTTCTCCATAGAGATCTACGTTAGGGAATGGGCAACTACAGTACTTTCTCAAGTTATTATGCCTTGTGACTGTGACTGTAGCTTTGGTTTTATTGTATTTTTGACTTTCAAAAGTGCCGTAATGGTCTAATTGAAATAAATGATTTGAGTTTTGAGTTTTGAATGCGTAAGTTTTCACATATACTAAGTGAGACCTAACTCAATACTTAATTCCTGATTTCACCAACACTAAGTGTTACATAACTGAATGCGTCATGCCCGTTTTCACCAACATTAAGTGACACCTAACTGAATGCATAATTCCTGTTCTCACCAACACTAAGTGATTCAATACTAACTCAATGAAAAAACTCAACTAACGTAATACCCGCTGCTCATGTTTGTTAGAGAGATTTGATTCTTACGATTGACCCTATCGATTGATGCCGTAAAAGTTTTTTCGAATTTTTGTTGGTTCGATTCGAGTCGAAAAACTTTGAATGCAGATTTGTTTCTTTTTTAAAATAAAGAAAGATTTCCTTTGAGTGAAATTTGTTATCTCCAGTATTAAGACTCCCTCCCTCCTCCCTAAATTCCATAAGCGCGTAGACGACGCGTTTTCTGCCTTGAAACAACCGTGCCGATGGCACCGAAAAAGCATCCTTATACACTCGAGAGCAATGAATCCGGGTCACTTAAAGAATGTTAAAAATCTCGGAAACTAAAAATGATAGGTTAATGCAATAAATTGTATTTAATAGACAATGTAATACTCCTTAAATGTAAGTAAAAAAAATATGAGTCACCATACATTATATTAACACAAAATTACATAAAGAAAAAAACTGCTGATCTCTCCTTAAAACAAAAATAGGAAACATGAAATTTTTGAACTTTATTACGATTTTCTTGAATTTTAATACTTCGTATTGCCTCCTCGTGCTTCCATTACTGCGTTTACGCGGTTTGGCATGCTGTACACCAAGTTCCTTATACGATTTTGGGGAATATTCTCCCATTCCTCTGTGAGAGCAATTTTGAGCTCACGAAGCGTGATTGGGGGAGGGTTTCGTTGTTTTACGCATCTGCCTAGCTCGTCCCAAGCATACTCGATCGGGTTGATATCCGGGCTGCGCGCTGGCCACTCCATACGAGTAATGTTCATCTCTTGAAGGTAGTCATTCACAATCCTACCTGTATGAGGTCGGGCATTGTCATGCATAAATATAGCATCCTCACCTAAATTGACCATAAATGGACCAACGTGATCATTGAGGATTTCTTCCACATATCTTACGCTAGTTAAAGAGCCGTTTTCTATGATCACCAGCTCTGTGCGACTTTCAGAAGAAATTCCGGCCCACACAAGTACAGACCCACCACCGTAGGCTACTTTTTCTTCGATGCATGCTTGCTTGAATCTTTCCCCTGGTCTTCGATACACTCTGTGTCTTCCATCGTGCTTGTAGAGCATAAATTTTGATTCGTCGGAGAACATAACTTTTGACCAATCTTCAATACTCCAATTTACGTGGCTCTGGGCATATCTTAGTCTTGAAATACGATGCCCACGCTCCAGTTTAGGGCCGTTTGCAGGTCTAAGGGGTTTTAAGTTAGATTCAGCAAGCCGACGTCTTACTGTCCATGCACTTGGGTTACTTCCTCCGAGGCGTCGAAACTGATTTGTGAGTTCAGTTCCTGTGAGAAAGCGATTTCGAAGCATGGTGTTCACCAAGTATCGGTCTTCTCGTGCTGTGGTACACCTGGTTCTGCCCGTTCCTGGTCTGCGTAGGTTCTTCGTAACGTCGGAGAACTCTTTGTACTGTTGACAGCGACACACCGACAGTCCTGGCTGTATCGCGCTGACTCCGGCCGGTTTCCAGCATTGTAAGTATTCTGGTGCATTCTTCAGGCGTAAGCGACATAATTTCAGCTTGAATAATGAATATAGAGCACTATCAACATGGTTTATGCACCCACATAAATGACAGATTACAAACAAAAGCAAAACCAAATGCTGTAATTTCGTAGTTCCATCTTCGAAAGTGGCCCTTTTTCAAATTTGATTTTTTTATGATATAACTATACAATAACTAAGAAGTTTTAATACCTTCATTTAAGGAGTATTACATTATCTATTAAATATAATTTATTGCATTAACCTAGCATTTTTCGTTTCCGAGATTTTTAGGATTCTTTAAGTGACCCGGATTCATTGCTCTCGAGTGTATTTTCATTTCCTTTTTCTTGAAAATCCCACATTTGCATTACCTCCGTTCTAATCTATTACGGACATAATCTTTGCGTTGTTTATAGGATTTAAAATCCTGACGTCACGGAAACAAATGGACATTCTGACGATAACAGCAAGTGGTTTGTTTGCATTTTCAAATACTTTAATTCTTAAGTAGGTTGGTAGAATGAAATTCTTAAGTAGGTGAATCATTGAGATGCGTTTTTTAGTGTTCCGTACCTGGTAACCAACGGGACCCCTATTCTAAGCCTTCGCTGTCCGTCCGTCTGTCCGTCTGTCAGCGGGCTGTATCTCGTGATCCGTAATAGGTAGACAGTTGAAATTTTCACAGAATATGTATTTCTGCTGCCGCTATAACAACAAATAGTACGACTACGATGGTAGGTACGGACCGACTCGCACTTGGCCGGTTTTTCTACTATTCCTCTCGACAGTGCACTAGTAGGCACGCACTCCTCGGCGGTTTTTTTTCGAATCTGCATCTAAACCGGAACGTTATGTTTTCAAGTAAATATCTAATTCCTCAATCTATTCAGAACTACGAAAATTTCGTTTTTCGACTGCTCTGAAAATCCTTGATACGAACCAATCTTTGGGTATACCTATGCCTAGGCCTACCTACCTAATACCTACACATCACCAATTCAAAGTTAAGTAGAACTAGAAACATGAAGTACCTATTCCTGAAGAATACTAATAGGTAGTATAATGACTAACGATAACAACTACAAACAAAGTCGAGTACTGACAGTCCAAGCACTCGAATGCTCCTGCATATAAGGACCAGTCGATTGTGACCATCTCTATTGGTGGAGCAACAGCGGAAACAGGTCAGTGTGATTAAATTTATTAAAATGTTACCAAGTAACGTACCTAGTTATGTAGGTACTTACTTACATAGTTCATTTTGGTACTCAGTGCCTCCCTCATACGAATACGCAAATATGGAAAGCTTTTACCATCTTAGTATATACAGGTAGCAAAAAAGGGCGCTCGTTTTTAATATTCTAGAAGGCAATACCGCCATAGAATCTTAACTAATATTATAACATGATCTGTCGAATGACCAATTTGGTCGAGACGCCATTGTTTAACTAATGTGTCTACTTCGTGGACCGATCATGGGTTATAAAGGGACAAAGTTCTGATGTCGGGGTAATTTTCGAACTACGATCCGATTCCGAAAATTCTTTCATATTAGTGAAAAAGAAGGGAAGTATCACCCCCCAAACGTCATATGCTATATTTAAAAAGCTCCCATGGGCTAATTTTCGAACATAACGCGGGCGAAAGCTAGTGTTGATATAAAATTGTATTGTGGTTGCGTTTTGTGAGTTGACCCTAGCTCATGATGGCTGGTGCCAGGGTCCTGCCGTTGATCAATAACTCGGAACACCGATAAATCGCTTCGAGACCTTCCAGTTCGTAAATCTATCTGAATTATGACGATGACGATTGGGCACTTTCATAGTTTAGAGGACATTAGTTTGGTCCAAGTCGAAAAGGACTGCAATTTTCCGCTGAAATGACAATTCCCAACCGTATTTTCATAGAATAATTGAACATAATATTGATCACATTTTTCGTGTGTACCTAAAGCCAAAATGTGGGTGTTTACGCTGTGCCTGGTTGCTGCGACGGTGGCGAGCGTCTCGTGTGTGGACAAGTGGTGGAAGTCGGCTGTCGTCTACCAGATATACCCGCGCTCTTTCATGGATAGCAATGGAGACGGGATTGGAGATTTAAATGGTAATATTCTTGATACTATTTTTTTGTTGGACATGGCTGACGCATGTACAATTTTATTAATTGTCGCTCAAAGTTAAAGTGCAAAAATAACCTTCTTGTACCAAAATTTCATTTTCTAAACATATTGATGGGTACCTACCTAATGGTAAAATACTTAAAAGATTGCTTATTTAATGCTGATGATATTGTCGTAAGTGTTATTCATAAAATGATAGTTATAACTTATACTAACGTGTACCTAAGTACTTAGTTCTTATGAGATTGTCTACTTTTAAGGATATACACATGTAGCTATAATAAACCTTACATTTGGAACAGGTATAACAAGTAAGCTGCCGTACCTACAAGAGTTGGGCGTAGATGCGATCTGGCTGTCTCCGATCTACAAGTCGCCCATGTACGACTTCGGTTATGATATAACAGATTACAAGTCTATCTCGCCAGACTACGGAACAATGGAAGACTTCGACGCTCTTATGGTGGAAGCTAAGAGATTGGGTAAGTCCTGGTTTTCTGCACACACAATTTCTAAGTACATTCCCGTTTTTCATACCTCGAAATTGGTATCATCAATCCATCTAATTGATACTTTGGAAGAATGTGATGTCGTAGGTATAGATGAAACAACTGACACGGGCTTGCTAGAAGGACCTACCCACATAAAAGCTCTGCGACGCGGACGGTGTAACGCAAAAGGCGAAGTCGTGCGTTCCACGAAAACCGTCTCTTTATAGAACAGCCCTACGTTGTTAGTTTAGCAATGCTGTCGTAATTAGGACCTCAAAATAATGTTAGGTAAAGCAGCCCCCTCGTTTGAATCAAATTGATTCAAGTTAGTTGTACATTTTTTAAACATGTGGAAGACCTCATAGATAATGCCAATGCGGAGGGAACTGTGAAATGTCACCACACGGTGTTTCTAACAACCTAAAAGCGCAGACCACACCCTCAGCTAGCGAGCGAGCCGGGCGAAGCATTGTTTCACCTCTTTTCATACTTTGGTTCACACCGCGATCTACCGAAACTACCGAAAGAGCCGAAACGAAGTATGAAAAGGGGCTCGCCCGGTTCGCTCGCTCACTCGCTAGCAGGCGGTGTGGCCTGCGCTTAAAGCCGGTACTTTACCATAACCTTGGTAAAACTTGCCAATATCCAGTGCCAATGCTAAACCATGGTACCTACCACTCGGTTTTGAAGTGCTTTTACTCTTGTCAAGTGTTTTAATCTTATCGGACTAAACGATGGAAGCAAGCGGTTAGTTTTTAAAACTAGTTGCACTAGTACTAAACTGCCTTGTTGTTCGAGTGGTCGCAAGTGCGACTGTTGAGCATGACGTCCTGGGTCCATTGTTGTTTGGTTTTTTCATCAGGAATATCTCAGTACGGAGCGTCGATTCGTGCCCGGTTGATGGAAACAGGCTCGCTCCTTATTACATTGGACTTAAACATAACTGGCGAAATGTGGGTGTATTATGGAACACCTTTGCCTAACCCGCCGGGGATTATAGGCGTGATGTTATGTTGCACTGCACTAGTATAATAGAATAAGTCAACGGAAACCTAACTATAAGAGATGAAGACGTTGTTCTAATAGTTCCTTAATATGCAGGCGTTCGCGTGGTGTTGGACTACGTGCCCAACCATACGAGCACCGAGAGTCAGTGGTTCCTGAATTCAGTAAACAGCATAGGGAATTATACGAACTATTACATCTGGGCCAACCCCAAAGTAGACTCCACGGGCGTCTCAGGCCCACCTAGTAACTGGGTAAGTCATGTTTGGACACTAAATTAATTTCTAAAATAACATGTGAGTTTTTTTAAATCTAATTCAAACCATTTTTTTTTTCAATTAAGTAGGCCATTAAAAAACACTTTTGAACGTCAACTTTACACAGAAATGGAATTGATTGTAATTGCCCATTCGCAAATGTATATGTGTATGTATATGTGTATGTTTCGTATTTAGAAAAACTGGGCAAGAAACTCCATCATTAAGCGATGCAGTGATCTTCTTCTGTGAAACGGTCATCTCACAGGAGGAGGCTGCGGAGAGGGTGGTCTCGACCTCCCTGGTCGAGACCACTCTCCCGACCCGCAGCAGACGTACGGGCGTCGCCGAATAACTGGACCCGAGGCGGTGGCGCGTAGTGTTCCGCGCGCGCCCCTATTGTGGGAAGGGAACACCAGGGTGGTTTTTAGTCGGTTAGAGTCCGACAGACCCCTCCGTGTGGATTTTCCACCCAGGCAAAAAAAAAGGGTTGCATAGTCTACCTACCTTCAGCGAGTGGACTATACCTAACCTACCTAGCAAATACGTTTTTTTTTTCTTCAGATCAGCATATTCCGCAATAGTGCCTGGGAATACAACTCAGTGCGAAATCAGTATTACTTGCATCAGTTCGTCATTCAACAGCCCGACATCAACTATCGCGACGAAAATCTTCGCAACGAAATGAAAGTACGTTTCCACATCTATCTAATCTGCTTGCCACTAGCCTGTTATTAAACTTTGTAATCCCTTAACGTTTAGGCCCTTTGCTGGGGCTGTTCTGCATGATAGCCCCCTTAAAATATGTCACAAAACGCCAATTCTTTCAGGAGGTGCTTCGTTTCTGGTTAAATAAGGGAGTGTCCGGTTTCCGAGTAGACGCAGTCAACATGTTGTATGAAGTACCAGCCAATGCTGACGGCACATACCCCGATGAGCCACTCTCGAGTAAGTTACCACATAAGCGTTTGCTGGGACACTGTCGCCTCTGTCCAGCCAAAATTATAACACCTAGGGTAGCTATTGTTGTCCCACAAGAGGGCAAAAGCCTCGTCTAATGACGAGACGGCATGATCATAATCATCATGTTTGCTCAATTTGTGGGAGACTTCAGACCCTTACAATTCTGCTTTAGCCCGTTTACTGGCAAACCAACACGTTAATAATATATAATGTTAAAACAAAATCGCACAATTCAATTTTAAGAGCCATCAGACGCGCCATATTTTTACACGACTGCCCAAAAGAAGGAATTATATGTTTTCAGGGTTCGTGTATGTATGTATACGTAAAAATGTTGGTATGTTTGTGAGTTTCTTTCCACCATAACTTCTAAACGCCTAAACCAATTTCGATGTACGTGGTATTGTTAGAATCCTTGTGTTACCCCGGGTAACATAGGCATAAATTGTAAAAAAAAAATGGATACTTAATGCAATATGGGTATCAAATTAAAGGGATCATCATTAGGACTACAGAATGGTATACCTATACCATTCCATTTTTAAGTAACTTAAAAGTGTAAAATAAAAAGAATAATTTAAAAAAAAAAAAAACCGAGTGCGTATAAAATAATAATACCTAATAACTTTAAATAAAAACTGAAAAGAAAAAATCAAGTTCAGGAGAAAGGACTTATATTGACTGCAACAGTCAGGAACCATTAAAATAATCTAGACTAAAATCATAACATCCAATATGGGTCCCGACTGTTGCAGTCAATATGTCCTGTCTCCAGAACTTGTTTTTTTCAGTCGGGTTTTTAGGCATTTCATTTAGATGTCTCCTAGATGTAGTGAAAGTGTGGTCAATTTAAACAAATAAAATTAGAATGCATGTACATGATGTGGAAACTCATTATTGGTTGAATACCAGGTTCAATTTTTTTTTAGTTAACCACTCCTGGGCATTGCCTGCCCAGTGCCTCCATTCCTTCCACTTCTCACGATGATGTGCTTTGCCTCGCCAATTCGCGGGGTTATAAGTTAGGATTCAATATTAATCCTTCATTCATTGATCATGGTTTCAGATACCACTACCGACGAAAACAGCTACGACTACCTACTTCACCCCTATACTAAGGATCGAAATGAAACTTACGAGGTCGTGTACGACTGGAGGGAAGTCCTCGAAGAATTCACAGTGGTTCAAAACGAGTCCAAGATCATGATGACGGAAGCTTACACAGATTTGGATCTCATGATGCGTTACTATGGAGATGGAACTCGTGATGGTTCAATGCCTTTCAACTTTGTGTTTCTTGGAGAGCTGAGTGGCACGTCCACTGCGGTTAATATGAAGGATGTGGTAGATAAGTGGATGACAGCTATGCCAGCTAATAAGACTGCTAACTGGGTGGTAAGTTCTGAACTAATAATCTCTTAAAAACCATCCACAGATCCGCTAACACAGTATTTAGAAGCCAGGTTAGTCTATGAGCTTTACAAATAATTAGTCTAGGGTTAAATATAAACCATAAGCAAACTAGTTTAGAGGCATTCCTTTGCTGACTAATTACTTGTGAAAGTTAAGACGGCTTCTCATGATTTTGGTCCAACATTTTACGGTCGCGAATCATAATTTTGATCAACATAAAATCTGACACTAACCTACAAATTGAAAAAACGTAAAAGAAAATGAATTTTGCTGGCTACCCTGGCGCTTCCTCATTAAGGTTGGGGATCACGATGGCACTTTCAGATAATTTAAGTATTTACTGTCGTTACAGAACGGCAATCACGACAACAGTCGTATGGCTACGAGGCATGGCGTAAACAGAGTGGACGCTATGAACATGTTGGCTCTCATCCTCCCTGGAGTCACCATCACCTATCAGGTAAGTGAAGCACCATGCCGTATGTTTTCACTCTGTTCTTAGGAAAGGGCTCGTCCAGGGAAGTGTTGCACGATATCGCCAAGCAGCGAACTGGTTTAATAAAAAAGCATCCTTTCCTAAGTCATCTTCCACAACCTTTCTCTGATCACTTCAGACATGTTTAACGATCGTTGAGGTATCGTAGGTATGTACAACCCGCCCAACGTACTTTTGCACCGCATTACCATAACAAAATTAAACTCCTCATTTCAGGGCGAAGAGCTCGGTATGACAGACGGCAACATTAGCTGGGTCGACACTAAAGACCCCCAGGCGTGCAACACCGAAGATCCTATCAACTACTGGAAGAACAGTCGCGATCCTGAGCGCACGCCCTTCCACTGGGACGGAACCACAAATGCCGGTTTCTCGTATGCCAGTTCTACATGGCTCCCTGTCGCTAGTAACTACAGGACCGTCAACGTGGCGGCCCAGAAAGCGGCATCTAAGAGTCATTACAAGGTAGGTTTCTGAAATATGAATTCGACATAAGAAGCGCCTTTCATAACACTGTCGTGTCGTATCGAAGACGGTTTGCCAGTTATATAATGTATTCTTTGAAGACAGTTCACATCATACATTAAGCTCATTCACATTTTCATAATAAAAGATTTGAGGGTACTCTGATATCTGAAATGGAAAGTCACCGGTTACAAAGGATCAATCCTGTACCTGAATCACAGTTGCCAAATGACATTCATCGCAAATTACCTGGACTGGTTACCTGGTTTGGTTCGAAATCGCCTACACAAAGTGAGCAAGCATTGAGGGTAATCAGTGCTCGATTCTTCTTTGTACGAGGTCGGTTCTGTAATCTGTATCCTGGAGTGCGTCAATTACAAGCCCGTATTAATTACTGTTATGTTCCTTATTTCAGTTTTACAAGGATGTCGTTGCCTTGAAACATTCTGAGGCAGTGACTTCGGGCTCGCTGGGAACATATGCACTTACAAGTAACGTCTTAGTTGTTACAAGGTACGTTTCTATCAGTAAGATATAAGCAGCATTTGCGGTTGCGCATGAGATGCAGGGATGAGACCTGCAGTGGCTTATATGGAAAACCTTCAATCGACTGCGGACCCAAGTAGGCTGCTGCTAGTGCAAATTTGCGAAATACAAAATGATAGACCACACCGACACACAGTGCGGTTGCGGTGGTCTCGACTATGTCCCGTATGTTAGAGTGTCCATAATTATGCTCTCATCGACGCGATTGGCGTGGCCACCATTTGATTAAATAATGTTTACCATCGATTCGTAAGCAAGAAGATGAAGTATGGGTATCTCCCATCATAATCGAAGTGCACAAGCTTTGGCTTACGGAACTTTTTCATAATATGCCTCTTTTGTCTCTATTAGGGTGCCCACCACAAGTGACCCTGCAGTTGTTGGAATACTAAACTTGGATTCTACATCGACAACCGTAAATCTGGCTTCTATAGCCGGCGTGCCACAAACGATGCGAGTGGTGGCCTCGGGAGTCAACTGCGCACTGAACAAAGAGTAAGATCTTTATTTTAGTAATTTCACAACTCTTAACTACAACTCCTCCAAGTGCTTGTTCACGTAGCACGGTAGACGTTGCGAGTTCGTGTTCACATTGGCCGCCAGGCGTTTGCGCGAGAGTGACGTAGCGACAAGTTCAAAAAGTTTTGAACTTACCTGCGTGTGCCTGCGTGCCTAAAATGGCCGCTTTAGCAGAATCATAATTCTTAAAACGGACCTTATAGCTATGACCATAAAGTCCATTTTAAGAATTTATTTTTGATTAACGTGATTCATACTATGATTCTGCTAAAGCGGCCATTTTAGACCTCCAGACGCCACCAGTGAATCGCGCGCTCTGCCGCTAGTTCGACGTGAAAACACGTAAACATATCACGCGAGCGCGCCGCGCGCGCCAGTCGCTAGCTTGCCCGCTACTTAGACCGCACGTGCGTTTCGTACAAGACCATCTCGTGTACTTATTTATTTTATTTTTGTTGTGCAGCGTAACCGTTCAAAGGGACAGTGTTACCGTGTCAGGAAACTGTGCGATGGCATTACAGACTACAAACGGTACCAGCGGCGGCAACGGTACCGATACTGGAGGCGGCGGAACTGATACCGGAAATAGTACCGATACTGGAGGCGGCGGAACTAGTACCGGAAATAGTACCGATACTGGAGGCAGCGGCAATACCGGAGGTGGTGCTAGAAGTATCGTAGTACCATTCATTCTGTACATTATTATCTCATTGATTCATGTATGGCTAAAATGATGTGGTTGAGATAACTAAACCAAAAAGCCTTTGATGAGGTACTTCTTTTGTCATACCTACGCAATATGTAATTTATATATTTTTATTTGGACCTATCCACTATGTAAATCCTAATAGGGTGAATTCATCCGAGTCTACCCCATCTGAGCCCAAAAAGGTCCGTTTAGAATTTATAACTGAGTGATCAATTTGTTTTGTTGAATATTTGTAAATAACGTTTTTTTATATTTGTGCTATTTTTTAATTTCTTTTAATAAATCTTTTGTAGCGGTCAATCTGTTGTTTTTTTTGCTAAAATTTACTACCACCGTAATAATAACTTTATAACTCTAACATGGAATAACACTATTGCCTATCACTAATGATTGATACAACTAGTTAAGATATGGTTGAAACTCGTTTATCATAAGCAACTTAACAAAGTTCAGGTACAATTTATCTCATTGCTACAAGACCCACAAACGCCTTTGGCCCATAAAAACTAGTAAAAATTAGTAAGCAAAGTGTTTCTTACCCCTTCTTCTCTATTGAAACTGGCAATTTACTTTTGTTTGTAAAATTTTACACGGAAAAATACCTCTAAAAGTTATGGTTAAAAAAAGGTTTGTTGATTGTTTAAGTATATTATGAAAAAAAGTTAAGCTGTAATTGAATATGTATTAACCAAAGAACATAAGAAAGCATTTGTCCTGATTCGAACATATTGATCCCGTTTGACAGTATATTAGGTATGTTTAAAGCATTAATGTTATCAATTTTATAACATAAAAATACCGAATTTTTCATTTAACAATAAGATTATAAAACACATTTTTTCGTATCAATGAACTAGCTATGAGCCCAATAACAAGTCTCAAGTGGTGTTGATGAGGCTCCAGCAGGCCAGCCAGCAGGTGAGCCATTGGCAGCTGTAGTGTGATCATAACGTATGTGGTGAAAAAGTGAACAAAGCACCACAAACTCGCTACTTCCCAGTGAACAAAAGTGGAAATATCATAGAAAAGTGACAAGGTTTGTAATATTTTGTTCACTTTGGATTGGACGAATTGGACTGTAACTTCATTTAACAAGATTTATTGTCATTACAGACTTTTTGGCTATTTGGTCCCTTATCCAGACATCTGGCCTTGTGTGTATGTGTCCACAATTTCCACCATAAGGGGTGTTTATCTTAAAAACTAAAATGTGCACTGTGCAGACTTTTTTGCAAATGCCCCACTTTTAGTCAGGACATCATCACACACATAATGATCCACATTCCATTTTACAACTTCTACTAAAATATCAAAAGTCCATGGCACCTTCTAGAAAACACAAGCAGTCCACTTTGTTGATCACCAAGTCCAAATCTTTCTTAGCTATTATTTTCCTCTTATTCGTAGCTGTATAAGCATAAGTTTCCTTTGCTATTGTTTCCAGAAAAAGTTCCTGAAAAAAAAAGTAAATCAATGAGTAACAGAGTAACCGCATGATAATAGCTTGCCAGGGTTTTATTTATACTTTGTTGTCTACTACATGGCCCTCAGTTGCCTACTGTATTCTAAATCTACACTTCAATAATAGCAATCAATCAAAATAAAGTTGGTTTTGCCTTTGAACAAATCGAAGAATAATTAAACAAAATGAAAATAGAATAGGTAGTGAAAAAGTAGTTTCCAGATCCTCCAAAAATAAACAGTTGTTCAGTGTCATTAAAACACTAAATTATAAGGGTTCCTTTTTTACCTTTAAAGGTACGGAACCCTAAAAATTAGGTAATTACTCACAGTGGCTTTAGTAACTAAGAACACAGCGTCACCCGACACGACGCTGACATCAGGATCCATTTTCATAATATTCTTGATCCTTGCTATTGGTAACCGCGTGGAACGTATCACCTCAGTCTTGTTCTGCACCTGAGGCCTCTTCTCATCCACCGTATGTTCTTCAGAACTTAATAAATCTGAATCCGGTATCGTGTTTATGTTTTCTGAGTCCGTCGGTTCTGCTAGCTCCGCATGTTGATGATCCGCTTCCAGATAATGCTCCGATTCGTCAATTACATCTGATATGTCTACGTCGTCGTAATGTTCTTCTTCTGCCATTGCTTTTACAAAAATAATATACCTAATTAATTAAAAACACAACCAACACAAACTTGGCGCGATGTTTTTCCGATCTGTCAGTGTCATTTCATTCATTGTCAGTCACAGTCAACCCAAGTGTCATTTTGTGTTTCCGTTTAGAAACAGCGTAAAAACCTTTTTTTTTAATAATTTAAGAATAAATAATTATCTACAAACTACTACTAAGTTCTTGTCATATTAGGCACCATCTTAGGATGACAAAAACAAAGCTCGTATTATGAATATAGAAAATTCCACGTGTCTTGGTGTTGGGAGGCATTTCTATCCGCTCCACTCCAAACTGACCCTGCCACTTTTCACTGGGGTAACTTGGCTCGATGATGACGAGGATCTGAGGATGACTTAATAGTTTAGTTTATAATACAGTCATTCAATTTCAAGTTTTCATATTATCTAGCTGGCAAAGACTGTTGAGCATGTGGTCCTGGGTTTGACCTATCGTACAAAGATAGCCGCAATGTATGTACTTACAACTCTCGGAAGATCAACAAAACAAAAGTTGTACTTAGTAGATAACCCACTGTGCACTTACACAGCAGTGCAATGCAGGTATACCTTTATTTACTAAAAATGATGATTGGAAGTAAGAATTAAACTTTCCTGTTCCATATTATATACTTAGCATGATTAACTAGCAGCTCGACGGTTAACACAGCCCGATTATCCAACAGCTCAAGAAAAAAGAACGATTAAAAAGTTAATCACTTCCCTTTTTCATGCGCCAACCCGAAATATCCGGTAACAGTTTGAAATTAATATTTTCTTAAGAAATTACATAATGAGAACCCAGTGGTAACCCATCATAAATAATTCTGCAGCGTAAAGATAACATTGAACCGAACAATTTGATGTATCACAACACTTGGATGTTTTGACTTATAATATATAAGGTGCCGCCGCCTTCGCAGTTATCCATTATTCACAGAGCAGCAGTGATTGCAGGCTGGTTGTGCATTAGATATTATTTCAGAAACTTAAGAAGACAAGTTGGAAGTAGTGGCAATCAGAAAGGTAGGTACAATGGCCAGTGTAGTGTTTCGTTCGTTATTGGCAGGCCCCTTCAACATCAATGAGGGTTAAAAAATGACTGGGATGCAAAATCATAATCATTTTTAACCATCTTCATAAAAAGGAGAAGGTTATGTATTTTGCGACATTTTTTTATGGTTTGCAATTTTATTACCTACGTACGGCTTTTTCTTAACAGAGATTAGCCAAGTAGCGAAGAACAGAAAGCAAATTATCTTCACACCACAAGGTCTATATTCGATTCTGTAGTTAATTAAACAGCTAGCTACTAATAAAGCCTTGTTTTTCTTTTTTTCCACATGTAGTTAGTCGAAATGCGGGTGCTAACGCAGTTCGTGATTGTTGCGACAATCGCGAGCGTCTCGTGCGTGGACATGTGGTGGAAGTCATGCGTGGTCTACCAGATATACCCGCGCTCCTTCATGGATACTAACGGAGACGGAATCGGAGATCTTAATGGTAAGAGAATGCTTTGATTTGAGAACACAAAACAATTTTAATTAGCTCATTATACAGAGACTTTTTTGACTGGTAGTTACCGGTGGAAACTACTAAAGAAATTAAGCACTAAACTTGGACAAACATTGAATCAAAAGGTAATGGTTAGATAGGTACCTACCTCTATAAAAAAACCTACGTTCAACCTACCTACGTGAATCTAAAGGTATAATGCAATGCAATTACTTAGCTACGGAATATTAATAAAATAATGTAGGAAATTATCACGTTGGTGTATTTATTTATGTCATTATTTACAGACATCACATCATGCACAATTGCACATATAATGATGCAGTCACTTGATCTCTCATGACCTGAACATGCCCTTATCACACATGTTTCTTATAATCGCCTGTCTCGCTTGTCTAGTGGCTAAGTTATTAGCACAGCCTCACAGCAATGGGGCATAAGGTACCACTTTCAAACCCTGGATACTGCCAAAAAACATTTACATTTTTTCTGATAAAAAGTTCCTCTCGGTGGCTCGCTGGACAGTCTCCTTCATGACTTTATGAGCGTCCATGAAGTCTGAGGTGTCGGTACTTTGGCACCGGAGGTAAGTAATTGTTGGCAGGACTGTCTGGGATAGGAGATTTGGGGTCGGTTTCCGCCATAGTAAAGACGAGCTGAGCCGAAAGAATTTGGCGAGGATTTGGCAATCGACCAGTCACATTGGTTGAACTCTTTCGCATCTCTTCTTTCCTGTGATTGATCAAATCTTTCTCACCGGTGGAAACCGAGCTTTTATTGGAAATTCTTCCAGATTTGTTTTAGTGCATATCACCTTTGGCGGTTATGTCAAAGTCCTAACGGTGTCCCTGCTGCCACGCTTCGAAGAGTCGGGAAATACCCTCTTATTCATTGCATATCTTACACAGATTGCCTACCTATATCCTCTCGGAAATTTCCTTTTGTTTTACCGCTCATCATCCTACGGATATTTAGAGACGCGTCAAAGGCAGTTAACAGTTGACAAAACACCGAAGTAGTGTTCGTCATAACATTATTCTTTCTGATCCAAAACAAAACAAAGGTAACATTAAGTAAACATGAATCTTAACATCAGGTTGGTCCGTGGATGGGTAACTATCATAACATACCGAATTTCCTCCGTGCCTCGGAAAGCTCTATAAGCCGTTGGTCTCGCTAGTCATTTGTAGATGTTTGATGCTAACAAAAACCAGTCTTACCAAAGGGTAATAACACTACCTGGATTGTGGCTCCTTGTAAAAAACTGTTATTTAGCTGCATCCGGTTAGACTGGAAGCCGACCCCAACATAGTTGGAAAAAGGCTATAGGGGGATGATACTGTAGCCACCGCCGATCACAACAAGTTACTACGTTTTTGACGCATTCTGATAAAGAACCAGTGAAACAGACCGCCCTGATAAGGAAGGTTTTGACGCTCTGTTATCAATAGCTCTGACAAGAGCTGTTGTTCGTACGTTTGACGATTTCTGAACAAAGAAATAAGAATGTCGGGAAGGCCGCCGGCGAGTGAAGACGTCTTGTGGAACGAGTTGACGGGAAACTGAAGTCACGTGAATGAAGATTGAAGACACGCGAAGTGAAGATTGAAGAGTGGCCTCACGGCTCCCGACATTCTTATTTCTTTGTTCAGAAATCGTCAAACGTGACAACAGCTCCTGTCAGAGCTATTGATAACAGAGCGTCAAAACGTGCGTCCTTATCAGAGCGGTCTGCTTCACTGGTTCTTTATCAGAATGCGTCAAAAACGTAGTAACTTGCTGTGATCGGCGGTGGCAACAATGGTATAACTAAACATCAGCATCAAGTCATCGACAATAACACAATTATCAATAATTTCACTCATTCATCTTTATACTTAGGTTTAATACAAATGTCAGGATCAATTTGAGATTTGGATCAACGCACGATTTGTTACGTGTCGCTCATCAGCATTTCGAGATTGGCTATTTGACTCAGGATCAACTTAGTGCAAAAAGGAAACTGTACGAGGCCTTTGACAATACATACGTAATTATAATAATGACACCTATGAACCGCATTCACATGATTTGTAATTTTCTGCTGTGTCGTGAAAACTTTCCCGCATTGCTCACAAGGAAAGTTTCTGTCAAAGGCGTAAAATTAATCAAAGGGATGTATTGTGGCCCTTTCTCTTTTTGCTATATAATATTTTACGTTTTTGAGGTCTCTCCACCATAGCGAGGTTGTTTAAAAATGATAGGGAGTGGGAAACTTGCCTAATGTCTATTCTATCACGCCACTTTTTCAACAGGCATAACCCAGAAGCTTCCGTACCTGAAAGACACGGGCGTCGATGCGATATGGATGTCACCTATGTTCCTGTCACCTATGTATGACTTCGGATATGATATATCGGACTACAAGAAGATAGCCCCAGAGTATGGCAACATGGATCACTTCGATAAACTCATGAAAACAGCTAAGGAATTAGGTAAAATTATTTGAAATACGCGCACAGAAAAAAAAGCCAAGGAGCACTGCTGTGTTTCAGTTTAAAGGGCGATCGATGCCGCCGAGGTATTTCCTAATTACTTACAGGCAAATGAGACCAGGCTCTAAAACAACCCTAAAATGCAGAATTGCTGCTCTTGCGGATGTGGATGTCTATTTGTAGCGATGTTCTAATGCAGCGATGAGCATCTACCATAGGCTGACCATATAAGTAGAATTTCGGTAACGGTAGCAAGTTTTTAGAAATGTGTACCTGCAAGCACTTGCTACCATTTTATGTTTTGTTTAACAACTTTGTACAATAAGTAGGTACCTAAACTACATTGTTTATAAAATCATAAACGGCGTCATCCGCGACAACAGTCAGCGATACAATCTTCGCACGACTTAATAATGTCTTCCGGCCATTGGCGGCCAATGTCGCAGTCGTTACGACTCACAACAAATTGGAAGGCCTGGTAAACTATTATTGTAAGAAAAGACATTATGTAGTTCTGTAGTACTTGCTTAGTGTTACTTTGTTAAATGGAAGATTCGAAGGTTACCAAGGCACAGAGTAAGTACTACGATCTCCCACGAGCTGTGAAAACCGACCTCATTGACGCTTTTAAATTGTTACCAAAGAGTTCCGGCTGTCTCTTCCTTCCATTCTGTTCAGTTTTACTATCAGATTGATCCATGCTGTAAAGGAATCCGCGTGGTGCTGGACTACGTGCCCAATCACACCAGCAACGAGAGCCAGTGGTTCGTCAAGTCGACACATAGAGACCCCAAGTATGAGGACTATTACATCTGGGCTAATGGCAAGCCCGACGTCAAGAATCCTGACTATATGGGACCTCCTAACAACTGGGTAAGTACTACATCATCAAGGATCTTGGGGCTCTTAATAGCTGGTCATTATTAGGAAAAAGTAGACAGTTATGCGATTTTGAACCATATGCACCACATGTGTAAATGATCACCATGACCTGCTCTACACATCTATTACCCTGAAAATGATTAATTAAAATTACAGTAGCTATTGTGTTCTGTTCCTGGCTCCTACTCAATTTAGGCTTATTTTAATCAAGTGCTTAATTTATCTTTACTTTGCTTTACGTTATCCAGATCAGCATATTCCGCAAGAGTGCGTGGGAGTACAGCGCTGTCCGAGGCCAGTACTACTTGCATCAGTTCGTCATTGGGCAGCCCGACCTTAACTACCGCAGCGAGCTAGTACGCGAGGAGATGAAGGTAGGTACCTTTTTTGTACCTTTGTATAGATTCTTTTTTTACCTATTATTTGTGAATGAGTGAACATTGTAGGCTTTGTAAATTCCCAGATGCTTGTTAACTTTTGTTAAGTCTGTTTTACGCTTTTTGTATAGTAAGCAACGACCTATTGACGGGCCTACGCTGTCCTCCCATACGTATGTACTAATGCTGCTCTAATGCTGTAACAAAATAATATTGTAATACCAAATGATTTGAAAAGAGTAACCATGGAGTTTCTTGCCGGTTCTTCTCCATGGAAACGACCAACGCGAACCGTGCACCTTTTTCGACGTTTTATAAGTGCCCATCTAGGCCTATGTGAAATAAAATATTATGATTTTGATGATTTTTTGATTTTGGTGCTTGTCATGTCATCATTTCCAATTTATTTTGGGTTCACGTGACGCAGCATGTTTTCTTCTTCCTTCAGCTTTCGCCATCCACATACATACTCAAAACTTTCCTAGCGACATAAGTACTTACAAATGTCGACTTCGGGTTTCGACTCCTCAAGATTTCTATAAATAATTTTTAATGCTATGTTCGCAGGATGTTCTTCGTTTCTGGTTGGAAAAGGGTGTTTCTGGATTCCGAGTTGATGCAGTCAACATGTTGTATGAAGTGGATCCCGCCAAGTTTGAAGGAAGGTACCCTGATGAACCAGTGTCAGGTTAGTAATTGCAAGTGTGTGACTCTACTTAGTATGTCCTTGATCTGAACTTCCGAAGATACTGTTAAGTTTACGTGAATTTTGTGAATTCTTTTCTTCTGCTGTCCTACACCGTATGTGAACTGTTGGTAGTTCCAACTCAAGACAGTTAGAGAAATAGGTCCTATAATTTGCCGAACTTTTCGTACCATAAACTATAGGTGAAGCTCCTTGACTCCTCATAGGTGCAGCCGGAAAGACACCGGAAGACTATGACTATTTAACCCACATCTACACCAGAGATCAAAATGAAACGTACGACGTCATTTACGAATGGCGAGCAGTTCTTGACGAGTTCACGGAGAAACACAACGAGTCCAAGATCATGATGACTGAAGCCTACGCCGAGTTACCTCTGATGATGCGTTACTACGGAGACAAGACCAGGAGCGGATCCGTTCCCTTCAACTTCATGTACCTCGGAGACTTGTCCAATAAATCCAACGCGAGGGATATCAAACAGAACATTGATACCTGGATGACGCATATGCCAACTGGGAAGGTTGCCAATTGGGTGGTTAGTATCTTGACTTCTTTCATGAAACATAATCGATATGTAAATAAGGTATGCTTATTAACAGACTCTTAATTGAAGAATCCGAGAGAGAGTGCAATCTTGATTCAACTTCAGAAAAACAATGTGTCTGACCTTTTTAAAAGTAATTAACAGTGGTCAAAACGATTTTTAGTACAAAATCCCGATTTAAAAATCCCGAAGGTATAAATCTAAAATGTTATCAAAACCAGGGTTTGTGGAGTCATGTCCATTTTAGATCATAGACCTTAAATCAATATCTTCTCAGACCACTAGGTTAATTAATTAACACTTACAGAACGGAAATCACGATCAAAGCCGCCTGGCCTCAAGATACGGCACTGATAGAGTGGACGCGATGAACATGTTGGCGCTAATCCTCCCTGGAATCACCATCACCTATCAGGTAAACAAACCAACTCAGATCTACTTCTAATCATTGAGCGCATTGATTTGAATTTACTGGCTTCTGAGTTATGAGCTCTTTCTTATTCTTTGAACACGTAACTATGTTAAAACTATTTGCGATTTGCGATAGGAGTAACTTACGTTTAAGCTGAAGTCCTCTTATCTCCAATTTTGGGCCTGAGCCTTTAGGTGTGTTAATTCTAGGGTGAAGAACTCGGTATGACCGACGGGTTCGTGAACTGGAAAGACACCAAGGACCCTCAGGCTTGCAACACCGACGATCCTGTCAATTACTGGAAGAGCAGCCGTGACCCTGAGCGCACGCCGTTCCACTGGGACGCTACCAAGAACGCTGGCTTTTCCCCTAGTGATTCTACTTGGCTTCCCGTCGCTGATAATTACGCGACTGTTAACTTAGCAGCTCAGATGGCTGCCAATAAAAGCCATTATAAGGTAAGTTCGTAAGTTGTACATGTTTTTTATATGTATAGCATATATAGCATGATTAGCCTATAACCTCTCTACTCGATGCGAAGGAATGGGCCGTGGTCCACCACTCAGGGCCAGTGCCCATTTTTTTTTTCTGTATGAACAATGGTCATTCAAGCAACGTCTTCTGTCTGGAAACAACTAAAGAAAGACCAAAAAGTTCAAGAGAAACTTATTTATACGGCCTCTCTCATTATTTTAGTTCTACAAAGACGTGGTTGCGGTGAAACGTCTCCCGGCGGTCCAGTCCGGTGACCTGGAAGTGCGCGCGCTCTACGAAAACGTGCTGGCTGTTGCAAGGTAGCAATCACATTTTACACTCATTTTAGGGACTCTTTGAGATGTAGTGGTAAGGCGAGATTTTCCACGCGACTTGTGTTCGCAAGAGGGCCCCGTAAACAACTTCCGTAGGCATATGCAAGATTTCACGGCCATTCCGAATAACTTTAAATACATTCATTTTGATGAAATCGGTTGGCCAAAGTGTTTCCGATCGACTGTCAAAGAACTTCAGATCTAGCGAACGAAGACTTATGATGAACAGATGCGAAGTACCTGCGTAGACATTTGCGTTAGCTAATGCCCCATGACAGGAGGTGTCCATCGACGGTTTCCCGGTTTCCTCACCAGCTTACCTTCGCTCGTTTGCTGTATCTGGCATCTCACAAATATTTTAAGTGTTCTATTTAATATCTTAACTTTTTCATTCAGGTTACTGCCCGGCCACCCTGTGGTAGTGGCTGTCATGAATCTGTCTGACAAGGACATTCCGGTGAACCTCAGCACAATGAAACTGTTGCCTCATCAGCTACAAGTCGTAGCTTCAGGTGTCGACTGCAAATTGGAGAAGGGGTGAGATCTTGTTGTACAAATAGTATTTATTACATCACGCCTGTAATCCAAAAAGGGTTAGACAGAGGGTTCTTACTCGTTGGTCTAGTGGTTGCTGACACTAGTGCTTAGTATGTGGTCCTGGATGCGATTACCGGGTTGAGCAAAGTTTTATTGGATGTCTCAGTGGCAAACCAGTCTGAATTGGAGAGACTGGTGCCTGAAAGGTTTTCGAAGAAGGCTCTGGTGACCTGTAACACAAGCTTCTTCGAAAACCTACTTCAGGCACCAGTCTCTTCCAGTGGTGGAATATAACCTTGCCAAAAACATGGTAAATTTTAATGAACCAATATTGTGAAGAGAGAATAAATGAATTGAATTTGGTCCCGGTTGGTGGCAATAGGTTCACCCTCTCTTATTTATGACTTTAACATAACTGGCGAAATAATGGGTGCACTAAAGAATCCTTACGAGAACAGAACAGTTTTTTTTTTTTTTTGGCGGGTCTCCTCTTCACTTTATCCTTCTGATTTCTAGGAAAATAGGTAAATCTTTTGTCGTGGTACTCGTGGTAAACAATTCACCAAGGCTGGATGTAGCCGGCTGCCTATTTTATACCGGACGTCAATATTTTATAATTTGAATGCACAAAAGTAAACTCGCGCCTTTTTACCATGGGGGCTATGCAGAAACTACAGAACGCGTTACTGTATGTACGTAGTGTAATAGTGTATAATGATATGTTAAAATACTTTTTTATTGTAACAGGGCAAAGGTACAGAAAGATATCGTGGCCATGGCGCCGCACTGCGCTCTCGTTCTGACTTCTACAGGAATATGTTGTTAACCAACAAAATCAATCACCCTCTATGGACTGCGCAGTATTTTAAAGGCTTATAATTTGTACATAATTTAACTAGTTTAGTATTTATTTATTTATTGGTGTAGTTATGTAGGAAAATTATACTTACATGTCATTTAATCAAAATTATATACTATTTGCAAAAAATTAATTTGTTTTTTTTTGCGGATAATCTTATTCAGCCTAAATCTTCCCACTGCTAAGACACAGGCCTCTTCCCAATGACAGGGAGTAAGCTGTCACCTATGAAGAATAAAAACTTATTTAAAAAGTTGTATTATTCGTAAGCGGAGAGATGGGCAGACGAAATTGTTGCCATTGCGGGAATATCCTGGATGAGGTTGACACAAGCTTGGCACAAACAAAGAGAGGCCTATACCCAGCAGTGGGTGAAGTCGAGATGTGGATGATGATGATGATTGCTCGTAGGCCACCACGCGGGCCCAGTAGGGTATTATGTATCTCAGTTGACAGCTCGAAATGATAGTAACTGGGCTCAGCGTCCATCAATTAACGGTCAAAAGGTTAGTTTCGTATTATGTATGACCCTGTTACCTGCCACCACTCAGTGTGATACGTAATACCAATATTATGACATTCACGGTTGTCATCAAAGTTCGGTGTACAACCGAAGCTTGATAGTCACTGGATATCAGAAAGATAGGTACGTAATAGCCCTGCTGTGCGGGTTGGTCGATGTCGCAATTATCTTGGTTATAGCTCAGACCAAATAAAAAAAGTTAAGACGGAACTCAGCAAACAGAGAAGTGAGGCCGGTTTCGTAAACATGTGTGTGTGCGTGTGGGCGTGTATGCACAGAGCGAGACGTAGTTTTCCGCTGGCCTCACTTTGTAGTTCGCAGCGTCTTGGTTTTTTATTTTGTCTGAGGGTTATAGTAAGAAAAATAAAACAGCTTTTCGTTATAATAAAATATTATTATCAGTTCGTGTTGAGTATCAAAACAACATTAATAATTATCCATATATACACCTATAACACTTATCATATAATTACAACTAATTATGTTCTACTGTACATATCATTAGTAGGTACCTACATACATGTGTAGATATGCGAATAAAATTGATCACCATTTTTTTTCCTCTAAAGTAGTTAGTATCTACAGCCTATTTTTTTTGCTCCCTAAGGAATTTTAACCTCGGCCTCTCAAAGCTGAGTGCAAAATTCGCAGACCCTACTTTGATTCAAGTTTCATACGAAAATGATAAAGTAGTTTTAATGTTCGTACGAAACTTGAATCAGCTTGAAAACAATCATTATAAAGGCGCGATTGCATTAAGCAAGTAACTTGCATGCAAGTTGCAAATTGCATACAACTTGAACAAACCTGCATACAAGCTACAACTTGTAAGACGTAGTTTACGTACAAGTGTACATTTTTTATTCAAGGGACGTGCTAATTGAACGCGCAAACGTTAGTTGCACGGTTCGAATTGTGAACGAGTGACGTGTCCTACTCAATTGTTGAACATCTCCACTTGTATGCACAGTAAAACCTTGCATGCAATTTGCACACTCTTGAAAACATGGTTCGCAAATGTAACGTCATACTTGCATGCAAGACTTGCATAATGGAGTCGCGCCTTAAGGTTCGTTTTCGTAAAATCTCAGCTTGAGTCTACCTTCTGAGCAAGTTTCATTTGACAGGTAGGTTTTAAAAAAAATGACGTATTCAGAAAACATATTATTTAAATCCCATGATCTGTCCACGAAGTAGACACAATAGTTAAACAATGGCGTCTCGACCAAATCGGTCATTCGACAGATCATGTTCTATACTTAATTTAATACCGTAAGTATTTCAATTTTGTGCTAAACAGTTCATTGTATGAAATCGTTGTGATTGTGGAAAAAAGAGCTGCGTTTTTTGTGAATTATGGTATCATTAGCGATTGGGGTTACCATTTCGGATTTGTTCGGACTTGTCCGGCTGTTTGCACTCCGGAAATGGACCCGGACTTTGTCCAGCCATCTCATGTGACCTTCCAACTTAAGAGGGTTTTTTAGAGAGTAAAAAAACCCTTAAAAATAAAAAGCAACATGTCCAGAGCCCGGATTCTTGATCTAGTCAGGACTTTTCAGATTTTAAAATGATAACCCACTTGTATCTAAGCTATAAGCCGCTATTGAAACTACTTCAATCGATGCACTCATATAGGCCAAGGCTCTCAAGAAGCCTTGCTAGTTATACTCAAAGAGGTATTATTGCTGCATACATCATACCTACTTAACTATTTATACCTACTCTATCGTAAGCCAAGACTTATTAACAGACTGAAATAACTGAAAGTCGATGCAAATAAAATAGCGCACGCAACACTTTTCTTTGTTCAGATTTGATAAATAATTCCGAGCAACATTATTTATTTTTAAAATAATTGCCTGGCACTTTGTATGTAGCAACACTTTGTAGTGTAAAGCATGCTAAGCAGCTTCTGAAGGCACTTCGAAAAAGTTAAAGAAGAAAATAAGTTCAGAAACCACAGAATAATTAAATGATCACGGTTTTTTTTTATGTCTCCGTGCAGTTTTTCTTCAAAGAATTCTTAATAGAAACAGTCGACAAAGACTGAACAGCCTGAAGTGAACAAACAATGTAAAATAACGCACAAGCGTTTTATTTCTATTCTTTCACAAACCATCATTGCATCAATATAAATTCATTTAAGCACGTTTTTACTAAAATCTATAACAACGAAAAGAACACAGAATTGCAACATTTTAAAGCTTGCTACTTTTCGATATTCATATAATTCATAATTACAAGAATAACAATGTTCTAAACTGGTCCATTCCTCCGTCTTTTGATTTTTAATATATCTCTTATTCCCAAGCAACAAATCTACACTGTACACAACAATTTTTCAAATAGGCTCTCATAAAATAGTCCATTTCTTCTAAAATACCAACTTTAAGTTAAACATAGTAGTTTCTTCCAAAAACGTTTTTTCCTGTGTCTTATTGGCAACCCTGCCAAGATGGCGGCGTCGAACGCGTCCTTCAATTGTTTCCTTGTCTTCGCAGAGGTTTCTATGTAGACTGCGTCGATTTTAGCTGCTAACGCTTTTGCCTCGAACTCTGACACAACGTGCTCCCCACGACCCTGGAAAATGGTATAAATTCAAAGTTATTCCAATGTTTTTTTAAATTTATTGAGAGAGCAATCAATTTTGAAAGCTTCAAAAAACTTAGTTAAGTTCGACTGAACATTCTACGAGAACTCTCTTTCACCAGGATTAGTAAAGTCACAGATAATATAATACTTCGTAGTATAGTTACTTAAGCCAAACAAACAACCCAGCATGTTAGAATTTTTTGCCCATCGATTCGCTAAGTAGTTTTAGACAAACAATAAAAAACTTGGCACTAAGAAAATTAAGCACAAATTACCTTTAAAGTCTGTAGCACTCGCGAATCCTGCGCCAGATCACTCTGCGTGCCGACGAGTATGAGAGGCGCGTTCACATTCGCCACAGCCTTGGTCCACCTCTCGGCGACAGATTTGAAGGTCTCCGGCCTCACCACGGAGAAGCACAGCATCAGCACATCGGTTCCAGGGTAGCACAGCTCGCGGAGCTCAGACATTGAGTCCTGGAAACATAACAAAAGAGGTTTTAGTTATGTACTTATGAAAGGAGGTCTTCGGTTAATAAGTTGGATGTCTTCAGTGAATAGTAAAGTAAGATTGGGAGAAATAACCGAATACATAGCCTGTTAAAATCGTAACCCTCCTTTAGCTGTCGAAGTCGTTTAAAAATGGAAAATCGTTCAGTTTTAACACTGGCAACACATGATATTTATGAAGTTATGGCTGTTTTTCCCAACTTGTTCCCGGCTTCATGAATTGATGATCCACCCTCGGGAACTTCAGTAGATTGCTAAACTTAAATTTTTTTAGACCTCATTGGTATTTTTAGACTCCTTGGTTTCATTTATAATTTTTGTTTTCTTCATTATGTAAGAATTATGTTTAGCACCCGTGATACACGCGCGATGCATTTTCACGTCACAATCACAAGTACAGTACTGTATGATAATATTCACGTGTCAATAAATATCAAGTGACCTAGTTATGTTTCTGTATCTTTCTCTCAATAGCTTTCTCATTCAACTTCACATTCATTTGGTATTGATCACATCCTTTTCACGTGATGTTTTTCCTTTACTGTCTGTTCTACATAATAATTACATAATAGGTGTACGTCCTTTGTACGTTCGAGTTCTTCGCTCTGGTATGTATGCCTAACAACGGCGACACCTACAATACAACACAACAATATCACAGTCATGTTGCTGTGATAAAACCATCTATGTCAGTATACTGAATTTCTGACAAAGCAAAATGAATGTCGAAAACACGATCCGACTCCACAAAAAGGGATAACTCGACTGATCATTTTAATATAACGGTGCAACCGGCCCTTAACGCGCCTCGTTTAGGGTCAACGAACAGAACATTTGATACATAACTGTTCCTGCATCGTAATTACTCTGACCGACTAATTACGAATGATAACACAATCGATTTTATACGGTACATTCTCAAGTAGTTCGTAAGATTGTGCTGTGTATCATTAACATTAGCTAGGTTAAGAAAACATCGTTAGGAAAGCGGCATGTTCTAGAACCAAAAAGTTGAAGAATGTGTCATTGGCACTGGGACCGCGTTGTGGATTACTTACAGCCAACTCCCTCATAGAGAGTGCTAGAAGAGGCCGGTGCCCCACCCAGCAGAACATAGATCTTCTTCTTAGCGTATCGATGGCAATCTAAATTGTATCGGCCCAGAACTGATGGCTGATATGTAGTGCTAAAAGATCACGCGACGAAATAAGTTATCTTTTCTTGCATAACTTTTAGAGAAACAAACATTATCACAAAAAAGTGATCATGGAAAAAGTATTTTGGTGAAACCGTGGATGGAATTTGCTGTTTTTCTTTTTCTACTAAGCACAAAATGTTCAGTCTTTAAAACTCGCCGCAGTACATAAGCCAGCTCTCTTTTACAGCATTCTTCCCTGTTGTACACCTATCTGGGTCTTTCAGACGAGCTTATCTTTTGTCGTTGACAGTGTCGACACTATCAATCTTAGAAATAAGCCGATTTTCTCGACCACATCCGGTTTTATTCAAAGAGTTTTTGAATAGTTGAAAACGTTTCCCTCTGAAATCTATAGACCGCTGTTCAGGTGCAGTTGGAAACGAACGCTAGGTTAGGGCATTTCGCATCTGCCATTTTTGCTGAACTAAGTTTATTTGGCGCAGTCGTGAGGCTCAAATTACCATTTTTCTTTTCTTTATCCAATGGGTTAATTTTCTAAATATGGTGTCTTATTCTGTGCTAAATAATATATTTTCTTTAATCAACTTGCAATAGATCATCAGAATTTAGATGTTAGATCATCAGAATTCATTTTTTATTAAGGAACAACCGCAAACTTTAAAAACGTTTTGTTTAGAGTATGAGCACTAAGTCGCAACCGCAGCAACTACATACTTCTATGAGTGAAAGTATTGACAGCAACCATCAAATTGACGTACCATTTCAGGTCGGTTGCCTATTAGTTGCGCAACCTCCCTTCAACATGATGCTACCTTTTATAGTGAGCTATGATTTTGTATCGGTCTTTGATTGAAAAGATTGTATGGTTGCTGTCGGGGCCGTATTTGAACGTGATTGTGTGATGAAATGGTTTTCCATGGCGTTCTAAGAGTGTGTAGGGTTCCGTGGTAGCCCGTTATTTTTTAGATTTTGTTTTTCAATGCAAGTCTCCACCCGTTATAAACAAGCAACCACTTCATCTTAGTCACTTAATAGGATTTATTCTAAGGATTTTGTATTTGGTACAAAATTATCCAACACCCTAGTTCAACGACTATTACTGCTAAACTAATTAAGTTATCTTAACCGCTATAGTTTTCCTTTAAAGTTCATGAAATGCACTATCATCATGAATTGTTCCAGATTTTTCAAGCCAGCAGTTTAGCTTTTAGAGGTGGGGGGACTTACTGGCACAAATATTTGCACTTTGAAGTTTAATATTTCGTAAATGGAGCATTAAATCGAAAAGTAGTACTAGCATCCCCTTGTCATTTTAAAAGACCTATTTAACGATACCCCACACGATGGGGTAGACGACGAAAAAAAACATCATCCCCACTTCACATGAAGCTACCCCAAAAAAATATATTTTCCAAAATTTTATTTTACCACTTTGTCGGCGTTATTGATATACACACCTCTACAACATTACAGGTTTCTAGTACTAACGGTCTCTTAGCAAAACCTCGGACAGACAGACAGACAGACGGACATGGCGAAACTATAAGGATTCCTTGTTAGGACTACGGAACCCTAAAAAGCGTGGTAATACTTGTTCACTCACCATCGTTATACTCGAATACTTTGCCAAGAGTTTTTATTATTTATCTGGCTTCCATCTATCTACCAAGTTTCTTTCTTCATCTGCAGTTATCAATGAACTCATCATCTTTCTGCCCTTGTCCCACGTTACTTGGGCTCGGCGCAACACGTTTTTCTTCCATTCTCCTCTGTCAACCCTCACGCTATCATTTACTCCTTTTTTCTTTCATATCATTCCTCACACAATCCATCCATCGTTTTTTGGTGTTCCTCTCCCTCTCCATCCATCAACATTTATATTCATCACTCTTTTAGTCACATGCGATTCATCCCTCCTCATCACATGTCCATAGCACGACAGTCGATTCCCTTTCAACTTTTCTGTAACTGGCGCAACTTTCAAACTCCCTCTAATTTACTCATTCCTTATTTTATCCATTCTTGTCACACCACACATCTACCTCAACATTCTCATCTCCGCTACATGCAATCTTTTTTCATCCATCTTCTTCACGGCCCAGCATTCCGATCTATTGAAATACAGTACGACAGGTCTAATCACGAACTTGTATATTTTCCCCCTGTAACTTGAGGGGCATCCGTGGGTCACAAGTATATAAAAATAAATATATAACAAAACAGCACTACAATATTCTGATCCTTTGTTCAGAAAATGACACTGGTGTCTGATCTAATATGTTAAAGATTTATGAAACTGATGCAACACACTTAAACATGCTGCTTTGTTTGAACTTAGTAAGGGAATCTATTATTGATCCACGGAGCTCTCACGCTAAGCAAATCAAACCAATTCAGTAACATGCTCTTGCTATGGAATATTTTTTAGCTGCAACATTATTGTTATTGTAAATCGAGAAAACTGAGAAATCAAGATGTGTTCGTTTTCACTAATACCCTAGAGGAGTTTCTCTGATTTCTCATACAGCAAAATGACGACGTGCGTACTTTTCACTTTCATTGTCATTCATAGTCGGGGTTTCATATCAATGGGCCTACTACACGCAGTACTGTGACTGTGGAGTTACAGCTTAGAAAATAGTGAAATAAAATCTTTCTTCATTTTAAAGATCACGTTTGTGTACTAAGTTCTGCCTGCAAAGTGCGTGGCATAAATAAAACTAAGACTCTTCCAAGACTTGACTGCGAAGACATAATATTTGTAAAACAAAACCGCATAGATTCTTTGAACAGAAAAGTTAATGCCCGCTTCTGATAGCACAATCTTTCCGCAATTTGAACAACGATAAAAGTCTTTAATGCAGTTCCAACTGAAAACAAATCGTAACGATTTTGCAACGAATTTATATATTAAAAACTTCAGTCTTGTCTTCTTGAGTAACAATAAATTGTCGCAAAATATTCTGCAAAACGTATATTTACGAACAAAGACTGCGAACCGGTAAAGTTGCATTCATACAATTGACAATCAAGTCTTGCATGCATTCCGCAGTTAATTTCAAGTGCTTTCTTCGTTTATATAAATAAGTGAATAACGACGTGTTCCGAGTTCACAGAATCAGGCAGTTTATCACGTTTTATTGAATATGTTTTTTTTTTTTATAATATGACATGCGAATGCGACTCCTACTCAATAACGATGAAGCATTGTGAATTTGTGACAGGACTGTGAACGAATCGGTGCCAACGTGAATGGAACATCGTGAGCACAATAGACACGTTCAATCGTTCCTAACGTACGAAATATGAAACTTGTAACATTGACAACCTTTCTTGTATGATATACTGAGATAGGAAAAGTGTTAAAAATAGATGAAAAAGATCGAAAGAGCGACTTCGAGTTTAAGGAAACACCGAAAAAGTATCGTTATTTGTTGTCAGTAGCTACAAAATCAAAAGTCGTTCAATAAACTTAGACTGAAAGTCAGCCTTTTGTGACTGCAAAATAATGTAGACTGTCCCCAAAACGCCAGTCCTTGTCTCTGGCCCTATAAATGAAAACGAGCTGGTTACGTATCACCCACTGGCCACTAGGCAGTAGGCACCTGCATAATTTTATAAACACACACAATAATGTACAAAAAGCAAGCGATGCTGCTTCTATTTTCTACATTATACACAGGTAGAGAAACTGTGGGAATACACCAGGTTGCGTAGGTATGTATTGTGTATTGAAAAAAATTGGATCCGGTGCGTAAGAGGCTTGAGACTTGTGCACGTGCTATTTTTTTTTTATTGAACATATTGCCACCTTTTTGTTAGATAAATATGGCGCTAGGCCAGGTGCTGAATTGATGGTCGTGGGACCTCCGCCATGTTGTAGTATGCACCGGCCCGATCCCATACATATGGATGTGTGAAAAGCTGAACACGTGAAGTAAGCTTAGTATAATATTTTGAATGTGTGAATCTTGCTTGACGATGATTCCATGTGGTCGATAAATTAATGATAATGTGTTATGATTTTACTGATAATTCGAAATTATGTCACGGCTGCCGTGTTGCCGATAAGATGTAAGAAATCAAGGACGGCGTTATAAGAAATATATACTAAAATAGAAAATACTGGTTCCCACTAAGTTTGGTGATGGGCTATGGTCGGAAAAACAGTAAACCTCAACCCCAATCATATGGATATTACGTGAAGACCCGGCTATAGAAGAAAAACAAATGAAAATATGTTTCGATTGCGAAAATACAGTATGCGGGTGGTCAATATTGAAATGATGGCAGATAAGATGTATTGAAGAAAAAGACGTGAGTACTGCGTCTTTCCTCAAATAAATTGGGATACGAGTGCAGGAGGATGGAATGGTCATGAAGAATGTAATCCCCAGGCTAAGGAAGTTCACCGGACAAGATGATTTTTACATACATATCCGTCATCCCAGCGTGGTTCAGATTTAGTTTCAGTGTCAGTTGTCAGAGTTTTCCAATGCGGCAGTTTTTTTTTAATTATAGGTGCAGGGGGCAAACGAGCATGGCGGCCCGCTCTTGGTGTGGTAAAGCCTCCAATATACACCTGGAAAATCAAAGGAGTCTTTTACCTATGTAAGTACCTCCTTATTTTGTTTAAATATTAGTGTTGCATGGTTCTTCTGGCGTGTAGCCAGAACTAACGTCTCCTCTTATTCACATCCAAACCATCTAACTAAGGAAAATTTTCAAAAGACGTTCTCATCTTCCATGGTGGCTGTGTGTTGTATGGGCTTGTAGGTCATTCAGTCAGTAAATCAGTTCGACAATCAGTGTATACATATATGTTCGATAATCAATTGGCTACGTGCTTCAATTCGGGGGGGTCTTATTTGTAAGAAATACATAGAATGCAAAGATTTCGTCTCCTTTCTTCGTTATAATAATAATTGTCTCGTCTCACCTGTCCAGCAGTATCACAGATTTCTACGCAAAGCGGCCTGTCGTCCACGTCCACTACAACTGAAACCAAACAAATGAACATCGTTAATATTCAACAACTTTAATAGTACATTATGATATAAGTGCGGTAAGTTGAAAATTACAGCTGAGGCGATGTTTCTAGCCCGAGCCGTAGGCAAGGCGATAAAAAAGCAGAGGCTGTAATTATCAAAGCGCACGTGTGTCATACGACGTTTTATAACATATTTGCGAGGAAATAAATAAAACAAATAAAAAAAATACAGCGAAAAGAAAAAGCGCGCGGAATAATTTTTACTTGGTCACAAATTAGCGAGGCGCGCGCATCAGCGCTTTTTTTTAAGGCAAAGACACAAAAAACAGGAAGGTAGAAAAAAATCTAGCAAAACCTTCTCCATTATTTTGGCTGGCAGCATTTTTTACATTGTTTTTATTACGCAATATTATAAACATGGCAACAAAATTCAATGAACTACGTTTTCGTAGTACTTTCAAGCTTGTTGTACACAGCATTGATTGTGTAACTTAAAAGTAATATTTTAAATGTCAGTGCGAACACGGCTTACAACCGCGAGCCACAAACTCAGCTAAGTTAGGTAACCAACTTGATTCTTGTATAATTTAATTCCAACAATAGAATTTTCGTCTCAGTGCATAGTGAAGTGCAAGCTTAAACCGAAGTACTTAAGACATTGATTGAAAATTTTAAGTTACATGGTAGACGTTGCACTTTCTAATCTTAAGTATTATGTGCAGTTAAACAATGGATTCTTGGAAATAATTACAGGGGAACTCGGCAACAATTTTGAAGTAGGTAGGTAATTATTGTTACGTAATAATTTCGTCACCGAAATTACATTTTAATATCTACGGAGTCAAATGCTTTTTATAATTCAAGACTTTATGTAATTATGCACCTTAAAACTAGTATTTCTAGTACACACAACACACGCATTAAAAAAACGCTACAAAGCAGAACAAGAACAATTAAAATAAAATACAATAATGTCAAACGGTGTATGATTTCTTTTTTCACAGCGACAACACCGACTCGACACCCGATACGTCAGGTCTCCCTCGGCCCGGATACGCGCAGTAAACAGCGAATGCCCGAACATCCTGGCTTTTGTTCAGAAACCTGTATTACCGCATTTTACCGCCATTCGCAATTACTGAGATTACTGGCCACTCCAGCCGCCATATTGTTTTGTTTTGTGTCCTAACAGTTTTGTTATTGTTTGATCATTGTTTTGTTTATTGTGCTTATTGTGTGGCATGTACCCAGTACTATGCATGTCACAAGGCATAGGAAGATAAAGGTTATTAGGGAAAGATCAAATAATGATGTGCGTATTCTGGCCGATTTCGAATCAGGGCTGGTCCAACTCATGACTATTACTACTGTGAAATGAGGTAAGATGACCGATTTGGACTCATCCATGCTATTCTTCCTAAAAATGCATGTTTAAACTCTGCTAATCTGATATTAGGTACTTGCAGAGCAATAAAGAAAAAAAATATCTGTACGTGCAATGCAACCGTTTGCTCTTCTTCTATTTATAGGTTAAACCGTTAGTTCAAAACTTCAAAGCGACCCGATAGGATGAAGTCAACCGGAGCAAAAGAGGAATATTGTAAAACTGCCAAAGTCTATTACTTGAAAAAAGTTTCCAACAAAAAAGAGGTCACGAGACAGCCGTTAAAAATAGAGAAAAAAGGCGCTGAAATCGAGAGCGTATCAGCCAGTCAGGCAGTCAGACTGTTGGGCCGAAGTCCAGTGCCTCGACTCGAGTGAGTCACCATTTCGCTGCGGTCGCGTAGCCGTGACCGTGTCTCACGATCCTTGTGTCCGTATTAGTTTAGTTACATCACTACTTTTATTGGGATTAGCTTAGAATAGAATATCTACATTCCTGTCGCAGTTCTCTTACCTCTGACTTGAACCTTATGACATCGTCACTAAAGGTTACTGAGATGAAAAATCGCAGGTAAAACCACACTGACACTGTCCTTCAGTGTGTATACATACATGTAACTCATCCATTGACACACACATAGCTGATCGAGTTTTAGAATAAAGACTCAGATAAGAGATTTTAACAGAAACAATAGTCTACAAAGGCTAGGTAATTTTTAAACCGTTATCGCAAAACGGTACTGTAATTCGGTTAATTAAGATTTTAGTGCTAGCTAATGTCACAAGAATCAATAAAGTCCCAATTAGGAGTTCAATGTTCATTCGACGCAAGAGGTCAATCAAAGCTTGATCCATCAATTAACGTTGACTCGGACTCAAGAGCGGTAGGTTTGAAATGTTGAAGTCATATGTTCCCAATAATAATGTACCTCGACCAACATATCTTAGGAGGCTTCTCTTCCGGGGCTGCGGGACTATTCGAAAGAGATACCGTGGCCCCGGAACACAAAGGGCGATGAAGGAACATGGATGGGTTTTAGTCAGTAAAAGTCTGACACTCCCTCCTGCTCCGCCCAGAGCGGGAGAAGTCATTTGATGATTTCCCATCCTAAAAAAAAAAAAAAAAAAGGAGGCTTCTCTTGGTAACTGGATCAAGGACTTGATTCAGAAAGCAGTACTTCTCAGCAAAAGCCTCTTCTCATACAGAGAAGGCACGAGCATTAATCACTACATCACATCTTCACACAATCATCGACATCTGCTTTGAAAATAGAACAACATTGTGGTTTAGAACGCACAGCCTCAACAAAGGTTGGAAAACAAAATAAAGCAAGAAACTGTCGCGGACTGTTGAAACCCGTTGAAGATGCGCGACGGGAACTGATGACCTCGTGTCACAGAGAACAAAATAAACTAGTCTAGACAAACAAAACACTGCCTGGTGTTCACATCAACAGACATATACTTTACTTTCGTACCAGATAAAAGATCTTGCATTCATAGAAATTGTAGGCTGTATTTTTCAAAATGATGTTACTGGTTCTTTCAGCATTATTTGACTTCTGATTTTCCTGTACAGTGACCTCTATTTTCGTTGATATAAGGTTCATGTCAGAGTGGTTAAATAACTGTGGGTTGATCTGAGCGATGACCTCTGTGTTAACAGATCTAGACAAAGATAAGGATAATGATAGACAGATTAAAACAATGAAGAACAAGTCTGAAAACGATAGCCTACTAAAAAAATAGTACATTTTGATACAAGTGGAGAAAGTTTGTTATTGCATCCGAGGCGGAATTAACTCCCGAGCCGTAGGCGAGGGTGTTTTTGAGCTGAGAACTGTAATAACAAATGTCCACGTGTATCAAACGACGTTTTTCAATACACTTCTGAAGAAATCAAATAAAATAACGAAAAATATTTTTGTCAGAAACTATGATTTTAATTTTCTTTTTTACGCGCTTTGCTTTCGCCAGGTTGAAGGAGAAGCAAAGGTATGGAGCCGCTAAACAGCCTAATATAAAAATAGTTTTTTTTTTATATTTTTGAATTTAGAACACAAATAAATGTTAATTTGTTTAAAAAAGTAAATATTAGTTTTAAATAATCGTGTTTATCTATGATATTCTGTTTATAAACACAATTTGAATACTTATTTAAAAAATATTTAGGCGGTAAAGACGCATTATTGCTTTGCCAAAATTAAAAAAAAAACATTCACCTCCGACTTAATGCATTGAACCAATTTGAACTAAGTATAGGCAGTATAGGTATAGTTATCTGTGGCAATTTTCATGCCCGCACACGTGTTGGAAAATGAAAAAAATCGCACGCGTGTGAAATACATTGCATGTTGAACCTAATCGTAGTGCGTTATGAACCAGTTTTCGAGGAAGTGTATTGAAAATTAAATGATGATAAAAGTTTGAAAGACGTTCCAGATAATTTCCCAAGAAGACCCAGCTAGCAAAATCCAGACAAATAAATTCTGAATGAATAAGTTTACATAATAAACTAAGAGGCTTATCAAGCATGAATGGCAATTCCACTTAGTAAGAACTTGAAACTCGCATAACAATCATCTTTTGCTTATTTTTATAAGCATTTTACATAAAAGCTATGAATAAAAGATGGAAAAGGCTAAGCGTAAACATTTCTTTTAAGATCTACTTTAGAAATTATGTGAGTGCGCAGAGGGCATAGAGATATATTGATACATAGATAATCAAATTTGCGACCTTTACTTGCCATTTGGAACGGTTCAAAGACCCTGGTGACCCAGTTTAGATGGCGCCACTGCGACCTTCCCGGGGACCTAGATCAACTTGACCTATTATCGAATAAAGACGAGTATCTACTCTGATTATAAGTGAGTGATAGAGTGAATCATAGTGTTGCCATTTAAGAAAATGAAAGACATTTCTGACCTTGGTCTTGGATTATTTTGCTTTGTTCATCATGTTTAAATGCAAATATTGAGTTTGAATGTGGGTGGCTCTAACAGTAGGGGAAGACCAAAAGCAACGATAGATGAACTAAGTGAAAGATAACGACTAATAAAAACCGGCCAAGTGCGTGTCGGGCCACGCGCAGTGTAGGGTTCCGTAGTAGCCCGTTATATTTTGGATTTTGTTTTTCAATGAAAGTCTTCACCCGTTATAAACAAGCAACTACTTCATCTTAGTCACTAAATAGGATTTATTCTAAGGATTTTATATTTGGTACAAAATTATCCAACACCCTAGTTCAACGACTATTACTGCTAAACTAATAAAGTTATCTTAACCGCGATAGTTTTCCTTTAAAGTTCATGAAATGCACTATCATCATGAATTTTTCCAGATATTTCAAACCAGCAGTTTAGCTTTTAGAGGGGGGGGGGACGCCCTACTGGAACAAAAAATTGCACTTTAAAGTTTAATATTTCGTAAATGGAGCATTAAATCGAAAAGTAGTACTGGCAACCCCCAAGTCATTTTAAAATACCTATTCAACGATACCCCACACGTAGAGTAGACGACAAAAAATGAAATCATCCCCATTTCACATGTAGGGGAGCTACCCTAAGAAAAAATATTTTCCAAAATTTTATTTTACCACTTTGTTGGCGTTATTGATATACATACCTCTACAAAATTACAGCTTTCTAGTACTAACGGTCTCTTAGCAAAACCTCGGACAGATAGACATACAGACGGACATAGCGAAACTATAAGGGTTCCTTGTCAGGACTACGGAACCCTAAAAAACTATAGAAAAAGAAGACATGCTATGCCGACGTCAAATAAATTGGGCAAAGAGCAGGAGAATATTTATGAAGATCACGTATAAAAGCACAAGATACTGCATAGTTTTTGACGACAAAAGTGTTTCAGCAAGCCGCGTTGACTCCTTGTAGACGTATCAATTTACACTTTAATTTAGGTAGACGTGTTGCATCCGGTTAGACTGGACCAACCTTGTTGGGAAAAGCCTAGTCTATTATGATTACTTATTTCCTCCAAAACGGACCAACGAAACCGATACACGAAACCGCAATCATTATCACAGCTAAATTAGTCTAGATAGGTAGTGTCAATTAGGTTCAAGCCTCAGTGGTCAGGTAAATCGGCAGACCGTTGCTGTTGGGACCACAACAGGATGAGTGCCAATGAGAGGTCGTTTAGTCGCTGCATTGCCAGGGACATCTAAATGGCTTTTATCGTTAAACTATGTGGGATGTGGCTGGTCTGTGAGTGGCAATGAAAGCGTGCCGTTCTCTATTGCGATCGGTATGAAATATTCCTATGTTGTGCATGTGGTAGCCATTCATCCGTATTTGCCGGGAATGGCTGGCTTTTTGGCTTCCCGCTAGGGCTTGTCATTTGTCCAGACTTTTGAACGTATGGCGATTACTTCTAAAAAATAAAAATTGTTAAATGAATAACGAGTAAGAAAATTAAAGTAAAAATTTCGCACTTTCTTCCAAACTTCCCGCTGTTTGTCAGTCGGAAACTCGGAACTATTCAAAATGGTAACCAAGTGAGACGATTGATCTGAAAATTAACGACTCGTCTTTTGTCGGATTCTGTTTTTAACCGACTTCAAAAGAAAAGGTTTCTAATATCGATCGTATTACGAAATGGGATTCAATATATGAAGATCAAAATAGTTACGAAATGGGACATTTGTGATGCTACACTGGCCTTCAAAACTAAGTAAGTACTACACTTTTAAACTTCCAATTTTTTCTAAACTATAGAAGAATAAAAACGTTTTATGGCAATTTTTACTTTGTTGTTTTTATGTACAAAATTAAACTCTTTTTCGAGTCCTTTTTGTTTCGAAAGTATATTTTGTGTACTTTAAAAGTTATTGCAATTTTAAAAGTGTGATAATTAGTTTTGCAGGCTAGTGTATTTTGTTTAGTGTCCGAAATGGTAAAGTTACGAGATGGGCCGGAGCCTATATTTTGTTGTATAATTTTTTTGGTATTGTTTTTATTATTTCTAATTCACCTGTGACTGGTAGTGTAGTAGGATTACGGTGGAAACATTTTTCTTCTTTTACTCGACATGCATTGCCATGCCAAACCAACTGTCCTAGACGGTTTTTAAAAAAATGAGTACACCGAGCGAGATGCTGTTCTCATTGCAATTTTTTCATCATCATCTCTTCATCTAAACATCAGCTCTTGAAGTAAATTTAAACAAGTGCGAGATTTGAGGACGTTTTATCAGTAAAACGTCCTCAAATCTCGCTTAAATTTCATATTTATGATTTGATCTTACTCGTATTGAACCGAGGTCAGCTCTCCGGGTCCCTAGTCCCGACAATCGGAGCTAACGTTAATACCCGGTCAATTTTAGTGTGCCATTAAATTAGGTCCGGATTTACGACGTCTCGTGGTTTTTATAGTCGGTCGGGTTTTACGAGTCGAGTGTGCACGCAATGATGGCGCGAACCGTTTATTTAAATGTTGCCATTCAAAATGTTTGACACCCTTTATAGAAGTGTCAACGGCACGGATTAGCTAAGAGTACCTAATTGGACTGTCTGCGATTTCTGCGAATTGTTTGTGAAATATTCAATACTACATGGCTGCACACCGCAGGTAACAATACCATTTTAAGCTATATTGGCTTATTCTATAGCAACATCATACCTATCTTCTACCTTAGACCAGCTCAGGGACAGTGTTTGCTATTGACATTGACTGTGAACAGTTGACTGTGCCCCATGTTGATCAGTGTAATGTCGCCGGCAGCACGTCCTATGAAAGCACGCATGACGGCATGACAGCTGCGGGCCTAAAATGGCTGCTTTATCAGAATCATAATAAAAATCACGTTAAAAATTTACAATTCTTAAAATGGGCTTTATGGTCATAGGCACAGACAATATTATGAATTGTCAATTTGTCATATTATTTTCCTATTATGATTCTGCGAAAGCAGCTATTTTAGGCCCCCTGCTGATCTAGAATTGGTCTTGGAGCCCTAGGTGCGATACCCAAGTTGAAAAATAATGAGTTTTGGTTTTTCCAAAGTCATTTCTCAGCCGGGGCCTAGATTTTTTTGCTTCCTGATTGCTCGGATAAGCTTTTACGTGGGAATAATAATAGACGAGACAACAAAAAAAAACTTATTTTCATCCCACCATCTCGGAAAGAGTATTTTTAATCTTCAATATCTGAGTGGAAAAGCCGTTTTTATTCTCTAGAGGATAAAGTAAATTGAATTTAGAACATCGTGTGCACTAAGTTTGTGAATTAAAAAAAACATTAAACCTATTTACTGCTACCTCTATGGTGCCGAATATATCATACAACTTTTTTTTAATTTGTTAAAAACTCAGACTCGGAACCTTCTTGGTGTTCTTTTTTCAATTTGCTTTGTACGCGGTTCTTTACGCGGCATTTTTTCACGTCATTGTTAAACCTTATATTAAAAACAAGAAACTTGAAAACAAGTGAAAAAACTAAAATGAGTGATTCTAGCGACGAGGAAGTTTGCTTGACGCCAACAGAATTGACTGAAACTGTTAATAATGCGCAAATGAGCTTTCTCCCTCAACAATCACGCGAGAAGTATTTAAAACAGTACGATATGTTCAACACGTGGGGACTAGCAAAAGGAGCCAAAACTTTCTCAGAAAACGTTTTGCTGGCATATTTTATAGAATTATCCGAGAACAAGAAAGCAAGCACTCTATGGAGTACGTATTCGATGCTAAAAGCAACAATAAAGATGAAAAAAGACAAACATATCGATACCTATCCTAAATTAGTGGCATTTTTAAAAAGAGCCTCATCTGGTCATCAACCAAAAAAAATCGAAGGTTTTCACAGTATCTGATATTGAAAAGTTTCTTAACGAAGCTCCCGATTCCGTATATTTGGCGGCAAAAGTAAGTCAGTTGCACATTCAGTATCTACTTAAGTATATTAATCTCAATTAAATAGTATACTTAGTAGATGTTGATAGGCATAATTATGCGTACATATCAATTTTATTCATTTATCTACTACAATACTCTTTACGTTACAGGTTGTTCTTATTATTGGAATAAACGGAGCATGTCGAACTAATGAACTAACACAACTTAATGTCAAAAACATTGAGAAACATTCAGATGACTTACTATTAATTAATTTACCTAATACAAAGACAAAAAGAGACCGCAACTTCGTCATTCGCAAGGAATACGTAACGATTGTTGAGAAATATCAAGCCTTACGCCCGCCTAACACTCCAATCAATCGATTTTTTCTACAGTATCGCAATGGAAAGTGTGTTAGACAGCCTATGGGTACTAATAAAATTGGCAGTATCCCACGAGAAATAGCAACATTTCTTGAACTTCCAGAACCCCTGTTGTACACGGGTCATTGTTTCCGACGAACTTCAGCCACACTTTTGGCTGATTCCGGAGCTGATCTCCTGTCCCTTAAGCGCCACGGAGGCTGGAAGTCCAATGCAGTTGTAGAGGGATACATAGAGGATTCCATCCAAAATAAGTCTAAAATATGTGAGGGCATCGTAGGAGCCATTACACTGAAAGAGCCTCAATCGGATCCTTGGACTGGCCCTTCTACATCAAAAATAAGCCGTTATGAAACACCTAACCATCTCCCTCTCTCTCCAACATTCACGCCAAGGGAATCCGATGAATCGGTACAACTATTAAGTATGACAGATAGTTTACCGAAAAACAGTACACAAGTGACTAACACCAATATTACAGTACCAAACAAAAATATTACACTCAATTTACGAGTAAATAACTGTAGCAACGTTACTTTAAAATTTTCTTAATTATACCTTAGTATTATTTTGTTATAATTTAAAAAATATTCTGTAATACTTACCTCTCATAATGTAGTAATTAATACCTAAACTGAAATAAAAGTGTACCTATCTTGTGATTGTAAACGTTTTTTTTTTGCATTTAGTCATTTCCTCGCTGCGGTGGAATGAAAAGTTACGTGTTGCACTCGAGTGCAAAGATTTTTCACCTCGTGCTCTTTTGAAAAATCTCTTTTTTTTTGAAAATTGAACACGCGGTTAAAAAGCAACTTTGCACTCTTGTATAACAAATAACTATTGTCCGTCACTTAGATTATCAAAAAATATTTGACCCGTGTTTTTTCTTTTGTTACGTAAACCAAAATTTACGAAGATACGATGGTTTTAAAATTCTCAATACGTCACGCCATGGTATAATTTTTAGCTAGTTCTGACGTCACGAGCCCCCACTCCCGAGTTTTGATGCGTTTTATCTTTGTCAATATTCATTGATTTACAAAAACAAAAAATACGTGTCCTATAATTTCCAATACTCTAACTGACGGACTAAATACATTTGCAATTTTTTGATACCGTCGTCATGCCTATGACTTCCCTGAAAAAGAAAACAGAAAACCAACAGCATCTTTCGGCAACATCTACTTATTATGTAGGTAAGTAGGTAGGTCATACAACTCAATCAAGTGCTCGATTTTTTTCAGAGAAGGTGAAAACATGAAAAGATCAAGGGTAAATGAAAATATCACGACTTCGCACGTAATGAGGCATTGTTGAATTGAATGGCATTGTCTGTAGCATTTTATGACATTCATTTATCAATGCATTGCAATAACATAAACGTAACTTAAGACTAAGTAGTACCTATTCTTTGAGATTTCGTCAATTATTGTGTAGGCTACCACACACTATAGACAAGACTGTCTTTAGACAGACAATTACCCTAATAGTGCGAGCGAGAATACATACTCTGTCTCGCTCGCATTAGTAGGCGAGAATGTGGTGGAATCGAGGTGGCGGAACGTGAGAGGGAGAGATCCTCACGTCCCGGCCGCCGCGGGAGACGCACCGGGCGTCGGGGG
The DNA here is from genome assembly GCA_963853795.1 of Xestia rhomboidea. Taxonomy (NCBI): domain Eukaryota; kingdom Metazoa; phylum Arthropoda; class Insecta; order Lepidoptera; family Noctuidae; genus Xestia; species Xestia rhomboidea. The sequence goes on from OY970761.1 coordinate 16,876,604, forward strand.
CCACGTAGTGGCTTCCGGCCACCGTAGGCGCAGGCCTGTGGACGGGGAGCTATGGGCTAGCTCGCCGTCCGTCCGTCTTATGACGACAGGCCGTGTCGACGGCGCGTTCGTGTTCCACGCGCGCCTCAAAGAGAGTCAGCAAAAATGAAAGCCAGGCTGCCAGGCAAGGGCCGATGCCTGCCGGGGCTGCGGGACTGTTCGCAAGAGATACCGTGCCCCCGGAACACAAAGGGCGATGAAGGAACATGGATGGGTTTTAATCAGTAAAAGTCTGGCACTCCCTCCAGCAGGAGGAGTCATTTGATGGTTTCCCATCCAAAAAAAAAAACAAAAAAGGGTGTGCCTGTTTTCACTGAGTCTAGGGGACATCTAAACGAATGTCTATTCGATTTTTAATGCTCGGGTCGACAGTCCATACCTCCGTGATATTTCAGGAATCCCAGCGTTACAATTGCAATTGAACCTTAGCACTACTCAAGACTTCATATCTTTATCTCGGTTGCGAGTACATAAATAGATCTATATGTCTGTTGTGGCTGATTGACATTATAGGAAGTTTCTAAAATGTTTATTCGATCTCCTGGTTTTATAACCTCGTTTTGGTTGCCATTAAAAGAAATAAGACCACCGTAGTGGATGAGTTCACGGATGTACTTACTTCCTACTTTTGAAGTAGTTTTTAACCGACTTCCAAAAAGGATGAGGTTATTTAGTGTCTGCTGAATTTTGTTGATTTTAATTTTTTAATATTATATTTATTTGATTAAGTGTACTATATTATGGAACTTATCTGAATAGTTACCTATTTGTTTTTATTTTTATCACTAAGTGCCGATAAAAGAAGTTTGTTTTTTTTCATGTACTTAAGTACTTAGAGATAAAATATTTTAATACTTAAACATAAATACTTTTTTATTTTTATTTTAAATAGAATTTTCACAGAACCGTATAAAAGTTACAAACCTATCTCTCCACACGACGAGTATTTACAAGAAAAACATTGACATAAGTAATCAAGTCGTTATCATAAATTCACGTGACATTCACACATGATATTTAATTTACTGACATTCCAGATACCTAGTGTTTTAATAAAACAAACATATAGGTAGTAAGTTGCAGTATTTTTTACGGTCTACCCTTGATAAAGAATGCAACAGTTTATGTAGGCCACTAGGGCATCGAGTGTTGGTATACAATGGCCCATTTCGAAGTTCTTTCACATTATTTTATGAATTAAAAATAAATTATCATTGACATTATGGTTTTTTTTTCTACAAATTCTTGACATGGTTGTATGATTTTTTTTGTAGGTGGTCTTTATTTTACGGGGCTATTAAAATGCAAAATATTAAGTATGTGGATTGTGGTAGACATAATTACTTTACTACATTGGCGACTTTAGATCACTTTAGATACAGGATACAGGAAAGTATGAATTTATCAGTGAGTAAACAAACACGCGTTGCGAATATCCCGGGTTTAAAGGTCACAGTGACTGATAATCCACTTCGGGAAACCCGTAAACCAAAGCTATCATAAAAAGAAGTAATTTTTAAGATAAGCCATTCACAAGAGTATACTGAGTATACATTGTACATAGCTGTTTAGGGTTCTTCTGGTAGGTACATGGCCGAAATCAGATATAACTCCGCCATCTTGTCTTTTTTTAAATACGATTTCATGAAACCAACTAACTGACAGCATCATACCGTTAACCGTAACCACACTTTACCACAGAATAATAAGTCCAGTTTTCGACATAACAACATCTTATATCATTTTTCTTTGTGTTCAAGCTTGTTATTATTCCTGCAACAATAATTTATATGAATCATATAATAAGAGGCGATCTAGTGACCTGGATACGGGACTGTGCACTGATATCGATCGGTACGGAGAATTATAGCAGTATTCTAGCACATACATCAATATTGCAGGCTGGAACGAGCGACTGGGCTGTTATTTTTTCGCAATATTCTGATTTTGCAGCATCTAACAAATTAATTGCCTGTTTGAACTGAAATGCAAAAACGTGCTTGCCTGGTTGCAAATGTTGCGATCCGGTTTCGAAATAGGATATTTCTGTACCTAGGGGACTACTGACACGCTGAATAAGTAGATCACAAATCTCTCTAATAGATAAAGAAAACTCAGACGAAGGTCAAAGTTGAAGAAAAACCAGAATCTGACCGTTAAAGATACAAAAACACTACTATCTACAACCTCATGGGCAAGACAATAAAATTATCTAGATACAGAGTAGGACCATTAAAAGTGGTCTAAAAATAGAAAACGGAAAATTTCCCGTTTGTTGACAATTTAATAAAACATAGATTAGATAGCAGATTGATTTCAAGGAAAGCGAAAACAAACAATGCTTTATCTTACTTTCTCTGCAGTTTGCACATGTTAGTACTATACCTACTAGTTAAAAGTGCAAAAAAAAATCTAGAATACTACAAGGGTTGACAGAAAGGCGGCAAACGAGTGTTCAACCAGAAATAGAAAACCTTTCAGAACCTACTACCTACTGATATTCATTTTTTTACAAACGAAATACAGGCCGAGAGGAAGCTGATACTAAAATGACCTTTCACAGCTTGTCGAATTTGTCATCTTATTGACTGAAATCAATCGGAGTTGTAGTTATGAACTGTCAGTCTCGATTGACAGGTCGACCGTTTCACGTTCATTCGGCTTTTAGAAGACTGAATGCAAAAATGCGTTTCTCTACATGGAAATGTAGAAAAAATAAAATTTAAACATGGTTGAATGCATTCATTTTTTTTTATACAAACAAATCTATTTCTCTACCACCTAGCTAAATGCTGTAGGCTTGTAAGCTAAGTATCGGATACATTGTAACAATAATGATATCCAGTTACACTGACTGCGTTAATGATAATCATTCTGTAAATTACAACAACCTCTATGAATTAAATACTCAGTAGTTTCCGATAGTCAATAAACTTTCATGCGTGTGAATAATTTCAATATTTACAAGGTCTATAATCCGCCAACTTAAAGTAAATTGGGTTTGTGATCTGTGTATGATATGAGGACCCAGTTACTTGACGAGAAAGCTGCTGCTCTACTATCTAATCATTTTAGCCAGATTGAGATAGCTCAACAGCCTCAACTGTAGAAGCAGGTGAAGAAAGAACCAGAGCGGTGACACGCCTGGTATAACTTTGGGTAAAGCAGAACAGACACTGGATTTTTCTTCGAATCAGAACAAGAATCTTTATCATCATCTGCACTTGTTTGAATTTATTTGGAGTCAGTGCAGCTATAGTGCATCATTAAAAGTTGTTATCTCATCATTCCAATTGTTCAACCCCATTTTTAGCCGTGTATTTTACTCAATCCACTCATCGAACTAAGAACTTACATCGCCTTTTTAGATTAAAACATTCCTTTTTTGTGATTTCAAAAAGAGAATGACAATAACTTCTACTCAGCAGTGAGAGCATGAAAATAATGAAAATATTATTGATGCGTCTATGACTCAATCCCTAATTACGTTTTAATACGTCATTCATTAATTGGTTCGATGGCACGGATACCGGACATGTTAAGTAAGGCATCGACCACTTTTTTCCTCAATTAACGTTTAAATAAACTGGTTTGAAGACATACAAGTAGTGTCACTCGTTATAATACCAATGTTATTTTTAACTGCATGTGCGAGCACTTAATATGTGTGTTAAGTACCTTTGTTTGTTTTTTTTTTTGTTGTAGCTGTGTGCCATATTTATTTTCATACGCTTGTATGTTTAATGATGGTTACAGTTTGTAGTAAAATGCCAAAATCTGCTATCAATGTCATCATGTCTTATTTATCTATATTTTGAAAAAGGTTTTACCCGCGAAACGATTATTATTATGCAGACTCATTGTGTATTGTTAGTCTGTGTTTTCAAGATGCTGTTTGTGTTCAAAAAAAGAAACCAAGAAGAAAAAAAGAAATTCAAATGCATTCACCCAGAATTGCAGGACCAAGCCAATGTAAAAGAAAGTGAAAAACTAAAGTAGAGCATACTTCGCAATAAAGCCTATTCTGAAATAAAGAACAGTCATGCAGGGTACAATTTGTGTTATTCGTGGGGTATCAAAGTGCTCGACGTGTAGCAATAAGTCAGGTAAGTACCGCCTACAATGCGTTCCATGTATGGCATAAAATAAAGCTGAGTTACTTCCATGGCGTCTCACGAGCCGTGGTGCAAGTGGTAGGAAATGAGGATTACATAAAACGGTCACTAAAGAATAGAAAATACAGAATCTAGATATTTTTATTTACACTATGTCGGCAACGTCTCGAATATCAGTTGGCAGTTTTGTGGAAAATTGGAAATGGCAAAAAGCATGCTAGCTACAAGAGCTTCTGCTATCCCAACCCATTAAACTCAAACCAAACAAAACAAAACTCCGACCAATGTAAAGCAAGTTTCTAAAACTCAAACCGCTACATCTTATAACACACGTCGGCCCCAGCGTCGCCGTCTCCCCACATCCGCAGGGTAGTCATTTGTGTCCATATCTGTTCCACACATCCTAGCGAGCGAATTAAATAATCTTGTATCTGAACTAACTCGACCAAACATGGCCATCAGGTATGTAAGACTTTATTCTATATAATTATATAAGGGTTAATAGCTTACCTTTAAATGCGACCACAGAGCGTATTTATGTTGTTTGACTCTTATAAGTTCTAGGTTATTTTTGTCTTGTTTATTGATGACTAATTCGAGTCGATTTGTGCTGCGGTTATGATCAAATTACACTTTTATATGATTTCTAGTGTAACAGTGACCAATTACCTGGACGTGGTTCCTTTATAAAGGTACAATGATTAATGGACCGTCTTTGAAGGATTGTAAATCAATCTTCGAATGTGAGGTAAGAGGCAGTCACCATTCTAATCAAAATATATTTTTTGTCTTAAATATAGAGGATATATTGTTTAACTGTTGATAATTCATCATTAATATTGAATACACTACCTACGCAGATAATTGAATGGTACATTTCCGGATTTGTGAGTAATGATGATCATCATCATCAGGCAGATGATGATGATAATGAACGACAAAAACTAGAAAACAGACAGACAAACAGAGAACCAGCTAAGAACAGGGGGATAATAAAAGAAAGAAACAAAGTAAACCTTGAGATGACAAGAATGTCGAAATAAATGACAGGGGTGACGACTGTGATTGAGTACGATATTAAATCAACGGACATTACGTAAAAGTTCAGACTGTCTCTGTTCTCTATGGGCACTTACTAACTTCACCAGTATAGGCAGTATATTTGACCTACGTAATTTCTTTATTCTGCTGAACATTTAAAAACTCGAAGTTAATAAAACATAACTGCAATGCTCATAATTTTAATGTTTAATAAACGTTTACACGCCAATTTCAGCCATAAAACAGCAAAAAGTATCACACTTGAACCGGACAGATGTAATGGTAGAAATTTACATAGACAAGCGACAAGTCCAAGATCTAATATGGCGGAAAACTTGGCGCCAACTTATAAATAGTTTCCAATAAAGTGCCGCCATTAGGTGCAGTGAGTAATCTAACTGGAAATAATTGACTCGTCCTTGTTGACAAATTAGTGCAGTGCGTTTGTCTTTATCTCTGTCTTTCTTTATCTTTTGAAAGCTCAGAGAGATTTTGAACTTGACAGCACCAATAGAAAGCTTGATATTATCAATCTACACTCGAGAGCAATGAATCCGGGTCACTTAAAGAATCCTAAAAATCTCGGAAACTAAAAATGCTAGGTTAATGCAATAAATTATATTTAATAGACAATGTAATACTCCTTAAATGAAGGTGTTAAAACTTCTTAGTTATTGTATAGTTATATCATAAAAAAATCAAATTTGAAAAAGGGCCACTTTCGAAGATGGAACTACGAAATTACAGCATTTGGTTTTGCTTTTGTTTGTAATCTGTCATTTATGTGGGTACATAAACCATGTTGATAGTGCTCTATATTCATTATTCAAGCTGAAATTATGTCGCTTACGCCTGAAGAATGCACCAGAATACTTACAATGCTGGAAACCGGCCGGAGTCAGCGCGATACAGCCAGGACTGTCGGTGTGTCGCTGTCAACAGTACAAAGAGTTCTCCGACGTTACGAAGAAACTGGTTCTAACCTACGCAGACCAGGAACGGGCAGAACCAGGTGTACCACAGCACGAGAAGACCGATACTTGGTGAACACCATGCTTCGAAATCGCTTTCTCACAGGAACTGAACTCACAAATCAGTTTCGACGCCTCGGAGGAAGTAACCCAAGTGCATGGACAGTAAGACGTCGGCTTGCTGAATCTAACTTAAAACCCCTTAGACCTGCAAACGGCCCTAAACTGGAGCGTGGGCATCGTATTTCAAGACTAAGATATGCCCAGAGCCACGTAAATTGGAGTATTGAAGATTGGTCAAAAGTTATGTTCTCCGACGAATCAAAATTTATGCTCTACAAGCACGATGGAAGACACAGAGTGTATCGAAGACCAGGGGAAAGATTCAAGCAAGCATGCATCGAAGAAAAAGTAGCCTACGGTGGTGGGTCTGTACTTGTGTGGGCCGGAATTTCTTCTGAAAGTCGCACAGAGCTGGTGATCATAGAAAACGGCTCTTTAACTAGCGTAAGATATGTGGAAGAAATCCTCAATGATCACGTTGGTCCATTTATGGTCAATTTAGGTGAGGATGCTATATTTATGCATGACAATGCCCGACCTCATACAGGTAGGATTGTGAATGACTACCTTCAAGAGATGAACATTACTCGTATGGAGTGGCCAGCGCGCAGCCCGGATATCAACCCGATCGAGCATGCTTGGGACGAGCTAGGCAGATGCGTAAAACAACGAAACCCTCCCCCAATCACGCTTCGTGAGCTCAAAATTGCTCTCACAGAGGAATGGGAGAATATTCCCCAAAATCGTATAAGGAACTTGGTGTACAGCATGCCAAACCGCGTAAACGCAGTAATGGAAGCACGAGGAGGCAATACGAAGTATTAAAATTCAAGAAAATCGTAATAAAGTTCAAAAATTTCATGTTTCCTATTTTTGTTTTAAGGAGAGATCAGCAGTTTTTTTCTTTATGTAATTTTGTGTTAATAAAATGTATGGTGACTCATATTTTTTTTACTTTCATTTAAGGAGTATTACATTGTCTATTAAATACAATTTATTGCATTAACCTATCATTTTTAGTTTCCGAGATTTTTAACATTCTTTAAGTGACCCGGATTCATTGCTCTCGAGTGTATTATGATGCCTTTGTTTCAAATCTTTGAATTAATCTTTTGCTCTTTGCCCTTTGAAACAGTATCGACTATAAAACTTGAGAAATCTCAAGTTTTATAGTCGATACTGTGTAACCGTCACAATTTGCAGTTTGCTGATGATTTTATATTTGTTGTTGCAAGCAATGCTCCAAAAAAGGTTATTCTTTCCGTCTTAACAAAAGATAAAGCAGACATTCCGCCTTCAGCAGAAGTTTTAGCTCTTAATCATCGATATGACGAATGAACACGATGAATCACGACTGTACCTTGAATACTTTACCTTTTTCGCTTCTATTATCTCGTTTTTAATAACGTTTAGTGATGTGTCATTCAAATAGATCGAAAATAACTGATAATGGTAACATATATTTCAGTTTTTCCGAGAAGATATTTATTATCTATAAATAGAAACTCACACCCATGAGAGATTAAACTGAATCTGATGAAAAATATTGAATCGGCAAGATTTGTAACTACGGTAACTAAAAAGTATCTAAGTTCATTGATTTCGACTCGTACCAGACCAGTTGATTTTTTCAAATTTCATTTCTCGAAATTTCTAATTGACTGTAGTTCTTGAAATCACCGAACCTCAACAAACTTTTTTTTCGACCTGAATGCCATTGAACGCTACAAAATTTTATCATTAAAGGACAGATCATTGAGGAGTCCTATCACGTCCTTTCGATATACGCAAACTAGCCCTATAAGGGCACCGGTAGATTCACTGCTTCGGATGAATACTAATGCCTGTGACAAAACGTTAATGTGCCCTCCATCTGTTATTAGACGAAATCGTTAATTAGAAACTAAATAATAGATTCCGCCTTTATTTCGTTTCTTTATTAATTCCACGCATAATCGCGTTGTTTGACAACGTTCATTGCGCTATTCGGTCTCCAAATCTTCACAACTACATCAACTACATCAAATTGAATATGGTGAGCTGCCAAAATAACAGTGATGCTTATCCTGGTTGCATTAAGGTTTCTAGTGAGTTGCAACTTAGGGTGCTGTCAGAAGGACTGTTCTGGCGGTTGATGTCAACAAGTGCAGATTGTAAATGCTGCATCCAATTTCAGCAGAAGCCGCAAATCTTACATCTTGTACAGTTCTATAAGTTCCTTCTACTAGTAGCACCGCTTCATTACAAATTACTAGATGGACTAGACTCTGGTTACGAGATGAACAAACATGTTTTTCCTTGGATACTGGCCAGCTTACAAGTGTTAAGGACGTGAGAGTTGCCTTTCTGCCAGTTTTATAGGCTGCAATGCAATGCTCATCACATAAGCTTAAATGTATAATTCGTGTACAAGTAAGCATATTGTGAGTGATCCCAGTCCAGTAAACCGGTGTAGACATGCCCACCCGCATTGGCAGACGACCACCAGACAATCTAAAGAAGACCGTCTCTATGGCGGACCACTGAGTGAGGATTCTTTCTGTTACCTGCAAATAACTATAAAAAGAGTTTATGGGTGATGCAAGGCTTTGAGAAAGTTAAACCACAGGCTTCAAATGCAAATTGTAGATTAACTGCTTAACTTCAGAGAGAATTACGTTTTGGCTCGAATTTGAAGTGTGCTTTGTTTTCCATACAGTTCTTACAAGTACTAACAAGACAAAAGTCAGCACACACGATTGGCCTTAAAATTTCTCTCTTTCATTTACGTACCAATTGGCTTACGGTCTCGTAATCCGCAAACCGGTATCACCGGTGAAAAGTTCAGTTGTCCCGCGTTCATTCTGCATCTGCACCCGATTCGTTCATTCGTCACGATGAGAATGTGAATTACATGTAATTACAGCCTTTACGGAAATATTTCACATTGTTCTTGGATAAAAACTATGATGAAGAGTAAAATGGTTAAGAAAGCAAGGCAGTTTGTGTTTTACAAAATCTTATTAACATTTTAAAAGCGGTTGACCGTTACATCAACATTATTTTCATCATTCCCCTGCCCTTATTCAATTTTATTTGGGGTCGGCGCAGCATGCCTTCTACGTTCATACTTCTATAATACTTGCTATGTCAGCAGTCACCTCCAATCTAGTCTTCCCACAGTCCATCCATCGTTTTTTTGGTCTTCCTCTACTCTTATAGGTTGAGCTTTACACAAAAGACACAGTTTTAAATGTATTAAACGTATAAGTAATAACACAAATATTAAAATGGGTTGGGCTTAGGATTCCAAGATATCGGTTGTCGATTGAAGACATTCTTTAAAAGTTAAGTCATCAATCAACCCAATTATGATCTTGTTTTGTTTGGTAATACGATAGCGACTCTTGCTACCGGAGATTGGATGTTTCATACTTTGTTTCAAAAAGGATTAATATGTCAATGGGATTAGCTGTGTGTGGTTGCTTTAATTGGTATCAACTATCAAATAGCAATTCGTAATAATATATTTCGTGAATTTTACCAATTTTCTTCTTTAGTTTTCCTATAAATACTTCAGAGATTAGAATGTTCGTTATTTGAGAGTTTCGGCCTTTCGGGACGAGTTTCATGAAACCAAAAATCATGTAATGGTTTAGAAGTGTGCAATAATGCCAATCTAATAAAATAACCTTCTACAAAATAGTAATTTGATGCTATTATTTTCGTTCGTTCGCCTAACTGGAATATTCTTTTAACGTTACTTTCTTATCAGCTATCAGCTCATAATACAGATCATTATCAGATCAGGCGACGAGTCGAGTGCCCAAGTGTTTATCTTGGTATATTAAGTCGATAACAAAATTCGCAGTAATTGATAAGTACGTAAAATGACGGAGTAAACATACGATGCATTTTGAGGATTTGATAAGCGTTCATATGGAATGAAAGTGACAAGGTCTTTTGTTATGAATCAATCAATTTCTTTTAGATTCGGTCAAACTAGTAAGTATGGAAAATTGCGGATGCGGCTCCGGACTCCGGACACTGGACAGATACTGTTCTGACTATCTAAGAAAATATGCTCATAATATACAATCCCAATCGTTCCGAGTTCGATGATCGAGTTGGTGGCTTTCGGTTCCAGAACGACCCAAAATTAACCGTGTATTATGTAGGTACAATCGCGGACTATGGCGGTTTACCACTTTTCAACCTAACCTAATCAAGTAATCACTAATAGCTTAGGTGGGCAACCGCCATTTTCAAGTTGTATCTAATCTAGAGACACCCTTGATCCTGGATCTCGACCCAAAGCTGCAAAGTCGTAATAATTTGAGTGAAGAACTGGATAGAGATATCTAGATTCATGCCAAAATACTATTCCAGAACTGGCCTTATTGCCTAGGAATTTGTACATCTGACTGGTCTGGTAGACAATCGTAACATTTGAGACGATCAATAAGACCAACTCAATTCTGCACGCGTTTAGACCCTGTACGTGCGAAAAGGCGGTCTCTTATTGTTAACAAAAAAGTATGATGTAAGAAAAGGAATTTGGAAACGAAATTGAGAACGAGAAGCGTACTACCTATAAATATTAATTCCTAACATCCTAGATAAGTAGGTAGGACCTACCTATCTACGGCGAATCCAGGTAATAAGACGTCCTTTTTCAAAACTGTTAGGAAACTTTAAACGTGCAGTTCAGGAGTCTTTACACATTTTGTCAATGCTTGTAGATCTACTATCAGACTATCAGTAGATTATACCAAACCCATAATCACGAACAAAGAGGCCGGTTAACCGCCATGTTGACGCAAAAAATGACAACAACCACAAATCATACAATTTTGAAATCATCGAGCTGGAACATCTACAGTCATTAATTTGTTTACTAACCAACACAAATACTACTAAAGCGAACAAAAACTAACAAGGTAACGTAAAAAGAAACGCCTATTAATATAAGTTCTTACAATTTTCTTTTGTTGCCGCCATTTTGGAACGAGAGTTGGCGCCAAGAAGTTTTTGTTAGGTTATTTTTATGACCAAATCAGCAACGGTTGCTTCGGGGTAATAAGTAATGAGTCAAATAAAGGAGGTGAACTTACGCGTGAGTTAATTTTGTTGAGCACTCGACTTTGAATGATACTGTACGCATTAAGATTTTATGAAGCTAATATTTTTATAGGTTTGTAGAGGATGAGTTGCTTGCGCAAGCGGTCACTCTATAGTTTCCTTTGTTGTCCAGGCAAGGTTAATATTTTATTCTGTGTGTAAATATCTAGCTTTGAAATTTCAGCCTTCCTTACTTTGATGTTTGCATATTATGAACAAGGGGATCTACTTTATGCATCTTATTTCAATGAATGCTTAGGTTCTGCTTTAGTGAGATTTCATTTTTGAAACCTATAAAACTATTCATGAGTAAAATAATACACATAGTACCTACAGTTAGGTGTCTTTATTTTAATTTCGCAAAAATACTCATGTGTCACATAAGTAAAGCCAGAATAGGTATTATTGAGAAGAATCAATTAAGAGAAGCAAATAGGTGACATGATGACACGATATACGATGTTTCGGGGATTTTCCCGTGACATCAATAAAAATTTTCCTGCCCAGTTTCGTTGAAGAATAGACATTAAGCAAAAAGTGGTATAATAAAGCAATACTCTTTATGTACTTCTATAGCATAAGGAATATCCAATGTCCGAATCCAAACAATAGAAGGCAGAATAGGTAGTTAGGTAGGTACTCTATTGGGAACGGACGCAGGAATGCAACGCGCATGTGCCGCGTCCATAATGAAAATGAGTGCGGTACCCGTCACGCGGCCCAGGCGCTAACCGTTACCTAAAAACAAACACACCATGCCATCAAATCAAGCCAAATACAACCTTAAATCACTGCTGTAACAAAACAATAGAGTGGCTAGATATCTCGGTAAAATAAGCAGAGTGTAAACACCTTATACAGAGCCATACATGGAAGAGAATTATAGATCAATTGAACGATTTTTCTTCGATGATCGATGCGGAAAATTATATTCATTTATATCGTTTTATTGCCAGTCGTATCCTGCATTGGAAAATGTATGGTTTCTTGTTGTTAAATGACGAATTGCGTTGCTTCTTGAGGTAAAAGCATAAAACGAGCGACTGAAAAGCCCATGTTTGGCTTATTCGTCAACTGGCGAGTTCGCGCGAGTTGACATTCTGATTTTACTTACCTATTTTTTTGGCGTTAACTCGCTCGCACCTAATAAAGTACAGTCAAATATTTTTATTTGACTGTACTTACTTTATTAGGTGCGAGCGAGTTAGGTACTTTAAAGTTTGTTTGTTTGTTTTAAAGTCAAGTCGTATAAAATATCTTATACATTTAGAGTTGGTACATATTTTATACATTTTTGAAGTTTTTGTAGCCGATTGTACATCATTCTGACGTATTTTACTTCAGAAAAATACGTCAGAATGAGTGCTAACTCGCGCGCACTCGTGAGTTTCACAGTCGCCAGTCGACGAATAAGCCACATTTTTTCTGTATTTTTATCCCTTCTTTACACATTAATAGAAGCATACTCGTAGTACTCGTACAAACATAATTAAATAGTAGTCTTTCTTTTTCACTAGATCAAAAACCTTTGTTTGCAAGATGAGCAACAAATTTTCACACAGAACTCGGTGAAATTAATTGACTAACAACTTATACTGCCCATAGAATCCAATCAAAACTTTACTGTCATAAACAATGACAGTCACAGAGTCAGTCGTTTCAAAATGGCTGTATCTCGGCCAATTAACGTAGTTTGACAAACTGACGAACAATTACGTCCCTTGTCTGTACACTAAGTAAAATATTATAAAAAAGACTAGTATTACATCGAATGCATTGTAGCCTGCAGGTTTATTATCGTCCCTAATGCATCACCTGCAACTCCTGCAACCTGCGACGCATTCTATTCAGAAAATCGCTCTGGTTTGGGACCGGTTCTGGGTTGGTCCTTGGATCAGCTGCTACTTCTACATTGTGATCAACATGCTTGATTTATTCAAAAACCTTAACATCAACAATCAAAATTTACTTTTAAACGTAAAGAGATAAAGTTAAATATTGCTAAGCAGAAACCCATCTTACTCAAAGATTTTTTCTCGACATCTCGTAATCGTAATTCGTGTTTTTGTGTAAAAATTGCATCTGGGTATGGTTGTAGATAATACGATTTGTTTTTGTTTCACTTGCAGCTGATCCCTTCCAAGTTATGTTGTGGTTTTAACTGGAATCATTACAACGTAGAAAAAGCTAACTAATAAATAAACAGTCATTGAGAAACAATTTAATGAAATTGTGGTAAGCAGCTTTTGCAATAGCATGATTTATTTATGAACAGTAAAAATGACTCATAAACGATATATAATTATATTTACAAAGACTTCGGCGCTTTTGACCTGTCATCGCCCATTCATAACTCTGTCCACAGCCGCGAAGTTTGTAAAGCGAAATCATTTAGCAATTAATCGTTTTGCTTTCTTTGACCTGAAAAGCCTAAATCAATGGTTTTTGTGGAATACGATGTGTGATTCGAAGTTATAAAGGCTTGAAGAACGGTAACTAATGAGTGTAAATATACTGACCTGCAAAAATAAGTACTACACTTTTAAAATTTCATTTTTTTTTTATTTAAAATAAAAAAAAACGTTATAAAGCAATTTTTATCAGCTTTCTTTGAAACTATAGACAAAATTAAACTATTTTCGAGTCCTTTTCGTTTCGAAAGTATATCTTGTGTACTTACTTAAAAAGTTATTGCAATTTTAAAAGTGTGATACTTATTTTTGCAGGCCAGTGTATATTATAAATCTTAAAGAAAAATGCAAAATTAATTACGTGATGCAGGCATGGTGAAAATCGATTTCCTTCGACATTATCGAATCTTCGGAAACGCAAAAAGCCATTAGTCATCATCACTTACACGTCTGCTTCTGCCAGAATAATCATTAATTTTCAATTTTAAATTCAATGAAATATGCAAATACTACTACCTATCCGATTTGACCACCACTAATTAACTCTTCCTTAACAAGCTCTACAAGAAGAAACGAAGAAAGAACCATTGTAGGTACATCAACAAAGAAAACCTATTTTAGGCCGAAGCCCCAAATCCCACCAACGAATTTCGTAGAACTTTAAAAACGCTCCATAAATTATTTCCTCTTCATGCAGACATAGCTTTGCTGTGTACGATGCTTATCAACCGGAGAATGTTGAAGCAAATATTTCTATTGATGGTTTTAAACTTGTAGAAACTGAATAGTGCCTATGACAGAAAAGTTGTGGAGTAGCCGATTGTCATGGTACAGTACAGACAATGACATGACCGTATTTTGAAGGAATAAGTTACCAAAAAAGTAAAAATGAATTTATGAAAAAGATGTGATGGGACCAAAGAAAATATGGATGTGTAAAGGATTACTTACATAGTTGTATAATAAGGGACACCTTTTTTTTTTTTTTTTTTGGATGGGAAATCATCAAATGACTTCTCCCGCTCTGGGCGGAGCAGGAGGGAGTGTCAGACTTTTACTGACTAAAACCCATCCATGTTCCTTCCTCGCCCTTTGTGTTCCGGGGCCACGGTATCTCTTTCGAATAGTCCCGCAGCCCCGGCAGGCTTCGGTCCTTGCGGACCCCTTCCCTATTGCTGACTCTCTTTGAGGCGCGCGTGGAACACGAACGCGCCGTCGACACGGCCTGTCGTCATGAGACGTACGGACGGCGAGCTAGCCCATAGCTCCCCGTCCACAGGCCCGCGCCTACGGTGGCCGGAAGCCACCACGTGGCCCCCGACGCCCGGGGCGTCTCCCGCGGCGGCCGGGACGTGAGGATCTCTCCCTGTCCTGTTCCGCCACCTCCTTCGCTAGCATGACTGCTTCGCAGAAGGAGGCGACGGCGTCCCATTCCGTCTCGCTCCGGACCATGGATTGAACCAAGGCCGGGAGCGAGAGGTCGCCGCCGCCAATCGCCGTTACGAGGACACGGCGGTGCTCCGCCCAAGCGGGGCACGCCTCCACCGTGTCCTCCGGTCGATCCTCACAATGGTGACACTCGGGCGTCTCATCCCGCCCGATTCGGTGCAGGAACTTACCGAAACAGCCGTGTCCGGTAAGAACCTGCGTCAGGAGGACGCCGTGGCGTCTCTCATGCCACTCCTCAAAGAGGGGACTTATCGCCACAATAAGTGACCCCTGAGACGAGATTCCGGCGAATAGAGGTGATGGTACTCAAGAAGCATTGATTTCATGATCCCAAATCATGAAGTCAATTGAGGTAGAAGGATGACGGCACTTATAAAACTTATATTGTACCTCCTTTTTTGAAGTCGGTTAAAAACGGAACAGACTACAATCAAAATACCGGTTGTTCTTGCCCACCTCGCCGCTTACAGTGTGTTTTAGTGCACAACGAGATTTAAAAAGAGATGGTAATGTTCATTGTATGCAAACACCGACGATCCCAAAATCGATGCAGTCTGATTGAATCTCTCGAGAGTTTCGAAGACCGTGACATGTAAAAAGCTTTTCAATAGTCGTTTGTATGTAGCTGAAGGGATTTAGGACTTCTGAATAAATGTGTTGCGTATTGAGTGATGTCACTCACAATTTACGAGACAGATTTAGATTATCACTGGTGAAGGAAAACTTTGAGAGGAAATTGGTTATACTAAAAACAAAAATATCTACCGTGTGGATTAGGTTCCACTCACAAAGACTAGCCTTGTATTCCAGTAGTGGCGAACATACGTGTATACATTATATGCACCATTACAAAAATACTAGTTTGAATTTTCCTCAACTACAACACTAATTGTTGCTGTAGCTGCGAATTCTCTTCTTATTAGATAACATGTGACCCGGGACCCTGGCATTAAGCAATTGAACCCATTAAGCGAAGTATGCCGTTGATTGTTGCAATCAACCGCCGTACTGATTGATTGACACAGCCTAGATGGAATTAGGACTCGTTCAATACAGACAGGTCATCAAGTGTCTGTCAACGTCAACGACAGCTTGTATCACGACGAATTTAGCATACTGTATGTGGCTTTAATCCCCGAAGGGTTAAGAAAACATGTACTTAAAGTACACTACTCACATGACGATAAAGACAAGACATTGGGATAATGTTTATGAGGTATTAAATGATGAATTGTTACTTTCATTGCTATTTTTATACTGAAATATTTATAGCTGTATGGCTGAAACAATAGACCATCATGTTTGAAAACCGATAAAATATACGTTTGTCGTCGTGTATATGTTTGTCGTCCTTGAAACTCAAACAACTTTCCAACTGTAAAGAAAAGTCTAATGAAGAGAAATCCCAACCTTTCCTATAGAAAAATCTTCGTGTATGACCTATACGTGGTTTTATTTATGTAAAAGTGAATCGAGATGTGTTGGACAAACATCGAACAGTTTACATTCGAAGCTGCATAATATAAGCCATAACGCGGCAGTCACGATTCGACGTCCAACGTGCACGTGTTTCCGAACTGGTTTGTCGAGAGTTCGAGTATCGATTCTTCCATCGAATACTGTAGTAATATTGTATCGGAGATTTGTTTATGGATGAAACCATAAACTTCTAAATTGCAGCGAAAACAAACAAGCAATGAACTACATATATGTATTTTGTAATTTATTTTAAAAAAAATTAGGCTCTGTAGTTTCGGAGGTCAGGGTGGTCAATTTTCGTCTTCTTTCATGAATAAAATCAAAACTAGTGTATTTTACAATAATAACAAAAATATATTTGAGATCCTCATAACGAGCCCTTTCATTTGATATAACTTTTTTTAAATTAATTTCCTAACTCCCCTGAAAATGACCCTTACTTAAAAAATATATTTATTTACTTTGCACATCTGTGTTTTGATCATAGGATTACACCATCCTACCAAATTTCACCTGATTTGGTCCAGTAGATTCGGAGCAAATTGGCTGTGACAGACGGCCGTACAGACAGAAGCGCGAGTGATCCTTTATGGGTTCCGTTTTTTTTTTTTCATTATTTGTACGGAACCCTAAAAAGTGACAGTTTTTGTTGCATAACCGTCTTCGTGATTTCTAAATGGATTCTGTTCAGGCATATTATCAAATGCAACTAAAGGGCAATTATTGAGACCTTACAACTGATGCTCTACCATCTAATTTCAAATTGCCACCAAAACAAGAAATGGAATATTTTTCTAATTCATTAGTATCGTATATAATATATAATTGTATATAATATCAGGCGGTAACAGTTATAAGCGATCGATGTCGGAAGTCGTGGACAAAGAAATGAGATTCTTTTATACCAGTTACCACCCATTAGAAACCTGCTACTAATTCCTGCCCACAAAACAACCAGCTTAACTAGTAACTTAAGTACAAAATGTGGGTGCCTGCCGCCTGTATGAATAGTATGCATTGCATTAGAGATAACGGTACGAGGCATGCCCGCATCGGAATAGTTACGCAACGGATTATGCTACAATGATAGACTTGGTCGATCAACCGGGAAGGTCGTGAGAAATGTTGATTCATCAGTGGTCTGTGTTGCAGCGCACATTGGAACTTCGTTCATTTAAACACCGCGTGCTATCAACCTGAGTTTTGTACTACGGTATTTGGATAGCAGGAAATGTATGTTTTAAATTATAGCTAGAACGCAGCAGGTAACCGACCTACAGAATTTTCTTTTCACCGTCTTTTCTTCTTCTTGTCTTCATGCTAATTTACTTCTTCTTCTTCCATACTTCTTTCTCTATTAGTTCTCATTCCATGAGTTACCCGTTTCTAGTCATAAGTATTATCTTTTACTCAGTCCATCCATCGTTTCTTTGGTCTTCTTCTACCCTTATAGCCATCCACATTCATACTGAAAACTTTCCTCAATTTCTTTTTCATTGAAAACAAAGATATTGGAAAGGGAAGGAGGAAGACACTTTTTATATTTCCAAACACACTAAAGCAATCGAAAATGACATTGCTTTTGAACTTTACATCACAAATAAGCAATGTCATTGACAATTGGTTTTGTTCGTTTACCTACATGTGGCCAGCCATTTTCTGAGGACATCCTGCAATTTAAAAGAGTTGGACACGAACTCGCTTTGTGTGACTGAATATTACATGAATAATACACGGATGCATCATAATAAATATGAAAGGTGCGATTTAACGATATGCCGCTGCGAATGTGATGAATTTTATTATAGAATACTAGTCGCTCCTCACGTACATATTTCCATTTATTTACTCCGGTACGTACCGGAATGTCAATGTACACTTGTACAGTAAGGGAATGAATAGGTTAGGCAGAATTTTTACGGGCTAAGAGCGTGAGACATTATAATTTTCTAACTACGTATTGTCAAAAAACAATTTAAAAGAACACAAAGGGCAGTGCAGTAAGATGGCATGTGCCTACGCCCATCTGGGATACCCTGTGGTGGCGTGGCGTGGCCATCGTTCGATCGCGATCGCAAGTACCCAAACGTGTGATCAAAAATTAAACTGTTCACAGAAGCGAAGCGCACTTTCACTCGAAGGAAAAGAAATGCTTAGTAATTATAACCGAGATGCGTGAAAGTAGGTAATATAGTTTGTGTTTGTTGTCACGATAAGATTTTCGAGCCAATTATGTTTGTCTACACTACCGATAAATAATTTATAGATGATGACGAATACTCGGCCGTTCGGCTATGATTAGCCACACCTCTTCAGGCATCTTTTGCTTTTTATTTTGCGTTGGGCAGGCGCGCATAGCGATAATTATTCTAGGAATCATTAAGTCTTACTAGTTAGCATGTAATGATTTTCGGACTAATAATACTCACTAACATAATATAAGGTTAAACATATTTAACACGCGCTAAAATAAGAATGAGTAAAAAATTATGTCCACGCTTATATTGTGTAGATACCCAATCTATCTTAGCAGTTATGCAATCAAAACAAGAAAGGTTTTTAATTTCTTACTAAAACAAGAATGAAACTTTCTCTCATTGGCTTCACGTTTATATCACGACGACCAATCTTCAATTTAACAAACAAACATGTATTAACAGCTTCATCATACAGTAATAAAAGTTACCAAACAGTGTTTTATCAGTATTATCTCTATTACAACAGAATTCTTGCCCACTACAATGTTTAATTAATTACAATGTATGCGTGGAACGGAACGCAATGCACAGTAATTTTCTAACATCATTACCGCATTCCGTTCCATTATTCGGTATTTCAACATTTGGAGCGTGATTTTTAAATAAATTGTAAATTTTCGTCGAAAACATCCTTTCTCGTGGTTAAATTGCGATTTTTGTGGGATTAAAAGTGTTTCATAACAATCAAAATGTAATAAACAAACACATGATTTTCCGTTTAACCTTCCCATCGCTACAGGTATTATCCGTATCAGCTGATAGGCAACAGCTGCCTACCTGTACTATTTTTATTAGTGTTGTCACCTTTACAAAAACACGTCTGTGAGGCGTAGAGTTTAAGTCAATATATCCCAGGATTGTTTGGTCTTGCTTTGTTCATTACCTATCTAGAGAACTCTTGCTGATATTTTTTATTTAGATTAGATTTATTATTGGATTGTAGAGAATTGAACACGTCTTCCTTTCACCGATCGAATGCTAAGCGTATCCTTTTCTCGTCGCAGCCAATAATCAAGTATTTTATGTTCGGGATCCCCCATAAAAGTTTGATGAGTCTCTCAGACGCATAGTCCCCGCAGGCGGCTTATCCCACGCTGGTCTACATTTAAATGAATTCAGGAAATGTACTGTTAGTTTATTCACATTTTATAACGAGCATTCGAAGCATTCATTCTGCGCTCTCGAGCTCTCGAGGCGTTACCTGGGACCGACGGCCCAAGGACGGCTGGGCCAGGATATCTAAAGGGTGTAAAACACCTCTTTACGAAGCCGAAAGGCGCTTGTTCTCCTCGTCATTGCGATCATTTTTTTGTTCTACACCATACCTGGGAACCTTCTCGTTACAGAGATATTGGGGGTCAAAGTTCCAACTTTTTGGCAATTTTTTTTTTAAATACAAGTTTTTAATGTAAGATTTTTAAACACCTCTACGACCCCCGTACTATTCAATCCATCCATCAGCACAATGTTTTGGGTGCGTTACATTGAGTTTTACCACAAAACATGATTTTTCACCCCAAAAAAAAGTCGTTTCCCAGCAATAATTTTTGCGTAAAGTGACGGCTTCGTGATGATGTGGTTTACACCCTGTATAATGTGTGAAGTGTGACATAATTCGCTTCTACTTTATTAATTTAGACGGATTAAGGAGACACCGATTTCATTGAAAAGGAAGACAGGTCCGAGGTCATAAACACAGGCAATCTCAACAGCGATTGATTATAGGTACTGTCTAATTCCCAAAGTGTATAAATAGAAGTAGGTACATCGTCCTTCCTTCCCATAGTTTCTAGTTCGAAGTACTTCGAAGCCATGGAATCAGTACAGTAATTAACATTCCAAGTCTACATTACTTTTCAACATCAACAATCAGTCTTACTTTTTTCAACATCAAATGTGCCGCGGCCATAATGGCTTTGGACGGGGCCCATCTACAAAAAAACCGGCCAAGTGCGTGTCGGGCCACGCGCAGTGTAGGGTTCCGTAGTATATTTGAGATTTTGTTTTTCAATGCAAGTTTTAACCTGTTATAAACAAGCAACTAGGTACTTACCTAATTCTAAGGATTTTGTATTTGGTACAAAATTATCCAACACCCAAGTTCAACGACTATTACTACTATCTTAACCGGTATAGTTTTCCTTCAAAGTTCATAAAATGCACTATCATCATGAATTTTTCCAGATTTTTCAGCAGTTTAGCTTTTAGAAGGGGGGGAACGCCCCACTGGAACAAAACTTACAATAGTATTAGCAACCCTATTAATTCAACGATACCCCACACGAATGGGTAGACGCCGAAAAAAAAAATTCATCCCCTCTTTACATTTTCATATTTAGGGTAGCTCTCCTAGAGCTACCCTAAAAAAAAATATTTTTCAAAATTTCATTTTACCATTTTGTCGGCGTAATTGATATACACACCCTTACAAAATTACAGCTTTCTAGTACTAACCGTCTCTTAGTAAAACCTCGGACAGACAGACAGACGGACGGACATGACGAAACTATAAGGGTTCCTTGTCAGGACTACGGAACCCTAAAAATTGTAAGGTATGAAGGTATGTCCCGAAGGCACCGGGTGCCTTTTCTAAAAGGTAATCGGTAAAAAAAACGAAACCTTCGAAGGGTTCTTTTTTTCTTTTTGTTTTCGTAGAATGTAAGGGCACAAAGAGTTGAGGCAGCTGCCAAGTACAGCTGGCTGGTTGATCTATCTTTGTGTTTTTTAAATGTCACCTGGAGCTAGCGCCAAGTGGCTTACGATTAATGAAAATGCATTTAAAGACGCTTTAACTTGCAGAAACTCCTTCTGAAACATGTTTTCTAGGTTGAGAACATAACCTACTAGGCAACGTGTTCCCACTCCGGTTTTGTGCTCCAGTATCAAATTGGCGCAACGTTAATAACACACAATGCTTATTTAAAAAACCTTGTACGGAAACTCAACACACATTACATTGTCAATGTACCTAACGTATATTTCCTGCAAACAATGCATAATTTAATTTACTTCCTACTTGCGAAGCACACGCTTTCAAACGCCGAAAGAGTACTTAATTGCATTTCTTGTATGAAAACAGTTTTTATGCGACAACAAAAAAAAAACACGGTTTAACGTATAATAAAAGTGCTCATTACAGACCATAAATTCGAGTAGGCATTGGTAAAACGAGAATATTCTTATCTCGTTTACTTGAAAGTAGAAACAAAATAAAAAAGAATGAAGAGTTGGCGCCTCCCTATATCGATTGACAATAAACACTTTATACTGAATGCTATCTGTACACTTTTGCCAACATTGACGATACTTTCTTGTTTCCTTGACCCACTATACTTGAAAACGCTGCATTGTCCTCTAACTCAATAGTATGACGGATTAGTGGACAAAAGGCGGACTCCGCTTGAGAATAGTACGCTCTATAGGCGTACATTTTGCTGTATGCCGTATGCGCCCTATAGACGTACTTACACTTGCGTGTTTTTAAAAGAATATGACTGCATTTACAGGTTAAAATTAGATTTGTAGAGTTGAATGTTTGTTTTTTTCTATCCGTACGTGTCATTTTCCTCATTTATATGTAGATGTAAGATAATTAACAACGATAGCTTGTATTTGTTATTATATACATTATTTATTGGCTAGCACACCATTTTTTGTACGTTCGCGGTTTCACAGCGTGAAATCAGCATACGTACGAATCGAATTGAAATATTCACATCATACCTACCACGGGACGGGCCACGACTTAATTACCTACTGAAACCAAATGGTACTGAGGGGTACACTACATAAGTCCGAAAAACTTTATTCCGAAAGTCACAATTCCGAATTTCAAAGTACCGATTTTCATAATTCCGAATGGTTCAAAATTCCCAATATCACAACTCCGATATTTTCTAACTGATGTCAAATAAATATTTTTCTTCATTTCTTTTTCTTTCTATATAATTATTAATCCTATTTTTATAATTCCTAAATTTAAATATTCCGAACGTTCATAATTACTTTTCTCAAAACCTTAAAAATACGAATCCATTTTTTTTTTGGCAAATTTTTCTTTATATAGTTAGGATAAGACGCACCGTTTTCGAGATATAAGCAAATTTAGAACCTGCTACGACTCACTTCACTTTCTGGCACAAATGTCGTCGTCGCTTTCGTCCTACGCTCCTCATGCCAGCTAGCAAGACTTTTAGGACCAGTTTAGCAGTTTATGCGAAGTATCGGAATATCGTTTTGCGGACTAACGATCCATCGAACATTTGATTCTTCGGATATATGAAAATCGGACAACAAACAATCGTATTTACGACTTTCGGAATTATGAAAATCGGACTTTTGATAATCGGAATATCGAAATTCAGTTTTTCGGAATTTTTGGGTGTTCCCGGGCGGTACTGAGACATTTCGACATCCGAAGCAAAACCGGATGTATGCTTGCGACTAGAAGTAGGTGCGCATACGCCGAAAATGACTAAAATGTAATTAAATACTGACTCCTCAAAATCGACCCCATCTACACATAATGTATTATAGATATCGAAGTTGTTTGACAATGTCGATATATGACTTAGTAGGTACGTAAACACTGCAATTCTTCAAAATCCAAGTAAGTACCTATGCACTCGACGTCAGCGGAGAAACGTGCCAGTATCACATTTCCTCTTAGATAATCGTTTTATCATTATTGTTTTAACGTAGAATAACGTTGTTAGTGTCTGTTTACAATAAATATACATCATAATTATCTAATACCTATCTACTAACTTATTTGATTGACGCACTGTACGAATTACTGAAAACATCAGAATTAGTTCTCATAATATTCAGTTTTTGTTACGAGTCTTTGAAATGGAGAATCTTGGACCTTCAGTATTATTCTGAAAATGCGGCCGTTCTCAATCTATCCTCAATCAATATAACAGATTTGATACGGGCACGGGAATCGCGTACAGCCAACGATTAGGTATAGATAGGTAAGTACCTAAATTATTTACTGGCTATCGTAGTTAGGGCTTGTGCCTACAATTCCACAAACTCAACTATCACAAGTTAAAGCTCCCACCCAAACAGTATACTTAACCACTGATATTTTACCAATTTACTGAATGTACCTAGTCAAGAAAATCAATAAACAGGCTTGTGTCCTGAAAAAAACTAATTAGTCCGTCAGTTAGATTTAAAAAAAATATTTGACACATATTTGTTCTTTTGTTACGTAGACCAAAATTGACGAAGATACGACGCTTTTAAAATTCTCAATACGTCACGCCGTGCTATTATTTTTAGTGCGTTGTGACGTCACGAGCCTCCACTCCCGAGATTTGATGCGTTTTATCTTTGTCAATATTAGTTGATTTACAAAAACAAAAAATATATTTTCCAATACTCTAACTGACGCTGACGGGCTAAATATATTTGCAATTTATTGATGATGGAAACTAGCCTATTGTTCTTCAGATTGACACTGTCAGACTACGTCAATTTCATACAAATGCCTAAGAATGATGAATGAATATTCCCTGTAATCATTTTTCCCGTCTTTCCATTAAATTAAAGCATAATCGGGTCCCTATCACACGCCCAGAATCGTTCTATTAATAAGCGCAATTACTTCCTAGTCATTTAATTTTAATGATTGAATATATCTAACTAGCACACACTAAAACATTTTTAAATGCTATTATTGTAACTGGATTAATAGCACAAGTGTTTTAAAACTGTTTAATTTGTAACTTGTGACCTTATTCCCTTGTACACCACTCTCCCTGACGAATATAGGGCGATCTGTCGTAATGTACTACGAATAAACACACTGAAAACTTTCGATTTTTATTACTTACTGCTTTTTGTTATACACAATGTATCGCTTGTGCAATGTACTCGTGAACAAAAATGTACAATGTGTCGGACTAAAGTAACTTTGTGTTGCGTAAACGATATTTTAGTATGCATTTAAATTGTAAGGGTTAAGGTACCTAATGGGTACCTAAAAGTTAATTTACTGACAGAATTAGGTCCCAAATGAACTGACACTATCTAGTTTCTCCTTTGTACAATTCTACCAGTAAATAAGATTTCAAGAGACAATTAGGCGCGGACGGCCTCAAACGGTCTTCTATAAAATCTACTATCGACCCAGTTGAAATTACATAAGGCCAATTTGGCCTTCTAGTTTAATTAATGAGGCCTATTTCAGGATGAAGTGAAATTTTACTGTCTAGTTTGCCATGAAATAAAATGCTATTAAGCAAATGCCTATCAACATCTAGCATCATGTAGTCTTACGACATCCGCGCAGTATTGTACACGGCCTTTTGATGCGTAGCGAAAATAGGAACTAACTCCACCATCTTGTTTTTTACGTTTTTCCCAAACACAGATAACCAATACGTCTCCTGTCAATGTCATTCAAGTGCCAAAAGTATCGTGTAGCAGTTAACACAAACAAAACCTCAGGGAGCCTAGCCTATGAAGGGGTCCGCAAGGACCGATGCCTGCCGGGGCTGGGGGACTGTTCGCAAGAGATACCGTGCTCCCGGAACACAAAGGGCGATGAAGGAACATGGATGGGTTTTAGTCAGTAAAAGTCTGACACTCCCTTCTGCTCCGCCCAGAGCGGGAGGAGTCATTTGATGATTTCCCACCCGAAAAAAAAAAGGGAGCCTAGCCTAGTATGTACATCATTTACACTATGTCAATATTTCCCATTCACCTACATTATTTCTAAACGTAACGATGTGTGTTGCAAGATTATTTTATTTTGTTACTCAATGGAAGTTATTGCGCGCGCACGTATGGACGCCAATAAAGAATATTGCAATACACGCGGAGTCGCGACTTTGGTTTGCAAAATGCTGTACTAACTTTTAAGACGTATGATTGTATGTTTGAAAATTCATATGGAATTTAGTGTCTATCTAGGGAAATAATATGGATTTTTTGGCTATCGATTTCGGTATTTTAACAGTTTTCCTAAAAAATGAGTTGCAGTTTTGATAAACGTTGTTGAAAAAGCCGTTACGGTCGTGGGGAATTTACATCAGTTATGGTTACATTGCAATTTGGTAATTTTAGCGCTTTTTATCATATGTAAATGCTAACGTAATTTTTGGCTATGTAAATGATACCTCAAAACGGGCCAAGTACGTGTCGGGCCACGCGCAGTGTAGGGTTCCGTAGTATTTCAGATTTTGTTTTTCAATGAAAGTCTTCACTCGTTATAAACAAGCAACTACTTTATCATAGTTACTTTATAGGATTTATTCTAAGGATTTTGTATTTGGTACAAAATTATCCAACACCCTAGTTCAACGACTATTACTGCTAAACTAATCAAGTTATCTTAACCGCTATAGTTTTCCTTTAAAGTTCATGAAATGCATTATCATCTTGAATTTTTCCAGAACTTTTGAGCCAGCTGTTTAGCTTTTAGAGGGGTGGGGGGGGGGGGCGCCCAACTGGAACAAAAATTTGCACTTTAAAGTTTAATATTTCGTAAATGGAGCATTAAATCGAAAAGTAGTACTGGCAACCCCTAAGTCATTTTAAAAGACCTATTCAACGATACCCCACACGATGGCGTAGACGACGAAAAAAAATGTATCCCTCAGCATCAGAATGAAAACGTCAACGATCTGCAACCTTTCTAATAGTTTCGAAGCGTTTGTCAAAGACCGCGCACAGTTCAGGCGTTAAAGGATGAATCTATTCATTCACCGAGTCATTAGGCTTAGCCACGCAGCCATGTTTAGCCACTTTCAATGTCCACAGTTCTTTAAACCCAAGATTATTCGCATGCTAATGTAGAAGCCGGCGAAAGTACATTGTCTTGACACTTTCACATTAACATGCAGACATAATACCTTCGTACGGGTTCCTGGAAACTATCACGATAAGTTATAACTGTGTGTTTAGCATAGGCAATGTTTTTTATGAGCGTATTGTCTGTATGCGGAAGATCTTCGCCATTTCTTCATGCCTGGCCCCGCTATGGTAAGTTGAAGTTAGAAGTTCCCGCCAATGGATCGTTGCAAAACAATGGTGGAGTACTAAGACTACTAGGACTTATTCCGATAGTGTTTCAAATTCAACTTAACTGTAAGGTCTCTATGGACAACGTACAGTCTAAATCACTGTAGGTACATATAAACAGTTAAATCATGGAAACTTCATCTGAGCGGTTTAAGTCAAACAGAGTCACAGGAAACATCTAGTTCTACACAATGGTAATGGTTTTGTTTCATTTCTGCTGTCCAATTTGCAATAGGTACCACGTCAATCCAAATAAGTCATTCTCTATTACGCTTGCAAACTCAATTCGCGTTAAGTCATTAGCATCAGATAATCATCATGCCGTGCCGTTACCAAACTTTCGACAGTGTTACCACACTTTAAAATATAAGATCAGCATAATTATTATGTAGATACGAAAGAAGTGTTTAATGGCCGTCGTCAGTGTGGTCTGGTCACAGAACACGTCATTCAAAAGTGACAGTGTGATAAGTATTCTACTCTGGTGTTAAAAGTTAGGCTTCAGTAGTTTGAAATGTCATTGACATTTCATGCGACTACGTTAGTGTTTATATCTTTAATTAACAAAACTAATCATGATTACGATAAGACTGATTGTCGCTTACCGAGTTATAATAGGATTTTGTTATACATAAGTACTTATTTAGTTTATATCTATTTAATGAAATAAAACTTAGGAAGAAAACGCCAAAGGCGCCAAAAACTTTCTCTGTTTTGACAATGTTGTCATTCTGTGGCTTCTGAACAAAATGCCTATAAACTGTATAGGGGATTGTCTTTCATGAGTTTCTCTACGGAGCAAGTTCTTTGTCAAAGACAAACACAATAGACTATGACTTTATAGATTTTTTTAAACAGTTTGCAGAGGGCTACTAATTACAGGCGCCAAACAGTGCTTGGGCCACTTATTTATTTTTAAAGGACATTATTTCAAGACCTTTCTATTCAATTTACTAGCTTAATTGAAGATTTTCATAAATTACAGTTTTTGATAAATAATCTCTACAAATTAGCAAGCAATAGGTACTACGTATGTAACGTTTCTGACTGAACGCCTTATCTACATTACATTAATCAT
This sequence comes from Xestia rhomboidea, assembly GCA_963853795.1. NCBI lineage: Eukaryota > Metazoa > Arthropoda > Insecta > Lepidoptera > Noctuidae > Xestia > Xestia rhomboidea. The sequence continues at coordinate 16,904,642 of OY970761.1, forward strand.
CTCGAATACATTAATTTAACAGCAGATAATTCAGATAATAATTCAGAAAGCGGATCTTGTCAGCGAGATCTCTACAGGAAAACTGGTACAAGATAATGTCAACAAGGCCCAATTAAATATGTGATAAGTACCTATTTATTTAGTATGTACTTCAAATTAAGGATGCGTACGTTTCCTAATGTAATTCGCAATCAGCCAAGGTTTTGATGACAAGTACCTACTTCCTGAGAACTTTTCCTCTTTGAAGTGGCAATGACAACAAGATGGTCGCAGTCGAAAATGAAGTTTGTGGACAGAAAAAGGAAAGGTTACGGAAAACTAAATGCAGGAGCATTTAGGTGGGTTTCATAGATCATTTCATGGATGTTAACGTAGATGAGTTAGAGGAAAAATGGTCACCTAGTCGTGACATAGACACAGCAGGAGGTCATTATTAGAATTTCCAAATACCTAGTTTATTTAGAAATTTTCCATGGAAATAGGGAAAATCCTTGCGAAAATGATTCACCAAATCACCATCCATCAGTTTTTATGGAACTCTTTTTTTTTGTTTTCGCATTTTAGTGTTGACAGCCAGCCAGTTGTTGACTTCGATATAAACAGCGGCAAATACCTACTTAGCGACAGTCCTTACACAAGGTACTTACTTAAGTTGATTCTGAGTAGGTACAGAGAAGGTCAGTCCCGCGTCTATCTACATAAGTACATATAAGTACAGAAGTAACCCTTACGAGTTACGATGTTAACGACTTGGGACTGGCGTGGGATGACACGAGGATAATGTCTTTTTTATCTAGCCCATTTTTCTCCTAGATCAACGGCAAAGGAAAGAGGCTACAATTTAAATAGGTGTCGAAATGGTATTTTTTGTAGAAATGCGGGTTACAAAAGATATCATAAAATGTTGTCATAATTTAGTCAGAAAAAAATTACGGTTCAAATGAATTAACCTTATGGCGAAATGGTATCGTGGTCACGTAGATTTCGAGGGAGTGAAGCAGACGCGGCCCGGTACATTACATACAGATTACAGGTACAATCAGGTACATTACATACAGGTACATTATTCTAATTCAAGCTCTATCGTCTTTCTATCGTTTTAATTAATTAGTCTTTTTACAAAATATTCAAGCCTGATTCTTCCATACATCCTCTTGATTAATGAAACTCTTTGTTCCACTCTGTATTCAGATCCCAGAGGCGGTGTAACATTAATTGGTCTCGGTATTAGAGACTACATATTAAAAAGGTTCAACAACCCTTTCCTACGTGCAGGTATGGTGAGAATCTTCTATTTTTTTTCTACTTTTTGGTAATAATATTCTATTGTCATACGAAGTTCGCACGTGCTTTGAATTTCGAATAGATAAATTCGGCACAATGGAAGGCAGTCGATAAATTATTTTTAAATTATGCTTTGTTAGTTATCAATAAATAAAATGTCACAATAGATGATGATGGCACTATTAATGCATTTAAATTAATCACTAGAGCTATAGAGAACAAAATTGTTCTATTAATTAATTACGAATTTATTCTGGACATGTTTAATATAACAATAGAAAAGGTAGTGCTAACTCTGCTCTCTGGTACATTGGATTGGTAACATTGGTTTAAGAGACACAATTGATATGAATAAACACAATGACCCTAGATCCAATTGTTGCCAGCGCCTCAAATCTATATCTATACTAATATTATAAAGAAGAAAGATTTGTATTTTTGTATGTAACGAATAACCTTAAAAACTACTGGACCTATTTGAAAAATTATTTCAGTAATGGATAGCTACATTATCTATCAGCGAGTAACGTAGGCTATATTTTATCCCCGTTCCCCCACGGGAACGGGAACGCGGGCGAAACCACGTGTCGACTGCTAGTATGGAATATTTTTAACAATAACATTTCCACTTCATGAAATGTGTTTATGTCGATTTCTAAGAAATTACCGAAAGCTGAAATGATAATCGTATTCGTATACTGCGAATAATTGATAACAATCTCCAATAACGATAACTGGTTTTGTATCCAACAAACATTTCGTAAACACTTATAAAGTCTCTTTGTCAGTCTGGTTGTGGTACTGATCAAGACATAAGTACTTAGAGGAAGGTTGACGAAGTCTTAAAACGCTTGCAATCTCAGGTCCATGGACCAGTTTTATAAGTATCGGTCGATTACCGGGTTCCAGATAGTTTTTGCGTTCTGATTTTACTTTATAAAAAAACACAGCACTGCCTAAACTTGACCAGCCTAAGCTGGATTTAGTTGAGCTCTAACCTACCCATACATATTTTTGCACAAGAATTGCTTCAACAAAATTTAGCACTACTTAAGGATTTCTGAAAATTCCCACGGAAGGTTAATTTCGACATTTTTGCCGGTGGAAAATAACATCACAACAAATACAAAGATTACATTGCACCTTGTTATGTTTCTCCATATTGCATTTAAGTGTTCCGTTTATTAGTCATTTGTCAGTTATCTAGATATTCGATTCAAGGATGCGTTTGTTTCTAGTTCACAGAAGTGTTATTTATATGTCTCACTCGATAGTCGATACCTTATCACTTTTATGACGTGGCGGCATGGCTTCACAAGACTCAAGTACAGTGGGAGACAACGATGAAACTAAGCCTTTCATTAACTTCGTGACGCTTCGGGACTTCATACTTTGAAACTCTTTTGTGACTGTCTGCAGTCTTCGTAACTTTAGTCCAGTCCTGTTTGTTTCGCTGTCAACTTGTACAGCTGATATTTTTTTTTTATTCGGCTGTTGAGATTAGGAATTGGTGCAACGGATGCTGTTTCACTTCGTTATTTCATTATGACTTCGGCTGCGTAAATCAGCTAGGAGATCACAGCTTCAGTGTCATTACGGAAAACTATGGAAAGTTTACCGAACAATCAACCATTTTTATCGCCATATACTTACTCACCTCAAATTCATACGGCGAATCACTAAAATACCCGAAAACCTTGATGTTTGTTATGTCATAGATAAAAGCGATAAAAGCTAATTTAACAAGAAGAAAACGCACCTATCGCAGTTTACGAAACTGAAGTGTCATCGGTGTAGCGCTGTAGTTAAACCAAAGTAAATACAGATGTAATTCTGAGATTACACGTCACACGAGTAGTACCTACGTAACATGTTACAAAATTAGGTAAACAACATTTTTGGGGAAATTTGCAGTAGCCAAAATTCAAATTTTTCGTTTTCTGTGTGACTTTGATCAAAGGATTAACTACCACTGGCAAATTACGGCAAAGACAATTTATTAAGTGCTGTAAGAATCTTTTGGCGCCTAAAAGACATTGTCAAATTTGTCAAGAAGCGCTCTAGGTCTAGATAAATTAAAATTGTCTGTGGAAATCGTATTGCAGAAACGAATGCTTAGAGAAGTGAAAGCTGCAGTAGCTATTGATTAATTAGGTACCTCTATCAATCTGCTGATAATTTGCTAATGCCTACTTATAGATTTTCCTCTCCTAAAATTTCCTATATTAGTTCATTGTCGTTTTTGGAAGGCCGTTCAGCAGTGGAAAGTTACAGGCTGGTAATATTGATATTGCTACTTCAAGGATGATTGAACAAAAGCTTAATGTTGATGATTCACTGACCGATATTCTGCGAAAATCTAAACAGCATAGTTCTGTTTATATTCAAAAGAATAGAAGATGGATACCAATCTGAATCGAATCTTAGAATAATGTTTTCGAAGAACTTTTGATTGTTTCTTGTTGTTTATTTTCACAAGGTCGGTCATAGACTTGTCTTGTAGTTCACAATAATTCTTTTGTTTATATTTTGTTGATGAGCAATACCTACCCACTTAGTTAATTCAAATTAGTCTGGAGGTATTTACTTAATGTTACTACAAACTTTTGTTTCTTTTTCTGTTTTACGAATTTTAGTGTAGTACTTTTGTAGTAATTAGAGGCAAACCATAAATGACGTCACACGAATATCATAATCCCCCCCCCCGTCCTTGTCACAGCTGGTCACATTTGCCGAGAGTATCTTTTAGATGGCGAATAAAACCGACACCCAGTGGGTTTACTCACACTCTCTCTAACCCCCTCTCTCTCTCTCTCATGTGACGCAGACGAAGTTGCGCGGGTCAGCTAGTAAAAAAATATGAATAGGTACATATGTCGGCAGATTATATTCATCTATTTGGTGGACTAAAGGATTTACAATAAAACAAAAAAAAAAATTATTACCAAACCCGTGCGAAGCCGGGACGGGCCGCTAGTTGTATATTATAACAATGTGTTCTACTACCTACTTACCTAGTTATTTTCGTTAATTTCAGTTAGTATAGTCCCATCTCTATCCGAAAGTTAATCATGGGAGCGCTTCGAGGAAATAAATTTTAATATTTTTAATCGTTCCTCCAAGCGCTCCTTTTGGGAGCGCTTGGAGGAACAAAACGGGAGCGCTTAGATGGGAGCGTTTCAAAACGGGAGCGCTTCGAGGAATACCTCTTGATTTTATATAGAATAAAAACCACTCATTTCGCACTGTTCGGCCCGCAGTGACTGACGTAACAATCACTTTGTAGTACAAGCTGATTAGAACTTTATTCTAACAGTATTTCAAAGGAAGTTTGAACCACCACAAATAGAGTTGCTAATTTTGCTCGGGGAGGTGCCATATGGTAATTTATCGACGTAGCCTGCGAAATAAAAAGTACTTAATGCTAAACTAGAGTTTGAAAAGTTCTCAACTTCAAATTCTCATTTCAGAAAACGGGTCGTGCGTCAATGGTCGTGCGTGTCTTTTATAAAATCATTTTAAGTTTCATTTTCCTGAAAGTAGTACCTAGGCAAGCTAAATTAAACCAAATAAAACTAGAAAAAATATCTAGGTAGGGTACCTACATTTATTTAAAGACCTCACGTCATGAATGACACACACAATATGGAATTCGTAGAAATTTCGCTTCTGTGCTTCATTATTGCGTATCTTCGATCGTCTGTTATTTATAGTTGTTGAAAGAAAGATTATTATTATGTAAACAGGTACACATGGATATAATGTACAGTACAAGAATAAGAAATGTGTAGTTAACTAGATTTAGTTCTGGCTAAATCATATTATATCTGTGCCATCATTTCTGAGATTACATTATCCAGAACACTATTACGGACTACTTACTGGCTGGAAAATGAGCCAGATGTTCTATGTTTTACTTTAGGTACTTGTAACATACATTATTAAAGTACTGGGTACCTAATTCTGTTGCGAAGATGTTATGCTACCTATCCTATCTACCCAAAGACTATAGACGGAACAAAGGAGACAACATCGTAATCTACTTGCAGCAAGAGTTGCAGTAACCACCAGGTTGGTGTCGGTTTATGTGTAACGTGTCGAACTTGCCAATTATGACATTTTATCTGATTTTGTTGCTGACACCCCTACGTCCACCCTGCGACTGAGACATGTCATCACAGTTTTTCTATGAATTTTTTGTTCAAATCTCTGTATTCTTTATTTACTAATAATTACTAATATTTACAAGAGAAGTGCCCACAACCACACGACTTTTTAAAGCCCCAAGAACACCTGGCTTTTGGCAGTGAACAACAGTGGCCTATTTGGAAAACTCTGAATCGATGGCGTACCCAAGTAGGCAGCTGCAAACATAACCTGGCAAAATGGGGTATAATTGGTTCTTCCAACACCGAGTGCGAGTGCGGCGCTCCGGACCAAACAATGCCCCATCTGCTGGAGTGTCCCAGGAGTCCGTCTGTACCGCTGGAATGAATGTGGCCACCTACTGGGCCCCCACCGTGTAATTGGAAGGAAAATCGATACGATAAGAAGAAGATTTACTAATTGTACAATAAATTGTGTAAAATCTTGACACGAGTGACAGCAGTAAAGTTGAGTAGGTAGGTAGGTATTCAAATCTTTGTGTGGATATGTATTGTTGTTAATAGTCATAACTCATAATAATTATTATTCTTTGTATTGTTATAACTTTTTTTTTTGCTAAGTTTTTTTATTTTAACACCTGTCAAGTTGTGTCATCTTCTATGAATCGACTATAGTGGGTATAGCGAAACGGGCCACTTACTTTCCCAAGGCCCACAAAATAACAATGATACAATTTAAATTATGTAATATGAAAAAAAAAATGATTCTGACTGCCAGTTATAAATTGAAATGAGAAAGCGTAACAAGAATTTTAAATAAGAAAACGACCACGGTGTTATTGCTACGTGTGTTTAAAACAAGTTTCTTTTGTTGATAAGCCAACAGAAAATGTCTGGACAAGTCAGTGCCCCGTGCTGTGTATTTTTATTTCATACATTTATGTATTAATTTTAATATTATGTTGTAAGTTTACAGGTCTATCGCCTATATAATGCCATACAGTCCAAAGAGCAAAACTTACATGCACGTTTGGCAGATGTTATACAATTTCGTTTCAACTTGAATGCGAAATTAAGTAGGTACCTAGGTACTTTCGTCCGTTATCAGCAGGCTGGGTTAACATTCACAGTCTCTTTTGTGTTTACTCATCCAAGTGAAGTTCGTCCGGTCACGGTCAAGGTCAATCCTTTATGATAGCGTATAACGCCGGATTGCCGCTCATGGAAGTTTCCTTTGCAATGTAATCAAAAGTAAACAGACGTTTTTGGTACCTAAGGATCAACTTATTTTAAATTCCCGTGTTTACTTATATAACCAGTTGTGCATACTCCTTGGTCTTAAATCGGTAACGTGACGCATTGCAATAATAAGGTATTTTTTTATATTATGTACCTACTACATCCTACTGTATGGGTGTAGTGTAGAGCAACATTCATCAAAGAGTTAATCATAGACAATCAGAGCGTGGAAACAAAGAAGTCTTGAATAGGTAGGTACTTAATCTTGATTCAGTTATGTTAAGTGAGTGCTGAACCAATGCTTTTCTGTTTAGCTCATAATGATATCTGATGATCTTGGAGCGATGAAAAAACCGTTCAGTTTAGGTGTTTATCTGGAGATTGATACTAATCATCAATGATGGAGGTTTTGTTTACTTATAGCTTTCGAACTGAGTGCAAAACAGTTTCTTTACGAGGGATGATATCCGTGATTTTTCTTTGTTGCTTGCTATGAGCTCCCGATATTTCGAAACTGTTGCAAGCATCATGATCGCGGGAATACTGAAGAGGTACGCGGGTGGGACGAAAATTATTTATTAATTATGAGCATACAAATCTGTCTACCCCCTTGCTTAGTCTTTTATTACGCGCATTACTGGAACTCGATTGTAACTCACGACAAAACGCAGTCACAGTATCACTAGGTTTGTCTTGATAATGGAGATCCCGTAAGTACCTACTTTAAGTGTAGTAAAAAACCGTGAAAGTCTAAAACAATTTACGATTTCCAAAGAAATAAAAAAAAAAGTTTGGTTCTTTGTGTCCAATTGCCTGGTTGCTGAAAGACTAAACGCTTATAAAATCTATTACAGTATTGTCAAGTGATTTGATTGGCCGTTGTTGTGTCAGTCAGCTAAGCACAATCAGCATTTAGATTAATAGGTAAACCTCTACCTACGTAGGTAGCATCTTAAAGTACTAAATCTATGAGATTAAATACCTGTTAACAATTTTTTGTATTGCCTGGCCTTGCTGTAATTGGGAGTTTGCATTTTCGGATTACCTACCTACTTACATTGTTATCGTGTCGAAATTGTTTATGGCGCCAGTAGTAACAAAACACAGTACTTATATCGCAAAATGCAGCTAACGATACGATCGCTCGCCAGACGATAATTCTAAAGGTAATCGCTCATTATCTCAACAAATCAGGGTCGCGAGCGATAAGTCACGCAACTGGCCGGCCCGTGGAGCGCCAACCATGTCTTTGTTTTTATCTCAAACGTATTCTTTTTATGTTTCCTTGAGAAGTATTGTTTCTCAGTACTTAATCTTAAGGCATTTACAAGTAATCTTACCGTTGAATGTGTCGTAAGCTGTAGGCTGGTAATCTTCCCGGAACGTGTCCTGCGCGTACGCCGCTATCAGCGAGCTCTTCCCCACAGCTCCGTCCCCCACCAACACACACTTTATCTTCTCCTTCTTACCACCTTTCACCTTCCTCCTATCTTTAATCTGAAACATTCGGTTCAAAGTCCGTCTGCTCTTCTTGTCTCTCACTGCCCACTCGTTCACTTTATCACAGCAGTTCAAGTCTTCGGACACATCGTCTCGTATCACAGTGCGGCCGTTCTCCTCGGCCACTTCCGAGTAGTCGTAGTCGTCGTCATCCCGCCGCGAGATCGGGAACTGGCTCGGACTGTGCACTCCAAACACGAACGGCCCGTCTCTCTCGGGCACACGGGCAGCGAACCCGTTCGCCGGAGTCGGGGGCTTCGCATAATGCACTGCCGGGGCACGGTACTGACTCGAAAGGTATTCGTCAGACGCCTGCGGATCGAACCTGAACACTAGTTCCGCTTCCCTCCGATCCAAACTTATCTCTGGAGGCGTAACTTTATCTTGAAAGTATCCAACTTTCTCGCGTGCCCTTGTCTCCTGCAGCCGCCTTTCGAGTTCGACGTTCGAAGGTTTCCAGTAATCCGGTCGGTATTCGTAGGAATAATCTGTGGGCAGGTTCCTGGGCGCGGGCAAGGGCCTATGCGGGCCAGTGTCTCGGGGAGGCGCGCGTGGTGGGACCATTAGAGGCTTTTGCGGTTCCGCCAACAACGGCCGGCGCGCCGACAGGTTCGCGTTTCTGTTGAACATGATCCCTTCTAAACTGGGAGACATTTGCACTGTCACGACTGGCTGCCGAACGGATGATCGAGGTGTGCATTCGCGCACATAACTTGCGCGATGTAATCGAAATATATCGCGGTTTATGGAGCGCGCGGCGCGAGTAGCGACGTGCCGTCACTTCGGAGAACAGAACGCGACTGTCTCGCGGCGGCCGGGTGGTAGCCGCGCGCCCCTCGCCCGGAGAAATGACCTGTTGCTTCTGTTACCTGTTCAGGTACAAGCGACCGTTTCGCGAGCAAAGCGCAGCTGCTGCCCGTGAACAAAGCCATCATATGGCGTCGCCATCGCCAACCGCCTCACATAGGTAACCAGCCAAGGAAATTCATTCACGATATCCAACGATGAATGAACCACGATGTGTTTTGTTTACCAAATGTTCAATGTTTACTTATAAGGTTCAGATAGCTTCCAACCTCGATTCGGAATGTGTTATTGTGGTTGTGGTTACGTAATTACATTAGTTTGGTAGGCAAGTTATTTTGTTCTAGCAGCACCAATACAAGGCTGGTTTGTTTCAAGTCTTCAGGTTGCATTCCGGGGCGCCATGGCATTCAAATTGGATATGCAAAGCATCAATGCCATTATATTCCCCTTTTATTCATAAATAACATCAAGGACAATAGGTTCTAAGAACAAATATAAGTCACAATACAGTCGACTAAACAATAACCGTTATGTTTTGTGTGTTCGTTTTTCCGTGGGTTAACTACATGTTACTACATGTTAGTGACGTAGTTACTTCTTGTATTTTCAAGTAAGTATGTAGCCTAGAATATCATGTATAGATAAAGCGCTCAAATAAAGAGTTCAAGTCCTTGTGCAAACACAAATCATGAAGTTGGGAATCAAACCCAGGACCTAAACTCAGTCGCAAGTTTGCACCTGCAACCATAATACCAACGAGGCCTATGACAAAAATCTTTAATTTCTAACAAAAAAAGTTTTTCGATGAACAAGTCGAGTCGATCAAAATAGCCATCGTGCGCAGAAGGCACTTGCTCTGGTTATAAGAAGTGAGAAAAGTATTCGCTACTCATCATCTGCCTAGCCTTTTCCCTACCATGATGGGTTCGGCTTCCAGTCTTACCAGTGTCATACAAGTGTTTTACATGGAGTGACAAGTACTATGTGACACTGACATAATACGATACGTCGCATCGATACCCCTCGGTAAGACTGGGTGTCAGACTTTTGGCTCACTGACTACCTGTAACAACTGTCACAGATTTACAAATGACAGCCGAGGCACTAAGGAAACTCGGAATGTACCTAATGGATAGTCACCGATTTGTTAAGGACCAACCTACGTAAGCGCGGCTTAACCTGAAGATCACCCAGCGGCTGTTACTAAACCACAAACGAGCGTTTCGTTACTATGAGATACAAAATACCTACGAAGAGCGCAATGAGATATTTGATTTCAGTGTATGTTATTACAATATGTTTCAGATGATATTTTTAGTACCAGCCCCGGGGTCTGTAATTGTGCCCGGTAGTGGCAATGCCATTAGCACAGAACAAGCTCGCCCCTGCTTTCCCCCAGCCCCAGTTATAATGAAACCCGGAAAATACCAACAATGAGAGGTTTTATTTTTGAGTATTAAAAAAAAAACAAAATTTCCAAAAACTCTGTAGATGGCGTTGGACTGACTACGTTCCTAGGTGCCAAAACCAAAACGCTTGGAAAAAAATATTGCGTCACGTCAAATACGCTCATTGACTGACACGTTTGCAGCTTCCGAATAAAACCATTACATCCAAGTGAATGGAACCCCATCGCTTAGCCAAAATCGGAAAGTTGTCTGAAGTGGTAAACGATAATATCACACACAATATCAGCAGGCCTTTTACACTATCTGACGTTATATACGGGATTAAAAACTTAAACAATGGCAAAGCTCCTGGTTTTGATGACATTACGGTCGACCAATTAAAACACCTCGGACCAGTAGCTGTTTCCTGGATTCTATCGCTTTTCAACTCGTGTCTTAATGACTGCAAGATCCCTAAACTCTGGAGGGAAGCTAAAGTAATTGCTCTCCTTAAGCCTGTTAAATGTCCGAAAGAACCAAAAAGCTACCGACCTATATCTCTTCTCTGTCACACATTTAAGCTCTTTGAAAGGCTTTTACTGAACCGCCTAACGCCAGTAATTGAACCAAACCTTATCGCTGAGCAAGCTGGCTTTAGGCCAGGAAAGTCATGTACCAATCAGACCCTCAACCTAACGCAATTCATAGAAGATGGTTTTGAGGAAAATAAAATCACAGGTGTTGTATTCGTTGATCTTTCGGCAGCCTATGATACAGTCAACCTCAATAGACTTTTACGAAAAGTCAGCGAGCTCACCAAGGATGTAGGTTTCGTGCAAATTCTTAGCGCTATTTTGAATAACCGCCGCTTTCAAGTTCATCTCGACAATAGCAAGAGTAGGTGGCGTTGCCAGAAAAACGGGCTCCCTCAAGGTAGCGTGCTAGCCCCGGCTCTTTTTAACATTTACACAAACGACCAGCCTTGCTCTCCACCAACGAAACGTTTTTTATATGCAGACGACCTTGCTTTGGCCGCCCAGACACTTACATTTGAAGAGGCAGAAGATAAACTGACGGAAGCTCTGGAAACACTTGGGAAATTCTATGATGAAAATGCCCTACGGCCAAATCCGTCCAAGACCCAGTCCTGTGCTTTCCATCTTCGCAACCGTCAGACAAACAGAGCTCTCAGTGTCTCGTGGCGGGGCGTTGATGTGGAGCATTGCTCTCAACCACGCTACTTGGGCGTCACCCTTGATAGATCTCTGACTTATAAGTTCCACTGCCTTAAAACAAAACAAAAAGTCGGGACTAGAAATAACTTTCTTCGCCGCCTCATATCCACCAGTTGGAGAGCATCCTCCGCACGACCGGTCTTGCTTTTTCTGCTGGGGAGTTTGCATGTCCAGTGTTGGCACCGTTCGGCACACGCTAGAGAAGTTGACATAGCGCTGAACGATTCCTGTCGCATTGTGACGGGATGCTTAAAACCCACCCCTCTTGCGATGTTGTATCCGTTGGCAGGTATAGCTCCACCAGACGTTCGGCGCGAAATAGCTAGTCGTATCGAAAAGGGAAAACAGGAACGAGATCCGCCACCCCCTGTACGGGCATCACATACCACCTTCACGCTTAAAAAGCCGTAAAAGCTTCGTGAGACACACGATTTCCACAAAAGACAGTGCGTCAGATGAAAGATGCGAATTGTGGAGGAACAGACATCCCACCCCTCCTCACTTCATCAATCCAGCAGAACATCTTCCTCCTGGACAGGAACTGCAGTGGCCAATCTGGAAATCTCTTAACCGTTTGCGGGCCCAGGTTGGCCGCTGTAGAAGTAATCTAGCCAAATGGGGTATCATCGACCCGTCCCAAAGACAATGTCAGTGTGGAGCCCCTCTGCAGGATATGCCTCACCTCCTTTCTTGCCCATCCTGCACAGCCACCTGCACCTTCCAGGATTTAAACGAAGCCAACGACAGGGCTGTGCAGGTGGCGACATACTGGTCGGGCATTATTTGAGTATATCGACACGCAAAGAAGAAGATCCAAGAGAAATGATGTGACGTTCCGTTCTTTGCAGTAACTTACCAAGTTCAGCGCCATCTATCCAGCAACTAGGACGTTATCTAAGATTTCAACTTAAAATATTTTCATGACAACAATCTGTCATAAAAATAAGGGTTTCCGAACGGAAGTTTTTTAATCTATGTTAAATTGACAAGCACGTGTTTTTATTTTGACATTACATTGACAGCTGCCAATTGCCATGCTTCTTACGTTCCATTTACGAATTCGAGAAACTAAAGTTATTTAGCATAACGTATACTTTAGAAAGAGTTAATGTGATAGTAATACCGTAGAAATGTAGGGACAACGAATACTTAAAATGTTTCTAACTATTTCCCTAATGTTGTCAACAATGCCAAAGCCAATGTCATTATTGAAAGAACTTGGTTATGTTCGGTGGTGAACTGCAAATGTATTAACATTTTTAAAGTTTTAAACATAGTGCAGAGTTAATAATAAGAAGAACCTAATACTAGTACGATGGCCAAGTTTAAATTGAGTAAGTAAAGTATTAAAATTGCTAGTTACCTGTCTATTAAATGAGCATGCTGCATGCGATGTTGATGATGATGGTTTAAAAACAAAGTCATGCTTTTACTTTACAACTCAATATCCACCTTAGTTGTTTAAATGTAGTGTATAGTTTAGCAACCCTAAGTTTCGTCGGCAAAATCTATCAACTTAAAAAAGATCACATTAATATTGCACAACAAGAGTAATGTTACGATCTGCAGGGCTATTACGTATCTTTCTGATATCCAGTGACTATCAAGCTTCGGTTATACACCGAACTTTGATGACAACCGTGAATGTCATAATATTGGTATTACTTTACACACTGAGTGGATATCACTTTACAGTGACTAACAGGGTCATACATAATACGAAACTAACCTTATGACCGTTAATTGATGGACACTGAGCCCAGTTTCTATCATTTCGAGCTGTCAACAGAGATACTTACTAGCCCTACTGATATAATATACCTACTTATTTATTTGGTAGAAATTAGTATTCCCAAGAAGTTTGTGTTAAGCATGTATTAAAAACTCTCTGAAATTCAACACGGAACCTCTGTTTTGTCTCCTAACCTTCCCTAATTCCTATCATGGTTCTATCTAGCCTTACAATTAATAACTCATTGATTACAAAATTTACTTCCTCAGAAAAACCATCCAAGAGACAGCCGGCCCGTCTCCGCTACAAAATAGAAAAGAAAGTGAAAGATCACAACAGAAAATTAAAGAAAGAAGCAAAGAAGAATCCAAAATCAAAGAAAGCTAAGCCCATACAGATTCCTAATGGCTGTCCATTCAAAGATGACATATTAAAAGAGGTGGAAGCTGTCAAAAAGCATAAGGAAGAAGAGAGACAGAAAAAGAGAGAGTTAGCTAAACAAGAGAAACAGAAGAAAATGGAAGAAAAGAAGAGTAGTAAAATTAGTATGGGCACATTAGTGAGTTATTTATTTATTTGATTGCCAAGTTAACCTTTTCACAGTCCACAAAATGAGGCCTCTGAGCCTTGAGTATAAGCAATAAACTATTATAAGTCAATTATGCTATGTATTCTATTGCACTTCATGAGATTTTTCCTAAATGGCCCCAGGCTGATAAAATTTTCGAATTTGTGTTAAGGTTGACTTCCCTGCCCCTGTGCTGTACTAAGAAGACAAACAAAAGTGCCTACTTTATTATACCTGTAGAATTTATATCAGTACTTAAGGTTTCCTCAATGAATTTTAAAATGCTCCCTATAACACCAAATTGTAACTATATTTCAATTTTCACCATTTACAGGTAGAAAATGCACAAGTTAGAGGCAAAGTCCATGATGCTTTCAAAGGTGATGAACCTACAGATGATGTGGAGTTTGGAAAGGACAGGAAACAGGAGAACTCACTCAAGACTTACTACAAAGAGTTTAAAAAGGTTATATCTGAAGCTGAAGTTATCTTAGAAGTTGTGGATGCCAGAGATCCTTTAGGTAAGGACGATTTATCTTAAATAAGATGCAAACCTAAACATAATTTTATTTTCTCTACAAATTACATAGAAACTTTATACCTTAAATCTTAAGTCCCCCATAAGTTCTAACCAAACACATTGGCGTTACACAAATTCATGATTATCGAGTTAAACTGTCACTCATTTGTTTGGAAACCAGAAGGGCCCCTTGTCCACCGCAGCGAGCACCACCACATGCTAGGGGTTCACCAAGCAAAGTGAATGCATTTGTCTCATTTCCTCACAACCATATATCGCTTTGGTTAGGGCGTGGCTTCAGTCACGATTAGATCTGATTATGTCATTATTATTAACTTTATATTAAAGCAATTGGTATTTCTATTTCAAGCAGCAATAATGCTGTATCTTGGTAGTTGGCATTAAGTTGGGTTGTGGGGAAGGCATTTAAAATAGTTGATTTTATGGTATTTACAGCATTTTGAAATATGTTTTGTTATAAAAAGTAGAAAAAGTCAATGTCGTACCATAAAAAAAAAATCGTAGGAAGACGTTGATTAGACCGCCCGACTCGTATTTTTTTCTGATTTAAATGATGCAATAAAAGAAAATTGCAATTTTTCGAGATACGATAAAATCGCTTTCCAGCGTCGATATACTTAGCAGAAATGGTTTCCCTGTAATTTTAAAACCATTATGTGTGTATTTTTGCCAATTTTAGATTTTTTACTTACACTATACTTTAACAAAATTATTATGGAGTGTGGTATCGTATTCCTATCTATGATCTCATCTAATTTAATAATAAAACCTTTAATCTCTAGGCACACGCTGTTCTCAAGTAGAGGAAGCTGTCCGTGAGTCAGGCAAGCGTCTTGTCCTAGTGCTGAACAAAGCTGACCTGGTTCCCCGCACCAACCTGGAGGCTTGGCTCAAGTACTTGCGTCGGACAGCTCCTGTGGTACCTTTCAAGGCTTCAACGCAAGACCAACAGCATAATCTTGGAACGAGGAAGATGAAACATGTCGTCAAGGAGAAGCAGATGAAAAGTTAGTATAATTATGTGGAGTTTTTAATATGAATGTTGGATTTGATATGAAGGGAGAATGGAGTTGTTCGCAAGCAAAGCAATTAGAATTTAGTTTTTTGTGTTTGTATTGGCAGCACAGTGGTAGCACCCCCCCGTGATACGAGTTGTAGGTTGTGGGTCGATACCCAGGCAGGCGCGTTACTTGTAATTTATTTTAATCAGCATTCAACTTCTATAATAGTCATATCACCCTATTTCTCCATCCCCAGGCTCAGCATGCGTAGGCGCAGAGCTACTAATGGGCCTCCTAGCAATCTACTGCCGCAACAAGGGCATCAAGACGTCCATCACGGTGGGCGTGGTCGGGCTGCCCAATGTCGGCAAGAGCTCCATCATCAACAGCTTGAACCGGTCTAAGGCCTGCAATGTTGGCAGTACTCCTGGAGTAACTAAGTGAGTACTGTTTGTTATTATAGGAGCTAAGTTACTGTAGGTTTGTTATTAGAAAAGGCAAATAGTAAGTAATGGGGTAAAAACTCATTCGTCATCAAGGCTCAATGTGCATTGAAAAGGAAAATCCTCGGATCAGACATAATAACAGGAGTTGTCAAGTTTCTGTACACACAAGCTGTAACAAAACTAGGTTCACCCAGAAAAATCGGGGGTGACAGACGGACAAGAAAGTGATTTTATAAGGGTTCTGTTTTGTCCTTTTGAGGTACGGAGCCCTAAAAAAGCGCAATACCTGCATCTTAAGTGGTGGTCGATTCAGATTATCAAACTGGACAATTATTAAAATTAATTATTATAATAATTAATTTTAATAATTGTCCAGTTTATATTTTAATTTTTTTATTTTTTTTAGTTGAGATTTATTTTTAGTTTATTAGTTTATATAAGGCCAAAAAATTAGATTTAAACAAGGCAGATTAAGGTAAATGACGTCACATCATGGCCGCGACAGCTACGGACGTTTAAACTGTCGTCGAAAATTGCAGGAGTTTAATATTATTTTTGTGCGACAAGCCATAGTTGAACTTAACTTTTAATAATTTTCTTGGGTTAATAATTTTATTGATTTAAGTGAAAAAAAAAATACATGCATATTCCCTATTCCAGACAAATGCAAACAGTCCAGCTCGACTCCAAGATCAAGATCTTGGACAGTCCCGGCATAGTGTTCCACTCCGGATCAGAGAGCGACTCCACCGTAGCGCTGAAGAACGCCGTGCGCGTGGGCAGCCTGAAGGACCCTGTCACTCCTGCGGCGGCCATTTTGCAGAGAGCCAATAAACACACGCTGACTGAGCTTTATTGTATACCGGACTTTAATACGCCACAGGTAAGTTGTTCTACATCAGCTTACGCCTGTAATTCCCGAAACGTTATGCAGAGATGTACAGTCGTGGTCTTTTCCGCCTGATCAGTTAAATGTTTTTTCGCTTAAATCATGCGGAGGCGCTGAGCCACGCCCCTTTACAGTTTAGGCCTATTAGGAAAGCGTCAACTTTGGCGAGCAAAATAACAATAACTCTCGTTTGGCGTGCGTCGTCAGTGCGCTCGGCCGATCGGTATCTTTTCGTTCATTATTTTTATACAAAGTCAACGGGGCGGGGCTAGAGAGCGTTTCTATGTCGTAAGTGCAAGCAAAAATTAGCTTAGTGGTTATTAGGCGGGAGTGTCCTCGATAGTACCTAATAGTACCCCCACATTTCGCCAGTTATGTCTAAGTAATAACGCAAACCTATTGCCATCAACAGACTGGGCAGGAATTCAGACTCCATGGCTGTTAATTAGATATTCTTGATGGAAACATCCAATAACACTGCCCGACCTGAGAATCTAACTCAGAACCTCATTCTCAGCAGTGTAGCGGCACTACAAAAAGTACTACAGCTACATTGGACAAAAAGTACTACAGCGCCATCTATGACAAATATGATGAACCAACTGCGAAACACGTCAGAATTCGTACATCGCGCAAGCTGAGTTATCCGCGACATAAGACTATATAAAAGAACCCAATAACAACTGTCGGGCAGTGGCCCACCAGACATAACACCCGTCTGGTCCTCCCTTTTCGACGGGGGATGAAGAGCTTTACACCCTGTTCTTCATACCCCCATACAGAACAATTTAGTTAGATATAGCGAAGTGTGAGGTTTATAGTAAGAAGGCAGCTTGAAGGACACCGTCACCCTGCGGCTGCCATCTTGCAGAGAGCCAACAAGCACATGCTCACCGAGCTTTATTGTATATCGGATTTGAATTCGCCACGAGTAACTTGTTATTTAAGTTAGATCTGGTGAAGCGTTACTTATAGTTCTGAGCAAATATCTATCAACGCTGTGCAAGTTGAAATAAAATCGAGAATATTAATAATTTTATAATTTCACTCACAGTAGTCCCGCCAGATGACAGTCATGTGGTAAAGTTTAGTTATATATATATATATAAAGGGTGTAAAACACCTCTTAACGAAGCCGAAAGGCACTTGTTCTCCTCGTCATTGCGATCATTTTTTCTACGCCATACCTGGGAACCTTCTAGTTAGGAAATATTGGGGGTCAAAGTTCCAACTTTTTGGCAACTTTTTTTTTAAATACAAGTTTTTAATGTAAGACTACTGTGTACTTTAAACACCTCCACGACCCCCGTACTATTCAATCCATCCATCAGCACAAGTTTTTGAGTGCGGTACATTGAGTTCTACCACAAAACATGATTTTTACCCCAAAAAAAAAAGTCGTTTCCCAGCAATATTTTTTGCGTAAAGTTACTTAGTTTGATGTACAGAAAGCTTGGTTGACGGCTTCGTGATGAGGTGGTTTACACCCTGTATATTATGTTTGACAGTGAAAACCATGCTATGCTTAGGCTTTCCAGGCTTAGGTCCCAGGCCCTAAATGACTATCCATTACGAAATTGCTACTACTATACATGCACGGTGCTCTTTACCTGTGTGTGGAGCCCAAAAGGAGAGTATTGTAGTTTCTTTATCAACATCTGTAACACGTTTAGTTTAATATTTACACATCCTACCATGTATTAGATTCAGTAACGGAAGTTCATTGATTTGTTCTTAAAAAGTACCACCGCGCGCTACTAGATGGCGCTGTGCCTATGACGCGCATTTCTGAATCGCGGTTCTCCGTGACTTAAGGTGGATGCTCCAGGGTAGCCCGCGAAATTCAAATTATCTTACGTTTTTTGCAATTTGTAGACCAGTGCTAGGTTGTATGTTGATTAAAATATTGTTCGCGACTGTAAGACGTATGTAGTTACAGAATTATAATCATCAAAATCATCAATACAACCCTCCGAGTTCATAAAGGTCGAGGAATTATTTTGACCTTGAAAAATTTGAAATCCGCGGGCTAGACTGACGCTTTCACCTTAATGAGAATGACCCTTGTTGGATCAATGAACTTCTGTATCACCTGTATTGTAACCACACTGTTGCTGAAACACATCATCTCCTGAAAACTTCGCCTGTGTTTCCTTCGAGTGTGGAACCCCTGCAAACACCTCCTACACATCATAATAAAATATTATAATTGTTTGCTTCAGGAATTCTTCGCACACTTGGCGTCTCGTATGGGTAGGTTCAAGAAGGGCGGTGTACCGGATCAGGAATCTGCTGCCAGGATATTACTCAACGATTGGAATACCGGCAAGGTATGTCTCATTATCTAACTAACTAATTAAAAACCTTTTCTTTCCAGTTTACTAGTAAATATTATCTATATTGCAACTTTAATTGAAATCGTTAGAGCCGTTTTCGAGAATATGATTTAGGAGCAAATGTTTGTGTGATGAGCATGGACATTTGTTTCCGAGTTATGGATGTTTATATGTATAATAAGTACGTATTTACAAACAAAAAAGTATACTCGTTGCTTAGATGGCGCTGTGTGTAGTGTCCAGCGATATTTATTATTATTTATTTGTTACAAATATAATTATTAGACAAATATTGATCATTCAATAGTATAGGCTAGAATATACATTTCCCGTTTTTAATAAGCATTTCGACTGTCTTTGCCTCTAAATATTTGTAAATTCTGAAATTAGTCACTTTTTCGTCAAGGCCCTGGCAGTTCTGCTAAAATTGTCAGGCCCAGCAATCTGTGTCCCCTCAATCAACTCGGCCTATAGCAATCAACTGCTAAACATAAGTCCTTCCCAAAGTAAACCTCAATATTGGTATTGTGGTTCACTTTGGGAAGGACCTATGTTTGTATGCGGAAAACATGGGTTTTCCGCCTTACGCAGCTAGTCTGACCAAGCCACCTTAATTAAATACGTTGAACCGTCTAGCTAGAGAGGTAATTTTTCCACTTTCTGTTATTAGGTGAGATACTTCACACTACCTCCAGAAACTCCCGACTCAGAAATCCACGTAGACGCGAAGATTGTATCAACTATAGCCGCTGAATTCGACATCAACTCATTTGAAGCGATGGAGACTGAAGCCATCAACGAACTCGCTTCTCACGACACAGGAGTCGAAGGGATTAAGGTAAAATAGACATCACTATGAGATTAGTTATAAGATATACCTATAGTACACCGATATTTCGCCAGTTGTAACTAATTGTGTTTATTTCCCCTGTAATAAGGGGCGAGCCTATTGCTTTCATACGGTCCCAAATCATGCGGGCTACCGGGGCTACTACTGATAAATTTGTTATGGTAAAACCGAATAACACTGCCCGACTTGGGACTTAACCAGGACATCATGCTTAGCGTCTTAATGCTTACTTAGCACTTGAGACTAGTCTATTGTACCAGAGAGGCAATACAAATTTTAGAATTTCAGGTTTAAAAATTATGATAATATAATGTATAAATATTTAAAAAAATATTGGTCTCTGTATTCTTCAGCTTGAATAAGGATAATCTATAAGAAATACCAGCATAACAACAACAATTTTCCCTTCCACAGATTTCAAGCACAGGCCCAGTAAAAGCAGCTTTAGAAAGTGACATGCAAGTAGACGACGAAGATTCAAGCCTCCTGCCAAAATCAGTGAACATACGAGGCAACAAACAGGACAAAAGCGCCAAATCTGCTGAAAAAACTAAAGCCGACCCAGAGATGCTTATCGAAGGAAACACGAAGCTAAATAAATTAAGGAAACAACAGTTTAAGAAAGACAAGAAGAAGAAGGCTAGAAATGAGAAGCAAGCCGTTAGTCTGGCTGATGTTCTAGAAAATGTGACAATTACGAGTTATAAGAAGAAAGATGACTATGATTTTAAGGAGGACTTTTCGCTTTAAGTTTATTTTGTTCGGTTGGCACGTGATATTCTTTTTTCGAAAACTCGTGAACTTTTACGGTGATTTCTATTTTGTTGGCGACCAGTCCTTAAGTAGGTATATTGTTTTTAACCTAAGCTTCTACTACTACCTAAGATTCTTCATTACTTCTAAAATTAACCAATTAAATTCGGTAAAATAAAAACATTGGTTTTTGAATAAACAATCAACTTGACTAGATTGGAAAGAAGGATTATTTTTAAGGATATCGAATGATATCATCGTATAAAGGTAGAAAAAAAAACAATAAGCGTATGATTTTCGCCAGAAACAAAGGCAATTTTATGCAACTGAACAGAAACTTATATTTCGCGAGCCAATCGAGAGCTAACCTCTAAAGCCACGTCATATTTTTGGTATAAAATAAGTTATTCAATACTGTTTATAGTACATGTGGTACTATCTTATTTGTCAAGCTGTTTTTCAAGGACATTATTCACTTAATAATGTAAAGTGCATAACTATTGTCATTGTAATAAGTCCCATATTGCCTTGAGACGGTATTTACACAAGTATTTGCCACGGTTATCTGTAAACCTGTTGGGTAATTAAAGACGTTTACATATAAATTCTTGTTTTAATATATTTTTGGAGTTATCCAAGTCATTGTCAAGTGATTAATATGCAGTTAAGGCGATAAGAAAATAGAAAGCTATTCATTTAAAAGAAAACATCAAATTCACTATGGTTCAGACAATAATGTAAGCATGATAAAGAAATTGTTCCCGAAAGTCTGACAACCATATTATTATGCAACCAGTCTTACCAAGAGATATCGTATTTATTACCCAGTACTAACTGGGTTGTGGAGGTCCGATAGGCAGTCGCTCCATGTAAGATACTGGTATTCAGCTGCATCCAGTTGACTGGAGGCCGACCCCAACCCAGTTGGGAAAAGGTTAGCCAGATGATAGAAAGAATAGTACATTTTGATACAAGTGGAGAAAGTTTGTTATTGCACCCGAGGCGGAATTAACTCCCGAGCCGTAGGCGAGGGTGTTTTTGAGCCGAGAACTGCAATAACAAACTTTATTAAAAATAAAAAATAAAGAAATTGTTGGTTGTTGTTGTTTGTTGGTTTGTTGTTGTTGTTGTTGGTATTGTGTGAATTGTTGTTGTTGATTGTAGAAAAAAGAAAATGTTCTATGTCATTGCAATATCTTTTAAGGAAGTCTTGAGTATATTGGGAGGCCCATACTTTGACTTTATCGGTGATGTCTGTTAGAAAAGTCAGGTGCGTAGGCGTGCGTTTATGACCATGTATGAACGTGGACAAAGCAAAAGGGAATATGTAGGGTTCTGTGGTTTCTGCCTAATTCCATAGGAAAAAGACCAGTTTATCTATGTAAGTTTTGGGCCTCACCATGTTTTATCGAGGACATTTATGTATACTAATATTATAAAGATGAAAGATTTGTATTTTTGTATGTAACGAATAAACTTAAAAAGTACTTGACCGATTTAAAAAATTCTTTCAGCAATGGATACATACATTATCAGCGAGTAACATAGGCTATATTTTATCCCCGTACTCCCACGGGAACGGGAACTACGCGGGTGAAACCGCTAACCGTGACGTTCGCTAGTATAAAATATTCAGTGATAATAATTTCTGCATGAAAATCGTGTCAGGTTGTCATAAAATGGTCTTTTACTATACAAATAAAAACTATTCTATTGGTACACGTCAGTCAACCACTCACTATCTCTGACTACCATTGAAATTATCAACGACATGCATGACGGTAAAACTATAATAATGTATTACTATTATCAGCACATTTTATTAACCAAATTAATATGTACTAACGTGGTTCTGTTCTGTTACTACCTAAAAGATAGGCAATATTTTTTGCATTACTAAAAATATTTATGCCTAACCATTGTTTCATGTAATGCGGAAACAATATAGGCTGAAAATATCAAACAGAAATACTTCCTTCTTCCTCAGATAATTCTTAATCCCTAATTTCCTCAACAATTGTCTCATCCAATCATCTAATTTTGATATAGGTAATTAATAAGTAGCTCATTATGTAATAAGATAAGTATACCTATTTAACTACCTCGTCGTACCTACTAATGGTCGCAAGCAGGGCCATCTTTTTCACTGGGCAAACTGGACACCAATGGCGTGCCTAGAGGCCAACAATACGACAAGCCCCTAGGGCAAGCAGATTATTCAGAAATTCTAACATCATGCAGTGTTGTAGGTTAAGGGCAAGCCAAGCTTTTAGGTTTGTATGAAAGTACCGCCACTACTGGACACTTGCCCAGGGCCCCACAATCCAATCCAAACATGTGCATTCTTCCCGTTTTAACCTACGGAGCCCGGACTAGGTCTTTTGAAACCACATGACTGCAACATTAATGCCTTGAAAATTGCAAGGCAAAAAAGGAAAAATGCCTCAAACTTGAGGCACGAAAAGTTAGTAATCAATTAATCATGTCTCTGTACTGCTCACCGTTGACTGTATCGTTGTGACTTATCATCATTTTGAACCTTTGACCAAATTAGAAAAAAATCGCACAAAACAGGTCACGGTGGCCACGATGACCGAAACGATATTCATACATATATACATCGCATAAAATGATGGGTAATTAATTCATGCACAGTTGCATGACCCGCAAAAGTTGCAAGACTCGCAGGTCTTGCAACTTTTGCGGGTTGCTAAGCTAGCGCTAACTTGCAAAGTTAGCGCTTTTGTCGTTATCTCTGTCGAGACTCGGCGCCCAGGGCCTCCGACTGCCTGTAGAACCTTAATCTAAGGTTCATACAAGCGCAGCATTTTTTTCGCTCTTTCGGTAGCTAGCAGTCCGGAGTAGAAAGGCAAAAGATAGCTAAAATTTAAAAAATAATTGGGACTGGTGCACTGTAGGTGTTACTAGGTGGATATTGCTTACTCTTCCAGGAAAAAACACTGGCATGATGTTTGGTTTTATAACAATTCTGTGAATAACCACCATCGGGAGATACCTTCATGTCCTACGTATTTTCAGGTAGGTACGAACAATAGCTTACGTCATAAAGATGGTTCACTTGTCCGTTTGAATACCTACTTTGAATACCGGAAACAACAATAATTCAAGTATACCTAAGTACAAATGCTAGATCATTGCATTGTAAGATCAGATAAACAAGGCAATCATCGAGAAGATTCGTGGGGACTGGCTGGAAAAACGTTAAGTCTATAAATTAATGTCTTGTCTTGTCATGTCTTTCCTTTTATTATCCTCCTCTTGGCTCTAGGTCAGGTACTAAACATTAGGTCAAACCAGTGCCTGTGCGGACAAACAGATAATACACTGAAATATCTATTAGCGTCGAAAACCGCGAGGTTTTGCACTACGTCCGATCCGGACCCGTGAAAGTGAAGTGAAAACAAAATGTATGGCTCTGGGCCTGCCCCGCGATTCCGCAGGAAGTTTTCTGGTAATTTTATAATTAGCTACACATGTAGAATTGTAGAGTAGGTACTAGTACTTGTCGTTTCGAAAGGTACCTAAACATACCATAGGTACCTACCTTATGACTGACTTCTCACGGGTACAGATGGACTCGGATCGGACGTGGTGCGAAACCGCTCCTAGGCTTCCTTTTTATTCGAATTTTTTTTAACTCCTTAGCGATATGGATGTAGACATCCATCGCTATGCAGTTTGATCTTGTTGACTTCTTCATTTTCTTCTTCTTCATGTCAAATAATCAAACGATCCTATTGGTTGACGCAACTAATCGACCTCTTGTATAACTCTGATGTGATGAAGAATGTGGGAATATCCCGACATCGAGAAAAAACGTGAAAAAATAATAAACATAGTGATATTCCTGCCTATAGTTAGTTCTTTCCTTATCGCGGTTATCACAAGCGAAAAGGTTATCAAAATCCAAAGTAAAAATCATAACAGCACGAGCACTACATCTGGGGCTATCCATTTACTGAAATCTATAGAAAAACATTTTTTTTCCGTAGTAGGTATTTTTTAACAAAACATCGACTGAAATTGAAAAGTTAACAACTATTAGGTACCTACAGTCTATAGGTATAGACGGTAGGTACCTAATAGTTGTTAACTTTTCAATTTCAGTCGATGTTTTGTTAAAAAATTAATCGTTAGGTAATAAAAACGGGCCGTGGATGTGGAGTGGAGCAGCGTTTTTACCCAATTGCGACAGAACCCAAAAGCAAGGGTAGGTGTAATGTTTTAAAAACCTTATAAAATGCAAAGAGATTAGAGAAGGATTCCTGCTAGGTGTCTAGAAAAGAGGCTGTACCATTCCTAAAGTACAATTTGCTAGGTACACAGAAAATCTGTGTCTAAGTAGGTACACACCATTACAAGACATAGTTAAATTAATCTTTCGATTTTGTTTAGACTCCATGTGCACCGTATCGTATCTATCTGTTCGTAAGCGATAAGATCTTTTGTATCAGAAGTACCTATACGAGGCTATATGGCCTAATTATTAATGGATACGTAGTAAATCTAAGTAATTTAATTAGTTATGGAGTTGTCTGAAACTACAGTTTTTCATATCAATTTTCAAGTAAATGTCAACCGATAATGACTTATGGCCTTCGGGCTTTTTAAAATAATAAAACCTTTATTTTCAGGCTAGGTACCTTACAGACTAACATAAATCTACATCATAGACTTAGTATATAACTATATACTATCCGTAATCTACACTAATATTATAAAGAGGAAAGATTTGTATTTTTGTGTGTGTATGCTTGTAATGAATCAAAAACTTCTAGACCGATTTTAAAAATTCTTTCGCCATTATAAAGCTACGTCTTTACTGAGTAACATAGGCTATATTTTTTCCCCGTACTCCCACGGGAACGGGAACTACGCGGGTGAAACCGCGTGACGTCCGCTAGTACATTATAATAGTACAAAGTGAAATAAAAGAAAGAAAATTATTTAGTGTGTGTGTGATTGCAGACTGGCTGCGGACACCCAACACTGGCCCATCATTGACCAGATACTTACTCATAAAATAACACCACGCCTGTGATCCCCGTAGGGTTAGACAGAAGTGTATCTAATTGCACACCCACATTTCGCCACTTATGGTTTAAATCCCATCTAATAGGGAGCGAGCCTATTGCCATCAACCGGGCACAAATACAGACTCCGAGACTGCTACTGAGAAATTCCTGATGGAAAACCCCAATCGCACTTTGCCCGACCTGGGAATGGAACCAGGCCCCTTATTCACAATTTAACGCTTCGATTCGATTTTCGATTCGGAAAGTCGTATGTCTATCTTTTTTTGACATTACAAAATCGAGCGAGATAGACATATGACTTTCCGAATCGAAAATCGAATCGAAGCGTTGTGAATAGCTATGCTGGTAGGACCTCGGGCTGGGCAGTCGCGCTTGCGACCACCCGATCAATGAGGTAGGTATATATAGTGATACTTATCATTACCTACCTACATGATCTGTCATGGTCCGGGTGCCTGGGGGTCTAAAATGGCCGCTCTAACAGAATCCTACTAAGGTTGCGTTAACATTTTTAAAATGGTCACAGACACAGTTAATAATATTATGAATTGTCTTTTAGGACCATATAAAAAAAAAAACGTAATTCATATTATTATCGTAATAATTATGATTCTGCTAAAGCGGCCATTTTAGACCCCCTGGAGCCGCATCTTTAAATTGACCTTGCCCTATCCTAATTTATTAGGGGTCGGCGCAGCATGTCTATCTTACTTGTCTATTAAATTACTCGTCATTTCAGCAGTCACCTCCTTATTCTGGGTATACCATCCTTCACACAGTCCATCCATCGTTTTTAGGTCTTATTAGTAGGACTGATTATAAGTAGGTACTTACTAATGACCGGTCTAAATCGATCTGGTGGCATGACCTTTAGATTTTGTCGCTATATATACGATTGATAAGGCTTTCAAGGTTTCGGTCTAATTGCACAAACCGAGGTCTCGCTAGGTAGTTAGGACTGAGGCAAGTAGGCAGTAGGTAGGTACCTAAGTAGGTAGTTACCCGAAAGAAAAAGACACCATAATCAATGGGCAGGGCACCTAAGCTCCTGTTTATCATAGGTACTAACATAATTTAACACATTTGTTAAAACAGCATTAACAATAATGAAGGCCATTGAAAACTTTTATTGACACACATGTATACAAATAATATGAATATTATATCAACACAATTACAACTAATGCATATAAAATAAAAGTACTCTGTGAACTAATGTGAAGAGACCACGACGCTACTATTCCACGTCGTACTAGACGAGTACCTCTCTTTCCAACTAATTATATTACCTATTTGCATCCCTCTCTTATGCTCTGTGCGGTAGTGATTGGCGGCTACGTTTACATTATCATCAATACCATGAATGAACTTTCTCGATTAACGTAATAAAATAGTATTTACGCAAAATTAAATTTCATCATAGTTACCATAGTTGATTTAAAGAGTTTGTGATTGTCGGATTTAAAAAATATTAGCGTAACATGAATGAAAATCCAGAAATATTGAGTACTGAAAGTGTAACAACCGGTATTCATAATTTCCCGCCGTTTGAATCACTAATTTCATGTAGTGTGTTCAATTCCTATTCGCTAACGTTCAACCAATAGCAGCTTTCCATCTGTCTGTCGTAATTTAACGTAAAACGTCATTTTCTCCGACTCTCTCACTCCCATGCAAAATCACCGACTTAAAATTAACTCTATCTCATTTCCGCATTACCCCATACATTGACGTTTTATAACCATCTCATTCTCACTTCAAATGTTTCCGTATAACAGAGCAAGATAAAACATTGCTGAGGCTTACAAACCGGTCGAAGTAATAATAGAGACTTCGCCAATTTTTGAAGTTATTCGTGGCCAGTCCTTTGAACATTGAGGTGCTCGTGTGAATCAAAAATGAAGTCGTTTGTGCTAGCTGTTGTCAGTTTACTGGCAATTTCATCAATAAATTGTGAAGTGTTCTTCGAGGAGAGATTCCTTGATGGTAAGTTTACGCATTTTATTCAAAAAACTTAATTTCAAGCCGTGCCGGCTTGCCGCATGTCTATCGATCGCCTCCAAGATTATCGGCAGCCGGTTTATTTTGGGGAGTAGTGTGTTAAAACAGTACGTTTTTCATTTCAGACTCATGGGAAACCGACTGGGTTTACAGTGAACACCCTGGCAAAGAGTTCGGCAAGTTCAAGCTGACTGCTGGCAAGTTCTACAACGACCCACAGGAAGATAAAGGTAGGTGGAGACCGGTCCCCTTCTAATGCCTCTTACAATTTTATTTTACGTTCACATTCGAGTGATGATGTTCTTTTTGTGTGAAAATCTATGCACATAACTGTGTATGTAGTAAATTACCCAATACTGTGAGTGTGCAAAGGGCACTGAACTCAATTACACACAAAATTAACAATAGGCGGCACGACAGCGTCGCATCACAACACGACGCTCTCACTGCATCTCCTTTACATTCCTGTTCTCTTGGTACTTGTCAGGTCTGCAGACCTCTGAGGATGCGCGGTTCTACGCGCTGTCGCGCAAGTTCAAGCCTTTCAGCAACGAAGGCAAGCCCCTGGTTGTGCAGTTCTCAGTGAAACATGAGCAGGACATTGACTGCGGAGGTGGCTACCTCAAGGTCTTCGATTGCAAGTTGGAGCAGACTGACATGCACGGAGAGTCTCCCTATGAAATTATGTTTGGCCCTGACATCTGCGGTCCTGGTACCAAGAAGGTAAGATTAACAACTAACATATAATAAATACAAATTGACTGAGGATTCTATGCTTCATTGTTGCATTCATACAAAACTAAAAAACAATGACTAAACTAAATTAGATGGCTAATTTCAACAATATTTGATAATTTTAATTTAAGAATTGACTTGGTAACAATTTATTGTAAATGAAAATATTAGATAATAATAATGCCAAATTAATGGCCCACTAAACTTGACTAACCAGTTTGAACGTCCTGATCATTAGTCGAATAATGATGACATAATATTAAACAGTTATTTTCACAATACCTTTTGAAGAATATTAATATTCCACGAGATATCTTATTGGACAAAATAATGGTCAGATCATTGACAGTCACGGGATAATAATAAAAAAGTAGTTTGTGGCTCACTCTCTATTATCAGGTAGGTACTTCACTATTACAACTAATGGATTTTGTACACTGTTATCTGATCTGATGACATTGGCTTTCAGTTTGATTTAGTTATGTTGAGATTGGTATAACAAGTTAGTGACAAAGATAAGATTGAACAATAATGAGTTTCTTCCTAATGTTCCTAATTGACTGGTCAATGTTTCAAGGAGCTAATGGGAACATATTTGTTAGGGTTTATTAGACTTTGGGTCTAAGAAGTAGAGTAGGTAAACTTAAGCCTTAAACTATTGTGATATTGATTTACTAAAACCACACAGTCAAAAGAATTTAAATGTTAGTTTAATAGCGACATGCTATGTCCCAATGACTCATTCATATGACGAAAACATAGTTTAGATTCAATTAGTCCAGTGAAAATAAATCACATAAATATTGATTTACACTAATGTTGTAAAATATTGTGTACTTGACCTTCATACTCACACAATTTATTTTTCGAAAGTATTCAGGCATACAAGTTCAAATTAATCATATACTATTTGGAAATAATAGATAAGGTAAATTATTATGTATATACGACCTTCGTAATATTAATTGAAGTAGTAATTAATTCCAAATGCGCCCGTTTTATATTATCGCTTTAACGTGACAGCTGGGCAAACAGTATGGAGATAATATTATCAATATTTTACAGATAATATTTATAATAAAAAGTTCCGAGGTCGGCAAACATTCATACTCACTTTCTCTGTACACATTCTGACAAAATATAAAAGTAATGATCTACTTCTTGTCACATAAAATTAATTGATACATCAACGCTCGAGATTGTGTCTTTCATCATATTCAAGTTTAGTTATCGTCGTCTGTTGATCTCGTTAAATACTCCGACATATTTTGATACAGTTTCTCTATAACTTTAGCGCGTTCGAGAAAGCTTATATTTCATAACTTCCAAGCGTGCAAATAGCTCGTGGTACATATTACTATTATTGATCAATTGGCATTAAAAATTCATGCGACCTTATTAAACAGAACGAGTTATCAAGTGCATGCAGGCTCTTAACTATATCGATTATCCCAGGCTCGACACTGTTATATGTGTCGATATAAATTTATGTATTTACACCGCCCCCAGCATTATGTTTTATAACAAATGTTCAATGAAGCATTGAATAGCCTGGGATGTTGCATAACATTGGTTTCCAACCGGCGATTTCACACCGACGATATTGTCTACCTTCAACAATTTGGTGGCAACACTTAGTATGTACTCATTTGCTAATGTTTAATGCGGGTATCATTTGTTAATTGCTAGATTTCTTTAATGAGATCATAATGTAATGTGTGGATTAGATAAAAGGCGTTGTAAAAAAAATAAAGAATTTTAGGATCATTGACCAGTTTTGAAACCAAACATGCGCGTCTAGATCGTGTCTCATAAGTATGCAAATAAATAATTATCACCTTTAGCACAAGTTCGATAGAACCTCGAAGTTCGTCAACCTCAAACGTGTTTCTACATTTTATGAGCTTCTATCTTTTCTCTCTTTCTATCCTCAATGGTAAACACATCTTTTTTCTCCCTCAGGTTCACGTAATCTTCAGCTACAAAGGCAAGAACCATCTGATCAAGAAGGACATCCGCTGCAAGGATGATGTGTACACTCACTTGTACACCCTGATTGTGAAGCCTGACAACACCTATGAGGTTCTCATCGACAATGAGAAGGTGGAGTCTGGAGAGCTTGAGGCCGACTGGGACTTCCTGCCACCCAAGAAGATCAAGGTAAGAAGGAATTTTGATGACTTATGAACTTCATGTTAGGCAGGTCTAATTTTGTGACTTAAAGTCTTAAATCCAAGTTAATTTAAACATATAAAAAAATTAAATAATAATAAATCCATAGACTTGGTTTTCTCTATCCCATATTTCCGTAACATTTGCCAAAAACTTAGCACCCTTTCATTTTTCTAAACCCCTTCTTCCTCTTAGGACCCCGAAGCCAAGAAACCAGAGGACTGGGACGAGAGGCCCACCATCGCCGACCCCGATGACAAGAAACCCGAGGACTGGGACAAGCCTGAGCACATCCCCGACCCTGATGCCACCAAGCCTGAGGACTGGGACGATGAGATGGACGGCGAATGGGAACCACCTATGATTGACAACCCCGACTACAAGGGAGTTTGGGCACCTAAGCAGGTAATTTGTGGTTTTTGTACCAGGTTTTAGGTGTTTAGGTTGTCGAGCTTTGTTTAAACCGGTTCGTGATAAATGACGTCATTGGCAATGTGTCACTTCGATGCAGAGTTCTTTGTAAATCACGAGCAGTAGGGTCTTGTAACGTTTTAAGTATTCTTGGTATACATAAAGTAGAGAGATGAAACTGGCTAACACGATTGTGAAGACAGATGTATCAAAATTACGATTTAGTATTTTTGTGTTGTGCATATTTGCAGTTTTCGGTAATTAAGGCCAAAAAGGCTATGTTAGTAGAGCTAAAAATAGTTTCGACAGAAACTGAAAATGCGGAGCACGCGCGCATTGACACGCGGAAACAACGGAGTTTGAAGTCATCTTGCTGACTCAGATAAAACAAAAAGTCGACATGCTCCAATTTCAACAAGAGTATTTAAATTGTTATTAGAAACGGTTCCCTTCCTACACAATTTCTCTTATCAAACAACTGCATTACACATTTACACCCGAAACGTTTTAATTTCGCAGTAGCACCGTGTAGAATCTATTTAAAACTAAAGAAAGCATCATTGCTTCTGATGACGTCAGCTTCCTTAGAAGTCGCGCGTGGCTGTTTGCATAACGTTCTCGACGTAGGTATATTGACCCGGCTTACCGTTATAATGTGGAAATTGAACGTCTCATTGATGGTCGATTGGTGAAGCCGGTAATACTATTAAGCCGTAATAGTTGAATAGACTTGAAATGTGGACTTAGTAATTCACGCAATTTATGCGGCAGGATTTTCCAGTTTTCATGCGAATAGGCATGACGACAGTATCAAAAAATTGCAAATCTATGTATTTAGTCAGTTAGATTATCGAAAAATACGTGTTTTTTGTTTTATCAAATTAATAAAAATGTACGAAGATAAAACGCGGTATAGATCATGAATGGGGGCTTCTGACGTCACTTTTTGGTAAAAAATGTACACAAATGTGACGTCACACGAGTTTTCGACGCACTGTATCGTCTTCATGTTTTGTTATCGTGAAAAAATAAAATATACGTGTCCAATATTTTTTGGAAATTTATCTGACGGACTAATTAGATTTTTTTTGTCATCTACCCTACGTATTATGCTCCGGATTTTCCAGTTTTCATGCGAATTACACGAAAAATGTGTCATTTATTCTTGAAGTACACAATCTAGGTCTACCAATACTTGACCTTTCACAAACAATGTCACCCAATTACTCAATTAATCATAAAATTCCCCACCCACAGATCGACAACGCCGCCTACAAGGGACCCTGGGTGCACCCAGAAATCGACAACCCTGAATATGTGTCAGACCCCAACCTTTACAAGCGCGACGAACTTTGCGCCGTCGGTCTCGACTTATGGCAGGTCAAGTCAGGCACCATCTTTGACAACGTCTACTTCGGAGATGACGTTGCCGAGGCCGCAGAGCGTGGTGAGGCCCTCAAGAAGAGGCTAGAAGGTGAAAAGAAGATGAAGAGTGAACAGGATGAGGTTGAGAGGGAGAAGGAGAAGGCTGAGAAGCCTGATGATGAGGATCTCGATGATGAAGATCTAGATGATGAGGCTGGTGACGCGGCGCCGGTGGTAAGTTTATTTACTTTTCATTTTGTAACTAATCTCTTTACTGTATTGTCCAACTAAAAAGGTGCAAAGACAATGACGCTTAGCTAGCTGGGTTCTCAGTTCCTTAACAATCTTATAAACTCTACTGACCTTGAAATGGAAGTACAAAACATAATGGTCTTACTAAGTTCCGTTGCTGAGGAATTTAGATATACATTTTTTGCGTTTGGATTCTTGGCGTTATAATCGCCTTTTGTTACATTTATAATTAGAATGATTTACAGACTGAACACATAATATTACTACTGCGTCTTAATTTTATTGTTGACATCCATTCTAATTGGGACTTGTCTTTGTTACAGGAGGACCACGATGAGCTGTAAACTGTGTCAATGTGTGTGTAAAGACAATAAGTATCGTCGGGTACATACGTGAGCGTGTGTGTTTGCGCGGGCATGCCTGTGCGCATGCTGTAGTTCCAAAAACTTGAAGAACCTTTAGTTCATCATAGTGTGTTATAGTGTGTATGTTCCAGTCCCCTTCTTTACAATATGTATGATAAAAAGTTGTAAAATTTAGTTCATTATCATACTTATCCTGCGACGCGTGTGCTGCTGGCTCGAAATATTCCAAGTTGGGGTTAATATTTATTTTTGCGGACCCAACAATGGGTTTGACGCAGAATGTGCACAAAGCAAAATGCAAATTTTTTGTGGTGTGCACATTCTGCGTCAAACGCCCCTATGGGTTGCGATCACGCTCAGTTTTATTGTATTAATGCTAATACGGCACTGTGTGTCGTGGAGTGCAGGGGTTTATTGTACAGCGTTAGTTGCTGTAGCCTAAATTTTTTGTAAGAATTTCTGACTAATGTTGTAGAATAAATCTGTGAGTGAAAGTTTCTCATTTATGTTGTGAAACGAGTCTGATTAAAATTAATATATTAAATTTATTTTTGGTTTTATTTTGTTTTTGGTACGAACGAATCGGGTGGTTTGAATATCGACTGAACCTCGTTACTCAAAAATTTTGAAGTGAAGAAGTTGTTTGTTTACCTGTGTTAGCATGGACCCAGTAATTTGTTTTATCTTAGACCCGTACTAGGTATTATTTTCTTGAGTTAAAATACAAGTTAGATGGATGATCAGCGCGCGTTATACCAATGCCCCTTCTATTATAATATTCAATAAGTTTTATTCACCTATAAGATTTGAATTGAAACAATTTTGTACTCCATAGTCATGCCCAAGTTGTATTCTAATAAACTTAACATTTTACAATTTTGTCTATAATTTAACAACAATAACAACTGCTGATAATGACCCTTCGTAGAATATCAAAAGTTACATTTAAAAACAAATGTGTAAAAAATAATTATAAATAATTGATAATAAGTCTGTAAGTACACATTTTATTTAGACATATTATCGAGAATATTTGCTAGGAACTTCAGATAGCCAGAAATGATTCTGTCCAGTTCATTCCAAGAGCGTGGCTTCTGACCTTGGCTGCTCGGCCCCCACAAAACTGTTTTGGGAGAGATGATACACAATCAATAAAAATCAGTTCATTATAATGTTTGGTTCCGATTACTTCATGCGTTCATTGCAACTTCAAATATTATTTTTGAATACGACGAACATAGTTCCACTACTTTGACATCTTAGTTTACCAGTATTTCACTAGATAGCGCTTTGGTAAAAATTGTTACTTACATTGCGTTCAGCGCCATCTATTGTCAGTTGCGCATCTTTAAGTCTAAGATAAAAACAAATTTCCATTTCAAGTTTTTACTTACTCCAATCGTTCATAACTGAAATACAAAACAAAAAGCAGATCAATACATAGTAATTAATAAATTACCTATTAGGTAGTCGAAAGTAAAACAATGTAACACGTACAGGGATCTAGATGTTCTTCTTGTTTTGTGTTCCATCCTATTATTTATTTTAAGATTGAGGCCATAGTCCAATTGTAAAGAGAAGCTATCAACCCAAAATTCAATTGAGAATAAACAATAGGAAAGGAACAACTGACTACAGAAAGTCCCCAAGATAGGGGAGCCTTTACAAAAGACTGCGAGCCAACAATAGTTTGTTTAAATATTAAACATTAGGTAGTCAACGGCAATTTTAATATTAGAGGAAAAGTCCGCCAAAATAAACAAATACCTTACCTACTTACATATATAACTCAAAGACCTTGCATTGAATTTCCAATTACCTACCAGCTTTTGAAACCGTTGCTTTATTAGCATGTAAATGAGTAAGAGGAAACTGAAAAAATAAACGAAAAGTTTTCCCCAAAAATGATGATATCATCGTCATCACTACTTAATTACTTATGTCAACTTGCTAAGCGTTTTTTCGTATAGAGTTTCATTGTTCAGTCTAAAAAATCCTTATTAAAGTTATCATTCAGTCATTCTCCTTTACTAACAGACTTCTAAAAGGAGGAGGTTCTCAATTAGTCGGAACCTTTTTTTTTTATTTTCTTTTTTTCATTTGTCATCTCGATAGCCAATCCCATCGTTTCATTTTTCTACCCGTAGAGGTAGAAAGTAAAGTTTTGAGTTACTATGTTTGTGGATCGTTGGTTAGGTATTTAGGAGTAGGTAGTCCTCTATCCATCCATATTAGGTCATCATCATCATCATTTCAGTCGAAAGACGTTTCTTCCTGCACAACTGTGTTTGTACCTAAATACGTAACACAACTTACGTTTCCCAAACTGCTTGGTTTTCTTGTCCTTCAACCTGGCAAAGTCCTCCACTACATTAGGCTTGGCTGTGGTCGTCGTGGTAGGCTCAGTGTGGGTTTTGTCGTGAGCCAGCATCCATAGACACGGGTGAGGTTCAGGTGCAGGGGCAGCTGTCACTGCGAACATGAAAATTTAAGATAATTTCCTGATTTTTCGTTTAAGCCGTGAAGACTTATCCTAGCTCAAGAGAGCCGGAACTACCTATAACAAGAACAACGTTTTAAAACAAAACTATTGTCCGTTTTCAGTTACACTAACTAAACGAATGCCATAAAATGATTGTCCTGTTAGTGTTTCAACTCGCCTATCTGAGACAAGCGTTGATGCTCAAAAAACTTAAAAAATAAAATAAAACTAACTTTTTAAAACACAAAAAAAGTGAAAAATAACTTAAGCTTCAGAAGTCGGTGTCAAAAAAAACTGAATTGAACGAACAAAAGTCACCGTAAATTTTTTACTTTTTGCATTTTTAGGGAACTCTTCAATAATAGACAGCAAATCGCTTGAATAGCTGCAATCGTTTGGATGTTTATTGTTATACAACATCAAACATAAACATCCAAGCGATTGCAGCAAACACGACAGATTTGCTGTCTATTATGTTGAAGAGTTCCCTTGTATATGTCCGAAAATCAGCATAAGATGTTCACCAAACTTAAACGGGACCACCGCGAAACAATATTCTTCCAAACGAAAAATAACCATCAGAATCGGCGAAGATATCGCTGAACATACATACAAAAAAAAAAAACAGAATTACGACACAAGAGACGAATTGATAACCTCCTTTTTTTGGAAGTCGGTTAAAAAAGTCACAACTGTCGAAAATAAGCTTGAGACAAATTGGACACTTGTGTTTTGTTTTCCCTCTTTTTCCAAATTACTTTCTTAAGCGTGTATCTCATTCTCCGAATATTCGCAAGCTTCTGAAACTTGCGAACTTGTTATACCTACGATCTCACCTAAGTTTTTATTTTCAGTGAATTTATTGGACACAATCATGTTCGTAGGCACTCAGTTGCGATCCTTGTGGTACCGTTTTTTGACGCATTACCATTTGACATCCCTCGTCTTTCGGTAAAATGAACAAGGAAAATAATCTGTCAAGACGCCAATGCTCGCAGAATACCAATGAAACAGCTGCGTCTAAATAAACACAAATTGTTTTTGAGTATAGTTTGTCTCACCTTCGTTGTCTAGAGCGTAGATTAACACCTGAAAATATTAGAAAATCTTTTTAAGCTTAATTATTTCTTGTTCCAATGGTCGCTTGAGTAGTATGTAATGGGTATTACTGGCTTAGCTTAGCTAACAGAGACACATTATATTACTTTACTTCCCTATATTTTATCTAGTATCTCTTTCTATTCTCTAGGATTATTTTTTGTGTCCGACGCATTCCGATTTGGCAATGGTTATTGAATCAATTTCCCTAACGATGTTATAATTTTTAGAATTAAGTAGAAATGAGGAAAATAGATAGGTACTTATTTTGACGATTTACATCTTAAAGGAATGCTAATTCACAGACAATTGAATACCCACAAACACAACTAACTACAAACCACGAGAGCGAAATCGAAACTTTGGTTGATTCTTACCAAAACCGTAGCAACGGACACGAAAAACTTAAAACTGTACATGGTTATCTACTTAACGAAACACATAATAATGGCTGAAACCGACGTGTTGTTTATATTTATATATCTGGAGACAACGCCTTTGAAACGGTCTATTATACGCCTGTTAGCAAACACTGTGCCAAAGAATATTTCCTTGTTTTATTGTCATGGCATTATTGGGTAAGAATTCGACAAATAAGACATTTAAAGACTGTTTAAATAGTTTCAAGGTATCAATTGTTTATAGACTATTAATTTTCCATTATTTTTCCACCTTAACTAACATCACGTCTTAAATGTCTTTAAAGGTTCATGCATCCCACTGTCCGGGTATTTTCTTCAAAACGGCATTTAGTACATCGGTTCCATCATAATTATGTCCTACGGTACCTAATAGTGACTTTCTTATTAATATGGTGCAGATGAAATCTTCAATGATGACATGAGATACGTCTTCAAGCTGAAAAAGTATAAGGATCCTGTCGTGGAATTTTATCTCAGGTAGACAAAAGTACATAGGTACTATCAGAAACCTAAAATTGCATTTTATAGTCATAAGATCTTTCAGTCTAGGTCTAACATGATAAGGCAGACTAAAATCTAGATCTCTCAACACAATCATCAACGACAGACCTCTGAAACTGGCTGAAACAAAACTCAAAACAACATACCACGAGTCCCCTTTGTTTTTTTTTTGAGGTCCTTAAAAATATAGTGCCATTAACTTTTGCTAAGTAGGGCGATGTAACACATCATCGCTCATAATTTAATCTCTTCCGCTAGTGTGAAACATTCTTACTTTGACTCCCAAACTATTCCTGCATAGCTATTCACAACGCTTCGTTTCGATTTTCGATTCGGAAAGTCGTACGTCTATCTCGCTCGATTTCGTAATTTTTATTTATTTGCATCAGACACAATGATCCATAACTTAGTTAATAAACACACTCAAAATAATGTTACTTGGAAAACAAATAATCAGAGACAAATACACACCGCACACTACTATGATAACTAGACAAAATAATTTAAACATATATAAGTTAATTTCAATACATAGTCAAACTATTATTATAAAATAAAATTTCGTTAAAATTCAATACATTATCAATACTAATAAGTTAACAAATCACTATAAATTATATAAATTATTTTAATTTTTGTGGTGATTTTACATTTTTACCTGCCCCAGGCCCGATATACAGGTCAAAAAAAGATCGTATACGACTTTCCGAATCGAAAACCGAATCGAAGCGTTGTGAATAAGGGGCCTGAAACCCTCCGAGGTTTTATCAAGAAATAATATTTTCGTTGCCCACGAGTTTATTTTGAGTTTTATAAGACCCTTTGTATAATACAGCTTTGTTTTTACAGTCACCCCTTAACTTACTTGTGCCATACTTTTTGTACAACTTTGACATCAGATTGCCTTTCTTAAGATGAAGGGGATAGGGTTGAAAATTGCTTGTGTGTTTTCAGAAGGGTGTAAAGGTAAGTTTGGTCCCTCAAGTCAGGGTGATAACATAAAGTGTCAACATTTGCCCTGCATCGGTGGATATCCGGTGTCGACTGACATGACCGACTTTTGTCTACGGTTGGGAAGAATGAGGAGAAATAAATGATTGTGATGGATGACCTTTTTTGCTCAGGAACTTGGGAACAGATGATTTGCTTGCTGGATAAAGTGGAAATAAAATATTAATTTCCAATACTCTAACTGACGGACTAAATAGATTTGCAATTTTTTGATACTGTCGTCATGCCTATTGATAAAATGAGAGGAATTAGTTTCTTTCATTTGGGTTAGTTGATCGCTTTTATCTGCTTACTAGTAGATATACTTAGTAATGGTATTGTATGCAAATAGGAGCTTCCTAGTTTTCTACTGTAGGTCATTACCTAACAGTGAGCGATTGTGAAAAGGGGCATTCCTTTTTCACAATCGGTCACTGTTAGATTTTTCACGATAGCTCGGGGCCGAAAGTTGAAAAGTCAATAACGTGATTTTATTTAGGCATCTGTTTAGATGCCACCTAGTGTAATCGAAAACCGATTGTACATAGGTACATACACAATACATTTTAAATGTATTGATAATAAATTAAAGGTGAGGGAGTGAGGGTAAAATTGGAAGATAAATTTAAATTAAATTCATTTTATCATTAATCTTTCGCACCTTTTTAATAACTTCATCATACGCAGGAAATTATTCTCATTTGGTTTGGTCTTGATAAACAGTGTGCGATGGCATTTGAGTTTTGGCCTATAGTAATATTCTCATTTCAAATCTTTTATTCGTAAGTTGATTGCGGTGGGGCGGTTATTAAATTTAGAAGTAGACAATAGTACATTGTTACCCTAGGGGTGAAAGTAACTTATTTAGTCTCGAGACGGGGTTTGGTGCCCGAGCGCAGCGAGGGCGCTAATAGTTCGAGGGACTAAATAAGTCTTTAACCCGAGGTAAACACTGTGCTTTTCATTACGAATACAAGGAAAGTAAAAATATAAAACTTAAATAAACTCGAAAAAAGAAATGAAGATCAGCATGGCTATTACGTATCTTTCTGATATCCAGTGACTATCAGGCTTCGGTTGTACACCGAACTTTGATGACAACGGTGAATGTCATAATATTGGTATTACGTATCACACTGAGTGGATATCACTTTACGGTGACTAACAGGGTCATACATAATACGAAACTAACCTTTTGACCGTTAATTGATGGACACTGAGCCCAGTTACTATCATCTCGAGCTGTCAACAGAGATACGTAATAGCCCGCCTATTTTGTTAAATTTATCTGTGGCCGGCCAGCTATTCAGCCATTACCTAGTTTTCATTTTTATCATCGATAAAATGGTAAATACTTTGCCATTTATTTTAAAGAAATAGTTGAAACTTAATTATAATAAAGTTATTTTAAATATATGTATATATTCTTTAATGAATACTTAACTTTATGTTATTTCAATTTTACATCGTGGCTGTTTAGAAAGTTGGAACATGGTTCAATACAAAAATGAACTATTTTGTTTTTTTTTTTTATAATTTGACAGTTGTCAGTTGAAAACGATTCTCCCTAGGGCTGAAAAGTATTACTTTCAACCCGCTCCTCAGGCACCTTCAGACCTACTTTCAGAGTATGAGTAAAGAAAAAGCACATAACTTGACAAAAGAGTCTAAAATGTAATAGAAAAGTTTTTTAGCAATTTTCACTACAAAAGCCAACAATAGGTACCAAGTAACAACCTAGACTAAAATTCTCCACTGAATCTTTCAAACCGGCAGCTAGGCCTAACAAGAATTTACTCTCACAGCGAACTCGACAGTTTTACTATCTTCGTAAATATAACACTCCAGTTTTACGCGAGTCGAGTGCAGGCAACGGCATGACATTTTTATGCCACAGCAGGGACGCTACACCAATGAATCGATGGTAACACGATTAGGGGCATCGGACATCATTAGAACCCCTAGTTCTTGCAATAGGGGAATATTCGAAACGAGAAAAATGGAAATAGATGACCATGATTTTTCATTTGAGTCTAAGAAATATGAAGAGAGGAGAGAGAATATATTTATAAGGGTTCTTAGGGTAGGACTTTGTTTCAGGGTGGTTGGAGAGTTACGCCCCGTTCATAACCACCAGGCGATGCAACTCGCGTTTAGCAATACGCGCGTACCATCACTCATTTTGTTTCCTTCGCGTGAGTACCGTCCCGTTGCGTCGCAAGTCGCATCGTGGTGACTCGTGCCATGCCCTAAGCTAAGCAATAGGGTTAGTCAAAACGGGATTCCTCTTACATTTCGTATGGTACTAGCAACCTATGACTTCAGTAATTTGCAAACTCCTTTGCCAAACGCAACATTAATTGTTTATTGATTTTTAAAGCAACTAAAATTCTAATTTTAAAAATGAATTGGATTTTCAGGCCAATAATAAAGTATTTTTTTAGAGAAATTGTGTCTTGGAATTCATGGTTTAATGGTGTCAACTATAACTATACCGAATTTCTTTCATTTGTTTACTCCACAGTCGATGTTGAAACACGCGTGTCACTTGGCCATGTAGCTCTCGACCAAACAGTAAGGGTGGGTTCTAAGTAAAGGAGTTTATTTCATGGCGGTTGAAGAGTTATGGGGCGTATTATAAATATGTGAATAGGGGCTGGGAGAGTAGCCATAAGATGACAAGGGTCATCGTGTTTCATGCAGCTATCTACTTACGCAAAAGGAAACAGTAAAGTATTTTTCTCGATGTATTTTTTCAAGTGGGGTTCGATCGTTCGATTGGGTATTTCCATTAGGAATATTTCAGTAGCAGGAGGGATTTTTGGCTCTCTGGAACTCACAATATAACATCATAAATGTGAATTAAGCAAAGATAGTGAAATGTAGAAGACTTTCGGGGAATACAAGAGGAATACAATTTTATTTTATGTACCTACATGGCTTTATTTTTGACGATTTATGATTTATTTTAATTTTATTTTTACTACGAAAATTCTCATAAACGCGAAAGTTTGTGAGAATGGGTGGATGGTGGGTTTAGATGAAATTTGGCGCACAGGTAGCTTATAACCTGTATACCTGGACACTTAAGACATCTTTTATCTCGGTACTACGTTCCCGTGGAATAATTTTCGACTTCCATGCAGGCAAAACCGCGGCTAAAGCTAGTACGATATAAAGGGTGTAAAAAGACTCTTAACGAAGCCGAACGGCACTTGTTCTCCCCGTCCTTGCAATTATTATTTTGTTCTAAACCATAATAACCATACTTGCGGGGCGAACATGGCCAGATATTGCATAGGACAGAGAGGTTTGGAAGGCGAAAGGGGAGGCCTTTGCCCAGAACCATAATGGGTCAAAGTTCCAACTTTTTGAAAAGTTATTTACCTACAAGTTTTTAATGTAAGATTTTTACTTTAAACACCTCCACGACCGTACTATTCAATCCATCCATCAGCACAATGTTTTGAGTGCGTTACATTGAGTTCTACCACAAAACATGATTTTTCACCCGAAAAAAAAAACGTCGTTTCCCAGCAATAATTATTGCGTAGAGTTACTTAGTTTGATGTACAGAATGCTTGGTTGACGGCTTCGTGATGAGTCTGTTTACACCCTGTATAAAACTGCCACTGCTTCAGTGTTTGATCTATTGGCGATGTGAAGGGCGAGGGACAAGTGGGGTGCGATCAGCGTCGGTTGTACGACTACGATTACAATTGATTATATCGAGCTCAATGAACCGGGTTACAAGATGGGGGTTTATAGATAATCGTTACTACTTTTATGGGTGTTGTTAATGTGTCTTTTACTAGGAGACCTTGTGTCCGAGGAATTACTGTTGTTTTCTGGTTTACAGGATAAGTGTGATTATATAATTTTGATTATTCTGTTCCATATTTTTACGGTTCCGTACCTCAAAAGGTAAAAAAAGGAAGATTACTTTGTTGTCCGTCTGTCCTGTCTGTCCTGTCCGTCTGTCCTGTCTGTCCCTTATAAGATCACTTTCTTGTCCGTCTGTCATCGTTGATTTTCTCAGGAACGGGAGGACCTACAGCACATGTAAAGGGAAAAATCTGAAAACCGTAAATATGTAGTTTAATAACAAAAAAAAAGCCGTTTCTAGGGATCGAACAGCAAAGTTAAGTTTGTCCTTTAAAAAGTTTGTATGGAAAGGGTTCCGAGGTATTAATATTTAATAAGGATTCAAAGGTGCACGAGTCCGACTCGCTCTTGGCCGGTTTTTATTCTATCTCGTTGCTCTAGTAAACAGAGATGATCAGGAAGTCTTACATTCGATAGCCAGATCGGGAAAAGTGTCAGCTATTGTGTTTGCCCATCAGGAAGGACTCAGTAGCAGCCCGGTGGTCTGCATTTATGCTCGGTTTATGGTAATAGGCTTTTGCCCCTTTTACAAGGGACTTAATTAACATAACTTACGAAATTGTGTAGATAAGTATACTATTAGGTAAAAGTTTGCCTAACCCTGCTCAGTTAAAAGGTTCGGTGTAGCCGCTGTTTCTTTGTGGAAACTTTTCTTGTGTGATTCGTTAAAACTTTCTGTCTACTTGTGTTGAAGGCACGTGTATTATTGTGAGCTACTGATCAGCGTCAGAGGATTGGCGATGATAATAATGTTGATATTGATTGATTGGATTGGTTTGATTCGCTTGATTTTCAATCTTATCTTACTCAATTTAATGATGACCAAACATCACATCATCATTGTCATCGCTTACGCAGTCTTCGACATTAATCGAGGTTATCCTCGACAAAAGTCAAGGAAAATCTTCAGTAATTCAATTACCAACTTAGACTTGAGCCAATCTGACTCATCTCATAATAGCTTCTAAGAACTAGTTTTAAATTCATAATGCAAGTTGTATCCAATTGATGGCAATAGGCTCTATTAGGCAGCTACACGTTTGCTAAACCCTTGGGGATTACAGGCGTGATTTTATGTTACGTTATTGCAACTATGGGACTCTGGGGCTGCGGACTATTCGAAAGAGATACCATGGCCCCGGAACACAAAGGGCGATGAAGGAACATGGACCCATCCATGTTCCTTCCTTTTAGTCAGCAAAAGTCTGACACTCCCTCCTGCTCCGCCCAGAGCGGGAGGAGTCATTTGATGATTTCCCATCCGAAAAAGAAAAAAGGTACCTACAACTAGCGCCATCTGTCGTGATCTATAAGAACTAAGTATAATTTGTGGACAGCGTCGTTGGTGCAGAATCCGTAGCGAAAGCATTTGCTTCACTTTAGCATGCTTTAGTTATGGATACAATGTTTTCAAGGTCACGGCGGAATATGGTGATCAAATTGGTGACATTATATTTGTTTGTGTATCCTGTTATGTTAGTGTTTTTTTGTTTTGAATTCA
Organism: Xestia rhomboidea; assembly: GCA_963853795.1. NCBI lineage: Eukaryota > Metazoa > Arthropoda > Insecta > Lepidoptera > Noctuidae > Xestia > Xestia rhomboidea. The sequence continues at coordinate 16,948,554 of OY970761.1, forward strand.
CCAACGTCATGCGTGGACAGTTTTAAAGGTGAAAAGGTAGATAAGCTTATGTCTTAACGGGCTTGCTAGTTCAGTTTACAGAACAATAGACATATTACCACAGTCTGGGCTACTACTACATCACTTCCGGTTCATGAATGACTCTTTCGATAATATTATCAAAATAATTCTGTATAGAATGTGGTTAAATTCTTCTTTCTTTGTTTGCGTTTTAAGTCGTCATTCCATTACAGTGGACTTTCAACCAGGCATCATCACATTTACAAATTCTTTTTTTGTTTTTGATAGCCTACTTAGTGTCGTAATGCCGGGCAAAGATTATATGCCTTTTAAAATCGTCTCCTTAGACATGAAGTTTTTTTTTTTGCCACTTGCAGCAAATCACAATAATTGCGATGTACTGCGCCTGCGCCGCGTTGCGTTTATGCCACCCTCTGGTGATCGGAATAATATGCACTGCAACACAGCTCCATATGCTCTAAGCGGTGCCACCGTTCTGCTCTACCTCAAACCAAAAAGTGCATGAAGATAAGAAATAACGTTCATCCGTCTTCATTCAAACTTATATATACAGGGTGTAAACCACCTCATCACGAAGCCGTCAACCAAGTATTCCGTACATCAAACTAAGTAACTTTACGCAAAAATTATTGCTGGGAAACGACTTTTTTTGGGGTGAAAAATCATGTTTTGTGATAGAACTCAATGTAACGCACTCAAAACATTGTGCTGATGGATGGATTAAATAGTACGGGGGTCGTAGAGGTGTTTAAATTAAAAATCTTACATTAAAAGCTTATATTTAAAAAAAAAAGTTGTCAAAAAGTTGGAACTTTGACCCCCAATATCTCCGTAACTAGAAGGTTCCCAGGTATGGCGTAGAACAAAAAAATGATTGCAATGACGAGAAGAACAAGTGCCCTTCGGCTTCGTAAAGAGGTGTTTTACACCCTTTATATATGTATATATAAAAAATGGACTGTGAAGATGATATGGCTGGAAAAGGCGAGGTTCACAATTCATGAGGTGATGACTAAAAGAGAAGTATGGAAGAAGAAGATACTTCGACGATCCTGTCTGTCTGACAAGACTGTCTTTAGACAGACAATTACCCTACTAGTGCGAGCTAGAATACATGCTCTGTCTCGCTCGCACTAGTAGGGTAATTTCTCTGTCTAAAGACAGTCTTGTCTATAGTGTGCGGTAGCCCTTTTTTTTTTTTTTCTTTTTCCGGATGGGAAATCATCAAATGACTCCTCCCGCTCTGGGCGGAGCAGGAGGGAGTGTCAGACTTTTACTGACTAAAACCCATCCATGTTCCTTCATCGCCCTTTGTGTTCCGGGGCCACGGTATCTCTTGCGAACAGTCCCGCAGCCCCGGCAGGCATCGGCCCTTGCGGACCCCTTCCTTTTTGCTGACTCTCTTTGAGGCGCGCGTGGAACACGAACGCGCCGTCGACACGGCCTGTCGTCATGAGACGGACGGACGGCGAGCTAGCCCATAACTCTCCGTCCACAGGCCCGCGCCTATGTGGCCGCCGACGCCCGGAGCGTCTCCCACGGCGGCCGGGACGTGAGGTTCTCGCCCTCTCACGTTCCGCCACCTCCTTCGCTAGCATGACTGCTTCGCAGAAGGAGGTGACGGCGTCCTATTCCGTCTCGCTCCGGACCATGGATTGATCCAGGGCCGGGAGCGAGAGATCACCGCTACGAGGACACGGCGGTGCTCCGCCCAAGCGGGGCACACCTCCACGATGTGCTCCACCGTGTCCTCCGTGTGGAGTAGCCCTTACATTGTGCTTTCTTCTATGGCACGCCTTGCACTTTTATTTTGCCAAAGTTTATACGTATCATACACACGAATACACGGTCCTATGTGCTATCCTAACTTTCATAATAGTTTGTTCGATTTATGTTCTTATTTAGCCCAAAACCACCCAAAGGGTTTCAACAGGTAAACAAAAACGAAGTAAATTCTATTTACAGATTTATTTCAACTCAACTCTACTAAAACATCGCCATAAATTTTATAGTTTTCAAATGGACTGTTTAAGTTTCCGGGATTTGAACGACTTTCTTTAAGTTTTGGGGATTTGAGTCAGTTTAAAGTTTTAAACTTACTGCTTTTACAATGTTGTTCTATTTAATCCTAGTTATCTACTTTAAGTTCTCACATAAAATCACACAGACGTATGTATACATACTCAAGTTAGTAAAATATAACAATAGAAAATTGTAAAAAGCTTTAATGGTCAAGAGCGCTTTACACAATCATGCTGAATTTCACTAGCCTGCACACTAGGATTCCCTGTGTCATAGAGTCTCCTTCGTCTTACATACAAGATAAATAGGTATAGTAAGGCATACACACAATAGTTTGGTTTTGATTATTTATTAAAAAATATCAAGAATTACAGGTCCGTTTCATAAAAAAGTATAAAAACATTAAACATTAAAAAAGGGCATCAAACACAAAATTAAAATTAGAATAAATTAAAATTATCATCAATTAAAAAAGATAAGATAACAACCGAGGCTCAATTCAATTTTTTTATTTCAATTCATTTATTTTCTCTTCACAATATTAGTACGGTTTACGTACATACCGTCAGGCTGCAAACGCAGCAACCTACATTTATCTTTCGTATTTAAAACCATGTTTAATATAATTTACTTAATTATTATATTTACTTGTCACTTCTTACGTAAACTGCAAGTGTAAGGTACCGACTACTACGGGATCTTACAATATTGGTTCATAACAATTTACAATGTTTTTGGCAAGGTTATATTACACCAATGGAAGAGACTGGTGCCTGAACTAGGTTTTCGAAGAAGCCTGTGTTACAGGTCACCAGGGCCCCCTCCACAGCAAAACAATATCGTTAAAGGTCTAAAGACGATCTTGTGTGTACATAATGATGTGTACCATGGTACCAAAAAGATCACAAAGAAACAACCAGTTTAAAGTTAACAATAATAACAAATAGTAAAAAGAGGCTGGTCAACATAAGTATATAAAGATAAAGTAAAGTAGTAATTGCGTCGACCAGTACCTAATGCCCACGTAAGTCCACCAGTACCTAATGCCCATGTAAAACGTCGAACCAGAGCATTGAACTCGAATCAAACCAGCAATCGCGGTTGCGTCCACTGAACCTACAAGCCAGATCTTAATTCTTAAAAGTCATGTACTAGATAAGTAAATGTCCTGTTATTAGGCTTAATAAATATAAAATGAGTCCTTAATACCGAGGACAATGCCCAAATTTTGTATAAAGTTCCAAATAATTCCAAGTTCCAAATAAAGCGTAATCGACGGCCGTCCACCCCTGGGACGGTGTAGGACGTTGTGTACTCAGTGAACGCCCAATATTGCCTGGAAGCCGAACAGCTCATAAAATACGAATTTTTAAGTTCAAACAAACTGTACCCATGAGAATTACTTAATTAACCTGCATGAAAATTGAAGAATTTGATGTACATTTTTCGAACTCCAAGTTTGGCTGAATTTCCTTGAAAGTTTGACAAAATTATAAAGAACATTTTTGTCTTTTTAATATTTTATTTTACGCTTAGTAGAGGAACAGTTCCATTATATACTTTCATTCAAATTAACAGACGTGTGTAAGACTCAGTTAAAGTTTCTCATTAGTTAGGTACTAGAACTTCAGTTAAGATGACCTTAACTAAACTAAGTTAAGTTAACGAAGACTACAACGGTCTAGGCATCGCCTACATTGGATTGGACTAACAGTGAGTAGAATATTAGTTAAGTTCTGGTTACACTGCACAAATCTGGTAAACAATGTGGTATTTCCTAATCGAAATTCTGTAAGTTATGATCTGAAGCTGCAACACAGTAGCCAGTTAATGACGGTAAGCTTGTTCTAAAATACGATAATCCTGAACTGGTTGAGCCACATATATACGTAATACCACATGGAGAAACTATGGGTGTGGGTGGGATCAGTTAAACTTATTTCTATGGGGATTCCTTTACTGATAGGTACCTAATAATAGTTGTTGCCGACACCAAAATACTGTTTTAATTTATTAATTTTTAGATTTACCGTTTTGTGTTTAGTGTCGTTTAACCACGTGTGTTTTTCTCTTGTTTCTTTTTTCAATGTTGCTGTCATATAAAAATTGTTTCCAAAAAAAATGTTCCATTTTTAATTTCCTCAATCCACATTATTTGTCCTTCGAGCCGGATAATCCACAAAACTGTTGTTAAAATTACTTACAACTCATGTCATTACAATGTTGTTCGCTCTTTCCCCTATACGAACATAAACATTTTTATATCTCAATTTTTCTTTCTTTTATAATCGGATATTAACCTGAATTCGTTGACAGTTGTATACTGCGGGTAATACCGACCTTTACGGATTATACCGAGTTTTATTTTACTTTTTGTATTTCCCTCCGGTGTTGTGGTTGGGTTGGTGCTCAATTTTCTCATTTATTTAATTTCATACTTTAAAGGGAAATTTATTTTCATTTACTTTTTTTACGAGACAAGGACGAATGGAAACCAGATGAAAGCATTGACTTTGCAGGCTACGATGAAGTGAGGAATAAAAATTCTGAAATGAAGTTCGTGAGTATTTCTGCAAATACCTAGGAACTGCTAAAAATATTAGTATGGACAGTATAAAAGATAGTACCAAATCCAACTATCACTTACCGTACTCACCTACTATGTTTTGAACTTAGTTTCAGTAATTTTAATAAGTAACATCAACTAGAATAATTGATTTTCCAACCTTGGCATAGAAAAAGCAGTATCCTTATAACGAACAGTATCTATAAGAGTGTAGCAATCCATAGATAATGACGATGGCGCCAAGTTAATTTCGAACAATAATGGAAGGGTCATAGCCACCGGGTATTTGTCAATAGTTGAGCCGCGAAGATTACGTATTGTGCAATAATTACAACCTACATTGTAGCAGTTAATGAAGATTGGAAGCGACGGGCTAACCCTGTCATTATCTAGTGATCTTTACGCCTATCATTTTCAGTTCATAAGCCGGTTGCTGGGTTGCAGCGTGGTGCAAGATCGCCTTTAAACAAGAACGTTTAAAGGCGATCTTGCAACTAAAAGCATGATTTTTCAGATGCTAGACCGTAATAACACATTTTTATACAAGAGGGGAAACATTATCTCGAGCCGAAGGCCACGTGTATCACGCGGGCCTGTGGACGGGGAGCTATGGGCTAGCTCGCCGTCCGTCCGTCTCACGACGACAGGCCGTGTCGACGGCGCGTTCGTGTTCCACGCGCGCCTCAAAGAGAGTCAGCAACATTGAAGGGGTCCGCAAGGACCGAAGCCTGCCGAGGCTGCGGGACTGTTCGAAAGAGATACCGTGGCCCCGGAACACAAAGGGCGAGGAAGGAACATGGATGGGTTTTAGTCAGTAAAAGTCTGACACTCCCTCCTGCTCCGCCCAGAGCGGGAGAAGTCATTTGATGATTTCCCATCCTAAAAACAAAAAAAAAGGCCACGTATATCAAACGACGTTTTTCAATACAATTACGAAGAAATAAAACAAATACTTATTATAAACGTTACCAAAACGACGACCCGAATGGCGCAGCGGATAGTGAGGCTGCCTTACGTTCTTGGGTCCCGGGTTCGAATCCCGGTAGGAGAAAATGTTTGTGTGATGAGCATTAACATTTGTTTCCGAGTCATTGATGTTCATATGTATAATAAGTATGTATTTATAAACAAAAAGTATCTATGTAGAATATCAACTATCTGGTGTCCACGTCACAAGCCTCGTTGCTTATGTTGCTGATGGCGCTGTGTGTAATGTCCAGCGATATTTATTTATTTAAAAATGTATCTGATGTTGAGTTTTTTATTTGATTGGTGTCGACCATTTATTCTCTGAATCTTTCGTTATCGTTAACCTCTTTCCCGCATACCCCAATTCACTTGGTTCATCACCTCACTCAGCCATATGTAAGTCTCTGTTACCCGTTGGAGTTATTTTCTTTCATAATAGGCTTGTGTCCTGAAAAAAACTAATTAGTCCGTCAGTTAGATTATCAAAAAATATTTGACACGTATTTTTTCTTTTGTTACTTAAACCAAAATTGAAGAAGATACGACGCTTTTAAAATTCTCAATACGTCACGCTGTGCTATAATTTTTAGTGCGTTGTGACGTCACGAGCCCCCACTCCCGAGTTTTGATGCGTTTAATCTTTGTCAATATTCATTGATTTACAAAAACAAAAAATACGTGTCCATTATTTTCCAATACTCTAACTGACGGACTAAATAGTTTTGCAATTTATTGATGGTGGAAACTAGCATATTAGCAGTGCCAATGTTATGGCAAGCTTGAATTTTTACTCCGTCACTACCAGATCCCACATCAAAATTAGATTCATAGGTTAGGCCATTACATAATTTACATAAATCTCAGCTACAAGCAAAGCGATAGTGTTTAGAATCGCGGAAGCAAACGTTGAAATCACCTTTGGCATTAAATGTTATGGGTGATTACATTGCACTCTGCAGTAGTCTGCTTATTATGGAATATAACTATTTGCTATACATAAATAAATAGCTTGTGTTTTTTAATAAACACACAAACTAAAAAAACATTTTTTTTCGTTCTTCGCTGCCAATTTTCCCGCCTTTACGAGACCCTCATGAAAAATACTTGTTGTATTTCCTTTGCCAACTACATGAAGCGTAAAAAAGTCGAGCGAAAAAATAGGTCCATATCAAAGTCAGGTTTGATCTCGAGTATTAGCCGTGTATCAGAGTAGGAGGACTGCATGGCTGCAATCACCTAGATGCAACCGTTGCGGAACTCGGTCGGTGAGTCGGGCCGAAACACGAGTCGGCGACCTTACTTCTACGACCCGGTATTACGGACACCCCACAATAGTGATCAGCACGAAACGGGTTAAGTAGCTTACGGACTTAATGATGTTTGTATGGATATAACGAGCTTGTTTGTGTGGCTTTAAAGGAGTTAAGATTGTTTTGAAATTTAATGTTGTTTGTTGTAAATCACTTGATTAATCAGCAGATGTTTGCCTAATTAGAGTTGTCCGGCAAGCAATGTACACAGAAACTAAGTAATCGTCGCTAGAGGAACGGTGATAGTACAGAGGCGTTCAGCCCCGCTTCCCTCACTCAGTGAGGGCGTCCCTCAGTCCTCTCTGAAACCTCGTGCGGAGCGCACGCCCTCTCGCGTCACAACTGAGTGCCGGAAAAAAACAGTTGATTTTTTTTTATTAAGAAAAAACCGTGCTGTGTTTCAGAAATTTCTAAGAGAACATTGGATTTCTATTTCTGTGAGTATCGTTTGGAATTGTTTTTGTTGTTTGAAGTGAAAGCTCTGAGCTTTGAAGGCTTAGCTTAAGCCATTCGAAAGGTGAATGAATCAGGGCGACTAGCTTAGTTACGTTCTATATTGTTATCAATATTTGAGACATGTTTCAATGAGAACTTTTTTGTAAGCTATTAAAAGTTTTTTTTTTGTCTTTTGTGATGATCTGTGGTCGAAATCAGGAAGATATTTATATTTTTTCTATGACAGCTGTTTTTTCATAGAAATTGGGGAAAGTCGGGAATGAGTGCATTTTACGGATGTAATGCAAGTTTGAGATAGAATAAGTTATTATTGAGTATTTTAAGCATTGGTTTTTATTTCAGAATTTTTGTTGAAAGTTTTTCATACGTATAAAGTTTTTACCAACTTGGAAATGACATCATGTTGACTGAAAAACTAATTAAGTGCCTAGATAACTATTTCTTACTTATCTACCTATTTATTTAAAGCCATTAAACTAGTTTTTCTGCTTTATTACAAACAAACAAGCGCAATTAAGTGTTTTCATTCTAATTTACATACCTATTTCATTAAATTAATTATTTCGTTCGTGTTTTTCTCTTAGTTTTGTAATGGTGAATATTCAACACGTTACGGCGAGTTTCGTAAAATTTAAAACGATGGTCCGATGCGGTAATGGTGATAATAACACATTTACTTAGATTGAGAAATGTGAATATTAGTATTTGTTTTTATGGATATTCGTTAGTATAACCTAGATTCCTAAAAAATATAACATCATAAAAGATATATTTTAATGATTTACTAGTTTCTTAAAATAAAACTTATGTAAAGCTATTGTATTTGAAGTGTTTGTAATAAAAAAAATCATCTTACGTTTATATTAACCCAAAAACACGACATCAATACGATTTAGACATGATAAGTTTTTCCGTGTCAAAATTAAACATCACACTGTGCCGCTATTTCCTGCACTTTGCATTCACGGACCATAATCTTAGTTCCGCTGTCAAATATGTTTAGTTTCAAAGGTCTTCATATATCTTGGACCGATTATAAAGGGTGTAAAACACCTCTTAACAAAGCCGAAAGTCACTTGTTCTCCTCATCATTGCGATATTTTTTTTGTTCTACACCATACCGGGGAACCTTTTAGTTACGGAGATATTGGGGGTCAAAGTTCCAACTTTTTCACATGTTTTTTTTAAATACAAGTTTTTAATGTAAGATTTTTACTTTAAACAACTCCACGACCTCCGTATTATTCAATCCATCCATCAGCACAATGTTTTGAGGATGTGACATTGGGTTAACCACAAAATAAGATTTTGCACCCCAAAAAACAAAGTCGTTTCTCAGCAATACTTAATTTTTGCGTAAAGTTTCTGAGTTTGATGTACAGAATGCTTGGTTGACGGCTTCCTGATGAGGTGGTTTACACCCTGTATTATGAAGGCACACAATTCAACATTAGTTCAACTTTAAAAAACTTTTGAAAGTTAGTGCATGGAAAAATTAGAAAAGTAGACAGCATAAGTAGACGTTCGTATTTAGTAGAAAAACATACTAAATAACACACATTTATATTCATAATGGATATCTTGATTTATGAAATAGGTACAGGCTACTTCATCATCAGCATTCATTTGCATTCCACAAGGTAAAATAAGGTATTAACAAAAAAGGATTAGAGCCAAGAGCCGCTATAGACCCTGTCATTGCTCAGCAAAATCTAATTCTTATAAGCTAAGAATTAAAATATGAAACCAAATAATTAGATACATTCGCAAAATTAAGAAAAAAAAATGTCAATGTTCTTCTGCATTTATCCAAATTAATTTGGGGCGCCGCGCGCCGCGGCCCGCGCCGTCGCAGCATGTCTTCTTCTTCAATACTTCTGTATTACTCGTCATCCCAGTAGTTCCCTCATTCCTAGCCATATCTTCGTCCACAAAGTCCAGCCATCGTTTCATTGTTTAAAAAAACAAGTCAATCCAAGAAAACTGGCCGTTACATTCAAACACGGACCCGAATGGCGCAGCGGTAGTGAGGCTGCCTTACGTTCTTAGGGTCCCGGGTTCGAATCCCGGTAGCAGCAAATGTTTGTGTGATGAGCATGGACATTTGTTTCCGAGTCATGGATGTTTGTATGTATAATAAGTACGTATTTACAAACAATTAAAAAGAAATGCAAGCGGTGCATGGCACGGTGTGTAGGTGTGTTGCTGTGTGTTGTGTCATTACCATCGCGTTCTTTGTTTGCCAATTAGTTCGTTGACACACACAGACCGACCGACACTAGTTAATGCTAATCATACGACGAACTCTGAATGGCAATCAGTCGGAAACGCGATTGAAAACGTCACTACGAATGCCCCATTGGAGGAGAACCTTTTTTGTTGACGAGTTTTTTTTCATGTAACGAATTTGTAGTTGTTAATATTTTGGTTAATGATTGATGTTATATCACGTCACTTTGTTTTATAAGATTAATGATAATTTTGATAAAAAAACTATGTGTTTTTACAGTTTTTATCACACACCACATAGAAATACAATGGTTTTGATGAAAAATAACAAGTCCTTGATCACAGATCCACTTTAAAACATTAATAAAATTAGTCTACCAGATGATCTTGAATTGAAATATTAATTGAAATGTTCTTAAAAGCTTTTTAGCTCTTCGAGAAACGGTCTAATTAAATCACAAACTTGATTCTCTTGCATCTATTAATTTCTCTTTGATGTTACGTGTCACTAATAATTTATGATTATTTCGGTGTTATGTATTCCTAGTATTCACATTGACAAGTTAAATATTAATCTTCTTTCTTTATCGTGTGGTTAGTGCCTAACCTGGTGTCAGAGTTTTTAAGCCGCCCATGGGCCTCTGACTTGGCTTTACATGCCGTCGAGAAATATCTCTCAGGCATGATGGGTTCCTCCCAAAAAAAAAAAAAAAAATATAAATATAAATAAAATTACAACTTAAACTAAATTAGAGATATCCTTCGATAACTTTTTGAAAACAATGTAGGTAAGTACTTAGATTGTTATTTCGTGTCTGAGATTATATTATTTTGTGTGATAAACCATTACCACCTAAACATTTACTTTGCAAATATAATTATGAAGTCATTATGGACTGTACATAAACACTATAAGAATAGAAACATCATACATATTTACATACGAATCTATTAATAAGTGTTTGTAGAAACAATGTCTTGCTGCATTATGGAGGTCCTCGAAGGAGTCATAATATTTATTTTATTAAATGCAAAATAGTCTTGATGTCATTCCGGGAAGCATATACAATACATATATCTACAGTTAGTCTTATTTTCAAGGATATAAGAATGAAATTTCAAGGTGAAAAGTAGTCTTCAGAATTATGAACTTATCATCATTTCCCTGCCCTAACATGTCTTCTTCTTTCATACCTTTTTATTACTAGTCACTTTCTTTCTAGACCTAATATCATCTTCCACACAATTCATCAAATGTTTCTTTTGGTCTTTTTCTACTCTAATACCCACATTTACCTATACTCAAAACATTTCTCACAATATTTTCCGTTTCCATTTTCAAATTGACGTTGACAAATGTCAATATTTTAGTCTTTTTGCGTCTCGTTTATGTATAATATGTATTAGGAAACTGAAAAAAGCATTTTGCTCATGGCTCTTAACAACAACAACTTCTTTCGGGACTGACTTTGTCTTTCGTGACCTGCTGAGTTTATTGTGTCAATTAGATATTACATTACATGTATGTGTGTGTGTTTGGAACCCCCATTTAGGCAAACAATATACCTACCTGTATTAAAGGGCTGATGTTCATGAAGAGATATTAAATCAATAGGACTTATACCGAATTTATTATACTTCGGTTAGAAATACTAATAATTTAATCAATGATTTTATTTTGACTTAAATATAATCGAAAAGCTATCACATAGTTCATATTCGCCTTATCAGCCCGGAAACCTCGTTTTTATGTTAATCTGAATCCTTTCATTGCAGATAAGATATGAACTGTGGGTACCCCTTTATCACTCATAGAAAAAGATCATGTAAATTCTTGTAACGAATACCACATCTAAATTTAGAAATGTTAAATCACCGTTATCTGTCAAGCCTTTTTCAAAATGTTGGGACCGGTTTTAGTAACCAGAATTTTATATGACAAAATGCGGCAATTTTTAAATGAACCGCAAAATAAAAAAAAAACACAAGCAATTTCTGTAGCTCCTACCGATATGATAGTAGAAGCAATATTATGCTGTAATATTTCCTTCATAAGTCTGAAAATAAAGAAATAGTTTATTTCCTAACTCCCAAAGCTCTCATATTTAAACAGTTTACTGCTGTTTTTCGCGGAGGGAAGGCGGAGGGTCGGCCATTTGTTTAGTACCTAAGTGGTCTTACGGTCATATTAACTAGGAGATTTGTGGCTTAAAGGTCCGCCCTCTTCTTGAGAAATTGATATCAATATTACTCATTTAAATAATCTGTAAGTATCAGTGCATTTTTGACTACGTATGTCCAGCAGTGAGCGATAGGTTGAGTTGCTAGTTGGTTGCATGTTAAGACTGTTCCCCAACCCCTGGAGTATAAGTAAGCATTTTCCAATTTTAAACTTTAAATTACGTATTGTAAACTGACTGAAGTTTTTCCGGCTTTAATGAAAATGTTTCCTCATTTTTTTTTCGTTTGCACGTAAAAAATACTTATCCTGGAAAATTGAAAGAAAATCTAATACTTAACCGAGTTTAAAACAACGGGATACCAAGCTGTCGGTATTTAATTACGAACTTCCTGCTTGCAAGCGAATACTTTTGCACTCCATCCATACGGCACATCGCGAGTTGAGAGAAATCTTTTAGCGAAAGAAACGAAGGGAAAATCTTTTTCTATAATACACCATTATTTTTAGGTCCTTCTGGAACCGAAAGCATAAACTAAACAATATTTTTTTTTTAAATACATAGTCCCAATCCTTTTGAGTTCGATGGTCGAGTTTTAGTTTGGTTTTATTGATGTCTTTCGGTTCCAGAACGACCTAAAATTAACCATGTTTATTTTTTTAAATAAAATGTTTGGTTATTTTTCTATTAACTTTTTGAATGCAACCTCTTTTGATTTAAAATGAGAAAAAAAATACTCGCCACTTGCTCTCAAAAAAATATTGAGATGCCATTAAAGTTTTTTTTTATTTATTTTTCCTTTTTTATTTAATGGCAGTAAACGTTTTTTTTTACCAAAATAAGCCAGGATTTCATTTACATATTGGATGTTTTTGATTATCATTTTCAAGTTTAATTTGATTGTTATGGAATAAACTATACAGCAGTAAACCAAGGATAGAGTTCAGAAACAAATAAAAATAATAATAACTGAAAGTGATTGTAGTTGAGTATGGCGCAGTAGATAGTTTATTAATCTTTGAATAAAATAATATCCGTCGAACCATGAACGAAAAAAAAACATGATAATTAGCAAGGGATTAATCAAATAACGACTTTTATCTAATAGTCATCTATCTATGTATGATGATAAATAACACCTAGGATTAACAGAAAATAATAAAAAAACACGCAAAAACAAAATTAATGGGTCTCAAAAACTGACGCATCATCAAAAACATGAAACTTGTTTGTTCAATTAATGCACACACAGAATACTGACGACGTCATTATTTTGTGACAACATTTATATAGTCGGTCCACAAAGAATAATTGTTTTTTTTTTGTAAACTTCGTGACAGATTTTACGTTCGTTTCGAGGATACGGGTTTTTAATTTGAAATTTCTGTGAAAACAGAAGGGCTTTGTGACATTTCCATAGGGGACGGAACTATTATAATGTAGGAGGGAATTTTTTGGGGAGTTTGTTCCTCATTTTTGTTTTCCTTGAAAAACAATAAAATAAATCATCCTCATGTAGGTAGTCCACATAATGCGTATTGTGTGGTTAGGAACTTACTTGCTAAGGCAAGTAAGTTAGTTACATAAGTGTAATCATATTTTTAAACGAAATGGAAAATAAAAAAAGTAGAACAATTCGATGATTCTATAAAATATTGAGTCTAATTTGACGCTGATTTGAACCAATATACAGTAAACCCTGACATTTCATACACGAATAAACGCAAAATTGAATTTAAATTCAGTGTAAATTACAATTTAAAGTTTGTTTTGTCGAACAAAATATCCAAGACTTTTACGTTTTTATGTTTGAAAAAGTTCATACAAACTTAAAAGTGAATTGAATATTATTTTCGGAGCCCGGTCCCAAATTGAGAAAAAGAATTGACAATCTCATACATAGGTATCTGTCAAGAACAGAGTGCAGGCTTTTGTTTAGGAAGTGCAACTTCGAAATTACGAATGAGATAGTTTACGATGATAAAACTCTAAAGATTAAATTGAATAGGTATAATATTGTTAAATAAAACTGGAGTACAAAGATGGCGATATCTAATATGTGTTGAACTTTACAGCCGTCCCACTGGTTCGCCTACGCCCTGCACTTTCCATAAGCGAACTCTTATGTGAACCGCGCAAGAGATTGTTCTTGATACCGAGTTTTTGTTGTCGTTCCAAGATTTGCAAGGTTTTTGCTTCTATACGTATTTATAGTGTCGTCTGCAAAATATTTGAATTGAACCATAGAAATATAATAAATATATATCGCGACATTAACACACAGCGCCATCTAGTGCCACACTAAGCAATGAGGCTTGTGTCGTGGACACCAGATAGTTGATATACTACATAGATACTTTGTTTGTAAATAGTAATATAAACATCCATGACTCGGAAACAAATGTCCATATTCATCATACAAATATTTGCTCCAACCGGGATTCGAACCCGGGACCCTAAGAACGTAAGGCAGCCTCACTACCGCTGCGCCATTCGGGTCGTCAAAATATGTGTGTGTATGTGCTTTCTGGGCATTATGTCATGATGCTAGGGTTAGATGTATGCTTTGAAAAGCTTTCACAGATGTTCTTTTCAATAGAATCAAGCTCTTTTGTCCGAGTGTCTTGTGTCACAAGTCTCCTGACGAATAAAAGCTTTCAAAGAGCACTTTTAAGCTCATGCTACATTTGCATATTCCAGTTTATTCACCGTATTTGAAACTTCATAAGTGCATATCTTGCAGTTATGACAACCAATGCTTAGAGCCATTGCAATGCATGTAACTGATCATTTGAGCTTCAAAATCGAGCCAATAAGGACACAGAGTTGCACAAAACTCGAAACGTTAGCTGGCTCAACGTATTATCGATATTTATACTGCAAACTTGTATCTCAGACAGAAACCGGTCCCCAAGTCACCGGGTTACCGCTGCGGCTAACGCGCTGGTTTGCGTCCACTTTATATTGTTTGAAACACAAGGGCAGGACGGTAACGTGGTGTCGTAAGCTGGGCACTCTCTCGGCGGTGACTCGGTGACTCATAGGCTATATAGGTGGAGGGACCGGTGAGTCAGCTGCTTGCAGTGAATCAGGATTGTGTCCTGATAATGACGGCGATTTTTCCTATTTGCCCCTTATCTCTTGTTTATCCGACCGACGACGCCCGACGTCCGACCTTTCGCTCGAGACACGTCAGTATGCAGTTACGGTACTTACACAAACACTGAACAATATAAATAAAAAACGCAAGTCCAATACCGTACGCTTGGTGAAGCGATTAATCGATTCTCGATTTATCGCTGTCGTTATTATTGAATTGATCAAGGCGTTTAATTTTCTCGGCCATGTCGTCTGGTATTATACTTTCTTCTATAACGTCTGGAACTGAATTTTATATTTTCATACATACACTCATACATAGGACTCATGTAAATATTTGGAGGAGTGAATAATTACGGGTAGTTGCTAGAAGTTACTTCTCTTTGGAACTGCTGACTTACCTAATTGATTATTTTTTATAACGGGCTTAGCAACATAAAGCAAAACAATTGTAACTGCGATGGACGCGACGCTAACCCGAAAATATCTAATTTCCTGATATTGCTCATCACAATGAATTTTAATTAATTAAAAGTATTTCAATTAATTAACTTATCACCGCAATCTACCAACAGTATGACAAAAAATAATGACAAGTAAAAATACCCGCCCATTTTTCGAGCATAGATTAAATAAATTATTTTTAATGCGCGATGGGGCCTGTCATGGCGTATCGGTCACGGAAACTCACCCTATACAGCTCCGTACGGTTGACCCTATTTACATCTGACCCATTTCTCATATGATTACCCGCAGTCAGCTAAAATTGACCCACCTTGATATAAAACGCATGGAACGGCAGACAAATTGAAATATTTTAATGAATTATATCGTTTCGTAAATCTGATAATTAATAAAAGTTAATTATATAATTAGTTAGCTATTTTCCCAAGCTGTTTGCACACGGTGTTTAAAAACGATTTTTTGTTCGCGAACAATCGTGTAAGAAACATTTTATCGTCCGTTCTGTTACGTTGACAATTCAACATCGAGATAATGCATAATTTATATAAAATCTCGTTAGTGTTTCCAGGATATCAAGCGAAAGAAACGAAGGAAATACGCAGTGTGGAAAGTTTTCCTGAACTTGTGCAACATGAAAAATATACATGACATGATCACGAATCATATACTAACAGGAACATAGGAACAGTTAAAGACTTAGTTTATAAAAAAAAAAATCTGCACATGTCTAGTACCTATCAGTATGATGAATATACAGATAATATAGGAAAAACATGTCCAGCGGAATATCAATTCCAGTGAAGTAACCTGCTTCTGCCGATAACTCTTGTTCTGCAAATTGACATTCGGTGGGTCATCGCTTGAAGCGATGCAATTTTGATGAGCACTCGGCCGTGGCTAAGTGGGCTAACGGTAGGGGGCACAAAAAATGTGATAACACTCACGACAGATAATGAATGACAAATGGACCATAGACATACAATAATCTAGGAAGTTAGTAAATATTTTTTGATAAGGTTGAGCGGTTTGAGACGAATATATGAAAAATATAAGAATTGATCGATTTTGACAGGAGGAACAGAAAGTTATGAGGGATTCGCAGTGTTGCAGGTGTTAAAAGTCTTGCTAAATAGATACAGTTAAAATATCATAGTTGAGCTTAAAGCAATAGAGGATCTAAAGAATGAGCTTGCATGAAAGTATGGTTGAAATCCTGCATTGCAAATAAACTCGTGCTAAATGATGATTAAGAATATTTAAAGGGACATCCACCAAAATCTAAAACTTAATGAATCCACCTCTTTACACTGACAGGACTGCTTATCTTCACAGGTCATTCAGACTACCTTTAGGTCCTACTGAGAAAACGAACGTGAAGACATACAAGTAAAAGATGCATGTGTAACCCGACCCATCGGAACGCGGCACCCAAGCGCTCTGATTTCTGTAACATAGGCTCGATGTGCTTCGTTTTCTAATCACTTTTATTGCACTAGTGTAGAAATGTAACGTGAGGCTAGGGACGTCATCAGTGGCTGTAATGACTACGTTTACAAGTGTTTTTATTCTTTTCTTGTTTATGCAGGTGCTGTCTCAGGTAGATATTTACCGTCTCTGTTCCCCTTGAAACCATACGTTTGGCAGAAAGGTATGAAATTTTAAAAACCTTCTCGAAAAAGAGTCACCTTTCACTGCAGCTGTGTTTGTCATAACATGATACTGAGATGTAGTAATCATTAATTATTTAGTGTATACCTAAGTACGTGTTACAGAAAAAAAAATTGAAGTCAGTTTTGCAATTAAAAGTTATTCTAATTATTAAAAACGATTTTCGCTTTTCTTTTCAATTTAAGTTTCAAAGAAATTTTTCCAGCCATTTTGAATTTGATTGATGGCTTAAAAAAGCTTTGAAAAACTTGAATAAAAAATAAAACTCGTCTGCAGACTAAACTGAAAGAACGAGGCGCTTATTGAAACGGTGTCCGTTGAACTGAAACGTCTGGTAATTGCAGCAGTCAGATTTTTTGTATTCACGACAGATTACGAAGAATAACATCTTTTGTACTTGGGATCAAAAGATTATAACAAAGATAAGCTAAATAATAACCTTGGATAATAAAACAAGACTAAGAAAAACATTCAACACTAATAAGTTACACGAATTTGGCTAAACCTATCCTTTTATAGTAACGGATCGGGTTAACAAACCATTTGATCGAAATGACACTGTGTGGCCTTGATAAGTATAAACATAATAGATTTGGGAGAAAAAATAAGAATCAAAGCTAAATTGCCAAAAGGCTGTTTAGCCTCAAATTGAATTAGCTACATCAGTTCTCGACTACGTTGAAACCGGTTCTGAAAACAATAGGAGTTGCAAGGTTAGCCTTTATGTCACGAGTAAGAATACATGCGAACTTAAGACGAGATGAACACAACAGCAAAATATAGGTAGTTCCCGTGGCTTCCTCCGCATAGAGGATGAAAATGATATCACGGGAACTGGCTACTAGGATAACAAATATTGTATATTCTTATCTAGATCATGGTCTATCTGAGAACCTTTATAAGCGTGAAAGGGTGACAAGCCGAGTTACTTTCGCATTTATTATATTACCCTCACCATGAGCTGGAGCAGTTAATCTGACAGAGATAAAGGAAGGGATGCAAGTTGACCCGAACCGCAAAGGACACATTTATACTTCTTAGGTGAACTTTAGGTTGGGTTTGTTGGGCAAAACAGAAGAGAATAAATAAGCTCTTTATGCAAGTTTATGGTTAAAAAAAAGGTACATAGTTCTTTTGTAATACTCGAGTTTGGAGGGCTTTGAAGTGTACAAAACTTTAACTGGTGAAGACTGTTCCCCTATAATGTCAGATTGATCATTGTTGCTTAATCTAGAACCATTTAATTGATCAGTTATTTCCCTTTGAACCTCTAAGCAATTTGTAATAGTTTATGATACGTTTGACATAGGTCCTATCTATTAGAAGTATTAGGACCTAAACATTAGGTCGGGGTGACCCTATTAAGGCGACAACAGGAGCTAAATTAGCATGTCAGTAATTATAAAAGGATCCTAAACTTATGATCACAAGCTACCTACTGACAATATACCCAAAGACACGACTCGAAGTCACTGAACCAGAAAACGATTCGCAAACCACCAGGTGTTGTCCAACGGCCAATAATTTTGCAGCTTTACTTCTAATAATAAACATAACGAGAAAAAACAAAATCAGTTTGATCAATATCGCAGTTGCACGCCCGAAGGCTTTAATTAAGATAATAATTTTATCTTGACCGGTTTTCCTTGATGCCGTGACGCCGTGCCAAAGTTCAGACGATCTCGCCTCGCTCTATCATGTCTATTGTGTTGTGAGCAATAGACAAGTCGCTTGACACGATAGAGGTTACATGTGTGACGGTATTGTAAGCTCACAAAATGAGAACGATGCTTTGAATCAGATTGAAAGATTAACTTGGACATTCGTTGGATCTTTAAATATATAATTGAGGACAGATTGGATACAGAGAAGACGGTTGGTTGGTTTACTAAACCGCCCTAAGGCGATCATAACCGAATATAAGAATCCTCTTTACTTGTATGTCGCCGGTCGCTGCAAGAGGAAAATGTTATAAAATTACGTTTAGCGGGAAAGTTGATATGCGGGGATTGAACCGCAATATGGTAGACAATTTTATTTTTTGCAACAGTTATGAGTTGCCGACTTATATATTACATTCCTTTTACATCGTCGAAGCTCGTAATATCTCGTAACTCAGTAGAAATTATTCATATCATTTTATATACACTTTCATTTTACATTTCGCTTTAATGTAAATTCAAAAGGATTGAAATAAAATTTAACAAGCGACTACGCTTGTTATAGATAAATTCATGTTCATGAATAATTGAGAAGGTGCCATTAAAATAATCTCGATCTGTATATTATTTGAGTTGATATTTACAGCATCCATTTCTTGAGAAACTTCTACGTAATTACGTATTTTTGTAGCTTGTGGTACAGACTTCAGCACATGAAGCTAATAAAATCTGTCAAATTTATTTAATAGATTTTCAACTTTATCGCTATTAGGTTATTAGGTTCAAGGTTGGTTGGGAAAATTTGACAGTTTCGGGTAGCTTTATGTACTGGCGTCTGTACATCGATCCAGACAATACAGTGCATATAAAAAAAAAACAATTATTGCTTTATAGATAACTGAATACCTGCCATAAGACAATTCAGATTAGGAACACATGATACCTAAAGCCATCGACCAAAGGAGAGGATATTCCGGAACCAAGTACAAAAATAATGTTTTATCTGATCCTGAAGTTACGTGAAAGTATCACAATGATGTGCCACCATAGCTGACAAATACATCAAGGAGGAATTTTCCTCAAATTTGTTTTCAATATAAGGCGATACACAGCTACACATATACAATATCCTTTTCCATACATCTCAGATGCGCAAAGAATTACAGGTACATTACATAGCAAGGTGTCTTATAAATATTCATCAACTTTTACACATTTGTTTAAACCATAATAAGGTCAAGTAAGTACCTACTTGATATTAACAAACTGCTTGCGAAATAGTCACACTCCGGTGGCGCACGTTGTTCAAGACATTTCAGTTTAGAAACTCACCATTCTATGCGTTGTTATTTGGAGCACTGTTGCTGCAACTTTCATCCTTACCACCTTGAATTTAGAGTAAAAAATTGTACAAGTCATCAACTCAAATTATAGAATTACTACGAATGTTCTTGATAAAATCATTGTCATGATATTCGTCAATCGCTTTATCATTGCTGTTTTTGCAATTGTTTGTATGAAGTCACACACATTTTTATAGTCCAAAATCAACTCAAAATGTCCAGACACTGCTAAGCTATTCTTATCTTTATGTGCTCCAACATTATGTGCTATAATACCGTGAATGTTTATGATTTATAATGTGACCAAAGTCGCACATGGGCCATATACCAGATTGGGTTGTAAATCTTGTGTGCTTTTAGATAATATATCGTCTTATCTAAGATTTTCTGGATAAAAAATGAAACAATTTCAGACAAAGTTTGCTTAAATATTATGTACGGTATTGCTTTGCATACATCATTATATCATTTTCTTAATGACTACTCAATTATTGATTAAATAATGTAACAAGAACGTGTTCGAAAAGAGAATCATAAAGTAGTAGAACAACTAATTCAGACTAGTAAAGAAACTAATTCAACTCGAATAAACAGACGACTCGGAAACATCTCTAATTAGATTCCTTCTCCTCTTCACTTTCTAAACCCCAGAACCTGTTAAAGTGCGGGAAACAACTTGAATTACTTATGTAAGCTACATTACGTCGGGATCAGGTGCACAAAACCTCCAGCGACAAGCACAAACTTAAGATTGCTATTGAAAAACTCACGCTGCAGTGGCCCCAGTATCGAACCCTTGGGTACTCCATTGTAAAACAATTGTTGCATTCAAAACTTCAGTTCTATTCAAAAGCCGACGATACGATACGATTTTAGACCATGTTGAGATTGCTATAGGGGTGAGAAACCATTGCTTTGGTAACAGAATTAAGCTAGAGCAACCGAAAAAGTAGGGCGTCGTGGTCACGAGCTTAAGTTAGAATGTTTTATTCCGAATCGTGACGGATGGTAGGGCGAAGGTAGGAGTTCACAGTAATTGTAACTTTTAGATAAAATTACTGGTTTCAAGACAAATAATACTGGCTCACGACAATTTGTATAAGTCAGCCGCCGTAAAAAACTCTCACTGGCTGCTTCAAGCGATGCAGAAAGTGGTTATCCTTGATTTTTTAAATCGTGGGAACGCTCCTCGTTCCGTGACCACATAATTGTTTCTTGGGATTCAAAAACCAACAAGTCATACGTTTTGTGAACATTTCAAATGCGACCGTTGTTCAGAATATTGATTCGATTTTCAGGAAAGTCGTGTCCCCAGATAAAACTTGTAATATAAGCTAATGTAGTCAGGGCGTTTACTAGAAAAGTCAATAATATAGGTAAATTGTTCAAATAATATCGTTAGTACGAATCCCCATAGGAGTTACGTAAAATATCACAATATAAGTTAACTAGTTTCTGTAGGTGTGTCCCCGGTTATGAATATGATTGTGGGATTAAAAAGGTCGTAATATCTGTCATAGCATGAAAATGTTTGCGAGGCGATATTGCTACCTATTTAAGTAGTCATCATCCACAGCCCGACTTCACCCACTGCTGGGTATAGGCCTCTCTGCTTGTGCCAAGCTCCACGTTTTTGTGCCAGTCTCATCCAGGATATTCCCGCTATGGCAACAATGTCATCTGCCCAATTTGCTTACAATATGTTAACTTTGACGTTGTATCCTGGCATCCTTTAACGAGCAGAAGATAGATTTTTGTTTGTCATGATTTTTAACGACGTACGAGTAAGTAATAAAATTGCCTGATGTCACCACTCTCAGTTTTGTAAAGATAGATAGATTTAGTATAGAAAACGTAACGTTTAGGGACCTCAAAATAATTAATTATAGGTAAATTGATGTAAAAACCCACATCACCCGTATCACATGACGAGGGAGAAAGAGGGTCAAAATTAACGTCGAAAACATAAAAACCGATACAAATTCAATACTAAAACAACAGCTGTATGAGACGATTTAAAACTCCCATAAAATATCTTTAACGGGCCTTTTATTTCATGATTTACGTATGATAAAATTGGGTACACACATTTTGATTGCCAGGTAGCATGAAATATAAATAAGCTTCTTTTGCAAATTATCTTTTTAAGTTATGCACAATATATGCAAGACAAAGGTTCATTACGGCAATGTTTTGTTCCGACTCAGTGTTTCGAAACTTGATTTGCACATGAGATAAATCTTTATAAAGTTACGGAAGAGGAAGAGCTTGGGTTTCATTTTAACGATATCATTTTAAAGAACAATGATTAAAAGCTTGAAAAAAAACCAGGCTCCCTCGCAGATCGCCGACATAGATGGTCACAAATATAAGACTAAGTATACACTTTAGTTTAAAACTGTAATGAATCTGGTTTTGCAATGGAGTTGGGAAAAATCCTTTTTCACATCAGCACCTCAAACAAGCAGGTTTTGCTGTTTACAGACAGTGAGCAAAATTCGATTTTGCTGCGAGCGTGAGACAAAGTAACTTTTTAATTATTTTTTTTAAAATACCTAGAACTGTGCAGGTCTACTCACAAAATTCGAAAGATTTCAATTTCACTTTGTTCTGTCACTTTCATTTCGATACGAAAAAAGCGAGAGATAGAAACAAGTCGATTCGAAATTCGATTTTCAAATTCCATATCTAGTAGGCCCAAAAAAGAAACAAACAATAAAACGTTCGGATACCGATATTGTCAATCGATAACCGTAATATTGCGTGTTTAGGTTGTAAATGAAGAAATGTTATATTTCGAATAATCGAATTATATTTTTATATCAAGATCAAGAATGTTGAAGAAAAAAATACAAAGTTTATTATGTATCTACTTATTTATTTTTAGTCATAACAATCTTTAATATTGAGACAGAATACCGCGAGTGTAGTTACAGAACGCATTTGAAAAAAATAGCGGGGCTTAATTTTTTATTGTTTTTACGCTAGCAATTATTAAGTCAATGCACGCTAGCTACAAAGTACAATAAAATGTGGGTAATAAAGTACTTAATAATAATAAATAAATATGAGCGAGTCCAGTAACGAAGTCTGCTATTTAACTCCCGAAGAATTGAAGCATAATGTAAAAAATGCAGAATTAAGTTTCCTGCCTGAAAAGTCTCGCGAAAATATCTAAAAACTTATGATATTTTAAAGCAATGGAAGTCTCCAATGTTACTTTTTATTTGAAAACTGCAACCATTTTACTTTTAACTTTTGATTTTTGATATTGTTTAAATGTGGTCATCATCATCAGCCTATTAACGTTCCCACTGCTGGGACACGGCCTCCTCTCAATGAGAGGGAATGGGCTATAATCCACCACGCGGGCCCAGTGCGGATTGGTAGATGTCACATGTCTTCGAATTTTTGGTTCTAGGACATGCCGGTTTCCTCACGATGTTTTCCTTTACCGTTTTGAGAGCAGTGGTGATGAAATAAATTACACAAAGTCATGCGCCTGCCTAGGTTCGAACCCACGACTTACTATTCGTAAGTCGGGGCCGCCACCACTGGGCCACCGCTGCTCTCATGTGTCTAGTCTCTTAATGCGGTGTGCTGATTTAATTTTTACCATGTTGTTTTTTTTTACCTTTAGGTATATGTTCTCGCTGCTGAGGTGAAAAGTTGTATGTGTTACACGAGACCAAAGTTATTTGCATCTCGTGTCTTTGAATCCCTCGCTACGCTCAGGATTCTAACCTAGAATCACTCGCTACGCTCGTGATTCAACTATGGAATCCTTCGCTTACTCGGGATTCAAAATCAACACTCGCAGCAAAAACCCACTTTGCTCTCTTGTTGCACAAATAACTATTTTAATCGCATTACGGTTGTGCTTATTGATTTATCTATTATGAAGATGTATTCCACTACATTATAATTGGTCTGATTCACCATGGACTTTCTGTTCAAATACTCGGCTACATTTATTTCGACGTTTGTTTTTCTTTAGTTTCGAATGCATCATTGCGATAGACAAATTCATGCAACCGCAGACTACCTGTGGGTCAAGGGCGTAACTGTCAAGATGGTACAAGTCGTTAATTTTGTTTCTAGCTATTACAATTTGGACATTATGTGTCGATGTCTGATTTCAGTGCCTGGCAGAAGATTTTGTTGTGACATTCTCGTCATGAAAAGGATTAATAAAAATTTTTTGAGTATCTTCTTCGTTATTTTAAATGACATGAGTTTTAAGAATGTATTTGTCTATTAAAGTCTAATTATACATATTCATTTAATAGATAAATTAATCATAAAACTATGAAATCATTCTCAATGTGTACGTTATGGCCACTTAGCTACTCAACCTTGGATCTGCACACTTGATTTTTTTTAAATATCAGTTACGGCATTGCAATTCTCTACCATATTTTTAAAACGTATCTTTGTCTTAAATTGAATTATTTGCGATTTTATCCAATGCACGAACAAAATCTAGATTAGCTTGCATTTCTATTGGAAGTTTGGAGAACAAAGTATTCGTTTATGAATGGAAGCCTCTTTCCGGTCTGGCTGTCTGTACGCAGTGTACTTATTTCTATCGGCTATAATTCAGTCTATTGTGTGCTCGGCCTTGCTTCGCCTTTCACCGCTCCGGTTGAGAAATTACGCCTAAAATTTGAACAGATTGACTGCTGACCGCTCAAACTATATTTGTGCAAATAAAAAGGTGGTTACACGAAATAGATCATGTTGCTCAATAATACAATGACGAATTTATTACGTTGTTAGTACTCGGTACTCGCCCTTTTGAGTCGACTTTTTCAATTGTTTTAAACAATCGTACTGTGCCACCAGCTATACATTGTTATTTATTATAGCACCTTGCTCGTCTACTTTTCATTCATTTTAGAAGTTATCGGTTGAATTTGCTGGAAAATGCATAAATTGTCAAAGTCTATGAAAAATCTGCTAAAATATCGAAAGACGCGCTTTCGTAGTGGAACAGATTAATAATTCCAATCATACATTAAGTGGGGTCCAAATTTTGTCGAGAGTCTTGTCCTTGCTATGCGTAACGAAGTCATGTACATAGAGTTCCTAGATAGGTAAGTGGAATGATGGTAATCTAGATCTATACATTCTAATTAGTCTACATGTGTGTGTCTGGTGTGCCAAAAAATCATGCGCGTAAGCGCAGGTCAAAGAGAAATTACATTATACGTACGTGAGAGAAATGGCATTCATCTGTCATTTATTTAACTGCAAGTCAGCAACAATGAAAGTTGTTACTAGTAATAATTCCTTACTTCTTTTAAATTAGAACTAACGACTGTAAATATCAATAACAATGTAGAAAAAAAAACTGAATGACCAATTTAATATAAATAATTAAGTCAAACCTTTAGCGATAATAACAACAAGCTGTATTTGGATAATAATATAATTATGGCGACTTGTAATATGTTTGGACGACATTTACCAACTAATTTATACTATGACATAATACAATAATACATCATAATCCAATAAATAATCCAATGTTCATAATACGCTTGTTAAAGAAAATGTTTGTGTTGTTTCAGGTCCAAGTTTCAACACGAATCGCAGAGAAAAGAATAGTGCGGAGCATTCTTCTTCCTACTAGGTGGGTGGCTATAGTAAAATAGTCTTCTAATCTAGAATGAAATGATCATCTTTATGTATCGCAATGTTACTGTTTTCTAATTCATCATTAGAAATGATTTATTCATTGAAACCACCGTCAGCGTCTAGGTTATTTAAGAGTTGCTTCTCATTTCTTTTAGGTTTGCCTTTCTCATAGCCGGGCTAATCAATGTTTAAATATGACCGTTCTTCTGTTCTTCATTATAGATTGTGACTTGTTTGGTCTATTGTCGTTTCTCCTAGTATTCTACGACTACATTCAATCTTACGTACACCAGCTTTTAACCAGCAGATAATGACTTCACATTTATTCATAGACAAGGTTGTAGTTGGTGGTTTGTGGTTTGTAAATATAAATTCGTTATTTACAAAAAGTCTTGGTTAAACGAGACTCTGGTTTCTTTTGATTAAATCGATTTTGATGACGATATACGAGTACATCGACGCCTTGATTCGATTATTTGAATACCTTGTTATTTTGTAATTCCGTCTCAATCGTTCTCCAATGAACCCATTATTCCAATGTTCCGTTCAGTGTAAAGTTGACATAAAAAACTGTTTTCACAATATAACCTTACGTGGAATTTTCTTGAAGCTTCTAAAAGTAAAACTTGGCCGGAAAATCAATTTATTTCTTCTTCCATCTTTGTGTGCAAACTGAATGCAATAATACGAGTATTTCTTTACGTTAAAGTTAAGATAAATCCCAATAGACGTACCTAACGCTGTAACACCACGGAAGCGTATCGAACTAGTCGTGATAAAGAAACACGCTCAACGTTCCGAAATCACGACGAACATCTAAAAGAAGGTATAATCAATATTAATGACCTTTTTCGAATCTGCTTTAGCTTGCAGTTTTTATTCCAACGTACAACCTGCTTCATCGAAGAGCAAATTGAAAATTCAGTCTCCGATTAAACGGTCATAGATTTTCTATGATAAGGTTATTTAGAGATATAAAAACTTGACATCCTTACGGTCGATATTTTTTTGCAATCTTGTTTTTGCTCTTTTTAAATCTAAATCGGTTTCTGATCTTTGCTAGACTGGATTTATCTGCTGATTGTAGTGACTAGAGTTCGTGGTGACTGGCAAATTTGTACACTTTATGCAGCTAAAATCAAACGATATTTCTTCTACGGCGGAACGCCTTGGATGGCTTTCTCGATAATTGGCAAGAAAAAGTGGCGGAGCATCGAGAAATGTGGAAGGAATGGAAGAAGACCTTTGCTCGGGGATGAGACAGTTACGGATAAAAAAAAAACCATCTTAATGTAGCCACTTCTGATCTGAAGTATCTCTGACAAACTAGGTCACAGTCTGTCGGCTATACCACAATGGATTAATGGTAATTACCGATTGTAATGATTGATATTTTCGTAGGTTGTAGTGTTTGCCTTTAGTTAAGCTAATTAGGTAGCTCTACGGTCGATTAATCTTTACCCATGGCTTGAAGTGTCTTTTTTTTATTAAGGTCGATTTTTCAATACCCATCTGAGAAATTATTATTGAGGCTTGATACTTCTGGTCAAACTGCTGCCATATTTATTTTTTAGAAAAATTTGAATAGAATAAGAAATAAATGAATAATTTTAGAAAAAATGTATTGACTAGTTAGAAGAGCACCCGCTCTGGGTTTATTATTGTCTACAGCATATGGATTTTGTGCTTTGAGATCAATAATTTTCTTTAAATAAAAAAAAAAACTTGCGCCTTTAATCATCATTTTCAAGGACATCAATAAGGTTGATTTATATATAACATAATTCATTAACGCAAAGACGGTTGTAAATAATAACCGCTGAAGATTTATTGTGATAACAATCAATTAATAAATAACCATTACTAATTATAGAAACGCAGCACGTGCCTTCGAATACGTGACTGGCAAGCTAATCTCAAGAACAACAAAACTGCCTCCATAGACAATGTAACTTTTGTTAACGTTGTTATAGGAAAGTCAAGGAAATAGTTGATAGTGACAGCATCGTTGGCATCATATTTGTTTCCGTTAGATGTGTTCTAAGTTTTGCATCTTCATAGATGATACAACAATAAAAACGAATGCTCCATCCTCCGTCATATCCGTCGTACGCGCAGTACATATTTGTGTCTACCATAGGTAAATTTCTGTTAGTCTCTTGTTCAATTCGTCCATTTTTAGTTCATTTTCTCAGAGTTTCATTCCTTTCTTGTACCTAATATCATTATTATACAATGAATCCATATTTTATAAATTAGTTTAATGGTTCATATGTGGTCGTTTTCCACATAAGATGCTAAAAATAGAATCAAGATCATCATAACATAATAACCATGTTCTTTAACAAAGATCAACCGATTAGACACCGTATGTAGCAATTAATATAATTAATGTGTGACAATACGCGTATCAGATCCTTGTCTATGGCCGTCAGACGCCATTTTAGTTACTTGGCATCATAAGTAAATGTCAATTACAACGATTAAAACGCCATCATAGCATTAAATACAACATTTTATTTTATTAAGTTATTATTTGCAGACAGTGAGTTACTCGCGCCTTCAATTATAAGATGATATAATATTTTTGCAGGAATGGTTAATTAAGTACTCTATTGGCGAAGTAAGTAGGTAGTTATGCCGTTTTCCTAAGAAAACATGGTCGCGGTCCAGAAGAAAAAGCTCTTGTACAAAAGATTATATTTTATATTCATGGTCTCTTGTAAAACATTAGCCCACTACGACATAATAAAAATAGGCTAATTTCCACCATCAATAAATTGCAAATCTATTTAGTCCGTCAGTAAGAGTATTGGAAAATAATGGACGTATTTTTTGTTTTTGTAAAGTAATGAATATTGACAAAGTTAAAACGCATCAAAACTCGAGAGTGGGGGCTCGTGACGTCACAACGCACTAAAAATTATAGCACGGCGTGACGTATTGAGAATTTTAAAAGCGTCGTATCTTCGTCAGTTTTGGTTTACGTAACAAAAGAAAAGAGTCAAATATTTTTTGAAATTCTAACTGACGGACTAATTAGTTTTTTTCAGGATACAAGCCTATTATTAAATATACACAGGACAGGTAAATTGCATCAACCCAGACAGGTTATTGGTCCATCGCTAGTAACTCGTTTAAATATCGCAGGATGAAAAACCACTTAAATAACTGTTTTTTCAATCCATCAGTACGGAAAATCTTGGAACGTGATCGTAAAAAGTAAACTCAGTGCAATATAAAAACTTGCGGTTATATAAGTAGGCAAACAGTATTTCTTACGTTTTATTTTCATGTTATTTAAGAAGGAATTATTAATTTCGAAAATAAGATTTTTGATTACGTTGTCAGTATCTGTGGTATGAAATTGTTATTGGTTTTACATCCGCTGTTTTAACGAAATAATAATTTGTGCTATGTTGCATCCTTGTAGCCTTGCGCTACGGAGCAATCATTATGAATTTTCTAAAATATAAAATCAAAATCATTATTTCACATAGGCCTACATCTTATAAAACATATTATAAAACATATGGAAACGGGTATTTATCGTGAATTTTACTTTAAAATAAGCCCGACGTTTTGACCGGATTGCACCAGCGTGGTCGCGGGAAGACTGAAGTATTGGAGGTACCGCCACAGCAAAGCGAAGGTGTTTATTCAACTACCCTCACTTGATCTTCCCGCGGCCACGGCTGGTGCAATCCGGGCGAAACGTCGGGCTTATATTAAAGGTAAAATTCGCGATAAATACCCGTTTCCATATGTTGTTAACCGACTTCAAAAATGAGGAGGTTCTCAATTCGTCGGAACCTTTTTTTTATGTATGTTCCCTGATTACTCGAAGATGGCTGGACCGATTTGGATCTTTTTTGTGTTTGTTGAAGTCGGTTTTATTTTTTGCAAAAAAGATTTTATATAATAAAACGCCGAGACAAACGTGCACGGTTCGCGTTGGTCGTTTCCTATGAAGGAGAACCGGCAAGGAACTCCATGGTTACTGTTTTAAAATGATACTCATAGAAAAGTTTTTTACTTGTAAACTAATGTAATTTAACATTATATTCTTTTGAGGTTGATGTGCTGAGATTCGAAGGGCATGATTCAATGCCGTCTTAATCTTAATTAAAACACAAATTTTCTTGCAACACCCGTTCAGAAACATTCGTTAATTTCCAATCTTGAACGCACTTTTCGTCCGTCCTTTATTTCACATTAACACTTCAAACCTTGCTTCTTTCGCGTGTATTCCCGTTCGTCCCCTCGACTTCGTCCCCCGAGGGGGACGAACGGGAATTCGTTATTTATTTTCCCGATGGTCCCTCAAAATTTTTTGGGGGGACGAATGGGAATAATTTATTAATTCTTTTTTGGGTCTATTGCTCCCACTAAATAATATAAGACTGGTGGTTTTAATTGGTAAAAAAACAAAATTGAAATAAAAATCAGTCATTTATTAAGGAATAAAAATCACAGTAAAAATCACAGAATCAACTTTGCGATAACTCGCAATATTTTTATATATAATATTTTTTTAATTATGAATAAAATTCTCCTTATAACTAAAAATTATGATTTAAAAATCTGTGTATACAGATTACAATAAAAAAAGTCTGTATTATATTACAATTAAACACTACAAACAGACTTTTTACCATTCAGGTTGTTTCCTTTTGAAATATAAGTCACTATTTTTCGTAGAGTTGCTTATATGTATGGTGGCAAGATTTCTTGTGACATTGTTAAGCTCTAAAAAACAGGAGACAACAATTACACACTTATTAATATAATTTAGAATGATATTTAATATATAAAATTAAATACTAAAATTGAATACAAATATTGATACCGTACATTATTAGCATAAATTAATAAGACATGAGACAATATAGTATTGACTATAAACAATCTAATAATATTTGTAACTTACAAAAATGTAGGTACTTACATCAGTAGTTTTCCGCAGAACTCGTGTCGAATATATATTATTACATTAACACCCGTGCACTTTCATTGTTTTGTCAACACTAACCCGACCGGTCTAATTTAAGGATAGGAAAGGGAGAGAATGTCAGGTAAACCAATAGGATTTACGCAAATAACACAATGTTATCGGCACTCTTTTGTTAACTACCAGAATCGCCGGCGCTTCCCGTCAGAGTTGCTATATTTAGTGTAGGTAAACATAATGAAACAATGATAAACTTAGGATACGTTTTATAATTCATAAAAAAATAGAGAAGAATTTTGTAAAATAATGATTAAATCTAACGAAGAAACTAATTTAAAAGTAAACTACGAAACATCGAATAAACATATTTTCTGCACAAATCTTTTTAGTGGGACGAATGGCACTAATCGAAGAACATATTCCCATTCGTCCTCTCTTGAATTAGGATTGGGACGATCGGGAACAAATTAAATATTATTTTTGTAAATTCCCGTTCGTCCCCCGAGGGGGACGAACGGGAATTCGTTATTTATTTTCCCGATGGTCCCTCAAAATTTTTTGGGGGGACGAATGGGAATAATTTATTAATTCTTTTTTGGGTCTATTGCTCCCACTAAATAATATAAGACTGGTGGTTTTAATTGGTAAAAAAACAAAATTGAAATAAAAATCAGTCATTTATTAAGGAATAAAAATCACAGTAAAAATCACAGAATCAACTTTGCGATAACTCGCAACATTTTTATATATAATATTTTTTTAATTATGAATAAAATTCTCCTTATAACTAAAAATTATGATTTAAAAATCTGTGTATACAGATTACAATAAAAAAAGTCTGTATTATATTACAATTAAACACTACAAACAGACTTTTTACCATTCAGGTTGTTTCCTTTTGAAATATAAGTCACTATTTTTCGTAGAGTTGCTTATATGTATGGTGGCAAGATTTCTTGTGACATTGTTAAGCTCTAAAAAACAGGAGACAACAATTACACACTTATTAATATAATTTAGAATGATATTTAATATATAAAATTAAATACTAAAATTGAATACAAATATTGATACCGTACATTATTAGCATAAATTAATAAGACATGAGACAATATAGTATTGACTATAAACAATCTAATAATATTTGTAACTTACAAAAATGTAGGTACTTACATCAGTAGTTTTCCGCAGAACTCGTGTCGAATATATATTATTACATTAACACCCGTGCACTTTCATTGTTTTGTCAACACTAACCCGACCGGTCTAATTTAAGGATAGGAAAGGGAGAGAATGTCAGGTAAACCAATAGGATTTACGCAAATAACACAATGTTATCGGCACTCTTTTGTTAACTACCAGAATCGCCGGCGCTTCCCGTCAGAGTTGCTATATTTAGTGTAGGTAAACATAATGAAACAATGATAAACTTAGGATACGTTTTATAATTCATAAAAAAATAGAGAAGAATTTTGTAAAATAATGATTAAATCTAACGAAGAAACTAATTTAAAAGTAAACTACGAAACATCGAATAAACATATTTTCTGCACAAATCTTTTTAGTGGGACGAATGGCACTAATCGAAGAACATATTCCCATTCGTCCTCTCTTGAATTAGGATTGGGACGATCGGGAACAAATTAAATATTATTTTTGTAAATTCCCGTTCGTCCCCCTCGCGGGACGAAGTCGAGGGGACGAACGGGAATACACGTTCTTTCGTACACAAGCCGTCCATCAAAGTAATTAGCAGTCTATTACTGGACGAAGGAACGCTAAAACATGAACCATTGTGTATAAGAACGCCAATAACGAATTATGTATCTACAATGATTAAAGCGAGTCAATTTTACTTGAAGGAAAATGTTTTCCTGAACACTGAAACTAGGAAGTCTTTTGTATCGTGTTCTTTGTGTGGTCTCAACTGAAAGATAGCCTATGAAACTCCTAAAAAAGCTTTTGTTTGTAATTTGGTTACGATATACGATAATACGGTAGATGACAAAAAAATCTAATTAGTCCGCCAGATAGATTTCCAAAAAATATTGGACGCATATTTTTTCTTTTTTAACGTAAACAAAAAATTAAGACAATACAGTGCGTCGAAAACTCGTGTGACGTCACATTTGAGTACATTTTTTACTCAAATGTATATATACGTTTCCAATATTTTTCGATAATCTAATTGACGGACTAAACAGAATCATATTTTTTTAGTCAGTCATCATCCCTATTAATAGTATTCTATTTATCTAACTTTGGTGTGTAAGTTGTAAAGTCCATTAGAAAACTACGTGCATCAAGCAGTCACGGACACTGTCAAATCTCTCGTTTTAAATAAATCAAAAGGATTTGTTCGTCTTATTTGGTTTGTTATAACTGACTTTATAGTTTGTAAAAGAAATGCCTGCCTCTCGTAGTCAAGCTGCAAACCTGCTTTCGAAAAATACTTTTTAACCCAAAACCTTTTTACTCAACAACATCATCAAATCCTAAAACAAGGTTCTCAAACAGCATTCAACCTCCTTTTTTCCAAACAAACTCGATTGTAGCATCTAGTTATGGATAAAAGTATGGCCACGACTCGACAGGCTTAGTTATGAGCCACAATTGGTCGAAGGCCGTATTATGTCAGACACGCGTCGTGGCGCCTTTCCACCTCGCGAACCAGTCGGGCAGCTGCCTCGTAAAGATATATGATAATATTTATTATGAATCCTTCTTTGATACTGTTTTGGTATCGATTTATTTTAATGTTCGAGGAGATTATAGTTGTTATACAACAAAATTGAGTAAAAGTTTTTGATATTGTGATGCAGTTGACAGATTACTTGCAAACACTAGCTTTTAACCGCAGCTTTGCTCGCGTTATGGTCGAAAATTTAGCACTGGAACGTTGTCAATTTAGCCCACTTGTAGATAATGTAGCTTAACAGTACCGAAAGAATTTTCGGAATCAGATCAGTACTATGAACATATCTTCCTACTTTTAATATTAGTATGAACATAATTTTCATAAGCTTCTTTTGTGTACAAAACCAGGGCCTTGACGAAGCCATACTGGCGCACGATGGTAGTATTTCTTGAGAATAAATTAGCCCTAAGTTAGTTACAAACAAAACACAGACTGAACGCCCGCGTCTACGTAGACCGTACCGCCTCCTTCGCTTGACCCTTCCAATGCGTGGGATTACTAACATAGAAACAACATTGTTTATCAAAATCAAGAGCAGCAAGGATTACGGAAACTTCAAGTAATCTTCATAAGTAACGCAAAGTTTAATAAACAATATTTACCGATTACTTTCCAGTTTAAATCTCAAGCTGTTTTGAGTGACTCCGAAAGCTTGTTTAAAAAGTCTGATGTTTCTCCGAAGTTAAATAAGGAAAGATAAAGATAAACACATCGCTCGTACCTACTTTGTCTTGTACCTACAAGGATATAATGAAGGCTACCAGCTTTAGATCAGACTGAAGAAATCTTACTTGGTTGGATTCCCAAACAATATGATATTATGGACCTGTGATGGCTTAACCAGGATACATTTTCTGAGATCTTTCTAAGTTGTACAACTTAGAAAGATCTCAGAAAATGTAGGCAGAAACAATATACACTTCAACCAACTTATCTGAGTGACGAGAAATTGACATATATCGCTGAAAATTTTCTTGACAAGCAACAGCAAATTATTGCACACTTAAAGTGGTCATACCTACCTACAGGAATTTGTTTATTTTTAAAAGATTAGGTGATCTTGTTGTTCTGTGACCAATTTGTAAGTGGCCACATATTGCTGTTAATGATGAAGAAAGAGGTGTTTAAAATAGACTAACCAATAAAATCTTGATCGATAAACTAACAACACAGGCTTACATATAAAGTATTAAAAACAAAGATTATTTCTTGCGTAGGATTCGTTAGATAACATTGATTTATAGAACTAGACTCCAAACCACATATAGTTTTGGTCGAATCGAGCGCCATTAAAAGAATAGCTACACTAGGCATAGCTACACACAAAACAATATGGCGAACAGATTTGAAATTAGAACACATTTGTTTGATCGACATCATCAAATAGTGGATTTGGGAACTTTGACCAACTGGTGGCAATAATTTTTTTTTTGATTAATTTTAACTTTTGTCCCTTTACCGTTCACGAAATCTCCGCGGGCTGACTTCTTTAATTTTAATTATGAAAACATCACGTGCGGACGGACGCTAATTAAATTCGTCATTCATTATTAACACGTGTTGCTTCGATAGCTACGTATATTTTCATAACATCACATTTGACACACGTGACTTTTATTTTTGTTATGATTAAGGTTTTCTGTCGCACTGCTGATGAGTTTTGGGAACAGCAATTTATTCTTCACAATATCAATTTTGAGTTTTATACATAGAACGATATCGAACTCAGTAGGTACTATCGAGGACACTCCCGCCTGATCACCACTAAGCTAATTTTTGCTTGCACTTAAAACATAGAAACGCTCTCTATCCCAGCGCCGTTGACTTTATAATAAATAATTAATGAAAAAAATACCGATCGGCGACACATGCCAAACGAGAGTTATTGTTATTTTGCGCGCCAAAGTTGACGCTTTCCTAATGGGCCTAAAGTTTAAGGTGGAGTGGCTCGGGCGCCTCCGCATGATTTAAGCGAAAAAAATTTTAACTGATCAGGTGGAAAAGACCACGACTGTACATAATAAAATCATAAAATTTTATTAAAATGATAGCTGAAAAACTAATGTGACTAGTGCTGCTGAAGTAGCTTTGGTCTCTCTCTGTTGGATATAAATAATTAGAAAATAATAATAGAATGTTTATTTATGCAGTCAGTATTTTACGCAATGTAAATATGGGTATTGATTAGGGCCAATAAAATGAAACCACTGTGCATTGTACGGAAATTCTCGATAACTACAAAAGTCATTCCAATAAACAGAATACAATTTAATTATTTTATAAACGGTTATTATGACGTCATGTACGTATATTCATAACAAACCTTTATGCTGACATACAAGGCCGATTCCTTATTTAATAACAAGTAAAACGTGTGTGAGAGAGATAATTCATTGTGGTGCTAAGTTGGGTAACCTTCGGTTGGTGGCAGCAAGGTGAATGTCCACAATAACGACCCTTGCTCAATACTAACTCATCTCACCGAACTTGACCGACTGGCCACCTACTGATTTATTTTTGGAATACAGAACAAAGAAAATTTGGACGGCTTTCTCTCGAATTCCATATTTGAATTTTTGAAACTTTTTAGTGCTACTGACGGTGGAACTCTTGTAGGATTGGCCGAAAATGTAAAGAGATCTAAAAGTCACAATGCTGATAGATAGATACAATATAATAATAGAATGTGTGTATGCAGAGCATTATAGGCTGGTTTTAAATTCTCATAACAAATGATCTAAAACGAACTAAAAACTTAAAATTGCAAATGCTAGATTTTATTTTTCTATAAAAACTAAATGAGCCATAAAAAACAGGTTTCCTAAAAATAAAAATAAACACTAAATTAGTTGACGCGTGACTTTTTTATTAGGACTATCAAGCAGAGATTTTGTTTCAAGACTTATTAATGGCGATCATTAAGAGTTCAAGTAGGTTCAATAAGAGGGTACCTACCCATATACGAATATAGAGTGACATTTTATTAACAATAACGATGATCGATCTCCAAACAGTATGTTCTTGGCATGAGCTACTGAAAAGCTGGTGAAAATCCCATTGAAAAGTGCTGTACAATAAGGAAATACTTTGAATGCGAAATTGTTATTTGTTTAGGCCCCCTGATCTCTGATTATACTTGGCCACATTCATATATCAATGTCCGGAATGATTTTCGACGAATTTCGGCCTCGTTACACTATCTAGTATTACCTAGGTATGCCTTTCCGTGCAGAAATGACACTTCCGGTTCAGGTCCAACAGCATTCACTTCTTTAGATCTCTATGAGCCTTTTGACCTTTTTATAAGCATTTCGTCGAAATTCACTTGCATAAAAACTTCTTATGGTCAAAGGTCTCCTTTTTTTTTTTTTTTCTTTCGCCTTTAAAAAGGCAGGCATCGATCTATTGACCATTCAGCCTTCAAAGGTCTCCACTAATTGACAGTTGACAAGCCAACGTTAGTAATATTTTGCACAGGAACTATGATTTATCAAGCGAAATATTAGCGAATTAAGATATTAAAATGCCGTTACAACTTACATCATAATTTAGACACATATTATCGATTTAAATTCGATGAATTATAAGAAAATATCTGTCTTATCTAACAGACTGTATTGAAATCAAGATAATTAGCATACTAAAGGAAGAGAGGAAGTTTTATAAGTAAACCAGATCACTTATAAACTGATTTGCTGACTAGCTCAACTTTCGAGGCCGATTTATTTACAAGTCAATGCAAAAATATCGATGTTTTTAACTTAACTTTTATTATTGTCGATAAAGTCTGTAAAAGTGCATCGTAAGAAGTTTTAATTGAGTCGTTTTCTCGATTTTTATTGTGCAACAACTTTACGGACCTGACTTTGTGGAAACTTTTTGTTATTGAACTAATAATTTAAATTATTATTGGGGTTATAAACAAGTACGGTTTATTTCAGTCATAACTATGGTCGGACCATTTAATTTGAACTGCTAATTTATATGTCAACTTTCAACAAATTTTTCAATTAGGTACTGATAGCTAGGTGCTATAAAATGAATGAGATAAGTAGGTAACTTCTTTCTGATGATTGAAACTTGGTAGGTACCAAGTGTCACTTGGCCTATCCATCAATCGATGAACATGACAGAAAAAGTTTGTTATTTAATAATAACCAAAATTTTTAATTCTCAACCTGGTTAGAAAGCCTACACTGATATTCTCTTAAATATTCTAAATCTTACCAAAGAAAAAAAAAAGTGGCGCGAATTTTTGACACACTATTTCACATCCTATAAACACGATAATTTAAGAAGTAGACAATAAAATAAATCATTCGCGATCAATACAAAAGATTTCGCGTTATCCTATCTGCTATTAATATTAATGGTCCGGACGGTGTGGTTGGCCGAACCGGTCGGTATAAGGTCATGATCCGACTGATCTAGCCACACGACATTAGGTTGGTCTATAAATATCTGCGAATAGATTTCCTTACTTACTTTTATACTTAGGATTTAATTTAATCTTAAAGTTTGTTTACTAACTTAAAGAGAAGTATTTACTTTTTCCGTCAAGTTTTATGTTCTTCTACGTTTCAGTAGGACTTATCTACAAAGGTAGCTAAAGTCTGGGAAGTTAATTGCAAACTAATAATATTATTGACCGTAAATTCAAATCTTAGCTGTCATTCATTGACAGTTGTATGAAATAGCTTTCAACAGATTCATATAACGAAATGTTTCTATTTAAAGCAATTAATTTTCCTAGTAAACTTATAGTTAATTATAAAGAAACCCATCCATGCTTAGGGGACCGAGAAATGACGTCGTTATACGCTGATCAGTGATCTTTACCAAAGCACATTACTAAGACCCCATCTGTCCATAGACAATATTTTGTTTCTTTCACGTGCCGCAGTCCACACGTGCCATTATTTTACCATGCTCCTCGTTGTTTATCAAGCTGTGAAGACTAGTTTATTGGCTTTTGTATCAAATTTCATAATATCGATAATTTAATTCCAGTATAGTCCGGTTCTAACGATTAGTATTCATAGCGATGGAGGTTTTGCTGCCTACTTTTATTTTAAGTTTTAAAGGTTTTGTGACCGCTTCATGTAAGATGCTAGTCGTACCTAATATTACCATGACTGTAAGCCCATATATAAGAGTAAGGGTAAGGCAGAGGTACTACATGATTTTATAACAAATGACTGGAAAAGGTGAAAAAAAAAATGGAAAAACAACCATGGTACAATATAGAAAATTCACATAAGCTATTAGGTAGGCACTAAAACTAATTCAGTGACCCCGTATTAAGGTCATTTCGTAGAATAATATCAGTTTATGACATAACAACGTGGTCTATGGGTGACCCAGTCATTACGGCTATCATCTGTCATCTCATAAGTGGTGGTATTGGTGTACTGTACAAGGATTTTCCGTGATTATCCCACACGACCCACACTACAAGGTTAGACCAAGTGATCATCATAAAAAGGTAACTGACTAGTAATAATTAGACGTGTGCGAAGCCAGAAAAAATAAATAAAAATAAAATTAGACGAACAGGGCCAAGCATAAAAACAAATATAATGCATTTTTTTTAAATCATAGACTAACCTGTTGTCATTTTGTTTTTAATTGACATCTGTAAGTTTGTAAACTGCCAGTTCTTTCTGCAAGTTAATTAATGATTTGAATAAAAGTAATCCGATTTTTAAAACAATGGAATCAATTGTAACGGTTTTTGTCTGCACAGAATGTCAAATCAATTTGATAAACAATGAAATTGATTGCGTGCGATTACCATACCACCATGAAGACATTACATAATGCAGATTACAGATTATGTGCGTGGGTGAAAATATTCAGTTAATGCTAATGTAACTTAATTGATTTTGCTCATCGAAAATAATGATTTTATGTTGACAAAGAAAAGCTTCTTCTGTTTCCCAAGTATGTTTAATATGGAAAAATCCCATGATTGTTCCTAAAGGACATAAAAACAATTGCGTGTCGGGCCACGCGCAGTGTAGGGTTCCGTAGTAGCCTGTTATATTTTAGATTTTGTTTTTCAATGCAAGTCTTCACCCGTTATAAACAAGCAACCACTTCATCTTAGTCACTTTATAGGATTTATTCTAAGGATTTTGTATTTGGTACAAAATTATCCAACACCTTAGTTACTATTACTGCTAACTGTTAACTATTACTGCTAAACTAATAAAGTTATCTTAACCACTATAGTTTTCCTTTAAAGTTCATGAAATGCACTATAATCATGATTTTTTATAGAATTTTCAAGCCAGCAGTTTAGCATTTAGAAGGGGGGCGCCCTACTGGAACAAAAATTTAAAGTTTAATATTTCGTAAATGGAGCATTAAATCGAAAAGTAGTATTAGCAACTCCGAAGTCATTTTAAAAGACCTATTCAACGATACCCCACACGATGAGGTAGACGACGAAAAAAAATATCATCTCCACTTCACATGTAGGGGAGCTACCATAAAAAAAATATTTTTCAAAATTTTATTTTACCACTTTGACGGCGTTATTGATATACACACCTCTACAAAATTACAGGTTTCTAGTACTAACGGTATCTTAGCAAAACCTCGGACAGACAAACAGATAGACGGACATGGCGAAACTATAAGGGTTCCTTGTCAGGACTACGGAACCCTAAAAATCAAGAAATAAAAGTAATTATTGATGGTTATTTTACGTTATTGATTCTTTGATTACCTAATTGATTGCTAATTTAATCATTTTAACACTAGAAACCCATGCTTTTCACGCTGATAACTACAATAACTCAGGCATTCAATAAGACTTTCTAGAGTAGAACTCATAAGCACTGGCTGTCTAATATTGTATAGTATGTGACTTCATTTAAGACTTTAAGTTCATAAAAACCGATGCGGTTGCTTTAGAAAGCTCAGTTAACCATACCAAATCATTGCTCCTATAACCATATTATAACCGCAACAAGTGGAAATGTGTATGAAAGCGAAAGCTCTAATGTTTTACATGTTGTTTGCGAACTTTTAGCTATTAAGATTTGAACGCTATGTCATAGAAATTAAGGAAAACAAACGAAGTATGGACCAGTTTCACGATTTATTTATTATTTAACCTATATGTATTAAGTTAACAAGTTCTCCAGGGGTAGCTGGCAACACTTTGAAGCTTTCATTAAAGAATTGGTAAAACGTCAAAAGCCTTGTGCCTTCTGAATGATTTAATGTAGCTGCTTATAATTATGACTCGCCCGAACATTTTTATGCATGCAAATTCGTGAAAAGTAAACTATATTCGTTCGTAAATATTTTCTCTGACTTCCCTTCATAGCGGGGTCACATAGACCCCGTTACGCCTCCTCATCTTTGTAAGATAGGGGTACTAGACCCTAACTACTTTTTCACTTCTCATGCTCTAAAAGTTCGTCTTTATTTCGTGCGTAGGCAACATAAAGTCGCCTTTTATGCTCTAGACTCTAGAGCATAAAGTAAAATCTTCGTCGAAGACCAAGGCAATCGGTCCTACAGCCACACGAACAACTTCAACTTCATAGAATAACCTCTATAATTTAATTCGTTTCGTTAGGCAAGGATACCAACAGCTAAAGTACACAATAAAACTTCATAAAATAAACTATTTTTTTTTATTTCGTCCATTTATTATTTTACATGTTGCTGTTTCATTTCCTCGCAATCGAAGTGAAAAGTAGAATGTACAACTCTTCCATAAAACCCATTTTACGCGAGACGTTTATCCGACCCAGACGTTTATTTAGGATGGATATAAAGTAGAGTGTGTTTTATGCACTTGATGTACAATCTACTATTGTTATATTAAACTGCATTATTTTCACAATACTTAATAGAGACACATAGTTATTATACACCATACAAATTTGGCAAAAAGAAACTGAGTCTTGTAGACAGCTCTGTTATCCAAAGGGCTATAAAACACTTCCATCAAAATTGAATTAGGTAGGTTACGGACAGGTTCGCTTTTAGAAAAGTTCATCGTTACCTTAACATTTTAGGGAAAACACCTGTAAGTACTTACTGCTGTATCGAAAGGCAGAATGTGTGTGCCGTTGCGGTTTCTTTGCGGTAAACGCAAGGGGAAATAAATAGTAAGGTTTATTGACTGATTATTACTGTGAAAATTTTTCCTGAAATCTTTCAAACTATTTTTCTGAAAAATCTGGGATTTCCTCAAATAAAACATTTAAAGGTGGGATTCATTAAAAAAAATGTACCTACTTACGTTTGAGGAATTTCCTCTTTTATGTTTGTTTATGATTACCTACCTATTAAAATTTTAAACCTGAAGGACTATATTACAACCTTCAACGTTAGGTTTCCTTTACGAAACAAAAACAATAAATAAAATTAATGCTTCCACGCATGTCAGGTGTTTTTTTCAAATATAATTACTTTTTTGTCAGCACATTTTTCATAGTTTAAGGTTTTGCTTCTCGTTAATGTAGCCACATTAATTATGCATGTAGATTTTTATTACCTCATAAAAACTTAGGTAAGTACCCATGTACTTAATTTAGGTAATGAAAGTTCCTACTTATAATTTGTTATTTAAAATCATACATTAGTTAATTTAAACAACTTAAACATTTTATTTGATTAAAACGTGCCCATTAATCAAATTAAATTATGATTTATTGCATTTACTGAGATATTTTAAGACTCTCAAAGTTGTCTGTATAAAAACCACTTAGATTCAAAACATACACTTTGAACAATGACCTGACACGTATCTGTGTTTTCCCAAACGTTCAAGACATGACCTTGTCGCGACGTCAAGTAATTTTATACACTGCGTTGGAGAACGTTCATACAAGTTGCAGGCGCGACTCAGAAAATGTCATGTAAGCTGAAACTAAAGTCCATAAGTCCGGAATAAAGCCGTGTTACAATATTTGAGTTCAGAGGTCAAGTTTTAGTGGTCGGAGGTGTCGTGTCTATTGAAGATTCGAATAAAAAGTCTGTAGTTGTAACATCTTGGTCTCGGTAGGAAATGTCTGAGGATGATGTCGATTGCTTCGTTGTGTTGCAAGTCGAAGTGTTCGTGTTTGTTGCTAAGTTTTAATGAAACAGACTTGAAGATAATGTTGTCTTTCGTGTCTGAAAGAGCTATGTCAGGAGGAATAGTAAATCATGCCGTTGAAAAAAGGATAACTAGCTGCAAGGTTGGTACCGTGTGAGTAATGACGTTTGGATCGCCGAGTTCGGCTAATATAGATACTTAGTTAGTTAGTAGGTATGTACCTACCTCTAATTGTATAATCAGCATAATATAATGTTTCCACTGCTGGGACAGCCGCCTCCTCTCAGTTAGGAAAATATTTCAGCCGGTTCGGATATTTATATCAAAATTCAACACAATTGAGTCTAGACTCTTTCAACTCGATATTGGATTCAGAATCAATTTTTCAATACCATGATTTAAAAGTCAATTGGATTGAGCAGATTATTTAGCAATTTTGCCAGACGACATAAAAGTAAATTTTCCCGGATTGAATATTTAAAACCACTTCGGTCTTGGTGCGAGGTCCCCTTTTAGGTTGTTTTATTATTACTGCTCGGCTGCTGTTTGTGCAGTAAAGAAGGCTTGCGATTTTAAGGTAGCTAAAATATTTAATTTTAAAGGCTGGTGCGACTTTTTTATTGCTCAGGTAGGTTTTTTACTCACTTATGAAAACAAAATCTGTTTATTTTTCTACATACCTAGCTCTATACTGGATCTTTCGCGCCAAAGTCGCCATAATTGGAACTAGCACCGCCATCTTGTTTTTTGAATACATTTCTTCGAATCAATTCTGATAATGTAGTTATCTACAACGCCCCACTTTCATGTTTTTAAAGCGCCATAAGATCCATGTAACACTGTACTAGTGACAGTTTCAAAATGCTTATTCTTGAAAGTGACAGCTAAAGTTGTCAGCCATCTTAGTTTTCATAGACACGTCATTTGTTTTTCTATGAAAGCAGCTGTTATGACGTCGTCTCATAATTAAGTGAAAAAGCCAGCCTTCTATTATGAAATGTCAAACAAAAAGCGTGTTTCAATCATAATAAATAATCTCACGCTGTCACGATATAATTTGTTCGACGCCTGTAAGTGCTGGTTGCCGTGAACAAATCTGAAACTGATTATTATTGTATAAAAACTATAACGCAGACGATAATGGTTGTGGCACACAGAGGGGAGACATAGAAACTAAAAATTGTTACTTTCTTTGAATTTTATTGACTATGAGAATCTAGTTCTAGACATATTGTGGACAAAAA
This sequence comes from Xestia rhomboidea, assembly GCA_963853795.1. NCBI lineage: Eukaryota > Metazoa > Arthropoda > Insecta > Lepidoptera > Noctuidae > Xestia > Xestia rhomboidea. The sequence goes on from OY970761.1 coordinate 16,992,140, forward strand.
ATGATTCAGAAAAAAACATTTCACACATCGAAGTCCACTTTCAAGCCAGACAATTAAAAACAAGACACTATAGGGGCCATTTTTTCTCGTAATCTATAATATTTTCTCAGGTATCTAAATGTCACTCACATACCTCGATAATTACCTATGATGTAAGCCAGCATAACACTACCAACTATGTAGTCATGCAACGCAGTGACTAATCAAATTTGAACGGTTCTTCTGTCATAAACTGGTTCGTTTTTCATGCCAATCTTAAGAAAATTAAATATGTTCGGCCCTTTCTAATTCTCGCAAAAATAATAATAAGAAGTTTGTTTTTTAATGTTTTCAGATCATTTGAATCAACCGAAAAAGAAAACAAATGTCTGTGCCTTAGACACGGTCTATGGCTTAAATAACGCTTAGTTTATCAAAAACAGTCTATGATGAAATGATGATAGACGATGAATTTTCATAGCTTAAACTTGAACATGTTTAGCCATGGATAAAGGCGTTCTCATGTCAATAGATATAATATTTATTTTTGCCTAATCGTTATTTACTTGCCTACTTTGGTCGCCGAACAAAGTTTTCTTTCGCAGTTAGTCTTTTTGCTTAACCTATGAGGAAAAGCTACAATCGACGGCCATATCCAGAATAATGACTTGGCAGTTAAGTACAGTTAAATAAGGCACTTTGTGATTCCGTAATTGATGTCACAACTGTAATTTTATGTATCAGGAAACGAGCGATAATATTCGCGAATAAAATACACAGTTATAAAAATAACATAATAAGTAATTACATAAAATATTTACCGTTTACTACTGTACGATCAATTTCTCACTGACGAGCAGAACGATTAATTGTAATGTTTTCTTCAGTTTGCTGTAATATTTATTTTATGGCTTGCAATTAGTTGACTTACTCGTAGGTATAATTTGCTAGATTTTTCTTTATTTCATTATGTAAGCAGAAGGTAATAAAAGTTTTTTGTTATTTAAATAATTGCTTTAGACTAGATTGCTATTGAATCTCTACCTACTGGATTATGACTTTTTAAACATCCGATTAATAATATAATCCAAAAACTTGGTAGTGCAAAAACTAAACTATTATTAAAATATCAAATAACAAACACAAAACTAAAATTAATTTAACTATAAAAGTTCGTCGTCGTACAAAAAGACTAAAACTATCGATAAAAAAAAAAGAAATAAGTAAGTAAAGATTTTTGTTCTACATACGTTTTCCTCATTCTATGCATTGATCTTTTCAATAGAACGCAGTGTGTCTCCAACCTAACGCCTTTACCTACAATAATAGCAGTGAAAATTTCTCGGCTACTCGTGCACTTTCACTGCAAGATTAGCCTTTTTTCTTCCCCCGTTTAAACGTTCCTGACGTCATCTCGATCATCGCGATCTTATCGAGACGTAGGTACGTATCTCGATAGATAAACGTTTTTCTAGGTCTATAGATGTAGATAGCTTTTGTCTCGCCCACAGTCCTTTGTTCGATACTTGAGAAAGTGCTACAACGGTTTGATTTTAAATTGTAATTTCGTCATTGTTTATCCTTTGTGTTTGTAATCAGCGTGTTATATATGGGGGAAGGGTTTTATTTCGCTGGTACCGCTTATCTAGTGTCGAGCTTTTGAGTGAATGAATAGCATGGCATATTTTCGCCCATTCATCAAAAGATAAAGAAGCTAAGCAACTGTTAATTAAATTAAAAACAGATACAAAATAAAATTATCTAATCGTGTTAAGATTTTGATTTTTTACAAGTATGGGTCTTATTTCTATTTATTATTGAAAAATTACTACCTAAAATCGAACTCTCAAATCATTTTCTCTTAAATTGCCATCTTGAAAAACTATCCACCAAGATATATAAAATAACGATGCAGCCACCACATCCATTAATAATATTAATAGCCCTCCGTCCGCGGAAACGTCACCTAATTTTTTATACGGAACACGGAAATTCTCTAACAGTGCTACTTAGCTCCTTATATAGACGGTTTGCACTCGACTGGCGCTTTACTTAGCCCTTACTGTCACTGTGATTTGTGATGCGTTAGAGGAAATACATTATACATATAGGTAGACAGAAGCACTACTACAAACAACGCATTTTGAAACACTGATCAAGTCACTGACTAGCTGTCAAAAATCTGTGAGCAGTTCTGATTAGTTGACATAAATAAACAGTAAACGGTCGATAACATGATAGGAGATTCGAATTTTAAATAGAAGTCACCAAATAGGAAATTAAAAAAAGAAAACAAATCGCTGAAGAGCTCAATAACTGACAGCAGGGTTTTCAAATTTCTTTATGGTTCCCTATTTTCGCGGTACTTATATTTGAATATTCTTTTCGCTTGTTGCCAGTAGTGAATACTCTGTACCTCATTATTTTGTAGAGGAAGTGAGAGGTCGCGATGACACGCCGAAGTCCGCATCCGCAGCTTTTATTATGTAAAAATGACAACTGGCAACCATCGCTTCGTGCGCTGCAGAACGGGTGAGCACTTCTTGTTCGAAACGAGAGAGTAAAATGTTCAGTTGTTATGAATATTGCAGTTCCGAAGTATTACTATACTATATGAGGGACTGTTTTAGTCGTTATGGCTGGTTCTTTTCTAATTATGATACCATGCTCATAGTTTAGATTGTGTTGTGTTGATGGCTGATTCCATAGATACTTATGTTCTAAAATGGTATGGCATGTAAATCACCTCTTTTGGCAAACAGATTCGTGATCGCATGATCTTGCTAATTCTATAGTAGCGAGTCAATTGAGATACTTCAATCATGCATAGATTACTTAATTCTCTAAGTATACACTTGGAATTAGAAAACCAGAATTTATGGGGCTATTTTGTAATTAAACGTTTTATAGATTTTTCGTTTTACAACAATGTACAAAATGATTGCAATCTTTAGTAATCAGTGATTAATAAATACCTAACAGTACAAATTGTGCAATTGTTAAACAACTGTTGTAAATAATAATTGCGTTATAAATGCAGATAATATAGGATGTTGCAGACAGTGACTGATTTGTTGCAAGTGAATCTGCGATTTAAGAGTGGCGTCTTTTTGTACCTAGTTTTTTTCTATTCCAGAAATTTTTAGCTGCACATTAATACATCATTAATTTTATTTTAACAGTCATCTTCCGCTTCTCGATGATTTTACATTTTATATCTGACGTGTAGTTGCAAAAAATATTAGGTTGTTTCTGCACGATTTGGTTAGAGCGGTCACGAATATAGTTTATATTACACACGAAATTGTAATTATTAGATTAAATAGGCTACCTAATTACCCATAATATAGACATAAATAATACTGGAACAATTTCGAGTCAAACAAGGAATTACTTACCTAATTGAGGAAAAAAATACCTAAGTAGCTATTATTACGTCCATATTACGTCCAGAAAAAGTTACTTTACCGTACGCAGAAAAATTGTTCATTTTCGTTAATCTTATTTCGTTAATTAAACGACTGATCAATTAATGAAATTGGTAATGATATTTCTGCAACTTTTGCGAAAGCGTAAAAAGTTACTTAGTACATCTTATTATACACATATTAATTGGCATTAATGAAGTAATCGATAAGAAAAATCCGAAGAAGTAGGTACAAAGTACATGTCTTGTATAAAGTTAATATTTATTTTTCTCTATCGAATGGTTAGTGCCTAGTTTTTGTGCCGCCCATGGCCTCTGTCTTGGCTTTACATGCCGTCGAGAAATATCTCTATCTCTAAGGTAATATTAATCACAGGATATCGTAATAATTCTCACGTTCCGTAACTTTATACGTGGATTTTCTCTTTGACAATACGATAAGGAAAGTCAACGGATACGACTCACCTACTCGTATACTTATGTATACTTACAAAAGTAACAAAGTTATAATGTAGGTACTAATGTTATCGGAAAAGGTCTTCCTATGTAAAACATAACATCACACCTTGTAATTCTCGAAGGGTTTGACAGAGGTGTACCTAACAAGGACACCACTTTTCACCAGTTAATAAGTCCCATGTAATGGGGGCGAACCTATTGCCATCAACCGGGCACTAATCCAGATGCAAAACAAAACAGGCAAAAAAAATATTAATAGCTTTAATATCTTTCAAATTAAATGCTTTAACGTTTTAATGTGTACAAAATTGAAAACTGTAGGTAGAAGCAATTTATAGGCCGTGAACTTTGTATTTCAAATTATGAAGCACTCTTGTCATTATTATAATTGAATTAACAACCCTTTTAGCTCTTAAATAATAAATTGGAGGGTTGTTTGTTTTATTCGTTGTTTTAGGTTAATTGTCAATTAATAAAATAATCGGATAAAGTGATGGACACCGTCCCAAAAGTCAGGTATTGAGTGTATACTAACAACATACATGAATTTTGAGCTGGTGATGGCGCGGTGTTGGCTGCTTTAAGTACTTGAAAATACTGAACTTCAGCTAAAATAAAACAGCCTGGAACGAAAGAAAATAATATGATATTTTTATGTTGTTACTTTTACAAGGAATTTACGATTCGTTACGTTACGATTTCGTAGCGAATTCGTAGCGTTTAAGGATTTCGTTGCTACGAAAAGCGTAGCGGATTCGCTCGAATTCGTAGACCCGAGAATAGACAAAAGACATACGTTATTTTGTCTGGGATACCTAAATGAGGTAAGTGTACTTCACCATTTTCCTAACCAATGATCAATACCTTGTATTTGTATTAGATCATAGATATGACACAGAAACACGCCGCTTGCTAAACAAATAAGTTCATTATATTTAATTAATTAATACACAGGACATCCTGAGATAAAATATGGAATGGTAATGCGCGGCGAGAACACCTGGGTCTGTAATGATACATAACAGAATGGTAATTGGTACAGTATTAATAATGAACTCATTAAACATGATACCATAAACTTATGAGCTGTACGAGAATGAGAATAACTTGAAATTGAAGCACGAAGCAGTGGTTACAGTCCCGACGTTCTTGAATTCTAAACCAGACACATTATATTGCTTGTATTTTTTTCAATACTATACTGTCCAAACAAAACGGTAAAGGAAAATGTGGCGAAACCGGCTTATGACTTTTTTTGTTAGCCTGTACGTCCCACCACGTCTTTCTGGGCCGGCTTCGGCGACGCCGTCCGTCTTCCGACAACCATCGTGTGGAGACATGCATATGTCTGAACGTCAAAATCAAAGACGATCTACTAACCCTCACTAGACTCGTGGATTGTGACCCCACCTCTTACATAGAGAAAACCTGTGTGATGCGCCCCAGCAGTGGGAATGTCTTAGGCAGATTAAACAACTAAGTGAGTTCCAATCTGATCCTACAAACAACAACGGTCCAATTAGCCGTACTTACAGTAGTGATATAACCTGCGTATCTATACGCACAGTCATATAATTTGCAACGCGATGGCACGCGCGCATTGCCACACTAGTGCTCTATATCCATGCCATGGTGGTAATTATGGCATAGTTAGCGTGGTTTCATGTTATGTCATAGATTGTTAATTGTTATTTATTATTGTATTAATGTAGAGTGGGTATTGTAGAACAAAGTACGAAGGCAACCAAGTGCTGCTTAGGATTTCATTTGAATGATGAGTTGGATCATTCATGATGTGTATCGATATCCGCAAGATTAAATAACAAACAATTGTAGTATACTGAAAATTCTTAAAATGAAGTTGTTTAAAAACTTTTTCCATGTTTGGTAAAGAAACACGATGATATGTCAAGAAGGGAGGTGTCTGATGAGATATGAGTAAAAGAGAAAAAGATGTCATGCTGCATCGACCCCAAATTAATTCGCCTATGGGCAGGAGAATCATGATGGTAAAGAAACGCGTTTAATTATGTAAATAGTTAAACAACAGCGGTGGATCAAAAGGGCAATTAAAATTATATTTCTTCAACGACATTTAAAAGGATTCACAGAGGCTTTTCTGTAGCTTATGTCAATTCAATATATTTTTGACATTTCCCATCGTCGTTTTCGCTGGCAGAATGCACTTTGTCCAAGGCCCTCTGCGCAGTAAGCCCCGCTGACAACCTTGCCACTAGCTTATCTTTATATCAAAGCATAAGTTTCTATAACTTACGTACTTGTTGCAAACACTATTGAATAACACAAACATAATATATTTTTAAACACCACCGTGTCAATCAATTCCCAATTAAAAGTATTAACAAGCCAAAACTCATACAAAAAGCGTGTTTCCATCGAAACTATTACAAAAACATCAATCATCAGTTCTCGATTGAGCGCATCAGAGGGCTAGGGTTACCATACGTTCGGATATGTCGGGATACATCCGGCTTTTTAGCCCTCCGGACTTTAAACGGCTTCGTCATTTGTACAAAAAAGTTAACGAAAACATATTATACTGGTAATAGACACTACGTAGAGTGCCTTGTTCCCGAAGGGAGACCGTCTGGAATCGGCTTTTTAGGTGCCTTCGGATCTGTTATATATGTCACAGTCAAAACTGTCAAAACTACTTTTGACCGGTGAAAACTATTTTAACAATAACTAACATTTAATGCTGTCAGCCTTCTGGGCACTTTTCCTGTTGACAGCGATGTGGACGAATTTTTCGACGCCCTGTAACCCTTTTTGATACTAGTACATATTTTTATTACTATTATAGAGTTATAGTGTGACTTATAATGTAAATAATTAGTCTGTGAAAAGAAAATCATATAATTAAAAAAAAAACTAACATTTACTTAGAAACTTATTAGGTTGTTAGATTTTTTTTTGTGACTCTTTGAAAAACATCATGTATTTCTAGGACTAGGTAATTACAACTGAGACATTCTAAAAACAACATATTTTTAATGCAGAAAACGCATTTTAACTTCATAAGGATTTTGACTGACACCAGTCAAAAGTGGTTTTGACCGATTAACAGTTTTGACTGTAACATATATAACATATTTATATTTCACTGTTTTAGACTTTCACGGTTTTTCACTACACTTTCACACTCTTATTTATATTTATTACTAACCACAGCTTGGCCAAGGCCTCCTCCTTTTCTTCCATTGGTCACAATTCTGTGCTGATCCTGTCCAAGTTATTTTCAAGGAAGACAGCTAGGTCCTCCCCGCATCGAACCCTAAAACTTAAAAAGTAAAATATCCAGCTTTTCATCAAGTTTTTTCAAAGTTCTAACAGGCAACCCTATCCGTGGGTGACTTGCGCTCGCGTGGATGACGTCTCGTGCCGTGAGCGACTGATCGGAAACGGCAACACATTAATCAGCTGCCACTAGGAAGTGATGCTGTGAACAAAATGCTTCTTATCTTCATCTTAGTAGGTTGAAGTGATATGATAGACGTGGTTAATCTATGGAGATTCGTCCTTATTCTTGTAAAGGATTGTGTGATAGAACTAATTTAGTTAGATTGTAGCTAGGTACATGACTTCATAGTCGGTCATACATACCTGGGGGTCTAAAATGGCCGCTTTAGAAGAATCAAAATATGAATCACGTTAAAAAAATTAAATTCTTAAAATAGATCCTATTCTTATAATCATAATTTCCATTTTAAGAAATAATTTTTTAACGTGATTCATATTAAGATTCTGCTAAAGCGGCCATTTGGGGCCAGCAGATTTTGCAGATTTATAAATTCGACGAAGATATTCTGAGGGGGAGGAGGGGAGGGTACAATCATGTCCTTAGTACATGGTACAGTAGTTTAATAGAATAACCAACTTTCGATTCACGTCAGCAAAGCTCAACAAAATATGAGCATTTATTTATTTGTTTTTGTATATAATTAATCATCATATACATAGAGTCAGTAATGACTTGTCTGCATGACTTTCGGTGATACAAACTACTTTTGGTATGAATCATCTTTAACTGGCGGTCATCAGTTTCATTATGATTATTTTAACTGCTTATTACTACATAAGCAGTTAAAATAATCATAATGAAACTGTCACTCGATAGCTGAAAGTAATGGCGGATATACTATCGAGGACACTCCCGCCTGATCACCACTAAGCTAATTTTTGCTTGCACTTACAGCATAGAAAAGCTCTCTAGCCCCACCCCGTTGACTTTGTATAAAATAATGAATGAAAAGATACCAATCGGCCGAGCGCAAACGCAAACGAGAGTTATTGTCATTTTGCGCGCCAAAGTTGACGCTTTCCTAATGGGCCTAAACTTTAAGGGCGCGTGACTCAGCGCCTCTGCATGATTTAAGCGAAAAAATGTCTAACTGATCAGGCGGAAAAGACCACGACTGTACCTCATTGTCGTTGGATCATTGGATGGCCGGCAAACATGAAAAGCCAGGGAAAGTCAAAGAGGGTAGGTATACCATTAGCTACTTGACTACTTGTAGTTGTGTTTGTATTAAATATCTTCCGGATTTGTTTATAAACGCTGACGGAAGACGGAAATATTATTGTTAAGCTAATTCATAGCTACTTGAAGGCGATGTGCCAACAACGTATTTATTGATGGTCTTTGTGTGATATTTATATAAATTCATCGCGACGCTTTATTGGTCGTAGTTTCTAATACACATTACGATATAAAAATCTATGTAAACCCATCTAAGACGAGACTTCTCTTATAAGTCTCATCTTTATCGCTAAAGCCGACATTTCCCCCGAAGCGTACACACACTAGTTATGATCTGATGCCAATGACAAGCGTATTTCTGAAATATCATCATTTCAGAAATACATAAGTAGTTAGGTATTTATTTCTCAAAGCACGTAAACCCCATAAACGATACAGCGGCCATCTTGAAATAGATCACCCAAAACCAGAGATTTAAACCGATTGATGTCACACCTGCACACACCATACTAAGGTCGCACGAAAAACTTGTTTATCTGCACTGAATAAGCTCGCACTTACTGCTTGATTTTGTTTTGAGCATAAGTGGCTTGAGCCTAAGACAATACTATACAAACGTTATTGTCAAAGAAAACATTTTTGAAGTGAAAACTTCTTTAGGCGCGTTGAGTACTTTTGGGTGAAAAAAAATCATGGAAATCGCGTCATCGTTCGTTTGTTGTCACTAAAACTCGAGAACGGCTGGGCCGATTTAGCTGATTTTGGTTTTGAAGTGTTTGTCGTAATCCAGGGAATGTTTAAACGGTGAGAAAAACACTTCTTTACAAACCAAAAATAATAATCCAATAGGTCGACGATACAATTCACAAGTTACTTAGTTTTCACTTTTATCGGAGACTAAGAGATATTTTTCTTTTTTAAGACTGCCCCGCATTTTTTTTATGCGGTAGGACGAATCGAACGGTTTAAATCTTTACCGAAAACCATATCTTTGTCAAAGTCAGTTAGCAACACTGGGTGAAACATTGTTCATGGCTTTATAAACTCCACTTGCAGTGACAAAGATGCGTGATAAGATACCACATAGACATAGAGAACTTAGACATGCATAGACAAACAGCGAGACAACTGATTTGAATATTTGCATAGAAATTCTTCTAGTCTCTGGTGAGTGGAGCTACACACTGTAGTAATTATATTAATTGGTGTTTTTGTTAATAATAATCTGATTTTATTTTGTAGATCGTGATCAGATCTCAATATTGCTAATGTCAAGGCGACATTTAGCTAATTTTGACGCGATTAGCCAACGGAAATGGTCGATTAATGGCCGTTTTCTATAACTTACTTACGTATAACTGTTGGTTAATGTGCCTACTTCCGTAGCTATCGGTGTTTCTATAAACAAAGAATATCCTATCCGCGTCACCTACCTGTCACTTGATTCATAGAAAAATCAAAGAGCTTTTCTGTGACGTGTTGTTTCGAACCGGTCAGTAAGCAAAATGTCAAACAGACAGAGATAGCAACCTAACGAAACCAGCTAGTAAGTTATTGAAAATGGCCGTAAACCGATTTCTGTGATAGAAAATATACTGGTTGGGAAATAGGCGATATTAGTGTCAAGAAAAAAAGCGAGACAGCTTCAAAATCTTCTTGAAAAGGGTTTTTTTTTTCCTTTTTTTTTTTAAATATTTATTGTTGGTAGTTAATAAACTATGAACATAGAACTAAACCATTTAACGCCACTTTATCCGAAAATAATTCAATGAAAAGTGAAATAAGGTATGACGAAAGTAAGATGCACAAACGAGTAAGTTCCCACGGCATTAATCTCAATGGATCTCTACTGGAATTTGGGGTTAGCGATGTCACCGAAGAGTAACGTTTCCTACTTGTATACATATACATATACCTACTTTAAACAAGCTACTTCTTTGACTTAGTATTTTGACTGATAGGGTTCAATTCTCGCTGGTCAGGAAACTACAAGGAAGACGTTCTTGAATCCCTCCAAATTCCGTCAGGATTTCCACCACGTCTTCAATATTGGCTTCAGTATTTACCTCGAGTTTTATAAAGAGACGTGCTTTTGTACTGCCTAATGGTACGGACATATTAGGCACTAGCTGCAGACACGGACCTCTCGATCAAACCGAACGTAATTACTTTTTCAGCCAATTTTTTTTTAGAGCAAAGGCTAGCCCTATCGTCTTCCACTCTTCGCTCCGAGCGGTTTTCTGTGGCCACTCTCTCGCAAACGCCTCTAGGCCGTCAAGCTAGCGTTTTCTATAGTTGGTGCCAGTTAAGATCGCAAAAGCGGTCATTGACTCGCCTACATTTATTAAAGTTCTTAAATCCAAAAATAAAGCTATTGGACTCTTGAATCGTCATCTATTTTCAACATTTCTTCTAATGAAAAACGATACATGGTTCATTTGTTTGTTTCGTAGGAAGAGATATTTAGGAAAGGGCAATGACCGCTATTGCGATCTTAACTGGCACCAACTATAGGCCTTCCTCGCGACGACTAGCCTATTTAAGAAATCATTATGTACCTACTGGATAACTAAGGTAGATAGGAATAACTATTATACAGAAATCCCCGTCAATAAAATTATCAGCCCTATTGATTTGATTAGGTACGATCCCGCCATCTCTCTGTACCTCGATAGCAAAATTAATTGCTTCATCGCACAAAATAACTAGAACTAGCTTTACAAACAAGTTGAGTGCGAAAATAGCTTAAACATACAAATTATAGTATCGCAGCCAGTTATTAAGGCGTCTTGATATAACCGCTTATTATAAGTAATTGCGTATTGGACGGCGGCGCCGCGATCAGATTGAGAGCTAACGATGTTGATTGGATGAGCTGAAATGTATTAGGAGTATAAGTGTTGTGTGAAAGTGTGTAGGAGAAAGAAAAATGCAATGAGAATGGAAGAATGAATGGGACATCTGAAAGAAATAGAGAAAGACACGGTTGGCGCAGTGGCTGAACGGTTGGCTGCAGCGCTGCGTGTCGCGGATTCGATTTCCGCACAACAATTTGTATGGTCTACAGATAGTTGTTCCAGTAGTTAAGTTCAGGTTCAGGTGTGTACTGGTCTGGCTGTTTGCGTCTGTGAGTTTATACGTTTGTAAACGTACCCACGATACAGGAGAAATTCGTGTTTAAAAAGTACATGAGATTTGAAATCCAGTTCTGCGAGCCTAAAATGGCCGCTTGAGCAGAAAAAAAAATCAAACAACAAATTCAAATTAAAATTCTTAAAATGGACTTTATTTTCATAACCATAAGGTCAATTTTAAGAAATTTGAACGTGATTCTTAGTATGATTCTGCTAAAGTGGCCATTTTAAACCCCCAGAAGACTTGACAAATTGACATGAAATATGACGATGGTGGAAAAGTCAAAAATGTATAAGATAGTTTTATCTATCTAAAAGTTTATGTTCCTATCCTGTAGAAAATTGTTGTAGAAATACTTTGAAATACAATCTTACATGAATACACTCTGAAATACGAATGCTACAAGTTTACGGAGGCAAGTTGATTACAGCTAGGAGATTTAAGCAGAGCCAAGTTATAATACATATTTATTAAATTCGTAGATAAATGTGACAATAAATTATTATAAAAACTTAAAGTTAACAAATAACAAAATGATATCTTCATTAATCATATAGATTTATGGTATAATTAACATAATTAAGTATTAAGCTTAACTTTATATTTTTAATTAATTGAATGATAATCAAGCTGAATTTAGAATTATTACTTTGAACTGATTCGTCTTTAAGGTGGATGCTCCAGGGTAGCCCGCGACTTTGACCTTGAAAAAGTAAATTCATACACCAGACACCTTTATGAGCTTGGAGGGTTGTATTGATGATTTTGATGATTATAATTCTGTAACTACATACGTCTTACAGCCGCGATTCATAGTTTAATCAACATACAACCTGACACTGACCTGCAAATTGCAAAAAACGTAAGAAAATTTGAATTTCGCGGGCCACCCTGGCGCATTCACCTTAATCAAATCTTTTGAGATCAATATGAATAATTAGGTCGCGTCTCCTAAAAACCTTTGAATTAAGTCTGTCGTCGAGTAGTTTTTCTACTGTTATGTGAAGGACAAGCTTCTTAATAGCAGTTAAAATAAAATAAAATAAATATCACTGGATATTACACACGGCGCTGTCTAGTGCCACACTAAGCAATGAAGCTTGTGTCGTGGACACCAGATAGTTGATATACTACTTTTTGTTTGTAAATACATAATTATTATACATATAACATCCATGACTCGGAAACAAATGTCCATGATCATCACACAAACATTTGCTCCTACCGGGATTCGAACCCGGGCGGGATCCTAAGAACGTAACACAGCCTCACTACCGCTGCGCCATTCGTGTCGTCAACATCTAACATTTCTTCTTTATAGTGTGGTTAGTGCCTAACTTGGTGTCAGAGTTTTTATGCCGCCAATGCCGCCGATGACCGTGCCCGTGCACTTGGCTTTACATGCCGTCGAGAAATATCTACAACAACAGGAGTTTGTTATTGCTCGTTTTTTTTTATCGTATCTTCTTATGACCGCAGAAACCGAATGTCAGCCTCGTATTTTAAACTCCGTTTCAATTCCTATTCAATTTATCAGAAAACTTTTTTTCCTATCGAAATAATGGACCATTTATTTTATCTGTGCCACAACAAATAGTGGTTTGCATACAATGCTGGTAATTACCTGTACAATACGTGTATATTGACATAACACCCACGGTGAGACGATTATAAAAACGACCAGCATGTTCTCCAAAGTGCTTTTGGCTTGTCTACGTTTACTGATCTTGTATTTTTGAAGCTATTTTTACTGGTGACTCTATTGATATGGTGACTCTGATCTGGAGGTCTAAAATGGCCGCTTTAGCTGAATCATAAATGAATTTAAAATTCTTAAAATGGACTTTATGGTCATTGTCATAAGGTCCATTTTAAGAATTTAATTTTTTTATCGTGATTCATATTAGGATTCTGCTAAAGCGGTCTTTTTAGACCACCTGGACATGTATTCAGTACAGTTTTTATATTATTGAGTGTGTCGTGCTTTAATAACTGACGTCAATTTTTTTTTTTCTTTCTTTAGTACATCATCCTGAACCCGAGGCTTTGACCGAGTGGTGGCCAAGGTTAGGCCATAGAAACCAGGGCCGTGCTAATGATCGTTGGGTCGACGACATCGTCAAAGTCGCGGGAAACACCTGGATAAGGGACGCACAGGACCGGGGAGTGTGGCAGAAAAAAAGGGGAGGCCTATAGTAGTGGGTGATTCCGGGCTGATATGATGATGATGATTCTAAACCCTGATGTCCCTTATAGTAAGTTTACATCGGCCATTAAAAAGAGTCCACCGTTCCATACATTTTGACCGTGTAGGTATTGCACTTTTACAGGAAACAGCAGATTAAAAAAAAAATACCGATGAAAAATTTCTATGTGATGGGAAGAGAAACCGGTGTCTTTTACACCCTGTATATATCCCAAAAAAAATAATTTATATAATATAACTCACAGCTACATTGCCTTCGAAAACTACGCAACGAAAATGTTGGCGCTTTAAAAAATCTAGATGTTTTATAAATTCGAAAAACCGTGCTAAAAAATCCTTCTGAAAAAAAAAAAAAATCCAATGAAAAGAAAGAAAAATCCAATGAAATGTTCGATCCGAAATGAATTTCGGATCGAACATTTCAGGTGCCGATATCGTGAATTTAAATTAATTTGTTGATTGCTGTTCTATAAATACTTTAAAAATATTCAGTCCTAAGAATTTGCTTATCTATATTTAGCAAGATAGCAGGCATCTGCTATCGTCGGCAACATGGCAGAACTCAGGCCGTTGTACTTAGTGCCTATTTTAGTCTAAAGCTATGCGCATACGCAAGTGGGTGCTTAAGATGAGGAGTTAGGACTTTTTGGAAACGTCTGACACTTTTTGTGTTTACAGGAATAAACATTAGAATGGCTAGTTGAATGAACTAAGTACTTAAAATTTGTCGTGGTGGAGTCACCTAACGACTAATTATACCTACTTTATATGAGTTGGACTTATCAATAATCGTAGGACTAGCTAGGGTAAGTAAGATTATGGTATGACTTACTTAGATATAACTTGACGAAATTACTGTTTTGCGTTGACGCTCATTTTTCATAGTTTAAATTCTGGTGTATTCATACTTTATTCATCTATCATAGAAGCAATTTCTATAGAAATTGTACTAAAAACATAGCGTAACAAAACACGCAAATACTTTCCAGGGAATGTTAATATTACTTATAAAGAATATCATAATAGGTGTATTAAATAACATGCTAAAGCATTTTCATGTTTACCCAACTCAGGCTGCCAAGTTAGTACCAACTCAGCAAAAATAAAAATACCTGGGTTAGTAGTTATTGGTTAGTAAGTACCAATAACATAAAAAAATTGCTATGTCCATAGTTTTTGTACTGAGCGGATGTTTAGAATCAGATCAGAAGAACTAGGACGTGCAACAGGATGTCTGCAAGCATCTAGAGTCGGCAAACAAAAACAAACAAATATCTGGAACAAATACTACTTACATAACAATTTCTCAAAACAATTGTTCTCTTTGATGTATAAGTTTTGCATTAAACCAGACCATCGATTACTATAGCATTAAATCACAAATATTATGAATGGAACAATTAATT
This sequence comes from Xestia rhomboidea, assembly GCA_963853795.1. Lineage (NCBI taxonomy): Eukaryota > Metazoa > Arthropoda > Insecta > Lepidoptera > Noctuidae > Xestia > Xestia rhomboidea. Next base: position 17,007,253 of record OY970761.1, read on the forward strand.
AAAAAAAAAAAATAAGAAAAAGAAAAAAAAGAAAAGTTAAAAAGAACCGACAAAAAACTTTGGCGCTGCTGGGGAATAAATTCATACATGATCATTCTGCTGAATAAACCGTTTGTGCGTCGATGTTCCACCCTGTATGGCCATGGATCAGCCCCATGACGTTGTACGTATGGTAAATTTTAATATCTTACCACGACTTGCGTAGCTATTAGTGCTAACTTAAGAAAAAGATAAATCTTTAAGGGCTAAGAATAATCAGTGATCCTTAGGTGGATATAAAAATTGTATCATAGAAATACTTGCTTAGAGTCTGATTAAAACTGCAAAAAGAAAAAAAAAACATGGCAACTATAAAAAAATGTATTCAGTTAGGTATTAAGTGACTGTTACAGTTTGACAATCCTAGCGTTACTAATTGTTTGTCATAATTTTCTTTAGCAATATTGTTTTGAAATGTTTGACCACGGCAATGTCATCAACATTGTTGTTTATTTTTATAAACAAAACGTTTCAAAGAGCACACGTCACATGACAAAAGGCTTTATATCCATTTTAATAACGTTACATATTATGATTTTTGTAATTCAGTCTCATGACCAGTAGGCATTATATTATGTACCAACCTACCTCCTTTTTCATGTGCTAGACACATTAAATATGCGAATATTTCAATGGCATTCCCCAAATAAAACGAGGTGTTGTTGGAATCGAAATAACAGGTGCTGCCGTAGCCATACTTATCTTTTTTAGTAAACACCATCATCAAACAAAACTGTCCAAGGGAATCAGCCAAATTGTTAATAAAACTGCTATAGACCCTTCCGTAAGCCTTGACACATAGTAATAAACCCAACATTACCTAGTATCATTGGCACATAATAGCAACACCGGCAATTAAAACAGCTGACGTATTAACAGTAATTTCGTTATCAGATCTCTTTTCATATTCATTATATTTTTTGTGTGGCAACACCGCAAGGTTGCGCCGATCTTCGTAGGAATTGTTTAGTCGAATTAGATTTTGATGCAAATTACTGGTTTTCCGGGCGCCATTGTTTTGGCCTGCTAAATTAGTACGCATATATGAATTATAAATGGTTTTATTGTGATTCATATTGTCCTTCTAACGGGGAAATAATAAATTAAGTTTGCTGTTTGGTTGATGATGAAACTTAAATGGTTTATGATGACAGTTAATGCAACAAGTTTAGCTTAAGGTCTGCAATTTTCTGCAATTTCCAGATCAGTGTCAGGCTGTATGTTGATTAAAATTTGATTCGCGGCTGTAACACGTATGTAGTTATAGAATTATAATCATCAATACAACCCTCCAAGCTCATAAAGGTGTAGGAATTTACTTTTTCAAGGTCAAAGTCATGTCTGCACCTTTATGCGCTTGGAGGGTTGTATTGATGATTTTGATGATTATAATTCTATAACTACATACGTGTTACAGCCGCAAATCATATTTTAATCAACATACAACCTGACACTGACCTGCAAATTGCAAAAAACGTAAGAAAATTTGAATTTCGCGGGCTACCCTGACGCTTTCACCTAAATGTAAAATGGATTAGTAGCTTAGTTAAAGTTAGTTTGTTTTGTTAAAATCTAAGCATTACCAGATGAAAGTCCACTCCTCATCCAGATATTATCTCTAAATATTTATCATCAAGAGCTCCCGGAGGCAAACTCGTACAACAGCAATCGTACCCAAATGGCGGGCCATCCATTCCGGCACCATCTGCCTGAACCATTAGGGTCCCTACTTCATCTACCCACACAGTAATTAATGTCCAAACAAACACTCATTAATTTAAATTAACTAGTCCTATTGAACTTACTCGCTTTGACAATGCCATTACCGAAATGCAAAGTAAACTTTTCAACGGATGACTTTTTTGACAGTTACGGCCGCCATTTGTAAATTCTCTTAACTTCGCTGACAGTTCTTTGGGTTAGTAACTTTTTTGACAACGCCTCAGTCTTGTAATTAATCACTGTTAATATCTTTACAGACAAAAGCTTTTTGTGAAAGATTAGATTTAAGGCGGAGGCGAGGACTGCTGGCAAAAGATAAAGTTAAAAGATATGATTATTTTAACTAAGCCCAACTCCGAAATATCAGCCGCGGTTTCACAAATTGGTAAATTTGTAGAAACCGTTACAATAGATTATAGATATCAAAAGGAGAACTTCAATAACATTTTAGCGCTGTCCATGCATGTAATTCTGGAGCTCTTTATGACAACAACATATTAATGTATACCTTACTACTTCTTAGGTACGTTTTTAAATACATAAAGGGATGGGTATGAATTTAAAAAGTAAAACACAAGAGTTTAGTCCAAGGATAAAATAATACCAAGGAGTACTTAACTACTGTCATACAGTCCTTTTTTTACCAATTTCTTATACGGATGCTGTGATATAGAACACAAAAGAAAACTCCATTAAATTTTATCTGAAAAAATATTCATTTCTACGTCCACAGACATCGGCACAGAAGGTCATAGCAGCAACACTATCTCTGGTTGACAAAAGCATTGTGCTCATGATCACACGTCTCGCCTTGACTTGCGCAATTCAATGAGCATTGGTTAAGTAACGTGATTATCCAACCCGAGTCGTGGGAATCGTCACAGCTCCACAGCTTCTGTAACCGACGTCGACACACTGCTCTTTTGAGTTTTGTTTTGTTGTTAAACCTTTGTACAGTGGGACTTTTTGGTGGCTGTTAAATTTAACGCATGGTGCATGAGGCCTTTAAGATCCGTCCTTGTCTCTTGGGCTATCTTCCTTAGTTGAGACTTATGTGTCCAGTCACCCTTACAGCTACTATGATATTTTAACACGTCTAAAATCAGGAAAACGTAAAACGGCTTAATTGTAGAGATTTAAAAGAGAACTACACTCAGCCTATAGCCAAAACGGTGAAGAAGAAATAATATCAGAAGAATTGTAATGACGCAATTTTGTTTTTTCAATACATTTCTTAAAACTGTCAACATAGTTGGATCTCCAAAAAATCCATGCAGCATATTATATCTCAGTCTTGGTAGTGTAGTGACAATTTTTGCGATGTGACTTTAAAAATAGGGAAAGGTGGACCAACAACTAATTGGCAAACTGAAATAGACGGTTTTATCTATGAAAAAGGTCTGTCTACATTCTTTTGAAAATGAAAAATGGATGTATTTAGACACTTTCCTATAGGTTTCTATTGCACTGATGTTCCCATCTCTTAAACACACTACATAATATAGGTACCTACATGGTAAACTTGACAATGTTCATGTTCCCATACCATGTACCCATGGTTGTTGGTTATTGCGCTGTTAATGGGTTATGATGCCTCTATGAGGTAAACAATTGCTGTTGTTGGGCATGTCGCAACGTTACCATGTGTAGATGACATGCTTCAATTGGTACTTGTGTGGGAATCGACTGATGGACAGACACATACAGAATTCTTTAAATATAGGCTATTTGGTGTTAAATAAACTTAAAAACCAAGAGTTTTTCAAATATCTTACGTGGTATACTAGGCCGTATTCACTAACACTAGGCGGCACCCATATGAGTGCTTAAACAAAAGCTCACAATTAGATTTTTTGTTATTTAGACAAAACTACTATTGCTTTTCCTTTCTAATAGTACCAGTAGATAGAGATACCTATTGCATAATGTCTAGTCAATCAACATCACAATGATCACTAGCTAAATGATATGGTAGCCTAGAAACCTGTAATACAGCTTTATAAATAATAACCCCGATATAAGGAAAAACTTACTAACAAACATCATTAATAATTTAAATATGCATTTTTGTACCATCAGCGCTTAATATTTGACATGGACAAAATAAAACGATAATCATAATCATGAACAACTAGTTTTTGCCCGAGTTTTCGCTTGCGTTAAGGTGGATGCTCCAGGGTAGACCGCGAAATTAAAATTTTTCAAGGTCAAATTCATTCCTGCATCTTTATGCGCTTGGAGGGTTGTATTGATGATTTTGATGATTATAATTCTGTAACTACATACGTTTTACAGCCGCGAATCATATTTTAATCAAGATACAAGCTGACACTGACCTGCAAATTTCGAAAAACGTAAAAAATTTGAATTTTGCGGGCTATCCTGGAGCATCCACATTGGCCCAAACGACCCCTTGGGACTATTTCTGACTTCAACATTCAACACAAGCGAAGGTACGTCTACCTGTGTGGCAAATTCCGTCAAAATCCGTTCAGCTGTTTCAGCGTGAAGGAGTAGGTAACAGATAGATAGACAGACAAAGAGTTATTTCGCACTCACATTAGCGTTAGCGCCACGTTCGTATGCGATTTACAAAAAAGGAAATAAAAGTGATTTGGATGCGTATACGCAACTTCCTGCGGACAGCCGCTCGCTCTGACGTCATAACAATAGGGTGACAATCAACAGATTGTGTTGGTGGACTGATAACAATTAGACGGTGACCTAAATTCCGTGTCCTATTTAAAGCATTGATCTACCTGGTATCTATACTTTAAACGGGTCACATATTTTGGATCGCTGTTTTGGCACAATATTTTGGTTGAAAAAAATAAAAACCGGACAAGTGCGAGTCAGACTCGCGCACGAAGGGTTCCTTAAAATTATCAAAAAATCACGTTTGTTGTATGGGAGCCCACTTAAATATTTATTTTATTCTGTTTCTAATATTTTTTGTTATAGCGGCAACAGAAATACATCATCTGTGAAAATTTCAACTCTATACACTATCACGTTTAATGAGATACAGCCTGGTGACAGACAGATAGACAGACGGACAGTGGAGTCTTAATAATAGGGTCTCGTTTTTACAATCAATTTTACGCCTCTAATGTTTTTTGAATAAATGTAGCTTTAACTTTTCTTTTATAAATCAAGTGATTGGAGGTTTGCTTTACACGAAAATCTGCTGAAGATAGTTCACTTGTATTATCCGGAAAATTTAATTAAACCTCGTTAAATTTCGTCCTTAAAAAGTTCACCTCAACGTTTCCAAATTTAGAACACAATCTCATAACCCCACGCCATCAGAAAATAAAAGTAATTTTCACAATTTTCCCGCCGCGTGGTGTTGCCAGCGTGCGTGTAACAATTAGGGCGCGACGCTTCGCCATTCCTCTCTGTATACATTAATTAAACAAGATAAATAACTATTGGTGTACGACCGACAGATATATTTTGTTTGATAAGTGATAATACAGTCGCATAGTTTCACAAGTTTTTTGCTTGAATGCGTGAGAAAGTGGCAACTTTCTGTGCGGGCGATATTGATACTTCGATGTGATTGTGGATTGTGAGAATGACTGATGTCTTGCTCAACTTACCTACATGTACATAGATACATACTCGATAAAGTTACGTAGGCTTATGTGCGGCAATCAAGATTTGTAAACAATAGTGTGGCCCTAAACAAGATCCTTCGATCTATTTTGATTTAGAATTATGTTTTGATCAAACTTTAACGCGATTTCTTAAATAAATACTTAACGCTTAGTGGGATTATTGTTCTGCTTGAATGCAGTCATGCTTTCTAATCAACTTTTTGTAACAAATTGTCTGAGTATTCTCGGTGTATCTTGACCAAATACCTATACAATTTAAAGTGAACGCTATGTGTACATTTGAGGATGCTGAATTTAATGCCCAATTTACTTTTCGTTATGGCATCATTTATTAATTTGCATGCATACAATTTCTTTACAAAAATTCAACAAATAAAACCTATTATTCCATCCACCTTTAGACATATTTACGTCATTCTTTGTTCTCTTTATAATATTTGTAAAGAATTAAATAGTTCGTCGTCTGGGACGATAAGCCACACTGTATTATAGCCACACTTGTACAAATACAAACAACATTATGTGTAGTTCTGTGAAAACCCACAAGGACGTAAAAGTTGTTCATGCCAGTGCAACGTATCTCTTTTCGATACAGGCAGGTAGATATCATATTTTATTTCAATGTTGGGTATAACAAGACCAAAATATTGTAGTTCAGAATGTGATGATTTTTTGTGCTTTGTACCGAAATACGGATGTTTAAACTACGTATTTTCTTTACAGGTTTATTTAAATATAACTACATCGGCTCCAAGAAAGGAATATCTGATAAACTAAGTATTTTATTTGCCTATGCAACGACCATTTTAGGTACTCTTCAAAATACACAGTTGGATGCTTTTTCCTGCTACGAAACTAAAAATGTTTCCTATTCTTATACAGATGCTGGTTTTGTGATTTTTTCGCTGGAGACGTTTTATTATCCCGCAGGCATTCGCTTCCAGTTTGGGTCTAGACGCAAAATGCAGTCGGATTTATTCGTTTCCAAGACGTATTTTATGTCCTACTTTAGCATAAAAGCTAAGACTAAGAATATTTTTCCGTCTGTAGATTATGTGGTTTTAAAATCTTTTAGTGTTAAAACTATTGTATTTTCTGAAACAAAAGCGCATCTAGATTCAAGAACGTATTTCGCTTGTTTTATTCGAAATTCAAATAATTGTTTTGTTCGATAGTCAAGATTTTCAAGAATCCACAATGTCAGGAAATATGACGATTGTCTTGTAAAGACAAGGACTGGTAATCACATCATTATCTAGGTCTGATTACTCGATAAAACCGCAGAATTGTTTTAATTATATTACGGTATCTGGTTGTTACTTGGTATAAAAATCTCGGATATTTATGGGTTCCCACTACCAAGAGTTCGAATTTCGAATATAACGTTAATCTATAATGTTAGGACTTTCAAAAATTCTCTAAGTGGACATTTTCGTTGAGATTATTTTTCAGGGCGTAAAGTGCAACTATGGGATTAAATAGGTTTTTAAAAAAAAATGTTTAAGTACTTATACATTTTAAAAACAAAGACATACCAACACAAACCATCGCGGGTTTAACAGCGGTATTGCCAGACAGGGTAACTCTTAGACGGTTAAGTAAACTAGTCATACGATCAAATCCTTTGTTAAATGTCAAACGTAGGGAGTAGGTATTTAGGTATCTAGCCAAAAACATCATGCTTTAAACTAGTAGCTTTTCCAAAATAAGAAAATAAGTACGTACAGGTTATTTCCTCCCTAAAATCGATTCAAATTCGTCCTTTCATGTTTCCAAACAGTTAATCCAATAACTATACCAAACTGAATTTGGAATGTGCAAATAAGCCCCTCGCTGCCGCCGCCGCCTCATGTCATAATACGGCTTATATTAGTGTAACTCAAGTAAGTAAATTGCATATGTAAGGCAACCCAGTAATTATTGCAGACGAGGCGGCTTACGTCAGTCGTAAGTCAGGCAAACACATCCCCGAGAATGCAATTATGCAATTAGTTTTATTTGCTAATCTAAAGTTACCTACATGCTTGTTGTTTTGAACTTTCGTGTTGGCAATGTGTTAGGTACCTACAGTTCAAGTGAAGTGCATAGAATGGAGAGAAATTGTTTAATTATAGACAATTAGATTTTAAACAGACTTAATGTTAAAAATGCTAGACAGGCTTCTCCCATCGCGCGCTTTTAACTCGATTTCTGGCAATTCTTGTCCAGATGCTACACAGCCGCCTGCAAAAGAATTGATTTCGACCCTATAACTTAAAAATAAAGAAAACTAATGGAAAACACACTGATTTATGAAAACACTAGCAACAAGGGGCCTATGTGAGATTCTCAGCTGCTCAAAATGTGTTTCAAAAACAATTAGTGCCGCCAATTTTTCCATAACACCACCTTTACAAGAACCAATCAAAAATAATTTCAATTAAGTACCCGCCTATAAATCCAGAGAAATCGATTCCAAGTACCAATTCAAATTAAAAAGATATAAAACATCGTTTTAATTCGGAACGCAGAACGAAAACAAAAGCTTATTTTAAAAAAAGCGTGCTGATTCGGACAAAATGGCGTTCCCTGATGGTTGTCAAACAATCTGTGGCCCAGTTGCCTACGGGCCTACATAATATAGCGTAACAATCGTGTCAGCGATTCGTGTTTACTCGTCGCGGCTGTTGTAAATTGCTGAGCATTGTAAACCGCCGATTAACGAAAGATTAGCCCGCGAATAAAGTCAACATAGCTTGACGCTCTGTCCATTTTTGAACGACGGTTTACGCATACTAAACGTCTTGTTTTCCGGTTGGACCGATATAAAAGTTTAACTTTTTATTTGAATAAATGTTTACTTTCCTTCACATACACCTTTCATTTGATGTCCCAAATAAATATAATTTAACTAAGAGTTAAACAACTCGTTATCTTGCTGTTACTGAATCTTTGAATACTAAATAAGTATAGGTACCTAATATCAACAAAATGAAGCATCAAAGTGCATTAAAAAGCTTTTATTCAACTTGTTTAATATTCGACAAAGTTCTTGGCAATTATAAAACGGCTGCATGTAGTACCTATACCTACGCTAAAATGGATGTAAAGGTTCCATTTTCAAATGCATATTTTCCCTGTTAGCGTGGATTTCCCGCGTCAGACGTAATTTGCATGAAAGGTTACCTCGCAAGGTAAAATGTGGAAGTGGTATGTCTGAGAAACGATATGCTGTGCTTACTTGTCAAATGCATCATTTGAAAAATCTAACGGAACTTGGAGCAAAATTCTAAAGAAGTTCAGTAAGTTTTTTTCGATGATTAAAATAAAGCAAATACTGCGCGGATGCTGTTCAAAACGTTCCCCAAATAATACGTGATGAATAAGTCATAATACCATCAGTCCTGAAAAATCACCGACAAGACAACCGGTTACAAATAAATAATTTTCAAATAAAGAGACTTCTATAACAACACATTCATTAAGCAATTTGAATTACAAAATGAAAATAAAAACAAAATCTCAACACAAAAAATCGTAACCGGCGTGTATGACGTCACACGCACAAGATGGCGGCTACGATCATGTGTGGCTAGAGTTAGGTAAAGTGCAGTGACCCCGGCCAACCAATGTTAATGTCAGCTGTTACGAGTGTCGTAACCGAGATGTATTGACAGACCATGGATTTATTGAAGGGAGCCGGCAGTAAACTTTACATAGGTAGTGCTGTTATTTATTTTTAATATTCTTGGTAAACAGAACGAGACAGATAAAGAACTATAGTTTATTTCTTCAGAAGCTGAAATATTTTCAATTATAAAAGGAAATAAATCATCTCATTCAGCTGCGATGCTTGATTCCAAACTAGCAGCTCTGACTTATTCCAAAATTTTCATTCAACAAATCGAGAACATTCCAGCCGGCACTGATGACTCTTAAAATAGTGAAACGTAATATACTGACGATGATGTTAAACAGAACTTCCTTTTGAAGCAGTTCTACGATATACCTATAGATCTAAACATTCAGGCTAATGCCCTAACTAATGTTAGTATAACAAATGGAGATTTAAAACAATCTAGTTTCGCATTTACGCAGGTAGCAGGTTTGACACAATTAACTAGGAAAGTAAAGAAAGTGTTCCATTCACGAACAATTTGTGGAAGAGCTGTGCTCTGTATTTGTTAGAAAATGTATGAAATGGCGCTAAACGTTACGCATTGTTTGACGACGGACAGGGCTGCCGATTTTTCTTGTTGACTCGCATTTATCATGATTTTCGGTGGCAAGGGACGCTCCGAAGCCGCCTTTTATGAAGATCTAGCTTTGTCATATTTTTTTTTGATTTCCCCGGAGAAGGTTTCATTACTTTCCATCATTCTACACAAACGATTAATTTCCTAAAGAAACCACAAATTGTACCAAAAATGTTGCGAAAAGAAACTTTAAACTTTATGATCCGATCGCACCAGAAATGAACAAGACGATAACATTCAGTACAAGAACTACTTACAACAAACAAAGCACATTGGTACCACTTCGTGTGAACAACTCCCTCACAATTTCATAAAGAGGAGACGTTTCGAGGACAATATGACAGCCCTGTCAGAGAACGGCGGCGGCGCGCCGTTGGCGAGGAGGGTGCAGTCAAGCGCACTAGATTATATTCTGAACACAATGCAGTCTACGGATGTCTGTACACGCGAGCGCAAAACGCTTCCGTGCCAAAGTTTTAGCTAACTAGCACGTAGGAGTACTTGCGAGAAAATTGATGATTGTTTTTTGGGGGAAACAAAAAGCTGTTGCTCATTTGGCAGATGGAATCCATGAGGTTGAAGATTCTTGAAAAGGCTGATGCAAAGCCAACGTAAACCATATTATCAGTCTCTACCTACAAATGTACCAATCTGAATTATCCACTAACTCTGTAACTTCAGTATGTCGAAGTGCGAAAACCGTGGTTCTAATCCTTGAACATGAAGTTCCAACTTAATTACTTTAACGACTACGCAGAACTTCAGCTGCAACCAGAACAACTCCTAATACACAAGTCTTTCAGCTGAAGAACTTCGTGAAAGCTTGTTAGCTACCTGTTGTTCGAAGAACTTATCTGTAAAGTCACCTTCTATAACAGCAAAACAGTTAATACCTTCGTACACAAGTTTTCCATTAAATCCATTATCGTCAATGAATAATTATAACGGTAGAATACCTCAGCTGTAACTTTTTCACTCGCAAGTCTATAGCAAGAAGGGAAGTTGTTACCCTAGTCAGTGTACATCGGTTACGGACCGCAGCCTCCTGTTCTTTATCATCGCCATTGTTCGGAACAAACACTACACAGAATTAATATCTGACGTACTTGCCGGTCGGCTCCTACAGACTTGAGAAATTCACTTTCACGAAAATGTTTGACTAGATAGTTTCTAAAATGCAAGCGACAAGTCATATTAATGTGGCATTTAAGAGTTGTTCGTTATTGTTATTAAATGCAACAGTTTCTTAGTTCAATTGTTACTTTATTTGTCTCGTTTGTATCGTCGTTATGTGTTCCTCCATGATACATAGAATACACTCTAGAATGGGGTATCGACAATTTATATTAGGGACGCGACGAATAAATACAATCTATTTTGTATTCAAATTTCATTTCCAACCAAATTGGTTTCCTCCTATTTGTCGAAGATGTGTGATTTTTTAGGATACAATTGACAAATGTATCGGATTGTATTTATGTATACTGTAGCTGTTGGTGTTGCCATGCTCTATATGTCTATTCACAAGTAAATGTCAATTAGCTAAGGGAAGTGGGACAACTCATTTATTTTACTAGGCGATGTGCTTGTTACTTAGGTGCTGTGTCTAGAAATCTGCTCAGCTTGTGTGACAAAAACGTGGGCGATATCGTCTATTGTCCTATCATTGTATACTACTCGTTTACTGTGACAATTGACATGTTGGGCTCTATGACTACCGAATGATTTACTGTGTTTAGCATAAGCATGTCCGTTAAGTGTTTCACATAATAATAGTCTGCTTTCTTTTATTTTCAGATCTCATAATGAGGTGTCTGTGATCTTACACATCGGGCGGGTGCTACGCCTTCGATCACCATGACGTCAGAGCGGGCCATCCCCCACCTGCGGGACATCTTCGGCCTCAACCAGCAGTACGATACCAAGACCTTCGACGACACAGACGACAAAACAAAGAAGTCCAAGAAAAAGAAGGAAGACTTCCGCACGTACCCCAACGGCGACGTCAAGACACTAGAGAGACACCTCAGTATGAAGAAGACTATCAGGAAAAAGATCATGCGCGACCTTCAGCAGGCGTTCGTTGAAGACCCTAACGAGTTTAAGGTCGAGAACACGAGCCCTGAAAAACTGAAGGCTGAATTGAGCGCGGAATCTGTTAAAATCGAGAAGAACGTTCGTAAGAACGACCCGACGTTCCTAGACATCCTGCGAGGAGAGACGCGGGGCGAAGAGGCACGCGAGGAGCAGCCTCCTGCGGAGAAGACCAGCTTCTGGCGACGTCTCACCATGAAGAACAAGAACAAGAGATAGACGCGAGTCCCCGCCGGGCGCGCCTCGCTCCGTACCGACTGACTGCACGCGTCGTTATCAATAAGTATTTATTGTACACTTTTTGATCACTGTATTACCGCGTATTTGGAACCTTTTTGATCATCTTTACATAACATTTATATCTGTACGCATAATAATCTATTGTTGTATTTGCTTATGAATCCTTCTAGTTGTTATAATAGAGTCAAATATTATAAGCTTACCAGAGATTTTTGATAGGCGCTAAGTTACTTCTAAGTTTTGGTGGGATCGGAGCGAAGTGTTATGAGTATCCTCGGCTATTGTTACTTAATATAAAAAAGATATCTCGTTCTACATGTGATGTAACGTTAAGTCGGCTAAGCTAAGTGTAAGTGAACTTAGGCTAAGTATTTTGTAAGTGGCGATTGTGTAAGGTAGGCTCGTGGCAATTCCTTGTTGTGACCGTTTTTAATTATTATAATGCAATATAAATAATTTTACACATTTATTTATTGTTTTATTGATGTCATTAATTACTAAGTAGATGTAATAAAACAAAAATATATATTATTATTTATTATTATATATTTATTGTTTTATTAAAGTTATTAGCCTTAGAATTGTTCATCTGCTACGGTAGGAACCTTTCTATTTTTATTAGTCTTGTACTTTCTTATTATCAGTTCTGCAAATCAGACAGAGTCGACAGAGAACACCCAATGAGGAAACCTCGGCAATGATTTCCTGAAATACTGAATTAAGGCAGCCTAGAACATATTTTACCTATTAATATTAGCTCTGTAGAACTCTTATCTCATATAACTCAAATACTATAAGCACGATGAAATTCCATTCAAGGAAAGTTGAGACGGAAAAATGAAAAAAATGACGAATTATTTTGAAATGTTGGCTTACTCCCACTACTTGACACTGCTTATTATAAACCCCAGCAAAAAAAAACAAGTTGTTAAAGTGGAAATAGATTTGTTTATGTTTGAATCAAAATGGCTTACATGCACTATTTGGTCCTGCTAACAAATTCCGGCAAAAATATGTTATTCTGGGAATTGCAGCGCCACCTATTGAGAGTACCTACACATTAACAAATAAATCAAATGGAGGCGCTAGGTGGCGTAACTAGTAAACGACGACGAGACAAGTAATAGCAGTTGTTAGAATAATATTGTATTTTGTCCTATTAAGTGCAACTTTACTAAACTCAAGGCAGCTAGGTATTGTACTCTTGGCCACTGCTACCACGCAATAAGGTTACTGGAAGCGGAGCACCGGTTAGTTCATAGCAATACTACTAGATGGCCCTGTTTAATCTCTTGTGGCGAAAAGCCACAATTCCAAGCCGGAAGGAAAAGAAAATAATTATGTATTGTCTATGCTTCCGGTTTGGGGGAGAAATATATTGTTTATGGGAGAGAAGGAAAAAAGAACTGGTTATGTCCTGTGGACCCGTGGTGCTTTTTGAATTGTCCATCCATTATATCTAATTATTTGGTGTAAGACTTAAATTCACACTAGACAAATATTATGTTTAGAAACGTGAACATGTGTTTCGTGTAAATACACCTTGTCAAGAAAAAGATCAAGTGTTTATGTCACCTATCCGCACCACAACCGATCCCCTCAAATTGGTGACCCCGTCTCCGTTGTACTTGGAGTAAGCTTTGGACATCGGGCGCCTTCTTACGCGCCTCCGACCTGTTCCCGCAGCAGCAGAAGACTCGCTTCGTACGGGAACGATTTGTGAGCCGGCCGGCATTAATTTCCAGAGGAATGGCGTCCGCTCCCGTCCCGTTCGCCTTTGGCTACTCTCCCCTTCAAATTCTAGTGAAATAACAGCACAATGTTGGGATACTTAGTGCAATGTGATAAGTGACATTTCATCATTTCATGTAAAATTTTCGTACTGCCGCACCGCCATTTTATCTTCATCGGATTGCAACGCCACGAAAAGCAGAGTTCCGGGACATACGCGCCAACACCTACAATATTCGATGTGTCAACTGTGAAGTTTTGTGTTCATGTTAACATGGGAAACTGTAAGTTTTTGAACATTTCTTTAGGAAGAATGATCCAGTGATGAGATATTTACCCTGCAAACGATTTACTACTGCACAGAAAACTTGTTAATATTTTTAAGACCATCTTCTTAAAATTGTAATTGTGAAATAATAACTTTATGTATAACTTTATTTTTGAAGTATCTACTACTGTTATACTGTACACAACTTACAATAAGATATTAAATCTTTCATTTAGTTGCACAAAGGCAGCCTTCTTCTTGTTCTTGAAGGCACTTGTTTGTTTGTAATTTGCTGGATGTGTATTTTTGTTTTTTTTTTTCCTTGTTTACATTTTTTTTCTGGTGTGTGGTCTAATTGTTCGGACTAACTTGGGGGTGCCACAAATAAATTTAAATTAAATAATATTAAATAATTCCTTGTGCTATTGCAATATTGACCATGGCTGATGAAGAGCTTTTGTCACAGCTAAGGCAGCTTCAGGCGCAGGTAGCAAGCCTCACACCTTCAAGTGCTCAGGTGAATGAGGTGAAAGTTAAGCTTCCCTTGTTCTGGTCAGACAAGCCGAAGCTGTGGTTTGCACAGGCCGAGGCCCAGTTTGATATCTCTGGCATAAAACAAGATTCCACCAAATTTGGCTATGTTCTGTCTATGTTAGACACAAAAACAGCAGCTGAAGTAGAGGATGCAATAACTAATCCCCCTTCTGAGGGAAAATATGATCACCTCAAAAATGAATTAATCTCAAAATTGTCGATTTCCAGAACCCAGCAAATAAGACAATTGCTCAGCGATGAGGAACTGGGAGACCGCAAACCATCAGCTTTTCTTCGTCACCTCCGCTCCTTGGCTGGTTCTGAAATGGGAGATGACAGCATCCTTCGAGAATTGTGGATGCGCCGTTTACCAAGGGAAGTACAGAGAATTCTCATTGCCCAAAAAGATCTAACACTAGACAAGGTGGCCGAGATTGCTGACGCTATTGCAGAGACCAGCCCTCCTTCAACAGCTGTCCACGCTGCCAGCTCATCATTTTCACCCGAGCTGGCTCGTATTATGGACCGCCTTGATGAGTTATCAAGGAAAGTCGAAGCACTTAGTTCTGACCGCTCTCGCCCCACCACTCGCTCCCAGTCCACTTCGCGGTCATCAAGCAAAACTGGTGACCAAATGTGTTGGTACCACAAACGTTTTCGGGAGAAGGCCACCAAATGCATTACACCCTGCTCGTGGAAACCTCAGCAAAAGGAAAACCTGCCCAGCAGTCAGTAGAGGCGGCATCTGATTGCTTAAACCCTGGCCGCCGGCTGTTTGTGACGGATTCTGAGTCTGGTCATAACTATCTCATTGACACTGGCTCAGACATTAGCTGTTTCCCACGTCACCTGCTCAAAGGACGGTACACACCCACCACGTTTGATGTCCGCGCCGCGAATGGGAGCTCTATCAAGACCTATGGTACCATTCTTTTGCGCCTAAATCTCGGACTTCGCAGGGAATTTAAATGGAATTTTATTATTGCAGACGTTGGTACGCCCATCATTGGCTCCGATTTTTTGGCTGAATACCACCTGATGCCTGACTGCCGCAACCAGCGACTGCTAGATGGCCGCACCAAACTTTTTATTGCTGCAATATTTGGCAAGAGCAATCAAACTAGCGTCAAGACGGTAGTGGCAGATTCTCCTTTCGCCAACCTGCTGCTGGAGTTTCCTGACATAACGCGACCACCTGGGCTGCCACGCGTCGTGAAACATGCGACACTGCACTACATCATTACTACTGATGGTCCACCGGTTGCGTGCCGCCCACGCAGACTCGCACCGCAGAAACTCCAGATTGCAAAGAAAGAGTTCGAGGAGATGATCAGCTGTGGAACATGTCGACCCTCCAGCAGTCCCTGGGCATCACCGCTGCACCTGGCTCGTAAGGGAGAACACGGATGGCGTCCGTGTGGGGACTATCGAGCGTTAAACGCACGAACAGTTCCTGACCGCTACCCCGTCCGCCACATAGCTAACTTCGCACATAACCTGGCTGGTGCTACTATCTTTAGCACCATCGATCTGGTGAAAGCTTACCAGCAGATCCCGGTAAACGACGACGATATTTGCAAGACTGCCATCACGACACCTTTCGGGCTATTTGAGTTTCCCTTCATGACCTTTGGTCTGCGCAACGCCGGACAGTCTTTCCAGCGTTTTATGGACGAAGTCTTGAGGGGGCTCGACTTCTGCTACCCGTACATCGATGACATCTTGGTGTACTCCCGCACTCCGGTTGAACACGCCGAACACCTGCGTGTCCTGTTCCGGAGGCTGCAAGAGTACGGCGTCGTCGTTAACCCATCAAAATGCGTGCTTGCTGCTCAAGAGGTGACTTTTCTCGGCTACCGGATCAACAAAGACGGTTCCAGCCCACCCCTGGAGAGAATCGAAGCCTTAAAGAATTTTCCTCTGCCTAAAACGGTCGAAGGTCTTCGCAGATTCCTAGGCATGGTAAACTTCTACCGCCAATTCCTCCCAAATGCAGCAAGACTTCAAGCACCGCTTATTAATGCTTTAGCTGCCACCAAGCTGAAAGGCCCCAAACCCATGCCCTGGACGCCAGAGCTGGAGCTTGCATTCAGCAGCTGCAAGGAACACCTTTCCACTGCTACGCTCCTAGCCCATCCCATTGCTGATGCTCCATTGGGGCTCTTCACTGATGCATCATCCAGTCACATCGGAGCTTGCCTGCAACAAAACATCAAAGGCCATTGGCAACCGCTTGCTTTCTTCAGCAAGAAGCTGACACCGAAGCATTCCACTTGGCCAGCTTACTACCGGGAGTTACTCGCTATTTACGACGCTGTACAGCATTTCCGCCACGTGTTAGAGGCTCAACACGCAACGATTTACATGGATCACAAGCCTCTGATCTTCGCTTTCACACAACGGCGAGAAAAGTTACCCCCGGTCCAACTGAACCACTTGTCCTTCATCTCTCAATTTACCACGGACATAGTCCATGTCAGCGGGAAGGACAATGTAGTCGCAGACACCTTGTCTCGAGTCGAAGCTCTTAGTCTCGAAGACAACTTCGCCGCCCTCGCCGAAGAACAGGCGACCGACGAAGAGCTTGACAAGATGCAGTCTAATTCGTCTTTAATACTGGAGAAAGTTACTGTTCCGGGGACGGACATATCTATTATATGCGACACAGCCACGGGAAGATCAAGACCGTACCTGCCGCCATCTTTTCGTCGTATATACTTTGACAAGCTGCACAACCTTAGTCACCCTGGTGCGCGAGCATCCGTGCGCCTGGTGTCAGAGCGATTTGTGTGGCCTGGTATGAACAAAGATTGCCGAAACTGGGCCAGATCCTGCTTGAAGTGCCAGCGCAGCAAAATCTCCAGGCACACAGTAACGCCCCGTGGAAATTTCCCCACTCCGACCAAGCGTTTCCGCCACGTCCACATCGATATCATCGGTCCGCTTCCACACAGCAGAGGTTTTCAATACTGTCTGACGGCTGTCGACAGATTTACTCGCTGGCCGGAGGCCTGGCCGATGATCACCATGACGGCAGAAGAATGCGCTGAAACGTTTTTTAGGGAATGGATTTCTCGCTTTGGCGTCCCCTCTCTCCTAACAACGGACCAAGGACGTCAATTTGAGTCGGTTTTGTTTCGGAGCCTCCTGCAGCACTGCGGAATTAAACGCGTGCGCACTACCAGTTACCATCCGTGTGCGAATGGTCTGGTGGAACGCATGCACAGACAACTAAAAGCTGCTTTGATGTGTCACGAAGACACTTGGCACAGAGCCCTGCCCGTCGTACTCCTGGGGATGCGCTCCTGCCTCAAAGATGACCTGCAAGCTTCTTCGGCCGAGCTTGTGTACGGGGAACCCCTGTACTTGCCAGGCGAATTCATGACTCCGTCTTCGCCATCGGTTTGCATCGAAGACCCCAACTTCGCCACACAACTTCGAAGCCATATGGCTCGATTGAGACCTACTCCACCATCGCGTCATGGGCAACGGTCGACCTTTGTGTTCAAGGACCTTGATTCAACGTCCCACGTTTTCTTACGAGACGACTCCGTCAGGCCCTCGCTTAGACCACCATACTCAGGACCACATAAGGTGGTCGCACGTCATGATAAAACGATTACTATCTCTATTAATGAAAAGCATGTACAGGTGAGCCTAGATCGCGTCAAACCGGCGTACGTTTTAGACGAAACCCCCTCATCGACATTTCGAGCCCCAGCTTCAGCACCTGCTCTTCCTGCCGCGTCTGAAGCACCCTCCAGACCAGCTGCTGCAACTGACCTTGGATCCAATATTCCTGATCCAGTTAGTACTGCAAGGCCTGAGTCTCATAGACCGAACTATACCACACGTTCGGGCAGGAAAGTTCATTTTAAAGCTCCGGTCGATGTTTAAGTTTGATTTTTATTAATTAATATTTCTCTCTTTAGGTTGTTTCTGGCTCCCCCATTTTAGCAAAGTTTTTATTTTTTAATCTTATGTGTTTGTTTGTATTTTGTTTACGGATAACCTTATTCTCTCCGTAGGGGGGTGATGTGGCGAAAAGCCACAATTCCAAGCCGGAAGGAAAAGAAAATAATTATGTATTGTCTATGCTTCCGGTTTGGGGGAGAAATATATTGTTTATGGGAGAGAAGGAAAAAAGAACTGGTTATGTCCTGTGGACCCGTGGTGCTTTTTGAATTGTCCATCCATTATATCTAATTATTTGGTGTAAGACTTAAATTCACACTAGACAAATATTATGTTTAGAAACGTGAACATGTGTTTCGTGTAAATACACCTTGTCAAGAAAAAGATCAAGTGTTTATGTCACCTATCCGCACCACAACCGATCCCCTCACTCTCTTACCAAGAGCATTGTAGTCGTGGAGCTCAACTCATTTTATGCCTTTGACAATCAACGCCATCTACCAGAGAGTGAAAAATTTTTGACCAACAGGAGTGTCTTTGTTTCTACTTCAAATTACAGATGGCGCTTATAGCTCTACGGCCATGCTGCGGCAATTCAAATATGAGATTCTTTAGCCAGTCACGAAGATACCTACTTACATTTACTTAGGTAATCTGTACGGGACCAGAGGGCATTGAACCCCATGGACAACCTTGAACCGCCCCTTACGAACGAAATATCTACATCACTACTTGTTTTATTTTAACCTAGGTTCCTATCAATTTAAGTCAGCCACAGAAAAGAGGCTTGGCTCTCAATTTTGGGAACCTAAGGTATTTAGACTGCTTGTGATGTATCAAGTATCACACAGGGCCTAGACGAGTGGCAATCGCTTCTATATCGTTTTCTACATAGACTGCCAACAGAATTGACGATAGTTTTTCGGGAGCTTATATCAGTCCCACTATATTTATGACTTTTTCATATGCGTAAGTCCCCGCAGACTGCACGGTATCGGTCGATAGATCAGTTTGAATGGGCTACCTACAGGATTGTCTTTAAACTAAACTATCGGCCAACTGTTATACCTATGGCGCTCTTATCCCGCGTGCACACTTGCCATTTTTCATGTGACTTTAAATTACCCTAGGCTGATAACATTTTCGTTTTTCCTAATTCATGTTAATATTAGTACTAAGGTCAGTTTTCCCCTCTGCGGACTCGAACGGTAGTTCTAGTTGTAAATTGTTAGAGCGCAGTCGACCCAATGTCGGTCTGATTTTCGCAGTCGTCACCAAGTCGACTGTTTAGTTGGCCAAGTGTGCGCGCTAGCAGCCCAATCCGACTAAACTATCCGCCGATAGAAAGTCTGCAGTCTACGAGGAGACTGCCTACAGGCTAGGTCAGATAAGCAGTTGTCACTATTCGATTACCTATTGTTAGCAATCCTATTGACAGAATAGTTCAAAAGGATAGGAGAGTCCATTTGGGGATTGAACCCAATGAAGTCAAGGTACTATAATACAGAGTTCAAAGACGGTCTGCCACTTTTCACCCTTAAGATCTAAATTATAGATGGCCGTAAGGATTGAGGAGCCACAAAAAGGGCTGAAAAGTAGTCGAACGTCATTGTCAAGGAATTCGGTAGTACGTCAATTATCAGCATTAGTATGAGTTCGCCTTAGATCAAAATTAATTAATTCAGCCTAACACACTACTGCTGGATATAGGCCTCTCTTATGTCTTCTGCTACCATCGGTCTTGAATCAGATACTTACTATTATTGATGTTGTATTATATTATTGTTCCAAAACCACATTGTACTTTGATAATCTTTATTAATAAGAAACATGAATAATTACATCTTGTCATTACAGGCTGAGAGAGACGATCTGCATTGCGAACCACAGAGTATTAATATACAATAACATGTCACAGATAAATAATAATCATAAAGATAGGAATGCATGGGTTGCCACCTCAACACTCTTCCTCAACACATGCCTTTCCTATACATAAGTTTAAACCTTCACACAAACTATTAAATATACTCTTAGTTACAGGTTTTGTTAAGATGTCAGCAAATTGCCTCTTAGTATTAATATATTTCACAGTAATCAAATTCTCTTCAACCTTTTGTTTTATAAAATTATATTTTACATCTACATGCTTCAATCTCTTTTGATCAGGATTCTTAATGGCTTTAATAGTACTTTGGTTATCTTCAAAAATTACAACATTATCTACCTTTATATTTAAATCAACAAGTAACTTAATCATCCAACATGTTTCCATTATACATTCACATAAGTGTTTTGTTTACGAGATTTCCATACAACAGTATTATTAAAAACTTTAATCAAATATCCAGATGTGGACTTTCTATCTGAATCCCTAGCCCAATCAGCATCAGCATAAGCTAATAAAGGCATACTAGAAATATTCTTGGTATACAATAAAGAAACGTTTACAGTTTTCTTAACATAACGTAACAATCGTTTTAAACATCTCCATAAATCAGCACTTGGCTTAGATTGAAATCTACTTAAATAATAAACAGATGCTGCTAAATCAGGTCTTGAACCTATAGTTGCATACATAAGTGAACCTATCAATGAACGACATTGTTTTTCTAAAGATAAATCAATTTCAGAATTTTCATCATACTTAAAATTAGCATCCATTGGCGTATCACACCCCTTACAATCTTCCATGTTAAATCGTTTTAAAACATTATACAAATAGTTTGATTGGTCAATAGAAATCCCTTCAGATGTCCTTTTAATTGAAATACCTAAATACAGTAAATTGTCATTACCTAAATCTTTCATTCTAAATTTAGTTTTAAGGAAACATTTAACATTATCAATATCTCTCAGACTTGAACCAAAAATTAATAAATCATCTACATATAGAAGTAAGTATAATTCCCCTTTACTATACAAGCAATAGTCATTATTTGATCTCTTAAAACCATAAGATGTTATAGTCTCATTAAATTTTTCGTACCAATATTTTGGTGATTTCTTTAGGCCATATAAGGACTTTTTCAACTTGAGTACCAATCCTGGCTTGATGTTCATACCTTCTGGTGGTTTAAGATACACCTCTTCATCTATGCGTCCGTATAAAAATGCTCCTTTCACATCCATCTGACTAATATGATAATCTTTGTTAGCAGCCACTGATAGAAGAGTTCTTAAAGTTTGCATTCTTAATACTGGTGAGTAAATATCTTCAAATTGACCTTCTTGTTGAAAACCTCTTACTACTAATCTTGCTTTGCAAATACTGTCTGTTCCTGTATTCTTCTTTGTAAAAACCCACTTTGCATCTAATATTTTCTGGTCTTCTGGTCTTTGGGTTACTTCAAAAGTTTCACTTTCTTTTAATACTTTTAATTCTTCTCTTACAGCTATCATCCATTCCTTTTCATCTTCTCTTCCTTTTATTTCTTCATAAGCGTGTGGAATATTGTCCTCATCACAAAATAAAGCATAAAATGCATCAATGTCATCTTCAAAATTCATTACGTAGTCTTCTTGCCATGTTGGTTTCTTAGATTGTCTTCTTACTCTTCCTGTTTCTTGACTCTCTGAATTTCCTTTTTCTATTTCTGCTGTATCTTCTTTTTCTTTACTTCTTACTTTTTCTTCTTCAATACTTTCCTCATTCATTTTATTTGTAAGTTCTTTTTCAGATTTTCCTGTGTCTTCGTGATCATCATATCTAGGTAAGTAAATATTCTTCTCAGTATTTTTTCTTCTCTCATCAAAAACAACATTTCTTGCAATGACAACTGATCCTGTTTCTTCATCATAGAGTTTATATCCGCCAATAGCATATCCTATCATTATCATCTTCTTACCTTTATCATCCAGCTTTTTCCTTAATTCCTTAGGAACATGATTATATGCAGTACATCCAAAAGTTCTTAAATTTGACACATCAGGTTTCCTATTTTCCCATAGTTCACTAGGAGTCTGCTCTCTTCCTGAAACTGGGCTTCGGTTAGTCACATAAGCTGAGAATAATACAGCTTCTCCCCAAAATTCCTTTTTCATTTCAGAATCAATTAACATAGTCCGTGCTTTGTCCATAAGAGTCCTATTCATTCGTTCAGCTACACCATTCATTTCTGGGTTATATGCTACTGTATGTTGCATGACTATGCCATTCCTATTACAAAAATCTTTAAAATCATTAGAGAGATATTCACGCCCATTGTCTAATCGCAATTTATAAAGATTAATATTAAAATGATTTGTTACCAAATAGTAATAATGTTTAAAATAGTCAAAAACCTCTGATTTATTTCTCATTAAGTAAACCATTGTAAAGTGTGTGTAATCGTCAATGAATGTTACAAAATAATTTTTATTATCATATGTACTTGGAGAGATTGGCCCACAAACATCAGTGTGTACAAGTTCCAAAGGTCTTCTAGCTCTATATCCTGGTTTATTAAATGGCTGTCTACAATGTTTACCCAATACACATGGTTCACACAAGTCATTTTCTATTGTTTTATTTTTTAATCCTGATAAACCATCAACCATATTTTTCTTAACTAATAAATTCAAATTAGCATTACCCAAATGGCCAAACCTCCTATGCCATAATTCAATCTCTTCTCTTTTGTTTTACAAGTAAAATTACATGTTTTACTAATAGTTTCAAGATGCACAGTATATAAAGTTTTATGTTTATCTCCAATTAATAACAAATTGTCATGTGTGTACACTCTTACTTTTCCTTGATGGAATACTACTTTCATACCTGCACTTTCCATTTTAGATACACTTAGTAAATTTTTTCTTAATTCTGGTACATACAAAACATTATTTATATAACACTCATTTTCCTTTGTACCTACTCTACTTTTTACTTGCAAATTACCAACCCCTATAGCTTCTAAATTTATTCCATTCTTAGCCGCAGCAATTTTAATTGGAACCTTTAATTCAAGATAATTTTCAAAATGTTCTTTTGTATTAATTAAATGGTCAGTACATCCAGAATCTACACAAAACTCTATCTTATAATTATTATCATTAATTATATTACCTTGCTGTCCATAGCTCAGGAATGCATTGTTCTGTACTGTATTGTTACCTGCTAAATTTGCATCACTTTGTCCTCTTGTCCAGTTGTCTCCTCGGTTGCCATATCCATTTCCTCGTCTATACCCATTTCTCCAGTTATTTCCTCTTCCACGTTGTCTCGTGTCATATCCTTGCCTGGTATTATCTTGTGGTCTGTTATAATTTCCTTGTCCGGTATCTCCTTGACCTATATTGTGCTGTCGTCCTTGTCCTCGACCTGTATGGTATCCACGTCCTCTATTCATTCTACATTGGAACTTCTTATGTCCTGGTTTCCCGCAGGTGTAACAATTAAATGCCGCTTGTGGATTTGTATCTGCCTTTTTATTACTCCCTTGGCGCCTCTCGTCTTCTGCCAGTAACCTTCTCTTTGCAAAAATGTATGTTATGTCACTCTGGGTTTCAAGTGATGAGATTACTATATTATAACTTTCTGGCATTGATAATAACAAATAGTTTATTTTTTCTTCTTCAGATAATTTAACCTCAGCTCCTTCTAATTCGTTGAATATTCCTTCAATCTCTAATAAGTGGTCTTGAAGAGTCTCCTTTTCATTATACTTTATTTCCGATAATTTTCGCCTTATAAACAAAGTCCCAACAGTACTCTTTTTCATAAAATTTTCCTCTAAACTTTTCCACATAAGATAGGCCGAATTTTTCTTCATATAGTCAATGTGGGAGTCCGCCACACCGGCAATTAATAATGCCTGCGCCCTTGACTCGTGTTTCTTATTTTCATCTTTACTAACAAACTGTTCACTCTGAATTGCCTCTAAGCAATCATTTTCAGTGAGAATACTTTTCATGCGAAACGCCCACGTAGCAAAGTTTTTTCCGCAGAATGGTTCTATCTTGTACTTTACTGACTCCATCTTAGTTTTTCCTTATTTTTATTCTATCCAGTAATTATTCCATAATCGTACCTTATATTCCTTTTCTTTCAATTTCGTTGGGACTGGGCCCATAACTATTATTGATGTTGTATTATATTATTGTTCCAAAACCACATTGTACTTTGATAATCTTTATTAATAAGAAACATGAATAATTACATCTTGTCATTACAGGCTGAGAGAGACGATCTGCATTGCGAACCACAGAGTATTAATATACAATAACATGTCACAGATAAATAATAATCATAAAGATAGGAATGCATGGGTTGCCACCTCAACACTTACCATTATTTTACCTTAGATACACATGATATATTGATATTGACGACTCATCTTTCCAACCATCACGACCGTCTCCCAGCATACTCCTTCCACAGCCATCATCTCCAGAGGCAGCCCATCAGCAGAAGAATAATGAGCCCATAACGGTCCCACTGCTGGGACATAGGCCTCCTGTTCGACTTGGAATTCAATAGAGACTTACTTCAAGTCACCATATATTTTAATGAATGCCAATTGTAATTTCAAAGTTCGGTTTTCTCATCAATTATGAGATAGGTAGACACTGATACTCCATCTGCATGGTGAACACGATTGTGTTCAGGTCAGCAACTCCATAGATGACATGTGTGTATTTTGTGTTGTGTGTATTCCTGTGTTTTTGTATTCTACGTTATTTTTGGCAAAGGCATGTCATCTCTATTTTTGAAAAGGATCATTTCCACGCAGAGAGTCAAAGCCAAAAAAATATATCTCCGTGAAAAAAATATGAATTAAAAGTACATTTTATTTTGGCTCTCTGCATGGTAAAGGGAATAAGAATTAAAACAGCAGATAGGGTTAGAAAATACATTTATTTATTATTTTAATTATTTGTTTGCACATTTGTTTATTTCTTTTTATTTTTCACCTTGAGGAGGTGTTTTCCAAAAATTGACCACCGGTTCGCAACCTACAATCCACTGAGAAGAACCGGCAAGAAACTCAGTAGATTTGTTTTTTTTTTATTTTTACAATTAAAAATGCAACCCACGCTGTCGTGGTAGTTACCTGAGTCAGGGGGTCCTATCGGGGACTTAGATTCATGTTGAAGACATGTTATATCAACATTTAAAATTAAATGTCATCTTATGACATTTTATTGAATAGTAAAAGAGAGGGATCGACTTCTGAAAAATGTTGTCAATCTGTCAAAGTTGTCATAATTTACCTAAGCACCCCAAAAAGTAGTATGAATTATTAAAAATATGTCTCTTTAATTATAATATATATTTTTATAAATACGTATTAACAATAAAATCAAGTCAGTTTAAGGGAAGAAATGTCCTCTAAAAGTCGTGTTACTCAGTCCAAAAATCCTGGAAAAATTATAACCCTTTTACCCCCAAATCTACGCCGCAGTTGACTAATGGAAGACACTTGTGAATATCTAACTAAAACCCTCCTCCCACTCTAGCTAAAACTTCACTTCTAAGTTAATAAGATGCAATTCTTATACAAGAATGATAATTACTTTAAATTCAGTAACTTCTAATGAAATACTATTCTTTTCCCTTTAAAAAAAATCCCTACAAAAGATAATCGAAAATATGTTGAAATAGGGAAGAATTTATTTCAAGTTAGTAAGATAAGGTATTCGCATTTCAAAAGAAAAAAAAACCTACCTATGAAAACCTTAATTTCTAATTCTTTTAAATTTTTGGGCAAAAATTACCCTACCTGCCTGATTGATTGACTAGAACGAATACCTAACTTTTTCAAGAGTCGCCACCTAAACTTTTATTTTAGCTGTTTAGTTGACGATAGATTTCTTAAATTAAGATATAATAAAGTCGATAAAATATGTATATATTATGTATATAATTCTTAAGTTCTAGTATATGTGATGTTTTATAGGTTTGTGTATTTTGCCGCAAACTATGCAGTCAGCGTAAAATGCAATCGTATTTAAGGTATATCATAGTTAGCATTAATGTCCAATAAAATAAAATAGCAGGTTTATTGCTAATGTCAGTATCAACGTTTTGACGATGTCCGAATATGAATTATGATTATTTTCAATGTGAGGTAATTTAAAAATACATATTTATAGCAAGTCAATTCAAGTTGAATTTAACATTATATTTACTTTCAAATCGATATAATAACCTCTCAATATATATTTATTTTTAATACATATTTCAAAAATAATTATAATTTAAAATTAGATTTTTTAAATTTATAATGTAATATTTCAATTTCTAAAAATTTTGATATTGCTTAAAGAAAAATACGATAAATTTGACTGAAACGGGAATGTGTATTCTGTTGGGATAATTGAAAAGAAATATCTTGGGAAATATTAAGTATTTACACAAAGAGAAACAAAATTAATACTTTTGATTACTAATGATTTATTAATCAAATTTACAACGATTTACAGACGCCCATGAATTTACTTTTTTAAAATAGTAAAATTATTATTTTAAAAACTAACATTTTATCAATAAAAAAAGTTTAATTGAAGTTTGTTCGGGGACAGATAGGTACAATCGAGATATAAAATAATGTCCGAATATGACAGATCAATTTTTAGTACAAAAATATAATATTTTATCAAAATGTACACAAATTATTGATTAAGTGTGTGAATTCCAGATTGTTTTATCGAGTTCCTTTAAGCTGTTATTTGGCAGAAAATTGCAATTAAGGGCATAAAATCCGAAGCGAATGACTTGTCTAAAACTAACACCTAATTGCTACACTACTGTAATTTAAAGTTACTTATCGATATAAATTGCAAAGAAACACATTTTAATAGCAGCCATAATACGACCTCTAAGTATTACTGAAAGTTACTTCTAAATGTTATCAATACAATCCTAATTAGACCTTATCTATGTTTTACTTAATTCCTAAGTATAGCTAGGAAAAGCCACGCCTGAGAGTTTAGGAGTTTTAATCTAAGCCTGCCAACAAATTAGGCTTCTTCCAGATTCGTTTCATGGAGTCTAAATACGGACATCCTGAATCTACGGCCTGTTTAAACCCTAAATACCAGAGGCTACCATCCTACCTAACCTAGGCTACAACTAACACAAGCTTATAAATATATCTAACGCCTACGACTTAATACTATCATATTTCGAAGAAACCTTAAATATAAATAACGTGGCTGTTTGCACAGCTGCAATGAGTACAATATATCTAAACTGTAATCTAACTTACTAACCTTACTTCGATTTAAATCTAGCATATTGTGAGATGTCAAACACTGAATGTGATAAATATTATATTATATTAAACGTATCCTAATCATAAAATAATTTAAGTCATCGCCCGGTTTAATGTGCTCATTTTCATACCTATCGTAACTCTTTAGTTCTACAATACATTCTTGGAACTCCGTTTGTATCAACTTACATCTCTAATTCATGTACTACAACTTAATGATGTGAATGAAATACAAATAAACTATGAGAATAAACCATGTTTATAAATATTTTCTGACCCCTCACTAAAATAATATAAGCGCAATCAAGTTTGATTGTTACGGTTAATTTTAAACATTGAACGACTTATTTTTCCTAGTACATAATTATCAGTTTCAGAAACATTTGAATTACAAAGATATATAGCTAGTGAATATATATAAATTATACCTAATTTACCTAGTCAGATAAATCTCATATTCGCCTCATGTGTTTGCTGCCAAGTTTGTTCTTAGACTTTTGAAACTAACATCGCTGCCTAAGATCCGCTGATAATAAGCCTGCCTGACGCCGCCAACATAATAATAAAACATCTGAAAAATTAAATAAGTTTGCAATAGTTAAATCTAAGTCCGTGTTCCTTGAGTTTGGTGTTAGATGAGATTGTTCTAGACTGAAGGCGATACGTTAAAGTGAGTTAGTACAATAAATTAACACTAACATTTACACTAAGCATCTCGGATTTACGACAAATGTGTCTGTCCTCTACTTGGGATAACCCACAGATGACAGGTGATGCGAGATTTGGACCATCTTATAAATGAGAGGCATTAAAATATTCTAACATGCTAAGTGTTTCGTAAAAATGAGTGCTAATCATAATTCTATTAGTGTGTGGATTCAATAATAAGAACTGTTTTATTTGAATGATTAAAACATTAATTCTGCTAATGATTTAACTGTCGAATGTAGTCGGTCAAGTACTTGTTCAGCTAGTCTAGAAACAGTGTTTCTGCTATACATACTGGGTACGAAGACTCGGACGCTTAATAATTAATTAGTTCACTAAGAGACAATTTAAAGGACGCTTCGACATTGTAAAAATTAGCAGAATTGGGCACCAAATAGCAAAAAATATAAGGGACTTAACAAGTGCCCAATGACGTTAGTGAAATCGCAAAAAAAATGAAGATAAATTAAAAAAAAAAACGATAATAGTACCTTGAATTTTAATTATTTTGTTCTAAATTACGGAGGTGTTATTAATACTGGTGAATATCTAGGGTCCATCCTGCGTCGTCCACGATACCGAGTAAAATTGATGAAACTATGTGTCTATAGTTTTGTAGATGGGACAGGCGGCCATGTTGTAAACGACGGAACCTTACGGGGTCTGCAGGAAAAGCGGTGGCATTAAATACGTGAACAGTTAATTTTAGCTCCTGAAATAATATTAAAGAAAAATATATATTACATAAGTATTTTAAACGTTAATCTCATCGAGCAGTGTAAATATATATAAAACTTGTGTATCTAAATCTAAACCGATCCCGCTAGAATAGTGTCGTGTATACTAAATGGATGTATGTTGTATTATTTCATATTTGCGTTTAAAAGCGTGGTACAACATCCCAATGCATAATATGAACAATAAATATTTAAATTCAGAAGATATTTTAAAATGTAAATTAGTAACAATAAGCGTACGTTTTATACGAATATGTACAGCTTTACATCAACCCCATGAAGCAAAAGAAGATAAAACAGACTTCACGCGAACATTGGACAAAGACGAAATTAACCAAACCCACATTTCAGAACTGCAATTAAAATAAACCAAGAATGTTGTGGACTTTACCAGCATGCTAGATTTAAACAATCTGAAGCACATACAGAAACTAATTTCCATTCAAAAGAAACAATTAATGTAGATAAAGTAATGCTGTTCATGCTGTTTGGATTGGTTGCGCAAAAAGAGATCGGCTAAAGAGAAATCATTTTTCCACCTGAACATTGCAATTAAACTAACTCAGTGCAGACAGGAAGATGATCAGGATAGTGCCGGTTCTACCACGATTTTTAACAAATTAAATGTGTGCGTTCGTCTAATCTAAGAGGTTTGATTGGGTGTGTGTATTATAAAGTGTCCATTTACCTAGCCTACAAGCGTGAAATTTTGAAAGAAATCCCTCCCTAACAAGCTCTCCTAATAATCATTTGGGCATGAAACGCTTTGAATAAATATACCTGAATAAAATATTATAACTTATTTTTATTTTGGTTATTTAATTGTTTAATAAATTTTCTTAAAAGTAATTGTATTCCTTATTATCCCTTGATCTGTCCACGAAGTAGACACAATAGTTTAACAATGGCGTCTCGACCAAATTTGTCATTTGACAGATCATGATTTATTCGGATTTTATACTATCTTACTTAGTAATACTTATTATAATGTTATTCTCTTACATAAATCATATTGTTAATATAATATAATACGATCTAGTAGTCCAACCAGAATTATTTTTCATTAAATTTACGAGAGTGGAGAATACCTTTTCGATATTTTGTTTCAAATGTTCTAATTCTAATTATATTATTTTCCGCAAAAACGAGAACTCAGTAAATAAATAGATGACGTCGATAGCTATCCTTTCACGTAATATATTTTAACAAAACATAGTATCCTATATACCTAGCAATAATGAATAGGTAAGTCGCTAATAGTTAATATGAAAACGCATTATAATTTACCCTAATCATATTTGTTATATATTGGCTACCTACTTTTCTTTACCTTTGCTAATTTTCTATAATAAGATAATATTGGTTACGTACGGTAACGCAAAAAAACCTACTTACATGCCTAGTTACCCGATTTTTTTACCCTATTTCTTATTAGGGACAGACTTAGAATATATCCTACTATAATTATGTCTCCTAAAAATGCCTGAATATAAATATAACAAATTTTAAATACACGCAATAACGAATATACCTACGTATATTCTTTCAATGACATACTTAATTAAAATGTATGCTAAGTAAATAAATAAGTTCTGATTTCTGCTAGCGTGCCCGTTTGTTCAGCCCTATGAATTATAATTATTTCCTACCTAGTTAAGATGTGGTTGGTAATTAATAACCTACCTATTTACGCAGTTTCGGTGTTTTAAATGCCGTTCTTATTTGACCTTCTTTATCTTATTACTAAACATTGGATTATGTGGATATGCATATATGCAAATGCATAAAACGCGTTAAAGCGTTTTTTCATATTAAGTTCTTTTTGATCGATAGTGCTTATTTCAGGTGTTACATGTCAGGCGCGTTGCAATACGTTGCACCAAATTTCAAGTTCTGGCCCGTAACGTCAGTTGACGGAGAGATAGGACATTTTCAGCCTACAAATTAATATTAAGTGACTAACATCACAACTTTGCTCTGGATTTATAAAAATATTTAATTGTGCATTGCACAAGAATTGCAACTGATAATATTGTTAATATAATATGTATATATTCGTATATAATGTACATTTTAATGAATGTAATCAATATTTTAAATAAAATAGACGTAAATTCTTATGATAGATAGCATTTTTATCATGCATATTTCGCCCTTTTTAGTACGTGTTTTGGCATTTTGAGAGTGCATTGTAATCCGATGACTTATTACATTTTAGCCTACCGTAGTGTCTTCATAGTCAAAATTCTTATTCTTTAATAATCATTATTTATTATTAATTAATATACGAATTGATCAAATTACTTTACGAGTATAGCTTAAATAAATAAAAGTATATTGGTGTTGATTTGCAATCGTTAGCCGAAATAGAAATCATTAAGTCTTTTTTTAACAAAACCTCACGGGTCTGGCTCTTCATGTACATTATGTGAGTTTAAATTTGGACCCGGAACAACTAACTGTGATGTACAAATATTTGTTCCGTGCGGGAAACGAGCCCGCGATACGCAGCGCAGCAGCCCATCGCTTAGCCACTGCGCCAACCGCGCCGCATCGAATTGGAGTATATAATACCTTAATACATTTCCTATAAATATTCGGTCATGAGACAAAATTATCAATATTTCAAAATTCTTAAATAGAAAAATAAATTTAGAGAAAATACATTTTGGTTCCTGGTATGCCAATTTCTCATTTCGTCTAATAATTTAGAACCGTTATAAAAATAATGAAGGATACTTACAAATTTATATATATAGTAATCGCAATATAAACCTTAAAATTGACGTACATATTATTTTAAACGAACCAGCCATCATTTTAATTAATTAAGATATTAATTTTATTTTTATCCTAAAATTAAGTTTAATTGGAGTTGGCCATGGTGTGCTTCGCGGGTGATTTTTTTAATTCTAAAATGTTATTCAACATTTTAAACGTCATCCTAAATTCTAAAATGTCATTATTTAATACTAGTTATAATTTAATTTGATATTGTAGCCACATTCGGCTGTAATCATCGTTATTTCACGAATAACTAACCATAAATTATAATATTTATTTGAAATCGTTGTTTCTATTTTGTGGGAATTCACCCCTCTGTCGTTTAAAATAATTTATGTTTACCTACAATATAGATAGGAATTACAATATTCTATGTTCTTATATTACAACTCCGCGCAAAATATTTTCATTCGTATCAGTACATATTTCACTTTAATGGAATTATTCGCAATCAAAATAATTTAAAACATCGACAAAATGGTTTTCAAATTGAGTAAGTCTTGTATAGATGTAAACAAAATATTATTATAATTAATTGTTAATTGCATTTAGTTATTAATAGTCTTGTATTGTCGATACGCAAGACAATAGAATATAAATGGAAATATTAAAATGTGTTATAAAATGAGTTTGTTAATTAATTAATTTAATGTTTGGTTGTTAACTATAAAGTTATTAAAGTAGATACATCCTTATGCGTATACATTACATACTTGTACTTGGGTTTAATACATAAATCAAATACAAAAATCAGTAAAAATTAAATTTAGAGAAAAACCGGTTTGTTTTTATGGGACCTATTATAAATATAAATATGAGTGGTAATTTTCCAATCCTGTTCTAGTTAAAACGAAGGTGCTTTTTATTTCAAATCTTAAAAACATATATTATATTAATCATAAATTAATTAACAACTGATTTTAGCAATAATTAATAATACAAAACGTATAAATATTTAATATAGCTGAATGTACGACGTTTTTAAAATTTTAAAACATAAAATCGTTGGTTATAATCCAAAAGGGATTTAATTATCTATTTGAAGTTATGAAATTACGTACGAAAGCTCCTTTTTTTAAAAAAAAGGAACTGTACTACGTGGTAATGATAGACAAATGTTATATATTTTATAAATATTATACAAAGACAGAAAATAAGTAGTAACCTGAGTAGACCTGAACCTTTTGTTATGTAGAAAAAAGCTGTTAGAAAAACTTTCAAAACAATACAAAATTCGCGAGTCGCGAGTGCATTTCATTTGCACGTCAGAACCGCCTTTTTCCTTTTTTTATTAGTTGTCTAAAGTCCTATTACCTGTATTCAATTTTCTTTAATAAACTACGAAAATATTTAATAATTAAATTATATTACTTGACTGTAGGATACTGTACATCTACCAAATTATAAAGATTAATTTATTTTGTTAACTAAGATAAAAAAAAACTACGGATAGAGTTACACTTGTTTATAGATTTGTTAATTAGTAGAGTATGAATGAGTATGGGTATGGATGCCTATCAACATCAAACCCTTTGCTTACAATAAACTGCAATTCATTTATTATTTAAAATATATATAACCAATACCGATCACATTAACAGTTAGCCCATTTAAACAGTTTGTTATGTTTTGTTAACTAAAATAAACATACGTGCAAACTATTCCGCAGAAAATAAGACATATTTAACACAAATAAAATATGTTTTTTGATCCACCTAAAATTTATAGCAATTTTAATAACGATAATTATTATTTTATATTACGTTAAATCAATCAGGGTGAATATATTTAACACAATATAACGTTAGTAACGTAAAATCATAACAAATACGAGCACAAGTGCTATCTGAACCTGAGTTTAATATTATTTTGAGTAAAAGAATAATTTTTCCGTAATATAGAAATTACCATATTTAAAAAAAAATATCAAAAAATTCGAAATTCTTTTTAAAAGCAGAAAAAAAACTTTATCAATTTTAATTTAAAACTGGTACCCGTTGCAATTTCAGTTTATATATATATACTCTTATAATTTTATTAATATCCTATATGATAGGATTTAAGTACAAGGTCGGAACTTATTGTTTTATATATCATATTATAATAATTTCATTCACAAGATTTATAATTATAACATATCATTTTTTTAATTGTCATAATCTTATTCTTTATAAGTAAGAAAATATCTTTAAAATGATTGGTTTTTTCTTCCGTAGTTCATTATTACGTCTGTTTAACCGAATACCGTTTCATTTGAATAGGTTTACCTAATTAAATATTAAAGGCATGAATTTTCCTTCAGCCTGTAGCCTCGCCGTTCATGGCTAAATCAATCAATTTAATTACCATCGACACGCTTAGAACGTATTTTATAATGAACAACCTTTAGATAATTTTATTTTAGATTTAATTTACTTGGATACACACTTTTCCTTAAGAACGCAACGTCTAAAACGTCTTAAAATAAGGTTTCAGTTTCTGTGAAATTATAACGACCTACCCAATTAGATTTTTATAAACTATAAAATAACCATAGTGAAAATAAAAAAAAATCATTTTAATACGAGTATCACACACTCATAATAGAAATAATACATTCACATTCACATTACGCACACAATATTATCAATTGGTAATTCATAGTGGTTTGATTTTTCGGTAGCCTAGTAGTAATTTACATTAAAAACATTAAAGTTAAAACATCTTAAGACCTAAAACTATAAATTAAAATTGAAACAAACAACAAGAACACTGATACTAGGCTCGCTCAAATTCGTCAATACATGAGCACCGTATGTTTCTAAATTACTTCAATCTCGTCAATTCCCTTATTCTTACCCACATGAAAATCTTACGATCGACCACCTCTCTCCTGTCGGTTTACGAAATCTCACTACATTCATTATCTCGGCTAGTTCCTTGCTATCATAATTTCGTCTTTCGTCAGTTCCTTCTTGACCATCCTATTTGTATAGCGAATCATCAACTACAAGATTCTACAAGCAAAACGTACCTACAACGATCAGTCGCATTTCAGCCTTATGACTACCTAGGTCGTATTATTTCGTCATTAATGATTTAATAAAACCTTATTATTCTAACCACCCTAGCTCGTTCTTTGTTATCATAATTTCGTCTTTCGTCAGTTCCCTCTTGACCATCCTATTTGTACAGCGAATCACAAACTACAAGATTCTACAAGCAAAACGAACCTACAACGATCAGTCGCATTTCAGCCTTATGACTACCTAGGTTGTATTATTTCGTTATTAATGATTTAATAAAACCTTATTTTTCTAACCACCTTAGCTCGTTCTTTGCGATCATAATTTCGTCTTTCGTCAGTTCCCTCTTGACCATCCTATTTATATAGCGAATCACCAGTTCCCCAGAACTACAAGATTCTACAAGCAAAACGTACCTACGACGATCTATCACATTTCACCCTTATGACTACCTATGTCGTATTATTTCGTTATGAATGATTCAATAAAACCTTATTATACTAACCACTTTAGCTCGTTCTATGCTATCATAATTTCGTCTTTCGTCAGTTCCCTCTTGACCATCCTATTTGTATAGCGAATCACCAACTACAAAATTCTACAAGCAACACGTACCTACAACGATCAATCACATTGCAGCCTTATGACTACCTAGGTCGTATTATTACGTCATTAATTATTAAATATAACCTTATTATTCTAACCACCCTAGCTCGTTCTTTGTTATCATAATTCGTCTTTCGTCAGTTCCCTCTTGACCATCCTATTTGTATAGCGAATCACCAACTACAAGATTCTACAAGCAAAACGTATCTACAAAGATCAGTCACATTTCAGCCTTATGACTACTTAGGTCATATTATTTCGTCATTAATGATTTAATAAAACCTTATTATTCTAAACACCCTAGCTCGTTCTTTGTTATCATAATTCGTCTTTCGTGAGTTCCTCTTGACCATCCTATTTGTATAGCGAATAACCAACTACAAGATTCTACAAGCAAAACGTACCTACAACGATCAGTCACATTTCAACCTTATGACTACCTAGGTCGTACTATTTTGTCATTAATGATTTAATAAAACCTTATTATTCTAACCACCTTAGCTCGTTCTTTGCTATCATAATTTCGTCTTTCGTCAGTTCCCTCTTGACCATCCTATTTGTATAGAGAATCACCAACTACAAGATTCTACAAGCAAAACGTACTTACAACGACCAGTCACATTTCAACCTTATAACTACTTAGGTCGTGTTATTTCATCATTAATAATTTAATAAAACCTCATTATTCTAACCACCTTAGCTCGTTCTTTGCGATCATAATTTCGTCTTTCGTCAGTTCCCTCTTGACCATCCTATTTGTATGGCGAATCACCAGTACTCAAGAACTACAAGATTCGACTACACTCATCACATTTCAACCTTATGATAAACATATCTATGATAGTATTCCTACGTATTATCATCATCATTAATATTCATTAAACGTCATTACTCTGAGCTTCAGGCTCTTTATTTGAAGTCATTACTCCGTCTATATTCAGTACCCATTGAATATCTT
This sequence comes from Xestia rhomboidea, assembly GCA_963853795.1. Taxonomy (NCBI): domain Eukaryota; kingdom Metazoa; phylum Arthropoda; class Insecta; order Lepidoptera; family Noctuidae; genus Xestia; species Xestia rhomboidea. The sequence goes on from OY970761.1 coordinate 17,043,646, forward strand.
ATTTGTACAATATATGTACGTATTGTTATCATAATAATTTGTTTATTAAAGGTACTTCATGACTATGACCATCATGGCCCGTTCTTTGCAATCAGAATTCTGTCAAACGTTAGGACTCAATTGAATATCCGATTTGTAAATCTAGGTACCTACGACTACTTGTTATCATCATCAACATTTCAACCATCAATATTTATAAAACCTCATTGTTCTGACAAATTCGGCTCATTCTTTGATATCATAATTTAGTCTATTGTCAGAACCTACGGGTACACCCTATGACTCTAGTTTCATTGAATCTCGTCATAACATGAAACCCCTATGATTCTAGGCTTGTTCAATCTCGTCCATCGTCATGTAAAATACGAAGACCATCCCTTAACATACACCTTTTCCCTATATCCTAATAAAACTCTGCACAACCCTTTACGCTGCTTACTTATTCGGTAATTAAATTATGTAACGATACCAAAAATCGAGGTCTTAAATTTTTAAAGGAAGCACTATTAACACACATCATTCCATATCTCTTAATAATTGTTTTGATAATATCACGTGTACGCTCTATAAAAATTAGAGTATTGTAATCCTACTTACTTATCTAACTACTATTACAAGTTCGTTTAATACGAAGTTTCAAACTTCTACCTCTCATTCTCTGCCATGTGGCTCGTTTTTCAGTTTTAAATACGTTTAAAATAACTTTCAGAATTACTTCTCTTATTATTACGAACATACAAATTCCTAGTACAATTTGATAAGCCTAAACCCTCAACCTTATCCGCAATCCTAGGCGTCGCACTATAGTACATAGTACCAAAATAGTTCATTTAAGTATCCGTTATTTAAATAATTAGATAATAGCACTAACCTAAAAGCTCAGTCTCCAACACCTCCCTTGGAAAGTTTCACTCAAGTCAGAAATATTCAAGTATTTTCGGAAAATTCCGTACCGTTTAAAGCCTTACTAAAATAGTATAAACCACCCTAAACTAGTCAACTAGTCAGTCTACTCTGAAGTACCCTATATATTCCTGGTATATTTAAATATCTTTTGAATTTTTTTTTTTTTTTGAATTTTTTGGAATTTGACAGATCTTAAGATCTGTCAAATTCCGTGATGCTACACAAACACAGAGGTCTTATATGTTTATTGGAAACCCTATTATACGTGTACTAAAATAATGATCACGTCGATCTATAAAGTAAGACTCAAAAACTTCACAAAAAGTTTTACTGGCATATTTTATATTCGGAGAAACGTCTTATTATTTGAAGTATTACTTCGGCAACAGTCACGTTGGTCTACAAATTCAGTTTTTAAAAACCTTGCAGATCAAGTATTACTGGTTTATTTTATCGAACAAAATATTGTTTTGTATTGTGCAGCTTTACTAAAATATAAATCACACCAAACTACAAGGTCAGTCTTAATAACTTAACCAGTCAAATATTTTATATTCGAGGAATTCCGCGATTCTACTCAAAAATAGAAGTAAAATGTTTTTATTTGAAGCTATATTACCTCATCACAAAGTCAGCCTTAATAACACCATTAAAATATCACTGCTATATTTTATATTCGAGAAATACCGTGAGGCTCCTCAAAAATCAAAGTTTTATTTTGGATAAAAAACATCAGTGCTATATTTTATAATTTCGTATTCACGTCAATAATCTACAAGTTCAGTGTGAAACCATAACATACAACCCTTAAATAAAAACAGTCACGCTTATCTTACAGGTCAGACTCAACAATCCTCAAACAGCTTAAAACATTTTTGGTGTAATTAGCTTATTCGAATATTTCAGCACCAATAAAAACGAGGTTTCACAATTGATTTTTAAAACAATTACAGCTACTTCAATTTCTTTTTTTTTCTAAAACATATTACAAGTTTCTTTAGTAACCTACCTAACCTATACTATTTAAAAAAATCCGTATTTCTGCTTAATAAATGAACCCTTATAATTTCCTAAAACCGAAAAAAGAAATGACAGTTACTTCAATAAAAAAAAACAGTTTGCTTTCTAATACATATTAAAGAAGTTTCGTCAGTAAAGTATACTATTTAAGAAATCCGTAGTTCTGCTTAATAAATGAGCTCTTATTTATAATTTCCTTACACCAAACATTAATATACCTACTATAATCACACTTATAGTCTCTAAATGTTGCCTAGGACTTATTATCTACCTAGCATTTTTGTAAACACACTGTTGACAGGCTATCTATAAAATATCATGTCTTAACTTTGTACACTATTATTCTTTGTACAGTTCTACACGCCATTATGGCTTCGTCATTCCCTAACCCACACAAATTCACTTCTTAATTCTCACCATTTACTTTGTCATCGTAAGTTGTAAAATATCTATTGCATCATAATGCGTAACAGCATGTTCATTGCTCTCTATTATTTTTGCGATTATGTCTTGTCACCGTTTTGTGTTATAATGATATCACTGTCACTATTGCATCGTCATATACTTCTTTGTCAATTAACGATACCTCCTTAAAAGAGAGAACCTACACTATACTTTACACAATATTGAATCATGAATAGTCCTTGCACAAGAATTCGTAACTATTAACTCACAAACTCCGAAAGCATCTCTTGAAATAAAACATGTTTCTATTATTTAACTTATCGTCATAATCAGCCTAACATAGTTTACCCAATAACAACAATTTTAATGCGGATACCCAATTAAATATTTTCGCTGTCTAAAATTTTGTCATCAGCTGTCACATCTCATACAATTATATCGTTATCCGTGTCCGTATACAATCGCACCGCCTAACCTTTGTTTTAGGTCATCTCTTCTTAGAAATAAAACGTCTATTAACTAACCCTTGCAGTCAACTCTACTTATGTTTCTAAATTAGCAGTTATACCGTAAATCTGTAGACTTTTTGTCAACATTAAAATTCCTATCTCTTAAGTATTATTTGTTAAATATATTAATCGTATTACAATTTAAAATTCCTATCTCTTAAACCTTATTCGTTATATTATTCGTATTACAGTTTCACTTAACTGTAGTATTTGTTTGTAAGTTTACTTAAATTCGAACCGTAATCATTCGCAACGACGACGTCTGGTCTAGAATATCAAGTATCCGACGGAACCTTGCTTGGTATTGCTGATATTTGTGCAATATCTTTATATTCAGCTAGGTTACTGTACATCTACCCCATGATCACGTTTGCATGATGTTATGCAAAAAATCTTGTCGTTGATTATCATTAGCACTATCATTCATCATTATTCTTATGTTTAATTAATATCGCTTACGCTTATTATTTTAATAATCCGAATTTTCAGTTTTCCGCTTAAAGTTTATTTGATTATATTAAAATTAAGTTGTTTAGTTAATTTTATACCGACTCTTACCTATTTGGCACATTAAAATAGAAAAAAATATATGATTCTAAAAAGAACAACACAATTTAATAATATAAACGACATTAAATAAATCATAAAACTATATGATATCTCCTTCTCGTCCTGAATCTTTATAGCAAGTTTATCTGATTCGATGAGTATTCCGATCAATTTTTTACGATCCTTTCTTAATAAGTACGAACTGGCATCGATATTGTAATTCCATAATCCGTTTTTGCTTTCTGCGATTTTCTATTTTATGTTGCTTTGGTTTTAAACTATCCAGCAGCTAACAAAAGCAATATGCTGACATATAATTCTAATTGCATCATATTTTGCAATGGTTTTTGCAAACCTTTTTCAGTGAATGCTCTGAATCTTAATGGAACATTCCGTGACACCGTTTTCCGTTGCAAGCATCAGTAAGCAGTGATTGTCTAGCATTTGTCTAGTAACATATACTTTATCTGTGCAAACATACGGCGTTTTACGATGTTTTATGCTTTAAATTTCGATGGAATGACGATTCTACTAGTAAGCATTGTGCTAAATAATATTCTTTAACTTCAATTGAATATATGTACTCTATTTCTGATTCAGTAAATCAATACATTGTTATTTAAGAGACTATTTCAATAGCATTGGAAATCTGTTTCATTCTTACGCCACTATACCGATCCTTGCACCATTATCTGCAATATTCAAGGGCTCCAAGTACCTTTTTCTAACGATTTCATTTTCGAGTGCAGCTTTTCAAGCCAAGGAATGGCCATTTTACAGTCGTAAAATTATTCATTCTTTGTTAGTCTGACAAGCAGAATTACGTTATGTATGAAACGTCGAAATTGCATATAAGAAGTAATTTCACATATTTCATCCTTATGGACTTTTAATTAAACTTCAAACCGTCATTAGTTAAATCAAGAAGTAGTTCTTGTGTCTTACATACAGACAGCTCATTTTATAAACGACACAGGATTTCTTCCTTGACTTCATCTTCATTTTCCAATAAAATTCGTTCATTATAATATGGTTATAGTAGTTTCATCCTTTGATAGTATTAGTTTCATTCTATGTTAATAGGAGTTTCATCCAATGATAATAGTAATAGTTTCATTCCAGTAATATATTATCCAGGTTAAACCTATATAATAGGTTGGTCTTATTAAACGGCTTCAAACTTCGCAACGTATTTCGAAAACTTACAGGAATAATTTTGAAAATGGTCTTGATTAATTTGCTTGAAATATGTTTACATTTCAAGGATTTAAAAATTCTCAAAATCAGTACTGATTAAAAAAAATGTTAAGAAAACATTTATAGATCCATAGTACAGTTTTAGTACAAGTGATCAAAACAAAATCTCCGTTTCTTTTGGTTCCAAGAAAAGAAAACGGTACAGCTTTATTACTTAGCAATCCGTGCAAAAAGCAATATTCTTCTTAATAGCGTTTTTTTTGTACGTGGCAATTAAGACTCTTAGAAGGCTGTATTTGCGTTTTTTTTTAAATCCATTGAACCTGTTTTCTTATTTTTGATTCAAGGTTTATTGTCATTCAAATTCAAATTCATTCATTTTGGATAATTATTTTTTTTGGTGCCATGTTCATGAACTTCCAAATTCGGTTCTATTATATTTGAAAAACAAAAACTTTATTATAATAAATAAAGCTTCTTTTGCATTTGCATATATGGCTAAATTTGGTTTTTTACATAATTTCATCGGACTTAAGTTCTGTTTAATTATCCTCTACTCGAAAGTAACATATTGCATAGCTTTTGGAGCTCAGTCTATTAAAGATTAAATAATGAGATCTAGTTTTGTCACTAATCTGAAGTAGACATTATGTTTCATGTTTTTACTGATTCGGGCCTTCTACTGCATGAATTATACAGTAACGTTTTATTTAATTCGCATAAATACTCAATACTGACTGGGTATTATATGTTACATAGTTTTCATTCAAAATCTTAGTATTTTTAAATAAATGAATTCTATCACTTATTTAAAGCAGACCCTAGCAAATATCATCTGTTCCGAGCCTTCAACTGTTTCTCAAACAGTAGCTTTCCGTTTTCGATTTAAATCTGTTATGACCGTTCGATTTACGAATCTGTGTTCAACATTTAATTCTTTAACTTCCACTTTTACAGCAAGTTATTCAATTGCGTTCTCTTAACATTCAATGTCGATATTGCAAAATCGAACCCGTCTGAGATAAACTTGTCTAGGTCCGACTTAAATAATTCGTGTTTAATATATATTTTACATTTTAATGCATCTCGATTTCTATACAATGCGTGCAGACACTAATTGAAAATCGGACATGCTTAATTGATTCGTGTTAGTCATTATCTTTCGTCATGTTATCAATCAATCAACTGTATCTAGTACATAGTTTCACTATTCTACCATACAAGTAATAGTATTAGGTCTCCTTATCTAAAGCTGTATCAATTTTATCAAGCTTAGCTATTTCAGTTTATAATTTGTTTATAACAGTATTCGACTGTTTAATTTTTGCTTTATCAGCTACTACCAACTGTAATGTCACATTCGTTTCATTATGATCTAATCAGAATGCCTCTCTTTCTTAATATCATTGTTCTTCAAAAACAATACGATGTTGATCAAACATTTCTTTGTTGTTACTCTAACAGTTGTTTGTTATCTGTTGGTCAGAATCAGGACTATTGTTATTTTCCTCTATGGCTTTATCAATACCGACTTATGCTTCTATAGCTTTATTGTTTTCGCATTTTAACTGTATTCAGTGCAAACAAATCAATTGTATTTGTAGTTTTTTCTCTTTTAACGGTTATTTGTTTATTTCGCAATTTTATTTTCATTATTCACATATCACAATCTTCTGTCTCTCTGTCTTTTAAATGCAGATATGGTCATATTTTTTAAAAGGTTAGGTTAAGATTCCTAGGGCATAAATTACCTTATAAACGGTACAACCCTAAGTTCATATACAATTTTGTCAATCCCCAAATTCCAATCACTTGTTAATTTCACGACACATGCAAAATTCCAAATTTTAGGCACGTACGAATAGAAAATACTTCTAGCAAATGGTTACTAGCCCATGCAATCAAATTGAAGCCTAAACCGTCGTAATATTCTGAAAGTGTCGACGAAAAGCAAGCTCCGTGGTAGTCTTTATTTACTTGTAGGTAAGGTACATAATAAAATGACAAGACATCACTACACATCACCCACATGCACTTCACATTGAGAAACAAGAAAACATGGAAAGATTAAGAATTTAGAAAATAACCGGCACAACTTCTAGTATCTGAAGTTCCACTCCACATATAATCACTATGGGGAATCTCACAAACACTTGGGAGGCTAAGCAGAACTACTACACCTTGAAGGAGGTCGTATGCCTACAGGTATTGTAGTTAATAAAAATAGATTTCACATAAAACCAACCACAAAAACTAAAAGCAATCACCTAACTTTAACAAACACTGAACAATTCTATCATATTTTAAGTTAGGTGTTAATCTTTTACTTGTTGTTTGATTTTCGTTTTTGGTATTGTTTAAGTGATACATCACTTAAATATTAAAATCCTACTTCTTCATTATCTTCATTTAAATAATTCATATGTGTATTGCCATCACCAATTCACTATGTTAACCTAACCTTGATAATAGCGTATTATCTTGCTTTGATCTCTGTTCTTTTTACTGAAAACCTACTTGCTTCAAAGTCATCACTTAACACATTATCACTTAATTATATTAACAAAATGTTCGATAAACTTATCACCAATAGTCAAATTTATTTAAATTCAGTTAATTGTAATTAAGATTTTGACTTATAATCTTAATATCCACGTAATACGTGTGCTATTTAAGTTGAGGTCACAAAACCAGTTTAAGTGTCAAAACAAGTAAAAATACATGTCTTGGTATTTTTAGTTTAAACTTTTTTTCTTTAAGTTCTTAGTCTTTTGAAATTTTATGATTTCTTGGAACACTGACTGCTTTGTTAACATGGCCAGTAGTTTTACGGCTTAAAACCTGTTTCTTTGAACACGATTCCGACTTAGATATAATTATTAATGCATGAAAATATAATAAATTCAACACACGATCCGATTTGGTTAACACGAAGCGTTAAAAATACCAGCTAACAACGAGAGAACTATTTTTATAAAAATAAACGTAAAAACAGACGAAATCTTAAACGAATATGCAAAAGCTTTAAGTAAAGCTAATAACACAAAAGAAAAAGGACAACCTCAAGCTCACAATGAATGCAAGACAGGAATAAAATGGAGTGCTCAACGAGAACTAACTTTACGACACACAACATAAACTCGTGTTTAGCTTAACCTAACATTCACTGGAGATTGGATCCTCTTAAGGATTGCTTTGTACTAAACCTTTAACCTACTAATTTTAATGGTGAGCCAAAAACAGCTACGTCAGTGCAATATGGTGCAACAGTCCCAAGCAACGCTCTAAGTATCTATTTGTAATCAGATCACACAAACCCCAAATGCATGTCAAGTGAAAATCGGAGTATTCCGAAAGCAAATGCAAAACTCAGTGTTAAAAATGATAAAATACAGTATGTTAATTGACCAAGCAAACTTCTTATCTTAATATTAATAAAGAACGACCAGCCCCTAATGATTTGTGATTTAAAGTTGATTTTTGTACAATTTTTATTGTTAATATTATGCTCTTCGTTTCACAACAAAATGATTGATTATGAACAGATTATGCTATTTACAATCATGGTTAAAAGTACTTAGTATAAGATACTTTCAGCGTTCACTATTTAAATAACAGGGGCTCTTGATAATGTTGAAAATGATAAGGAGCGTAAATAATGTTCAAGAGGAATAAACAATGCCTCACATTTGACAATTAATAAAAATTATTTGATTAAATATTAATCAACAAAAACAAAACGCATTTATAAGTATAACTAATTAATTAGGTTACCACGTCCTTGTAATGGTTAATAACAAACAGAATTATCAAATATACATGTAAACAGAACATCACCTGCTATACTTAACAAAACATACATATAAATACATATAATTAATTGCGTGTCCGGAAAAATCCAATAATTAATTCTAGAATGAGTAAGTTTAATAATTAGTTCCAAATTCCTATCAAACATAATACTTAATATCCATTGATTATATTTTAAAAACAGTACCTACACTTATGTTTTAACACAAATTAAGATTAAGTAGCCAATCGTTGTAAAAGGAAAAATAAAAATAATTACGCACGTAACTTAAAAATAAAGTATCAAATTTTGCTAAATTATATCTGCCTAATTTTCACATAAATGAAAAACACGCATGTAGGTAAATCTAATATCAGCATCTTCATATTGTTTCAACAATAAACTTACGACAGTAAAAATATTAACTTAAAAATATTCTACCTTAGAAATTATAGTTCGTTTTCCCTAAACGAACAATTTCGCTTCGAAGCGTATTTGATACCCTGCCGAATCAAAATTGTTCGAAACTCTCAATCAAAAGTAATTGATTATTATCACTTTGAATACGGATTTAAATTCCTAACCGGTATTGTCCTTATGTACTTATAAACACCGAAATGGAAGAAATTGGAGGAGGCCTATACCCTATCAAGGGATTCCTAAAACAATATATAAAAAAAAAATAGTTATAAGTTGTAAAACTAACATTAGAGTGTCTTACTAACATTAGAATAAGTATTGTGTAAAGGTTTTTAGGAAATAAAAAGGCTTTATTATTATTATTATTATTACTTATAAACACCACACCCCCAGCGCCAGCCTAAAACCGTTTTCAGGATTCGCACTCACAAGGGATTTTTATAAGACAATCCTAGCATTAGTATTTTCTCCTGATTTTTAGCTCATACCACGTAACCATATTTCCTAAAACCTATCTTTGCAATTCTAGCGTCAAAAAACATGTGAGCTCTTTCGCTTGTTATATAAGTACCTCGATCTACGGTCCGTAGGCAAAAACCTGAAATCTTTGCTTTTTAACGTCACTTTGTTAACCTAAGATAGGCTTATAAAAGTATTCAACATATATCAACAGTTTCATTTAAACTACCTATCATTTTAAATTTCATAAAGTTCCGTCCTCTTCTTGGAACATTGTTTAGCTAGTGCTTTAATAGTACGTTTAAATCTTTGCTACCTAGACGCCATTTTGAATTAATAACGGGATTCCTATAGACACCTTTCTAATTCTAACAATACAATGACAATGGCGTTGTTACAAGTACCTTAAAGAGATTTGAAATAAAATCTGGTACAATTCCCGTTACTCTAATCTACTGGCCACGACATTGATTCTAAAGACTGTTTTTTAGCTTATTCCATTGCAATCATAATTTTCTATTGACTGGGATAATCCTTCTCTCATAAGAGAGGTTTTCTTTTAATTTCAGTAGTTTTGGCGATTTTTATGGGTCTGTACTTAATTATCAAAATCAGTTTATTATTAATCAATGTAAAAACACAGGTGTGTCATAATAGTCGGTGAACCACAAACTAAGCAGTGCTTGTATCTTGTGGCTCAGGAGTGCGAATTTAACAACAAAAAAGAAATGTTGCCTACTATTCGTCTTCATTATTTATGCAGATACCTAATCATTAAAAATAAAATAAGCTTACAAATCTTAAGTTAACGAACTATTTTTATTTTTTTTCCCCAATTTTGGGATGATAACGGGTGTTTGACCAGAACTTCTTCCTAATCCTGAAAATTGTTATGTCGTAGATAATTCCTAAAAAATATAATCTAATTAAAACTATTCCATCTCTGATTTACAACAAATAAAAACGTCTTTTTCTCTCAATTTATCTAACATATTCATTCGACAGGGAGAACACTTGGTGCTTCTCAAATCTATCCTACTTCCTACAAGTTCCGGCTTGTAATCTTTATAAAAAAAAAACTCAATTTTGGGATACTAACGCACCACAAAATCTCCTTTTTTTTCTGTTATTTTCATCCTACTCCACTACCTAACATAATCAATTGAGATATACACCACTATTCTTCTTATTTTCGTTTCTGCCTGTAATTTTAATTTTGTTTAGTATTAAATATTATTCTGGTTTCAAAAGATTTCGCAAAATTCCGAAAACTAGATTCATCTCGACAGATATAAAAGATTACTTTTTGTCTATGTTCTATATTTTTCATTATCTTATTGTTTTCTATAGTTTAGTAGTTACTTAGTCTGCTTTCAAAGTTTTAGTTTTTTTGATTCCTTAACGCACTCTGTACTATTTCTTCCTAAAACGTACGAATCAACCGAAAACAATACCTTTGTCTGAAGTAGGTCGTAAGTTCCCGACTTAAAACTACTTATTTTTTTCGTTCTTAACATTACCGACCTATTAACTACAGCGTTCCTGATTTTTTGTACTTTAGTAAAAAAAAACTAACACGCTTATCATCACGGCATATCTCTCACTGTCTTAGAAAACATGGACTACCTAGGACTATCTAAGAAACAATTTCGCCTGTCTTCTAAAATATTATAAGTCCTCCCTTTCCACTTCGACGCCATTTTGAGATCACATATTCTATTTCTATTTGAATTCCTCAAATCCGTATTAAAAACTTTCTTTATCCTAACCTTTCCTAACAAAAGCTTTGTCACAGCCTCACTCGGGTAAGTATCGACTATCGACTTAAAATAAATTCCGGTTCGGGCCTAGCTGTTTTACCGACAAACATTAACACAATATCTTTTTCACCTATTTAATTCTATACCGATCTTCGTTATTATTATAATCCGTACTAAAACATCATTTAATCCCAACAATAGCTTCATCACTGGTAAGTATAGTATCTTAAAAGAAATTCTGGTTCGGTTCCAGCTGTTTTACCGACCTACGCTAACATCGCAAAAGCCCCTAGTTCCCTACAGATGCGCGGCTACGCCCCGCCCGGGCCCTGCGGGTTGCGCATGATGACGTCACAGTTTTTCAAAATACGTAGATCCTATACACACACAGTATGTTGGTTTAATAATACACTGATTAAAATAAATACACACACAGATGTTCCTCAAGTAAAAAAAAAATAACGATGGTAGATTTTTCGTTTAAATATCGCTGACTTATTTTTACAATGATAATATTAAACCGAACTATACCTACTCAATCGACAATTATATTTAGGGAAAGTGACCCATTGCAATCTCCCATCCCAGAAAATATTATTTCCAAATAAGTACACATATTTATCTCCCGGCAATTCTATTTACGGTCTGAAGTACTTAATTGAAAATGTGATAAGATAATTAAGTTTATTTTTAACTAATCTTAATTTATTAGCACCGAATATTTCCGTAAGTAACCTAACCGCGTAATTAATAGTTCCTACTTAGATAACACTTATCTTTGGGTTTTAGGTCTCACGTTGAGATTATACCGTCGTCAATTTAATTCCGCTTTTCGTTAAATAATTAACCGCTCTAACTTAATTAAAATTAATACTCCATAACTTTAATTTTTTAACTCATCATAATGTTGCTCATGTATCGACCAAAGGCCGTCGTCAATTTAATTCTGATTTTCGTTAAATAATTAACCGCTATAACTTATATTAATAATAAATCAGACAAGAATATTTCACGCCTAATTTCTGGCAGAAACTGAAACCCCCAACTTAATTTAAAAATAATTATATTTATATATACCGAATTATCCGAAATAGGTATATACCTAGATAATATTTTGTTTAGTGACACGGAAAATTCCAACGTCATACCATATGCTAATAAAACAAATATCAGCTGGTTTATAGCTGATAAGCGATTATACCATTCACAATAAACAAACGAAATGAAGGTCAAATAAGACGCCATTTTGGACACCTATATGTCGGCAAATATAAAACACCGGTTTTAACTGATCCTACACCGAAATATCCGTAAAAACACATATAATCATAGTCTAATACGTGAAGTATAACTTTAAAACGATACATCAGAAGATATTGAAACGAAATCAATAGGAAAAAATCTAACACAACCACATCATGGCGTTCTGTGACGCAATTACAAAGAAAACCAATTCCTGCCAATATTATGCAAAACTTTACGTTACAAAAACAAAAATATAATAAAATAATACCTTACCTTACATCTTATCCTTAAAAAAACGTCTTCCCCTGCTTTATACAATCAAAAATAAGAGGATCTACGCAGTACTCGTCAACCGGGCGATGACTCCGCCATTTTATGCGCTAACGGGACTTGCCACCTCTTTAGCTATACTCCGTACGATAATATACATTTTTAAAACTATGGTTTTACTCGCTATGTGCCTACATTTTAAAGGGCCTGACTGGTCCTACCACTACTCAATCCTAAAATACATGATTAAAACCGAACCTCACCACTAGGCTTGGAAAAGGTATCTCAGAGGAAACCCCCCGCGTTTCAGTTTATATAGCCATTGCGTCAGACGCAGGCCCCTCAACCCACTTTACTATACGGTCAAGTTGGAAAGACCCGAAAACACCACGCGGGCTAGCGGAAATAAACAAACACTCTGAATAGCCGGGTAACCGTTCTAGAATGTTCTTTGCCGCATAGTACGAGATGGCGTTACGAGAATGAACGAGATGCCCATATGTATTGATCGTATTTTCCAGAAGAATCGTCCGCAGTACCGCAAAAGGGCGAAAGAGACAATAGATAAATTTTGCGAGATGGCAATATACTTTGGTATGTTCTAGAATCAATAAACCCAGCCAGTGTGGCCAGGGTTCGTATCAAAATTTCCCAGTGGAAAGTTTTGCGATGACCACGCCTTACTTATTAATATGTTTATTGTAAAATTAACCAGCACAATTTTACCATTACCAGCATACGCTCGAGTATTAATTTCGTTCTACTAATCCAAATCCTCAAATCGGAATAAAAAAGCGGATATTAACTCGGATCGTGTTCATCGTTTTCAAATTATATTGACTGTCTCGTTGGTGAGGAGCTCGTGGCTAGATTTTTAGGCTATGCCGTGCTTGCCTAGGTTGGTCTGTGGATGGGTGACCACCCATTACATACCGAATTTCCTCCGTGCCTCGAAAAGCACGTTTTTCAGTTGGTCCCGGATGTCATTTGTATATCTTTGACAGTCGTTACAGGTAGTCAGTGGCCCAAAAAGTCTGACAACCTGTCTTACCAAGGGGTATCGTATTACCCAGTACTAAGCTGGGTTGTGGAGGTCAGATAGGCAGTCGCTCCATGTAAAATACTGGTATTCAGCTGCATCCGGTAAGACTGGAAGCCGACACCAACATAGTTGGGAAAATGCTAGGCAGATGATGATGAAAGAAATATGGTAATATTTAATCACCACATGGGGTAAGTCATAATGATAAATCATGATCTGTCAAATGACCAATTTGGTCGAGACGCCATTGTTTAACTATTGTGTCTACTTCGTGGACAGATCTTGGGATAAGATCATTAATGTTATATAAACAATACAAAATACAAAACTCTTAAGATTTAAATGATTATTTGATTTACCGAGTCGGCCCAATATTATATCAGAAGTTATTTAGATAGACTTGATCGACATACTTATTACATTAATTAAGCAAGGTTTTATTTAATAACCTTAGAACAGTAACTCGCTTTTATTATAAATAACTCAATACCTTCATACCATAAAAATAAGAGTCGAAGCCAACATTTAACATAAATTTACTGCAGCTTACCACGTTTTCGGGGAGTTTTTATCAGCTGGTATTACCATTTGTTGCTTACTCGCTCTCAATAACCTCTTTCTCTTTCTGTCGCGAACGCTGATTGGTCGGCAAAAATAAAACTTCAAGAAACTTCTTTCATGGAACGAATCTGATTGGAGCGTTGAGCACGTTCTAGATTGTTCTCGAACGCTATTGGCTTCATATATAAACGGGCGACAAGCGCGGCAAAGCATTCAGTATTTGAAAACACAAACAAGCGAAGAGAAGTCAAGGAGCGGTAATACTACCGAACAAAGTTAACGCAGTGAAGTGAACAAAGTTAATAAGTGAATTATCATCGAGATTACTGTTCAAGTGTTTTAAGAAGAAGAATATACAAGTGAAAATGCCAGCCATCGGAATTGATCTCGGTACTACCTACTCGTGCGTCGGAGTGTGGCAGCACGGGAATGTGGAGATCATCGCCAACGACCAGGGCAACCGAACCACTCCATCATACGTCGCGTTCACGGACACCGAGCGCCTCATCGGCGATGCCGCCAAGAACCAGGTCGCTCTCAACCCCAACAACACAGTGTTCGATGCCAAGCGACTCATCGGCCGCAAGTTTGACGACCAGAAGATTCAGCAGGACATGCAACACTGGCCCTTCAGAGTTGTCAACGACTGCGGCAAGCCTAAAATTCAAGTTGATTTTAAGGGAGAAAAGAAAACGTTCGCTCCGGAGGAGATCAGCAGTATGGTGCTGACGAAAATGAAGGAGACCGCTGAAGCATACCTCGGCACCACAGTACGGGACGCCGTCATCACAGTCCCTGCTTACTTCAACGACTCACAGCGACAGGCCACCAAGGACGCCGGTGCCATCGCCGGACTGAACGTGCTGAGGATCATCAACGAGCCAACAGCCGCAGCCCTCGCCTACGGTCTCGATAAGAACCTTAAGGGTGAACGTAATGTGCTTATATTTGACTTGGGTGGTGGCACATTCGACGTATCCATCCTGACCATCGACGAAGGCTCTCTATTCGAAGTAAGGGCGACTGCCGGCGACACACACCTGGGAGGTGAGGACTTCGACAACAGACTTGTCAACTTCCTTGCCGACGAGTTCAAGCGCAAACACAAAAAGGATATGAAAAAGAACTCGCGCGCCCTCCGCAGACTGCGCACGGCCGCGGAGCGCGCTAAGCGCACATTGTCATCAAGCACGGAGGCGTCCATTGAGATCGACGCGCTGCACGAAGGCATCGACTTCTACACGCGAGTGTCTCGTGCACGTTTCGAAGAGCTGAATGCAGACCTGTTCCGCGGCACCTTGGAACCAGTTGAGAAGGCTCTCAAAGACGCGAAACTAGACAAGAGCTCCATCCACGACGTTGTACTTGTCGGCGGCTCCACTCGCATCCCCAAGATCCAGAGCATGCTGCAGAACTTCTTCTGTGGTAAGCAGCTGAACCTGTCTATCAACCCTGATGAGGCAGTTGCCTACGGTGCGGCAGTGCAAGCAGCTATTCTGAGCGGTGAGCAGCACTCCAAGATCCAAGACGTGCTATTGGTGGACGTAGCTCCGCTATCTCTCGGCATTGAAACAGCTGGTGGCGTCATGACGAAGATAGTCGAGCGCAACGCCAAGATCCCGTGCAAGCAGTCGCAGACGTTCACCACTTACGCAGACAACCAACCAGCTGTCACCATTCAGGTATACGAGGGTGAGCGAGCTATGACGAAGGACAACAACCTGCTCGGCCGCTTCGACTTGACCGGCATCCCACCAGCGCCTCGCGGAGTGCCGAAGATTGATGTCACCTTCGACTTAGACGCCAACGGCATATTGAACGTATCCGCAAAAGAAAACAGCACTGGCCGCAGCAAGAACATCGTCATCAAGAACGACAAGGGTCGCCTCTCACAGGCCGAGATCGACCGCATGTTATCAGAGGCAGAGCGGTACAAAGAAGAGGACGAGCGCCAGCGAGAGAGGGTAACAGTTCGCAACCAGTTCGAGTCTTACATCTTCAGCGTAAAACAAGCGCTGGATGATGCTGGTGATAAGCTGAGCGAACAAGACAAGCAGGAAGCACGAAGCCATTGCGATGAAGCGCTGAAGTGGCTTGATAACAACACGCTCGCTGAGAAGGATGAGTACGAGCATAGATTGAAGGAGCTACAACGTGCTTGCTCGCCCATCATGAGCAAGATGCACGGAGCGGGCGCTGCTGATGCGGGAGCGGGACAGCAATACAGGCAGCAAGCCAACACTGGACCCACGGTTGAAGAGGTCGACTAAGTGCCTACTAATTCAGTGAAATTAGCTTTAAAAATTAAGTTTTAAGTGGTCTTAAATCTCAGTGGTAATTAGACCTGATCTCTAGTCCCACCAGTCATGCATTTCCATATTGTGAAAGCATTGTAAATAATAATCTAGATTGTAAGTTAAATTATTGTAATTTTAAGTTTAAAAAAAAATTATCATCCGCTGACAAATAAATAAAAAATATTTTAATTAAAACTCTTTTTTTCTTTTTTCTTTACCTTTTATACAACTACCAAAGAAGAAACAAGTAACACATATGTAGGTACATGCTAAATCAACTCTGTAATATTATCTTATAGGTACAATCACACTAGTACCTACATCTTTATAATCACCAACCCTAAATAAATCAATCAACACAAACACACTTACAAAACACACTGTATAATATAATACGCACACCACACTATGAGCACACAAGCAAACCATAAAGTAACTACATCATGATCAACTTACTTTATCATAACTGCAGACCAGTCAGAGCTATCACTTTACCTACTTTGATTTAGGCTAGTACAAACCGAGGTTCCCAACATCTAGGCAACTCATGCTAATTTAGTAAATATGCTAATGCAAGGCCCTAAAATGAACGTGAGACACAAACATATCTTAATGTCTATGTTTAAATGAAAATACTACTACTTTTCCAAAGGATTTCGATTTAATTATCCCGACTAGTACAATATTAGTATCACAGGTATCACTCATCAATGAATAAATGGCGAAATGTGGGTGTACCATTAGGCATTAATTAGGTACACCTCTACCTATACCTTTCGGGATTACAGGCGTGTTGTTATGTTATAATGTTATCACTGACATCGGAAAACACCGGAAATATGGACTTATATTATATTTATAATAATATATATATTTTTTTTTATTAATATATAATATATTATAATATAATGTAATGCCCAGCTGTGGGACAGCTATGGGCTGACTCACCACTACGTCCAGTTGAAAACCAACGTGAGGCACTTATTATTTGTCTGGTATTTTGCTGAACTAGCGCAGCCGTGAGACACACAATAATTATTGTCGTAGTCTTTTGAAGTTATTCGTTTTCTCTGTTCTTTTATTGCGTGCAGTTGTGACATGTGTCTAATAAATACAGACCACTCAGGGTTTGTACCAAAAGAAAACGAATATAGTGCGTATGAAAAGATATAGCTCTGTGAGCCTGTGGCTGACAAACATACGGGACGGACGGACAGACAGTGTCCGGTTTTCAACCTTTCGATACCTACGGAACCCTAAAAACTAAATCATATGGTTAGCAATTATTATCGTTAATATCGTGCTTATGCTGCAAGGGCCTGAAATATCGTAGACGCGGCTTGCGATAGCAGCGTAGACGTGTCGTAGGCCTTCGTATATTCGCCATCGTAGCAGCGTAGAACCAGCGTAGGCTGGCGTAGCTTGCGTAGACGCGGCGTAGGCCCGCGTAGCAGAAAGATGTAGACTCGTTCCGTGTAGCAGCGTAGACGCGGCGTAGGTTTGCGTAGCAGTGTACACGTACACGAGCACAACAGAATCCGTGCATGATTCGTTTCGTAGCAATATTATTGCAGAAACTTACGAAGCTTTTACAATTAAATAACTCACGATAATACGAACATAACATTTGAATTAGTGAATTTATTAAAATTTTAGGCTCAGTCAGTAAGTTCTTAGGGCTAATTCACGTAATTTTATGACGCGCCGATGAAGTTGTAGAGCAGTTGCAGTTTAGTTCGAGTTCGAGTGATAAACGGTATTCTTGTAATCTTTGAACTGTGCGTAAGCTGCGCGTGAACTGCACGTCAACTGTACGACAACCAAACTTACTTGGTGTGACCATAAGAGAGAAAAAATATTACTCACTAAAGAATCGAATAGAATCAATTACATTTCAATGAATATGAGGTTATTAAAAAATTAAAATAACACCCCAGCACAGATTTTAGTGCTTTTTCTTACTTAGTAGAATACCAATCATGTTGCGTTCTGAAGCACGCACCAAAGACGCGCAACAGTAGAATGCTGGTTTTGCGCTCGCGTGACGCGAACTTGACGCGAGCGTGTTTGACATCGGTAGAGAATACGAAAACCGTTGTTTTGATCGAAACTTAACTGCAACAGCACTTCTTTAGTTACGTGAATTAGCTTACTGTTCGGCGGGTGAGGCTGGCACAGTATCTTATCACTTGACATAAGAAAAGAGCTTCCAGCAGTGTTTTGCTATAGAATTATGGTAGTGGTAATAGTGATGTAAAACACTTAGTAAAATAAAAGCAAGTAAATAAATCAAAGATTAACATTATTTAAATACAGCGTGAGCGCCGTCTGACCATCTCATCCCGTTTTACGCATCAAGCTATTTTTTAATGATTATTTTTTCATAAAATAACTTGAAAAGTCCGTAACATTAACTTACAGTAACTACCTACTCTTAAAGATCAAAATTAAGTCAAGAGCTAGCACATACAAACAAAGTTTTATAAGTCTCGTTGTAATTTATGCATCCTCAGAAGCTTGTCATACCTGTGAAAAAACAATACATACAGTGAATAAATCTAATCGACTATTCTTGTTATCCGAACCAAAATGAGATCATTCACCACATCACTATAAAAACCATGACCACAGAGCATCCATGACAGCAACTTGACATTGGCACTGACAGTTGACAAAGAAGTCTACTCTTTGGTCGACATCGCTTCTCCACATTCTTGGTTGCAGCTGTAATTTATTGAATCGCGATGTACTGAGAAAGTGTAATGAGTGTTTGGTGCTCGTGGTCGTGGTATTGTTACGTGTGTGTTCATTAAAAAATAAATGCTTGATTTTTAATTAAATCGTTAGGTGTAAACTTTGGAAATGGCGCCGAATTTTAGTAAAATTACTTCACGGACTGATGTGAAAATTGCGTTAGCAGCAACAGCAGCGCTAAGTGCCTGGGTAATCAGGAATTCTTTAAAGTCAAGGTTAGTTCTACATATTATTATTTCTTGATCAATATTTTTAAGAAAGATAATGGAAATGGTATTGTATTGTGGGTAATACAATACCATTTCCGCACAGTCGCTCCATGTAAAATACTAGTATTCAGCTGCATCCGGTTAGACTGGAAACCGACCTCAACATAGTTGGGAAAAGGCTAGGCAGATGATGATGATAAAACTAAATGTTTGTATGTTTCAAAAACTAATAACACTACTTTTAAAAGTTCAGCTATTTCGCTGAAAATAATATCAAACATTAGTCGGAATATTTCATTTTTATTCTATTTTTATTAGTACTATTACTTTAACCCTTTGTATGCCGGAAAACACAATGGTTTTTTAATTGTGTGTAAAAGGCATACGACTTACGGGGGATTAATAATTTTCTCAAAATATAATACAGTATTTACTACACAAACCTAAACTAATAAAAAGTACATGTATCACAAAAAAGAAATAAAGGACTTCAAAAAAGTTTGTTTGCATCTTTTTATAATGTAGAATTAAACAATAGATAGTGATGAAAACTTCTTGGAATGAATATAGGAAAGTGTGGAGTAGAAAAAATATTTTATTATTGCTACACAATAAGTTATGATGCAAAAAAAAATCTCTTAAAATACTTTTACCATAAAAACCTTTTTTAATTGGGTTTTCATACAATTTTGACACAACACAGACTTAAGAGTAGAGATTAGATATTTGTATGCATATTTACTTAAAGTTTGAGATTTGATTAGTATAGAGTGCAAGTTCGAGTATCCAAAATAATCATTCATAGTCATATTTTCATTCTATTGTTATATTTGAATACTCAGAAAAAATTGCAAATTTTAAAGTTGAAGTAGTTTTTTGCGTATTACAACAAATTTCTTGCCTAGTTTTAAACAGAATAGAAATATTTATTATTCTTAGGATTATTGTATTTTATACACTATATTTTTTAAGAAATTCTGTGAAACTTTCACACTTTTGTACCCTTCACTGGGAAAAAAACATACTTTAGGTAAATAAGAGTGACAAACCATTCCTAAGTTTTCAACATATATAATAAATATGAAATAGGGAATGGAATTTAAATTAAAAGCTCCTTGATAAAATCAAAAAAATTGCATTGCACTTGATGGAATCAATGTTGTTGAAATAACAATAATATAATTCCCACAGTTTAAAATACTAATTTCAAAATAATGTCTTTATTTGCAGCAAACACAAAAATGTCAAAGCAGGGAAGTTATCACCCGAAGAACAGATACAATACATGATAAAGGAGAGAAACAAAAAAGGTCCGAAGGCACAAGTCGATGCACAGTTCCTAGCGGAACTGAAAGCACTATTGAAGATCATGATGCCGTCATGGTGGTCCAAGGAGAGTGGTTTCATGGCTCTCATTGCTTTCTCCTTGATCTCACGGTCCATGTGCGATCTGTGGCTTATACAACATACTACGCTGATAGAAGGGTGAGTTTTTATTTATTTACTATTTTGCATGAATATTATTAATTATAATAATAATAATAATAAAGCCATTTATTCAACAGTACGTAATACAGTTTCTTTAAATCAGAGTTATATAAAATCTAAGTTGTCTTCTGCTGATTGCCAATAGGCAAAGGCCTCCTCAAACCTTTTCCACTCATTTCTGTCCTTCGCAACCCGGCTCCAGGTCACACCTGCGAACTTGACCAGGTCGTCTTCCCATCTTTGGCGGGGTCTTCCCCTCCTTCTTATGCCGTTCCTGGGGTACCATTCTGTGACCTTCTTGCTTCACTTCTCCTTCCCTCTGCTCATATTATATTTTTTGCTAAAATATCGAAAATCAACCCAGCAGAAGAAATGAGAAGTCAATCAAATCCGAATATAGAGGAGACGTCAAAAAACTAGAAATAGGCGATAGCCGAAACAGAAACATTAAACCAATGAATACAAATAAAACAAATATTGTGAATTATATGTTTTTACAAATAATTGTCAGCCTGTAATATTTTGACTGCTGGGAAACAAGCCTCCTCTATGTGAGAGGGATCTACCATAAGTCCCCAGTGCCGGTTAGAGGATCATACATGTCTTCAAATTCAATGTTAGAATGTCCTCATGTCAGTTTTTTATTTAATAATATTAAAATAAATTCTATTGTAGTAATTGTACATACAAAACAAAATAAATACTGACTGCTAACAAGCAATTTGCTCTAAAATTTACCTAACTTTTCTTTTGCGTACTCATGTGACTAACAATGTATGTGATTACCAAAGTACATATTCAGATTACAATGTGAAATAAATTAACAATTAATAAATGGTGACTTGTAAAGTTTTACCGCCATATAAATAGACAAATGTGTATTGTTTATATTTAAAATAATGTCCATATGATGTAAGTAACAATGTAAATTATTCCTCTTTTTTCAGCTAAGATATAAACTTAATTCAGTATCTCATATTCATAACATCATGCTTTTTATTTGCCCCAAAAGAAAATAAATAAAATACATAACTTGACATAATTCTTACTCAATATCATAATATAATGTACTTCCTCAATATTATGAGAACTAAAGTATAAATAAAAAGCCTGTAAAATGACTTCAGAATACTATAGAGCATAAAGAAATAAAAATAGTTTAAAAAGTAATCATAACAAACTTATTTTACTTGAACAATTCATTCAACATACTACACAATGTTTCATCTCAGCCTATGTTCGATGATAAATGATTTCTTTTATAAAACAACAGGAAAACATTAGACTTGACAGATTCTAATGTATGTTAAACATTTTAAAAGAATGCGTTGAAGAAGTGACATGACAAGTGTTCTCTGTAGAAAAAACAACAAAGGGTGTTACCTATCCTGAGAAATCTAGCACTTGGTTATGATCTATCCATTGCATATACAGTCTATAATCTTTCTGCCGGGGAACAGTCACACATCCCTCTTGTCTGGGGGTGGGAGTAGGTTTAGTGTATAAAATAAAATGAATAAAAAGCCGTTTTCCCATTACCCTTTTTTTGTTTTCGGATGGGAAATCATCAAATGACTCCTCCCGCTCTGGGCGGAGTAGGAGGGAGTGTCAGACTTTTACTGACTAAAACCCATCCATGTTCCTTCATCGCCCTTTGTGTGCCGGGGCCACGGTATCTCTTTCGAATAGTCCCGCAGCCCCGGCAGGCTTCCCATTACCCTTAAATTAACGTTATAAATGTTTACAATATTTTTTTTCTTTGTTAGTAGTTTCATTTTTCTAAGTCAGTTCTCCGAGATATGGGCCCATCCTCGGGTGAAGGCCTCCTATAGTTTCTTCCATTTGTCCCCTTCCTTTGCAATATTCTGCCAATCGTTTCTTGCTGCTGTATCTATAAGTCCCGTTTAGTGTAGTTTTTATTTATTATTTAAATAATTTGACTCTTCAACAATGAGTACACTATACACATAGAGAAAAAAATTCAAACTTAAGTCTAAACGCCCCATCACTTAAAGAAGAGCGCTACCCTATATTATGCGTTTAAAAAGCAAACTAAACAAAAAAAAAAAAAACAACAGAATGAATACAACAGAAATAACCATAAAAGTTAGGCCAAGAGAGAAGTTATTTCAGTTTTAAATAATTTAAAATTCTTAATTATACATGTTGGGTGTCAAATCCACCATGCATGTCCATTGTTGGTTGACAAATATTAAAAATATGAAAAGCATATAATGTGAATTTGAATGTGTGAAGAAAGTCACAATACAAAATGTTATGTAAATACTGTGGCCTTTGCAAATGGATTCCCTGTATCTATGCATTAATGCGTGATACATGGAACTGTTCTGTAAATATTTACCTACTTTGAAAATGTTTGATTTTCTGGAAAACGTGTTAGTTTAATATATACATAATAATATTATAAATTCGAAAGTAACTTTGTCTGTTGTTACCACCTAGCGTCATAACGGCTGATCGGATTCCGATAAAATTTTGTAGACAAGTAGCTAAAACATGGTTAGGACATTGATACTTTTTATCCCGGTAGTAAGTTCTTTAAAAAATAAATTTATATATATTTCTTTATAAATATAATAAGCATAACCAGACTATAATGTTCCAGCTGCTGGGACACACACCTCTTCTATGAGGGGGAGAAAAAAATATCATAAATAAAATAACTCCTTTTAAATACCATTTGAGATTGAATGAGTCTACAAAGCAAAGACGCCCATCGAATATAATTTATCAGTATTGTATGCAAAGCTATCGAATTTATTACGGCTTTGTCAGTGACATTTGGATAATCATTCACCTTTACTGGTTTTTTTAACGAATTTGAAAATCAAATTTTCTAAGTGTTTAGTAATTTTGATACAATGTAGAAACTTGTTCATTGTACAAGCTATGGAAAATTATAGTGATTGGATTTGCCGACATCATGTATTTTACAAATTATGAATATGGCCTTCAGGTTTTTGTGCAGACTAAAAAAGTGCTTGCTTTATCGGCAAAGCTGGTTAATAATTTATGAGTAAATCTGCGTAGCATTATACCCCTGGTTTCATTTAATTTTTCGTCACCTACTGAACATCCTGGTCTATAAACTATCCTTTTGACGTGAGATGCAATGAAGGCAAACTTTAAACCTAAAAAAAAAACAAAGTTTAAAAATAAATCTAGGTTTGAAGGACCTTTAATTTCTTCTGCGCTATAACATAACCATCACGTCCGTCGTCTCGAAAGTCTCCTCCAACGTTATTACAATTTGATTGGCCCGGTTATATCGCACGATACTACATTACGTCATAGTATCTTGTCGTATTTATGTGAAACCGGATTCTAATAGTCCTATTTGAATCGAGAATAGCCAGCTTGATTTCGAACAAAGTATAGACATTCAGTTGGTATGCCTACCATGTTATGTGAGAAAGTTTGCAGTCTGAGATAGTTGCACTGAACAGGTTGTAATTTAAAACCTTCACTTGTCCTTACCATAACAAAATCAAGAACAAAATAAAAAAGAGCATATTGTAAAAATGTTTAATTCATTCATTCAAAACCACAGTGCCTGTGGCCCTGCTTTTCTGTAATAAATAAGTATTTAAACATCATCGACCATCACATTAGATTCTAGAGAAGGTGGTTCTGCAAATACCAGTTGTATTAGATGAAGTAATATTTGGAAAAATAAGTTATTGCAATATTCCGCCGTAACGAGTCTCAATCCAAAAGGAAAATGAAGAAAGATAGACAAATGAGACGATGGCGTATTGATTTTGATTGACATATTTGAACGACGATTTGAAACGTTATAGTCAACGCAAACAAGGTACCGAACCGATCCGATAATTGACTGATGGATGATAGATGACTCAATAATGTCAATAACTACCAAAGGTTTAGAATTTCTATATTGCCTGCGAAACTTCCAAGGTATAATCCCATCAAAGCTGATCGAGGTTAAATATGAATGTTAGTAGGTGAGTAGTAAAATAACAACAAATTATGTTATGTAAAACATGTTTTGAAAGGCTGACCAACGAATTCACTGACCAAATTATGTAAGAATAGCTTTTATACCGTACCTACTCTAAAAAGCTTATTTTATTCATTCAAAACAGTGAATAAAAAGGCCTTTTATTCACTGTTTTGTTTTTATTCACTATTTTGGTGTTTGAATTTGGAACACAAAAATATATCCGGTCTCTATTTCAATGCTTACACAAACTCCTTGCGCTAAGATTCGAAATTCAAAACTCTTTGGTGCAAATAAATTCTCGAGATTTGATTGGTCGATATTTACGACAAGGAGTTTGGCATTAGATTAATAAATATTGTTTCACAAGTTGACCACCCTAATAATAATAATAAGAAAATTACGCTTAATTTCAGTCATTGCTCTAATTTTAACGTGCATTTCAATTAATGTAACAATTCTTATTTCTTGATTATCGAGGGCCATGAATCACTCGCGTCGTTCAGGATTTTAACAGTTGAATCACTCGCTGCGCTCGTGATTCAATCATTAGAATCCTTCACTTGCTCGTGACTCATCTACGGCCCTCGCTTTAAATCCGTCCTTTATTCACTAGTTGCATAATATACTATTTTACCATTGCCACTCGGAAAAGGGGAATTTTGTTCTTTAATAACAGTGAATAAAACGCTCTTTTACTCACGGAGTGAATAAAGACATTTTGAATTTGGAACAAGGACTAATTACGAACAAATAAAACGTGCCGACAAGAATATAACACTGAATTTCGAATATTGTTCTAATTTCAAATAATATTTTACATGGAGTAGCGGTGGCCCAGTGGTGGCGGCGCCGACTTACGAACAGTAAGTCGTGGGTTCGAACCCAGGCAGGCGCATTACTTTGTGTAATTTATTTAATCACCGCTGCTCTTAAAACGGAACAGAAAGAAAACATCGTGATGAAACCGGCATGTTCTAGAACCAAAAAATTCGAAGACATTTGACATCTACCAATCCGCACTGGGCCCACGTGGTCGATTATAGCCCATTCCCTCTCATTGAGAGGAGGCCTGTGTCCCAGCAGTGGGAACATTAATAGGCTGATGATGATAATGATGGAGCGACTGCCTATCTGACCTTCACAACCCAGTTAGTACTGGGTGCGTAATACGGTACCCCTTGGTAAGACTGGTTGTCAGTCTATCGGGCCACTGGCTTCCTGTTATAAGAACTACAAATTTTAATGACAGCCGGGACCAAGGGCTTTACGTACTTTCCGATGCACAGAGGAAACTCAGTATGTAATGAATTAGTGGTCACCCATCCACAGACCGACCTTGGTAAGCGTGGCTTAACCTTGAAGATCGACCCGAGTGGCTGTTATTATTACCCCATGAGAAATATAAATACTATTCTTCTATGTATTTTCTCGCAGTCAATGGTAAAAAGTAGAGTACACAACTCGTGAAAAAAAAATCATCTCGGTTCTTGTATCCCTCGCTCCGCTCAGGATTCAACTCTAGAATCCTTCACTGCACTCGGGATCCAACTTAGTCCCTGGAATTAAATTCCCATTTTTTTCACTTGTTGTATAATCTACTACTTATTGCCTAAGGCTTCGCCCGCGTGGGGATCGGAAATAACCCCACAGGAACTTCCTACCTATATAAAAGGTACTAAAATCCTAACGTAGGTCATGGTCAGTAGTCTACCTTTATACCAAATTTCATCAAATTCCGTTCAGCGGTTAAGGCGTTACAAAGTAACAGACAGACAAACACAGTTTCGCCTTTTATAAATGCTAGTATCGATCATGGTGGATCATAAAGTGCTTAAGTCACAAAAAATCGGATAATAAAATAATGAATGCTTGGCAGACTAGTCTAGTCAGCCTTTAAGTATGTCTGTATTGAATACTATTTACTCTAGGAACTCGATTGAAATACCTTTGCTCGTTTGCCCTTACGAGACGATAGGTACGAGGTTGCGAGCATTGGAATCTTCAAAGCTATGCGTAGTATCTCATACTTTCCCATTTGAGGATTGGTGCGAGTAATGGAATTCTATTCTCCGTGGAACAAAAACGATATTTGAAATCGATTTGATGTAGTCTTTTTAGATCAGTACCTTTGTAGGGACCGTTGTTTCCGTGACTATATCATTGGTCCTTTACTTTACTGCTCTGTTGGTCTTGCGGTCGCAAGCGTGAATACTGAGTGTGGAGTCCTGGGTTCAATTCTCGGGTTGGCTCAGTAGAAACCCGGAGTTGGAAGTTGATGGCATGATACCCCCATGCCCCGGAAAGCACGTTAAGCCGCTGGTCCTGTTCCTGTTCTCTCTCCGATCGTGTTGTGCCGACTATTCGGAAGAGTGCACCTGGTGTCTGGGCACTATAATATCTTCCACGCCGATGGCTGATCACCGCTGAGCCACCTTGACCGAAAACGTTCAAGAGGACTATCATCATCATCATTTCAACCGAAAGACGTCCACTGCTGGACATAGACATCGCCACGTTGCCCGATTCCGTGCGCCTTGCATCCTGCGGATCCTTGCAACCTTCATCAGGTCATCGGTCCACCTAGTAATGACATATACGATCTATCATTTTCGCTCTTTAGCATAAGCACAGCATCAGTTCCCACTGCTGGGACTCGAGCTCTGTGAGATCGAGCAAGCCGTATCAACGACGCAGACTCATTGCGGATTGGTAAAGGACACATGTCTTCGAAATGGTTCTAGGACATGCATTCCTCACAACATTTCCTATCGTTTAGGGAGCAGTGGTGTTGAAATTGAATAAGCTTAATACCTGCTGGGTTCGAGACCTCGTAATTTGGAGCCGCTACTTTTTTTGTTTCGGATGGGTAATCATCAAATGACTCCTCCCGCTCTGGGCGGAGCAAGAGGGAGTGTCAGACTTTTACTGACTAAAACCCATCCATGTTCCTTCATCGCCCTTTGTGTTCCGGGGCCACGGTATCTCTTTTGAACAGTCCCGCAGCCCGGCTGGGGCCGCTACCTAACTCTCACTTTTACTGTTTATTAGTTTAGTTTCGAGTACAATGTTAGTGCAGAGGTCAACAGCCTCATCTTATCATAGGCGGAAATCTTTACACTCTCTTGGTATTCATGACTTAAAAGGCTTGTTTTCCCACAACTATTCCGAAACAATGGTTCTAATTGAGATTTCGTTTAAAATATTGTCCGATAAGACCTTTGTCATAACAGTTCTGTTCTGAGAATATAAATAAATAAATATCGCTGGACATTAACACAGCGCCATCTAGTGCCACACTAAGGAACGAGGCTTGTGTCGTGGACACCAGATAGTTGATATACTACATAGACTTTTTGTTTGTAAATACATACTTATTTTACACATATACATCCATGACTCGGAAACAAATGTCCATGCTCATCACACAAACATTTGCTCCAACCGGGATTCGAACCCGGGACCCTAAGAACCTAAGGCAGCCTCACTACCGCTGCGCCATTCGGGTCGTCGAATATATACTATTTATATAAAACGATATTCTATTTATATATTATTTATATAAAACGCTGGACCTTGATCCTTGCTTATTTATGACGTCACTCTGGGATCGAAGTCCGTTCTATCGCAATACTTATCGACTTGCCAATGATAAAATATCGCCAAAATGACCTCTGAATTACAGTTGGTACTGGGTTCTCTGCCTCGCCTTGGGCAATTCATCTTGTCTTTAAATATATCTATTTAAATAAAATAAATAATACAATATCTATTTAAATTTACTTATCTATTATTGTCCGCGTCATACACGGCGCGTAAATGTGATAGGTAGTACAGAAACCCGAATCCTGCTGGTAAAATAGATGAAAAACCTTTCTATTAAAAATAATATGCCTAATATGTATGGGTATAAATTAGTCACTTGATAAACACCATATTTTTGCTAACCATGTAAACAATTTGAGATGGTGCATATTTGACAGTTACTTCGCAACGTTGCCAAATCTAAGAATGCACCTTTGCACCCGCGTAGGGTGTAAAGTATTACACAAATTCAGTATACAATTAAAAGATTATTTAGAACAATTTACTGTTCATCATTAATTATCATTAGAAATAATTTAAATTCATAGCTCAGATCATTAAACAGTTCGTGGTCTGTTTAAAAAGGTAGTTTGCATTCCATTATCTTTCCACAATGACGCTTAATCTTAATTCTATTTATTTTGAGATATCAAGCTTATGTAATCTCAAATTCAGTGTCATATTGTTAATTTCGAATGTAAATAAAAATTCCCCTAATATCTTTATAACACGTTTGACCTAAATTCGCATGAAATGTACGCCAATTTGGATGAATTGAAAATTTTCAATGCTTTTCGCATGGGTGTTGCATCATTGTATGCTCTCACTCATATGCAGAAGGCGTGTGTTCTAACAGTGGAGGCATTATGAGCTGATTATGTTTATAGGTGTCTTTTTTGGGGCAGGTCAACTCAATCTTTTTACTCTTTTTTGAAGACCTTTTTTCCAGAATACCAGGGGGCTTAAATTGGTCCCTTTAGCAGAATCATCAATCAGAACTCATAATATTAACTGCGTCTGTGACCATTTTATGAGTTCTAACGTGATTCATATTATTATCCTATTATTATTCCGATAAAGCGGCTATTTTAGGTCCCCTGATGTGTTTTAGTCCTTTTTTCTCCCAACTCACTTTCAGTATAATACTGAGATAAGTTGCTTCAAGAAACCGACTAGGACTTTATGATTTGAATGGCGACCCTAAGATCTTGTTTGCATCATGCATTTTTACATTATTCGCTTTCGTCGTATCGATATTTGTTTATGTTTCAATTTTCATTTCAGGAACCTTTATCAAATCATAAAATTCCTTGCTTTATTGCTAATGTGCGATTATAAGTGTTTAATTTTTGTTTCAGATCCATAATCACAATGAACCACAAGGAGTTTAGAAGGTTATTAATAAAGTTCTTCATTGCCATGCCTGTTGTTAGTATTACTTTATGATTTACTACATTATTCATACAAACATTTACAAAAACTTATTTATAAAAAGTTTTTAAAACATCGAGCATGCATAAAAACACCCCTTTTAAAACCGTAGATCTTGCAATATCTGTAGTTGTCATATTTTCATGTTTTTTGTGCAATTCCAAAAATTGCTCGAAGGCCTACTTAAGACCAGGATTTGTCATTTCAAAGATATACAACCATAAATAAAGAAAGCAATTTATTTAACGGGACAAGATAAATAAAAGCATCGAAATTATTCTTGGTCACCTTACGTAGGTAATTAAACTTGACTAGCTAATAATAGAAACACTTTATTATAAAGTGCAATGACTCATTCACGAGTATAATGGTCATTATCTTTGTTTCAGATATCGGTAGTAAATAATGTACTGAAATGGAGTATAGGAGAGCTGAAGCTTAGACTAAGGACCAATCTAACGCTGCACTTGTATCAACAGTACCTGAAGTGAGTATTACCTAGTACCTACACCATGATTATACAAATCCTAGAGGAGTGTCTGATTTGGATAAGAAAATAGTACCCTAGAAGTCAGCCTATTTACTTTTTATGGTGAAGTTCACCAACGAAACAATACGATCAACACATAATACAAAGTTCAAGAGCTGTCGGTGTGTATTGCTGTGAAGTATTGACACTGTCAGTGTCAGCGATCGATACGTATTGATCACGTTCAATTTCATTGCTGAAATTCTCCCCGAGTTGCTTATAGTCAAGTAAATATCTAAAATCTACATTTTGACCATGAAGCTTGTATTCGTTGATTACTTTAGCAACGAAATTGCACGGAAAAGAAATCGGATATAGAAATGTCATCCGGCTCGAAGGACCAAACTTTCCTGGAAAAACCCACGCCTTAATTGCTTGCAACATACAAGTACCTAGTTTTATTTTGAGATTTAGCCCAGAAAAAGCTTTGGGTATAAAAGTTATCTATATAAACTTTTCCATAAGACCTTGTTGTGCTTATCAGTAATATCACATGTTATATTTTGTTTTCGTTTAGTAGATATTTCCGACTGATAAAACATAATTAATAAAACGACTATCCCGAGGTTGCAATTTAGATTAAAAAAATGTAAAATTATTTCAATACCCACACTCTCTTAAAATGTTTCAGTAGTACTAGCCACCCTTTTTTTTTTTTTTTTTCGGATGGGAAATCATCAAATAACTCCACCCGCTCTGGGCGGAGCAGGAGGGAGTGTCAGACTTTTACTGACTAAAACCCATCCATGTCCCTTCATCGCCCTTTGTGTTCCGCGGCCACGGTATCTTTTTCGAATAGTCCCGCAGCCCCGGCAGGCTTCGGCCCTTGCGGACCCCTTCATTGTTGCTGACTCTCTTTGAGGCGCACGTGGAACACGAACGCGCCGTCGACACGGCCTGTCGTCATGAGACGGAAGGACGGCGAGCTAGCCCATAGCTCCCCGTCCACAGGCCCGCGCCTACGGTGGCCGGAAGCCACCACGTGGCCCCCGACGCCCGGGGTGTCTCCCGCGGCGGCCGGGACGTGTGGATCTTTCCCTATCACGTTCCGCCACCTCCTTCGCTAGCATGACTGCTTCGCAGAAGGAGGTGACGGCGTCCCATTCCGTCTCGCTCCGAACCATGGATTGCACCAGGGCCGGGAGCGAGAGGTCGCCGCCGCCGATCGCCGCTTCGAGGACACGGCGGTGCTCCGCCCAGGTGGGGAACACCTCCACAGTGTGCTCCACCGTGTCCTCCGGTCGATCCTCGCAGTGATAGCACCCGGGCGTTTCCTCTCGCCCGATTTGGTGCAGGAACTTACCAAAACAACCGTGTCCGGTAAGAACCTGCGTCAGGCGGAAGGTGAGGACGCCGTGGCGTCTCTCCAGCCACTCCTCAAAGAGGGGACTTATCGCCACTATTGTGGCGTGCCCTGCACGGGGTTGCGACAGTCGCTCTCTCCGCGCGCCACTCGTATAGGCGCGCGAGGACTATCGCCTCCAGATCCCATGGCGGCAATCCGGCAAGGAGGCTCGCCGCCTCGCGGGTGATCGTGCGGTACCCCCGGAAGTACTAGCCACCCTGAAAGCAAACTTTATTTATAAAAGTGTAAAGTTAAAATGTTTTAGTGAAAATATCATCAATTAGAAAATGTAAAGGCTAATAAAAGACAGTTTCGGTTACCACCTACATTCGCATTTTAGAATATTAATAGGACCCGCCAAACAACAAGTCCTTCACTCTGTCGAACTATAGCTTTGAACCCACTTTTAGAATAACAAAGAAAATACTAATATTTTAAACGGAGCCTGCCTTCAATCTAAATAATGAATAATAAAATCTTTTCAATTTTTGTTAACAAAATGGTATTTTTCTTAATATTTTTTTTTTGTACTCTATCACAATGCTGTCCTATTTGACCCAAAGGTTGACTCAGTTGACTGTTGTAGTTGCACCACTCTTGAAAACGAAGTTTAAATAAATAATAGAAGCCTTGACCGCGGTCGCACACCACTGCAACTTAAGCTACAAATCTTACATAATTACACTAGCATAAACTTAGTCGAAACGTGGACACTGACAATCTGGTTAGTCTAGATTCTAGAATTTCAAGGTCGCTGAGCGCTCTATGGAGCGGGCTATGCTTAAAGATAAGATCCACAGTAGAATTATCCGGAAAAGAGCTTGCAGAGTGAAACTTAAGGCGACAGTAGGCTGACCAAAGGTCATGTCTGTCGAAGGATCGATGATGGAGCAAACGTTTCGCGAGACTACGTATCAGCAAGCATAGCATAGGTACGATTCCCCCCGTAAAGATGGATAGGGTTCTGCGGCGGAGTTTAGGAGAGGCCTTTAGCCAGCATTAGGCTAGTATATGTGGCGTTGATTAATAGAATATTATACTTAGAATATTTTATATTTTTGTAAAAACATGGTTCATTCCTTAATGGTCAATGGTGGTAAGAGGTGTTGCCAGAAATATTCGTGTATTGCTAGTAACAATATTTCTCAGACTAAGTTTCAATTATAAGACCTTTCTTATAATTGAAACTTAGTCTGAGAAATATTGTTACTAGCAATACACGAATATTTATTAAGCTACATATGCCTGTGTGAGGTGTGTGAAGCCTACATGTATTAATACATGCTTAACAGCACCTGAGGCGTTAGTAAGTTCCACAAGGAGTAAGGAGTAAAGTAAGGAGTTTTGTTATTTAAGTTAATGTAATATGCAAATAAATATCTAAAGTAGATAAGTCTAAATGCCATTTAGAATCCTCAAATGTTATTTTACGGTCATAATGACTACTTACTGTAATTTAATGTAATTTACTTTTTGTTTTAGTATCGTGTGTATTATCTTTTAGAAACCGGTATCGCAGACAATGTTATGTCAGGCAATCTGTCTGACATTCTCAATACTATTATGGTAATCGTGATTTTCAATGAACCACTACAGGAGCGTAGCTACCGCCGTATCAGCCGTATCAATGATAAAGGGCCCCCGAGTAAAGGTCATGGCACACTATACCGGCACCGCTCCAACCCAGCAATTATCTTGCCATTCGAATAACAGCATTAAATCGTGTGTCGTATAATATATTTCAATATGAAAAAGCCCAAAGCAGACAAAATTGTGGTACTTATTTGTTAACTGACTCGAAAAGAGGAATGTATCATCATATTAACACCAAGAAATTGAGCCTTAGTTACGCCACCTATAAAACAAGTAGATACCTATTTTGATTACTCATACATACCGTTAAACACAAGACGAGTAAAATAGACTTTGACCTCGGACTTTGAACCTTAAAATCAAGCAAGTCACTGCCCGCATGACGGTATATTTTTGACTGAGAATTAAATTCTGTTCCATAGTCTTAGTTTCATACTTTAGATAACATATTTCTTTGCACCTACTTCCTCCATAAAAGAAAACGGAAAGTTGAATTATTATGTTATATTTGCGTTTAATGCTCCGTTTTTATCGTCATCATTATTATCAATATAATACATACAAGATCGGTTTTATGTACCTACCTATGCATCCATGGTAACTGTTAAGAAGAAATAAGCTGAAAAAGTAATTGATTTTTTTATTTACTAGATGGGGACGTAGGAGAGGATTCCGTACAATGCCAAAGTCTTATACTGAATTTACCACTATATTTTCAATTGATAGAATTCTTAAAGGTTTTTCTGTAATCTACAAGCAATGAACTACATTTTGTATTTTATTTTTTTCAAAATTTTAGGCTCAGTTGGTAGTGGAGATCAGGGGTGGTCAATTTTTATTTTTTTGTATTTTCGTCTTCTTTCATGAATAAACTATTTATTTTACAATAATAACAATAAAATAAATTTGAGATCCTTGTAACTAGCCCTTTCATTTGATATAAGACACAGTAACTTTTGCAAAACTTTTTTTTTAAATTTCCTAATTTAAAAAAAGTCCCTTATTTAAAAAAAATATATTTACTTTGCACATGATCTGTGGTTATAGGATTACACTATCCTACCTCACTTGATTTGGTCCAGTAGATTCGGAGCAAATTGGCTATGACAGACGGACGGACAGACAGACAGACGCACGAGTGATCTAGGGGTTCTGTTTTTTGATAATTTTCTTGTACGGAACCCTAAAAATTACTGTTAAGTAATTATTTTTCATTATAATTTAATTTGGTTAGGAACTTCTTACAAAGTGAGTGACGTATCTATAATAACATGTTTTTTTAAATGAGGTGGAGGACTACAACCATCTAGCTAACTAAACATAAACAAACTGGCTGTCTTTGTGTTCGAATCAGAGCCATTTTACCAAAGTATTGCATTCGTAAATAAGTTCGTATAATGGTTGTGACCTCTGCTGACACCGCCAATCACGCAAGGAAAGCGGTATATTTTAGAAATACCAGACATTATGGTCAATGACTGTCAATTTCCATGTATACTTGCGTAATTAGTAATTACATAGCAATATATACATATTTAGATTAAACAGCTAACAAAAACGAAAGTATGCTCCATAAATAGAAGAAAAGTTGTACCTACCTTGATAATGAAGAAAACATTGTATCCAGAAAAGTAATATCAAATCACTTTTTATTTGTTAACACAGGTACAGAAATACAGATCTTATAATTGACAAAATCGAGCGCTGTGTTATGCCAGTAGCAGGCTTACAAATATGGTGAGCCTCTAGCTCAAGATTACCATAATTAAAATGCTGAAACACCAATTAGGGACTAATGAAACCCAAAAAAGAGTTCTGCGTTCAAGTGGGACGGTGTCTAAAGCACCGTCTGAGTTTAGTATTAGACCGTCGTACATATCGGGACTACATGACACCTATAGCCTACTCCTGATTGTTTTGAGTAATGGCGGGTCGCCGTTCACTCTCTGCGGAGAAAAACCATCGACGCGGTTGAAATTAATGTGCACAAGTGTGTGCATTCTCTCTTCTTTTATACTCATAATCCGACAAGACCGGAGCAAGATCAGGCGCAGGATCAAAGCCACCTATTTTTCGAGGACATAAAGGGTGTCAAAAACCTCTCAACGCAGCCGAAAGGCACTTGTTCTCCCCGTCATTGCGATCATTTTAAAAGTTCCAACTTTTAGACATTTTTTTATTAAATACAAGTTTTTAATGTAAGATTTTTGACCCCCGTACTATTCAATCCATCCATCAGCACAATGTTTTGAGTGCGTTACATTGAATTCTACCACAAAACATGATTTTTCACCCCAAAAAAAAGTCGTTTCCCAGCAGTTTGATGTACAGAATGCTTGGTTGACGGCTTCGTGATGATTTTGCTTACACCCTATATATGGTTCTATGTCCAGTGTTAAAACAAATATTTGATAGATGCTAACAACCACTCAATACGAAGATAAAGCTAGCCATTGTCATCACGGACCATCGTCATATTTGCTTAGCAATTATCAAGTAACACAAAAAATGTCCATCAATGGGATTAAACATAAGCGTATTTCATTGTTCTGTTAGTATTTGTATCTATTCGTAGAGTAGTGACCAAGCAATTACTTATGTAAACAATGAACGCAAAAGAAATACTTTCAACATTAATGACGCACTACTAATGTCATTTCTAACAAATTAATATCATTCAGTACTTACAAACATTGTGTGAACAAAAGATTTAAGTAACTTTTCTCTAATTTTCAGTACAGGTACGTTCCTTAACAGATACATATTAATAGTTCTTTGAATTTGTTGAGCTTTGACACCTCGATCGTGTATCTGATCTGACTTGCATGGTCTTAATCAGCTTGCATTATTCCCACATAGGCCTTTTCTCCATGCGAGGGGTGAGACCATAATCCACCATGCGGCCTAGTGCATGTTGGACACGGTTGGAACTGATCTACCAAATTCGAAGACCAGTCATACCCACCAGGATGTCAAATGTCTTCGAATTTTTGGTTTAAAGACATGTCGGTTTCTTCACGATTTTTCCCGTCATAGTATTGCGACAGCTAATTGCTATGCACAACTTTTTTAAGATCCGTTTTCTATAATAAATGTAATACATATTTAATTACCCATCCAAAGTCCATAACAAATTATCATCCTGATTCATCAAGATACATGTATATAAGTACAGTCGGGAAACAAAGTGCAATAGCTTATGTAAACTTCTTAGATAACAGCTGGCTTACCAACTATCATGCTCATTTATTTATTGTTATGACTATACACGTCAAACGACTGTGTTTGATATGATTGCAACAGTATCTATGTCGAAAACGTCTACTGGAAATACGATTACCATGCAAAATGGCGGGGAAATAGATTTTTCTTTTGCGCTACTTCGCATGAATCAGTGAACGAGAAAAACATCGTTCTACTGGCATACATTAAGTGTCATTTTCTTAACGGGATTAGTGAGAGTTATAAAAGTGCCGAAGGACCAAATTTATCATTTTACAATAATAAATGTTGTCGTTGTTTATATGTAGGTACTTACGTTTAGTTTTATTTTTGTAATAATATAGAGTTCTAGTTGTAGTACCTATGTATAAAGGGTGTAAAAAACCTCTTAACGAAGCCGAAAGGCACTTGTTCTCCCCGTCATTGCGATCATTTTTTTGTTCCACACCATACCTAGGAACCTTCTAGTTACGGAGATATTGGGGGTCAAAGATCCAACTTTTAAACAAGTTTTTTTTTAAAACCATGTTTTTAATAAAAATATTTTTACTTCAAACACCTCCACGACCCCCGTATTATTCAATCCATTCATCAGCAGAATGTTTTGAGTGCGTCACATTAAGTTTTACAGTAAAAAGTGATAAATCACCCAAAAAAAAAAAACTCATTTCCCAGCAAAAAATTGCATAGAGTTACTTAGTTTGATGTACAGAATGCTTGGTTGACGGCTTCGTGAAGGCTCCGTTTACACAGGTTTACACCCTGTATACTGTTTGATAGCGCCAGTTCGTTGTGGTTCTTTAAATTCAAGGCTATGGTTACTGGTTTGAATTGGTTTGGCATTGGCTTTTCTCACCAAAATTAAAGAGACCGATGATGATGTTGATGGTAATAGGCCCTCTATAACATGGAACTTAAAAATTAACTGGCGAAATGTAGGTGTACTATTAGTTACACCTCTGCCTGACCCTTCGAGGATTACAGGCATGTTGTTAATAAATATACCAAATTAAAAAAGTTGTCTTGAAAGAAAATGAAGCACTGGGTAGCATAATTGGATTTGCAATCTCTTCAATAGGCTTGTGTCCTGTAGTCCGTCAGTTAGATTATCAAAAAAGATTTGACACGTATTTTTTCTTTTGTAACGTAAACCAAAATTGACGCAGATACGACGCTTTTAAAATTCTCAATACGTCACTCCGTGCTATAACTTTTAGTGCGTTGTGACGTCACGAGCCCCCACTCCCGAGTTTTGATGCGTTTTATCTTTGTCAATATTCATTGATTTACAAAAACAAAAAAAATACGTGTCCATTGTTTTCCAATACTCTAACTGACGCACTAAATAGATTTGCAATTTATTGATGGTGGAAACTAGCCTAATAATAACTCGTCTGATATAACTATAAAGTCCAGATTGCCATAGCACCTTACTTCCCTATTCTTACAGCAATAATAACTCTTTTTGTTAAAACTTTAAAAGTCCAGATTGCTATAGCAACTTCTCTATTCTTACAGGGGCTTCACTTACTACCAAGTATCGAACTTAGACAATCGGATATCAAACGCCGATCAGTTGCTGACCACAGACATCGAGAAATTCTGTGACACCGTCGTGGACCTATACAGTAATATAAGCAAACCTATGCTGGACATCAGCATATACCTGTACAGACTTACCGTTAATCTTGGAGCTTCGGTAAGTAACTTTTAAGTCCCGTTCTTTTTTTGCGCCTAGAATATCAAAGGATAGATATCATCATCATCATCAGCCTATTAATGTTCCCATTGCTGGGACACAGGCCTCCTCTCTAAGAGAGGGATTGGGCTATAATCTACCACGCGGGCCCAGTGCGGATTGATAGATGTCACATGTCTTCGAATTTTGGTTCTAGGACATGCCGGTTTCCTCACGATGTTTTCCTTCACCGTTTTGAGAGCAGTGGTGATGCAATAAATTACACAAAGTAATTCGCCTATCTGGGTTCGAACCCACGACTTACTGGGCCACCACTGGGCCACCACTGGGCCACCTGCTGCTCTCAAAGGATAGATATATCAGGAGGATATTAATATAGAATCATACAATGTTGTGTTTTGTAGTTTCTGCCTACCCTAGAGTTTATGTATGTATCTAATATCAATGAATACGGGCAACTACAGTACTTTCACATTTAATTTTCATCTTTGTTTCGACAATTCAAAAGTGCCTGTTCTGTAACTGGCCTACTTGAACTAAATGATTTTGATTTTACGCAAATCTCTCTTTTGGTTTTCCCAGATCATTATTCTTCTGCCCTTATCCCAATTTATTTGAGGTCGGCGCAGTGTGTCTGCTTCTTCCATACTTCTCATTTACTCGACATCTCGTCAGACAACTCCTTTCGCACTGTCCTTCCATCGTTTCTTTGCTCTTTCTCTACTCTTATACCCATCCACATTCTTACTCAAAACTTTCCAGATGTGGGATATTTATACCATAATAGGAAATATGCACGTGATTTTTTCTTCACTTAAATCAATAAAATACAGTACTATCAACCCAAGAAAAGTATTAAAAGTTAAGTTCAACTACTGCTAGTCGCACAAAATGATATTAAACTCCTGCAATTTTCTATGACAGTTCAAACGTCCGTAACTGTCGCGGCCATGATGTGACGTCATTATCCACAATCTGCCTTGTTTACATGAATTTTTTTGGCCTTAATAAAATAATTTTACCAATTGTATGTGCTTTATTCAATTAAATATTGC
Organism: Xestia rhomboidea; assembly: GCA_963853795.1. NCBI lineage: Eukaryota > Metazoa > Arthropoda > Insecta > Lepidoptera > Noctuidae > Xestia > Xestia rhomboidea. Next base: position 17,082,968 of record OY970761.1, read on the forward strand.
AATACCAATATTATAATAAAATTTTAGTGAAACTTTTAGCACTTTTTAAATAGAAGTGTTTTTTTGACACAATGAACTTTGACGTCAATGCCAAAAGCAATGCCAAATCGAGGACGTAAACCGAACGCACTGTCAAAACACACCGTGTGTTTTGACAGTGCGTTCGGTTTCACCTGAAACATGCTACATAAAACAGTAAATTGTAAAATAAGTGATGTATTAGAAACTTAAACAAGTGTACCACTAATGTTTTTATGCGCCAATACAAAGCATTTTTCATAAATAAATAGAGTTTTGTATTTCATGCAAATTCCCTATTATACACCAACTATTGAGATTTTTATCACCCAAAACACGACGTCTTATTTATATCAAGGCCGAGTTTAAATGCTTCTGAACTTTGAAATTACCATATTTCAACAGTTTAATATACTGTTTTGCTAATAATAATACTTTAATTACTTAAGAGCAGTCCTGAGCACCAAGATACGTACTAATTTTCTGTCTAGTTTGGGGCTCACTTGCCAGTGAGCCACAGCAATTTTATACAATTAATATTGCCATATTAATTGTATAAAATTGCTGTAGTTTAAGATTTTACTAACTGTAATAATAGGCTAGTTTCCACCATTAATAAATTGCAAATCTATTTAGTCCGTCAGTTAGAGTATTGGAAAATAATGGACACGTATTTTTGTTTTTGTAAATCAATGAATATTGACAAAGATAAAACGCATTAAAACTCGAGAGTGGGGGCTCGTGAAGTCACAACGCACTAAAAATTATAGCACGGCGCGACGTATTGAGAATTTTAAAAGTGTCGTATCTCCGTCAATTTTGGTTTACGTAACAAAAGAAAAAATACGTGTCAAATATTTTTTGATAATCTGACTGACTGACTAATTAGATTTTTTCAAGACACAAGTCTATTATAATTATATTCATCTATATTACTGCGTTTATAGTTTGTGATAATCATATTTATTATTAGAACAGATTAATAAAACTTGCCAATCTAGTTTTAATAAATGTATTAGAACAAAGTAATTTATCGAAGCATTTATATATGTATGTATTTTTTGATTTGCAGACCCCTGGTATAATGATGGCATATCTACTCTTGTCTGGAGTACTGCTGACATACCTCAGACGACCAACAGGTAACTTATGTATATATTTTTGTACATGTGTGTAAGAGAAATCTAGATGCATGAACATAGACCAAGCAAATGAGGTTTGTAAGGCCTAAAACATACACAAGCGACGTAAGGCAGCAGGCGTGGAACAGGCGTGCGCCGCTTCAAAACGATTTCATACAAAATGTATGCAGGCGACGTTTTTGAATTATACTGAAGCGACGCGCCGCAGACACGCCGTTTCGTTGCCTGCGCCGCGTCGCTGCAAGCGCATCTTCGTCTTCTGAAGACGAAGACATCTTATCGCACCAAAGTCAGCCTTTAAAATGCCGCATCTGAACGTTTCTTGCCTGTTCCACGCCTCTTCTGATATAATTCAAATCGCGTCTGCGCCGTATCTGTCTCACGCCTGCGCTGCGCCTGCCCCGTGCCTTCGCCTTACGTCGCTTGTGTGTGTTTTAGGCCTAAGTAAGTAGGTGGCGTTTTGTAGAAACTGATTCTGATTTAAAAAAATAAGTCTGAAATTGTCTTTTGCCATAATATTTTTTCCTAACATGTCTTGGTTAAGTGTACTAATAAACCTTAGTTTTGATACTGTTTGTTCCGTTCCCATAGATAAACCGTGATAACGGCTTTTTGGGGCATAGTCCTAAAGTTAAGACTTTTGTTTAAAAAAAAAATTGTATAGTTACACCTCTAACCAACCCTACGGGTATTACAGGCGCGATGTATTAAATAACCGTGTTTTTTATTACATCATAACATTTATTTCAACAGCTAAGATGACAGTTCAGGAGCAGAAACTGGAAGGTGAATTCAGATACGTGAACTCCAGGCTGATCACGTATTCAGAAGAAGTCGCTTTCTATCAGGTGAGTTACCATTACCAAACTATTGTTGTATGAAAAACTCTCGAAGGTTGATAATGCTTAAGGTGGATGCTCCAGGGTAGCCCGCGAAACCCTCCAAGCTCATAAAGGTGCAGGAATGACTTTGACATTGAAAAAGTAAATTCATACACCTTTATGAGCTTGGAGGGTTGTATTGATGATTTTGATGATTATAATTCTGTAACTACATATGTCTTACAGCCGCGATTCATAGTTTAATCAAACAACCTGACACTGACCTGCAAATTGCAAAAAACGTAAGAAAATTTGAATTTCGCGGGCCACCCTGGCGCATTCACCTTAACCGGTCTATCCTGTGGTGGCCAAAATTACTTTAAGGACCCCAGCCAGGTCTTACAAACTAGGATATTAAATTAAATGAACGAGCACTAAGGGCACCCCCTGTGGGGTTCGGGCCTCGGCTTAGTGCGTCATTGAGGGGAGGTCAGGCTGGGTCGAATTATTATTTGGGGAATTTAAAGCTACAGGCTTAGCGGCGCGGGCTGGCTCGTCGAGCACGGGTCAGGCGGTCCAAACTATTATGTATGATACTCAAAATGTTAGATAGGCAGTTGCTCTATGTAAAATACTGGTATTCAGCTGCCGATGATAATTTTGGTAAATAACTAAATAGTTTTAGCGCTAACCATTTAAAACATCATTTTGTTTATCCTTTGGTAATTTACGGAGACAGAATGATTTTGTTATAAGTTTAACGCTAACCTCATTAACTTCTTTCTGGCGCTAGTGAGTCTAATAAAACAAAAGGTGTGCAGTTCATAATTATGTTTGTTGCCTTGTCATACTAGTTTCTATGCAAACTGTGTGTGTAGGTGTATTATCTGTCGGGATAAAACACGATCACACTTGCAATGCAAGTCATCGTGTAATTTTATAAAAAAATACCATAAAAAATTGATTGGTGTAATATGCCATAAATAATAACCACGTGCACTATGTATGAAGTGCATGTGATTATTATTTATGGCATTTTCTAATCACCCTCTTGAAGTCATAAGGTTAATTACAGAACAGTAATCAATAAATACTCGATTATACGGTTTATATGTAACGGTTATCAATTCATCACTTGCTGAAAAAAACTATTTAAATTAATTGATTTGTTTAAAAGCGGAACCAACCTGTCTGACTTTATTGCACACACAAATTGTTGCACAGCTCTCTTACAATGTTACCGTATAGAAGCTGTGGCTTCGCAGACAAACCACCGTGTGCATCGAATACGCTATGAAGTATCAGAATTTGACATAAAGCACCCCGGCAGGCATCGGCCCTTCCTTTTTTGCTGACATCTCATTGAGGCGCGCGCTGCTGTTGCCTCTTTGTTGCCATTTTGGGAATTACCCCCTGGACACGAGTTGCTATGGCTGACGAAGTCTTTGAATAGTCTCCGGACACAGGTTGGCCGAAACAAGGAAAACCTGTTTAGGTAGAGATTCATAGACTTCTCTGGAGTATAAATGTGGTGTTGTTCCACAAATTAACGTTGGGAAACTTGATAACCCGTCCTGCCTGCCATGCTGTTTGCAAATCACAGGAACTGATGGACGCTACTGAAAGTGCCAATTTGGAACTGAATTAATTTAGATTGCCATCGACATGCTAAGAAGAGTAGTAGTAATAATGGGCAGGGCACATAAAGGGTGTAAAAAGTCTCTTAACGAAGCCGAAAGGCACCTGTTCTCCCCATCTTTGTGATCATTTTTTTGTTCTACACCATACCTGGAAACCTTCTAGTTACGGAGATATTGGGGATCGAAGTTCCCACTTTTGAACATTTTTTTTTTTTTAAATACACGTTTTTAATGTAATTTTTTTTAAACACCTCCACGATCCCCGTACTATTCAATCCATCTACCATCACAATGTTTTGAGTGCGGTACATTGGGCTTTACCGTAAAACGTGATTTTTCACGCCAAAAAAAAAAGTCGTTTACCAGCAATATTTTTAGCGTAAAGTTACTTAGTTTGATGTACAGAATACTTGATTGACGGCTTCGAGGCGACGGCGATGAGTCTGTTTACACTCTATATGCAGCAGTAGAGGAGGAAAAAATCTTTGACGTCAGGTCAAAGATTTTTTTCTTGCAATTTCCACAGAAGATAACTGTTTTTTTTTTGTCCAATGCTTTTTGCCTATAAATCTCTCTTTGTTTGGTTTCCAGGGTAACCACCGGGAGCAACTGACGCTGCTGGCCAGCTTCTATAAGCTGACGAGACATCTGCGCAACTTCCTCAACTTCAGGGTCGGCATGGGCTTCATTGACAACATTATTGCTAAATGTGAGTCACACTCGGCACACGTCTATTGTTTAATGACAAACTTAAATGCAGCCTTTTCTTGAAAAAAAAAAGATAAACGTCACGGATAGGGTTACCAGGGCCTAAAATCGGAAATCCGGTCTTGGAGGATGAAAAATTCTGATTTACGACAAAAAAGTTTTTTTTTACTGAATTTTTTATTCAAAGTTATAAAAAAAATACAATAAATCATGTTCAGTAATCAAAAGTTAAACGTAAAAGTGTTAATTATGTTTTTTATTACTAGAAATAGCTTTTAAAATTTGGTTTTGACCGCAAAAATTTGATTGAAGAATTGCTCACAACTATAATCTTACCAGTTATACTAAGTAGGTACGATGGCTCTAATGGACTCCAGTGATAGTCTGTTTCTTTCATCAGGCATGAGTCGAAAAATCCGGCTGGCACAAAATCCGGGCGAAGTCCGGTATTGGCATTAAAAATCCGGTCAAGACCGGATTTATCCGGTCAGATGGTGACCCTAGTCACGGAACACTTTAAATAGTATAGCATCGGGTCGGGCAATTTTTTTAAATCAATAACCCAACTCCATCTATGCAGTCCACTACTGGACATATAGTTTAACAGGGTAGATGACAAAAAAAAAACTAATTAGTCCGTCAGATAGATTTCCAAAAAATATTGGACACATATTTTTTGCACAGTGCGTCGAAAACTCGTGTGACGTCACATTTAAGTACATTTTTTACTCAAATGTGACGTCACAAGCCCCCACTCATGATCTTTGACACGTTTTATCTTCGTATTTTTTTATTAATTTGATAAAACAAAAGACACGTATCCAATATTTTTCGATTATATAACTGACGGACTATACAGAATCATATTTTTTTTGGTAGTCTTCATCCCTATTTTCTGGTCGCGACACTAATCTCAGTTCTCAGCCCTCATTCGCATTCTTCTTCAGCCGCCGTTTAAAGGTCATCGGTTCTATGTACTGTAAATTGTATTTTATTCATAAAAATACGTTTATCTTACAGACATCGCCATGACAGTTGGTTTCTACTCTGTATCAAGACCCTTCTTCGCAGTGAACCACAACCTACTTACTACAGGAACAGAAAATGATAGATTTAGGGTAAATATTATTATTACTATTTTACCTCATTTATATTTGTGGACCAGTTCACAGATAATCAAAATTAGCAAGCTTAAGATCAATGCAGGTCCTAGGATCTGAGATATACTCAATATTATAATAGTTAAATTCATTCTCATAAATGTAAAAGTTGTGAGAGTGAATGGATTTGGACGAAAATTGGCTTTACTTTTTATGTCAGTAAGATATTTTAATCCCCTTTGGGACAATCATCGAACTCCACGCGGGCAAAACTGCGGACATAAGCTCAATTATTCTGATCAATGTTAATAACTACTTTAAATTTACTACTAACTAGTGGACATCACGCGGTTTCACCCGCGTAGTTCCCGTTCCCGTGGGAGTACGGGGATAAAATATAGCCTATGTTACTCGCTGATAATGTAGCTATCCATTGCTGAAAGAATTTTTCAAACCGGTCCAGTAGTTTTTAAGTTTATTCGTTACATACAAAAATACAAATGTTTCCTCTTTATAATATTAGTATAGATATAGATTACAAACATATAATTCTCTCTCTTACAGCACTACTACACGTACGGTCGTATGTTAGTCAAAATGGCGGAAGGTATCGGTCGCCTGGTCCTGTCCGGTCGCGAGCTGAGCAAGCTGGCCGGTCTGACGTCACGCGTCACGCAGCTGCGCACGGTGCTGGACGACGTCAACAAGGGCAACTACACGCGCACCATGGTCGACAGGAACACGCAGAATGGAGACGGCGGTGAGTGACTTAGTATACTCAATTATAACGGTATTTGTTATTTATTTATTTATTTATTTGCTCTCATGCACATCACACATTTTACAATATTAATGTCGGTTTTTGTACATGAACCCTGTCAGGGCACTGCAAAGCACAATGTTGGTTTGCTGTTGAGTTTTAAACATTAGATTAAATTAGTAATATAATAAATTGAATCAGAATTTACCAATAGCACAATAGATTGCATTTTCTTCAAAAATACCCATGTCTAAGGTCGTTATGATGTCCAGTTAGCAGTAATAAGCACTATACAATAATACAAATAAGGTCATATATATATCAGATTGAATAGAATAAAATAATAGGTAATAATTACAATCATGTCATGTCAATATCGTAAGTGATTAAATTGAATTATGGAGTGTCATTTTACAATACAAAATAAAATAAATATAAAATAAAAATGTCACTGAAATAAACAATATTGATGTCTTGGTCAGACCGGATCTTACAGAAAGAGAGAAAGTTATTTTCGTAAATTGTGTAAGTAGACCTATAAAGTTTTATCCGTCATGAATTGGTCTACCGTGTAATAACATTTCTTAATTAAAAGTAATTTTAGTTTAGTATAGAATGAATTTGTATTCTCCTCATCTTTTATGTATTTTGGTAGATTATTATAAATTGTTGCAATTCTATAGTTGGGGCTATTTTTCATTATTCTTAATTTTGGTGTTGGTGTAATCAACTTGTTTTTATTTCTTCGGTTATAGTTTTGGTTTGCTTCTATGTTTGATCGAAAGTAATTCCTGTGTTTTTGGACGAACGTAGCTATTTGTAATATGTAAAGGGAGGGTAACGTTAGTATTTTATTTTTTATGAAATGTGGTTTACAACTTTCCCATGGCTTAATGTTCACTAAGATGCGTATACACTTTTTTTGCATGATGAATATGTCATTAAAGTTTGTACTTTCGCCCCACAATATTATGCCATAGTTAAACCATGCATAAGCATAAGCATAGTATGCTGAGAGCGCGGTCTCATGATTTGTGTTGCTTTTTAATTTGCTTAATGCGTATATCAATTTCGATAATTTATTCTTTAGGTTTTCGTTATGCTTATTCCATGTTAGGTTATTGTCCAATGTTAAGCCAAGTAGCGTTAGATCGTCCCTTTCTGGAATATTTAATTTATTACTTAAGTTATTTATCTTTAGCGGCGTTCGCTGGTATGTTCTAAATTGCAGTAGGTTACTTTTTTTAGTATTAATTTGTAGATTATGCTTCTCTAGCCACGATTTCACTATTTTATATGTATTTTCAATGTTGGTCAAAGTTTCGGTTTTCTCAGTGCTTCTGAACACCAGCGATACGTCGTCCGCGAATAGAACGCACTTTATAATAAATAATATACACCCCAACACACTGCCTTGTGGAATGGAGTGGTTAATAGTCTTTATCCGTGATTTTATGATTTGTATTTCGTTTGCTTGTTTGTTGTAGTATTCTATTTCAACATATTGCTTTCTATCCTTTAGGTAAGATTTTAGCCATTTATAGGCCGTACCCCTAATTCCTATGCCATATAATTTTTGTAATAAAATGTCGTGAGAAACCTTATCATATGCTTTGGTCATGTCTAGGAACATACCTATGGCATATTGTTTGTCATTAATGTAGTTATATATTTCTTGTACGTAGTTATATACCGCGAGTGTGGTCGATCTTTCTTGCCTAAAGCCAAACTGATTTATGTCTAAGAGATTGAATTTTTCTAAAAAGTTGTTAATTCTAGTGGACATTGTTTTTTCGAATATTTTTGATATAACTGGTAGAAGGGCTATTGGTCGGTAGGAACAGGGATCTTGGGGCTTACCGCCTTTTTTAAATATTGGTCGTAGTTTAGCTTCTTTTAATTTATCCGGAAAGATACCTTCGTCAAGGGATTTATTTATTAGTTTGGTTATAGGTGGTGTCAATTCATTAATACATTCTTTAATTAGCAAAGATGGTATTTCGTCAACTCCGGCACTGCGCTTGTTCTTCATTTTGCGTATTATATTATAGATTTCACGCTCCGTGGCGGGTTGGACAAATAGAGAATTAATTGATGAGGTAAGAACTGGGCAAGTATTCGTCGGGCCGTTGGGTAGCGGTTCGCCGACCGAAGCAAAGAAGTCGTTAAAGATATTAGCAACCGTTGTCGGTGTACTTGTGGTTTTATTGTCACTATAACGCAGGGTAACATTTTTAGTATGGCACTTGGAATCTGGTTTATGGTAATTTTTAATAATGTTCCACATAGTCTTAGATTTATTTTGAGACCGTTTCATTTCCTTAATATGATTAAATTTTTTTGACAGTTTTACACACTTCTTCAAGATTTTTTCATACGTTTTATAATGTGTTTTTAAAAGTTCATTATTGGTCTTTTCTATAAAAATTTTAAGTAATCTTTTGTGCTCACATGATTTTTTTAAACCTACAGTTAAGTATGGTTTCCTTTTATATTTTTTTATTTTTACGCGTTTTTTAGGTATAGTTTCATTTAGTAACTCATGCATCTTATTATGAAATTCGGTGTAGATTTCGTTAACGTTTTTATTTTTGCATAGTGTTTCATTCCAATCCGTTTGGCTAAGGTTAACTTTAAACTGTAAAATTGATTTTTCATTAAATATTCTTTTTGTCACGAAGTAAATAGGAATATGTTGTTCTAGTCCCGGTGATTGTTGCGAATAGTTAAGGCTTTTGTGGTCAGAAATACCAGTATTGTCTATAGTTAACTTATATTGTTTTTGATTGGTAAATATTAAGTCTATGCATGATGACGTAGTCAGTGTCTGTCTGGTTGGTTCGTTGACGATTTGGTGTAGGTTGTGTTCTAACATTATGTTTTGTAGCCGTTGGTAGTATTTGTTTTTAGATGATTTGTCAATATTAAAGTCGCCAGTAAAAATTACATGTTTTTTTTGTATTTTGGGTTTTACTTTTTTTAATATTTCTATAATAACAGCAAAAGAAATTTCAATATCGCGATCCGGTCTGTAAATATTAATAATAATTGTGTTTTGTGATATGACTTCTACAGCGCAACACTCAATTACACATTCAATTGATAAGTTAGTACAGTCTTCTAGGTGCTCGAATTGTATTCCGTTACGTAAGAGGATTGCAACTCCTCCTCCTCGGTGTTCACGTCGGTGGTAAGCAGAAGCAATTGTGTACCCGTTTATTTGGATGCTATCTTTTTGGTTTTCACGTATCCATGTTTCTGTCAGACATATTGATTGGTAGTTCTTATCTTCTATAAAATCCTCGAGTATGTGTGTTTTATTGTTTATACTTTGTATGTTTTGGATCAGTATTTTAAAGACGAAAGGGATCAGATCGGGTTTGGATATTAGTGGGTGATACTAGGGTTTGTCTCGTTATGTTTGGATTATCGTAATTCTGTGTTGAAGTTATTTTTGCGCTGCAGTCATAAGTAGTATTAGTGTTATTGTTTTGTTGTATTATAGATGGTCTTTCTCTTTGTTGTCTTCTTCTCTGTAATGATTCCTTATCAAGAAATCCAGAAACACACAAGCCTAAACTTTTTAAGTATCCCGCATTTTCTAGTATATATTTAGTCATCCTTTTACTAATTAGTTCCACCCGTAATGGCCGTCTTTGTCCATTTCGTCCTATCCTATTTAGATCTTCGATATAGCCAGTGAGGTCGACATTCAATGTATCTTGAAACGCAAATATCACCCTATCTTCGAGTTCTTCTTCCGATTCTTTATAATATTCGTTCAGGCCGTGAATAACAATTGTTTTAGAGGTATCGTTTGTGGAAGTGTCGCTCATGTTCAGATGCATGTTTTTGTTCTTTAGCTCGACTATTTCTGTTTTAAGTTTTGCGTTTTCGATCTCAAGTTTCTCTATTGTTTCGTTTATTTGAATAATATTGGTATTTATTTTTGCTTGTTCCAGAGAAAGTTCTTCGGTTTTCTGATTTAATTCTTGTTGCAGTTTTAGGACAGCTATATTGATTTCGGATTGAATTGTACTTTTAATTTTTGATAAGATAGATCGTTGTTGTACTTCCAATTTTCTATCTAATAGTTGACTAATTTTTTCTAACGTAATCGGCTCTGTCTGTAATATGATGGGTGGTATGATTGTAGCTGTGTCTATATTTGTCGGTGGTGTGTCATATTTGCCTGTATCTCCTAGTATACTTTGGTCATCTTGAATCTGGTCGTCGATGGACATTGTTGTGTCGTCAAGTTTCGGTGGGGATTGTCTCCTAACCGGTGTGTCGTCATTTCTAATCTGCTTTTTAATAGTTTTACACGATGGACAGCACCATAAGTTAATTAATTTATGTTTATTTTCTACATAATACGATGACGTCATGTTGATGCATCGGTAGTGGTAAAGTTTTTGGCAAGTACTACATCTTAGTAACTCTCCGCGAGCTATCGGGTGTTTACATCCAGCACAATTCATTTTTGTGGGTATATGGCCAAAAAACTTTCCGTGCAATAGTTAAGTTCGTCGCAAATTATGTTCGTGTCGTGGTGACTCACCTCAGCGGGCTTCGCGCGAGTTGTCGTAGGTCAGGGACACAGTTCGTTAGGTTAATGGTTTTAAAATGTTTTCACTTATAACTTTTTGTTGGCTCGGTGTATCACTTTGCACTTTTGACCACTCGTTAGGTTATTCAAATCTCTGCACTTTGATATATAGAACCATATCAAACAGTAACTTTGGACCTTGTTTTTAATTAAAAATCGAAGAGCAATTCGTAACACGTCTTTGTATCTCAACAGCGCACCGCGCAATTTGTTGCATCACCTGTTCCTTTTTCTTTCTTCTTTGTAACTTTAGCCTCTAGCTTTACATTTGTCCGATCTAGCTTGTCCCTTGTTGTACTATCGAGGACACTCCCGCCTGATCACCACTAAGCTAATTTTTGCTTGCACTTACAACATAGAAACGCTCTCTAGCCCCGCCCCGTTGACTTTGTATAGATATAATGAATGAAAATATACCGATCGGCCGAGCGCACTGACGACGCACGCCAAACGAGAGTTATTGTTATTTTGCGCGCCAAAGTTGACGCTTTCCTAATAGGCCTAAACTTTACGGGGGCGTGGCTCGGCGCCTCCGCATGATTTAAGCGAAAACAATTTTAACTGATCAGGCGGAAAAGACCACGACTGTACCTACACTCCCACCGACGCCCAAAGCTAAGGAGCGACCCCACAGAGCGTGTTCTTGGCGTATAGTGGGTTAGATTATTAGTGTAATCCTCTGGTTGGGCGCCTTATAAGACACCACAGTATAGTGCACAACAACTTTCTAGGCTTACCTGAGAGATGCCATAAAGAAATTAAACTTTGTTTCATAAAAATAACAAGCTTTTATTAAATCGAAAAGAAGATAATCAGGTTTATCTATCAACATTGAACGCGTGTACAAAGTTTCGTGTCCATGATATTAACCGTTGAGGAGCCATCTTGATTGCATCTATGTCATAAATGTATTGTCACCAGAACCAAACGTGTGTGCAAAATTTCAGCTCAAACGGTTGTGGGAAACTGGTTTGAAATTCAATTGCAAGATTTGACCAATACATACTAACTAAAATAGTATATTTTATATCGAGAGACTAAACGAAGCCATAATATACCAGAGTTGGTTTGACTCCCGAGCGTGCGAGGGAGTCAATGAGGGAGTCTCGAGGTGCAAACTGTACTTTTCACTTTTGAGTGCGAGAAAAATAGTCAATTTAGTACAAAAACATTTATAATTATCCAGTCCATAGAACTTTCGTAAGTTTTTAGGTAAATCTTCCGCGATTTTGGCGGCAAAAGATTATCTATTATGTCTTTTGCTCTTTGCTCGACGTCAAACTCTTCACTGTCACTGGACATTCTTAATAAATTTATTTAAAACCGAACAAATTTACACTCGACAAAAAATCTGAAATTTTTGCGGTTAGTTTTTTCTCCTAAACCAGTCACAGATTAACAATTTAAAACGCATGGCGCCACCTTCTTTGCGGAAAAACCATGGAACTAAAACTCTCAACATTTTCGCAATGAAGATGGTCCATACTCCACAGTTAATAGTAGTATATTTACTGACTGTTTAAGTTTGTCTATGTCACATGAAGGAAATTAAAAAAAACTTATTACTTTTCACTCCCTAGGGACTAAAGTGGTCACTTTAGTCCCGCTTCGTAGGGCTATATTGGCGTACTTTTAGAGCATGAGAAGTGAAAAATTACTTTGTTTTCCCTCACAGCGGAGCTCCCAGCCATTCTAGCACCAGGCGCAGGCCGCATTATCTACCAGGACAAGATCATCCGCTTCGACAAGGTGCCGCTCGTGACGCCCAACGGGGATGTTCTCATTAAGGAGCTCACCTTCGAAGTGCGGTTAGTATTACCTAGAATTAAGAGGTAGTAATGAGGCCAGAATCAAGCCCGAAGGACCAAAATTCGGCTCGAAGGACCAACATATTTCAAATTAATTCTCCTTGAAAAATTATAAACATGGCATAAAAGGCGTGAAAGTAGTCATGCGTGTACCAAAAATATTAATAAAATCTTTTTTACTTAGTAAATATACAGGGTGTTAAAGTAGTCGCGTGCCATAGCTTAGGGGTAGGTTCAGTATCGATAAAGGAACCTAGGAAAAATAAAAAAATAAAACGAAAAAAATTTAAACAAAAAAAAAAATTGTAAGATCAACCTAATTTAGTACCTACTACCTACTTAAACTTAAAATAGCAATCGTTTAGAATTAAAATTGCTATTACTTACCTACTATCGAACGTGTTGTCACTTCTCGCCGTGCGGTGTCGGCGCATTATTAGCTAATTGCTACTCAAAACAGCTCGCGACAAATGGCGCAAGATGTGCGCCCCTAACGCTACGACGCATGGTACCTATGTAAATTACAATTCCAATTTTCCCTTCGTACTTTAACGGGCTTAGGACCGTCAAAATACAAAACCTACAAAATAGATCTTGTTTAACTAGTATTCAACAGAACTGCATCGTCTCCTTGACCTAATTACAACTGAAATTCGATAAATAGTAAAGTGTGAGTGGATGGACAAGGATAGTACTATGTGGGCCGTTACTAACCGAAAAGAGATAGCAAGGCGCGCTGGCATCGTGCGGTCATTGTCCTTCGCTTTGGCGGTAAAAATTGCACGTCGAATGTTTTTGAATTAGGAACGTATAAGTTTCGTTTGATTTGAGCACGTATCCTAAATCACATAATCTGACTAATGTTTTTTACATCTTTAGACGATTTCAACAAGTGATTTCAATAACTAGTAGTACGACTTCTATTATAAACAATATTGTGTTGTGTACCGCGAAACTATCTGTGATATGTATCTGATGATAGATAAGTACCTAATACTTATAACTTTACGAAGTGGAAAACTTTGTGTTGTGATAACTTTCAACAAGTGAGTAAATAAGTTGATTTTAATTCATTTTAAATACCTACCTAAGTACCTATGTACTTGATTCCATTTTAAAATTTAAAATACCCACTCGTTCTTCTACTATTGCTGAATTATTGAGGTTTAAACCTACTTACATAGACACAATAGTTAAACAATAGCGTCAGACCGATTCGGTCGGGGTTCACAGACGAAGGGACAAGATTTTCAATTTGTAGGAAGAAGAAATACTTGGAATTGTTGTGTTTGTGAATTGTAATTTACGTACCTCCTAGGTAGTAACCTATCGTTTACCCTGTGTTATCGAAATGTTCGAGCGTAGGTATTTTATTGCGTTCGTTAGTAGGTAGGTACCTACTACATTAGGTTTGTAGTCCGGAATAGTATGGATAAATCCTACCTTGTCGTCGTAGATCAGATACTTCCTTAGGTACAGGCGTGAACTGGGGCGATGGAATGAAAGTCGACTCGTCACGTAAGTATTGTAGTCAACTTGGGCCTTCCAAAGCACATGTACACCAATAAAGCACATGAAATACCTATGAAGGAGTAAAAAGCACAGATCGGCAGAGAGACAAATGCAGTCAAAGTTCACAAGCATAGAAGTGGGTTTAGGATAGCACGGTAAGTTCTGACCACACTTCGGCGGAATACGAAATCGCGTTATTATTCTAAGACGAAATCACTATTGCGCATAAACGGTAAGCTGGTATAAGCAGAACAGTAAACAGTTTAGGCGGCGTGCGCTCTGCGTCGAGAACAGATCAGGACTGGTGAGGCAGAGGCCGGCGCCGGCGCGCGCTCGCTCTAGTGACAGCTGACTGCGGCGCGGTCGATGACCCCGAGTGCCGCCCGTTCGGCGGTCAGCTGTTTCCGAGCGCATTAGGGTGAAATGATCATGAGTAAAATAGTGGATTTTCTTCAAAAAAAAAAGGTTGCTTTTTTCAATGATTTTACGTTCTACTAATGAAACCAAACCACTGGTTTCAAGGATAACGGTTTTCACACTAACACCCTAATTTTAGGTTTTAAAATAAAAAAAAAATTAAAGGTATTTTTTTTTTTTTTACGGGTTTCTTTATCGATACTGAACTCACCCCTAAGCTATGGCACGCGACTACTTTAACGCCCTGTATATTCAACTCTCTGCTATAACTGCGTGGTGGAATGCAGGCCCATTGCGGGTTGGTAGAATTTCATGCTGGGTCCTGACGATAATTATAATTAGTAAGTCATTATTGATATTATTTTACTTATAAGAAACTTACAATATGCTAGTTTACAGTCCTATGTTTACTAATAATTGCATATTTCCATCTAGGTCCGGCATAAACGTGCTAGTATGTGGCCCCAACGGCTGCGGCAAGTCGTCCATGTTCCGTCAGCTGGGCGAGCTGTGGCCGATCTTCGGCGGCACCCTCACCAAGCCACCTAAGGGAAAACTCTTCTATGTGCCTCAAAGGCCTTACATGACACTGGGAACGTTAAGAGATCAGGTTAGTACCGAACCTCTCTGATGTACTAACCATTGACTTAGTTAATCACGATCCAGGCGGACCGTTACTGGTGCTAAAAACAAAGTGTGCATCCAATGAATCGACTAAGAGTATTAAATATTGAAGTGTCAGAGTCTGTCCCATCATTAATCGTTGTAGGTGTTATCTTTAAGTGATCCAGTTCCATAGTACCATTAATGGCGTCTGGTGGTCGCCATATTGAATTTTAATTGCTGACGTGTCGTTAGGGACACTTGCAATATTAAGACAAATCGATTGACGTAAGAATTATCAAAATTGGCCCACGCGTTTAGTCTCTAGACCGCCACATAGGATCAAACATATACAACATGTAACATAATTAACGCACATCCTGAAAATAGTTTGTTCAGAATCGTTTACTGAATCGATTTCTATAATTTTTAATATAGGTCATTTTTTATCCCAAAAATAATTAAAAATATGTAATTTATAGTCACACTACCCCTGTACAGTCAGAACAAAGTGAAATGGACCGTAACTCAAGGCAATAAGACTTTTAAAAGTTCAGTTTTATTTGTATTAAAACAAATTCCGTCATTCAATACAAAATAAAGAAAAATGAACCTTATTTCAAGCAGTTTAAAGTCTTCACAAAAACAGTTGAAGTAAACTTGGCGATTTAACTGCACGCACACTCTAACAGGCACTGGATACAAAGGAAACAATAGTTACCCATACCAAAAAAATGCGAAATATGACATACTTATTTTCGTTCCCTTTCTCGTGCAAATTAAACACCTGGGATAGTGCGAGATAGCCACCATGACACCGGGCACCGGGCGCGCGGGCGCTGCTGTATGAAAGCTTAAATGTTATTAGTCACGCACGGACATTTTAAGTGGGATGTAGGTACTTACTTCCGTAAAGTGTATGCTAATTGTTTTACGCGCGATGTCTTTTCAATAAACAAAATAATGTGCAATGAGGACTTGGGCACGGCACGGTGCGGTGTGGTTCTAGATTATTAGTTGACAGAAAATTCAACCAAAGGCATGGTACAAGAGTAGACCGCAGGGCTATTTTAGCTGCTACTCAGCGGCTTCTTGGCCACGGAACGTTCCGTCCGAACACGGCCATCGACAGGGGAGCCGATTGGCGTACACGTAAGTACTCGTTTTCAAAACGAAATACTGGACTATTTCGATGAGAATCCCCATGCCAGTACCCGAGAATCAGCTGATTTGTCGCCTCTTGACTTTTTTTTGTGGGGACGTATTAAATCGTTAGTTTATTTTAGTGCAAAAAATAGGATAGTGAACGCTTTTGATAAAAATGATGAAGTGCTTTTTAAATTAAAACATCAATTTAGAAACGGGCATAAAAATGTATTGAACTTTTCTATTGAAGTTGAGTCGAGCGACGACGTTAACAGCTGTCTCGAACGCGAGCGAATACCTACTAGGCTAGCAAGACTCACACAGTCGCATACGTAGGTATGAGACCTACGTATGCGACTGTGTGCGTTCGTTGATTTGTACTGTGACTACAACATTCTTCCGGAATTAGGAAAACTAATTTATTAAATAATCATTGCCTAGACATGTTTAATTAAAAATTCAGTGCATGTATTATGATTATAACATAATAAACTAATTGGGGTGTCTGAGGGTGTGCGTTAATTACGTTACATGTTGTATATGTTACAATCAAAACTGTTTTGACTGATTAACAGTTTTGACTGTGACATAGGATATTAAACACATTACCCTTCTTTGCGTCGTTGGAGAGAGTCTGTCTGTATTTAAGCATGACAGTAATAGGGTCGATGACAAAAAAAAACTAATTAGTCCTTCAGATAGATTTCCAAAAAAGATTAGACACATTTTATTTTTTCACGTAATCAAAAAATGAAGTCGAAACAGTGCGTCGAAAACTCGTGTGACGTCACATTTGAGTACATTTTTACTCAAATGTAACGTCACAAGCCCCACTCATGATCTTTGACACGTTTTATCTTCGTCATTTTTTATTAATTCGATAAAACAAAAAACACGTATCCAATATTATTCGATAATCTAACTGACGGACTAGACAAAATCATATTGTTTTAGTCAGTCATCATCCCTATTCTAACTCTATTTTTTGTTTTAGATAATCTACCCTCAAACTCGTGACGAGATGAACAGGCGCGGTCGGAAAGACGACCAACTGCATCACTTCCTCGAGATAGTACAACTGTCGTACCTCACCAACCGCGATGGAGGATTGGACGCAGTGGAAGACTGGATGGACGTACTGTCCGGAGGAGAGAAGCAGAGGATAGCTGTAAGTTATCATAGTTATCTGGCTGGTAACAATACATACCAGTTTTATATGATTAGACTAATACCTTAAGCGTCACGTTTGTTGAGCTACTGATTAATACAGGTTTTAGGCGTGTCCTCTATTTTTAAAATAAAAATAAAATGCCGGATGTCAGGCAGGCCACGCTTCATACTAAAATCTTCCAACCCCTGTCTATTAGTTGGTCGAAATATTTTGTGGTGGCAGACGGCTACTTAAGGTGGAAGCTCCACGGTAGCCCGCGAAATTCAAATTTTCTTACGTTTTTTTTGAATTTGGCGGGCCACCTTGCCGCATTCACCTTAATCGACGAGGCTGCCATCACTGGTGGTGGTGTCAACCAGTTCATCTGCCACCAGTGGTCACAGTATTTACACGGCGCGACGGCCTACCCGACATCCACAATCTAGTGAGAAGATAACATAATTGCGTTGTTATAAACAGATGGCGCGCCTGTTCTACCACGAGCCACAGTTTGCGATCCTGGACGAGTGCACGAGCGCTGTGTCCGTCGATGTAGAAGGACAGATGTACCAGTACTGCAGAGAGGTAAACAAAACGTTATTTTTGATAAGTTGCACTATTTAAGAGAAGACCAGAGGTTAGTTAATCCGCAGGCTGAAAGTCCAAGTAGTCGCTACGGGGGGATACAACATTCAAACTCAAACTTAAAGCATTTAGTCCAATTAAACCATTACGGCACTTTTGAATGTCTAAAATACAAAAAAAGCAAAGCTACAGTCACAGACACAAGGCATAATAACTTGAGAAAGTACTGTAGTTGCCCATTCCCTAGCGTAGATCTCTATGTAGAAGAACGAGCATTATCTTCGTCTAAAACCTTTATCAATATCCTTCTGCTAATGTCCTTATTATTTTGAGTAATCCCGCGGCGCAGCATGTTTTCTTCCACACATCTCTCTATCTGTCTTCTGCCCGTATTCACTAAAGGCCGTTTTTTATAACTTACTTACGTATAACTGTCAGTTAATATGCCTACTCTCGTAGCTATCGGTGTTTCTATATACAAAGTTAGTCCTATCCGCGTCACCTACCTATCAGTTTATTCATAGAAAAATCAAAGAAAGCTTTTCTGTGACGTTTTGTTTCTATCGGTAGGTAAACAAAATGTCAAACACAGATAGCAAGATACCGATACGTAAGACATCAAAATAAATGCCTAAGTCAAAACGTGATGTTAAATTTTCAAATGAGCTGAGCGTTTCGTCAGCACCGACAAGAAAACAACCAGCATAACCTGGGAGAGGGCACTGACATAGTATCACAGTTTAATCACTTAGCACAAGAGTCAGGGACCTCACACGATTTGTAAGCTCTTTTTTTTGTAATAAAAATTAAAAAAACACCGCGGTTTTATGTATGTGTTACCGGAAATGTATGAAATCTAGGTATTGTACACAATTCCTAGGAAATGTGTAAAATAATGTTTCAAAGATTCTTTAATCCACACATTTCCTGGGAAATGTATGCATTTCCTAGAAATTGTATGTAATTCCGAAATGATACTAGGAAATGTATAAAAACGAATGCTCTCTGTGAATCAAATAAATAAAACACGTTTGAGAATTGGAATCTGAATTTTATTCAGATGGTTTGCACTATAACTTTCAAAATTTGAATTTGGGTTGGTTTTTTGTTTGTTTGAGGTTGATTGATAGGTTTTCTGAATGGTTTAAAACAAAATAACCACGAAGGGGTGAACATCAAGAATGGAACACATTCCCGATCCCTCTTTAGGGAATGTATAGATATCCTAGGAAAAATGCATATTATAAAATAAATCATACATTTCCTATCTATTTTAGGAATTGTATAAATTTGCTAGGAATTGTATACAATGACGGATTTCATACATTTCCGGTGACATTATGCATTAATTTAAGTATCGAAATGTTAGTAAAAACGTACACTCCTCTCTCAGTAGCGTGCCTAGGGGCCAATAATGCGGCAAGCCGACTATTCGGAAACCCTAACACCATGAAGCAGTAGTAAGTAGGTTATAAAGTACCGCCACTATGGTAACCCGCTTTCTACAAAAAAAAAATGAACAATAACCAACCACCGTTTTCCCAACAGGTCGGTATATCCCTATTCACGGTGTCTCATCGCAAGTCCCTATGGAAGCATCACGACCACTACTTACAGATGGACGGCAGAGGAGGCTTCGTCTTTGAAGAGATCGACAATGAAACACAGGAGTTCGGATCGTGATCAATTGTAAACTTAAATCTTAAGACAGCTAGCGTCTAACGCCTTGGGAGAGCTAATACATACAAAGTCAAACTATTTAATTCATTCAGATCGTTACAAGGTACTTTTGAATGTCAATCTTTATAGAGAAATAGAATTTGTTCCCCATTCTCTTTTATAGTAAGATTTTTTTGTTGTTGTTGCGTTTTAATGGCAATACCGGTCATTGGCCCATTTGCATTTGTGTCCGTTCCTCATGCAAAAACGGAAAAAGTCTCATAGCATCCTGAATCTATTATCCCATGATCTGTCCACGAAGTAGACACAATAGTTAAACAATGGCGTCTCGACCAAATTGGTCATTCGACGGATCATGATTTATAGGGTATGAAGTACAGGGTGTAAAGTTCTTCATCCCCTACAGTAAAGGTAGGATCCTCGACCAGACGGGTATAGTGTGGTGGGCTACTGCCCGGCAACAGGGTAGATGACAAAAAAAACTAATTAGTCCGTCAGATTATTATTATATTATTATTATAAGCCTATGTTGTCCCACTGCAGGGCAAAGGCCTCCCTTCCCTCCTTCCACATTTCGCGATCTAATGCGATTGTAGGCCAATCCTTTGCAAAAGAGTCTAGCTCATCCCGCCATCTCCTTCTGGGCCTGCCGCGTTGTCGTTTCCTGCTACTTGGTATCCACTGAGTGGTAATTTTTGCCCATTGCTCCTCCGACATGCGGCAGACGTGACCAGCCCAGTTCCACTTCAACCTAGCAGCTGTAAGGCCAACATCAGCTATTTGGGTTTTGGAGCGAAGTATGGAGTTTCTGACGCGGTCCGTAAGTTTGACACCCAGTATACTTCGCTCCATAGCTCGTTGGCAGACCCCAAGTGCGGACTTCTGACGATATCGATTGATCGATCCGTCAGATAGATTTCCAAAAACTATTGGACACATATTTTTTTCTTTTTCACGTAAACAAAAAACGAAGACGACACAGTACGTCGAAAACTCGTGCGACGTCACATTTGAGTACATTTTTACTCAAATGTGACGTCACAGGCCCCCACTCATGATCTTTGACACGTTTTATCTTTGTCAGTTTTTATTAATATGATAAAACAAAAAACACGTATCCAATATTTTTCGATAACCCAACTAAACAGAATCATATTTTTTGTAGTCAGTCATCATCCCTATTGTTTACGGGTTTTTCTATATGGTCAAGTCGCGGATAACCTTAATAGCACGATTCAGAATTTTGGTGTTAGGCGTTCATATGTGTCATAGATGGCGCTGTAGTACTTCTTTTTATGCCGCTAGACTATCATGATTCTCTACATGTTTTACCAACGAAAAACAATAAATTCATAAATTCTACTTTATTACTGTAAAACTTTTTTCCTCTCGTAATTATGATAAATTCCAATGTCGGTATAGTACATTTTGATACAAGTGAAGAAAGTTTGTTAATGCATTCGGGGCGGAATTAACACCCGAGCCGTGGGCGAGGGTGTTTTGAGCCGAGAACTGCAATACAATACAAATGTCCACGTGTATCAAACGACGTTTTTCAATACACTTTTGAAGAAAATAAAATTAAATAACGAAAAATGTTTTTTTCATGAATGAAACTATTTTTTTTAAAACTACTACTAAACTATTTTTGATTCGCCAGGAAGGAGAGGCAAAGGTATGAAGCCGTTAAACAGCCTAATATAAAAAATAGTTTTTTTTTATATATTTTAATATTTTTAATTCAGAACACAAATTAATAAATGTTAATTTGTTTAAAATGGTAAATATTAGTTTTAAATAATAATGTTTATCTATGGTATTCTATTTATAAACACAATTTGAATACTGAAAAAATATTTACGCTGTAAAGACGCATTTTGCTTTGCCGAAATTAAAAAAGACATTCACCTCCGACTAAGGCATTGAACCAATTTGGACTAAGTATAGCTATTATTTTGTTATCTGTGCCAATTTTTATTCCCGCACACGTACGCGCACGCGTATGAAATACATTGCATGTTGAACCTAATCTTAGTGCGGTAAGAACCAGTTTTCGAAGAAGTGTATTGAAAAATATTTGACAGTTCTCAATAATTACAATTTTAAGTGAACTATATAATGTGCGCGTGTAATATAATTTATTGTGTATAAAATACGAGTAAATGTATTTTTTATATTTGTTCGAATTCGACACTCGACGTTTGTATTTAAATTGTATACACTTTTGTGGCTAAATTATTTAAACATCAAATGTTTTTATTAATTTGTTGTACTGTAATACCTACTAAAAATAAGTCTTATACAAGAATATAATAGTTCTAAAATGTGTATCTAAATTAGCATAATTTTAGCACCAGACCATTTTTCATAATAATACCAATTTTAATGTTTTTTTTTATTTGCCATAAATGACAATCTTTTTAAGACAACTTAATACGAAATGAGGTTTTAGTCTAATCTAATATTAAAAAGAAACTTGGAAACATGGAGGGACCTTTTTCATTCTGTGCCACAATTTCGCATTGCTGGTGAACTTTGTAGTAATATAATGTAATAAAATATACAATTATAATTTCTAGACATAGCAATACTAGTTACCATTTTATGGAATGTTATAAAATATTCTATAAAATACGATAGTTCTATAATTATAGAAATATATAGACACAAGTGTTATTTATTTACTAAATGTTTTGTGATAGTTTACAAAACACAATGAAGTTGTAAACAAAAGATGATAAAATTATTTTTACAAATATTCATAATTATTTTTTCAAGATCAAACTGTTTTTTAAGAGTTAAGGGAATAAATGTATGCTATAATCTGTAATAAATCTATTATAAATGAAGTGTGAAATGACCAGGGATTTGTAAAATATTAAGCATATACTTAGTCTTTTATATCCACCCATTTGATTGTCCCAGTAAGGCCATTTTCATACTTGCGTTATGCAGGCGTACTGTATTTATTGCAACCATTGGGATCTTACAAGAAATGAACAGTAATTATTGTAGCACTGAAACGCAGCACTTACGCACTAGAGACGCCCGCAAAACGCTAGTGTAATAAAGGCATTACTGATCACATACTTAGAACAAGTGGCAAGGAAATGGCCTTGATACCAACAATAGTTATTTGTCTTCTATCAACACGTAATCGACGACTATTGCATAAAATTCTCAAGGCCGTCTCATTGCACCTTCATTTTGAGACCCGAGGCCATGGCCCATTCTTTGTGTAATTTACTGTGAAAATGTTGTTATTGCTGTGATAGATGTTAAGTTTTGTTGTTCTTATTGTGTTGGTGGGTGCTGGGTCATTAAAGAGGGTTCAGGAATATACGTACTTGGTTTTTATTCTTTGTTGACCGTTTCCTACTATTCCCTCAGAGAAATGTTAAATCAAGGATTATTGAAATCATCACCTAGTTCTTGTTGACGACTAGAATGAAGTCTGAAGTGGTCCATAAAGTAGTTTTCCTCTCAATGATTTAGATGACGGCCCCAGACATTGCAACACAACGTTTTACAACGACGAGACGAGACGTTTTTACAATCTTTAAGAAATAAACCAAAAGCTCAACTTTGCAGGTATCCAAATTCAGACAGTTCAGTCAGTCCCTAATAGTACATTTTGATACAAGTGGAGAAAGTTTGTTATTGAGCCGAGAACTGCAATATAGTATCTGTGGCAATTTCAATTCCTGCACTCGGTGTGGGAAAATAAAAAAAAACGCACGGGTGTGAAATACATTGCATGTTGTTGAACTTCGTAGTGCGAAATGAACCAGTTTTCGAGGAAGTGTACTGAAAAATGTTTTTGTACCAAATGAATGAAATAAATGATGTCTTATTTACTAGTTGAATCAGCATCATAAAAATACTACGTAAGAATATTTAAATTAGGATGATAGGACGCCAATTTAAGTTTACCGCTAAATTAGTCAGCATGAGCAAGCGTTGCATGACGTCATGTGACGTGACGTCTACCTTTTCTACGTTCGTATTGTTTAGTGACGAGCACTATGCGTCATCACTTTGCATCCTGATAACATCATCACTCTTTAATAAGTAAGAATTACACTTCGCGTGAAGAAATATGATGCTTAAATGCTTACTTATCTCAAGGCTACTGCCGTATCAGTTAAAGTAACATTTTATAGTGCAAAATTATTAGTCTTTGTATGAACAAAGACATGAAACAAAACGCATAATAGTAAGCGCTTCGCATCAGCTGTTGTAAAAAAAAATAACGGGATATCGCGAATGAAAACTGGTCACACCGACGGCCACATCAAAAAACTGGGGGTCTGGCGTGACCCTGTTATTTCTATCCTGCAATAAAATAGCTGTGTAATTTAAGATAGTTCGTGTGTGCTTCGAACAGTGTTTTATAGCAAATTCTAGTGTAATTTATGAAGAAATTATGGAACGCGCGACGGGAACAGAGGTATACGGGTGTGGCTCGCCCCAAACCTCGGACATAACGCTGAATATACAAACTACTACGGGTGGTAATTTCTCCATCAGTTTGAACCCTAAAAATACAGTGGAGCACCTCAAGAAGTTGGTTTCGAAGAAACTTAAGGTGTCTAAAGATAGAATATGCTTGCTGCATCGCGAAAGGTGAGCGTTTTATGTCGAGACGCCAAGCTTCTATTGTCAAACATATCACGGAAATATGTCGATACGATGACGCATCAGTGTTATTTGACTCGCTTATTGAAGTTGAGTTTTGTGTTCGCAGACAACTGAGGGACGGCACGCTGGAAGAGAACGGTCTGCTGGACGGATCGCGGGTGATCCTCCTGCCGAGCGTGGAGACTGGCTTGCTGGTGAGTTGTGCGTCACGCCGTGCTGTGTCGAAACCCCCCAAGTACCTCCTGATAATCACGTGTTTCACAATACTGACAAACTAATCAATACACATTTATCTCTAATACCATTGTTGTCTATTGACTAATTAATTGTTTCATTATTAAGATCATTCTGTCTTTTCCAGAGCCATAGACCAGAAAATTCTGTGATGCAAGCATTAGAATCCTTAAATGACACTCAGGTTAATGACTTTTTAAGTGGTAAATCTCCACTGAATTTAACAATGAGGTTAGGTGACCATATGATGCTGATTCAGCTGCAGCTGTCCACCCTAAACTCTAGTTCCAGTAGCTGTAGGTCCTTGAGAACATCCACACCAACTAAAAGCTCTTCAACATCAGTAAGGACTACTAAATGTGACGCCAGGGAATCACCCAGCCCTCAGACAGCAACCCCACCTACCTGTACACCCGTGCCCATGGACCACTCCTACATCAGCAGTGAAACTCCTAAAGCAGAAGCAGCAGCACCACACGGTCTACAGAAGCAAGACTTTGAAATGTTACAGAATTGTTTTGACTTGTACCGGTCAATGGCTGAAGAAAAATATGCCGAGAAAGATACTAGTGATGACAAAGAAGAGACAATAGACACAACTAATTGTGAAGTGTCAGATCGCTCAGATGCATCCACAGAAAATGAGCAGTCCCCTATAAAATCTCTGTCCAATCTCGTGTCTAGTCCGATAGATGCTGAATCCGCTGCACAAATCAGAGCTTTAGAGAAAGCAGCTCTTCTTAACACTGTAAAAAACAACTTAAAAGATTTTTTAGCACAAAATAATATAACTGATGGTGAGGACATAATACCTGAAAGAAATGGCGGCTGTGACAAGCAGTGTCCCTCTACTGCCTCCCACACAGACTCACTCAGTGATGACAGTGACAACTTTACTGACCAAAGTTCATTCCTCGCTGAGAGCACTATAGATGAATACCCCATGGAAAACCTCTTCAACAGTGCAGTTGACAAAGGATTGTTTGAAGACCAAGATGAATCTATGATGGATAGGGAAATATCAAATTTGGCTACAACTAGTCATGGCAGTCAGGAAGCTAACTCAGGCACACTCCCTTCTTTCCAAAGTATAAATGAGCCTTTGAAAAATAAAAGATTCCAATATTTACTGCATAAGACATCCAAATTTAAACATCCTATAGGTCAGAATAAGCAGAAGGCCTTTATGCAATCTGTTGTGAATAAGCATAAGAAAAGGATGCAGAGTCGACAAGACACCAATTTATCACAGCCCTCCACCTCTAGAACTGAGCCTTATATAACTAATTCTAGAAAACTCATTCTGCAGCCCAGCAACGGCAATGGGCAGGCTGAGGACTCTGCCACTCCATCCACATCTAAACAGACTGTTATATTTAAAACCCCCGAAGCTCCAAAGAAACCTCAAAGAGCATCACCAACTCCCCCTGTGGACACCAAAGCTCTCATTGAAGCTTCAAAGAATTTGACACAGAAACTAAAGAAGTTGTCTAAAGAAGTTCTGACTAATAAGATAGAGTTGAGGGCGGCCGAGGAAACAACCGTGTGCAGGAAGATTGGTCCTGGAGCTGTGATAGAGTCCATGAAGCATCATGGCAAAGGAATTTATTCTGGGACATTTTCAGGCACACTGAACCCTGCTCTACAAGACAGGTGAGAGTTTAACTCTTTTATTCATACTTTCTTTTGTAATTTCAAACAAAGAAGATATTCAGAAAGATAAAGCCTATAGAATGTGTGTCAGTACATATTTGTACATGTGCCGCCGACACATTTTTTTTAATCAAAGATGGCGGCGATATTTCATGGTAATTTGAAAGTAGAAATGTTTAAAAGTTAAAAAGGAACTTTATTTGATGCATGTTTCATAAAGTAAACATAAGATTTCTCCTCATGGAGATTACAAATAAGTTAGTAATGATAAAAAAAAAATTAGTTGTGTAATGTGTACTTACGTGAAAACTATGTATTTACTGTTGTTAAGTTATCTCTGTGTCCTGTTACTTAAACTGTTATTTATGTTTATGTTTCAGATATGGCCGACCAAAGCGAGATATATCCACCATCATCCATATTTTGAATGATTTGTTATGTGCTGCGCCGCCAATAACCATTGCACAGGTATGTTTATATGTATAAAACTAGTTATTATTTAGGGTTAAAGATAACAGGCTGAAAGTAATAGAAAACCCATTGTTATTTCCTACTTATCTTTTACGTGTTTTTATCTTGTCCACACTAGTTATCGCTAGTTACGCTTTCTACGCATTCTGAATAATAGTGTATGATTGCAGAAGGAGCCGAGCCACTCGTGCTCGACGAGCACCGCGGAGTGCGAGTGCGCGGGCTGCAGCCAGCAGGCGTGCTCGTACGGGCTGTGCGACGGCCACGCGCCCTCCACGTCGGCCGCGCCCGGCAAGCGCTGCACCTGCGAACCCAAGGACTGCCAGTGCCGGCGCCTCGAGCCCAAGCCCTGCTCCGCGTGCGTCGGCAACGCCGCCGGAGAGATGTGCAAGAAATGTGATACTGCCAAGACTTTAGCCCTGGAGAACTCTAAAACTAAATGCAAACTGGAGCAACTGAGGCTTGTGATGCAGCAGAAGAAGCAGAGGCGTGAAGCCCGGAAACTAAAGACTTTGCCTTACACCAACTCGCCCTCCAAGGCGATATCGTCTGCCGAGCAAGCGGCCGGCATGCAGGAAGAAATAGAAACACTTGCCTAACACTGAGTTACATACCGCGTAAATTATTAACTCGCGCTTCTAGATTTGTAACGGTACTCCGCCATCTTGTCTTGCTTTTGTATGGAAATTACTAAATATTTCAGTTGTCTCATTTAAGGTATTATAATACAATTAAATTGATGCACAGGATGTATTCCAACTGCAGACATTGGCGACTCAATAACCAATCAATTGTTACACTGTGGTATCTTTGTGCAGTCAGTGTTGACCGTGCATACGAAATGCTTTGTTAATGCGTGTTGACAATAAAGTGTTTCCAGATTTGTGTAACGCGTGTGCATTTGAAATGTGAACAAATGTTTTCAAATATAAAAAATGCGAATTTATCCTAATAGTTGATTGTCTTACTGGTAACTCTTGAAAGGGTTGCGAAATATTCATTGTTTATACTCGCAACTGTGTTCTGATGACAAATATATTTTTTCAGAAAATTTCACAAATTAACAAAGCTTGAGTATGCGCGCCGACGCGGGCGCAAAGGCCTGAGGCGAGTGCAGATAATATTATTCTAAATTACCATTTTAACTAAGTTTGGATAATAGTATACCCAATAACTTTAAGTGCTCTATACGCATGTACAAATGATAAAGAT
Organism: Xestia rhomboidea; assembly: GCA_963853795.1. Taxonomy (NCBI): domain Eukaryota; kingdom Metazoa; phylum Arthropoda; class Insecta; order Lepidoptera; family Noctuidae; genus Xestia; species Xestia rhomboidea. The sequence continues at coordinate 17,110,878 of OY970761.1, forward strand.
TGATTAGCAAAATCACTAGTTCGTAGCTAACGTAAACAGTTTAGGACCACGATACACTTGCCTGGAGCGGCTTCAAAATTGATTTTTGTTGTTATATTTTAGATTATATTTTATTGGTTCGAAGTTTTAGACACTTGTGTAACTAGTTTAATTTTTTGAAAATCACTTTTGATTGATATTCGACATTACGGGGTTTATTAGTAACTAACGCATTTTATTAATTCATCCTCTAAGAAAATTTGATAAATTTAGGACAAGTGATCTATATCCCACTTTTTTAGTTAATAATTGGCACTGTTATTCTTATAGTTATTTTTCTTTGTTTTTCTTTTCTCCTTTCATGGATTTGTTGTTAAAGATAATAAAAATGTTTTCTGGATTACACCTGTTTCGTTTAGTTTTGTTGTATTTTATAAGTCATTTTTGGTTTACGCAAACTACTACTTTATTATGTAAAGGATTCCAATCCATGTAAAATGCAATATACGAGTATGAACGATCGCGAGGTATCGATCATAGAAACACTAGAGCTAGCTTTGTACATACATATTATTATGCAAAACTTTAGTAGCAGTAAAAAGCTTTTTGAGTATAATTCATCAATTTATATAAAAAAAAACTTTTATCGTTAAATTGCCTAGACATAATTTAGAGGTTTATTGTGAAATATCTCTGTGAATACTAAATAGTACGTATAACTGGTGACCCACTCAACTAAACAACGCTGCAATGGCAGGACGGAAATTACTAGTGTAGTAAATAACGAAGATCAACATAAAATGCTATTTATTTAAGTTAACATGAATGCCCAATACAGATTATTCTTGTATGTTTATAATAATGACGTGAGACCAAGTGGCAGAGAGATGTCCAAGAAGAACGAAGACGTCAACTTCGCTAGTTTCATGTCGCGCAAAAGACAACAAGACAATTAATGTTAGGATAATTGGGTAGTGATACTGACCTGTCTTCCAAAAGAAGTCCAGAATTAAATGATAACATTTCCTCAATCCAATGATGGCAACGCATCAAGAAACCGGGCCATTATTACAGTGTCTTTATATGAACGAAAGCAATAATTGAATTCCTAACATGCCGTCGGTACTACCTTACCATGGGCAGGTTGTGGTCATGACTGAACAGCGACTCCTCAAAATAAAGTGCTGCTGGAGAGGAAAGCAAAGAAAGTGTGATGTGTCCTACTGTCCAAAATCCCTACACATATATTTTTTATTTATTAAATTAAGGATTCTGGTACATATTTATTCCATTGAACTGTGCACTTTACCTCATAGTATGATAGATTATAAAGCTAGTATTACTGTGATGATAACGTTGAAACTTGTGGGAAATTAGTACCTATGCTGTTTTCCGCTTATATGCAATGTCATGAAGATAAAGGCTAATAAGTAATTACCTTGGCAAAGGCTTTGGACGTTAGTCGGGAGATTCGCTCTTCAGTCATGACAAAATTTTTCTTTCCAAAGTGCCTCTAACTGTAAGGTACATTGTACCTATTTAGTGTTGTGCCATACATGTATACTATTTAAGTTCCATATTAAATGTTTATGGCACTATTCCAAGTTCGAATTTCCTGTTCGATCTCTTACCAATCATGTTCCTAAGATCTCAATTTTTTCGACAACTAATGTTTTGGCGGCAAACTTATTCGGTCTATTGTTTTTGTAAATACATTTTGTTACCGTATAATTAAGTCGTGATGAGTTTTTGTTATAAGGTTTTGAGGGAAAAGCATAAATTGTTTTTTTTGTCCTTGTATTTGCATGTCTAGTGAGGAGAATAAAGTTACATAACAAAAGTATTTCGTTGTTTTATAAACCTCTTTTACGAACATGTCTATGAAATAAAAATATTGTATGCTGATTGAGTGTTGTAAATAAAAAAATAATTTGATCCAAAACAATATAAATGAATTTATTCGAATAATAACTACTGATTCTGTGGTGTTATAATGAGGAACAAACGGTAATAGTAACTTAATCGCATATTATTTCTGATAAATTGGACGACAGAATCAATACGTGAATCTAATATTCGTGATCGAACAGTATAACAAAATATACAAAATGTATTACAAACAATCCAACGCAAACTTAATAAACATAAGTTTTGTAAGTTACTCTTAACAAAGTTGGATACTAATCATTTATATTATAAATTACAATTACTGTCATTTCACTTATATCTTTAAGAAACTGAAAATTAAAATTAACAATAATAATAAGTTGTGTTATACTGAGAAAATGTCTAATTTCACATCCTTTGTTCAGTCTTCATATCTAGACAATGTTGCAGTTTAGTGTGAATAATAACTTGCAGTTATAATTGACTTGAACCGAGTACTTCTTTTGAGAATCCTAAAACTATCGTGTACAATGTTAACAGTAAACTAATACAATATTGGTAGGTTACTTCGTGTCTTGATGGGCAATGAACGAAAACAAAACATGAATCCTGCTTAGGGTCTACAAAAACAAAGTCTGTACTTGTAAATTATTTTATTATAAAGTTCATTTATATAAATTAGCACATAACCCACACACGCGTTGCCACGCACACTACACCGGCGTCGTAGAGAGCGCTACGGACCGCGAAATAAAAACTGTGAACACAGCGCTGTCTGCGGCGACGACTATTATGATTTTAGAAGAGCAGTGTACTCATGCCGCCCATCTCTGCTTGCTCCTTTACGAAGATTTCGAAGTACTGGTAGATGATGGTTACGGCAAGCAAGATACCCGTCCCGGAGCCGATGGCGCCGAGGAAGTCGGCGAGGACTGATAGAGCGCCGATACACAGACCTCCGAAAGCGGCCGCCGTCGGAATGTATCGGTTGAGCTCGTGGATCATCGAGTTGTCTCTGTGACCGCGCATCACCATCTGTTGTTCCTTCAGTTGCTTGGCGACCTGCGAACGACCACGTAGGTTAGTACTAGGTTCAGAAATCAATAGACATTTGCATTGTGATAAATTATTCAGCTGCAGTAAATAGGGCGTGTACACAAAAGGAATGAAATTACGTTAACTCTATCGAAACGACTTGATTAAATAGTGAATTACTGAAATAAAATGGCCTAAACAGTTGCGCTATTTCTACGGCACAATTTAGTAATACACTTTCACTAATTGGAAAGTTAAGTGACGGTCGTCCACTACGGCCATATCATAATGTTAAAGGCATTGATTGTGAAGTTCTAAAGTTCGTTCACCTTTACTGGTTTACGTAGATAACTGGAGCTTTACGACAGAATACAGTTCGATGCTGAAACTAGTTTTTTTTCGTATTATGTTGGTAAGCGTAAGCAAATGCATGAGTAATTTCTAGGTCAAGTAAGTTTGATTGAAATACCAAACATTTTATTCAAATAGCTGACACATTACTTTTCGATTAAAATGAATTGGTAACTTTGATGTAAAAGACTGTAATTTATCAAACTAAAGCATTTTTTGACTTGACATTTTTCATCAGCCAGTAATGCAATTTTTGTGGTCAATACTTTTACTTCAACTAACTTCAGTTGATTTTCAGATAAATAAGAAACTTTTAATATTTTCAACTTACATCCTTAGCCGAAGATCCAGACACATCGATCCAGGTCTTGGAGAAGAAGGCGCAGGAGCCCAGCATGAAGAATATGTAGAGCACCGCGTGCACGGGGTCCTGCGCTATGTGCGTGAGCGACTCCGGGGGGCTGAAGTAGTAGCACAGGCCGCCCACCGGGTACGCGCGGGCCGGCCCGCCGCCACCCACGTCGGCCCACACGCCCAGTAAGTTCACCAGGAAGTTACCGCTGAATTTTACAGCTAACATCTGTGGTGGGGGGGAAAGAATTGCTTCAATTTCTCTGTAGGTTAAAGTAAAATCTTCGAAAGAAGCCTAACGTAAAGGTACATTCTGATACTGTTATCCTGCGTCATTCCACGGCAGAGGAAAGGCCTCTCCCCATTACTTCCAGTTGTTTTTCCAGTTTCATTTAAATGAAATATTGTCAATGGTATAATTTAGGAACAGTCCAGTGATTTTTATGGCTAGCTTTACAACTTTATGTGGCAACATTTCAACACAATTTGTCGTAAGTTTATTTCGTGCTTTCAGATAAGCATTTCGCTAACTGCTGGCAAGTCAGATCACTGTATGATATGTGGTTTACTAGGGCATGGCTAAAGAACTAGAAATACCAGTAAAAACATTTTGATATCAAAGAATAGCTGAGTCACTGTATTTAAAAACGCAATGTTAATTTTACACTGACTATGTAATTCTTGACCAATCTTAAAATGTGGGTACTCATACATAAAACGTAAAGTTTACAAACCTGTGAGATGACGTAGAGATTAGAAACGAGCGCAGATTGAAGAATGATAGGTATGTTTGAGGTGTAGAATAGTTTGATTGGGTACGACGAGTACTGTCCGCGGTAGCGCGCCGACTTGATCGGTAGGTCCACACGGAATCCCTGAGGAATAACACATACATTGTAGGAAAGAAAAACAATCAGCAACTTTCATATGAAAAAAGGTGCAATGACAATAGTAAGAGCGGTTAAACATGGCGACTAGGTGCATGATACAACTGCGCGATTGCATCGTCAAACTCGAGGTAAATGTTATGTGTGTATTACCGCCCTTAACCGGACAAGTTATCAGAAATACAATCAGGTATTACCCACAATGAATCTGTAAAATATCATATTTTCGCATCACACCATAAATGGGAAATGCATGCCACGTATTATCCGTCATTTAATGACATGTTTCATGTTGACGATCTACAAAGGTCAGGTAATGTGGTCTGACAATGAGAATTAACATGGCGTAGGTCGTACAAGTTAAACAATCGTTATTTCCCTATTTGGATCGGATTTTGTTTACAATTTTAAGGTCATTTTTTGCATGGTACCCTAATACTTTTTCTAAAATAAATGTGGCCTTAGTAACTCCTTATAAGATCAGGTGTTTTTTTTTTGTAACTGCCATAATATGATATTATGCAGCATTCAGTTCATTTGTGACTAAGATTACTTCAATTTTAAAGGTGAAGGTGCAAAAACATTGCTTTCTCAAAAGCCATTACAACTTTGTACCCTTGATGTTACAGATGTCCAGGGTTTTACTCTACAGCGAATACGACAGGAAAAAGAACAAGTAAAAAAACATTTACGCATATTTCTAAACAGATAAGTAGTTAGTCTTACCTGGAAGTATATGACGATAGCAAACACGAGGACAGTGGCGAGCAGGTTCATCAGGTTGGGCAGGTTCTGGCGGTAGAAGGCCTCCCGGAGGGCGCGCACCTTGTCGGGCCGCGTGGCCAGCAAGTGGAACAGGGCAATCACTGCACCTTCGAACTCGGTACCGCGACCTAAGGAAAGTTGTGATGCTGAGTAACGGTCTAATAGGTGGTCATGTATTCGGTTGCATCCGGTAATATTGGAATATATTTTTTTATAAATCCAGTCTTAAAATGTTTGGATATCAAACATTTTAAGACTGAATTTATAAAAAAAAGTTAGTAACTCTTTTCAGATGAAGGTTTGAAATAATAACATGTCAGTTCATAGTATTTTTATTCAACTGAAATATGTATATATTCATTGAATAGTATTTATTTTCCTTGTTGTTATGGTAATGTCAGCAAAGGAAGTACTGAACAATATAAACTGAATTTATTTCAGTTCTTGTTCAAAATGGCAGTAGTAAGGTGTTTTTTTTTGAACAAACACAAAATATCAGTTTTAATTTTCAAGAAGAAAGTTGATCTACACTACACATAGGTATAAAAGGTGTATCCTAATTAATGAGGTATTGTATTACAAATATCAGTTAAAGTGATCATTAAGTTAGTGATTGATAATTTAGTAATTAGACCAAGTTGTTAAGTGCAATTGAATTATTATTTATTGCCTGTAAACTGGTTTTAGAGTGCATAATAATAATTAGTGGTAGGAAGAAATATATGATGTCAGCTAGCTATCTTAAGTACAGTTAAATTAGTGAGTTTTTAGGGTTCCGTAGTCCTACCAAGAAACCCTTAGTTTCGCTATGTCCGTCTGTCTGTCTGTCCGAGGTTTTGCTAAGAGACCGTTAGTACTAGAAAGCTGTAATTTTGTAGATGTGTGTATATCAATAACGCCGACAAAGTGGTATAATAAAATTTTGGAAAATATTTTTTTTAGGTTAGGTCCCCTACTATGTGAAGTGGGGATGAATTTTTTTTCGTCTTCTATCGTGTGGGGTAACGTTGAATAGGTCTTTTAAAATGACTTAGGGGTTGCCCATACTACTTTTCGATTTAATGCTCCATTGACGAAATATTAAACTTTGAAGTGCAAATTTTTGTTCCAGTAGCGCGTCCCCCCCCCTCACCTAAAAGCTAAACTGCGGGCTAGAAAAATCTGGAAAAATTCATGATGATAAAATGCAAAATGAAATGCACTTTCATGTACTTTAAAGGAAAACTATAGCGGTTAAGATAACTTTATTAGTTTAGCAGTAATAGTCGTTGAACTAGGGTGTTGGATAATTTTGTACCAAATACAAAATCCTTAGAATAAATCCAATAAACTAGTTGCTTGTTTAAAACGGGTGAAGACTCATTGAAAAACAAAATCTAAAATATAACGGGCTATTACGGAACCCTATACTGCGCGTGGCCAGACGTGTGTCTGGATGACTGGTTTTTTTATATTGTAAGTAAATTCAACATGCCAACCTATTTAGCAGTTTTCTGTATTCACATAACTATAAACTATTAGATTGTGAGAAAAAGGGGGTTTTATTTAATAATTTATGCTGTTCTATATCTAGGGTACTTATATATGGCTAGACAGGAGCCTTACTATTGAGATGACAACTAATACTGAAGTAAGGAAGACATGCATGCATCAACCCCAAAATAAATCGGAACTAATGCAGCAAAATGATGATGATTAACTAGAGTACTTACCAGTGTTGACAGTAGCAGGAGAGAATGCCTTCCAGACGATGGTCTCACAGATGTTTGTGGCGATGAACAGTGAGATACCGGAGCCAAGACCATATCCTGTAATAAAATAAAGTTATTTAGTATTTGAATCCAAATTGGTACACAAAAGTTAGTTGTGTATTGAAAAGCCTCTTGTAGTAGTACATTTACTTGATTGGAGAAGTTTATTGATGAAAATTGAAGTTCCATAAATAAATGATTAAGTAATAGTCCAGGGGACCTACAGTCGTTGACCTCATAATCAGCTTGACTTTCATCATGAAATTGGAAAACCCTAATTTATTATCGTGATTAGATTTTATTAGTTATCACGTCTATGAAGTTCCACCAGCATAAATCACACCTTGATAATAAATCAAAATGATCACCCATTTGTTTTTTTTCTTCTAAGTATAAAACCTCATTACTGACCTTTCTGTAGCAACTCGTCGAGCAGCAACACAATAAGACCAGCAACAAACAGTTGAATGATGATGAGCAGACAGACGCCCGCGCCGATTTCACTCGGCTCGCCGTACATGCCTGTCATGACGTACACAATGGCTTGACCCACCGTGATCACCATGCCGAATACTGTAGACAAAGAGGCAGAAGGGTTTTTTTAACCTTTGATGTGAAAGTGCATTTTTGTTGGCCTATATAATGTTTATGTTTGATTGAATCCTCTTTGAATCTATTTGTATGTAATCCTTAGACGAATTGTATTGTTATAATAATATTTAGGTTTTCAACTGAAATCTGAGTGTAGCAAGTAAGGTGTGGTTTCCTCAATAAGAATTTTGATTGTAAGTTACAATCAATTTAAGTTGACAGAATTAATGGCATGATACAATTTGTACCATAAAATGAATATTGATTTTATTGTGGAAATGGAAATCAACATGTATCTGAACAAATATTAGCTCTTATTATCATTAAAATGATCTAAAAATTAATAATACCTTATTTAATAATCTGCAAACTAATGGGAATTACCAAATGATTATCAAAAATACAGAAATACAAGTTACTCCTGTTGTGTGATAAGAGATATGTGTTATTTATCAATGGATATCTTAACAATAATACATTTTTATCTGAATAAATCTTGTTTGTTACAGTTGTCGTAAAATAGTAAAAAATAATAGTACACTAATAAATACTTGAAATTAGAAAGCAGTTCCTTCCTTTTGTTATAAATATAAATTGGCACAATGCCTGACACTTATGTGTATGGAACAGAATTGGCATTCTGCCCCCATTTACAAGGTTTAGGAGACATTTAGTAAATATAAACACTGAAAATAATAACATTATGAAGAAATTCTTGAATGTTGATCTTTGGTTAAGATATTTTCCAATTAAATCATTGTTGTTACTTCAACATTTTCACAAGTTCATAGAAACATAAAATATTATCTTCAAGTCTAGAAATAAGACTTAAGTTAGCAAGGTTAACATCATCCATTTGAATCGAAGATAACCTAAAAGAGAAAGGCAATATCAAGTTCCACTTACATTTCTGTGCACCGTTGAACAAAGCTCTGTCTTTTGGGGTGTCACCAACTTCGATGATCTTCGCACCAGCTAACAGTTGCATGATAAGGCCAGATGTGACGATGGGAGAGATACCAAGTTCCATAAGTGTTCCTCTATTTGACGCAAGAATTACACGGATCCAATAGAAGGGATCTGCGCTGTCTGACGACATTATACCGAATAAGGGTATCTGAAAAGTAATTTTAAGGTTAGAATAGATAGTGGTGCTTCTACTTGGTAAGATCTTTGGTGGTATGTGAATTTATTTCCATATGTTAGGTTATTGATAAGAAGTCTAGTCTTCTTAATAAATAAAACATGTATTTATTCTAATTGGATATAAGCCACAAGATGGTGTTTGAATGGGTGTTTCCCATTGCACTGTGTGGGTAGAAAAATACTGTTTATAGCAAAACATGAATTAGACTATGTAGTTACATAGAAGTTGATTGTATTATTACTTTATTTGGATCAATTTACTTAAAATTAGGGTAGAGTAATGTCATTATCCTAAGTAGCATATGGCCACATCACAACAATATATCAAAATTTAACTCACCTGACAACATACTAAGAAAATAAATAGAGTGATTGCAGTCCATAATACTTTTTCACGGAATTGGATCTGAAATACAAAGCATTCAGTTAGAAACGTACCAAATTATACACACCAAAATATTCAACATGAAGTACAGTTAGCTATCCTACATACACCTACATTAGGGTTAGGTATGCACTTTCACTTACGTTTTAACACGTATGTAAGCCCTAAATCACTCTAACACGTCCACAATCACAAATATATGCTATTACATATACAAATAACATCAAAAGAATACACAATCATGCAAAATATAACCATGGCTTACCTTTCTTTCTGGTTTTGCTATTTCTGGCAATATACTGCAAAACGGCTTTATAACTTCGAGGAATTTGACTGCAAGCAAAACAAATACATTAAAACATCACATCTTTAACACAGAACACACAATTGTAGGATAAAATCATATAAAAATGTGGAAATACGTGTCCGAGGTTTATCACTTATTTTATCTATAAATATGAACGATACTCACTTCCCATTTTGAATTATTGCGAATTAACTACCCTAACTAAAATATTAACTGATCAATCCGGCTAAAACCATTCAACTTTTGTTCATTAGTAACACTCCAATAGGACTTTTCGCGAGAAAGAACCTGCGCAACGCCGCCAACGAGCCGTCCGCGAATGACACGTCCACAACGTCACGTCACGTGACCTGTGATGTTGGCGTGTATAATGTTGCCATCAATAATCTCAAAAAAAAAAAAATAGTTAAAATTGATGTAATTTTAACTATTGCTGAAATCCATATTTTTAATCGTAAGGTAAATACAATTTTTTACAGTTCAATTAAATAGGTTCACAGTTTCAGTGGTTATAGTTTTGATTTCCGCAAGTATTACATTCATTTCAGAAACAAATAAGGAACAAAAACATTTTAAAATATTTCTCTATCTCAATGCAATTCACTGCTTCATCTATTTCTGTTAGATAGTTTTGCAATTGCATCACAAAGCTATAGATTGTGTATTTATTGGTCACTGGCAACTTTTTCGAGTTGTTTTTTCGGAGCTTATTGTTCAAGTAGACTGAAGACCACTGCTTTATTCATCCACTAATTTTATGTGCTGATAAAGAGAATACCAGAAAAGTATTTTTGTTTCTGTTTGTATTTTGACAAAAGATTTGACGGGAGGTCGTAACTTTTGTCAAAATAGCTCTATTGTAGTCTGTGGTCAAAATAATGTCAGTGTCACTGCCAAACTCATACAAACGTCAATTTTCATAAAACCGCACAACCATGTGCTTGTATTAGTAAATAATTTCGGTTTTATGCATTTCTAATCAATAAAAATGCAGCAAGCTCATCGTGCTGGTAATCTAAAACAAAGCAATAAAGCGCACAAGTCGCGCCACCGCTCCAAACGTGGAATTTCAGCCGCTGTTAAAGGTTAGTAACAGTCGTTTGTATGTATCAGGCCTTTTCTCTTATAGCAAGTATTTTAATTAATTTATATGTTTCAGGCAAAGTAAATGTGAAGGAATTTGTTCGTCGTAATCGCCATATACTGAAAAAAGATGAGCGTCGCCACCAGGCCCTTCAATTACGGAAGAACAAGCGCGAGGAGGTGTTGGCAAAGAAACGTGCGTTAGGTGGGAGTCGCAACCCGCCTTTCCTAGTATGTGTGGTGCCGTTGAACGCGCAGCTTGACGTGCAGTCTGCCCTTGTTATTCTGAAGACCTGTTCTGAAGGAGCTGTGGTTACTCAGTCTTCTAATGGCATCCTACATATTGGGTAAGTATGTTTTAATCTTGTTAGAACCTTTGATAGTAACTTTACGCAATCGGAATATCCTAATTTAATTTAAAATGTTATAGCTTACCTAACTTCAAGCAGAGATTCTCCTTCATATGCCCAGAAGTGGGCAACGACTTTGCTCTTTTGGATACACTCAAAGTGGCAGATACTGCTCTCTTCGTCACCTCTGCTCTTGATGAACCAGTGGATGAATGGGGAGAGAGAGTCCTGGCATTGTCCATGGCCCAAGGTATGCCCACACCAACAGTAGCCACAATGGACATTGAGGGAGTTCACCCCAAAAAGCGCACAACAGAAAAGCAAAATGTACAAAAGCTAATCTCAAAATGGCTTCCAGATGAAAAAGTTGTGCAGCTAGACAAAACTTCAGATGGGCTGAACTTATTACGTAGAATTGGCAACCAGAAACGTAATGTCCTTCATCACAGAGAAAAGAGACCATATATGTTGGCTGAAGAGGTTAAATATGTGCTTGACAGTGAAGGAGATAGCGGTACTCTTAAAATAAGTGGGTATTTACGTGGAATGCCTCTCAATGTAAATGGCCTGCTGCACATAACTGGACTGGGTGACTTCCAAATGTCACGAATTGATGGATTAGAAGATCCACACCCCTTGAACTTAGGAAAAGAGAATACTAAGTCAGATGAAACTATGGATGCTGAAGTTACAAAGGTTTCAGTGCTGCAAGTTGCAGACCCAGCCAAGCAAGAAAGTCTGGTATCAGAGAATATTCCAGATCCAATGGAAGCAGAGCAGACTTGGCCCACTGAGGAAGAAATAGAACAAGCTAATTTAGAGGTAAATAATCATTTATATGGTTTATATTTTTATAATGCATTTCATGAAATAAATAAAAAAGAAAAAAATCTTTTGGTGATTTAGTTATTTCTATGTCAAAAAAAAATCCAATCCCACAAATGGTAGGTAAATTTTGTCTAAATAATTATTTGAGATAACTCCACACTACACTGTTTATTTACTCATTTTAATTTCTATGTTAAACAGACTAAAACGAAAAAAGTAAAGAAGGTGCCAAAAGGCTGGTCAGACTACCAAGCTGCTTGGATCGTCGAATCTGACGCGGAAGGCGACGGTTCCGACGACGGCAGTGAAAGCGAAGACGATGACGCTGACGAATTTATGTCCTGTGAGGAAGATCAGTCTGACCAGGAAGAGAATGGAGAAGATAATGACTTTGAGTCTGTTACTGAGTCTGAAGTAGGACCCACAGATGAGAAGTATGATGCTACTATAGATGCAGCTGAAGAACATGAAATGCTGCAAAAGTTAGCAGCTGCAAAGGAAGATCGACAGTTCCCAGATGAAGTAGACACCCCTCAGGATGTGCCTGCAAGGGAAAGGTTCATGCGCTACAGGGGATTGGAGTCATTCAGGACCTCTGCTTGGGATCCTAAAGAGAACCTGCCTGAAGATTTTGCCAGGATATTCCAGTTTGAGAATTATGATAGGACAAGGAGGAGGGTCTTCAAGGAGTTGGAAGATAGCTTAATCAATATGGTGAGTGATGTTTATATTGTGCTGAAACAAGTCTGACATGAAACAAAATATTATGCGCTTTGGCAACAGCATTTGATTGCATCTGTCACATGGCTTAAATTAGAACATGTATCTAAACTTGAAAAAAACTTTTATCTAACTGAACTCAGTATGTACTATGAAGAATAATCTTGGAATCACTTTAAAACTATGGGGTTTCACAGGGTTTAATGTTTGGACCTCTGTATTTTATTTTAATGAATGTATCAAACTGAAGAAATCATAAATCTATTCAGCCTTCCTTCTTTCTGCTATTGAAATAAAAACCCCATTTCTGTTTTCAGTATGGTTACTACATCACAATCCAGGTCAAGGATGTTCGCCAAGATTTATGGAAGACCTTCCATTTGGCCAACGATAAAGCTCCCCTTTCAGTCTTCGGTCTTCTACCTCATGAACAAAAGATGTCAGTCATGAACGTAGCCCTCAAACGTACAGGGGCTAGTGACGAACCTATTCAGAGCAAGGAGAGGCTAATCTTCCAAGTTGGGTATAGGAGGTTCATTGTCAACCCTATTTTCAGTCAACATACTAATGGCGGCAAACATAAGGTTAGTAGGAATATAATTTAATGATGGTATTGGAAAATACACTTTATTAATTAGTACCACATTGTGAAAAGTTGAATCAAACAATGCCAGACATCAAACAGATCCTGGCACTAGCACACAGTTTACTTGGTCTTGCTCTGTAGGACACTAAAAGCAAGCTGTATGTTTTTTCTAATGCATTTCATGTTGTTTTTATTTCAGTATGAGAGATTCTTCCAACCCGGATCGACGTGTGTTGCATCTTTCTATGCGCCGATACAGTTTAGTCCGTCTTCAGTACTATGCTTTAAAGTAAGACGCTTCTTTATTCAATATTTATCTGCATTTCTAATATTTTCTTAGATATTATTCTTCTAGTCTTGGAATTGTTATTTTTCGACACTTGAAATTTGATATGCTGTTGTAAGGGCCATTGAGCGTTCGGGGCTGCGGGACTGTTCGGAAGAGATACCGCGGCCCTGGAACACTAAGGGCTAACAAGGAACATGAGTGGGTTTTAGTCAGTACAAGCTGACACTCCCTTCCGCTCCACCCAGAGCGGGACTCATTTGATGATTGGCCATTGAGCGTGCTGTTAAGATTTTCAATTTTAAACCAAATGTTTCATTATCAGGAACCAGCGCGGTTCTTTTTGTGTTTTTTCTCACTGAACTTCGTTTTTCTAACTTCTATGTCCATCGGTAATAATCTATAGCATTTTATATTACAGGAGAAGAGAAACACAAAGCTGCAATTATTAGCAACAGGAGTATTATTATCATGCAACCCAGACAGGTTGATTATCAAGCGAATCGTGCTGTCTGGTCATCCATACAAGGTATTCTTTTCTCTACAAACAATATTACAAATTCATCATCATCTTCTTGCCCTGTAAGAGTTGCCATTTCCGACGAGATATTCATATCATCTATCTATCATGGGGTTTAAGGTTTCCGCACTTAGTCCTTAAAGTGGATCATTGTGCGAGAGCCATGGTGGCCGTTTACTCCAACCAGCCCACCTCCCTCGAGAAGCAGATTAAACTTCCCGGTCTTCTCAGGGCATCCGCAAGGGATTCCCAGGGTCTCCTCGCGAATCTTGGTAATGCACCGGCATTGATGTGCTCCTTGAGTGCACCGGCACTCAAGGAGCACATGCGCCACCGTTTCCTCCGCCTCCATGCATGCTCTGCACAGGGGACTGTCGGTGATTCTTAGGGTGTGGAAGTGTTTATTCAGTGAACAGTGTCCAGTGATGGTCCTCGCCACCAGTCGTAAGCTATCTCTCTCTGTCCAGGCGCAGAAGGCGTTAAAATATTCATTATCTTAAAAAAAACAGCTATAATATTATGCAAAAATACATAATATGTGATCTCTACTGATAATATTCTTTGTGATATCACTGAAATTGTTTCGTCTACAGGTGAACAAGAAATCGGCAGTTATAAGGTTCATGTTCTTCAATAGAGACGACGTTCTATACTTCAAACCTTGCAAACTGAGGACGAAGTATGGTCGCACTGGTCACATAAAGGAGGCTTTAGGTAAGTGAATCATTGCAAACGCACTATACTTTCGTACAGACGACCCGAATGGCGCAGCGGTAGTGAGGCTGCCTTACGTTCTTAGGGTCCCAGGTTCGAATCCCGGTTGGAGAAAATGTTTGTGTGATGAGCATGGACATTTGTTTCCGAGTCATGGATGTTTAATATGTATAATAAGTATGTATTTACAAACAAAAAGTATATATGTAGTATATCAACTATCTGGTGTTCACGACACAAGCCTCGTTGCTTAGTGTGGCATTAGATGGCGCTGTGTGTTAATGTCCAGCGATATTTATTTATTATTATTTATTTATCCGGAATTTCGTGGTCAATAGTAAATTTCTAGTTTGGACCACCAAATATTGTACTACTTAGCTACTCAATTTGAATAATGTTTTTATACAACTTCATACGTTTGAAAGCCACGTAGAATCTAACTAGTACTTATTTCACAAGTATGTACCTACAACTGATGTGATGGGAAAAGTACCCTGAATAATAGGGAATATGCACGTAATTTTTTCTTCACTTAAATCATTATAATACAGTACTATCAACCCAAGAAAAGTATTAAAAGTTAAGTTCAACTACTGCTTGTCGCACAAAAATAATATTAAGGACGCGTTTGCAAAATTGATTGGTACAGAATCGAACTACTACATTGACACGAGTCATACACACAAGTGTACGCACGACTAACTGCGAGAATAGTAGTCAAGTGAACTCATTTTGATGCTTTGAAAGATTTTTACGTATTTCTTAGAAATAAAATTATGGTAGGTCACTACAAAAAAAATATTTTTGCTGTTTTTACGAATTACCTCCGGACTTGATGGAGTGACCTGAAGGTATACTTCAGTGACTGCCACTGGAACTTCTCGACGTGTTGTACTAGGTGAGCCGAGTTTGGGCTCGTTTTGTTAGTCATGATGATACCTTACCTCCGGACTTGATGGAGCGACCTGAAGGTGTACATCGGTGACTGCTACTGGAACTCCTTGACGTGTTGTACTAGGTGAGTCGAGTTTGGGCTCGTATTGTTAGTTGTGATGAGACCTTACCTCCGGACTTGATGGAGTGTCCTGAAGGTGTACTTCGATGATTGCTACTGGAACTACTTGACGTGTTGTACTGGGTGAGCCGAGTTTGGGCTCGTTTTGTTAGTTATGATGAGACTTTACCTCCGCACTTGATGGAGTGACCTGAAGGTGTACTTCGGCGATTGATACTGGAACTCCTTTACATGTTGTACTAGGTGAGCCGAGTTTGGGCTCGCCAACTCCGTCAAGGAGTTCCAGTAGCAATCATCGAAGTACACCTTCAGGTCACTCCATCAAGTCCGGAGGTAAAGTCTCATCATAACTAACAAAACGAGCCCAAACTCGGCTCACCTAGTACAACATGTGAAGGAGTTCCAGTAGCAATCACCGAAGTACACCTTCAGGTCACTCCATCAAGTCCGGAGGTAAAGTCTCATCATAACTAACAAAACGAGCCCAAACACCGCTCACCTAGTACAACATGTGAAGGAGTTCCAGTAGCAATCACCGAAGTACACCTTCAGGTCACTCCATCAAGTCCGGAGGTAAAGTCTCATCATAACTAACAAAACGAGCCCAAACTCGGCTCACCTAGTACAACATGTGAAGGAGTTCCAGTAGCAATCACCGAAGTACACCTTCAGGTCACTCCGTCAAGTCCGGAGGTAAGGTCTCATCATAACTAACCAAACGAGCCCAAACTCCGCTCACCTAGTACAACATGTGAAGGAGTTCCAGTAGCAATCACCGAAGTACACCTTCAGGTCACTCCATCAAGTCCGGAGGTAAGGTCTCATCATAACTAACCAAACGAGCCCAAACTCCGCTCACCTAGTACAACATGTGAAGGAGTTCCAGTAGCAATCACCGAAGTACACCTTCAGGTCACTCCATCAAGTCCGGAGGTAAAGTCTCATCATAACTAACAAAACGAGCCCAAACTCGGCTCACCTAGTACAACATGTGAAGGAGTTCCAGTAGCAATCACCGAAGTACACCTTCAGGTCACTCCATCAAGTCCGGAGGTAAGGTCTCATCATAACTAACAAAACGAGCCCAAACTCGGCTCACCTAGTACAACATGTGAAGGAGTTCCAGTGGCAGTCACCAATCACTTCATCAAGTCCGGAGGTAAGGTCTCATCATAACTAATAAATAATAAAAATCTTGCCTTGTCAAGTATCAAATTTGGTTTATCGAATATTTTGTGTTTGTACAGCGATCTTTTTCAACTCGAGCCGCTCCAAACAGGCGTTACGTGTCCACTCTCGACGGCGGCCGTGCGCGGACTAAAGTTTCATTCAAAGTGTTTGTGC
This sequence comes from Xestia rhomboidea, assembly GCA_963853795.1. Lineage (NCBI taxonomy): Eukaryota > Metazoa > Arthropoda > Insecta > Lepidoptera > Noctuidae > Xestia > Xestia rhomboidea. The sequence goes on from OY970761.1 coordinate 17,127,759, forward strand.
AATAAATCAAGACACTATCCAAAATAAAATAACCCCTAATGCAATCGATTAAGATTCATCCAGAATAGCAAAAAATGTGAAAAAATAAGATTTGGTTTTCATTTTTTCTGCAACTATATAAATCATTTAGATAAAAAAAAAATCCTTGCATTAAGAATTGATTATGTTTGCCAACATACAGTATTTTTAGAAATAGTAAAATATGTTAATAATAGCACAAAAAATGTACCTAAACTCAACCCTGTATCGTTAATTTTAAGGAAAATGGCAACGACAGATCGATTTTACATTATAAAAAACAAAAAAATTTCAATGATCAAGTTCCTATTATTTGAAGATGAAGAACCAATCTATACGAGGTAGTTATTAGTTATATTGGATTTTGTTTGGTTATGCCATAAAATTGTACCGAAAAACAGCATAATTTTACCTGATATGCAAACGCGCCCTTAAACTCCTGCAATTTTCTACAACAGTTCAAACGTCCGTAGCTGTCGCGGCCATGATGTGACATCATTATCCACAATCTGCCTTGTTTACATCTAATTTTTGTGGCCTTATTAAAATAATTTTACCAATTGTATGTGCTTTATTCAAGTAAAAATTGCAATAACAATATTGTAATAAAATTTTAGTGAAACTTTTAGCACTTTTCAAATAAAAGTGTTTTTTTGACACAATGAACTTTGACGTCAATACCTAGTTATCTAGGACGGTGTGTTTTGACAGTGCGTTCCGTTTCACCAAAAACATGCTACATAAAACAGTAAATTGTAAAATAAGTGATGTGTTAGAAACTTAAACAAAAGTACCACAATGTTTTTATGCGCCAATACAAGGCGTTTTTCATAAATAAAAAGAGTTTTGTATTTCATGCATATTCCCTATTACTTAGATGAGGCAAAGTAACAGAGCGCATCAATCGTCAATCCTTTGTATGGACACATGTCTCTTTCCAATGATTTGCAACGACTGAGCCATTCCACACGAACTAGGGCTGACTGAGGCCATATTCGCTGATACAGGGGAGTGTCAGTAATCGTAGATCCTATGCGAGAAAGAGATATCGAACTAATACCATCCCTTTTTAACCCTGGAACAACTGACACTATTCTATAAGGTCCTGTCTAAACATAAACACTAGCTATTTCCGATAATTGTTCCACGGGATCATACTATTGGGATAAAAAAGTATTCTATGTGTTAATACAGGTTATAAACTATCTGTGTGCAAAATTTCATCCAAATCCGTTCAGTAGTTTTTACGTGAAAGAGTAACAAATATCCACCCATCCTCACAAATTTTAGCATTTATAATATTAGTAGGAAATACATAAAGGGTGTAAAACACCTCTTAACGAAGCCGAAAGGCACTTGTTCTTCCTCGTCATTGATTTTTTTTTGTTCTACACCCTATCTGGGAACCTTCTAGTTACGGAGATATTGGGGGTCAAAGTTCCAACTTTTTTTAAATACAAGTTTTTAATGTAAGATCTTTACTTTAAACACCTCCACGTCCCCCGTACTATTCAATCCATCCATCAGCACATTGTTTTGATTGTTGCGTTACATTGAGTTCTACCACAAAACATGATTTTTCACCCCAAAAACAGTCGTTTCCCAGCAATATTTTTTGCGTAAAGTTACTTAGTTTGATGTACAGAATGCTTGGTTGACGGCTTCGTGATGAGGTGGTTTACACCCTGTATATACTTTCAAATGTTGTGTTTGTTTCGTGCAGGTACTCACGGTCACATGAAATGCGTGTTCGATGGTCAGCTGAAATCTCAAGACACGATACTCCTGCACATGTACAAGCGAATGTTCCCCAAGTGGACATATGAGAACTGCATCGTCACTGATAGAGATACCAAGGACGATGATATGATGGATTAGTTGTTATGTAGTTTATAAGTAAATAAATGATAAAACTCTACTGCTTTTTTATTGGTGTTTTAACCTTAGCATAAACGCACGCGCGTGCCCTCCATGCCAGCCACAATTTCACCTATCCTTTGTCACATATGGTCATTTGGCATACAAGCCACGCGCTTGCTTGTCATGTGACAATGGCGGTCAAAAAGGTCTCACACCAGCAACCTTATTGTAGCGAGAATAAAAGTATTCACACGGTACGTTGCGGCAGCTGCTCACTCAGATACAACCTGATACCGTACCCTTGCCCCCCCCCCCCCAGCGATACCCCACAGGGGGTGCCCTTAGCACGCAGTCGCTTAGTTTATAAGTTTTATGTTATGCTCCTGGCTGGAGAACTTACTCTCCAGGCATCCACAGAATAGTCCGGTTAAGCAGAAGCGAGATGAATGTGTGTATCCAATTTTTTTTTTTTCTTTTAAGTTAGACTTTATTTAATTTCATCAGGCAACCCATTCGCAATATGTCTTTTCTTGTATTAAGATTTTCTAAAAAGAAGGTTGATATTAGGCGGGATCTCAGAATATGATGTCAAGAATCAGGTTACAAATAAAATGCATGTTACGTTTCCACATCGTTTATTGACACATGAAGCGCGAAGGCCTACTCGGTGAACATCGGGGGTAGCATTCTCCTCGCCACTAGCCTAACATTATCCGTAATCTCTTATGAGGCAGTGAAATAACGTGAAATACTGCGATTCCAAGTTATTGTAAGTCGACAAGACACAACACTTTTTAAAGGTGGACATTATATAAATAATACTACAGAACTGGAGAGTTCCTGGTTTTATCACGTTCAAAACAGAGCTATAATATAATAATATGTTTATTCAAGAAAATGACACAGAAATACCAAATATCTTTTAGGCTATATTTTTCACTACGCAAAAGAATTAAACATCTTTAGCCGAGCTAGGCAAAAGCCTGTATTCCGGCTATCAGTGCCAATCCCCTCGAATAATTTATAATTAATGGCAGCCATCAAGCAGAAATGTTAACCTTAGTGGGTTTTATACAAGCAAATTTTACCAAAATCATAAAAAAATGTTTAATGGCTCTTGGCAAAGCAGTACGGACCTATGATGAGCTTATTTTCGTTACTGTAGTGTTAGGATAAATCACCTTTTATACCAAGTATTATTTCTTTTTCTAAGCATTGGTTTGGGTATAAATGAACACCCAATTTAAGCGATTCATTGCCGTAACGCTGTATCGAATTAATTGTAAAACTTGGTTTGGGGTAAGCTTAGTATTATTTTACAAAAACATGATAAAAAGAAGTCGAATAATTAAAAAAACAATAGCACGCAATGAGCACAACAGAGACAAATAATTTGATTGTGCCACTTTAGTAAAACTCAGTTATTTTTGCATTTTTTGCCCATAGAGCAACGTAAGACTCCCGGGAGTCTCGCAACAATTTTAAGAATTGTAGTAGGTCTTGTCGACTTACAATAACTTATAAATCTAAACAAAAGTTGCAGAGAACATCACAAAAAATAATTATTTAAATAGTACAAAAAATTAGTAAGTAATTATTACAACAAAAAAAAACTGAATTTACTGCATACTCTGCAATCGTGCGCACGCAACACGAGCGAATTATTATAATACAAGTATTTATAATAACAACTATTAATAATTTATGAATGCAAACAAATTGTACTATTCGGTGTAATTAGTGATAAGTGGAAAAAAAGATTACTTAGACAACGTACATTTAATTTTTTTAAGAGTATTTTTTTTTGCAGTTCCTGCTGCTTTGTCAAATTGAACCTTATATTCATAGCACTAAAACACGTAATGTAGATAGTTTTAATGGAAACTAGTGTTGAAATAAAGCGTTCAGATATTGGTTTATTGACATTTATGTATATTGCTTTGTTCGATTGAGTCTACTGTGACAAATTACATTATCTTGGCTGTTGCTTTTAACACCAGAGTCTTATTGGAAATTTAATAGTTTTGTTAGCAAATATGATACGTAGTCAGTTTCAGAATAAGCAATATCTGAATGCGTTATAAAATCTCAAGGATAAAGTCATCTATAGTCAAAAAGTCAATTTATTTAAAAATGCCATGTAAGAAGACACGAAAACAAGATATATTTCTAATGACTCGAATGGTTTCAATTGACATATTTTAATGAAAATCGGCAAGTGCAACGTTTCGTAATCACAAGTTCATCAATCACAGTTCATTGCTCCTGCCGACTTGCATTAAAACTAGGAAATCTATTTAATCGTAACTTCAAAATCTCATGTATCACAAAATCAAGCAAAATAAGAATGTAATACACATATATATATCACCAGTTATGTTTACGTCCAATGTAATAGGGAGCTAGTCTATTTCCATCAACCGAGCACGAATCCAGGCTACTACTAAAAAAGCTGCCTGAACTGGGAATCGAACCTTATATGGCCACTTCATGCGTAGCGCTTGTGACCACGAGGCTAACAACGCAGTTAAACTAACTTATACTAATCTATATTTTTATATTTATTAAATAAAGAACAAAACAAAATATAAACAGAGACACATCACAAAAACATCAATAGGTTTGTCCGGATGTTGAGATACTTATAAGCTATCTTTGTATGGACACATGTCTCTTTCCAATGATTTGCAACGACTGAGCCATTCCACACGAACTAGGGCTGACTGAGGCCATATTCGCTGATACAGGGGAGTGTCAGTAATCGTAGATCCTATGCGAGAAAGAGATATCGAACTAATACCATCCCTTTTTAACCCTGGAACAACTGACACTATTCTATAAGGTCCTGTCTAAACATAAACACTAGCTATTTCCGATAATTGTTCCACGGGATCATACTATTGGGATAAAAAAGTATTCTATGTGTTAATACAGGTTATAAACTATCTGTGTGCAAAATTTCATCCAAATCCGTTCAGTAGTTTTTACGTGAAAGAGTAACAAATATCCACCCATCCTCACAAATTTTAGCATTTATAATATTAGTAGGAAATACATAAAGGGTGTAAAACACCTCTTAACGAAGCCGAAAGGCACTTGTTCTTCCTCGTCATTGATTTTTTTTTGTTCTACACCCTATCTGGGAACCTTCTAGTTACGGAGATATTGGGGGTCAAAGTTCCAACTTTTTTTAAATACAAGTTTTTAATGTAAGATCTTTACTTTAAACACCTCCACGTCCCCCGTACTATTCAATCCATCCATCAGCACATTGTTTTGATTGTTGCGTTACATTGAGTTCTACCACAAAACATGATTTTTCACCCCAAAAACAGTCGTTTCCCAGCAATATTTTTTGCGTAAAGTTACTTAGTTTGATGTACAGAATGCTTGGTTGACGGCTTCGTGATGAGGTGGTTTACACCCTGTATATACTTTCAAATGTTGTGTTTGTTTCGTGCAGGTACTCACGGTCACATGAAATGCGTGTTCGATGGTCAGCTGAAATCTCAAGACACGATACTCCTGCACATGTACAAGCGAATGTTCCCCAAGTGGACATATGAGAACTGCATCGTCACTGATAGAGATACCAAGGACGATGATATGATGGATTAGTTGTTATGTAGTTTATAAGTAAATAAATGATAAAACTCTACTGCTTTTTTATTGGTGTTTTAACCTTAGCATAAACGCACGCGCGTGCCCTCCATGCCAGCCACAATTTCACCTATCCTTTGTCACATATGGTCATTTGGCATACAAGCCACGCGCTTGCTTGTCATGTGACAATGGCGGTCAAAAAGGTCTCACACCAGCAACCTTATTGTAGCGAGAATAAAAGTATTCACACGGTACGTTGCGGCAGCTGCTCACTCAGATACAACCTGATACCGTACCCTTGCCCCCCCCCCCCCAGCGATACCCCACAGGGGGTGCCCTTAGCACGCAGTCGCTTAGTTTATAAGTTTTATGTTATGCTCCTGGCTGGAGAACTTACTCTCCAGGCATCCACAGAATAGTCCGGTTAAGCAGAAGCGAGATGAATGTGTGTATCCAATTTTTTTTTTTTCTTTTAAGTTAGACTTTATTTAATTTCATCAGGCAACCCATTCGCAATATGTCTTTTCTTGTATTAAGATTTTCTAAAAAGAAGGTTGATATTAGGCGGGATCTCAGAATATGATGTCAAGAATCAGGTTACAAATAAAATGCATGTTACGTTTCCACATCGTTTATTGACACATGAAGCGCGAAGGCCTACTCGGTGAACATCGGGGGTAGCATTCTCCTCGCCACTAGCCTAACATTATCCGTAATCTCTTATGAGGCAGTGAAATAACGTGAAATACTGCGATTCCAAGTTATTGTAAGTCGACAAGACACAACACTTTTTAAAGGTGGACATTATATAAATAATACTACAGAACTGGAGAGTTCCTGGTTTTATCACGTTCAAAACAGAGCTATAATATAATAATATGTTTATTCAAGAAAATGACACAGAAATACCAAATATCTTTTAGGCTATATTTTTCACTACGCAAAAGAATTAAACATCTTTAGCCGAGCTAGGCAAAAGCCTGTATTCCGGCTATCAGTGCCAATCCCCTCGAATAATTTATAATTAATGGCAGCCATCAAGCAGAAATGTTAACCTTAGTGGGTTTTATACAAGCAAATTTTACCAAAATCATAAAAAAATGTTTAATGGCTCTTGGCAAAGCAGTACGGACCTATGATGAGCTTATTTTCGTTACTGTAGTGTTAGGATAAATCACCTTTTATACCAAGTATTATTTCTTTTTCTAAGCATTGGTTTGGGTATAAATGAACACCCAATTTAAGCGATTCATTGCCGTAACGCTGTATCGAATTAATTGTAAAACTTGGTTTGGGGTAAGCTTAGTATTATTTTACAAAAACATGATAAAAAGAAGTCGAATAATTAAAAAAACAATAGCACGCAATGAGCACAACAGAGACAAATAATTTGATTGTGCCACTTTAGTAAAACTCAGTTATTTTTGCATTTTTTGCCCATAGAGCAACGTAAGACTCCCGGGAGTCTCGCAACAATTTTAAGAATTGTAGTAGGTCTTGTCGACTTACAATAACTTATAAATCTAAACAAAAGTTGCAGAGAACATCACAAAAAATAATTATTTAAATAGTACAAAAAATTAGTAAGTAATTATTACAACAAAAAAAAACTGAATTTACTGCATACTCTGCAATCGTGCGCACGCAACACGAGCGAATTATTATAATACAAGTATTTATAATAACAACTATTAATAATTTATGAATGCAAACAAATTGTACTATTCGGTGTAATTAGTGATAAGTGGAAAAAAAGATTACTTAGACAACGTACATTTAATTTTTTTAAGAGTATTTTTTTTTGCAGTTCCTGCTGCTTTGTCAAATTGAACCTTATATTCATAGCACTAAAACACGTAATGTAGATAGTTTTAATGGAAACTAGTGTTGAAATAAAGCGTTCAGATATTGGTTTATTGACATTTATGTATATTGCTTTGTTCGATTGAGTCTACTGTGACAAATTACATTATCTTGGCTGTTGCTTTTAACACCAGAGTCTTATTGGAAATTTAATAGTTTTGTTAGCAAATATGATACGTAGTCAGTTTCAGAATAAGCAATATCTGAATGCGTTATAAAATCTCAAGGATAAAGTCATCTATAGTCAAAAAGTCAATTTATTTAAAAATGCCATGTAAGAAGACACGAAAACAAGATATATTTCTAATGACTCGAATGGTTTCAATTGACATATTTTAATGAAAATCGGCAAGTGCAACGTTTCGTAATCACAAGTTCATCAATCACAGTTCATTGCTCCTGCCGACTTGCATTAAAACTAGGAAATCTATTTAATCGTAACTTCAAAATCTCATGTATCACAAAATCAAGCAAAATAAGAATGATAGAAACTAATGTAAACTAGCAAAGACTTTAAATTTTCTCATCAAAATTGTTAATTATCTAACCTAAGTAGGTACGTCAGCGACATCTCATACACATAGTTATTTAACGCTTACACAATCTATCTTTCAAGCGCCATCTTAGCCACACATTATTTTTTATTTAGAAATTATTATATATAGATCAGTATATTGGTGTAATTTCGGTTTTAATTTATATTTCTCTATTTTAAAAGGCAAGTGTTTCACAGTTGGGTACGGCAGGCGTGACCAGCTCATGTCAAATGCGTTCGATATTTGAATTGCGCGCGAAAAGTTCACGTCCATCTATTTTGACAGCTCGGTTTTTTTTGTTTGTTTCTTCAAGGAGGTTTGTTGTGTTTATGCTTTAGGTTTTTTATTGCGTCGCTTCTTGGCGTCTGCGGCGTCGGGGGGCGATTGCTTGGCGCTGGTTGTGTTGGTCGGCACGCCGGACTTGCTGTAGAGGTTGTTGAGGAACTCTTCGAGATTGGGATCGTGACTGCAACATAGTAAATGTTATATTAAATTAATATAACATAACATCACGCCTATATTTACCTGAAGGATTAGGCAGAGGTGTAATACACATATATATATCACCAGTTATGTTTACGTCCAATGTAATAGGGAGCTAGTCTATTTCCATCAACCGAGCACGAATCCAGGCTACTACTAAAAAAGCTGCCTGAACTGGGAATCGAACCTTATATGGCCACTTCATGCGTAGCGCTTGTGACCACGAGGCTAACAACGCAGTTAAACTAACTTATACTAATCTATATTTTTATATTTATTAAATAAAGAACAAAACAAAATATAAACAGAGACACATCACAAAAACATCAATAGGTTTGTCCGGATGTTGAGATACTTATAAGCTATCTTAACTTCGCAAACTATCACTATTAATTTATGGTTAACACATAGTTCATAACAAATTGTGAGGTAGTTCGTAAATAATAACAAAGAAAGATTAAAAAACAAATACGAAATCGTTACCCTGTAACCCATGATCTGTCCAAGAAGTAGACACAATAGTTAAACAATGGCGTCTCGACCAAATTGGTCATTTGACAGATCATGATTTATATTCCATAATGCAAACATGTTAGTGGTAGACTTACCCAGTGGATGGTCTCTGGTTGAGGTCGGAGGCTGCGGCCGCTTTGTTGCCGAGCACGATCCGGTACTGCACCACGTGGCAGTCGGGCCTCAATTGCTTCAGGTTCTTTTTCTGTATCAAAAATAAACGTTTTAAATGGCTTATTGGCAATAAAAGTACCGCCGCGTGTTTTATACCTAGCGTGTCCAGCTATAAAAAAACTGGGGTCCCTTCAGTATAGCTATTCACAACGCTTTGATTCGATTTTATTCTATCTCGCTCGATTTCGCAATGTCAAAAAAAGATAGACATACGACTTTCCGAATCGAAGCGTTGTGAATAAGGGGCCTGATCACCTAACCTCCTATTATTATTATGTAAAAGTGAGTTTTTTTGTTGGTTTGTACGTCTTCACGCCTTAATGGCTGAAAGGAGTTCGAGGAAGATTGGCATACGGAACCTACAAAGGACAAAGGAATTTTAATCAGGTAGGATGTGTTCATGGGATATTTTCCCACCTCCACGCAAGCGACCCCATGAACAAAGCAAGGTAAATATATATATATATATATATATGTAATATATAAGTTGGTACCTGGCAACTGGCCCACTGTGTGATCTGGTACACGGCGCCATCCATGCAAGCGTAGTACATCACGAGCAGCCCCATCATACTCGACTCTGCCCATATGTCGCCCTGGACACAAATAATTTAAGTTACTAATGGTCTATTAAATTGGTCAAAAATTTGCGTGGTGTGGTGACTGGTTACTCAGTCAGTAGTCTAAGTAAGGGCCTCGATTGACACGACCGTCGTTAGTCGTGTGCCATTTTTTATTTATCACAACTGCCCTAAAACAGAACGAGATGTATCTACAGCGAAATTACATTTTGTTGAGCAACATGATGACATTTGCGGCTTTAGCTATGACATACATACATACATTTGTAAAAGTTACTCAACAAAAAGTACTTAAGGAAACCATCAACTAAACCGCACAGGGTACGGTCTTCGCCTCCCAGGGAGGCTTGAGTCCCAACAAGATGTGGCCACATTACATGCTTTAAGTTAATAAATAGTTAGTATAGGACGCAGAATACTGACTGTGCTATTTTTAAAGGGAATCCAGTAGGAATCGAGTTGTATGGAAACATCGCCACTGATGGGACGTTACCTCTTTAGCGGAGTGTCGTATCTTGCACTGCACGCAGTACCGCGCGGCGTAGCACGGCCGGTCCGTCAGCACGCGCTTGTGGCGACGCCCGCAGTTCGTGCATCTGATACAAGTCACATGGTATTCGTTATGAGAGTAACCTGTTAGGGTGTTTTTTTTTCGCAATGGCATCTCGCAGTTCAACCTGAGAGGTTGTCGTCTACTTAACCGGATTTTCCTGTGGGTGCCTTAAGTTTAAGGCCTCCAGCCAGGGCAAAAAACTTACAAACTAAGCGACTACACGCCCCCCCCCCTGCGGGGTACGGGCACGAGGCCAGCAAGGGGACAGGCTGGATCAGAGTGGTGTTGGGATGTTTACTAGATTGGATAATTGAATCTGAAGTCAAATATCTCGTACGAAATTATTTCTATCATAAAATATACTTGATTCAAGAGGATGTTTTAGTGCCGTAAATTGATCAGAATGTGTTTCGGTCAGTAATGCTCAGGTAACAATTTACTGCTACATTCCAATCCAACTCACGTCAGACTTGTACAGCCTGTGTCAGATTTTTTATTGTTTAACAGATTGATACCATGTCAATGTCGTCGATGAATGTATATACTTGCGTACAGAAAATCGGCCTACCCGGTGCACTTCTATTTGCACGCAAGTGTATAAGGTGATTATTACCATAAAGACAATTTGCTAAGTAATAATTTTCCCGGACCACGTTACCTGATAGTGTTGGCCGCGAACTCCATCTTGTCATGGAGCTGAGCGAGCAGTTGGCTCAGCTCGCTCCACGCGGCCTCCACGTGCCGCGACTCTAAGGCGCGGCGCTCGTAGGCCTCCCGGCGTTCCTGTTGGAGAACGAATATTGTATCATGCTAATATGGACCTTATTTCTATCTGATAGAGTTGAAAGTGAGCTATGGTATCTTTAATAGGTCTGTTGTCAACTTTATCCGAAGCAAAATGATCCCAACATGGTTCAAATTTTATGTCTAGCTCCTTCCATTTCAAAAACAATATGAATCTGCCAAAGCAATAAGAACTTACCGGCTCCCCAATAAGGTCGAAAGCATGCTGCAGTATCTTGAAGGCTTCTTCGGCGCCCGGCTGCTGATTCTTGTCGGGGTGGACAAGGAACGCTTGCCGTCTGTAGTATCGCTTTATTTCCTCGTCTGTACATGATACACTTACGCCCAGTATACTGTGGAAGAACGGTGTTTTAAGAATAAAAAACGGTTTGAATTGTGAATGGTTACATACAGACTACCTACACTGTAGGTCCTACAGTATTGTCCCAACTCATCCCTTAAATCCATCAAAGGTTGTCTTGAAAAGATAGCTTTTTTTTCGTGTGGTCAGTGCCTAACCTGGTGTCAGAGTTTTTATTCCACTCATGGGCCTCTGACTTGGCTTTAAAAGCCGTCGAGAAATATCTCTCAGACATGGCCCATAAAAGATCGTTTTTAGCATAAGACTGCCCACTGTGTCACCCTTTTTATAAGTTACTAGCGGACGTCACGCGGTTTTACCCGCGTAGTTCCCGTTCCCGTGGGAGTACGGGGATAAAATATAGCCTATGTTACTCAGTAAAGACGCTTTCGGGGCTTTCTAATGGTAAAAGATTTTTTGAAATCGGCGCAGTAGTTTTTGAGTATATTCATTACGAACATACACACAAAAATACAAATCTTTCCTCTTTATAATATTATATTATTAGTGTAGATATATTGTAATACCTGTAATTAATATGGTGTACATAATAAAGAGTATTCTATCTATCTATTGCTTTCTATATATCGTTATTAAATAGTTATTCAGTTATCAACTGCTTAGCCTTTACCCAACTATGTATGTTGACGGCTTCCATTGTAACCGGTTATAAAATCACGCTTGTACACCGAATGGCTAAGCGGTGGTATACGTAAATTTTAAACGTATTTTTTTTTACGTAGATTTTAGCCTGCCTGTCAGCATGTTAGGCCAAAAAGATTCATTCAATTTGATTTTCTTTCCATAAATTATAATTATTCTGTTTTCTTTTACACCATCTGCTTGTTGTTGAAGCGTCCTGTTTTAGTATAATATGGTTTTGTTTGTTACGGAGAATCACTGACTCGTAAGACACAGGCACCTACAACTAAGTTGGCCTCGTTACTTAGTGTGGCACTAGATGGCGGTGCGTGTTATGTCCCGCGATATTATTTATTTATTTAGAGTAAGTATGCAAATTATGGTGACCTTGTTAAGCCATAAATATTATGTTTTTAGTCTCTTGGATATTGTAATGTGATTGCTTTTGGTAAAATAAAGAATTTATTTATTTATTTATGGCTGATTTTCAGAAATTCATCATGGAAAATCCCAAAAATACCCTCAGTAGTAGAGTTGCCGCGAATACTCGCTATTATTCGGTATTCGGCATTACTCGTCATTTTTTTGATATTCGTCGAATACCGAATAATAGCTAGTATTATTCGGCATTCGGCGAATAGTCGTCGAAAATAAACTTTTAACGAACAAAAGAACTAATGAGTTAAAAATAATCTTTTTTTCAATTATTTTCCTTAATAAAACAATACACAATATCAATTATTATCTGTAATATGTGCCTGTGCCTATCATATTCATGAAATTAAATTAGTAAGGCTTTTTAATTAATATTTAAAATCCAACAGGCAGATTGTGGTGCAAAAAAACAATTTTCTTGCACGTTCTGGAGCAAGTCGGTTTCGTTTTTCCTCGTAAATTAAACCTGCCTCGGAAAATAGTCTTTCTGAATAAACAGAGCTTGCTGGTGTGATTAAGTATCGTTTAGCAAGCTTACTTAAAATAGGAAATCTATTCTTATTGGTACTCAAAGCCCATCATTCATATGGGTTTATTTTTCTGTCAGCCTTTGCTAATGCGATGTAGTTGGCGATTTCTTCAGCAGTGGCATTCTTGGGTTGCTCTTCAGTAGGTTGCTCTATAGATGATTCTTCAAAACATGCCCAAAATAGTTTATGAGTTTCCGAAGCTCACTTTCATTGTCTAAACGAGACCTTTTGGATGCCGTTTCTGGATCCGAATCATCATTTTCGTCATCTAAAGAAAGCCTAAGACCTTATTATGTAGGTATGTATAACATGAAACAGATTTCTTTAACTTTATTGTTTTCTTTTCTCACAACCTTAGAAGAAATTAGAAATATTTTTAATGTGTTTAATATTTTTTTTTATGTCGAATAGTAATGTCGAGTTATTCGACTATTCGCCAAAGTGAATGGCGATTAATCGGTATTCGATTATTCGCTATAAACACTATTCGCGGCAACTCTACTCAGTAGACACTTGCGACCTCTGCACCAGTAGGCAGTTAGACCAAATATAATTCTTTAAGTCTCAATAAATTAGCACGTTTAATAACTAAACCTGTGTTAAAGGCTACGACCCTGCCACTTCATTGACATGAAGACGATAAGGACATAAATATTGTTGTATGTATTTATTTACAAATGCCAAGATTTTATGAATACAGAGAATAATAATCACTTATCAAGTTATCACTGTTCGCTTGTGAGTGAATTAAATAGATTTTGCTGTATTTATTCCAAGATAAGTGGAGGTCGAATATTATCCCACGAGGACATACTACTAGGATAAAAAGTACCCTATATCTGATTTGAAGTCAAACATCGGTATTCGTTTGGTCGTAAAGGTGGCAGGCAGAGTTCTTTCGCATTTATAATATTAGTATGTATGGATGAGACCAATAGACGTGACGACAAAAAAAAACTAATTAGTCCGTCAGTTAGATTATCAAAAAATATTTGACCCGTGTTATTTCTTTTGTTACGTAAACCAAAATTGACGAAGATATGACGCTTTTAAAATTCTCAATACGTCACGCCTAGGTATAATTTTTAGCTAGTTCTGACGTCACGAGCCCCCACTCCCGAGTTTTGATGTGTTTTATCCTTTGACAATATTCATTGATTTACAAAAACAAAAAATACGTGTCCATTAATTTTCAATACTCTAACTGACGGACTAAATAGATTTGCAATTTTTTGATACTGTCGTCATGTCTATATTAGAATTTTGATTTGTCATAGTCTACAGGTCATGCGGCAAAATATGTAACATGCTGATCCGCCTCTCGGCCTTTGGGTAACCAGGTGTTGTTGCTTTTAACCGATTTCTAAAAAGGAGGAGGTTCTAAATTCATTTTTTTATTTATTTTAAGTATATTATTATGTGAACATTTGTTAAATGTAGAGGCTAGGTACATCATTTGTTTAAATTCTGATAAAGCTCGCGGTTGACCACAAATGCGTCTTACAGTTTTATTCAATGGCCCAATAAGCGTCTGACATAATAAAATACAAAGAAAAAGGAATATTTCTAGGTGGTTACGGCACGTTTATTTAGGTTTTGTGACAAACTGTGCGGTTAAAATTAGAATGACTGGCCGCGTTTATAACTGAAAGTTAGTTTGGCAGCAAAAATTTTGCAATATGACGTGAGGGATCATTAACGCTGTTTGTGAACAAGCTCTTTGTAAGTCTAAGGCCCGTATTAATAAACGTCCCTCAACAACGTACTCAAGTGCGTTATCATTTGATACACCATTATAATGTCATCAGCATCTCAAGATTATTGCTAATTAATAGATTAAATACAGTATAAATAAATAAATAATATGGCTGGACACTACACACAGCGCCATCTAGTGCCACACTAAGCAACGAGGCTTGTGTCGTGGACACCAGATAGTTGATATACTACATAGATACTTTTTTGTTTGTAAATACATACTTATTATACATTTATACATCCATGACTCGGAAACAAATGTCCATGCTCATCACACAAACATTTGCTCCTACCTGGATTCGAACCCGGGACCCTAAGAACGAAAGGCAGCCTCACTACGGCTGCGCCATTCGGGTCGTCAAAAAGTATCTCAGTAACCAAGATCAACCAAGAGCTGTACTTGAGGGCTTGATCTCGTGAACGATGACGTCACATTGACCGACATTTTGAATGAGACTTAGATAACATACATACATAAAACGCACGCGTTTTTCCCTTGGGGTAGGCAGACACCACAGAATGCCACCTGCTACGATACATACATATTCCTTTTGCCTCGTCCGCGTTTATACATTTGGTCATACACGCACACCGGTTATCTGATGGATAATGTACTGAAATATCTTTCAAACCCCGCAGCTGGTCCGCAATTTGTCCGTACATTTTTGACTAAACTATTACGCTAGCTAACATTCGGCGGTGGACTGTAAGCGCGCCTTACATTTTGTTCAAAGATAAAAGGGTCCCACGGATAAAACTTTTTAAAATCATGGTTTATGATACTGAAAGACTCTTCAGAAAAACATTAGAAAAAAAAAATCAAGTCCAATATTAACTTCCTACACAATACAACCTCTATACTCAACACAAATAGCTGATAATGTACAACAACTACAATGTTCACGCCCATGTACGTACGCCTACATATTTATAGCATCTCTATTGATATTTTCAAGTCTGCCTCACTACTACATTTAGAATTTTAGAGCACTTATTCCGGAAGATACGTGATAAGACGATGGATGGATTGTGTGAGAAATGATATGAAACAAAAAAGTGTAAATGATAGCGTGTCGATTGACAGAGGCGAATGGAAGAAAAAATCGTGTTGCGCCGAGACCAAGTAACATGGAACAAGGGCAGGAAGATGCTCTGGGGCTGCGGGACTATTCGAAAGAGATACCGTGGCCCCGGAACACAAAGGGCGAGGAAGGAACATGGATGGGTTTTAGTCAGTAAAAGTCTGACACTCCCTCCTGCTCCGCCCAGAGCGGGAGAAGTCATTTGATGATTTCCCATCCCAAAAAAAAAAAAATAGGGCAGGAAGATGCTGATGATTCCGGAAGATAATTACTTATGTAAAATTTCATAACAGCATGTTAAAATCAGCACAGACTCATCACGAAGCCGTCAACCAAGCATTCAGTAGTACTTATATCAAACTAAGTAACTAACAGTTTAATAACTGTACGCAAAAATTATTGCCGGGAAACGACTTTTTTTTTGGGGGTGAAGAATCATGTTTTGTGGTAGAACTCAATGTAACGCACTCAAAACATTGTGCTGATGGATGGATTGAATAGTACGGGGATCGTCTTACATGATAAACTTGTAAGTATTTTTAAAATCTCAATAAGTTGGAACTTTAACCCCCAATATCTCCGTAACTAGAAGGTTTCCTAGAAGGTATAGTGTAGAACAAAAAATGATCGCAATGACGGGGAGAACAAGTGCCTTTCGGCGTCGTTAAGAGGTTTTTATACACCCTTTAGATGTATAGTACAGAAATTTCGATGTTTTGTCATGTTACGATACCACTCTTGCGAAGCAGGTGTCGCTGTCACATGCTACATTAATCGTAAATCAATACAGCATGAGGTCAGCTTATTCTTGAAATGTATAGTTTGATATGACGTAGTGTGTACTTC
The DNA here is from genome assembly GCA_963853795.1 of Xestia rhomboidea. Lineage (NCBI taxonomy): Eukaryota > Metazoa > Arthropoda > Insecta > Lepidoptera > Noctuidae > Xestia > Xestia rhomboidea. The sequence continues at coordinate 17,144,380 of OY970761.1, forward strand.
AGTGAAACAAGGACAGTCGAAAGTCAATAAAACGAGCGGTTGACGCTCGAAGGTTCAACATTGGCGATGGGTTAGCTATGTATGTTCAAGTGTGTTGATATAAAATCGATACGTAGTGCAGAAAATACATTCTCACTCAAGCTTTGTCCACACATAGCCACACATGTTAGAAGGCAAAGTCTGACAACCAGTGTAACTGAAGGGTATTGTATCTCACGATACCCTAAAGCCAGAAGAGGCAGACTCACACTCTGTGCTGCATTTCGGACTGAAAACCAGTCCCACCATTATCTGCCTAGCCTTTTCCAAACTATGTTAGCGTCGGCTTCCAGTCTAACCGGATGCAGGTAAATACCAGTATTATTTGAGGCGACTGCCTATTTGACCTCATCATCATCATCATCATTTCAGCCGAAAGAAGTCCACTGCTGGACATAGGAATCCCCCAAGTGTCGCCACATTGACCGGTCCCGTGCGAATCGCATCCAGCGGATTCCCGCCACCTTCACCAGGTCATCGGTCCACCTAGTGGGAGGCCTTCCAACGCAACGTCTTCCGGTTCGCGGTCGCCACTCCAGAACTTTTCGGCCACATCGGCCATCCGTTCTGCGAGCAATGTGCCCTGCCCACTGCCACTTAAGTTTGGCAATTCTTCGGGCTACGTCGGTAACCTTGGTTCTCTTGCGGATGTCTTCATTTCTGATTCGATCGCGCAAGGAAACTCCGAGCATAGCCCTCTCCATTGCTTATTTGACCTCACAACCCAGTTAATCGGTAAATCTGGTTGTCAGATTTTTCGGGCCACTGACTACTTGTAAGTAGCCGGGACCAACGGCTTAACGTGCTTTCCCAGGCACGGAGGATACTCGGTACGTAATGGGTGGTCAGCCATCCACGGGCCAGCCTAGGCAAGTGCGGCTTAACCTGAACATCGACCCGAGCGGCTGTTGTTATTTAGCCACGAGCTCCACAAAAAATCAGTCCCACCAAGGTGTAGTAAAAGGCTACACAGTTGATGATGACATGTGCAAAGTTAACCTTCTAAAAACCACTTAGAAGTCAACTAGAGAAGGTCGTGAATCGTATGAAGTGTGTCTTCTCCATATTTCCTGCCTCATGGCCATGTTGATAATAAAGAAGTGGTATCGTTACTATTAACTATACCACTTATGACACATAATTGTGTGATTACAGCTCAGATGCCGATCAGATCTGCCTAGCCCTTTCCCAACTATGTTGGGGTCGGCTTGCAGTCTAACCGGATGCAGCTGAATACCAGTATTTAACATGGAGCGACTGCCTATCTGACCTCAACAACCCAATTAGTACTGGGTAATACGATACCCTTTGGTAAGACTGGTTGTCAGACTTTTTGGGTCACTGACTACCTGTAACAACTGTCAAAGATCTACAAATTACAGCCGGGACCAATAGCTTAACGTGGTTTCCGGGGCACGGAGCAAACTCGGTATGTAATGGGCGGTCACCCATCCACAGACCAACCTAGGCAAGCCCGGCTTCACCTAAAGATCGACCCGAGTGGCTCAGCTCAGATGATAATAATGATAGTTTAATAGGCGAGACGACAAATAAAATCTAATTAGTCCGTCAGTTAGATTATCAAAAAATATTTGACCCGTGTTTTTTCTTTTGTTACGTAAACCAAAATTGACGAAGATATGACGCTTTTCAAATTCTCAATACGTCACGCCTAGGTATAATTTTTAGCTAGTTCTGACGTCACGAGCCCCCACTCTCGAGTTTTGATGCGTTTTATCTTTTGTCAATATTCATTGATTTACAAAAACAAAAAATACTTGTCCATTAATTTCCAATACTCTAACTGACGGACTAAATAGATTTGCAATTTTTTGATACTGTCGTCATGCCTATTGTACTGTTATGTCACTGACCCCCGAATACTGAATCGTCACTCAAAATGTAAGGGCTGCTTAACATTTGAGCAGCTCCTAAACTTTAAATTTCGTATGGCCAAACGTCACTTTTGAGTATCTGTTAAATATAAGTGCTACTTAAATTTTGAGTGACGTTTCAGTATTCGGGGGTGAGCCAAGTAAATGTAACAAGGACCAGTTTTATAACCTTCATCGACAACCACTGCTGGGTATTAGCCTCTCTTCATCATAAAGGGTGTAAAACACCTTTTAACGAAGCCGAAAGGCACTTGTTCTCCTCGTCATTGCGATCATTTTTAGGGTTCCGTACCTCAAAAGGAAAAAACGGAACCCTTATAAGATCACTTTCTTATCCGTCTGTCACCACCGATTTTCTTAGGAACGGGTGGACCTAGTTTTGTTTTACACCATACCTGGGAACCTTCTAGTTACGGAGATATTGGGGATCAAAGTTCCAACTTTTTTTTTAAATACAAGTTTTTAATGTAAGATTTTTACAACACCTCCACGACCACCGTACTATTCAATCCATTCATCAGTACAATGTTTTGAATGCGTTACATTAGTTCTACCACAAAACATGATTTTGCACCACAAAAAAAAAGTCGTTTCCCAGCAATATTTTTTGCGTAAAGTTACTTAGTTTGATGTATAGAATGCTTGGTTGACGGCTTCGTGAGGAGTTGGTTTACACCCTGTATATGCATACATAAACTCACGCCTTTTCCCCATGGGGATAGGCAGAAACCACAGAACGCCACAAGAGACGATTCTGACATACTCCTTTTGCCTCGACCACGTTCATACATATGGTCATACACGCACGCCGGTTGCGAGTATGGCCAGATCTCTTCATCACTCCCGATTAATTTTATTTGGTAGATAATTTTATTTAAATGTTCCATTTCTTAAGGGGATGTCAGCACCAAAATGCGCGCACACTGTCTATTTGTATCGGAGTAAACGAGAGCGAGAGAGTTACTGTGCGGCCAGGTTTTAAAAGAAAATAATGAATATATAATTAAATAAAAAAAATGTGTGGATTATTTGTGAAATATGACTCGTTAGCGGTTTAGGTATGAATATGTTGACGTTTTTTATTGCAGACCCATACGTCTAAAAAAATAAAGACATAGAACCTTTTAATGATGATTTTAAGACCACTCTGCAATTATTTACTATCGAGCCGATTTCGCGGTCCACGGTCTTTGAAATATGATGTTTTTTTTTTTTGATGTGCTATATCAAATAGTTTTTCTTAAAAAAATGCTTATATAACATCAATTAGGTGTTGTCAGCGCCTTAATGGAATTAATTAAATTGGTAAGTAATTGGTATATCGGGCACTTAGTAGGTAAAAAGATAACTTGTAAATGTTTTTTCGATTTCCAACGACATCAGCAGCCTTATTCACAACCCTTCGATTCGATTCCGTACCGAATCGAATGTCTAAGATATCGAAGATGTCCTTCAAACGCAATTCACAAATCCGAAACCGTAAAATTTTGACAGTTCAATTCGATATAAAGACTCGAATCTTTCCGACAGCTGTTTGCTATCGGGAGTCATATCGAACAAAAATAAACGAAGAAATAAACCATATTTCCAGCTTATTTCAGTGAAATAAAAAGACTGTAAACTTTTTAAATACTGTCTGAAGTAAGTAAATGAAGTCTTATTATTGTATTGAACATATTTCATTGATGTATCCGCATTTACATAAATTAAAAGTGTATTAAGAAACGTGATATTCTTTCTAGATTTTAGTTACCATTATTTGGTATTTTGGTGGATGGAGTATGTGATTGTGCGAGCCAGAGACCGTCCGCGTGCCGCAGGAGAATTGTGTAATACTGATATTAAATACTTACAGCCATTTTTCCTTTAGATATAAAGTTAAAAAGAAAGGAAAGAAGAAAACTACGGTTTACTATCCCTTACGAAGATATCACTTATAATTCAAAACACTTTTTCCGCGCTTTGGCAGTTTGTAAGACGGCTGTTTACAAAGCAGGTTTATACGAAATAAAGTTTATTTTGGTTAATAATAAAATTAGATTCAGAGGTATGGAGTTTCCATCATATTCAATGCTTAAGTATCATGTTAAACAATGATCAAAATAGGTAACGTCTAATTACAGGTAAAGCGATATCAAATACGGTAACTGTAGGTTACAAAGAATTGCTTTAGTAGATAATATGTATAACAATTAGAACATATATGGCTGTGCCTATAACAATAATTATAACACATGCGTTGCAATACAACTTTCCAATGCACTTTTACTATCTCCTAATACTTTTTACTACTCTACCCTACCTAATTATGTAATCTGTATGTATGTACAGTCGTGGTCTTTTCAGGCTGATCAGTTTAAAAAAAATCGCTTAAATCATGCGGGGGCGCCGAGCCACGCCCCCTTAAAGTTTAGGCCTATTAGGAAAGCGTCAACTTTGGCGCGCAAAATAACAATAGATCTCGTTTGGCGTGCGTCGTCAGTGCGCTCGTCGAAAGTCTACGGGGCGGGGCTAGAGAGCGTTTCTATGTTGTAAGTGCAAGCAAAAATTAGCTTAGTGGTGATCAGGCGAGAGTGTCCTCGATAGTACAACTTCATGATAAAAAAAATGTTTTTTTTTTCTATCTATGATCCATAATTGAAATAAACTACAAACATAACTAATTGATAAGGTGCCTTCAAATAAACAAAAGACGCCATTTTCACAACCCATTACCGAAATCAAGTCCTATGAACTCTTTTTTGCTATCAAATAGAGATAGCTATTTGTCTGTATTTTATTAGAATTCTAGACAAATAAATAAAATGGAAGTATCTGTTTGTAATTCCAAAATAACAGCTTTTTGCTGAATGCATAATAATATGAAAGTATAAAGTACGATACATAGAACAAAAAAATATTATATTTAAATTGTTTGTCTGTCTGTCTGTTCCAGCTAATCTCCGAATCGGCTGGACCGATTTTGACTGGAGACAGCAGATGTTATAAGGAGTAACTAGGCTACTTTTATTTTAGGAAAAGGACTGTGCAAAAAAAAACCATGAAATTAACAAAATCAAAAAGTTCGCGGGCGTGAGGGGCTGATTTCGATTTCAATGATTATGTACTGCTAACTGACCTGTAAGGATCTTTTCCCTTGCACGCTAGCAGTCTCTTCATGGCTTCCTCTCCAGTCGCTGGCAGAGGTATGTTCGCGTTCAGCTTCGTCGAATCATTTCCATTGTCCGTTTCTATTTCAGCTGCAATCAATTTTCTTTTGTTAGGAATTTCGCGAGGATTAGGGCTCACAGAGAGGTTGCTTGTGTCCCAGCAGTGGGAAAATTATAGGTTGATTATGTAGGTATGATAGAGAACGAAGAAAACGATGCCGTGATGACAGGGGAGAATGGAAGAAAACGTGTTGCGTCGACCCAGAGTAGGAAGAAGAAATTAAAGAAATAAACTAACTGTGTGACATAGAACTGTCTCATTGATCCCAACTACTAAACTAAGGTTGCAAGTTGTATAATAAATATCGCGGGACATTACACACAGCGCCATCTAGTGCCACACTAAGCAACGAGGCTTGTGTCGTGGACACCAGATAGTTGATATACTGCATAGACAGTTGTATCTACAATTTATCTCTGTCAAAATAAATATTTGCGACATGCGCAGATGGAATGAATGTTGCAAATTTTTATTTTACTATCATAATCTTACTTATCTTGGTAGGAGAAGACAAAACATAAAGAAAATTGAAAGAGTATGGGGGGGGGGGACCTTTTCTCAGAAGTGGGGGAAAATTCGTTGATTTTGGGTTAAGTTCGCCTTTGTGCATAAGCTGTAAAATTGCAGTATTATATATTTGTGTACCAGTAGGGAAGGGTTAATCTTTGTAAGAGGTAAGCCGGAGTACATTTCTTGAATGTGATTATATTATTTGTCTATAGAATACTGACTGTGCCATTTTTCAAAGGGAATCCGGTAGGAATCGAGTTGTATGGTACCTTCGCCACTGTTGTGAACAGACGCCACACCAAGCTACCCGAAACTGTCAAGTTTTCCCAATCAACCCCGCAGGGCTATTACGTATCTTTCTGATATCCAGTGACTATCAAGCTTCGGTTGTACACCGAACTTTGAAGACAACCGTGAATGTCATAATACTGGTATTACGTATCACACTAAGTGGATATCACTTTACGGTGACTAACAGGGTCATACATAATACGAAACCAACCAATAACTATTATTTCGAGCTGTCAACAGAGATACGTAATAGCCCTACTGAACCTAATGCTTTAGCGATAAGGTTGAAAATCTATTAAAGAAATCTGACAGATTGCAGTAGCTTGATGTGCTCAGCGTCTGTAAGAATAGGTTAATAATAAAACAATCTTGCGGCAAACTAAGATAATAACAGCTACAATAATAATAAAACTTTCTATGTCAAGCCTAGAAAGTTTATGATAATATTATTGTGTATGTATGCTAATTCTAGCTAAGTAATTAGTAAGTAAAACGGTTTATCTAGCCACTAGTGCATGACTTTAGCAGTACAAACTTGGTGTTTCTTACAAAAGTAATGTTTTGAATAAAGAATTCATCTGTGTTTCCCTAATAAGGGTCTTTCCCTGCCGTGTCATAGAGGAAATTGTTGTCATCATTTGTAGAGAATAGTCGTTACAATTATTTACAATCATGGCTGCATTTCCACAAAGGGTTAGGTAAAAGGGCCGTGCCTAATGCTATCAATCAGGCATAAATCCAGGACTCCAAGCTGTTACCTCAGTGTTAATGGGATTTTCCAATTTTTTTCCAAATTTTTTTCCAAGGAAAATCCCAATGCAAATAAGAGTGATAGTTGTTATTACAGATCTGCTACTGCACCATAAATCTAACAAGTTAAAGGGCAAAGAAAAAAAAGAGTTAAAGAGTAAATCACTGTTGTCTTCTGCAACTATTAGAGAGAAAGAACAGTGTCATGGTGGCAATTTGGTGTAATAAACTCAAAATCTGCAGTTGAAAAGCAGGAACAATTTTCCATTCAATTTGGATGATTTAAGTTTGTCTTACCAACAATTAAGATTTTAATATCATTAACATTTCTAACAAAACTATGCTTACATCAGAACCAGTTTAAAACCATTAATGGTTTTAAACTGGTTCTAATGTAAGCATAGTTTTCACAAACACTAGGCGACACCTAATTGAAATCTATTAATATTATTGTACTGCAAGAATTTTACCAGTACGCTTTAATTTGGGTATTACTTTCAGTGTCTTCTGGAAATATAATAATTATGGAATATTATAATCACCTTTTTTAAACCACTTTAGCCTCCTCCAGAATCCAAGCCTGGTGTGTCCAAACTTCCTATCAATGTATAGAAAGTATTTGTTGTCACCGAGTTTGGTGAGCCAGTCCTTGGTGCTGCGCCACACCGCCTGGGAGCTCACGTAGGTTTGCGTGAACACTGAAGTGCATCTGTGGGGGGAAGGTAGGTTTGTATGTATGTAAAGCTTTGTTTCTTTTAGTAGGAGACATGTCCTGCAAAACTGGAGATAGCAAGCGAAGTAGACCGATGTTACTGACAAGTCCAGCTTTGGTGAGCAAAGGTCTAACATTCAGCGAACATTTAAATGGGTCAATAGTATGTCTGAATTATTTTATAAATGTTTAAGTTTGTGAAGATTTTTTATTAAAAGTAAAAAACTAGATCACAGAATACTGGGGGAACTTGAAATCTATACTTCTATACTAATATTATAAAGAGGAAAGATTTGCATTTTTGTATATAACAAATAAACTTAAAAACTACTGGACCGATTTGAAAAATTCTTTCAGCAATGGATAGCTACATTATCAGCGAGTAACTTAGGCTATATTGTATCCCCGAACTCCCACGGGAACGGGAACTACGCGGGTTAAACCGCGTGACGTCCGCTAGTATTATAAATACCGTCTCAAGTGAAGCTATGGGCACAGAACAGCTACTATTCTAGTATTAGAAGTGTAGATATCTATTATTAATTGTAGTTGCTTAACAGTGGTAGCCTTGAACCTAAAGATGTGGGTTGACCCAGTCAAAAATAGTACAAAAGTACTGAAGTCAGATGTCATACAGGATAAATTAGATAACTATACTGGTTTGAGCATTAGTGGCAATCAGAAAAAACCATTTAAAAATCCTGATTAATTTGCCTAATTATATGCTTAATGAATAAAATATCAAGATTTTATTACTGTCCGAGTTAAGGCATTTAAGAATATTGTTGCTTCTTTTCCTCTGTTTATCTCTCTATGTCAAGTAGTTCCAATATTTATTAATTATTGAGCAACAATTATGAGAATAAGCTTCAGTACTTTTGAGCCAGAAAATAAATGACACTTGCAATTTAACATTACAACAGACAACAATGTACTAATCCAATAGAAGTTTATATTTGGCTTTGTAGAGTTCCGTACCCAAAGGGTCAAAACTACTCACAACACTTGGCTAGATTTTTTCAAATTATAAGCTAGCTTTTGCTTCGCTGCTGTTATGTATGGAAATTAACCCACGGGAACATTTTAAATGTTGCCTACGACACTCAGGGATAATGTAACTTCCCATTTGTGAAAAAAAAATCAAAATTGGGTACAGGAGTACCGAAGATTACCCCCTCATACAAACTAAAAAAGATTACCTCTCGTTAATATTAGAATAGTCAATTAAAAATTACATATTACACTTACAAGTCAAAAGACAAATGGAAGCTCATGCGGCATATATCGGAAAGCAGATACATGAACCACACAAGTGCCTTCCATGTCACTTCTCCCCAGTGCTCCAAATAGTTCTGAGCCAACCCCAGGTATCCTGGCTTGTTCCTTCTCAGCTTTGAAAGATTCTTCTTCTTGTCCTGTACAGGCTTCGCCACTTTGTGATAACTACGACCATCCTTCTTCTTTTTAGCTTTTGTTTCACCCTGTCCTTCCTGAATAACAAACTGTGATTGGTCATCTTCTTCATCCAATTTAAATTCATCTTCTGTAACAGCACTCTTGTCTGATATCTTTGATTTATTATCAGATTTCTTCTCTTTTTTTAATGGCTTCTCTGGATTTTCAATGAATACAAACTGACTCTCACTGTCATGTGTGTAACTTGATTCTTCTTCATTGGTAATGTCATCCAGAGATGACCATTTACGAGAGATGTTGTTGCGTTTGTTCTTAGACTTTTTGTTTGGTTTCTGACGCTTTTCATTGTCATCAGTGTTGATGTCGCCAGACTCGCTGCCTGAAGATATTGTGTTTGTGTTTTGTTTCTTCTCACTCTTGTGTTTATTATCATCTTGTTTAATGTTAGTCGGCTTCTCTGGTTTTGAATTTGTTTTGTTATTCATTGGCTTAGTGTCAATGTTCTGTGGTCTTACTTTACGTGTATTTTCGGATGTAGGAGTATTTTTTGTATTCTTGGCCAGCACATCTGAGTAAGAAGGGCGCATTGGCTTCACTTCAGCAACTATACGCTTCTTGTTGCTTGTGTCAGCTAGAGGACTGTTTTCATTCCTTTTTGGTGAGTTTTCAACTTTAATAGGCTGGTTCTTTGGAGGTTCAATTACAGGGGTATTGGTAAGTAGATTCATATTAGAAGCATCTGGATGATTCAGAGGATAGTTCTGTCCAAACGGAGAGTATGTGCCTGTTGAATTAGGCTCCAAGTTCCCCAACAAATCTTTCAGGAAATTAGATGTGGGTGACTGATTATTCACATTTTCAGGATAAGTTGTCTGATTGACAGTTGTTGGTGGTATGTGAACATTATTATTGTTCATAGCAAAGTCCTGGTTGAGTGTGAACAGGTGTGAAGGCTGAGGCATCTGCAGGGGAATGTCGCGCACTCCCTGGTTGTGGTTGAACAGTTCATACTGACCGGACATGGGGAAGATAAGCTGTTGATTGTTCTCGTCGTAGAACACGCGCACTAATTGGCCATTGCTCAACTTCAACATAGCATTGCCGTAGTTCTGATTGGCACGAGGAACGTTAGGCATGTTGTTGAAAGGTATCTTCTCCTCGTTATTGGCGGTGGTATCGCCTGTCTGCACGTTGTAAGCGTGTTTGTTCAAATAAACATCGTTGCCGAAACTCGAATTGCCGTAAATACTATTATCGTTCATGACACTCGGGTTGGGCGAGATCTGTGACGGTTTTCTCTCATTCAAAGCACCAGGTGCACAATTTTCAGTAGTTTCCGCATGATAGTTCCATGTATTGTGCTTCATTTCGTTGTATATCGGATCATCCTTTGGCGACCTTGCCATTTTTGGTTACTTTTCAATGAACACAAATAACATGAACACTATGTGAATGCACTTAAAACTGCGGTATATAACTCAAGGATTTAACATTTTAATATTTTATAGATAAAATCGAAGAATATGTTGCTAAAACGTGGATTTTAATTTTATTGACGATTTGACGCTTTTCGCATTTTTATTCACAGATTATACATTTTTAATCTGACATTAGAGGTGGGCGTATATTCTCGTGAATCAACTCTGTAGAAAAAGCATGGAACTATTAGTTACTGGGTACGATGAACAACTTAGGCCTTTATAAGGCCAAGTTCACATCATACTGTAAAGGTCGGACTTCTACTTCATAACGTGTCGATGGCAAATTTTTGTTATATATGTTTGACCCAAAATTCAGTTAAGCGAAATTCGCTCGCTGATGCAGTCATAATAAGATCGTCAAGTGTGCAGGTGTCAAGGTCAGACTGAAAGAATTATGTGAAACAAGAAAAAGAGAATAGAATGTTTTTAACCCCCGACGCATTTTTTCAGAAAGTTCATTACAAGGCTATTACTCATTATTTAATATTCGGTATAATTTCGGTAGACTAACATTTTTACGATACTTTTTGGTATGTTCCCAGACAACAAAATATCCCCATATAAGTTATTTGAAAAAAATAGCCCGTAATGGAGTTAAGCGGGCCTAAAATGGAGCTTTAGCGCTAATACTATTATGAATCACATTTAAGCGGCCATTTTAGCGGCAGGTTATTGGGTATCACCTTGGTATCATTATGATAATTTTTTGCCAAAAATCAGACAGCATCATCTTTCTAAAATATTTTTATTGTGTAACCATTAAAGTGTGCTGGTTTCGGTGGCGTTGCTTGCCAAAAAAAGGAGATGTTTCAAAACGGGCCCAGTATTTGTACAGTACCTACCTCGAAAAATCGAGAAAAATACGTGGAATTCGGGAAAATACAGATAAATTGCATAAATGCATATTTTTCTTGTAATTATTTAATATTTATCGACTTTCAATATGGCGTCTCACCAATTTAGGTACTCTGTGGTTAAATAAAGAAATCAATAAACATGTCAAACGTCAATAATCAATCAACATGACAGCTTGCCGCCATGACGGGTTTTTGTTGTGTGTTGCAATTTCAAGTGTACATTCTTGTGCTATAAAGGTACCAAACAAAGCCAGATGATTGAAAACTGTTTTAATTGTGTTTCCCCATTTTTTAGTATGGTGTACAAAGACCTGGCCGGGACATCTCCTTTGCATCGACAATGTCAAACTTGGTAGGTAGGTCCTACATTTATTTTAGTTCCGTGTTTTCCCGCCTGTACAGATCATTGAGATAAGAAAACTTAGGTAGGTTTATAAGTCAGTGGCACAGATAAGTTGTTTGAAGTGTACAAGGTTTTGCGCCCCTCTACTGCCAGTTGCTCATATTATTATCACAGGAGCTGACTTAAAGTTTTCATGGGTCCGTGGGTCCAGCTATCCAGCTCTGTTAAAGCCCCTTGACAACTGCATCGATCCATCTGAGAGCCGTCTGGGCACGCGGCCGGCCAACTTATACATAGATTTGAACCTAAGTTGACCGTAGTAAAAACATCTCCACGGGGGTTCATGGACGGCTCTGATCTCAAGTGCGTCTGCTTCACACAAACCACAGCTCACCATCCATCTTGTGCCGCATGCTCTGTTACTGCAGTTACCGGGAGCGGAGTTCGTGTAAGTAAATACCTGAAATTGTGGGCATAAAATATTTGGAGTTTAGGCATTGATACACTTTAGAAGGGGGTAGGTACCTACACAATGGATTATTTCACAAACATTCACTGAATTAGCTCTTTAGTAAAAAAAAATATCGGTACTTATCAAGTACATACATATTGCTTTATTTATGAAGAGTGGAACTTGCATTGTTTTCCTGCTACTGTTCGGGGAATGAATTCGAATCTTTCAAATACTTAATTCGCCTCAAAAAATATCGCCTACTTTTCTAAAAGTACACACGGCGACATAGTACATTACCGTTATAAAAATAGCCTCGCTTTGTATAGACTTCGTCGCGTACAATGAGAAATTAGGTTGTACTGGTTTTGAATAGCTTGATTGGTCGTCGTGCCCTAACCTAAGTCTGAGTTGTTGAAGAGTTCATCGATAATAATGGGGGCGATAGACTAATTACTGTACCTATCTCATCTCAAGAAGTGCAGTGAAAAGTGGGTTAACTGTCTTCATTGGTTTAGTGATCACAGGCTCGATTGCTTAGCGTGGAGTCCTGTATTCAATTCTTTGGTCGCGCAGTGATAGCACACCTAATTAGAAAATACCTATGCGATCTGCTTATTCCTTCTGAAAAACAAGCGTAATGTCATATTATTGGGACAGTGTTACAAGGCTCTTTTGGCTCTGGAATGACATAAAATTTCGTGAAGGAATAATTATGTTTTAAAAAATCAGGATGGCGGAGTTAGCTCTAATTTTCCTCACGTCAGAGAACTTTTGTGCAACAACAAGAAACGAGCTATTTTATTAAAGCCAGTCGAAGGAAATTAGGAAATGAAAATAGGTTTTAGGTGGTAAACTTTTACCACTCCTAGCTATGGTTCTATCTCTACGGTTGTATCGGTAAAGTACTTTAAATTGTGCAGCACGTCTCCATGGCCTGCAGACCCCGTTGTGGTCGATTACCGACAGATAGTTTATTTGTCAGCCGTATCGATGTGGTCCAATTTTTGCTCAACTACTTTAATTTGTCAAACCTCTCAAGGTTTGACAAATTAAATTAATTGAGTAAAGCAATATAGCTGTGGATTAGGTCCAGGAAACCACTAAATTAAAATGTTTATTTATTTATTTAACAATTTATGTACACACTAAATATAAAAAGAAGAAAGGAACAGAAAATAGTTCAAAGGTGATGATTATTTCTAAAGAAATCTCTTCCAGCATACTGCACTGAAAAAACGTAAGGGTTAAAAATAATCAAAATACTGTTGACAATAACAAAGCATGTTTGTCAATATAGCACCTGCAAAGTTTGTAGCTAAAAACAAATACGCCAACTTTGCTATAATTACTTGTTTAATATTAACCGTTACAATTGTTTAAAAATACTTTGTTATTACAGCAGCATTAGCACAGCAGCCTAGATTAGTAACAACAGAGTAAAGTTGGCTGTGTTTAGCCAATTTTACTTTGTATCCTGAGAAATTACACCTAGCAGACACTTATTTGTCACAGTCAATCAACTTACTTAACTACAGCCGGCTTACTCGGCATATAACAACAGTGTTACTCGGTATTCTTAAAAAAACTGGGTAACACACAACCAACCGGTTCACTCGGTAGCTGCTGCAATGTTACTCGGCCTTCTCAGCCAAGTGAATTTACTTTGTAGCCACAACCGACTCTCTCGGTACTTTGAGCTAGTTTACTAGGTAACCACAGCCAACCTACTTTGTAGCCACAACCGACTCTCTCGGTACTTTGAGCCAGTTTGGAGAGGCACTGCAATGCCGGGCCACCCGCGACGTGAGTAGAGCGAGTCCCGAACATCCCGTCAGCTTACATAAATTCAAGATTTTGATTAACGTCCTGGTCTTTCAGTAAGTGAACAGAACAGATACTACACTGTTACCTTAGCCAGAAGGCCGAGAAGCGATCTGCTGTACCCTTCAAAGTAGGCCCGGGGAGGGTCGTTCAATCGCGGAGAATCTTAACACCGCGATTCATAAACGCGCGTCATCAGCATAGTGACATCTAGCGTAGCGTTTGAAACTATCTCCGCGGATACCTAACCCAAAAATTAAGTTGTAGAGATGTTTGGGGTTTTTGATCATAATTTACACATTTTCTTCTTTTTTGATCTTTTTACCCGACTACAGCGAAGCTAAAACGAAGGGCAGTCTATGTATATTCCTCCGTGAGCCTACACTATTCACCCGATTTTGATGAATAAGAATTTATTTGTTATTATACTTCAACAATTATAGGAGATTTTACCTTAAAATAAATAAACACACAGCTGTAAATAAACCATCATACATCTAAAAATAACAGATACTAATAAATAGTATTGTCGGTTAGCAACTAACAAGATGTTCTGTTGTATTTAGCAAAGTTAGTCGATTAATAATAGTGATTCAGTTACTTAATTATTTTTAACACTGTAAAATGGGTAAAAATGACACAAATCTGTTGCTACAGCTTATTAAGTGAACTTTGTTATTTTTAATGAAATTTAAAAACTATAAAATTAACCGATTATCTCATTTTCAATTTACTGAGTTAAGTGTTGGTAATAATCAACACGAAATAGCAATGTTCTCGTGGTTGTTAATTACCAAACGCACTTCAAGCTTTTTAATAATGTCTTTGTCAATATTAAATAATATGCAGTTAACCGAGCCAAAAAGGTCCTTGGTTAACTTTAAATTTTTTCCGTGTGCGAAAGGAGATAAGTACTAAAAAAGAGATGAGATCTTCAGGTAAAACTCGTGTAGGTTCTTCATTATTTTTATTATTAGTTTCATTTTTATATTTTAGTGGTTTTATTAAACTTTGTAGGTAGGTACATAAGCAAACCTCACAGCAATTATTGAACTATGATAAAGCATCAAATTATCCAATTATTTAAATATATTAGGTCCGGTTTTCACTAAACTGAAGTGGTGCAAGATTCGACCAATCACAAGACGAGATACGCGATGAGGATCTCAACCAATTACGAGTAGGTCCCAATATATTTTTTTGTACCTAAAGATTACCAATATGATTTGTTGATTCCCGTTTGTCTTCACTTTGGCGGAAACCGGGCCCTATCGTGCGGGACGGGAATTCAATTCAGCTAGCGACAGTCTAGTGCATGATTACATAAGTCTATAGGTATTGCTTCAAACTCCATAAAAACAGTTGAACTTAACCTTAGGTGTTTACCTTTGGCAGAGACACCAAAATCAGTAGGTAGGCCGAATGCCGAGTACCTAACTTAACGTTAACGTAACCTAAAATTATTGTGATTTTAATTTTTTTTTCCATCTTCAAGTGTCAAATGAAAGCGAAATCGATTGTCATTGGCGTTTCATAATTAACTTAGAAATTAGAATGGAATTGCATGTTCCAATGTTGCATGTTTAGGCAGCATTTTACTATTTCCAAGTACTATTTCAGTGACCTTCAAATCTTATGTCACCTTACAAAATAGTTGCAAATAGTAGGTAGGTGCCTACGTATTAGCATGAATCTTTTGGCTTTTAGCGTCAGGAGGGTGCTTAGACTACCTAGGCGTCAGGAGGGCACTGTTGGTGAACATGAATTTGTCTGTTAAATTGTATTCTTCTTGTGGCTAGTCAAATGCGTAAGAGTATGACGGCAATAAAAAAATCAATATTTGGCCCAAAACCCGAAATACGCTCGGTGGTAACTAGGTTTTGCCCGCGGCATCGCTCGCTTTATGATTGGAAATTATCCCACTTCTTACAAAACGATTTAAATAGCTTAAGGTGGATGGTGGGATCCAAGGTAGCCCGCGAAATTCAAATTTTCTTACGTTTTTTGCAATTTGCAGGGCAGTGTCAGGTTGTATGTTGATTAAAATATGATTCGCGGCTGTAACACGTATGTGTTATAGAATTATAATCCTCAAAATCATCAATACAACCATAAAGGTGCAGGAATTACTTTTTCAAGGTCAAAGTCATTCCTGCACCTCTAAGTGCTTGGAGGGTTGTATTTATAGTACTTACAAACTTTACGGCGGTGTTGGTTTCGACTATATGGCCACGCGCAAAAAGAACCATGGAGCGTTTAAAGTTTAGATAATGTCAAGGTATTGAAAAAAAAACATTCGAGGTTCAACCTTACTTAATTAGCATTGGCCTATTACCAAAAAAATTGAAGGATTGAATTTAAATGCATCGTACAAAAGAAAAAAGAAACTGCTTGCTAGTTGATCTCGCTAACAGTGCAACGAAAATAATAAAATGTGTACAAAAGTGTATTGAACCAATTATATTACACCTGTTACATTTAGGCCAGAGCATTGAATAATTGAACTGCATAGTACGAGAAAACCGTTGATTGCAGCACTGTTTATTTCATCATCACTAGACTGTGACGGAGGTCGCAAGAAAAGTTCGCGTTTTACCGCCAACACCTTCAATGTGGTTGATAACTGTATCAGTTGGAAGACGTCAACCGATTTTTGAATATCGAAGAATTTTTATTTTTTTTTAAATTTGATTGATCCTAAAGGTGAAATATTTTAAATTACCTACATAATAGGTTTGTGTATGTTGTTTTTTTTAATTATTCAGTTTTTGAGTGATATCCTAGTGTGTGGTCAGTGTTCAGTTTTGGTCAGTTCCCCATAATACAAACTTCGACCTGGGTCAGGTTTTTTCAGTCTAGAGTGTGCGTAGGTAGTTGTGACTAATAATGAGGAGGAATAATGATAAATAATAAATTTTTATTTCTCAAAAAACTTTGTAATATTTTACAGAAAAATAGTTTGGCAGTATTAATTTCTAATAAGTGGATGTAGCCACTGCAACCGAACTGGGCAATGCCTGTATTTCGGTGGTATGTAGCTACTAGGACCGCTGCATATGCATATATATAAAAGCTACAGGGATAAAGAGGCGTGATGTAATGTGATAGTAACGGCAAGGTGTTGGTGTCCTCTAGAACATTTTGCTTTCAGTCCAAAAATCAAGTATTTTGGGTAACTTGAGTAAGAATTGCAGTCTAAACATGTCTGATCTTAATCTGATTGAGTAATTATAACCGGTAACAAGCTCAGTTCGGGCCAGTAAAAGGAATAGTTTTCGGAAGCCTTGGTATATAAACACTCGTTTTCGTCTTGTTTTGTTTAATTGTGCCTCAATAATTTAATTGTGTTTTTCAGGCTCCCGCCAACTCGTGTTACTAGCAGGCTAAAAATAAAAAAAAAGATTGTAATGTCACTCGATTAAAAACAACATTAAAAAACAAGATGGTTTTAAAAATGTTGCGGTTGCTGGTTTTGGTGATATTGGCGGCAGTTACTGCGAATGTACAAGAGGATCCAGCGGGAAATCAAATCGTTCTATTCAAAGAAAAAACGAAGGTGAGCCATAGATTATAAATTAACCGCAGCAGCCAAGGAGACTGAATTTGTGCCCGGTGTTGACATTAGGGTCACCCCTATTAAATGGGACTTAAATAAGTATTACCTACAGGCTAAGTGTGGGTGTACTATTATAGGCACAGCTCGTTTAATTTTATTTCAGTTTGGTCTACCTAGTTTGTATGAATCTCATTTGATCAAACAATTTGTTTCATTATTGGTGTCAAGTCAATTATTTAGAGAACAAACGGGAATGTATGAATATTCTACAGATATACGTACTTACCTATTTCATAAAAGTATTTTCATTCATTAACAAATACAGGGTTACTGGTAACTCGACGTATTCCTTCCTTATTAGGGTTAAAATGCAACAAATTAAGCCAAAAATTAATGTTCTACCTATTTTTTTTTAATTAGTTCGATTCTTATTTTTTTTTTAAATCAATTACCTTAGATTAAATTATTTGAGTCCATTTAAAAATTATTTACGGCATGACTGTAGGTTACACTAAAATTTAAGCTACTATTATAGTTGAGTCGGAGCAGACCTTTGTTACTAATTAAAAAGGTACGAAAATGCCTAAAATTTTGGCAAAGATCACATTTTTTTTTGTAATTTTTGCCAATACTTCATATAAAATGATGTCAGATGTACAAATTACTAGGAAAATAATTATACTTGTCTTATCAGCTATGGAACTACAAAGGCATGGACTACATTGTGAAAATCGTTTTTGATTACACAAACACACGTCTTATTCGATGTGACGAGCGTAATAGTTGCGCGGCGGACCAAATTTCAGAACCGCCGCGCCGTTAATCATATTTAAATTGGCTTCAGCTTTAAAGATTTAATCTGTAATTTTTCATAAAAAACTAACAGTCTAACTCAAAAACTACTGAAGTTCGGTAGAGCATGTGGTTGCTTAATTTGTTGCATTTTAACCCTAATACGACGATCTACAAGGAATACGTCGAGTGACCAGTAACCCTTATAATAACAATTACATAAATTGTTTGTAGTGTGCTAGTTTGAAAAAAAATAATTTAAATAATATAACTTTTTTTGTGTTTGAAAGTATTCATAATATCAATTTAAAATCAACAACACGAAGATAATTAAGTATTACAGGACGAAAAAAATATGGAGGAAAGCGTTAAAAGTAATAATATTATTTTTTCTAACCAGGCATACTATTTTGCTCAAGCCAAGATGCGAGTAGTTTAAATTCATTTTTATCTGTGTTTTTCCAGGGCCCAATCGCTATCATGACGACTTCAGCGGGAGCACCCATAGAACATAAAGAAGCAACAGTAACGTTAAACGAGAGGCTAATATTCAACGAAAATTTCATGGACTCTATGACACAATTGGTCAGGGAGAGGATACCAGAACGACTGGTCCACGCTAAGGCTGGTGGAGCATTTGGTTACTTTGAACTAACCCACGATATATCTGATATTTGTAAAGCGAAAGTGTTCAATAGGGTTGGAAAAAAGACTCCCATCGCAGCAAGATTCTCCCCAGTAGTCGTTGAACGAGGTGGTATCGACACATCGAGAGATGCTAGAGGATTCGCACTCAAATTCTACACAGAAGATGGTAACTTCGATATAGTTGGCTTCAACACCCCCATGTATGTCTACAAAGACCCTCTCCTCTTCCCTACTTTCGTACGAGCACAAAAAAGGAATCCAGCAACGAATGTTCTCGACCCCAATATGCTTTGGGACTTCCTCACGCTGCAGCCAGAGAGTTTACACATGTTTTTATTGGTGTTTGGTGACCGAGGCGTCCCTGATGGATATCGACACATGCCTGGATTCGGTATCCATACATTCCAAGTAGTAAATAAGCATGGAGAGAGTAATTTCATTCGATTCCACTTCAGACCGGATGCAGGTATAAAAAATCTACGCACCAAAGAAGCTATGAGGCTTGCAGCTTTTGATCCTGATTACGCAACTAGGGATTTATATAGAGCTATAGGAAATGGAGATTTCCCCAGCTGGACGGCTAGTATTCAGGTTTTAAGTGAAGATGATGTCAAAACTGCAGGATTTGATGTCTTTGATGTGACAAAAGTCTTGCCTTTGGAAAAGTTTCCACTCAGGCCGTTGGGTCGCTTCGTTTTGAATAAAAATCCTTTGAACTATTTTGCTGAAATAGAGCAACTAGCTTTCAATCCAGCGAATTTAGTTCCGGGTATTCTTGGAGGACCGGACAAAGTGTTCGAAGCTCGAAGATTGGCTTACAGAGATGCTCAGTATTACCGCTTGGGAGCAAACTTTATCAACATACCTGTAAATTGTCCTATTCAAAACAAGGCATTTGTATACAACCGTGATGGTCAGCCTCCTGTTAAAGACAACCAAAGAGATATTCCTAATTATTATCCTAATTCTTTCAATGGACCTGTTCCTTACAAAGAAAAAGATAAAGTTGAATTAGTAGATATATATCAAGATCAACCAGATAATTATGAACAAGCTCGGGAACTGTATGAAAATGAAATGACACCAGAGGAACGAAAGAGATTGGTAGAGAACATTTTGTACAGTTTGGGACCTGCGACCAAGTTTCTGCAAGATCGGGCTGTGAAAATGTTTGCCCGGATACATTCAGATCTAAGTGAGAGAATATGGCAGGGCCTGCAGGGGAACAGAACTACTACAACATTAGGCTATTACTGGGAAGATTAGTGCACTTATTTATTAGAAACAGTTATCCATTACAGTGTTATTTATGAATATTATTGTAGAAAGTGTTATTTTGTTTTTGTTACGTTTTACAGTGTGTGTTCTGAATAAAATGTGACTTTGCTGTGTATTAAATTTATTAAATCGAAGTCGAAACTGTTATAATCCTTTCTAGTTGACTAATCACCTCCCATCCTTTGTTGCATTACAAAGTCTACACATTTTGTTTTAACAAAATGAGTAGTTCTGACTCAAAGCTTCCGTTCGTTCAAAGAAATATGGCCATAACATGACATCAGTATTGAATATTATTACAATGTCACTTAAATAGCAGATTTTGTGTTATGGTAATAACATCTGTTAAGTCTTACAACAAATAAATAAAATAATACCAGCCTGTTACTGTCCCGTGTCCGTTTCGACTGCTCGGCCACAGTGTCGTAGAAGATAAACGACTACGTCAACATTACGAAGGAATTTGTAAAACACTAACAATGAAAGTCGCAAATTCGTAGATCCAATATTCAGAAAGTTATAAAGGTTTAACCATGGCCGCGCGGTCCGCACATGGAGAACCGCGCGGCCACGCAGTTCTCTTATACGGAGGCGTCGTAGAGGTCCCATTCTTTTTGCTAACCACTGATACGATTTTGAAGAAAATGTAGATAGTATAATTATAGCCCTAATGTTTGGATTTCACGACCTACAACACTTAAATGCTATGGCCTCGCGGTCCGCACATTGAGAACCGCGCGGCCATGCATTTCTCTTAAACGGAGCTTAGTAGAGGTCCCATTCTTTTTGCTAACCACTGATACGATTTCGAAGAAAATGTAGACAGTATGATTAAGCCCTAATGTTTAGATTTCACGACCTACAGCACTTAAAGGTATAATGCAAGTTAGAAGTAGGGTGACCAAGATTTATGGTGAATGCTTTCGCATCGATACTTATTGCGATACTGTGCGCAATATCGTTATCACTGACCCAGCTTTGGCACCGATACCTAAGATACTAAAAACAACTGATATATATAAAACACCACGCGGGACGCAACCCCCGCCCCACTCCAGTCTTTTATTTCGTTTTTGGGGGTCGTTACGTCTCGTTAGAGTGCATGAATGGACACAAACAAACGCAAAATGACATTTTTGTGAAATATTTATAATGGCTTATCCTACGAATATCGGATATCTATGGCTTACCCGCAAAGCAAGTACACTGATATACACATGCACTACATTTTTGCAAAAAAGGGGTGCACTAGCTACTGCAGTAAGCTATTTAGGCGTCATCATTAAAAACAATAAGTACCTACATCAGTTTTTTAAACGAACGCTTGATTTATTAAAATAGCAGTGTTTACCTCATAAGAAGGTAAGAAGGTATATTTTTTCGTATAGGTAAGTAGGTACTAATCGAATAGACTATCATTAATCCTTTTTACAATAAAAGGTACTTACATATTTATCTTAGTAAAATTGAAAATGTCTAATTGACGCACCATAAATCTTGGTCACCCTACTTCTAACTTGTATTATAGGTTAGAAGTGCTGTAGGTCGTGAAATCCAAACATTAGGGCTATTATAATTATACTATCTACATTTTCTTCGAAATCGTATTAGTGGTTGGCAAAAAGAATGGGACCTCTACGTAGCTCCGTAATAAGAGAACTGCGTGGCCGCGCGGTTCTCCATGTGCGGACCGGCCATGGTTAAACCTTTATAACTTTCTGAATATTGAATCTACGAATTTGCGACTTTCATTGTTAGTGTTTTACAAAATCCTTCGTAATGTTGACGTACTCGTTTTTCTTCTACGACACCGTGGCCGAGCAGTCGAAACGGACACACTGTCCCACTGCTGGACAAAGGCCTCTTATCAACAAACAGAGAATTATGGAACAAATGTAAAGGAAAAAACACTTAAACCGTAAATATGCAGTCTATTAACTATTTTTTTAATACTCCTTGTTTTCTTGTACTGTTCCCGAGGTTTGGAAACAAACCCATATCATCCCCTTACCTTAAATTTCAAACCCACAGACATATTTGACAGATAGTCACACACAGACTTATTTAAGACCCATTTCCATCTTCCCTTATCTCTCTTAAGTTCTTGAGCACATTGTAGAAAAAAAATACAAAATCTTTATTACTTAACCAAAAATTTTTACATTAGTTGGTGATTGGAGCCTCCTTTTAAGCAAGTAATGCCTGCCTGTGTTAGGAGACTCCGCTCTTCCCCAGCACTTTACAATTTATTAAGTACCTTACATATTAACATTGTTTGTACATCAGCAACTCACTGCCTTGAATTCCTTGCTAGGAATGACCTTCTGAGTAATTTTCCATTTGGTTTACGTCTTGGCTACTTGTTACAGTACTGTAACAGCTCTTTTAAAGGCTACTGATGCACAAGTCTATGGTCCACAAGTTTCTTACTTTACTCGTACTCGTACTTATGGACTTTAGCAGCGCCTTCGACTCAGTTGATTTTGACATCCTTGTTGGGATCCATAAATCTATTCATTTTTCCTCTTCCACTGTTGCTTGGTTCGAGTCTTACCGTTAAAGCCACTCGCGCTCTCCCTCGTCCTATTTTCTCTGTATTTATTAACTTGGTCACTAGAGTCATCACTTCCTTCTTCCATCTGTGTGCCGGCGACTTGCAGCTTTACCTGTATCAGTCATGAATAGGGATCTGGATTTTATTAGTGAGTGGTCGCGGTCCTTTGGACTGCAGATAAACCCTATGAAATCTCAGGCCTCGATAATTGTTTTCTGTATTTAAAGCGTACATAAACTGTTAGTTAAATAAACATTTTGCATTCAGTTCAAAAAGAAGAAGAAGAAGTTAAAAAGTAAAGTATTTTGGGTAACTTGAGTAAGAATTGCAATCTACACATGAGTGATCTAAATTTGACTGAGTAACTATAACCGGTAACATCATTCAGCAGTGTCTCAGTTTGGGCCTTGGAATAAAAACACTGTTTTCGTCATTTACTCAGGTATTGTCACGCACTAATTAAATGGGTGCCTAACTGGTTTTTCTACAACAAGGTGAATAATAATCATTTGAATAAAAAAAAAATAGTACCTTGTTGTTTTCATAAATTATATATGTGTATACAGCGTGTAGCGTAATTAATGGATAATCCTGTATCTGCAGGTGAAAGTAATAATATAAAAAATGACAAACCTGTGAGTCGATGGGCATGCTCAATTTTTCGCTTTTAATTTTTTGTTGAAAAATTGCCACCTTTGCTCACTTCCTCGGCTTGCCACCTTTGTTCACAAACGAAGGAATTTTCACTATCTGATCTCTGCAGAATATTCTTAAATAAACGTGCTGTAAGATGATGTGTATTACAGTTTAAGAGTACCTCATGTGGCTTTTTTTTTTAAAGTACCTAAACTGAAAAAAAGTTTTACTAAGTTTGAGTTCGTCTGATGTAAAAAAAATGGATAGAAATCTAGCTGCCTATATTTTTTTAATTTTATGTCAATATTCCATATCTTTTTTAAATACCAAGTTGAAACTAAATTGTCGTTAATTTGATCAATGCACAACTTGTAATATGATCTCAATGACGTTAGAGAGATTAGTAGAAGAAATCAACAAAATATTTGTTTTAATTAATAGCATTTACACAAAATGCTCGAAATGCAGCGACTCCAGGGTTTGTCAATTTTTTATGTTATAGGGCTTGGGACCTCCACCCGTAGATACAGGGTTATCCATTAATTACGCTACATCCTGTATATATAGCTAAAAAAAGTCTCAATTCAGTAAATAGGGAACTACCAAACGCTAAGCAAAATTTGATTAATAATTGTGCCTCTCAATAATTTAATTGTTGCCAACGCATGTTGCGAATAGCCTAAAAATTAACAAAAAAGAATTATAATGTCACTCGATTAAAAACAAATAACGAATTGAACGCATCCATAAAAAAACAAGATGGCTTTAAAAATGTTGTGGTTGCTGTTTTTGGTGATATTGGCGGCAGTTACTGCGAAGCTAAAGGACGATCCAGTGGAAAATCAAATCCTACTATTCAAAGAAAAAACTAAGGTGAGCCATAGATTATAGATAAGCCGCAGCAGCCACGGAGTCAGGATTTGTGCCCAGTTGATGGCATAAGACTCACCACTATTATACATGGGATTTGAATTGATTAATTAACACTAATAAATAAATTAACACAAAATTACTTACATGCGTGTAGTAAATATTCGTGTTTGACATTATTCTTATCATTTAAAATAATAGTAATATTCTTATCATTTTACCTCGAAAATATTAAAGGATCGTTAAAATATGCATGCAACCAAATTAATCAGTTGAAAGTATTTTATAAAGGCTATTTTTTCTCAAGCTAAGATGCGAGTAATTTTAATTCAAAATTAATATTTTTTTCTGAAATCTTCTAGGGCCCAATCGGTATTACGACGACCTCAGCGGGAGCATCCATCGAACATAAAGAAGCAACAGTAACGTTAAACCAAAGGCTAATATTCAACGAAAATTTCATGGACTCTATGACTCACATGGTCAGGGAGAGGATACCAGAACGACTGGTCCACGCTAAGGCTGGTGGAGCATTTGGTTACTTTGAACTAACCCACGATGTATCTGATATTTGTAAAGCGAAAGTGTTTAATAGGGTTGGAAAAAAGACTCCCATCGCAGCAAGATTCTCCCCAGTAATCGTTGAACGAGGTGGTATCGACACATCGAGAGATGTTAGAGGATTCGCACTCAAATTCTACACAGAAGATGGTAACTTCGATATAGTTGGCTTCAACACCCCCATGTATGCCTACAAAGACCCTCTCCTCTTCCCTACTTTCGTACGAGCACAGAAAAAGAATCCAGCAACGAATGTTCTCGACCCCAATATGCTTTGGGACTTCCTCACGCTGCAGCCAGAGAGTTTACACATGTTTTTATTGGTGTTTGGTGACCGAGGCGTCCCTGATGGATATCGACACATGCCTGGATTCGGTATCCATACATTCCAAGTAGTAAATAAGCATGGAGAGAGTAATTTCATTCGATTCCACTTCAGACCGGATGCAGGTATAAAAAATCTACGCACCAAAGAAGCTATGAGGCTTGCAGCTTTTGATCCTGATTACGCAACTAGGGATTTATATAGAGCTATAGGAAATGGAGATTTCCCCAGCTGGACGTCTAGTATTCAGGTTTTAAGTGAAGATGACATTAAAACTGCAGGATTTGATGTCTTTGATGTGACAAAAGTCTTGCCTTTGGAAAAGTTTCCACTCAGGCCGTTGGGTCGCTTCGTTTTGAATAAAAATCCTTTGAACTATTTTGCTGAAATAGAACACCTAGCTTTTAATCCAGCAAATTTAGTTCCGGGTATTCTTGGAGGACCGGACAAAGTGTTCGAAGCTCGAAGATTGGCTTACAGAGATGCTCAGTATTACCGCTTGGGAGCAAACTTTATTAACATACCTGTAAACTGTCCTATTCGAAACAAGGCATTTGTATACAACCGTGATGGTCAGCCTCCTGTTAAAGACAACCAAAGAGATATTCCTAATTATTATCCTAACTCTTTCAATGGACCTGTTCCTTACAAAGAAAAAGATAAAGTTGAATTAGTAGAGATATATCAAGATCAACCAGATAATTATGAACAAGCTCGGGAACTGTATGAAAATGAAATGACACCAGAGGAACGAAAGAGATTGATAGAGAACATTTTGTACAGTTTGGGACCTGCGACCAAGTTTCTGCAAGATCGGGCTGTGAAAATGTTTGCCCGGATACATTCAGATCTAAGTGAGAGAATACGGCAGGGCCTGCAGGGGAACAGAACTACTACAACGTCCGGCTACTGGGACGATTAGTGCACTTATTTATTAGAAATAGTCCATTACAGTGCTATTTATAAAATAATATTATTATAGAAAGCGTTATTTTGTTTTTGCTACGTTTTACAGTGTGTGTTCTGAATAAAATGTGACTTTGCCGTGTATTTAATTTATTATATCGAAGTCAAAACTGTCATATCCTTAAATGTCCTGTCAATCCTTTTTAGCTTATTAGTCACCTCCCATCCTTTGTTGCATTATAAAGTTATTAGTTTAGTATGTTTCGGTACTGATCATATTCATAGTTACTGGTACAAAAAATTCACAGCAGTTCATTGTTTTCTTTATAATTACATAAATAAGTCCATTCAAGACCCTAAATCAATTTCATCTTATTTAATCGGGCACAACTTATATGATATCAAATGACCCGAACGACCTCTCTAATCCAGCAACATACAGGCCTATTACATGTAGGTTGTTGTATTACATGCAGACCTTATACAAAATTATCACATCCTTTTATCGGAATAAATATATATACACACCGATACTAATAACATCTTAGCCGAACAGCAGAAAGGATGTCGAAAGTTTAGTTAAGAATGTAAAGAACAATTTTTTGATCATAGATTTCATATTCTTAAAAAGGCTCAAAAATCCAAAACTGATCTTTACAGTATGTATATTGATTACAAAAAAGCATACGACTCGGTTCCCCACTCTTGGTTAGTACAAATTTAAGAAATTTACAGAATAGACCTAACAATTATCACATTCATGAAAACTATCATGGAAACCTGGTCTACTGTCCTAAGAATCAATACCTCAAAAGAAACTGCGGATACCCGCCCAATCAAAATACAACGAGGTATCTTTCAGGGAGATGCACTGAGACCATTATGGTTCTGCCTCGCCCTAAACCCTCTATCAAATATTTTAAATTCAACATGCACAGGATTCCCCTTAGAATATACAGCCAGCGATGGACAGCGCGAGTTACAAAATAACGCCTTAAATCATCTTTTATACATGGGTGATATTAAATTGTATGCAAAAATTGAAAGCCAATTGAATGAACTAGCAAACCTTACAGAACAATTTACTAACGATATCAAAATGGAATTTGGTAAAGATAAGTGCAAAATAAATTCAGTTAGAGCAGGACAAAACTACCAACACCAATACACATTTGAAACAGGAGAACACATAGAGCCATTAGACGAACATGATACATATAAATATTTAGGGTAGGTACTACCAATCACGCCAGATTAACCATAAAGAAACTAAACAAAAATTAAAACAGCAGTTTCAACACCGATTATATACTATTCTAAAAACACAAATTTATTCAAGAAACAATAAAAGCAGTCAACACTTATTTTTTTTCTGGGAAGGAAGGAATCGTAGCAAATGTCACCCGCCCTCCCCGGTGACAACTGAGAAACAGACTTCCCATTTGTCCCCTCTAGTCAGTTTTTAAAGGGAACAGTCGGCATAAATTGTCACCCTGGGACGACAATTCCCAGCTGTCAACCCGGAGGACAGGGCTAGAGGGGACTATTGGGAATAATTCAATGAAATAGTCCATTTGAGTAGTAACGCCTGAACTAAAACAACCTCCTAATTATTTACGGAGAACCTGAGTCTTTGCTTTTTTGTTACTACAGGCGTTGAGTGACCATTTCTACGAAAAATATTAATTTATTTTCATCATTAACTTCCTAGAAAATATAACATTCCGTCGCATACGTTTTAGATTGGAACCCAATAATGACACCAGTGAATTTTCAACCGACTTCCAAAAAGAGGAGGTTCTCAATTCCACTGTATTTTTTTTGTGTTTGTTACCTCAGAACTTTCGACTGGGTGAACCGATCTTGATTATTCTTTTTTTATTTGAAAGCTGGTGCTTCCCGTGTGATCTCATTTAATTTGGTGAACATCCGATGCTGGTCTTCGGAGATATACAATGGAACTCTTCAAAAATATACGGCAAATCTGCCAACATTACGCCTCTATGCTCTCCGGCAAATAATAAGTAATTTTATAATCGCTTTTTTTTGTTATTAAACTACATATAATACTTCAGATTTTCCGCTTTACATGCGCTGTAAGACATTGTTTCTCGCCAAATTTCGTGATTCTAGGTCAATGGGAAGTATAGGAACTACCTTAATTTAGGTTTTCGACCCAAAACCTCTAGGGTACTTCCAGCCGACCTAGAATTGTCAATTTTGGTTAAAAGCAAGGCCTTACAGCACAAGTAAAGGGAAAATTCCGAAAATCTAAAAATTTGCCCATATCTTTTTATCATGATGAGTCAACTTGATTTTTATACACCTTATAGGGACTATAGGCCTCAGTATCTGGTATAAATTTCAACTTGCTAGGTCCACCCGTTCCTGAGAAAATCGGTGGTGACAGACGGACAGACGGACAAGAAAGGGATATTTTAAGGGTTCCTTTTTTTACCTTTTGAGGTACTTTTATTATGGTTTATTCTAAACCAAAAACATGTTATTTTGTACGCCATAGATGGCAAAACATGCAGATCTACCTGTTATTTAAGACCTTGCACGTATTATAAATTTGATGTATACTCATGTTTTTACAATAAATATTCTATTTTATTCTACGGAACCCTAAAAACCAGACTACCTACTGAATAATCGCGCTCTAATTA
Source organism: Xestia rhomboidea (assembly GCA_963853795.1). Taxonomy (NCBI): domain Eukaryota; kingdom Metazoa; phylum Arthropoda; class Insecta; order Lepidoptera; family Noctuidae; genus Xestia; species Xestia rhomboidea. Next base: position 17,172,954 of record OY970761.1, read on the forward strand.
AATTCAGGGTTTATAAGGTAAAATCGACTCCTGCGCCGGCCGCCAGCGTTCTAGCGTGTATCTAGCGTTCGCAGCTAGCGATATTATCCTCCTATTGTTGAAGTCGGTTTAAATGTAGCCCATGTTACCCGGCTCATAATAACGAATCGATTGACAACTTCATCAAAATCGGTTGAAAGTTTAGGCGCTACGGAGAAACATACGTAGGTAAATACAAACATACATACAAACATAGACTGCTCAAATCATAACGCTTCCTTTGGGCTTCGCCGTAGTCGGGTAAAAATAGCTCTCTGAATCAACAAACATACACAATCAGCCAAAGAACTAATTTAAGTGTTTTACACGACTGGCCAAGGAAGTATTTCGTTTTTCGGGTCCGTGGCTTAGGCCCCCAGTGGTCGAGGAACCCGTGGCCGACGCCCCCGATTCGATAAATTTAATTAAAAGTAATTTTTGATCAAATGTACTGTCAGGCACAAAAATCATCATCATCTGCCTAGCCTTTTCCCAACTATGTTGGGGTCGGCTGTTTTTCGGCCGGTCGGCGGTTTTTTTTGATCCTACACTCTAGGCTCCTCGAGGTCGAAAACTTTTTTTTTGATCCTACACTCTAGGCTCCTCGAGGTCGAAAACTTTTTTTTTGATCCTACACTCTAGGCTCCTCGAGGTCGAAAACTTTTTATTTTGTACCTGCCGTTGACTGTACTAAGAGAAAAAGCACAAAAAACAAATGAATCGAATCGGGGGCGTCGGCCACGGGTGCCTCGACCACTGGGGGCCTAAGCCACGGACCCCGTGTTTCGCGCGTAGGTATCTTGTATGTTTCTTTATAACCTCGTATCTTACAAATGGCTGGATGGATTTCGACAATTAAAGTATCATTAGATTTGTCTCAAAAATCCAATAGATAGGTGTTAAAAAAAATCAAAAGGCAAATTATTGGCGCTAAATTGTAAGTCGTTAATATTTTTTTTTTCAACCAAACCTATCAGTATCGAAATGAAGGAAATTAAAAGGAGATTACAAAAATATTAATACATTAGACAATTTGCAGTCGGGTTTTTTATTATTTCAATTGAAAGTTAATTATGTCACTATCACCAGAGGTTAAGGCCTCGCCTCCCCTGTATGAGGTTGTGGGTTCAAATCCGGGCAAGTACCAATGTGACTTTTTCAATTCATATGTACTTTATATATATCTTGGACATGACAGTCATCGGTGAAGGAAAACATCGTGAGGAAACCTGGACTTATACTTAATATAAGTCTGAAATCGCCAACCCGTCTTGAGCAAGCGTGGTGATCAATTCTCTTGCCTTCTCTGTATGAGAAGAGGCCTTTGCCTAGCAGTGGGACAGTAATAGGCTGGTATTATTAGTATGTCACTATCGCATGCCAAATCGTGGATTGTCTGTTGGATAGAAGTTAGATAATCTGGATAAGAAAATACAAGACTTCAATTGCTCCGGCTACTGTATGATTTATGTAGGGGAAGAAGATTTCAGAAGAACGCATAGTTATATCGCATATATTAGAGTCGGTAACTTTCATTCGCGAAAAATTACAAACCGAATTTTATAAATGTCTTTATATACCCTTACAACTAGAACCGATAATCTGACAAATTTTGTCAAACTGAGTTTTTAACACCAATCGATAGGGAATTTCGAGCTGCTGTCTATTAGTAAAACCCGTTTTCTGATACGACGTATCTAAGACACATACAAAGTGAAAACCTATTAAAATGTAAATATTTGCAAATAATTTACACAAAAAAAAGACTAACCCATTGTAATGTAAACTATTAAATTATAATCCAAGTAAAACCGTGTTTCTTTTTGTAATTTATTTATGCTATAGAAATTTACGAATATATTTCACCAATCATCATCATCATTATTTCAGGACGAAAGACGTCCACTGCTGGACATAGGCCGTAAATGTCGCCACATTGAACTTCACCAATGATTATAACTATAACAGAAAAATAAATAAAACAGAGCTTTCGGGCCCCATCGGCCATCCGTTCTGCGAGCAATGTGACCTGCTAACTGCCACAAGGGGATTTCAACACCAAAATGCGCGCACACTGTCTACTTGTAACGGAGTAAACGAGAGCGAGAGAGTTACCGGGCGGCCAGGTTTTAGAAGAAATTAGTGAATAAATATTGACATAACAAAGTGTGGATTATTTGTCAAATATACTCGTTAGCGGTTTAGGTATAAATATTTTGACTTCACGTTTTTAATTGCAGACCCATACGTCAAAAAAAATAAAGACATAGAACCGTTTAATGATGATTTTAAGACCACTCTTTGCAATTATTTTCTATCGAGCCGATTTTGTCCAATTATGTATCGAATCTGTCCACGGTCTTTGAAATATGATGAATATTAACATATATTTTTTCGATGTGCTAGAACAAATAGTTTTTCTTAAAAAACTGCCTAAATAACATCAATTAGGTGTTGTCAGCCGCTAAAGTTTGGCAATTCTTCGGGCTACGTCGGTAACCTTGGTTCACATAATCGGGTACACATAATCGTCTACAACTTCGAGTGTAGAGTCTCCGATCTGGATTAGGAGTGGCTGTTACATGGGCATTCAACATGACTGTTTTGTCCATGTTCATTTTAAGACCCACTATTTCGGAAGCTCTACTGAGGTCATTGAGCATTGTACTGAAGTCCTCCTAGATCTCAGCTATGACCACTATACTTGCCATTGATGTTGATGCCTAGCCCTCTCCTGTCCAGAACCTTGGAGATATCCTCCAGTGCAGCGGTGAACAGTGTCGGAGATATGACGTCTCAATGTCTCACACTTCGCTGAAGAAAGAAGAGGAGAAGAAATAGATTTGAGTAGAGAAGAAGAATAGGTTCGGAGTCTGGTCCTGAAGTCGGACTGACATGGTGGCATTTTTGTACAAACACTTCAACACCTCGATGTACCGGTAGTTGATTTGGCACCGTTGGAGAGACTGCAGTACAGCCCAAGTCTCGATCGAATCGAAGGCTTTCTCGTAGTCCACGAATGCTAAACAGAGAGGCAGCTATACTCTTCGGTCTTCTGTATAACCTGCCGCAGCTTATGTTTGCGGTTTACGGTGCTAAAGCTTTTTCGGAATCCGGCTTGTTCAGGAGGCTGAAAATCGTCACCCTAGCGCGCGAGACGATTCGTGATGACTCTTGAAAATAACTTGTAGACATGGCTTAGATGTGAGATGGGCCTATAATTCTTCAGCCGGCATTGTTGCCCTTCTTGAACAAGAAGTACAACCATACCCCTGCACCATGCCTGTGGCGTTTTCCCCTCGAGTTTGACGGAATCAAACAGCAGCTGAAGGGCCTTAACAACCGGTTTTCCAAGCACCTTCAGGAGTTCGACCGTAATTACATCATCAACCGGTGCCTTGCTGTTTTTAAGCTGTTTCAGAGCCATCCTAATCTCGTACAGAGTGACGTCCGAGATGTCTTCGGTATAGTGTCGGGTCAGTCTAGCTCTTGGGTCGTTTGCTAGATCTACAACGGGTTTGCTGGTTGACGTGTACAACTGCCCATAGAATCTCTCGATCTTCCTCAGAAGCTCTTTGTTTTATACGTTATTAAGTTTTCAGTATGTTATTGTTTAAGGGTTGAAAATTGAAGGTTGGTAAAACGTTTAAGGCTTTGTCTTACCTAGCAAATAACTGATACGAAGAGGTACAGTAATGTTTATTGCACTAACCTCATTTACACAAAGATTAGCTTCTTTGTTACTATCAAAAAATGCAAGCTACACTTGCGTGCAAAAAAATCGACCCACCCCGTGTTCTTCCATTTGGAACAAGAAAATTAAAATAAATCAGATAATAAAAAGTAACTTTTAAAATAGTGTGGTAGATAAAAAGGTAAGGTATCAATAACCGTATTGGAAATTGTAGCTTAAAATGGTTTTTTAACTTAACATACCTAAAACAAAAAAAGGTTTCATGAGCATACATTTTTGAACACTTACTGGGACACTTTCCGTACACTTTCACATAATATAAAATAATTAAAAATTATTAATTAAAATTTTTGAAACATCGTGTGGGAAACACTAACAAGAACAGGACGTAGTTAAATAATGATACAATGATTACCTATACAAAACTGTCTAATTTTACTTGAACTTGCACATACAATAATCAATATTAACTCTTAGGCACTTAATAACTCACAAGTTTACAACCTATCACATCGAGTTTCAAAATCCAAGAGAGCCGCGCAACAGGCCAAGCGTTTTTAACCCACATTGACCCCCACCACTTTGCGCAGGAAAGAAGCGAGTTCTCTGATTGGTTCCCGCCATTTTGCGTCAACCAATCACGGAGCGACCACGAATATAATAATAGGGTAAAGTTGCACGCGTAAAATATTGAAATAAAAGCTCTTTAATATCGATTAAAATAATCGATTGGCTAAATCAAATTTCACAAACCCTTACTCGTCTCTCAAAAAAAAAATAAAGTCGTGGACCGATTTTTTTGCATGCAAGTGTACTAAGTAACATTAACTATGCACGGTAGACAAAAACCATTGCAAACATTTTGCTTGCACATTTGGTCTCAAATATAGACCAAGGTGTAGAGTTTACCTACTCTTTGTTCACGTTTACTTTTTCTTTGGTAAGTACCTTTGATCAAAGCTTTAAGAAAAACATCTGGCTTGCTTTAAGAAAAAACTGTGTACTGTACTTCAGCAAATGGTCTTTAGCTATGTGTGCAGTTGCGTTTTGAATTTATATTTTGGCAAAGAATTTTAAATAAAGAAAAGTTAAAGTAGCTGGAGTGAATAATCCATATTGCTGTTACCAAACATTTGGATGCAAAGTAATGATTCAAAAAAGTATTTACATGTAATTCTTTATGGTTTGGCACATTTTTAGGGTTCCGTACCTCAAAAAGAAAAAACGGAACCCACTTTGTTGTCCGTCCGCCCGTCCGTCTGTCTGTAAAGACCCTTTATGTCGGGAACACGTAGAGGTATCAAGTTGAAATCTATAAAAATCAACCTTTTAAGTTAATGTTAAAAAAGATACGGGCTTTTATGTCGCAAAAAAACGTATATTTCGAAATTCTTAAGGGAATCAAAATGTATTAGGGTATATCTTTCCGTAATGCATATCTTTCCGTTGGCCTAGAGCTATGAAATTTGGCAAGTAATATCGTCTCGTACTACAAATACAGAGAAAAATCTTAAAACCGTAAATATGTAGTTTACTAACCAAATACCTACAAGTTTATACGAAACCCTCGGTGCGCGAGTCCATATCGCACTTGGCCGGTTTTTTTTTATGTTTTAGACTAGTTATTTTTCTTATTTTCATTTTGTGGGTTGATATTCAATTCAATTCAGTTTACTCACAAACATTTTAATACATTGTGTTTGAATAACAAAATAATTACATTAAAAAAATTAAAAGAAACACTTTCATCATTCAAGTAACACAATTAAAAATTAACAACATAATTATTATTTCACATCAAATTCAAAAATGATATCATAATAAAAAAATAAAAATAAAAGTTAAAAATACAATAAAATTATTCAATGTCTACTAACTAATAAAAAATAATGTTCAATTTCAGCTTTATATAAATAATAGTACACTATAGTGATTTAAAAAAATTAAAGAGTCTACGACATATATAATGCAAAAAGACAAAAATATCAGTCGGCTCAGTAACATGGTCATAATAATATTACATGTCGTCGATGGAGTAGAAACACTTAAACAGTAGAAATGCTAGTAACTTTGATTTGAATGTAGATGTATAAATTAAGTTTTTTAATAGGGATGATGACTGACTAAAAAAATATGATTCTGTTTAGTCCGTCGGCTAGATTATCAAAAAATATTGGATACGTGTCTTTTGTTTTATCAAATTAATAAAAATTGAAAAAGATAAGACGCGTCAAAGATCATGAGTGGGCTTGTGACGTCACATTTGGGTAAAAAAGTTGTATCCAAATGTGACGTCAGACGAGTTTTCGACGCACTGTATCGTCTTTATTTTTTGTTTACGTGAAAAAAGAAAAAATAGGTATGTGTCCAATATTTTTCGGAAATCTGTCTGACGAACTAATTAGTTTTTTTTTGTAATATACCCGGCTATTATAATAGTAATTGAATAATTGCACTGGTTGATATGACAATGTTGAACTGAGGACTTATCTTATTTTTCAATTCTCTCCTACGCGTACTCTCCCTGACCAGTCTTTCCTTATCCGTTTCATATCCATAAATATGTACTTTTTAAGATTTGTCAGAAGGACTAGAACGTAGAGACCGGCAGAGATGTGAAAAAATGGTTCAGTAAAAGTATTTAAATGCAAAATGCAAATGCATTGTTACTTTACTATTTCAAATAGAAATACAAAATAGTTTTAAATAAAAGTGTTTCAATATAAAATGCTATGGTAATTAGTATATTGTACTAACGTTAACAAAAATCTTATTTATTTTCAAACAAATATTTACATTGTTTAAAAATTTGACTTAACATACTGACTGACTGTAACTGTTGCATGCGATACACCGCTATAGGTAAGTATGTGTAGCGTTGCCAAACGGGAGCGACCCAAAAGAATTCCATAAAGAAAAATAATGATTTAATAATAAAATACTTGTGATACCTAATATACTGTGATATCGCGCCATCAAACGTAAAAGTTTGGCGAGTTTAGAATTAAGCAACACCTCTGTATTAGAATGTCTTTACTTAAATAAATTTAAAAAAATAATTTTACTCAAAGGAAACGTTCCTTTATATAAAAAAAAGAAACAAATCTCCATTCACAGATTTTCGAAACTTCGCTTGCCACACTCGGGAATCGAATCGACTAAAGTTCGAAAAATAACATCCTATACTTTTTTGGCATCAATCGATAGGGTCAATCATATGGATCAAATCTCTCTAACAAACATGATACATTAAATAAAGGGAAAACCATAAAATCTATATTTTTCAATTTTTACTTTATTTTTTAATATTTTATGTGACATTATTTTACTGATTTGACATGAATACTTATTTTATTAAGTATTTTACTTTTTATTATCTTTGTGACATTTAATGATTTTTGTGACTTTTATTAACATTCATTTTGAAAAGTACTTATTATTAATTTTATTTGATTATTGTGAATGTGAGGTGGGTGTGACCATGTGGGTCACATAGTTTTATTGTTTTTTTTTGCCACAACTGTCTGGCTGTTTGAGTACTTATAAATCATGTCCGATTTGGTCGAGACGCCATTGTTTAACTATTGTGTCTACTTCGTGGACAGATCATGGGTTAAGCGACCTACTCAAATGTCCTTTCTTTGGTATTGTTCGTCGTTTCGTTGAGCTCCTTGAGTTATAAGTCGAGCTGAGCTACAAGATAACTGACAAATGTTTGGTTTGGTTCTTTCTTCAAAAGATCATCGCAGACACTAATCTACATAGTCCTCATGTGAATTGAGCAAGATTATGTCTGGACTTCAAAAGCGACTATGACCTCTGAGTTTGTTTCGGCTGTTTCTTCTCAGACCAGTCAGGTACGAAACACCGGCCCCATCTAGTTTTAAAAAATGACGAGTAAACCTACTAATAAACAGCATTTATCATTCATTTTTCAAGCCATAATATACCAGAGGTGGTTTGATGAGTCAATGAAACCGAGGGTATATTAAGTTGGCGTTTAGTCTCGAGGTGCAAACTGTACTTTTCACTTTGAGTGCGAGAAAAATAGTCAATTTAGTACAAAAACATGAATTAAGCATTCCTCCAGTCCATAGAACTTTCGTAAGATTTTAGGTAAATCTTCCGCGTTTTTGGCGGCAAAAGATTATATTGCTCTCTTGTCTTTTGCTCTTTGCTCGACGTCAAACTCTTCACTGTCACTGGTCATTCTTAATAAATTTATATAAAACCGAACAAATTTACACTCGACAAAAATTCTGAAATTTTCGCGGTCAGTTTTTTCTTCTAACAGATTAAGAATTTAAAACGCATGGCGCCAACTTCCTTGCGGAAAAACCATGGAACTAAAAATCTCAACATTTTCGGAATGAAGATTGTCCACACTCCACAGATAATAGTAGTATATTAACTGGCTGTTTGAGTTTGTCTATGTCACATGAAGGAAATTAAAAAACGAATTACGTTTTACTCCCTAGGGACTAAAGTGGTCACTTTAGTCCCGCTTCGTAGGGCTATATTGGCGTACTTTTAGAGCATGAGAAGTGAAAAATTCTTTTTACGAGTAAAAACCATACTAAAATACATGCGATCATTCTGATTTTTGGCAAATAATTCTACAAGCAACATATTTGCATCATAGTGTTTTATTTTTTTAATCCAATCAATAGTTTTTTTTTAATCGCAAAAAAACACTCATTTCGCACTTATTCGGCCCGCAGTGACTGACGTAATCACCACCTTGGATCGCAAGTGATTAGAACGTTATTATAACAGTGTTTCAAACGAAGTTTGAACCACCACAAGTAGAGTTGCTAATTTAGCTCCTGTAGTCGTCTTAAGAAGATTGCAATTTGCACAAACAAACACGTGTGAATTCTAATCTTCATTTGAAGGTCCATCCTTTGAATAATGCTTTATCTTATTGAATTTATAACGTGAGTGTGGCTAACGAATTTTCGAAAATGTGTGGATGCAGATTTGTTTCTTTTTGAAAATAAAGGAATGTTTCCTTTGAGTAAAATTTGCTATCTCCAGTATTTAGAGTTCTTTCTCTCCAGGTGGTATTAAAAAATTCTAGCCTGTATAGCAAAAGAAAATTTAGTAACTAGGGTCATGCTATAGGGCCATACCAAGCGCTAAGCAAGTTTTGTTCTATTGTGCCTGTCAATAATTTAATTGTGTTTTTCAGGCCCCCGCCAACTGGTGTTACTAGTAACTCGATATTCAAAAAATAATTGTAATGTCAATTGATTAAAAACAAATGAAGAATTGAACGCATCCATTAAAAAAAACAAGATGGTTTTTAAAATGTTGCGTTTGCTATTTTTGGTGATATTGGCGGTAGTCACTGCGAATGTACAAGAGGATCCAGTGGCAAATCAAATTATTCTATTCAAAGAAAAAACCAAGGTGAACCATAGATTATAAATGATTTTTTTAATTATTAGGTACACCTGTGTGATGTTATGTTTCATTTATTTCAGTTGGTTGGTTGTATTAATCAAGTTTGTTACAACAATTTTTCCTCCAAAATTTTCTATTCTATTATGGGGTTTAGGTTTCCACACTTAGTCCCTAGAGAAGACCATTGTGCATGCATTGTCCTCTAAATATTAAAGGACGGCTAAAATGTGTAGAAAACCAAATTATTTAGTTGAAAGTGTTTAATTTTCAAGCCATTGCGAGTAATTTATTTATTTATATTTTTCTGATATCTTCCAGGGCCCAATCGGTATCATGACGACTTCAGCGGGAGCACCCGTTGAACATAAAGAAGCAACAGTAACGTTAAACAAAAGACTAATATTCAACGAAAATTTCATGGACTCCATGACTCACATTGTCAGGGAAAGGACAGCAGAACGTGTAGTTCACCCTAAGGCTGCAGGTGCATTCGGTCACTTTGAAGTTACCCACGACATATCTGATATTTGTAAAGCGAAACTGTTTAACAGAGTTGGAAAAAAGACTCCCATTGCAGCAAGATTCTCTCTATCCGTCGCTGAACGAGGTGGTAGCGACACATCGAGAGATGCCAGAGGATTCGCACTCAAATTCTACACAGAAGATGGTAACTTCGATATAGTCGGCTTTAACACCCCCATGTATGCCTACAAAGACCCTCTACTCTTCATCGCTTTGGTACACGCGCAGAGAAGGAACCCAGCAACTAATACTTACGACCAAAACATGCTTTGGGACTTCATAACGGAGAAGCCAGAGAGTATACACATATTTCTATTAGTGTTTAGTGACCGAGGCATCCCTAAAGGCTATCGACACATGCCTGGATTCGGCATACATACTTACCAAGTAGTAAATAAGCAAGGAGAGAGTCATTTCATTCGATTTCACTTCATACCAGATGCAGGTATAAAAAACCTTAGCAGCGAAGAAGCTATGAAGCTTGCAGCTTTAGATCCTGATTACGCAACTAAGGATTTATACAGAGCTATAGGAAATGGAGATTTCCCCAGCTGGACGGCTAGTATTCAGGTTTTAAGTGAAGATGACATCAAAACTGCAGGATTTGATGTCTTTGATGTGACAAAAGTGTTGCCTTTGAAAAAGTATCCACTCAGGCCGTGTGGTCGCTTCGTTTTGAATAAAAATCCTTTGAACTTTTTCGCTGAAATAGAGCAACTAGCTTTCAATCCAGCGAATTTAGTTCCGGGTATTCTTGGCGGACCGGACAAAGTATTTGAAGCTCGAAGATTGGCATACAGAGATGCTCACTATTACCGTTTAGGGGCGAACTTTAACAAAATACCTGTAAACTGTCCTATTCGAAACAAGGCATTTGTATACAACCGTGATGGTCAGCCTCCTGTTAAAGACAATGAAAGAGATATTCCTAATTATTACCCTAACTCTTTCAATGGACCTGTTCCTTACAAAGAAAAAGATAAAGTAGAATTAATTGAGATATATCAAGATCCAGCAGATAATTATGACCAAGCTCGGGAACTGTATGAAAATGAAATGTCACCAGAAGAAAAGAAGAGATTGGCAGCGAACATTGCGACTAGTTTGGGACCTGCGGTAAAGTTTCTGCAAGATCGGGCTTTGAAAATGTTTGCTCGGGTTCATCCAGATCTTAGTGAGAGCATACGGAAAGAAATGCAGGGGAACAAAACTACTACAACGTCCGGCTATTACTAGGATGATTAGTGCACCTATTTATTGGAAATGTTTAATAGCACTGTAATTTTTTTATTTTTTTTTATTCAAGAGGAACAGCAAACAGCTACAACATAAAGTATAAAAAAAGATACGCATAACAATTGAACAATATTGTAGCCCACAACGCTGTTCACAGATTAACTGTGGAATGTAATAAACAATTAATTAAATGCTAGGGTAATAATACAAAATAATATTATAGACTAAACTTAACTATCATGCTTATCTGTAATTTACACATCAATCAAGAGAACTCCTTGAGTATAAGATATTTGAACGTAACGGATAACTATCTGTGCTATTTATAAATAGTACTATAGAAATTGTTATTTTGTTTTTGTTGCGTTAGTCAAAGTAAAATCTAACCTTTCTCTCTAAGCCTATTATTCCATAGATGACTATTTTAAAAGATAGTTGTTGCTGTATTGAACTCAAGAAAATGTATTTGTTATATATATTTGGTCGTCTGTTCATGTAAATCAATTTAATTTGTTTTTCAAACACTGTTTTAAGCTTTCACGGTTCATAACTATACTTAAAATGTTAATAACTATAACTATACTTAAACAGTTGACCCGCGATCATGGCGCTTGCAACAGCGTCGAAATATCGGGAACTCAAAAAACAATAAATTATCACGGAAGATATCCCGTAAGTGACATTTTAAGTATAATTTGTTTTTATTTAATGACCTATCCTATTCATTACGATGTTCTCTAGCCAGCGACCTTCACTATTGATTGTAATATAAACTCTACGATTTATAATATCATCGTAAAGTTTATCGTACTTAAATGAATGTTGTATGCACCTGTAATTGGTACGAAGAAGAACCTTAACTTGTTTATTTTTATTGTTGAATGTAAAATGTACATACATTTTATGGATATTTACTTTTGGCGTACCAATTTAAAAAAAAAATGCGATTTCAAGTAATTGCTCGGTCTTGTAATCTAGTAATCTTGGTACGCCCTTTATGCCTGGAGGTTTTATTTATGCTTGAGCATAATAACATATTTTATTTTTTTAGCATATTTTTTATTATTGGTGTGTGCTAGCTGACATGTGGCACTAATGTAATGGATTAATTGTTTGTATTAACTTACGCACTGTTGTATAAAATCTGGTTTTTGTAAGCTAACAGAAAGATGTGTTGCTGGGGAGTTTGTTCCGCCACTTCTTCTTCCCAGCTGAAACACTAGGAAGTGGCGCAGGGCGGGTGTGTTGGGGGACTGTCGCTTGTAAACTGACGGTCAACAAGTGCTGATTATCAGCCTTATTAAAATAATGATTGATTTGATTTTGATTTATGTTTCACTACAGAGTTTTGTTCTGAATAATATGTATACTATTACTGTGCTGTGTATTTAATTAATAAACTTTCATACAATCCTTCCTAGTTTATTACTCACTCACTTAGTATCAAACCATCCATCCGTTGTTACATTATAAAGTCTTCTAATTCTGTTTTCACAGACTGACGAGTTCTGACTCAGAGCTTCCGTTCGTTCAAAAGAAGCTGGACATCAGTAATGCTAAGAACAACTTTCGTTTAATATTATTACGAAGTTACTCAAATACCAGCTTTGTGTTATAATAAAATAACAATAAGAAGTACAGTATTTATCACGTATTTTCTACTCAAATGCACGACTTTCATGACACGTACTATGAGAGCTCAAAATGAGAAAATAAGAACTAAAATCACCAAAAACACTCAAAAATAACCGAGACGTAGTTTTCTTTTTGTAGAAGTTCTATTCTATTCTATTATGGGGTTTTGGTTTCCGCACTTAGTCCCTAGTGAACCATTGTGCGTGAGCCGTGGTGGCCGTTACTCCAACTAGCCCACCTTCCTCCAGAAGCAGATCAAACTTCTAGCTTGCTGGTTTTTGTGGTGATGTTATCTGTGTGTTTTGCCCAGTTAAGCTGTTTGTCCAAATAGATGCCCAGGTGGCCTACCATGACGTCTTAAAGCGGGATCGTTTTAATCGCGTTCCAGTGTGGGTAAGAGACGGAGCTATAGAGGATGTCTAGCGCCATCTCTTTCTCTCACTGGCACGCAATTAAAGTAGGCCCGCAGGTATTTGGTTTCAGTCGATAAGCTTAGGGTGATCCCAAAGAAACTTGATAATTGTAGGGTTGCCAACTTTCTTTACTTTGTGAAAAGGACGAGTTCAGTTTTGGTAGGGTTCACTGCTAGTTTGTATTCCTTGCACCAGTCCTCTACTATGTTCAAGGCTTAACGCATAAGGTTGCATAGTGTGTTTTCGTGTGTGATGTTTATTATTATGGTCAGATCATCAGCATAGCCCACCGTGTAGTAGCCTCCGTCATTGAGACGCTTGATGAGGCTGTCTACTAAGACGCCACCTTGAGGGCAGCCCTTCGCCTCTATAGCTCTAGTGGTGTTGTTCACCGTAACTTATACGGCTCTCAGTCTGAACATGTTTGTGATCCACCCTCGCAGGGTCGAGTCCACGCCGTGTGTTTCGAGGACTGCGTTGATGCTATGGCAGATGGTTTTGTCAAAAGCGCCTTCTATGTCAATAAAGACAGCTAGTGAGGAGCACTTGTAGTCCACTGCACATTCGATCTTGGAGATCACACTGTGTAGTGCAGATTCTGATGATTTTCCTGTGGAATACGCGTGTTATTGTTTGTGTAGTGGCCGCCCCCGAAGAGGTCCGTCCCGAATGTGTCGATCATAGAGTCTCTCTAGAGTTTTAGCTTATTCTTAGAGTTTTCGCTATAGTATCTGTTTATCGATAAAATTTCGATTACTGGACAAGAATATCGAAGTTCATATTTTTTTTGTAGATAGTACATATAAATAGAAAGCTATAAACAAACTTACAATACGCGGACGCCCACGGTTTACGAGATTTAATTCATTAAAGTTTCTATACAAATACGAACTTAACACACCATTTTCACATTTTTAGCATAGATATTATTATACTAACCTGCAGGGATGTGACATTCTATATAAAAAATCGATGATTGTTTTTTCTTAGCAAAAAAAACGATTATAAATAATCGGTTTTTCTTTAAAAAAATATCGCTTATTCAATATTAATCGATTTATTCCTAATTTTTCAATATAATAATATAATATTCCTTAATAAACGCCAAAAATGTTATATTAATTAAAGTTATATTAACCAATAAACAACAAAAATTACGAGTTTGAAAATAATCAACTCAAATTAAAGTTTTATTTTATTATATCGTTAATCAAATAGGAACATAACACACCATTTTCACATTTTTAGCATAGATAATTTAGTACTAGTCAGATTTTTAGGTTGGATAAATTGTCATTTTGCGCCCGGGTGCTGAACCTGCAGAGATGTTCATTCTACATAAGAAAATCGATTATTAAATAATCGATTATTTTTTCTCAGCAAAAAAATCGATTATAAATAATCTCTCCGATTAACAGTTTGTCGTAAAAACGATATTGAAGGTAGGTAGGTGATGATAGGTTAGGTTAGGTTAGAACTGTGACCAACTACGCGCGAGCCAAGCGAGCGAAACGAGCGGTGCCGCGGCAGCAGCCGGCGAGCGCTACCTCGAAATTGGTCTTTTAGTTTTTTTTTTAGTCTTTTTTTCATAGTGCCCTTATGACGACCCACTGACCAATAATCGATTATTTTATATTAATAGATTTTTTTCCTAATTTGTCAAATATAATACAAAATAATCCAAAATTATATCTCGAAAAGTCTTGCTAGCTGGCATGAGGAGCGTAGGCCGAAGGCCGGCGGAGCGACGACGACATTTGAGACAGAAAGTGCGTGTTTAATGTAAAATGCGAGCGTAGCGAGCGCGCGTCATGAAGTCGTAGAGGTTCTAGAAATAGTCTTCTCCGTCGACTACGCTTTTTGTGAGTATAACTACGCTTTTTGAGAAATGTCTTAAACCGTATAAAATGTTTTGAGGTTAGGATACTATAATTTGTTTTTCTCAAGAACGGTGCGTCGCCTTTACATGGGAGTGGTGACAGGGCACAGGGGGCACCTCCCCCCTCCCTCTTCCTGCCAAACGATACTAATTTTTAACTCCTTTTCATTCTAATAACTAAATAGCGCTATTCTAACTTCAAAACTTTAACCATGGATATCTCCATAACTATGGGGCTCCGCGGGGTGGGGGTGGTACAGGGGTACCCCTACCCCCTAATTCTAGTATTTCAAAAATCATTTCTATTAAGGTTTTTTAATAATGGCAATACAACAATGTCATTTTATCACAATTCTATTACGAGACCATTGACCGAACAATGATCGACCATTGACCGAACAATGATCGACCATTATGAATTTAGCAGATTACGAATTTTTAGCAAAATTACTATTGTCATTGATCAACAATTATGAAATCAATGATAGATCATTGAGACACTATTGTAATAGCAGAATTGAAACCCAGTTTATTAATGTTGAAGTGATTATTACTTACTATCTTTACATCTGAACTCTCTCTCTGAATATTTTTAGTTAAATTCAGCGGTGCGTTTCAAACAATGTGGTTACCCTACGCTCCAATTAATAGTTAAGGTAAAAAATTACTAACCAATTTTTTATTACTAGTGAAAAACCGTGAAAGTCTAAAACAGTGCATCAATTTTTTATTGTCTGTCGCTTTTCCTCGAAGAAAAATAATTATTTAATATTAAAATGATTGTGATACTTTATATAATGATATAAAAATAGTAAGTTTTAAATAATAGTAGTATGAAAATTAATAGAATAATTATAATGTAAACTGTAGGTAATGTTGAGTTATATTTTTATATTTAAAACCATTTCAATTGCAATGTCTTAACAGGCAACTAAGCTCTAAGAACCTACCTATTGTTAAATTCATTAAAATACTGTTACACGTAATTTGTTATAAAGAATTTGAATTAATTATAACCGATAACGTGCTCAATTCAGGCCTTTGAATATAAAACACTCGTTTTCGTCTTTTAATTGCCTATAATAATTGCTAATTTGTGACTAGTTTTTCTAGTATATACCTAAGGTTAATAATAGTTTTCACTAATCATTTGAATAAGATAGGTAGAGCGCTAAACTAGGTGCCTACAAGTAGTTTTCATAAATTGTATTGTATTGTTGTACATTATTATATAGCCGAAAAACATTCACGCTAAGCAAGTTTTGTTCTATTGTGCCTCTCAATAATTTAATTTAACAAAAAAGTTGTAATTTCACTCGATTAAAAAACAAATGAAGATTTGAAGATGGTTTTAAAAATGTTGCGTCTGCTATTTTTGGTGTTATTGGCGGCAGTTACTGCGAAGGTAAAGGACGATCCAGTGGCAAATCAAATCCTACTATTCAAAGAAAAAACTAAGGTGAGCCATAGATTATAAATTAATTTTTAATTAGTGGTCTAGTGATCGCAAGCGTGACTTGCATGAGGTTATGTGTTCGATTACGAGGTTGGGCAAAGTTTAAATATGTTTTTTCATCAGTAATTTCTTAGTAGCAGCCACGGAGTCTGGATTTGTGATTAGTTGATGGCATTAATTAGACTCACCCTTATTACATGGGCCTTAAACATAATAACAGCACAAAGACTATAATTTTGCAGGTTAGCAGCAGATAGATTCAAGGCACCAAATTTACGAGTGGAAGTAGGATAAGTAGACTTACTTACCGTAGACAGCATGGAGGACACTCGGTATGTAATAGATGGTCACCCATCTACGGACCGACCTAGGCAAGCATAGCTTAACCTTGAAGATCGACCCGTGCAGCTATTATTATTTAGCCACTTTTTACTTACTTACTTTTCTGCCGTCTCACTCCACTCAAAGAATGGGATACCTGCAACATTGTGGAGCCTTTGCGCTGGGACAAGGCTATGTTCAAATAGATAAAAAATTAAAAAAATAATTGATGTTAAGTCAATATTTTGTAGTCAATTTGTAAGTTGACTCTGAAAATGTAAAAAAAAGTAACTATTATGTAAAATTTCGTATTTTTATTTTTTTAGTTAAGCTAACTTAATAAATAATGCTGACGAACAAAAAGAAAGTAGCGGAAACTCGAATTATGAAAACAAACAAATCCAAGATGGCGGTGGAATGACAGTTATAGACATGGCTTCACTCTTCTTCCTTACTTCTCTTTTCAAGAAAATTTATTTAATATTTTGATAGCTTCGTTGTTTACCCTTGCAATAAGATCATTTGCACGTCTCTAGGTCTCTTACATTCAACGATATTAGCATTTCATTGAACATACCCTAGATCAGCCGATTAGAAAAACAAAATAATAATAATAAGTTTAGTTTATTAGTACATAACAAAAACAACAACACAGTACATAGCATATGGAAACAGTGGGTTGTACTACCAATTTAAAAATTATTGTCAGGTTTCCGGGTTCCTAAACTAGGTACGAAGACCTGTAGCTTAGGAGTAGGAGATTTTGCGGCTTCAATTTATATAGGTAATACAACCGTGACTTTCTGTTTGTTTACAACATTTTTTTTTTAATACAGCAAAAGGAGTGAATAATTGTGTTTGTGTATGTAGGGGTATGTAAATGAGTGTAGTGTGTGTGTGGTTAGGTGTGTATATGTGAAATCAAAGTGTTTAAATAATTTTCTTTCAAAGTAGGTTTGATAAAGTTATGATTCTATAGCCAATATATTTTCTGTCTCATAATAACTTAAGGATAAAAGCCATATTCGTAATTTATTTTTAATTTCATGTAAGTTATATCTATTTAACGGAATAATTTCATATAAGTATTTTTTATTATAAATTCGTGAACTTTGAACCAACAATTGTCATTGTTGTGACAGGGGGTTGCTTTACATATAATATAGGAAAACCCCCTTAGAACCAGCTTTTTATCCAATGGAAGGTTGGAGTGATTCCGCAAGACTGAACGAAAGATATATAGTGGCCTGACTGTGAGTTCTTCAGAACTTCGGCCTCAGAATATGATATAAACTGATCAGTGGGGTAGTCTCTAGGTTTAAAAAGCATCACCTTAAGAACAGCTCGTTGTGCCCTTTCTGCCGGGATCATTGCGGTTTTGTAAGTACCGCCCCACACCGGAATGCAGTACATAATGATGGACTGACAAAGGCTGAGGTACACAAGAGTTCGAGTTTCAGAATTGACGGAGTGCCTGAGTTCTTTAAAAATATATATCAGTCTTCTGACTCTAGTAGGCACTCTGCAGTGCCTCTATATGCGCGTGCCATTTAAGATTTTCGTCAATTATCACTCCCAAGAACTTAATACTGGGGACTGTGCTGAGAGCAAGACAGTTACAACTTACTGATTGATGAGGGGGACAAAGTGTGACCTTTAATTTTATGAGAGAAATAAAGGTCACACTTTTATGAGAGAATGAGGATGGGTTTATTGATTGTGGGCGATGGAACCTGATTAGTTTTGTCTTATCCAATTTCAACGTCAGTAAGTTTGTTGACAGCCATTCCATTATTGTTCGAAGCGAGTAAAATAGCTGCCATTCGCGGAGTGTAAAGTTAGGAGTATTTATAAACATGTAATTGTCGATAGAAATGAGTAAATAAGATGCCCTTATAGTATCGGTAACCGGTATTCAAACACAATGTATAAATTGAATAACGGCCCGTCCCAGCTTCGCACGGGTGGTCATTTATTTACCCCTAATCGGGCGATTAGGGGTAAATAAATGACCTAGAATGATACTAGAAAAAAAATTGGTGAGGGGGGGTCCTTTCTAGTAATAAATATAGCCTATGTTACTTAGGGATAATGTAGCGTTCTAATGATGAAAGAATTTAATTAAATTTTTGAAATCCGTAACCTACTTAACTTTTGAGTTTATTCGTTAGTTACAAACATACAAATCTTTTCTCTTTATAATATTACTAACGGCCGTTTTCTATAACTTACCTACGTAAACGGTTGGTTAATATGGTGTATCTATAAACAAAGTTAGCTTGAAAATCCTATCCGCGTCACTTGATTCATAGAAAAATCAAGGAAAGCTTTACTGTGACGTTTTGTTTATAACCGTCCGTAAGCTAAATGTCAAAGCGACAGAGATAGCAACCTACCGATACCTGTCAGTAAATTATTGAAAATGGCCGTTAGTAAAGTATGATTAATTTCATCATTGGTGTCAACTAATTAAAGAAAAAACGGGAATTATGAATATGATATAGGTATACGTATTTCATTAAGTATAGTATTTTCATTGATTCATTAACACCAATAAATAAAATAACACACAAGATAACTTTCATGTGTTTATTTAATGTTCGTGTTTGACATTACTCATATAAATTTTTCCTCTAAAATATTATAGGACGGCTAAAATGTGTATACAACGAAATTGATCAGTTGAAAGTGTTTAATTTTACAACCAGGAAAGCTATTTTTTTCTCAAGCCAAATGAGAGTAATTAATAGGTACCAATTGAAAATTAATTATTTTTTCTGATATTTTCCAGGGCCCAATCGGTATCATGACGACTTCAGCGGGAGTACCCATCGAACATAAAGAAGCAACAGTAACGTTAAACGAGAGGCTAATATTCAACGAAAATTTTATGGACTCCATGACTCACATTGTCAGGGAGAGGATACCAGAACGAGTAGTCCACGGTAAGGCTGCAGGTGCATTCGGTTACTTTGAAGTCACCCACGACATATCTGATATTTGTAAAGCGAAGGTATTTAACGGAGTTGGAAAAAAGACTCCAATCGCAGCAAGACTCTCTCCAGCCGTCACTGAACGAGGTGGTGTCGACACATCGAGAGAACCCAGAGGATTCTCACTCAAATTCTACACCGAAGATGGTAACTTCGATATAGTCGGCTTTAACACCCCCATGTATGCCTACAAAGACCCTCTACTCTTCATTAATTTGGTACACGCGCAAAGAAGGAACCCAGCAACGAATATTCGCGACCAAAACACATTTTGGGACTTCCTAACGCGGCAGCCGGAGAGTTTACACATATTTCTATTAGTGTTTAGTGATCGAGGCATCCCAGATGGCTATCGACACATGCCTGGATTCGCTATACATACTTACCAAGTAGTAAATAAGCAAGGAGAGACTCATTTCATTCGATTTCACTTCATACCAGATGCAGGTATAAAAAACCTCGGCAACAAAGAAGCTATGAAGCTTGCAGCTTTAGATCCTGATTACGCAACTAAGGATTTATACAGAGCTATAGGGAATGGAGATTTCCCCAGCTGGACGGCTAGTATTCAGGTTTTAAGTGAAGATGACATCAAAACTGCAGGATTTGATGTCTTTGATGTGACAAAAGTTTTGCCTTTGAAAAAGTATCCACTCAGGCCGTTTGGTCGCTTCGTTTTGAACAAGAATCCTGTAAACTACTTTGCTGAAATAGAGCAACTAGCTTTTAATCCAGCGAATTTAGTTCCGGGTATTCTTGGAGGACCGGACAAAGTGTTTGAATCTCGAAGACTTTCATACAGAGATGCTCATAATTACCGTTTAGGGGCGAACTTTAACAAAATACCTGTAAACTGTCCTATTCGAAACAAGGCATTTGTATACAACCGTGATGGTCAGCCTCCTGTTAATGACAATGAAAGAGATATTCCTAATTATTATCCTAACTCTTTCAATGGACCTGTTCCTTACAAAGAAAAAGACAAAGTTGAATTAATAGAGATATATCAAGATCCAGCAGATAATTATGAACAAGCTCGGGAACTGTATGAAAATGATATGACACCAGAGGAAAGGAAGAGAGTGGTAGAGAACATTGTGTCTAGTTTGGTACCTGCGGCCAAGTTTCTGCAAGATCGGGCTGTGAAAATATTTGCCCGGATACATTCAGATCTTAGTGAGAGAATACGGCAAGGCCTGCAGGTTATAATATAGTACTAGGCTCAATAACACCCTAGCCTCGAATGCAATAACAAACTTTCTCCACTTGTATCAAAATGTACTAATATTATTATTGGTGTGTGCTAGCTGACATGTGGCAATAATGTAATGGATTATTTGTTTGTATTAACTTACGCACTGTTGTATAAAATCTGGCTCTTGTAACCTAACATACATGTGTTGCTGGGGAGTTTGTTCCGCCACTTCTTCTTCCCAGCTGAAACACTTGAAGGTCAACAAGTGCTGATTATCAGTCTTAATAAAATAATGATTGATTTGATTTTTGTTTCATTAAAGAGTTTTGGTCTATATGTATAGACTGTGCTGTGTGTCTATCTATACATATAATAAAATCGTTGAGACCAAAAAATCTGTACATTGAAGATTTAAAAAAAAAACCGACCAGCGCGACTTAAAATAAGTAACTGAACATATTAAAACCATTTTTAAAATTTTCGTTTGTTTGTTTGTTTGACTGCGCATCACGTAAAAACTACTGAACCGATATTGTAGAAATCTTCACAAATCTATTTAAATAAATTCAGAATAACATTTAGGGTATAGAAAATTTGGATTTTTTTGGAAAGAGGGGGTGAAAAGGGGGGATAAAGCATGTTTGAAAAAAAAATTTTTGATTGTTCTAGAATCATGAAACTCAGAATAAATACTTATTAATAAAAATAAAGAAATACCTGTTTTAGCATTTTTTTTAAATCTCATCCAGAGACGCAAAAAAGAGGGTTTTGTGTTTAAAATTAATAAACTTCAAACACCTATACAATCAAAACCAATGAAGTGTAACCTTACAAAGTTGCTACATATACTTCATATCTAATACAGGTAAATATAATTTCTCAGTTTTCTTGAAATTTGATTTTTGAGGTGAATACGCACAAAATAGCGGAACTCAAGAAAATCAGCTTTCCTCGGTTTAAGTAGTTGGTACGAAATGTTTGTGCGCGCATCACGTCAAAACGACTGCATAGATTTCTTTAAAGGCTTTTTCAATATTAAGGCTATATATTATCACGCTACTTCCATAAAGGGGTAGGCAATTTAACATTATGTCCGTATACTTCAATTGTTTGACGTTTCGGTCATGACGTAAGTACGGCTATTTGTAGCTTATGTTAACGAAGTAAATAGCCTAGCGGTTTCATGACCGCTCGGCGAACTACGGGGTTGCAGGTTCAAACCCCGCAACATTTTCACTTTTTGTGATTTGTTTTTTTTTTTAGAAGCTGTTAGATTGCCTATATTTCTTTTTGTATTTAAATTGTTTGCATTTCTATATTTCTTATTTTTTCGTGAAATATTTTTCCAAAAAGTAATAGAGAAGTATGGAAGAAGAATACAATCATGCTGCGCCGACCCCAAATAAATTGGGATAAGGGCAGGACGTATGATGACGATTTCTCCAAAAAGTAGTAAAGCGAACGGAAGCCTGATAAATTCACGTGTTCTTGCCGCCCAAGAACTGTGCTGTGCTATTCGCAATAATCAATAATCCATACGCAGTTTATGTAGATTATATTTACAGCTATATTGTTATTGGCCTCATCCCATGCACCTTAGTGAGAATTTAAGACCTGCCTGGACTGCCATCGAAGGTCTGACGGTGTAGACAAAAGTCAGTTGCAAGAGGTTCACAACAGTTTGTAGCAGCTATATCGTGTTTGGGCTCATTTCATGGACCTTGATGAAAACTTTAAACTTAGCTAGATTATGACTTTCATCGAAGGTCGACGATGGAGACGGAAGGCAGTTGCAAGAGGTCATCGAGAGTTTACAGGATCTATATCGTGTTTGGGCTCATTTTATGCACCTTGATGAGAACTTTCGACGTGGATGGAGTATGACTGTCATCAATTAGTGTCTAAGGATGATAACGTAAGGCTGAGGAGGCTGGCGAGAGAAGCCCTTATTTAGAAAAACAAAATATTTTAGCGATTACTTAATGCAAATATTTCAGAGAAACTAAATTGTTACCTACTTGATTCTATACTATGCCTAATATTATAAAGTTGAAGTGTTTGTTTGGTTGGTTGAACACGCTAATTTCAGGAACTACTGGTTCGATTTGAAAGTATCTATTAGTGTTGGATAGCCCATTTATCGGAGAAGGCAACAACGAACAACAACGTTGCAACGTTTATATAACATCACGCTACAATCAATAGGAGCAGAGCATCAATGAAAAATGTTGCAAAAAAAGGAAAAAAATATTCCTTCTGAGATCTTTCGTTGCGTGCACCGCGTAAACGGTTAAAGTTACGCAACAATTGTGTATGACGGAATTGTTCCTCTTAAAAAGTTCTATAAAAAGTCCGCGGTAGCATTATTATGTCTATCTTTTAAGGGTGTCTCACACTGTCTCTAACCATCTCTCTCTTCTATGACGCAGACGAAGTTGTGCGGGTCAGCTAGTTTAATTAATAAAGTTTAAATCGAATTCGAAACTTTCATACAATCCTTTCTAGTTTATTACTCACTCACTTTGTATCAAACCACCCATCCGTTGTTACATTATAAAGTCTTCGAATTCTGTTTTCACAAACTGACGAGTTCTGACTTAGACCGTCCGTTCGTTCAAAAAAAAAACATGGACAACAGTATTGCTAAGAACAATTATTATTAGTCTGTTGTAACATAATACTTTTTAAAGGTAGCCAAATAGCAGGTTTTGTGTTATAATAATAACAATAAGAAGTACAGTATTTATTACGTATTATCTACTCAAATGCACGACTTTCATGACACGTACTATGAGAGCTCATAATTGAGAAAATAAGTACATACTAAAATCACCAAACAAACTCAAAAATATAAGCGAGCGAGCGTAACTGGGACGTAGTTTTCTTTTTGGAAAAGTAGTAAGATAACAAAATGTTATTGAAAATATGAAGAATCCTGTGTGTGGTGGTGATAACCACTACCAATATGAAGATGAATGGTGATCCAGCGGCAGATCAACTGCTTTTATTCTAGCAAAACAATTTGGGGAGTTGTAGATATTCACAACAATTTATAGGCTGCTCTAGTTCGTAAATGAAAACTAAAATAAAATATTTACATCAAGAATTGTACAATAGGTACCTACTTACTTGTTTTTAATTAATTCATTAGAAGATAATGACTTTAATTTATTGCACTTTTGTAGGAAACAGCTGTTTTTTAATAACCGATGAAAAATTTCGCGTCGGTGTCTCTTTCATCCCGTAGATTATTTGTTTATTTGATGGGGGGGGGGGGGGGGGATTAACCTAAGTGAAAAAAAGCAAATAGGAGGTGGTAAACAATGATTAAAACACAAAAAAAGAAAGGGATATAGAAATGACTCAAAGAAAACTGTCGTTTGACCATTTATGCAACTAATTTTGTTGACTTAAGGTACACCGGTACGGTACGGTACGGTATACCGGCACCGCTTCAACTCAGCAATTAACTTGTCATTCCAATTAGAACATCAAATCGTGTTTCGTATAATATATTTCATAATGTCAATATGAAAAAGCTTACGGCGGGCAGTCAGCGCGCTTGCCGCTACCATACGACTCGACTCGCATGCGACTCGGAGTCAGAGCGCGCGCGCGCTTCAATCGAGCGGACAGCGTGCTTACAGCGCGCCGACCGCATGCTTGCTGCGGGCCGACTCCGAGTGACTACGCGTCACTCACAATCGTCAATCACAAATGCCATACAATTGTGTTCGCGGTAATAGCAAGTTCGCGGCAAGCGCGCGGACGGCGCGCGGTCTACGAGCTTGCACCTCGCGGCCGGCGCGCGGCCTGCGTGCGGACTGCGAGCTTAGGCCCGAATTCTCGTTGCGCTGAGGTCGGTCGCGTACGGTTAGATGTGACATCAGCAAGAACAAAATACGGCTGTCGGTGGTCACTGACGTCAGCAACGCAGTATGGTGCTATATAGTCCACAATATGTATACTCGTACGCGACCGACCGGCGCGATCGACTGTCAGCGCGACAAGAATTCAGGCCTCACACCTCGCCGATGACGCGTAGTTAGCGCGCTGCGGCTAGCCGTAGCCTAAATTCGAGGCAACGCTGTGTTGGTACGGTGCCGGCATAATATAGTGTGCCATGACCTAGACAGAAAAGCTTACCAATTGAGAAACAGTAGGATTTAAGAGCGAGCGTAGCGAACTCTAAAATTTTAGCATTCACCTCGAATTTGATGAGTTTTCTTTTGTCTATTAATACAAAAACATAACGAATTCTGCCTGCAAATAAAACAAAAATCGTGAAAGCAAACAACGTACTAAATTTTTTGTACTCCACCTGGATAGGTTATATTTTCTTCTGACCATTCATACTCAAAATCAAAAATCAAAATCAAAGCATTTATTTCAAGTAGGCCAGTTACAGGCACTTTTTTTTTTTAAACATCCAGCAATTTAACATTTATTTAAATAATTACACTACTTTTATACAAACTATAACTCAAAATAATAATAAAAATATGTACAAGTAACAACCTGTAACCGTTACAAGGCGTCAAAAAATTCGTCCACATCGCTGTCAACAGGAAAAGTGCCCAGAAGGCACAGTTTTCTGATGCTGCCAAGCATTGCCACGTTGGATGGCAATGCTGAAGGCACTTTTGAATTGTTGAAACAAAGATGAAAATTATGTAGGTAGCTACAGTCCCAGTCACAAGACATAAAAACTGTGAAAGTAGCTGCCCATTCCCTAGCATAGATCTGTTAGGAGAAGAACGGGCAAGAAACTCCATGATATTGGAATAGATACTTTCGCCTTTGTCGACTAATTCAGAGAAGATTCTAGAAACAAGAGAATGCAAGAGCGAGCGAAGCGATGTCAAAAATGTTGTCATCTCCTCGGATGAATTAGGTTCTTTTTGCTAATTTATTCAGAAACGAGTATTGGAGTATATGTGTCAACTTAAATTGAACTAGCACTTCGCCCGCGACTTCGTCCGCGAAAATTGTAATAGCTCTACTATTTTGCATGATTTCAATATAATGTATAGCCTATGTTACCCGGTAAAGATGTGGCTTTCTAATGTTGAAAGAATTTTTAAAATCGGTTGAGTTAGTTCTGAGTTAAATCGTAACAAACAAACGAACAAAAAATCATATCTTTCCTCTTTACATGATATTAATTTAGATTGAGTACCTAAGTACGAGTATAAGATGTATTAGCGAGCGAATCGACCTCGAAAATTGTAGTATTTCGCCTGGGTAAGGTTGGTTTCTCTTTAATAGTCCGAGATTTCGGGAGGGTTTGAACCCCGAACGATGGTGGGCGGGTTTGAATGCCCGTAGCAATTGCTACTCCTGCTACTGGGTTAATCCGGCACTAGATTTGTTAGCAGTATGTAGGTAATGGTTGAGCATTATGATCATCAGGCTTTTTGTGAATAACAAAATAAACCGATTTTTATTCGATTCTAGATAATAAGAAAAATACAGTGACTGATACCTACATGCTGTTACTTTGGTTAAGTATGATTAGTGGTTTGTCAGCCTCTTACTTATCTAACAAATACCTGATACGAAGAAGTACAGGCTTTATTACACTAATCTCATATACATAGAGATTAGATTCTTTGTTTCTACTAATAAATGCAAGCTACACTTGCGTGCAAAAAAATCGACCCACCCCGTGCTCTTTCATTTGGAACAAGATAAAAAAAATAACTTTTAATTCCGTGTGTGTGTGTAGATGAAAAAGTAAGTAATCTATATAAATAAAAACAAAAGTCCTGACTGACTGACTGATTGACTGACTGGCTGACTCATCAACGCCCAGCGCAAACCCTTGGACCTAGAAAGCTGAATTGCTAAGGGAATTAAATAGGGGATGAAAGATTGTATGGAAAATCGACAGTTTTAAAGTTAGGATCTACAAATTTTGTGTTTAGGCTGATGATTGAAAAATATTTTAAAGTGTCTCAGCGATTTTCATAATTCCACCCCCGAAGGGTTAAAAAGGGGGATGGAGTTGTGTATGGAAAGTCCTTAATTTTCGAAGTAAAAATCACTAAATTTATTATCTAGGCATAGGGTTGGAAGCTAACGCAACGGTGTTGTTAGAATTTCAACCCATAAGGGGGTGAAAAGGGGAATTAAACTATGTTTATAATTAAAGTTCTTTATTTTTAAAGTTAAAATCACTAATAGGTAACTAACACAACGTAAATTGTTGTTTGTTTTTTTAATTTCAACCAACAAGGGGGTGAAAAGGGGGATGAAGTTTCGTATTGAAGTGGTTCGATCATTCGCCAAAGGAGAAACCCAAACGCCATAGAAACTTGGGCCTGGAGTTACAGGGCTAGAATATTGCCATAAATTAGAGCATTTGGGAAGGTTTCACAAGCCCAATTTTCACATCTCCCAGCAATGGCCAAATTGGTAAAATCAGACGATGTTTACATTATAGGTTATTTCAGTTATTGTGAAATAGTTTCTATTTAACTCTTAAAGAGTTATGTATAGTTGGTTTCTTATTAGAGTCATTACAAGACTGATTTATGTCAACTTAAAAGGAAAAAATTGACTTAGAAAATTGATCTCATTTACATAAAGGGTGTAAAACACCTCTTAACGAAGCCGAAAGGCACTTTGTTCTCCTCGTCATTGCGATCATTTTTTTGTTCTACACCATACCTCCCAGGTATGGTGTAGCTTTTTTTTTTTTTACCTTCTATTTACGGAGATGTTGGGGGTCAAAGTTCCAACTTATTGACAACTTTTTTTTAAAATACAAGTTTTTAGTGTAAGATTTTTACTTTAATCACCTCCACGACCCCCGTACTATTCAATCCATCCATCAGCACAATGTTTTCAGTGCGTTACATTGAGTTCTACCAAAAAACATGATTTTTCACCCCCAAAAAAAAGTCGTTTCCCAGCAATAATTTTTGCGTAAAGTTACTTAGTTTGATGTACAGAATGCTTGGTTGCCGGCTTCGTAATGAGGTGGTTTACACCCTGTATACGTAGTTTGAAAATCATTTTTAATTAATTGAGATATTTTAACGAAATTGGTGCCAAAAGGTAGGTCTATATTTAAAACCAATAGCACAAAAAGATTCACATAGATAACTTCATTAGTTTAGGAAATATAATAAAAATTGGAAAGTGTTTAATCCAGGTTAGATTTTTATACGTAATGTTCTAGGATTTTTTATATCATTGTATTTTTTATTGGCTCCGAGGGTTGACAGACTTGATTTTTTTCTTCTTATTTTTTATTTTATATGTAGCGTTGCCAGACGGGCGCGACCCAAAAGAATTCCTTGAAGCAATTTTAGGGTTCGTACCTCAAAAGGTAAAAAAAGGAACCCTCACTCTTTTGTCCGTCTGTCTGTCTGTCCGTCTGTCACCACCGATTTTCTCAGCAACGGGTGGATCTAGCATGTTGAAATTTATACCATATACTGAGGTCTATAGTTCCTATTAGGTTAAAAATCAAGGTCCTGGGTAAACACAATAAAAAGATATGGGCAAATTTAGATTTTCGCGAAAATTTGTAAGTACCAAAATTTACCTTAATTTTCATTTATTTTTATTTTTCGGACCTTTTTCCTTTTACTTGTGCTGTAAGACCTTGCTTTTAACCAAAATTGACAATTCTAGGTGAACCGGAACTACCTTATAGGTTTTAGGTCGAGAACCTATATGGTAGTTCCCGTTGACCTAGAATCACAAAATTCGGCAAAATGCAAGGTGTTATAGCTCATATCTATAAAAATCTGAAAACCGTAAATATGTAGTCTAATAACAAAAAAAGTGATTTTACTATTACAAACTTATTATTTGCGGTTGGTGCAATAGTCGTTTCTAGGGATCGAACAGCAAAGTTAAGTTTGTCCTTTAAAAAGTCTGTACGGAACCTTCGGTGCGCGAGTCCGACTCAATCTTGGCTGGTATTATTATTATAATTATAATGAAATATAAATTACACGAATAGTATGAATTATGAAAACTAATATAATAAAACAATAAACTAATTTAGTAAACTGACTGACTGACTGACTGTAATGTTAAGTCTGTACATATTTGTTTAAAACCTATTATTTAAATTGCAATGCCTTAACAGGCAACTAAGTTCTAAGAACCTACCTCAAATTACTGTACACTTAGTTCGCAATAAAGAATTTGAATTAATTAACATAATCGGTATAATGCTCAGTTCGGGCCTTGGAATCTAAAACACTTGTTTTCGTCTTTAATTATTTTATTGTCATGCACGAATTGCCCATACATTAAAATATATGGGTAATTCGTGACTAGTTTTTCTAGTATAAGGTGAATAATAGTTTTTGCTAATCATTTGAATTGGTAGAGGTGCTTAAGTAGTTTTCATAAATTTAATTGTATGTATAATGTACAATCATTATTATATCGCCGAAAGATAAATTAAAATTCAGTAACTAGGGACCTACCAAACGCTAAGCAAGTTTTGTTCTATTGCGCCTCTCAATAATTTAATTGTGTCTTTCAGACTCCCGCCAAGACGTGTTAGCAGCCGCTCAAAAAAAAAAATCGAATGTCACTGGATTTAAAACAAATGAGATTGAACGCATCCATTATAAGACAAGATGGTTTTAAAAATGTTGTGTCTGCTATTTTTGGTGATATTGGCGGCAGTTACTGCGAAAGTACAGAACGATCCAGTGGGAAATCAAATCCTTCTATTCAAAGAAAAAACCAAGGTGAGCCATATATTATAAATTAATTATTGGTCTAGTGATCGCAAGCGTGACTTCTAAACATGACGTTATGTGTTCGATTACCAGGTTGGGCAAAGTTTAAATGTGTTTTTTTAACAGTAATTTCTTAATAGCGGCCACGGAGTCTTAATTTGTGTCCGGTTGATGGCATTAGACTCAGCCCTATTACATGGGAATTAAACATAGCGAATTTACAGGCGAAGTGTGGGTGTATTATCAGGTACACCTGTGCGATATTATGTTTCATTTATTTCAGTTGGTTGGTTGTATTAATCTAGTTTGTTAAAACAAATTTTCCTCTAAAATATTAAAGCACGGCTAAAATGTGTAGAAAACTAACTAAAGTAATTTTCTAACCAGGAAAGCTATTTTTTTCTCACGCCAAATGAGAGTAATTAAAATTTAATTTATTTTTTCTGATATTGTCTAGGGCCCAATCGGTATCATGACGACTTCAGCGGGAGCACCCATCGAACATAAAGAAGCAACAGTAACGTTAAACAAGAGACTAATATTCAACGAAAATTTTATGGACTCCATGACTCACATTGTTAGGGAGAGGATACCAGAACGAGTAGTCCACGGTAAGGCTGCAGGTGCTTTCGGTTACTTTGAAGTCACCCACGACATATCTGATATCTGTAAAGCAAAGCTATTTAACAGAGTTGGAAAAAAGACTCCAATCGCAGCAAGACTCTCTCCATCCGTAGTTGAACGAGGTGGTATCGACACATCGAGAGATGCCAGAGGATTTGCACTCAAATTCTACACCGAAGATGGTAACTTCGATATAGTCGGCTTCAACACCCCCATGTTTACCTACAAAGACCCTCTACTCTTCATTGCTTTGGTACACGCGCAGAGAAGGAACCCAGCAACTAATACTTACGATCAAAACACGCTTTGGGACTTCCTAACGCGGCAGCCAGAGAGTTTACACATATTTCTATTAGTGTTTAGTGACCGAGGCATCCCTAAAAGCTATCGACACATGCCTGGATTCGCTATACATACTTACCAAGTAGTAAATAAGCAAGGAGAGAGTCATTTCATTCGATTCCACTTTATACCAGATGCAGGTATAAAAAACCTCGGCAACAAAGAAGCTATGAGGCTTGCAGCTTTAGATCCTGATTACGCAACTAAGGATTTATACAGAGCTATAGGGAATGGAGATTTCCCCAGCTGGACGGCTAGTATTCAGGTTTTAAGTGAAGATGACATCAAAACTGCAGGATTTGATGTCTTTGATGTGACAAAAGTGTTACCTTTGAAAAAGTATCCACTCAGGAAGTTTGGTCGCTTCGTTTTGAATAAGAATCCATTGAACTTTTTCGCTGAAATAGAGCAACTAGCTTTCAATCCAGCGAATTTAGTTCCGGGTATTCTTGGAGGACCGGACAAAGTGTTTGAATCTCGAAGACTGGCATACAGAGATGCTCACAATTACCGTTTAGGGGCGAATTTTAACAAAATACCTGTAAACTGTCCTATTCGAAACAAGGCATTTGTATACAACCGTGATGGTCAGCCTCCTGTCAATGACAATGAAAGAGATATTCCTAATTATTATCCTAATTCTTTCAATGGACCTGTTCCTTACAAAGAAAAAGACAAAGTTGAATTAATAGAGATATATCAAGATCAACCAGATAATTATGAACAAGCTCGGGAACTGTATGAAAATGAAATGACACCAGAGGAAAGGAAGAGAGTGGTAGAGAACATTGTGTCTAGTTTGGGACCTGCGGCCAAGTTTCTGCAAGATCGGGCTGTGAAAATATTTGCCCGGATACATTCAGATCTAAGTGAGAGAATACGGCAAGGCCTGCAGGGGAACAGAACTACAACAACGTCCGGCTATTACTGGGACGATTAGTGTACTTATTTATTAGAATGAATAGTAGTATAGAAATTGTTATTTTGTTTTTGTTACGTTAATGAAAGTAAAATCTAACATTTGTTTAAAGCCCTACTATTCCATTAACGACTATTTAAAAGGTGAGAAGAGTTGGTCGCTATGTTGCACTCAAGATAATGTTTATGTTCTTTTATTATTTATATTTTTTCGTCTATTTATGTAAATCAAATTTATTTGTTTTAATGTAATGACCTATCCTGCTCATTACGATGTTCTTGATGAGTTGTATTTCAATATCTGGTAAACCAGCGACCTTGAGTATTGATTTTAATCTTAACTTTGCGATATATTTTATCGTTTATGGCTTTGTACTTATATTAATGTTGTGTTCATCTGTAATTGGTACATAAAGAAGAAAATAACTTGTATACTTTTATTGTTGAATGTAAAATGTCCTTACATTTTATGAACATTTACTGTTGGCGTACCAATTTTAAATAAATAGAAAAATTAGTGATTTCTATATAACCCAACATTGCACGTGTAAGTGGGTACGCCCTTTATGCCTGGAGGCTTTATTTATGCTTGAGCACATATTTATTTTTATTATTGGTGTGTGCTAGCTGACATGTGGCAATAATGTAATGAATTCTTTGTTTGTTTTAACTTACGCACTGTTGTATAATATCTGGTTCTTGTAAGCTAACATACAGATGTGTTGCTGGGGAGTTTGTTCCGCCACTTCTTATTCCCAGCTGAAACACTAGGAAGTGGCGCAGGGCGGGTGTGTTGGGGGACTGTTGCTTGTAAACTGACGGTCAACAAGTGCTGATTATCAGCCTTATTAAAATAATGATTGATTTGATTTTGATTTAAGTTTCATTACAGAGTTTTGTTCTGAATAATATGTATATTATGACTGTGCTGTGTATTTAATTAATAAAGTTTTATTCGAATTCGAAACTTTCATATAATCCTTCCTAGTTTATTACTCACTCACTTAGTATTTTCAAATCAAAATCAAAATCAAAGCATTTATTTCAAGTAAGCCAGTTACAGGCACTTTTGAATTGTCGAAACAAAGATGAAAATTAAATGTAGCTACAGTCCCAGTCACAAGACATAAAAACTGTGAAAGTACTGTAGTTGCCCATTCCCTAGCGTAGATCTCTATGGAGAAGAACGGGCAGAAACTCCATGGACACTCTTTTAAATCAGAATATTGTTACAAAATCTTGGTTACATCATTCATGTTGAGATGGTATATTATGTGAGAACAATGTAGCAAGATGTGCACGTTAAAAGTGTCCACAGTAAAACAAAACAAAAAAAAAACAATTCAAAAACTAAAATAATTCATTAAAATAAGCCATGGGAACTGAGAGATGACCAATCACAACCGACAGCGCCCGTTCACGGACATGACGCATAGATCAGCACCATTCAACTCAACCATTTTGAAGGGAACTAAATGATCCGACACATGCGCCACCATCAGCGAGACTTTTGAGTGAGCATGACATATTCTCAACCGCCAGGGCACATTCAAGTCAAGAAAAGACGTAGGTTTCCAGTGAATGATAACTTTCTAGTACATAGTACTCACACAATATGGGCTATGCGATTATATAATACTAAAGAGATTGAATCTATACAATGCAAAGATAGTTGTACAATCTTCAGCAGCTCCAACAATACCATTTAATGCTATCAATTTAAGCGCCCCTGTCCTTGTGGAGCAGGACCAGCATTGAGCCAAGCATTTTTATAAGCGATATAATCGCTCAACTTGTAATATGCTTGCTTACATAGTGTGCGTTTAATACATGTTTTAAATTTCGTCTCATTCAGTTCAAGAATACTTTGTGGAATTTTATTATAGCATCTCAAACAGTACCCCATGAAAGATGAGTCTACTTTAGCGAGTCTGAAGCCTGGCTGAACTAGTTGGTCCCTATTTCTAGTACTGTAATTATGTCTGTCACCCCTTTTACCAAAAAGGTGCAGATTTTTTCTGACGTACATTATGTTTTCGTAGATGTATTGACAATGTACTGTCATGATGCCAATATCCTTAAACAGTTCCCTTAGAGAATCGCGCCTACGAAGATTATATATGGCTCTGATGGCTCTTTTCTGCAGAATAAATATAGACTCAATATCTGCAGCCCGTCCCCATAGCAAAATGCTATAAGACATTATACTATGAATGTAACTAAAATAAACCAGTCTAGCGGTATCTACATCAGTATACTGACGGATTTTTCTAATGGCATATGCTGCTGAACTTAGCCGCCCCGCAAGAGATGTTAAATGAGAACCCCATTGTAGCCTTGAATCAAGCGTAATCCCCAGGAAAACCGTTTTATCTACGAATTCAAGTTTCTCTTTATTCAGTACTATATCACAATCACTACTTTTAACATTCGGTAAAGCAAATCTTATGCATTTGGTTTTTTTTCATTTAATACCAAATTGTTTGCTGTGAACCAATTTTGGACCTGAAGTAGGGCATTATTTACGTCATCTAGGTTTTGGGCCCGGCTATTTATCTTAAAAATTAAGGAAGTGTCATCAGCAAATAACACCATATTTTGAGGTTGGTGTTTCAATAATTAGGGTAGAGCATTTATATATACTAGAAAAAGGAAAGGACCCAATATTGAGCCTCAAACCATCCATCCGTTGTTACCTTATAAAGTCTTCGAATTCTGTTTTCACAAACTGATGAGTTTTTAGAAAGAAGTAATGACAACACAATGCTGTACAAAATAAAACAAGCAGTGATAAGACAATTCCAGAACAAATCAAACAACATAAAAGCGAGACTAAAATATGCATTCTGAGTACTAATAACAAAAAT
Source organism: Xestia rhomboidea (assembly GCA_963853795.1). Lineage (NCBI taxonomy): Eukaryota > Metazoa > Arthropoda > Insecta > Lepidoptera > Noctuidae > Xestia > Xestia rhomboidea. The sequence continues at coordinate 17,207,187 of OY970761.1, forward strand.
TACATAGTAAATATTGCCGAAAATACTCTACACAAACATCTAAATATATAAAAGAAGAGACTGACTGACTGACTCATCTATCAACGCACAGCCCAAACCGCTGGGTCTACAGATTCCAAATTTGGCAAGTAGGTTTCTCATGAGGTCTAGAGGTGCACTAAGAAAGGATTTTTCAAAATTCAATCCCTAAGGGGGTTAAACGGGGCTCCAAAGTTTGTATGGGGAAACAAGATTAGTTGGTCTATTTTATTCGAAACTTCACAGGAGTGTTTATTGATAAATGAGAAAACATTTTCATTTCAGGTTTTTTCAGAATTCAACCTCTAATATGGAGAAATGGGGTGACAAAGTCTGAAAATCAACATAGGTATAGTTTGTATGGTGTATCGGGTCACGTGTATTACAAAACAACAATTACAAAAAAACAACAACAATGGTGATAGTGATTGTGACAGTGACTGTGACAGTGATTGTGACAGTGATTGTGACAGTGATTGTGACAGTGATTGTGACAGTGATTGTGACAGTGATTGTGACAGTGATTGTGACAGTGATTGTGACAGTGATTGTGACAGTGATTGTGACAGTGATTGTGACAGTGATTGTGACAGTGATTGTGACAGTGATTGTGACAGTGATTGTGACAGTGATTGTGACAGTGATTGTGACAGTGATTGTGACAGTGATTGTGACAGTGATTGTGACAGTGATTGTGACAGTGATTGTGACAGTGATTGTGACAGTGATTGTGACAGTGATTGTGACAGTGATTGTGACAGTGATTGTGACAGTGATTGTGACAGTGATTGTGACAGTGATTGTGACAGTGATTGTGACAGTGATTGTGACAGTGATTGTGACAGTGATTGTGACAGTGATTGTGACAGTGATTGTGACAGTGATTGTGACAGTGATTGTGACAGTGATTGTGACAGTGATTGTGACAGTGATTGTGACAGTGATTGTGACAGTGATTGTGACAGTGATTGTGACAGTGATTGTGACAGTGATTGTGACAGTGATTGTGACAGTGATTGTGACAGTGATTGTGACAGTGATTGTGACAGTGATTGTGACAGTGATTGTGACAGTGATTGTGACAGTGATTGTGACAGTGATTGTGACAGTGATTGTGACAGTGATTGTGACAGTGATTGTGACAGTGATTGTGACAGTGATTGTGACAGTGATTGTGACAGTGATTGTGACAGTGATTGTGACAGTGATTGTGACAGTGATTGTGACAGTGATTGTGACAGTGATTGTGACAGTGATTGTGACAGTGATTGTGACAGTGATTGTGACAGTGATTGTGACAGTGATTGTGACAGTGATTGTGACAGTGATTGTGACAGTGATTGTGACAGTGATTGTGACAGTGATTGTGACAGTGATTGTGACAGTGATTGTGACAGTGATTGTGACAGTGATTGTGACAGTGATTGTGACAGTGATTGTGACAGTGATTGTGACAGTGATTGTGACAGTGATTGTGACAGTGATTGTGACAGTGATTGTGACAGTGATTGTGACAGTGATTGTGACAGTGATTGTGACAGTGATTGTGACAGTGATTGTGACAGTGATTGCGACCGGTTTTGCCGGTTAGATATAAATGAAGGATCTGTTTGTGTTTGTTTATTGTTTTTCGGACATTGTCTTCTTAAAGTTAGTTTGGCTGACGTGCAGAGAAATCTGGCTACATCCCAGAGCACCGTTGCAGACTTGCGCTCACAACTAGTTGAGTTGCGCAAGTCTGTGGCACTAACTGGGTCACCGGCACGTGTAAGCGACATAAACACATTCCGAGGAGCCGGCTGCCTCAATGCATCGGCTACGAGTTTCACGTCAGGAGTTTTGTCACCGATTGCTGTCCCCGCAGCTCCTCCCCGCAGCGCTGCCCGACCGACGCGACCACCTGGCCAGTGGTCATTTCGAGCATCCTTGCTACTCTCCCCGCAAAGCCCGTGCCTGCAAAGACAACGGACCGGGCTGATGATGACGGTTTCGTGACGGTGCAAAGGAGGAAATGCCGTCAGGAGGAAAAGCTGGAAGAACCGCTCCGGCAAGACTCCTGCGGAACTCAACGTTAAACTGCGCGCCGCGAAGCCGAACACGTGTACATCTCTCGCCTACATTACACCACTGAGGCTGAGGACATCGAGGAGTACGTGCGCCAAAGATTGAAGCACACGCCAAGAATACAGCTACTGGAGTCGCGCTGCAACGTCCATTTCAAGGCGTTTGTGGTGGGCAACCCAACGTGTATGCTCAATTTGATGTTGGAAGAATATTTTTGGCCACAGGAGGTGGTGTTCCGACGCTTCCGCGGACAAATTCCATAAGAACGCACAAAACATTATGCAAGTGCAATCCCCCTATTCCCGAAGGGTTAGGCAGAGGTGTAACTAAAACAGTAGGTACACCCCACATTTCGCCAGTTGGAGTTTCGCCGGACTGACATGGTGGCGTTTTTGTACTAACAGTTTAACACCTCGATGAAACGTTAGTCGATTTGGCTCCGTTGGAGAGACTGCAGTACAGGCCAAATCTCGATCGATTCGAAGGTTTTCTCGTAGTCTACGAACGCTAAACAGAAATGCAGGTCGGTCTTCTGTATTCGGTCACCTTAGACCACATATGTATGTGGTCTACGGTGCTAAAGCCTTTTCGGAATCCGGCTTGTTTGGGAGGCTGAAAATCGTCAAACCTGAGCGCGAGACGATTCAAGATGACCTATAATTCTTCAGCCGGGCATTGTCGCACTTCTTGAAGAAGAGTACCATCACACCCCTGCACCATGCCTGTGGCGTTTTCCCCTCGATTATGGTGGAATCAAACAGCTTCTGAAGGGCCTTAAGGCGACGCATTGTTCTAAAACCGGGTACGCGCGCCCCGTGACCGAGCGTCTGAGCGGGGCGAGGATTGCTAGCTTATAACCAAAGGACGTAAACGACAAAATGGTTTTTGTTATTTAATTTAGTTGGAATCGATAATTTGAGAAATTCCTTCTACAATTTTAAAGAGTATGTGTAAAACTAACAAAATAAGGTTTTTATCATGAATTATCAGGTCACCAACTTATATTTTTATTCGTTTTGTAATAACTGACAAAAATTGAGATCATTGACTCCAAAATTTCCAATGCATCCACTAAAGTATCTGTTTTCCATCCGCATCACCGGGTGCCTTGTTATTTTTAAGCTGTTACAGAGCCATGCTAATCTCGTACAGGGTGACGTCTGGGATGTCTTCGGTATATTGGCGGGTCAGTCTAGCTCTTGGGTCGTTTGCTAGATCCACAACGAGTTTGCTGGTTGACGTGTACAACTGCCCAAAGAATCTCTCGATCTCCGTCAGAAGCTCTTTGTTTTATACGTTCTATTTTTTAATAATAAAAATACACAGTGACTGATAAATGCTGTTACTTTGGTTAAGTATTGATACGTGGTTTGTCAGCCTCTTGCTTATCTATCAAATAACTGATACGAAGAGGTACAGTTAATATTGAGTTATTGCACTAACCTCATTTCGCATCTTCCTAGTTCATCTCGCTTTCCATCTTCCTAGTTCATTATGCTGTGCTGGGGTTACCGCTTCGGCCGCGGAATACCTCTAGCGGCATAAATATAGTAACCTTATTGGTATATTTTCGAGCCGTTTGGGGTTGAAATTCTAGGACCGTGTGCGATTGTTCACAGTCCGAGTGCTCACAGCCTTTTCAAGGAAATATCAAAACGCTTAGTTGAGACTTCGTGACCCAAGGGCTGGCTTTTACCTCGGCCAAACAAAAGCACATTACCAGTTGACAGCGTTGAAGAGGAGTTTTTTGACGCTATTTTTTAAGTTAGTTATTTTATTATAATTTCAATTTTTCCTGTTAAGTATTTTCTGTTAAACACATTAACATAAATCTAACCTCACTTACACACAAAGATTAGATTATTTGTGTCTACCAATAAATGCAGCTACACTCGCGCGCAAAAAAAAACCACCCCGTGCTCTTCCATAAGGAACAAGATATTTTAAAAAATCAGATAATTAAAAATAACTTTTAATACCATGTGGTAGATAAAACGGTAAGTATTATAAGCAGTAACCTTATTGGAAATTGTAACTTAAAATTGTTTTCTAACTCAACAGGCCTAAAACAGAAAATGGTTTTAATAGGAGCACACATTTTTAATCGCCGATTAAAAAAGGAGTAAAGGATTTTGACATAACATGTTCTTCCAGCACCTCCTGAATGTAGCAGTGGGCATTCAAAGTGCCAAGACGAGGCCCGGTTACGAACTCAAGTTTGGTTTTTCCATCCAAAGAGATACCGCCTCAATCAATCTATGAACCTCCTCCAAATGCTACTCTTTCCTCGATGCAAACGTGTGCAAATCGCTCTTCCTCTCTACGGGACACTTTCTGTACACCTTCACATAATATAAATACTAAAATCCAGAACAAATTCAGTCGGTTTTTGTTTTGTAAGCAGTACGGCGTCTATCTCTTCTTCCCGCTCATGTACCTGAGTCTCTTCGTAATAGGGATGGTAGGGTACAGTAGGCTGGCGGTGCGGAGGGACGTCGCTCTGTGTAGTTTCGTGCTGCGGGTGCTGCGCGGCTGGCTGTACCACCCCGATCTGTTAGCGGAGCTGGGGCTGCGCGCGCCGCCCGGTTGCGGAGGTGCGCGTCGCCCCACACCTACGCTACTGGAGCCATCCTCTAGGACTAACCTGAACAAGTTTGCCCCCTTGTCACGCGCCATAAGACTGATAAATATTATTTCAGAGCACGTAGATATATTTCACTGCAGCCTGATGAAGTTCACAGGAGTAGCACTGAAGTGCATTGAGAACGTTTAGAGATGATTGTTAGTTGTAGGTATTTTTATTTTTATGTGAGTTAATTGTTTTTTCTAATTGCTTTTTTTTTTGTAAGCGAGTTATAGGTATTCGTATCTTGGTATTAACATCGCATTGGCATCATAGCTGTTAAGGTTTTATTTACATAATTGTGAATAAATAAAAAATAAAATAAAATTATTAATTAAAATGTTTGAGACATCGTCTCTCAAATAGTAAATAAAGTGGTGGGCCATTCTTTTTTCACGCGAGTGTACTAAGTAACTTTAACTATGCACGATAAACAAAAACCATTGCATACACTTTGCTTTCACGTATGATCTTCAAAAGACCAAAGTATCTTTACAGTATTGAGTTTGCAAGCTTCAAGAAAAACAACCCACGACTTACTGTTCGTAAGTCAGGGCCGCCACCAATGGGCCACCGCTGCTCTCCTGTACACTTGGTTCGCAATAAATAATTTTAATTAATTATAACCGGTAACGAGTGTTTTATATTTTATGAGAGAAAAACGAGTGTTTTATATTTTAACTGAGCATTCAGTTGAAATATAAAACATTCGTTTTATTTAGTCTTTTATTTCTTGTCATGCACGAATTACGCATACATTTAAATATATGGGTAATTCGTGACTAGTTTTTAGGGTTCCGTACCCAAAGGGTAAAAACGGGACCCTATTACTAAGACTCTACTGTTCGTCTGTCCGTCTGTGCGTCTGTCCGTCTGTCTGTCACCAGGCAGTATCTCACGAACCGTGATAGACAGTTGAATTTTCACAGATGATGTATTTTGGTTGCCGCTATAACAAAAAATACTAAAAACAGAATAACATAAATATTTAAGTTGATTTATATTTTTTTCCCATACAACAAACGTGATTTTTTGCCGTTTTGTCTAATGTTGTATAGATAATGGTACGGAGCCCTTCGTGCGCCAGTCCGATTCCCACTTGGTCGGGTTTTTTTCTAGTATACTTAAGGTGAATAATAGCTTTTGCTAATCATTTGAATAAGACAGGTAGAGCACTAAACTAGGTGCCTAAGTAGTTTTCATAAATTGTATTGTATTGTTGTACATTTATTATATAGCCGAAAAAAAAAACAAAATTCGGTAACTTGGGACCTAGCAGCCCAAAAATAAAAAAAAAGCAAATGTCACTCGATTAAAAACAAATGAAGAACTGAACGCATCCATTATAAAAACAAGATGGTTTTAAAAATGTTGCGTCTGCTATTTTTGGTGATATTGGCGGCAGTTACTGCGAAAGTACAGGACGATCCAGTTGGAAATCAAATCCTTCTATTCAAAGAAAAAACTAAGGTGAGCCATAGATTATAAATTAATTTTTAATTATTGGTCTAGTGATCGCAAGCGTGACTTCTGAGCATGAGGTTATGTGTTCGATTACCAGGTTAGGCAAAGTTTTAACAGTAATTTCTTAATAGCAGCTACGGAGTCTTAATAGGAATGACGACAGTATCAAAAAATTGCACATCTATTTAGTCCGCCAGTAAGAGTATTGGAAATTAATGTACACGTATTTTTTGTTTTTGTAAATCAATGAATATTGACAAAAGATAAAACGCATCAAAACTCGGGAGTGGGTGCTCGTGACGTCAGAACTAGCTAAAAATTATACCTAGGCGTGACGTATTGAGATTGGATTTTAAAAGCGTCATATCTTCGTCAATTTTGGTTTACGTAACAATAGAAAAAACACGGGTCAATTATTTTTTGATAATCTAACTGACGGACTAATTCGATCATTTTGTCGTCTCGCCTATTTGTGATGGCATTAGACTCAGCCCAATAACATGTGACTTACACATAACAGACGATATTGTTGCCAATGCGGGGATATCCTGGAAAAGCGAAGAGCGTGGAGCTTGGCACAAACAAAGAGAGGCTCGTTTCGTCGGTGATGCGCGTCAGATCCTCTCGCCACCTCTTTCCAGGCCGGCCTCGACGGCGCCGTCCATCCTCAGGCATCCTACTTGTTGAGATCAGATCAGAGAGAGTCGACGTAAATAAAAAAATGTAGGACCGAGTTAAAAAGCAGAATTTGTTATTTGTTATACAAGAGTGCAAAGTTGCTTTTTAACCGCGTTCAATTTTGATGACCGAGCAAGCGAAGGATTCTAAAATTGAATCACGAGCGCAGCGAGTGATTCAAAATTGGAATCCTGAGCGTTAGCGAGGGAATCAAAAGAGCTCGAGGTGAAAAATCTTTGCACTCGAGTGCAACACGTAACTTTTCATTCCACCTCAGCGAGGAAATGACTAAATGCAAAAAAAAACGTTTACAATCACAAGATAGGTACACTTTTATTTCAGTTTAGGTATTAATTACTACATTATGACAATTGACAGGTAAGTATTACAGAATAATCTTTAAATTATAACAAAATAATACTAAGGTATAATTAAGAAAATTTTAAAGTAACGTTGCTACAGTTATTTAAATTGAGTGTAATATTTTTGTTTGGTACTGTAATATTGGTGTTAGTCACTTGTGTACTGTTTTTCGGTAAACTATCTGTCATACTTAATAGTTGTACCGATTCATCGGATTCCCTTGGCGTGAATGTTGGAGAGAGAGGGAGATGGTTAGGTGTTTCATAACGGCTTATTTTTGATGTAGAAGGGCCAGTCCAAGGATCCGATTGAGGCTCTTTCAGTGTAATGGCTCCTACGATGCCTTCACATATTTTAGACTTATTTTGGATGGAATCCTCTATGTATCCCTCTACAACTGCATTGGACTTCCAGCCTCCGTAGCGCTTAAGGGACAGGAGATCAGCTCCGGAATCAGCCAAAAGTGTGGCTGAAGTTCGTCGGAAACAATGACCCGTGTACAACAGGGGTTCTGGAAGTTCAAGAAATGTTGCTATTTCTCGTGGGATACTGCCAATTTTATTGGTACCCATAGGCTGTCTAACACACTTTCCATTGCGATACTGTAGAAAAAATCGATTGATTGGATTATTTCTCAACAATCGTTACGTATTCCTTGCGAATGACGAAGTTGCGGTCTCTTTTTGTCTTTGTATTAGGTAAATTAATTAATAGTAAGTCATCTGAATGTTTCTCAATGTTTTTGACATTAAGTTGTGTTAGTTCATTAGTTCGACATGCTCCGTTTATTCCAATAATAAAAACAACCTGTAACGTAAATAGTATTGTAGTAGATAAATGAATAAAATTGATATGAACGCATAATTATGCCTAAAAACATCTACTAAGTATGCTATTTAATTGAGATTAATATACTTAAGTAGATACTGAATGTGCAACTGACTTACTTTTGCCGCCAAATATACGGAATCGGGTGCTTCGTTAAGAAACTTTTCAATATCAGATACTGTGAAAACCTTCGATTTTTTTGGTTGATGACCAGATGAGGCTCTTTTTAAAAATTCCACTAATTTAGGATAGGTATCGATATGTTTGTATTTTTTCATCGTTATTGTTGCTTTTAGCATCGAATACGTACTCCATAGAGTGCTTGCTTTCTTGTTCTCGGATAATTCTATAAAATATGCCAGCAAAACGTTTTCTGAGAAAGTTTTGGCTCCTTTTGCTAGTCGCCACGTGTTGAACATATCGTACTGTTTTAAATACTTCTCGCGTGATTGTTGAGGGAGAAAGCTCATTTGCGCATTATTAACAGTTTCAGTCAATTCTGTTGGCGTCAAGCAAACTTCCTCGTCGCTAGAATCACTCATTTTAGTTTTTTCACTTGTTTTCAAGTTTCTTGTTTTTAATATAAGGTTTAACAATGACGTGAAAAAATGCCGCGTAAAGAACCGCGTACAAAGCAAATTGAAAAAAGAACACCAAGAAGGTTCCGAGTCTGAGTTTTTAATAAATTAAAAAAAAGTTGTATGATATATTCGGCACCATAGAGGTAGCAGTAAATAGGTTTAATGTTTTTTTTAATTCACATACTTAGTGCACTCGATGTTCTAAATTCAATTTACTTTATCCTCTAGAGAATAAAAACGGCTTTTCCACTCAGATATTGAAGATTAAAAATACTCTTTCCGAGATGGTGGGATGAAAAACTAATTTACTTAAAAAATACACCGACACCGTCCGCGAATTCATGGATACCCCGAGTGACGTAATCGCTTATGCAACTTTTCCTTAATACTTTTCCTGGCTTAGGACAGGCTATAATACCTACCTTAGGTGTTGCGTGACGAGTCTAATTGTAAAGATTTGACAACAAAGAAAATGAAAAAAGTAATCCAAACCATTGAGTAGGTATTTTTGGCGTATTTAAAAGTAATCAACGAAACGTTGAACAAAATCACTATTGGCGCCGATCGATGCTCCAACCAGCCGGTCAGCCAGCCAGGAATGACCTTGAAAAAGTCATTCCTGCACCTTTAAGAGCTTGGAGGCTGTATTGATGATTTTGAAGATTATAATTCTGTAACTAACTAGTCTTCAGTTGCGAGCAATATTTTAATCAACATATAACCTAGCACTGGCCTGCAAATTGCAATTGGAGCATCCACCTTAAGTTCATTTTTTTTTTCTCTATTTCTTTCACCTTCAACCTTAAAGAGTAAGTAAAAATTTGAAATTAGCACAATGTTGTGAAGATTCTCAAAGATTTCCAAAAATCCAATGCAGATTTAGTTTTCATCAATATCGGCCTCGAGACTCTTTTGAGTATTTTTCGCAATTACTATTATATTGGTTTTGGATTTCGCCATCCAAGCCCAATTAAAAAAAACATCCTGTATATTGATAGACTAACGGCCCGTCCACCCGTGCTTTATTTTTCACTAATCACCCCGCCCCTCAATCTTTTTATACTATTACATACAGCGTATGTTACTCAGGGATAATGTAGCATTCCAACGATGAAAGAATTTTTGAAATCGGTGCAGTAGTTTTTTGAGTTTACCTATTCGTAACAAACCTACAAATCTTTTCTCTTTATAATATTACTAGCGGACGTCACGCGGTTTCACCCGCATAGTTCTCGTTCCCGGGGATAAAATATAGCCTATGTTACTCGCTGATAATGTGGCTATCCATTGCTGAAAGAATTTTTCAAATCGGTCCCGTAGTTTTTAAGTTTATTCGTATTCCTCTTTACAATATTATATAGTATAGATAAATAATATATAAGTATGATTAATGTCATTATTGGTATCAACTAATTAGAGAACAAACGGGAATTATGAATATTCTCTAGGTAAACGTATTTCATTAAAGGTATTTTCATTGATGAACACCAAAAAATAAATTAACACACTTAATAACTTTCATGCGTTTAGTTAATGTTTGTGTTTGACATATTCATATCAATTTTAAAACAATATTTCCTCTAAAATATTAAAGGACAGCTAAAATATGGAGAAAACCAAATTAATCAGTTGAAAGTGTTTAATTTTCTAGCGAGGAAAGCTATTTTTTTTCTCAAGCCAAATACGAGTAATTTAAATTAAAATTAATTATTTTTCTGATATTTTCCAGGGCCCAATAGGTATCATGACGACTTCAGCGGGAGCACCCATTGAACATAAAGAAGCAACAGTAACGTTAAACAAGAGGCTAATATTCAACGAAAATTTTATGGACTCCATGACTCACATTGTCAGGGAGCGGATACCAGAACGAGTAGTCCACAGTAAGGCTGCAGGTGCATTCGGTTACTTTGAAGTCACCCACGACATATCTGATATTTGTAAAGCGAAGGTATTTCACGGAGTTGGAAAAAAGACTCCAATCGCAGCAAGACTCTCTCCATCCGTCGCTGAGCGTGGTGGTATCGACACATCGAGAGATGCCAGAGGTTTCGTACTCAAATTCTACACTGAAGATGGTAACTTCGATATAGTCGGCTTCAACACCCCCATGTTTACTTACAAAGACCCTCTACTCTTCACTGCTTTGGTACACGCGCAAAGAAGGAACCCAGCAACGAATGTTCTCGACCAAAACACGCTTTGGGACTTCCTAACGCTGCAGCCAGAGAGTTTACACATATTTCTATTAGTGTTTAGTGACCGAGGCATCCCTAAAAGCTATCGACACATGCCTGGATTCGCTATACATACTTACCAAGTAGTAAACAAGCAAGGAGAGAGTCATTTCATCCGATTCCACTTCATGCCCGATGCAGGTATGAAGAACCTCGGCAACAAAGAAGCTATGAGGCTTGCAGCTTTAGATCCTGATTACGCAACTAAGGATTTATACAGAGCTATAGGAAATGGAGATTTCCCCAGCTGGACGGCTAGTATTCAGGTTTTAAGTGAAGATGACATCAAAACTGCGGGATTTGATGTTTTTGATGTGACAAAAGTGTTGCCTTTGAAAAAGTATCCACTCAGACCGTTGGGTCGCTTGGTTTTGAATAAGAATCCTTTGAACTATTTCGCTGAAATAGAGCAACTAGCTTTCAATCCAGCGAATTTAGTTCCGGGTATTCTTGGAGGACCGGACAAAGTGTTCGAAGCTCGAAGATTGGCATACAGAGATGCTCACAATTACCGTTTAGGGGCGAACTTTAACAAAATACCTGTAAACTGTCCTATTCGAAACAAAGCATTTGTATACAACCGTGATGGTCAGCCACCTGTTAATGACAATGAAAGAGATATTCCTAATTATTATCCTAACTCTTTCAATGGACCTGTTCCTTACAAAGAAAAAGACAAAGTTGAATTAATAGAGATATATCAAGATCAACCTGATAATTATGAACAAGCTCGGGAACTGTATGAAAATGAAATGACGCCAGAGGAAAGGAAGAGAGTGGTAGAGAACATTGTGTCTAGTTTGGGACCTGCGGCCAAGTTTCTGCAAGATCGGGCTGTGAAAATGTTTGCCCGGATACATTCAGATTTAAGTGAGAGAATACGGCAGGGCCTGCAGGGGAACAGAACTACTACAACGTCCGGCTATTACTGGGACGATTAGTGTACTTATTTATTAGAATGAATAGTAGTATAGAAATTGTTATTTTGTTTTTGTTACGTTAATCAAAGTAAAATATAACCTTTGTTTAAAGCCCTACTATTCCATTAACATGAGAATAGTTGGTCGCTGTGTTGAACTCAAGACAATGTTTATGTTCTTATGTTATTTATATTTTTTCGTCTGTATACGTAAATCAATTTAATTTGTTTTTATTTAATGACCTATCCTACTCATTACGATGTTCTTGATGAGTTTTGTTTTAATATGTGGGTAAACCAGCGACTTTGACTATTGATTTTAATATATCAATTTCATTACAATGATATCATTACAGTATATCATTTTTTTTATTAAGTATTTATTATTGTTGTGTGCTAGCTGACATGTGGTAATAATAGATCATGATCTGTTATATGGCCAATTTGGTCGAAACGCCAATGTTTAACTATTGTGTCTACTTCGTGGACAAATCATGGGATAATTTAATATAATGGATTATTTTTTTGTATTAACTTACGCACTGTTGTATAAAATCTGGTTCTTGTAAGCTAACAGACAGATGTGTTGCTGGGGAGTTTGTTCCGCCACTTCTTCTTCCCAGCTGAAACACTAGGAAGTGGCGCAGGGCGGGTGTGTTGGGGGACTGTCGTTTGTAAACTGACGGTCAACAAGTGCTGATTATCAGCCTTATTAAAATAATGATTGATTTGATTTTGATTTATGTTTCATTACAGAGTTTTGTTCTATATGTTTATTATGACTGTGCTGTGTGTTTAATTAATAAAGTTTTAATCGAATTGTAACTGTCATATAATTCTTCCTAGTTTATTAGTCACTCACTTATTATCAAAACATGCATCCGTTGTTTACCGACTTGAAAAAAGGAGGAGGCTATATTTTCGACTGTTTGTATTTTTTGTTTTAATTTATGTTCACAGATTTTTCTTTTTTTTTTTCTTTGTTGGATTTATGGACCTATTCTCAATCCCCCCATTTATTAATCTATTCAGTTAGTCCCGTTTAAATTTGGTGAAGATCTGATGCTGATCTTCGGAGATATATAATGGAACTCTTCAATAATAAATGGCAAATATGTCGTGATTGCTGCAATCGCTTGGATGTTTATTTTACACAACATCATAACATAACTTCACGTCTGTATGCTCTGTGGGGGTACGCAGATCTGTACAGTACCCGGGGATGTTAAGTTTCATTTTATTAGGGATAAGCCTATTACCATGAAATGTATTGTCCAAAAAAATAAAATACATATTTGTATAAGGATATTACAACTAAAAATGGAAAAATAAAAACTTTTTTGCAAAAAATAAAACCAACTTCAGAAACACTAAAAAACCGAATCAAACAAACAAAAGTCAAAGACTTCTTAGGTCTTTTTATTTTTCACGTTTTTGTGTTTTTACATTATAAAAAGTCTTTGAATTCTCTTTTTACAAACTGACTAGTTCTGACGTAGAGACCGTCCCGTTCGTTCGTTTAAAAAAACCTGGACATCAGTATTTGCTAAGAACAAGTCTGTCGTATAATATTATTACTAAGTTACTCAAATACCAGGTTTTGTGTTTTTATTAATAACAATAAGAGGTACAGTTATTTATTACGTATTATCTAAATGCACGACTTTCGTGACACTAAAATGAAAATAAGAACTAAAATCACCTAACAAACTCAAAAATATTAGCGAGCGAGCGTAACCGGGACGTAGTTTTCTTTTTGGAAAAGTTTCTATCACAATAAATTGAAGCTACTTTTTTTTTTTTTTTTCGGATGGGAAATCATCAAATGATTCCTCCCGCTCTGGGCGGAGCAGGACGGAGTGTTAGACTTTTACTGACTAAAATCCATCCATGTTCCTTCATCGCCCTTTGTGTTCCGGGGCCACCGCGGTATCTCTTTCGAACAGTCCCGCAGCCCCGGTAGAGGTGGGACGCCCTCAGGCTCGGTGGAGTGACAATCTTTGCAGGGTGGCTGGTAGCAATAGGTTGAGTGTTGCCGAGAATCGAGTTGAGTGGCGTGCCATTCAAGAGACCAATGCCTAGCAGTGGACTGATGTAGGCTGATAAAGATGAACGACTACTTTAAGGACAGCACGCAACACTTGGTTCGATAGACGAGCATTCTTAAAGTTTTCTCTTGTGGTTATTAAAAGGGCGGCACTGACACTACAAGATCTTTGTCTTTTATTTTGTATTTTAATTATAACAGTATTGCGTGTGTTTTAATTTACTACCTTTCATACTATAATTTTCTATACTATACTATAGTCGGTGCCAGTTAAGATCGCAATAGCGGTCATTGCCCTTTCCATAATAACTCTTCCTGCTAAGAAAAACAAATGAACCATATGTATCGTTTTTCATTAGAAAAAATGTTGAAGTTCACGATAGATGACGATTCAAGACTTGTACAGGCTTATTTTTTTATTTCAAAGTTAGGAACTTTAATAAATGTAGGTGGGTCAATGACCGCTTTTGCGATCTTTACTGGCACCAACTATGTACTACTATCTTTTATACAGGCCTCCTCTCTGTGAGACGGAGTGGGCTATACTCATCACACACACACACACACATCACTTCATCACATCTTTACATACATTCTTTTATTCATAAAACTTCGGTAAGTTTAAACCCACTATAATTTATTTTGTCTTTCTTGCTTCTTTATATATTGTTTTGGTATATTTTAAGTTGTATGTACTCATGCTGTTTCATACTTTTATCTAAAGAAAATCGTTTCGTTATATTCTAATTTGTAAGGCCTTTTATATTTAAATGAATGATCATATTGCTTCGTTGACTAAGCATGAGTACGTGCTTGAGAGTTCAAACGATTATGAGTTAATTTCCGCACGTTTGGCGAGCATAAGGCTTGGTGCTCGCTTATTTTATTAATTAGGTCAATAATCAAAGTGAAATTAATTCCTTTAAAGATTTTCATTCTCGTTTCCTTTTTTTTCTTTTATCTGTACAGTAAGTAACTGATTCCTGAAGAGGTTTCAGGTAATACAATGCTCTGAGTGTACCTACTTCTGTAAAATATGGCAGTTAAAGTGAAGAATTCAACTGTTCTTCTCAGGGCCTAGGGGGTATTATGAAAACCTCACTTGGCAACAACATATTGAGCAACTTACAACTATGAAGACGGTCCATGGAGTTTCTTGCCCGTTCTTCTCCATAGAGATCTACGCTTTGGAATGGGCAACTACAGTGTCTACATTACTTTTACAGTTTGTATGCCTTGTGACTGAGAGCTACATTTCATTGTTGTCTTTGTTTCGACAGTTCAATAGTGCCAGTAACTGGCCTACTTGAAATAAATGCTTTGATTGATTTTGATGCAAATAACACTTGAAATTAACGACTCATATTCCATGAAGTCTTTGTGGACTACTTAACGCAATAGGGTATTTTATTCTTTATGAGAAAAAATCTAAAAATAAATAATTGAGATAGCTTAGGCAAAAAGCAGTCGGAAAACGTTAGTTTTAGTTCATAAAATAGCAAACTAAATTTTAAAATTCAATTCAAAGGTTTCCGCTTTTTTAATCTGTTTCATAACACCATTATCCCATGATCTGTCCACGAAGTAGACACAATAGTTGAACAATGGCGTCTCGACCAAATTGGTCATTCGACATCATGATTTATAGAAGTCACCATGTTATTACGTCATACGGCTATGTAAACATAGAAGTGTCAACTGTCAACTTTAAATATCACTGCATTTGTTTACACAGCCAACTGACGTCATGACCACAGAGCAATATGACGTCCACTGCGTCCAGCGTTTTCGTCAAATTTCGCACGAAATTTGAAAATGCAAAATTTAAATGCATTTTTACGGCACTTAACGATTGTATAATTTTTTTGTAAATTTTTTAGTGGTTCATTAGCACTATAGAATCTAATTGAGATACTTTTCAAAAATGGGTGTAATACCCTATTGCACTTGAGCGCCGGATAAAATCTTCGAAGCATGACGTCTAGTTAGAGATAGGCTCAGTACTATCGTTTAGGGGCTTTGCAAATCATTGACGTGAATCAATTCATGAAATCTTTATGATCTTGTTGGAAGTCCTCAAACAGTACACCAAAAAATAAACCGAATTACTTTCCCAACTTTATAATGGTCCTATCTAAATATTTTATTTTATTTTAATAGAGTATATATTTGGAGAGCCTACGGATCATTTTGAAAAATTACAGATAATGTATGATAATAATGAAGACAAATAAAAGGGCGATATTAATCTAAAATGTTCTGTACTGTTCACAGAACAATGTTTGAATCGTACGAGCAACGAGTTTTAAGTCAGCGTCGCAGAGCGAAAATAAATTTAGGAGATTGTTAAACTTTAAAGCATTGACTACAACTACAAGATTATGTACATACACGCAATAACCCATGAACTGTCCACGAAGTAGACACAATAGTTAAACAATGGCGTCTCGGCCAAATTGGTCATTTGACAGATCATGATTTAAAGTATCTTAAACAGCCTCGTTGGTCTAGCGGCTGCAAACGCGACTGCTGAGCTTAAAGTCCTAGCTTCGATTCCCACGTCGGGTCCAGTGTTAGGAGGTCCATTAGGAGTTTCTCAGTAGCAGTCACGGAGTCTGCATTTACGCCTGGTTGATGGCATTAGGTTCGCCCCCTATTACATGGGTTTTGATCTTAAATAATAACTGGTGATTGGTGGGTGTACTGTGTACACCTCTGCCAAACACTTCAGGTATTCCAGGCGTAATGTTTCATGTCGAAGGGACGAAGGGATGGTCTCATGACATTGGTTGACGAATGGCACTGAGCATTGTGGCTTTGATTGACCCATTGTCTTAGTCTTAGTTTTACAATAACCTAGTTTTAACTTAGGTTTATACTTTAACTTAGATAGAATATTAATAAGATTCCGCGAGAACCTACTGCCGACAAATTGCTCTGCGTTTTGGCAGATGTTCTATTTAAGTAAAACTATGACGACCCGAATGGCGCAGCGGTAGTGAGGCTGCCTTACGTTCTTAGGGTCCCGGGTTTGAATCCCGGGACGAGCAAATGTTTGTGTGTCGAGCATGGACATTTGTTTCCGAGTCATGGATGTTTATATGTATAATAAGTATGTATTTACAAACAAAAAGTATCTGTGTAGTATATCAACTAACTGGTGTCCATGACACAAGCCTCGTTGCTTAATGTGGCACTAGATGGCGCTGTGTGTAATGTCCAGCTATATTTATTTATTTATGTCTAAAAAAATGTTATGTTAACCGCAAAACTCTGTAGACAACAATTCGAAATTCCCAAAGGAACCTTAAACAATTTGCCTTTAGAAATCGCAAACAATTGCACCCACCTCTCCAATTGCCCATTGTAACTCCTACATGTTTTGACGCACACATACCATCAATCCATAACGACCCTCTTGGCCACACTTTTCACACTGTAGGTACACAGACTACACAAACCACATACACAAATACCCTAGTTCCCCATCAAGGTGTAACAGGCTGTCGCAGTATTATTTACACTGTGGTTGTTTATGGAACCTAGCAGTGAAATGTTGGTCCCAGTAACTTGAGTAAGCTCTAAAGTGCCCTTTCAATTCATGTCGTGAGAAAGTGCTAGGTTCGTTGTGTTTAAAAGTGGTTCGAGGTGACCCGACCAAGCTGGAATGTTGGCTAATTTAACTATAGGGTTTATTTGAAATTTTATTATAGTTGGTGCCAGTAAGATGAGAATAGCGGTCATTAAAATAAAATAAATAAAAATAAAAATAGCCTTTATTTCACTGACTTCCTTTTACAATATTGTTTTTTAACTGAACTTAAATAATGTTTTGTCTTTGTCAGGTTGTCCCTTTGACAAAGGCCTCCTCCAGGCCGCGCCAGGCCTCTCGACTCTGTGCCAACCTCCTCCACCCCTGTGGTAGGTCGTCTTCCCACCTCTTGAACTGTCTTCCCCTGCGTCTCTTTCCATCGCGTGGGTACCACTCAGTTACTCTTCTCGTCCACTTTTCGATTCTAGTTCGCATTGTGTGCCCCGTCCATCTCCACTTCAGTCTCCTGACTCTGTTGGCTACATCTGCCACACCTGTTTTCTTTCGTATGTCTTCTAGTCTACACTTGTCTCTGATACGTATACCAAGCATGCTCCTCTCCATCCCTTGTTGGCAGACTTTTAGTTTTTGCATGCTTAACTTTGTTATGGACCATGTTTGGCATCCATAAGTGAGTACCGGCAGTATGCAGCTGTCATAGATCTTTTTCTTATCCCGTATTGGTATGGACTTGCTCTTCACAACTTCCTTGAGGGACCAGTAGCGGGACCAGGTGTTGTTTACCCTTCTTTGTATTTCTTTGGACATTAGGTGTTGGGGTGATATTAGGTGTCCAAGGTATATGTATTCTTCTACATATTCGATTTCTTGTTCTGTTATTGTTATCGCTACTTGAGTGCTGTTGGTGATCACCTTCGTTTTTGTGAAGTTTATGGTGAGACCCACCTCTGCGCTAGCATCGGATAGTTGTTGTAGCATTCTCTGTAAGACTTGTGGTTCCTCTGAAAACAGCACTATATCGTCAGCAAATCTGAGGTGGTTCAATCGTTCACCATTGATGTTTAATCCGAGGTTATCCCATTGTAGTTCTCTGAAGACATCTTCTAGAACTGCGGCAAATAGTTTGGGGGAAAGCGGGTCCCCTTGTCGCACTCCTTTTTCGATCCTAAATTCCTCTCCTACCGTTTCTAGCTGTATTCGGGCCGTGCTTCTGTTGTATATTTGACTGATGATATTTACATACTTAGCGTGGACTCCTTGCTTTTTGAGTGCCTTGTATATAGAGCTGTGATAGAGGGAGTCAAAGGCTTTGTTATAGTCTACGAATAAGATGTAGTAGGACTTCCCGTATTCGTTATACTTTTCAATAACTTGTTTCACGACATGTATATGATCAACCGTAGAAAAGTCGCTTCTGAAGCCAGCTTGCTCTATTGGTTGTTGTTCGTCCAGGCATTTTGTGATCCTTCCTAGTAATATTTTGGAGAATATCTTGTATAGGTTGGTCATCATGCATATCGGCCGATAGTTGTCTATTTTGTTTTTATCTCCTTTTTTGTGTATGAGAACTATAGTGGATCCCGTCCACTGAGTTGGTATATGTTCGTTATTCAATATTTCATTGAATATTTGTGTTAGTGTATCCCCGATAACATCGATAAGCTCTTTTAATAGTTCATTGGTTATAGCGGTCATTGCCCTTTCCCAAATATCTCTTCGTACGAACCAAAACAAATAAACCATGTATCGTTTTTCATTACAAAAAATGTTGAAGATCACGATAGATGACGATTCCAGACTTGAACAGGTTTATTTTGGTTTTCATAGTTAAGAAGTTTAATAAATGTAGGTGGGTCAATGACTGCTATTCTCATCTTAACTGGCACCAACTATAGAAAAGTCCTACCTTACGAACACCAAGTCAACCTTCACTTTTTTAGGTAAATCTGTATCCTCTGTCTCCTCTGTATCTTTTGGAGTTGTGCTCCGAGCTATTATATTATTATTATAGCTAACCCATAGACCTTCAAAAATGGCCATATGTTGAGATCTACACAAGAAAAGTGGAGCTAAATTATAACGAATTGGTAATATCCAAGAGATGGCAATAGACGTCGACGACGGCAACTAATGCGCTGGGAAGATGAGCTGAAACTTACTGCGGGATCCAAATGGAGGAGTCTGGAAGCAATGGAAACTACTGGACTCTCAACACTCAACTCAGTGTGCCTTTTGGCCTTTGCCAAAAGGCACACTGAGTTGAGAGACATCCTATAGTCAAACGCACCAAACAACAAATCCATAAAGATTAAATCTCTCACCCAGTTTAACGGGCTAAATAAAAATAATAGCTAGCCCATATCGTCCCACTGCTGGGCAAACGTCTCCCTCCATTCCTGCGATCACGATTCTGTGCTACTTCTTTCCAATTCTCAAGGAAGACGTCGTTCGTCCCGAAAATTGTTATTTTTATAGTTTTCATTTATAATTGTTTTTCTATTCCAATTTAATTGAAGTATTTTTTTTAATTTTTGAATTATACTGTAATTGAATTTAACTTGACATTTTAAATTCAATGTAAACTTTGTAAATTTTAATTTTGTTAGTATCATATAATTATATTTCCATTTCAATTTTTATTATTGATTATACAAGTGCTGTGCACACCTATAAGTGAAGAATTCACCGCAAAGCTGTTGAAATTCAATGTATTTAATGTACTTAATGATTTAGTGAATAAGTCGTTGGTGTGTCAATAAATAAATAAAATCTCCTTCGTGGCCTACCGCGACCCCGTGTCACCGTTTCAGACGATGAGAAATCAATTGTGATTGTAAAGTCTAGAACGCGATTTGATGTTTCTGTGTATGTCTTTGCTTACCCCCAGGCTATGCTTGATATTAGGTTTCTTTAACTAGTAAATAAAGAATCCTGACTGATTCTCATTCTCTATAGCGCAAACCACTGGGCCGATCGGGCTAATATTTTACATACAAATACCTACTATGACGTAGGCATCTGTGATGAATGGATTTTGATTGAAATTTCAACCCCTATGTGGGTGAAACAGGAGTAGAAAGTTTGTATGAAAATCAGTCACTGGGCGAAACTCGTAGCTCGAAGCTCGTCGCGTCTGTACCTACTACCGCACGGTAGTAGGTACAGACGCCAGTATTAATATATTAGGTTGTGCGAGTAATTAAAGCACGTAATTAGGATATTCACTTTACTTTAGTCGTTTAATAATCCTTTATATTTTATTTGATGACGAATGAATAGAACGATAGAGGGCAGGCGCGTACAAAGCTCAGTTGTTTAGAAACTTATTTAAGTTAATTTTTGTAACTAATTTATTGAAGAAATTCAACAGCCAGTATAGCAAACTACCCGAAACTGTAAAATTTTCCCAATTAACCTTGAACGAAATGCTTTAGCGATAAAGTTGAAAATCTATTAAAGCAATGTCACAGATTGTAGAAGCTTGATGTGTATCATAAGAACACACCAAGGTTTTGCACTAAAATCTAAAGTAACAGAGTGGCTGCTCCTTAAGGATTACTCTTACACGAAGTCTTTACTCACGTTTCTTGTATAATACACTCTCACACACACACACCTACACCCACACATACACTCACACCTACACAAACACCACTCACACACACAAACACACAACATACAATTCTACTCTTGTATACCTATAAATGTTTTTCTAAACCAAATATTAAGCTGTATTTCAAACTCTGTATGTTTTTTGGATAAATAAAGATTCAGTTTTCAATTTTTATTTAAATAATTTCACTACTTTTATATAAACTATAACTCTAAATAATAATAAAAATATGTACAAGTAACAACCTGTAACCGTTACAGGGCGTCAAAAAATTCGTCCACATCGCTGTCAACAGGAAAAGTGCCCAGAAGGCTGGCAGCATTGCCACGTTGGATGGCAATGCTGATTCTTTGGCCAAAAAATAGGCCCGCCCTCTGGTCACGTGAAGAGTCGACCAGCCGCTTGGCGATTTCTCGAAATACTAGGTGGGCACTCGGACCCCATGGCCCTAGTGTTTCAACCCCAAACGGCTCAAACACATAATTACCAATTAAATTATTGTATTTGCGCCGTTTGAGGTTTTCAGCACCTGCAGCAGCCGCCCCAGCGCAGCCCACTGTGCTAGGAAGATGGGATGGCGCAAGGGTGTCGACGCAAGTTGCGTCCCACACCAAAGGCCTACCCAACTTCCATGGCATTATGGTCATACCATCTGGTCTCTTCCCATCGACGCGTGCCAAGCCAGTGGGTTCTAATACAGCTGGCACCCCGGCGGTGGCAAGAGCACGACGGATGAGATCATTAATGCTAGCGTGCCGCGCTATCCGACCTGCACTCTTACTGCAGGAAAGGCCATGGTGTCCGAGGCAGTCGACTGCTTCACCACATTGACAGCGATGTGGAGCCCCACAAGGAGCGCCCAAACGCAAACATGTAGCGAGCCGGAAGGTTGTGTCACCCAACAAGGTGCCTATATTAGGTGACGGTAGTGCCTGAAGCCAGAGGCCCGACTCCCACTCACCCACAGCCAGCAGGCGGGCACGCTCAGCAGTATTGGTTGACGTATTAATAAGTTTATTCCGTACCAACCTGCAGAGCGGCTCATCCCACTGTCTCTGGGAACACGGGTTCTCGGGCCGATCCGTGTCCGGGCAAGCCACTTTCCAGGCGTCCTCTGCGTCGGTCAAGCACGGCACTTCCGAGCTAACCAGGGAGAGAGTTAAAATTTTCGTGGTTAGCTTTTCAGTGCTGTGGACAGAAGACAGGAACGCCGGTAAGCTTACACTAGAAATTTTGCGGACGCCGAGGCCACCAAAACGAATTGGTAGAGTGGCTTGCAGCCACGCTCGGTCGTCCAGGGCCACATTAAGAATGGATGTTAATGTGTTGCGAATAATTTGGTCAATTTTGTCCAAAAGTTGTTGTTTCTTCCAAAGAGGAGAACAACGGAGAAAATACATAAAATTTGGACCAAAACAACAATATCTGATAATGGTGAAAGCCGAATGTAGATTAATTTTGGAGAGTCTATCCGAAATATCATTGAAAAGAATAGAGAAGATTAAAGATTATATTATATTATTTTATTATCTACTAAGTACCTAAAGCAAGTTAATGCTAAGCAGCACGCTTGGATGTTTTATGCAGAACCTCGTTTAAGTCAGTATTCAATAGAAGAAAACTCTCAGTACATTTCCTTGAAGATCGAACAATAAACACCATTAGCGGGCTCTTGAACATCGTAGATTATGAAGCAAATTAACCGAAACACTTGTTGATAGTCCGAGCTGGTACACCATTACATTGTCATTGAAACCTCTTTGCTTTGCTTAGGGTTGGCGAAGCACACTTTATGAAGGTTGAACGTTTCTTTCCTAATTTTCCTAACTAACGGCCATTTTTACTAACTTACTAGCAGGTTTCGGTAGGTTGCTATCTCTGTCTGTTTGACATTTTGCTTACTGGACGGTTAGAAACAAAACGTCACAGAAAAGCTTTCTTTGATTTTTCTATGAATCAAGTGACAGGTAGGTGACGCGGATAGGATATTTTAAGCTAACTTTGTTTATACTTAGAAACACCGATAGTGTTACAAGCGTTGGCATAATAACTGACAGTTATACGTAAGTAAGTTATAGAAATCGGCCGTAAGAGATCTACAATAATATACACCAAACAGCTATTGCTATTATAGGAAATTAAAAAAGGATGGCTACCTATCCGTTCTCTCCTCTGTTAATATCAAATGACGATTAACAATCCGACTGCGTGATGCTTCTATTTTTGACAGTTCTTTGGATGGAAGATCCCATTTATTCTTCGTTAATGAATTCGACAATGAGTGATGATCAGCGATCGTCAGTGTCTACCTGCAGATAGCACAAGAAGAAAAATAAATTAACTTACGTGCCATTGTTATACAAAAAACAATGATAAAAGCTTTGCGAATATCTTCGCCATCCCTGCATAACTACATTAGTGATACAAATCGTAAAATCTACAAGGTATTGTTGGTTTGTGCTAACGCAGACACCACAATGTGGGTACACAGCCGGGGGCCTATTCCTGTGTCAATCAGAGCGTTGCGACGATATTCGATACCACGAGACCGCGATACCAGCACGCATTCGATACCAACTTTCACGATTGTACATCGTCGCAGCTCTGCCTCGTTGAACAGCGAACTTTTTAATTTGTGGAGAGCTGCTGATTTTTCCCACGATACCGTTTATTTAGAGATTTTTTGCAATGTTACATATTGGTTTGTTGGAATGGCCAGTTTTTGTGAGTCAGTTACATCACAGAAATAACGGTAGGAATATCCGAAAATTTGAAGGCTTGGTTTTTTTTCTCAATTTTTTTAGCACATCTTATTGGTACTTAACAACGTGTTGTTGTTGATGGGCCGAAGACGATGGTGGCGATGACTGTTAATAAGTAGATTTAAGTTTCATTTTTTTGTGTGTTCCGACAAGGTGTCCAGATAGTACCTTAAAATATTTGCTACGTGTCATACCGTGTTTTGTTGCAATGTGTTTCTGGATAAAACGACATTTATTGATTCGTAGATCGCTCTTGTGGATCCTGGCTAAACAGTCATGGTTTTGTACTGACTTGAAAAAGAAGAGATATTTTCTTTATACTGTCAACATTTTTATGGAAAACATGAATTAGCGAACTCATAGGTTTCGATACAACTCATTTCTTTATAGAGTAGGATATGTGTTCAATACTTTTGTACTTAGGTACTCTAATTTTGTGTTTTGTGTCAAATTTTGTATACTATCTAGCCAACACAAGCCCGTTCCAAATAAAATTATACATATAAACAAAACTATAACAAACTGGTACCTATACAGCAAATGTCTTAAACTGAACAGTTTATATTGGCGTGGGAAAGGCCTGGTATATTTCTGGTACTTGTTCCAACAAGGATACATGGAGTTTGTTAATGTGAATACATTACTTGCCCGCCTCATTAACTGTTATGTCATGAAGCCTCGATTATTATTATATGTTGATTTGACGAGTGATAAACAGGTCTCTTTATAATTATTTCTGTTTGATTGTTTGTCTTTGCATACAAAGACATTCTCGTTACGTTTGTTACCGACTTATTATATTGTTTTGTTGCATCATTGTGCATTGCAAATCATAGGCTAGGCGTGGAAGCAGTATGATTGGATTTTTTTATTGGTTGAGTGAGAGAATTGATTACAATTTCTAACAACCTCCGAAAGACTTCGAAAGCCGAAAAAATATATTTGAAGAAACATGTCGTAATTTTTTTGTGTTGGTATTTTTCTTGCTAGCTACTCAAGTAATGCTTATAACACCGGATAGGATAAGTTGCTCTTCTGTTAGATTAGGAGCCTTGTCATTGAATTTAGTTAAACATTTTGAAGGTACCGGCAGCGAAGATCATAACTATGACAGATAAAGAGAAAATGTTCCATGTTAGGTATTTCTAGACCAAGGCGCCTTCATCCAGCAGGTGAACTACACTGGCCTGCAAAACTAAGTACTAGACTTTTAAAATTAAAATATAAAAACGTTTTTTAGCAATTTTTATCACCTTTCTTTGAAACTATAGTAAATTATAACTCTTTTTCGAGTCCTTTTTGTTTCGAAAGTATATCTTGAGTACATAAAGAGTTATTGCAATTTTAAAAGTGTGTTACTTAGTTTTGCAGGCCAGTGTAGATAAACACGAGCCGGTTGGTGCTATGGCTGAGCGATTGGCTGCTGCGGTGCGTGTTGCGGGTTCGATTCCCGCTCGGAACAAACATTTGTATGGTCTACAGGTTGTTGTTCCGGGTGTGGCAGTTTGTGAGTTTCAATGTTCACGCACCCAAGATACAAGAGAAATATAGGGATAATGACTGACTAAAAAAATATGATTCTGTTTAGTCCGTCAGTTAGATTATCGAAAAATATTGGATACGTGTGTTTTGTTTGATCAAAATAATAAAAATTGACGAAGATAAAACGTGTCAAAGATCAATAGTCGGGGATGGTGACGTCACATTTGAGTAAAAAATGTACTCAAATGTGACCTCACGCGAGTTTTCGACGCACTGTGTCGTCATAACTTTTGGTTTACGTGAAAAAAGAAAAAATATGTATCAAATATTTTTTTTTAATCTATCTGACGGACTAATTAGATTTTGTTTGTCATCTACCCTATTATGAAACACATGGAAACGGGTATTTATTTACCATATTCCTAGTGTGGGTCAACGTAATTTTTTCCATAAATGACGAACGAAGCAAGGAGCTATTCCTAGCTTACTCAGATCATAATCAATAATAAACGCGAGGAAGTGCACACGATCGAACTAATGTGCTAAATCGCGAAACAGTTGACAAGGCGCTATGTCCGCCGAAGTGAGATAAATAGGCAACGACATGTCGTTAATGTATCGCTACCAATTAGAAACTATTACATGAATCTTAAGCTCATTATCACCACTTAACTGATGGAGTAATAATCACCATCAATTGGTTAGTTGAAAGGACTTTCGTTACTTAGAATGTTTGGTAAAGGCAAAGTATGTAGTTGAAATTGAATGGCATGACGACAGTAAAAAATTGCAAATCTATTTAGTCCGTCAGTAAGAGTATTGGAAATGAATGGACACGTATTTTTTGTTTTTGTAAATCAATGAATATTGACAAAAGATAAAACGCATCAAAACTCGGGAGTGGGGATCGTGACGTCAGAACTAGCTAAAAATTATACCATGGCGTGACGTATTGAGAATTTTAAAAGCGTCGTATCTTCGTTAATTTTGGTTTACGTTACGTTACGTTAAGAAAAAACACGGGTCAAATATTTTTTGATAATCTAAGTGACGGACTAATTCGATTTTTTTTGTCGTCTCGCTTATTGTCTAAAGAGCTTTTTGCAGATTGTTTAGGAATAGAATAGAATAGATAGAATTCGTGAATATTTTTTGTAGTAGGTAGGTAGTTCCCCTCCAGATCAGAAGGTCTAAGTAGCTAAATGTCCACCAGCGCGAAACGTCTAATGAGCAGTAAGTCTAATTAGCAAAATGTCCATGTAGCAATACGTCCAACTATAATATGGTCTGTATAGCAGAACATCTATTTAGCAAAAATTCGTTTTTAAAATGTGTTCACTCATGATGAAAGTAAAAGTCATTTGTAAATTACATTAAATTTAAACACTGTTTTAAGCTTTCACGGTTTTTAACTTAACTTAAAATGACACGTTTTGTGATAAGGACTCCACAAAATCATAACTGTTTCTGCTGACGTGTTTCGGTTACATGAAAATGTTACCGAATTGGCAATGTAGAGAACATTTAGAATAGGCGAGACGACAAAAAAAATCTAATTAGTCCGTCAGTTAGATTATCAAAAAATATTTGACCCGTGTTTTTTATTTTGTTACGTAAACCAAAATTGACGAAGATACGACGCTTTTAAAATTCTCTATACGTCACGCCATGGTATAATTTTTAGCTAGTTCTGACGTCACGAGCTCCCACTCCCGAGTTTTGAAGCGTTTTATCTTTGTCAATATTCATTGATTTACAAAAATAAAAATACGTGTCCATTAATTTCCAATACACTAACTGACGGACTAAATAGATTTGCATTTTTTTTATAATGTCGTCATGCCTATTGCACCATCAGATCATCCAATTTCTATCTCATCTCAAAACTCATCTAAGGGCTCGGACGAATTTGGAGGTGATTTGACGCGAGGTAATATTACAAGTGTAGTGAGTGCATTAAGATTACCGTATAGCATTGGATGGGTCACATATCGATTCAGTCAGTTACCCAATAAAACAAAACAACATCGTAGTTTCTTATAAACAGTCATGCACCCGAAAGCAATGAGAACTCATTCAATATTCATTGAAATATGACATAATTGATTTCAAAACGGCTTGTTACAATTGCCTGTCACTAATTTAAGATCTAATCAGGAGTATGCAAATAAGCGGTGTACCTGTAACGGCTTATATCCGTTTGTAATAGTCGCAATGATATTACATGGGTACCGATAGCCGAGGTACGTAACAATGTGGGTTATGTTTTGGATAACCTAGTTGTTTTTGCTTTAATCAATCAACGTAGCTTGTTATGAGTCTCTGAACATAAACGTTTTCATAACCAGCATTGAGTGTAATTAGTAAGGTTGTATTGTAGTAGTAATAAATGTCTTTATGAAAGATTTCCTCCGGCAATATTTGATTTGATTTCTGATTCATACATAATTTCTCATGTAACAGACCACATGGCACAAGGCACCATTGTGTTTCTGCTTAATGTTACGAAGCCTACGTTTATGGGAGTAGGAACAATATACAAAAGAGACTTCTCAACTTTGTCTTTATTGGCAACTCTTCGGCGGTTCCCTTTTGGCATTGCAGCCCCAGTATTCACAAACTCTTCAAATCCATTTCGATTTGAGTCGTATGTCTATCTCGCTCGTTTTCGTATTGCCAAAAAAGGATAGACATACGACTTGTCGAATCGAAATCCAATCGAAGGCAGGTGACAAAAGTTAGCGATAACATTCCATCAAAGGAGATGGTAACTTATTCTGTTTGCCAACTAATAGGGAGGTACTTACTAAGGTTAAATAAAGTTTGCCCTGTTTTACAATAGAGGGGTATTATAACTGTATACAGGGTCTAAGCCACCTCATCACGAAGTCGTCAATCAAGCATTCTGTACATCAAACTAAGTAACTGTACGCAAAAATTATTGCTGGGAAGCGACTTTTTTTTTGGAGTAAAAAATCATGTTTTGTGGTAGAACTCAATGTAACGCACTCAAAACATTGTGCTGATGGTTGTATTGAATAGTACGGGGGTCGTGGAGGTGTTTAAAGTAAAAATCTTACATAAAAACTTATATTTAAAAAAAAGTTGGAACTTTGACCTCCAATATCTCCGTAACTAGAAGGTTCCCAAGTATGGTGTAGAACTAAAAAAATATGGCAATGACGGAGAGAACAAGTGCCTTTCGGCTTCGTTATGAGGTGTTTTACACCCTGTATACAGTTATAATATAAATCTACAACGGAAATTCGAGACAGGAGAGCTGTCGATGTGTTAAGAGCAGTCACCGATCTAAAGTGCGCATGTGATATTATCAACTGTGATTTAAGTAATAGGTACCATTTCAAAACGAGCTCACTCATATACAATGTATTTAATTTTGTAATCAATGTGTTTGTAGCTTTTATTGTAACAGCATTTGTGCGTTATCGAGTGTTATAATCAGTGTTATCATAGTTTCTAATAAATGTTGAATGACCAAGGGCTAAATATTGGAATGCTACACACGGTTATATAATTCTCTTATTATTACACAACATATGGATTCCATTACATAAATTCAAAACGACCATTTATATTATCAGCAATCGCCTTTACGCTATTGTAATAAAAGCCATTTAAAACAAACATAATATTGTAGGTTATGTTTCAACAAAGTTTTGTTTGCCGTCGACAACGGCGCTAGTAGCTTCTACTTCTTCTTAAATTGTTGGAGGAACTTTTAGTTCAGGAGTTAGCCACCAGCAACATCATGTTGGTAAATAGTAAGGAAGTCGATTGCTGGCAGATAGTTTAGCATTATCAAAAAATAGATCTGTAATTATTCATTGTCTAGTGCCTCAGCCGATTTTATTACGAATGTAATTACTGTAATTTAGGTAATTAGATTAAGATACCGATTTGTGATTGGTAAATACTGTGATTATTGATTTATTGGCTCATTTGTCTGTGTGTTCGGTATTTTGGAGAGTTTAATTACATAATCTGAGCTATCTATTTAGCCTTAAGCAGTTTAAAGTAAGAGGAATGTCCATTTTGTCCAAATTACTGCTACAGATGGCTCGATAGCGTCTTACAGAACGTCCGATGTGGCAGTTACCATCAGTCTTAACTTAATAATGTGCTTAAAGAAGCTGCCTTTCTAATCAACAGTCCTAAAGAGGACTAAATGTAGATACATTTAGTCACTAAAGAGATCTTTAGTGTTAAAGTCTAGTAAGAAGACTTGTATCACCATCATCTTTTACAGTCTTGTTCCCTTTTGAGTCATGCGAGTCTCACTCTCAACTACGTCCTCCTCTTCTTTAGGTCATCCATCCATCCGGCTGTTGGTCTGCCAAAGTTCCTCAAATTCTCTTAGCCGTCATTACTCCTCTCTCAGCTATACACTGTGTGAAGAAGCTACTTTTGATCCTTGATGCAGAAAGATAAGCTTAAAAGCTCCGAGAAGATCATTATCTGCCTAACCTTTCCCAACTATTTTGGGCTCGGCTTCCAGTCTAACCGGATGCAACTAAATACCAGTATTTTACATGGAGTGACTGCCTATCTGACCTCCACAACCCAGTAAGAACTGGGTAATACGATACCCCTTGGTAAGACTGATTGTCAGACTATTTGGGCCACTGACTACCTGAAACGACTGTCAAAGATCTACAAATAACAGTCGGGACCAACAGCTTAACGTGCTTTCCGAGGCACGGAGGAAACTCGGTGTGTAAGGCTGGTCACCCATCCACATATTAACCTAGGAAAGCACGGCTTAACCTAAAGATTGACCCGAGCGGCTTTTATTGTTTAACCACGAGCTCCATGATCGTTAAAGTCCTAATTTCTCTGCACATTAACAACTGTTGAACAATGGAACATTATTGGATGCACTCGATATGATTGCGAGATTCTATCGTCTACGACAAATGAACCGTAACGTATAACCCGACTTATCAATGGATGAGAGTAATCCCACTCTTTGATAGTTTTCTTTGTTTGTCTTCTGTTGAAGATGTAAGACTATTCAAATATATAATTGAAGTTCTACTACTACTACTCGTAATTTTAGTGCTCAGAAAAGAATTCACCAAGTACGTGGCGTACAAAAAGCCCGTTGGGGCGACGATATCACCAAAGCGAGAACTATCCGGATGACGGTCACTCAGAACCGAGCATTAGATGGTTTCAGGCTTAAGAAATGATGAACATAATTACAACTAAATTAAATGCAATAATTTTGTACGAGCTAGTTATATTGTTATGAAAGATGTGATTGAAATTTGCACAACACTTAAAAAGCGGCAATTGATAATCATATATTAAAGACATCAACTTAAAACAAATTGAATAATAAACACACAGCAACTAAATCTACAAACGGCCTAATCAAAGCAGAAATGTTTCCGTGAAACGACTATTGTATCCTCAGTTCCCATGTCCGATGCTTTTCACATATTACATCACAATATAGTAGAATCACACAGTATAACTATGAACAGTAGTTTAAAGTGCGTATTTTTGCAGAGCAATCGTATGTAGGGCCGGGGTTAACTGGGCGGAGTTTATTTTCCGCATTGCCAAACTTCGGACATCATTATCATTTTAGCCGTAAAGACGTCCAATCATGTACAGTCGTGGTCTTTTCCGCCTGATCAGTTAAAAATTTTTTCGCTTAAATCATGCGGAGGCGCCGAGCCACTCCACCTTAAACTTTAGGCCTATTAAGAAAGCGTCAACTTTGGCGCGCAATATAACAATAACTCTCGTTTGGCATGTGTCGCCGATCGGTATTTTTTTCATTAATTATTTATTATAAAGTCAACGGGGCGGGCATAGAGAGCGTTTCTATGTTTTAAGTGCAAGCAAAAATAAGCTTAGTGGTGATCAGGCGGGAGTGTCCTCGATAGTACATAGATCTCCCCAAAACGTTCTCACTTTGACTGATCCAATGCTTCAAAACATAGGCATAGTTGTACATGAACGTACAAAAAAGGAACTAACTCCGCCATTTAGCTTTTTTATATGCAATTCATGAAACGCTTTCACAAAAGTTTCTATAATAACACCCTCCTGGAGTCCTGGCTATTTAATTAAGAGGGCGCATTCAGTTGGCAACCTCGCAAATATCTGTCAAATATTTTACCTGTTTTAATTAATTTCGCAATAATACTGTATGGAAATCACAAATATGGCTAACCAACTATGTAGAATATTGACTATGAAATGCAATAATTAATATCGTAACACCGAATAATCAGTTTTAGATGAGAAAAAACTATTTGGAAACTTTCCAAATGCATTTTCTACACCTAAAAATGGTAACAACATCAAATTTAGTGTTAGAGAAAAAGATAAAGAGATAAAATTGGTAAATATTTGTCAGCTATTTGCGACGTTGCCAACTTTTTGGATACGCGCTCTTAAAGCGCTATAAAACCCCTTTAGTACTGGTTTTGGTGAATGCCATAAACCTCGAATTTTCGCAGGTCCTGTCGTGGAAGATAACCCACTGCGAGTAACTACACTGTGGCAATACTCCCAGATCGTTGTATCACCTGGTAGATCGCAATTAGCGAGTCAATTATCATACTTCCGCTCAAATTGTTGGCTATACCAGATGGATATTGACAGTTTGAAGTGGTGCTGATTATAATTGAGGATATCGGTAACGACTGAAGAGCTATAAAATGGAGAGGAGTGTTTTTGAATGATGTGCTGGTAAAGGTGTGACTGTGTGACTGGATCATCTGGCGAGGATATGTTTTGGTTCTAAATAAGTAATTGGTGAACAATGTGAACACGTCATGGATTAAAAAATGCTTTAGGGAAACTAAACAACAACGATAAAAACATCCATTTATGTTCAGACTTCTTTGGCCCATAGATACCTTACAGACTAACATACATAAGATAAAATACAAAATGTGTTGAATCTTAAAATTATGTTAGTAACACTTCACTTATGCAAAAAAACACTCACTTGTGTAAAGTGGGGTGTCTGTCTACGTATTCAGAGACGATGCAATCTTGAGTGGAAATCTTATTACACTTAAAAGTTATGCTAGAAAGAGATTGATTATAATTAACAATCACATTGAGGAAAAGAAAACGACACCTTGAACCCGAATTTTCAGATATAGTTAACTGAAATGTTCGTTACGCCTAATACCAAATTCCTTCTGTTCGGCAAAATAATTGAAAGTATTCACGCATGTCGTAATTAATTAAAGAAATATAAACAATTACAGTAAACACCACTGGCAGCACTTTCTTACAGTTCCATTTCAATACGCATAACTTTCATGGACAGTTACATTAATACTCAGGGTTAAAGATAATCCTATCGTCTAGTGTTACACATATTGGATGCAGCTTTCTAGTGAAAACAGATCGGTTGTGGTATGTTGTGCAACGCACCGGAAGACGCTGCTACGGTTAGCAGACGTAGTTGGAGTATAAGGTGGTCAAAGATAACATGTGTGACATAATGCTAAATGTAACTGATGGTTCAAAATTTTGTCACAGTCTCTTAACACTCATCTACGTTAGACAGTTGTCAAAAATGTAGGTAAATTAGAGCTATTTAGATAGAAGGAGACTTAAAATATGCTTAAAATAGAATGCGATCGTAAAATAACTCAGAATCTTTAAAGATGATCGCATTTGCGTGTCAAGTCCATTTTTAACCGACTTCAAAAAGGAGGAGGTTCTCAATACGTCGGTACCTTTTTTTAAGTATGTAGTAATCGGGGACGATTACTCGAAGATGGCTGGACCGATTTGGATTTCTTTTATTTTGTTTGAAAGGGTATACTTCCTAGGTGGTCCCATGATCATCAAGTCAGGATCTGATGATGGGATCCTGGTGAAATAGAGAGAACTCTTCAAATTTTAAAGGCATACTTGAAGCGATTTGGATAGTTTTTGAAAAAGTACTTTCTCGGAGTGGTCCCATTTCAATTTTGTGAAGATCTGATAAAGAACTTCGGAGTTAGGCAACGGAACTCCTCAATAAATGATAGCAAATGGACTGGGGTTGCTGAAATCTCATGTCTTTCTATTGTTTATACCAGTTCATAACATAACATCACGCCACTACCCTGTGAAGGGGTAAGCGCATGTGAACCACAAAAAAGTAAATAAAAACTTTTTTGCAAAAAATAAAACCACAGCTACCAAATACATTAAAATACTTCTGAAGCTGAAGTTATTTTTCACTTTTTTGTGTTTTTTGAAGTCGGTTTTATTTTATGTATTTGGTAGCTGGGTAAACTATAATGGCTTGATCACATTCTTAGCCTCTCATTTTACATATTGCATTTGTACCTATTTTGACGATACGATTTGACATTGGTTTACCAAATTATTAGCAACCTGGATTCTGTCTGTTTCCTGTTTTGTTCAGGTTCGTCCGTTCATTTGATATTTATATATCTATCTATATCTATTTATATATATTTTCTCTTCTGATCGAAAATTCACGAGTCATTTTCCAAAGAAAATGTCCAGCTAGGTTCCTACTTCTTTCTGATTCTACATAGTTTTCTCATAAAGTATCTACCTCGTATTGTTACTACTGTTGGAAACGGTACTAGAGTCATTGATACTTATGTACTTACATTTTTTACAATAATAGCTGAGAAAATGTTGTTTGATCCGTTTAATGTCAACATGTTAAAGGTTTGTTTTTATCTGATATCGTTCGGAACTAGTTTTTGCTGGATTGTTTTTATGGATTTGTGTTATTGAACTTCTAGATGAGTTAATGTCCTACCTTTCATTGTCGTATTACGTTGATTGTTGAATAGTTTCTTTGTTTTTAGCAATAAGATACATTTCAAACATAGTTTTTATAAGTTCATAAGTTGTATGCATGCACGGTCTAATGTTTGTTCTTTTAATACATACATAAACTCTCGCCTTTTACCCGTAGGGGTAGGCAGAAACCACAGACGTCCGTTTAATATTCTTACGATAATATTAGATCTATCAATGTTATTTTGAACTAGGTACAACTTTGGTATGTGGTTTTTTTGGCTTTTCCCTATAATTATCATGATATCCTTTTTTATTTCAGCAATTATGAATTCTTTCTACAGTTGTGACAACAGCCGTTGGATTGTTTGTTGGCTTAAGCTTTAAGGTGATTGTTTAAATACCTATGTAACTATTAATGTGATAAAAATGATTGTTGCCTGTTAATTAATAACTTATTCAAAATCTGTCAAAAGTAGAATCTGTCGATTGTAGAATCGGTCAAATATAGAATCTATCGATTGTTGAATCTGTCAAATGTAGAATATGATTTCAAAAGTAGAATCTGTCAAATGTAGACTAAACGGAAATAACCTACTATCGCACCATACATCCTTCTTTTTTGACTAACCGTAGTCATCTAATAACAATCACATTTGCAAACGCTACCTTCCCAAGCGTCCAAGACAATTGTTACATTTTGACGACAAAGTCAATTTACGACGGAGCTTCCCGCCCTCTTACCTAAGCGATGGAGTGAGATACTGCCGTCACACATAGCAGCCTTATATACTGTGTAATTAAAACTAAGCAATAGTTTGTACAACTATTCACACCAGAGAGATCTGGCTAATTTATCGTTCTCCTGAATTAGTCTTCCCTTATCGCAGTTTATTTTCAGTACGCGCAGAATGTCTTCTCTATTTATATTCTCATTTCAGAAGTTACTTCTGTTCTACCCATACCAGCCTTCACCAAATTCATCTTCTAGCGGTAGTCTAGTGCCTGGTGTGTTGATTTTTGTTGTATAAACAGATAATTGCTAGTTCTATTAAAATGAGTAGGCTAGTGCGGTTAACTGAAAGTAAATTGGTAATTGAGGATTTAAAGGTGGAAGCGGCGAACCATATTTTAATTAACATTACAACCTGCGACTGAACTGCTAAAAAAACACAATTTTTGTTATGTATATTAGGCGAGTGGATTGCGCGATCGTTAACCGATGCTGCAAAATTTCTGCTGGACCTGCAGCATACTGACGATGTGCCTCATTAATAGGTTGATTTCATGATTTGTATATAATTTAGTTTACTAAAATAGATATGTGTGAAATTGTTACTAACACTATGAGTTATGTGAAATTGTTACTAACACTATGAATTAGATAATAATTATATTTTATTATATATTTAAAATATATTCTATTCTATTCTTTTATTATTATTATTTCTACATATATATAGAAGAAACAGAAGACGAAGAATGGAAGATTTGAGTTATAATGAAGAGCAAAAGGATGAACCATGATGTTGTAAAATCTTAACCAACAAACATACAGTCACAAACGCAAAAACTTACGACTAATCGCACTTGAACAGCGATCCTTGACGTACCTAGTACAGGGGCGTTTCATAGGCGGAGTCTGTAACGACACGAGTAAATCTTACTGTGAATAGACAAAGAAAGTGCATGCATTACCTATAGGTACTAAGGTATGCATGCATTTGTTTCGTTGCACATTTTACTGTCTAAGTGAGAAACGAAAGTTCGCTTATGGGACCGGTCCCACCGTCAACGAGTAGCGAGAAGCGAGTGGAGCTGGCAACTAGAAACGAGTGGGAGAGCAATGAGCAGCGGGTATGTGTAGTTCAGATTTTTTGACGCTAGCAATGAGCGATTACTCGCGCTCAGTCACTTGTATGCATAATTTACCAAGCGAGACCTTCTCAGCGAGTGTTTGACCTCGTAGGGGAAGCTCGTAGCTAAATAATAAAAGCCACGCGGGTCGATCTTCAGGTTAAACCGCGCTTGCCTGGGTTAGTTCGTGGATGGGTGACCACTCATTGCATAGGTACCAAGATTTCCCCTTTACTCGAAAGCACGTGAAGCCGTTTGTCCTGACTGTCAATTATAGATCTTTCACAGTCGTTACAAGTAGCCAGAGGCCCGAAAGTCTGACAACCAGTCTTACTAAGGGGTATCGTATTACCTAGTACTAGTACTAACTGGGTTGTTTAAGTCAGGTAGGCAGTCGCTCCGTGTAAAGCACTGGTATTCAGCTGCAGCTGGTTAGACTGGAAGCCGACCCAAACTTAGTTTGGAAAAGGCTAGGCAGACGATGATGTCACTGCGGAAAGCTAGTACAAAAGAGAGTTCTCTAGTGAACTATATCTTTGAGCGAGAAAATTGTCGATTCCTCGTCGACAGTGGGACATGCGACTATTTCACGAACGTCGAAATGCCTATCAATAGGCTTTTAATAAGCACCCAAGTGCGAACAAGTTAACGATTTAATAAACAATGATCTTTATGTTTGCTATTGTTATGCAGAATACGGAATAAGTATTTATTTCATTATCTCGCTTTTACTATTGTTTTAACTACTTCCTGTGCGTATTGTGGTATGTTCGGTTTCTATTTAGCTGTTAGGGGTCTTATTAGTGTGAATAAGGTTGAAAGTTGCAAGACTTTGTCTTTTAAGGGTGGTCCAGTTTATGGCCTGCTGATGCCTATTGAAATGATAATCAAAATCTTATCGTATCCATTATTGGCACTGTAGAAATTGCGCAATTGTGTGTGTACATGTACAGTCGTGGTCTTTTCCGCCCGATAAGTTAATTTTTTTTCGCTTAAATCATGCGGAGGCGCCGAGCCACGCCCCCTTAAAGTTTAGGCCTATTAGGGAAGCGTCAACTTTTGCGCGCAAAACAACAATAACTCTCGTTTGGCGTGCGTCGCCAATGCGCTGGGCCGATCGGTATCTTTTCATTCATTATTTCTATACAAAGTCAACGGGGCGGGGCTAGAGTGCGTTTCTATGTTGTAAGTGTAAGCAAAAATTAGCTTAGTGGTGATCAGGCGGGAGTGTCCTCGATAGTACATGCAGTACTATGGCATAGTGACGACCCGAATGGCGCAGCGGTAGTGAGACTGCCTTACGTTCTTAGGGTCCCGGGTTCGAATCCTGGTTGGGGCAAATGTTTGTGTGATGAGCATGGACATTTGTTTCCGAGTCATGGATGTTTACATGTATAATAAGTATGTATTTACAAACAAAAAGTATTTATGTAGTATATCAACTATCTAGTGTCCACGACACAAGCCTCGTTGCTTAGTGTGGCACTAGATAGCGCTGTGTGTTAATGTCCAGCGATATTTATTTATTTATTTATTTTTATTTATAGTTAATGTTGTTTTCAATTTTTCAGTTGTTGTGTCTGTAGGTTCTCTAGTCTAGACAGCCGATAACTTTTGTCTTAAGTCTTATGTACTATGATTGTAAGAAGGTCTAGCAATGCGAATTTAAAAAAAGCAGCTGTTCCATACATTTTGCCGTGTAAGTTAGGTACTTTCGTACATTTGTACGATGCCGATTTTTTTTAAATTGCCAATCACAAATTAATATGTGGGCCCGTTCAAAATGATGTACGGAAAAGGCGTGGTAATCGTTCCCTGTATAATCATTCTCAGTTGTTGTTGTAAGCAAAAATTAGCTTCAAACATTTTTATCTTCCAAATATTCCTGGTAAAGTACCTAACGTTGACAAAGAAAGTCTCTAGGCCTGACGGCCCGTCATTATCAAATAAAACACAGAGACATAATTATGCAAGAACCAAATCAATTAACACAATCAAATGGACGCTCCACATCATAAAAACCGAGCCAACCATCACCCCAACACGGCAACAAGACGGGGTCAGCAATTACCACAGCTAATTTGTTCAACCAGTAAGGAAATGTTCTGGAATGGGTTCGTGAGGATCAAACTGCAGGTGCTCGGTGCTAAGGTGAGGTGAAAGGGCTAGATGTTGACCCTAGAGGCTTATTCTGGAGAGCGCATTAGTGTTAGTATGGTATTTTTGTATTGGTTTTTAGTTGAAGTCGCTGTTTTGATGCTGATTTAGAATATGGATGTTAGTTATTTATTTGTGTCATAGATGGCGCTGCGGTACGTTTTGTACTATGTTGCTGTAGTACCTTTTGTAGGGCTGCTACGAAATGTACGTTTTAGGCAAAGGTTTTTGGCAGGTTTGGTTTTGAATAGTGGGCGATTTCTTAGTTTTATTTTAATGTCACGATTTTGTTGTCTTTTTAAAGTTCATCACTCGCCATTGTGGATGCTGTTTTCCATTCATTAAGGCAATTATGCGACAGATAAAACCCTCGCCTCGTCTCTCTTGTCTCCTTCATTAAAGATGGGCGAGTTTTCTTTTCTAACACGAATTGTTGAGATTTTCGGTTCGGTAATTGTCTGCTAGCATACCAATCTTCTAATCATCGCTTTTGTTCTGTTTCTTAGGTATGAACATCAGGGTGTAAAGTTCTTTATCCCCATAAAAGGGAGGATACTCCGACCAGATGGGTGGTATGACTATACAGGGTTATTTGTAAAACACAGACAACCTCTCAGGACTGTGTTACTAACATCATAATCAACAACTTTTGTTCTATGACTTTTAAAAATTCATCATATTTTAGTTCATCAAATTTTCATAAAAAAATTAAACTGAACGCTTTTACGAGCCCTCGCCGCCCTGACCCCGCTCCCCTCACTATTGTACTATCGCTTTCTTTTGCTTCACATAGATTTCTTAACATTTAGAGCGTTCAATTTAAATATTTTTATTTTTGTACGAAAATTTGATGAACTAAAATATGATGAATTTTTAAAAGTCATAGAACTAAAGTTGTTGATTATGATGTTAGTAACACAGTCCTGAGAGGTTGTCGGTGTTTTACAAAAAACCCTGTATACTGCCCGACAGTTGTTATCAAGTTTTTCTATACAACACTATTTTTAGTCGTTTCAATTGAACTTTTACTATGGGAACAACTGAAATCTCGAATAAAAAATCAGCTGCTTCATACATTATTGGTCGCGTAACTGGAAAAAATGTAGGAAGCATGATATTTTTATCGAGATTTCATAGTTGGTTCCTTAATAAAAATTGTTCATGTTCATGAGTACTAGACGCCCTTAAAGTATTTAAAACGACAAAAAAATATTGTTGTATAGTTTCAAGTCACAAATAACTTTAACTGCGCGAGTTAGAATTTTCATGTTAGTTATTAATTTGTGTCATAGATGGCGCTGTAGTACTTTTTGAACTGTTTTTATTGCCGCTACTTATCTAGAGAATGATCTAACCTTCTTTAGGTTCCAGTTCATCTGAACTCCTATCCAGGAACATCTTCCAGTTTTCCCCATTATTTAATTCGCCCACTAAATAGAACAAACTTTTCACTTTCATTCATATAATTTTTGCATACAATTTCACATCCTCCAGAATACGGCCACATTGAATAAAAACAGTTCGTGCGTGCTTTAATGCTTTTGTCGCTTGTAAGTGATTACACGGCGAATAGCACGGCGGGTGTGGAATGTACAATACACCATATGTGCATAATAATATGTATAGCAGGTAAATATTTATGCATAAATGTGTAGGAGCTATTGTGATTATACGGCGAATGGTGAAGCTTTACGAAAGTGTGGAATTTACAGCCAACAGAACATCAAGCTACCCGAAACTGTCAAATTTCCCCAATCAACTTTGAACGTAATGTTTCACAGATAAAGTTAAAAATTAAAAGAAAGACAGATTGTACGAGTAGAAGCTTGATGTGATGTCTGTACACCATTTAAAGGCATATAATGAAAGGTCCAAACAGACAGGTAACCCTATTGATATTTTCTCCATGAGTTTCGCTTCATACAGACGTGCCGTATTTAAACAATGCGGTGAGTCTAAGTAGCTCAAATTGGTTTGTTTTTGTAGTGTTTTAGATTAAGGTCTACTAGACGCACTAAATGTTATTTTTGTTTTTCTTTGTCTCTAGTATTCATATTATATTGTATTCATGCATTCCTGTTATTTGCATGGTTACTGAAATGCTAAAATTAGATGTTATTTGATTTGAATTGTAAGTGACTGTGCTGTTTATAAATTTGTGCTTATTATAAATAAATAAATAAATAAATAAATAAATAAATAAATAAATAAATAAATAAATAAATAAATAAATAAATAAATAAATAAATAAATAAATAAATAAATAAATAAATAAATAAATAAATAAATAAATAAATAAATAAATAAATAAATAAATAAATAAATAAATAAATAAATAAATAAATATGTAAATAAATAAACATCACACCTGTAATCCCCGATGCTTTAGACAGAGGTGTACTAAATGCACTCACATTCCGCCAGTTATATTTAAGTCCCATGTTATAGGGGGCGAGCCTATTACCATCAAGCATCAATTGCCCAAATCCTGACTCTGTGGCTGCTACTGAAAAATTCCTAATGGAGCAACTCAAAAACACTTTTCCCGACTTGGGAATCGAACAGTCGAAGACTTGCCCTGCAGTCACCGATTGCGTGAAGATCAAAATAGTTACGAAAAGGGACTTTTGTGATTGTATTTTGTTTAGTTGTCAAAATGGGAAAGTTATCAAATGGGACTTACCCTAGACAAACGAGGCAGTCATAATAGTATACATAGCAAGAAAATGTAGGTAAACAGGGTGTCCGGCAACCTTGAAATGGCCCATAGCAGAACCCATGGCTATTCAGAAAAAAATACGAAAAGAAATCTATCGTATATAAAAATTTTATCCGAATAAAGAATGAATTTTTGCTTCAGTAATTTTTGCTCCTTGTCTACATTAATAGCAATAATTCACTATTTAAAGCAGATACAATTATGAATTGTACCATTATTAAATCTACTTGAAACTGACATTATTTTAAAATTATTGGTCACTCATGTATGCATACAGTTTTTTTTACCCAAGATGTTTAAACTTTGTTTAAAAATTAATTCATACTAATTTTCCAAAATAAATGAACTTGCTTACAGATCCTACTTAGGACAGATTTTTTTCGTATTTTTGCTAAAGGGCCCTAAGTTCTACTATAAGCCATTTTTCAAGGTTATCAATTAATTACCGGACACCCTGTATATGTATAAACATGTAGAAGCTTGTAAAGTGAGTTGATGGCTAGTTGCGAAGACGTAGTGGTACGGAATGTGTATTACTTTAGTGTACTGCTACTAAACAATCGGTAATAAATAAGTCCACAATAATGGAAAACAGGATTGTTTTCTTACTACTGCTTATTTGTATATTGTGAGCGGGTTGACTGTGTGAACTTTAGTTGATTTATGGTCTGTGATTCGATGGCTAAGTTTTTTTTTTCCATAATTATTATGTATAAGGTGTATCTATTCATACACGAAATCTCTTAAGGGGTCATTGGACTCATCATTATGAACAACTTTTACTCCGGGACTAAACCCCGAATCCTACAATATGTTCGCATAACTCGTCAAAATGTATGGAACCGCTGATTTTTTTTCGCGATTCGCGGTTTGGTCCCGTAGTAAAAGTTGTTGTTGAGCAGCGGTGGTGGCGGCCCCGACTTACGAAGAATCATTCCCCCTGTGTCGATTCCCTTTGCGTCGACCCGTGAAACAAATGACATCTGTTTTAAGAAGTTTACGCTTGACCACGAGGTTGGAAAAGTACACTTAAAACAAAAAGTGAAACGGTTTTATTTCCAATAAAATTGAATTTATTTAACAAAAATTATAAATATACTATTCTAATAGAGACAACAAGGCTATTCTATAGTTATTTATCCAACATGTGAGGAAAGTTCGTTTTTCCTATGAGTTTTGATTTTGAGTCTTGAGCGAGCGAAGGATTGAAAAATAGAATCACGAGCGCAGCGAGTGATGATAAATTTCAATCCTGAGTAAGCGAAAGACTCAACAAAACGAATAGCAAATGAACTTGCTCACATGTTGCATACAAAACTTTTCACCACTCCCAGCAAGAAAGTATTCAGTCATCATAGGTAAATAAATTAAATAGTCACAAAGCAAATCAAAATAATTCTTTATTACTTATAAAATAAAAAGAGCTGTTATTCATGAAAATAATTTAAAAATGAAATGTAAAATTACCTACTGCAATTTTTCAAGTTAAAAGTAACGTTTTTATTGGGTACATTTATCGTTGTTTTATTACTATTCACTTGAGTGTTTGATATTCCTGTATCATTAGAAGGGGCTTGAGGTGGGGCATTGACAGTATCTTCTGCCGCAAGACTAGCCGACGTCGTCGTAGACGGCTTCGTCCAAGAATCTGTAGGTTCCATTTCAGCACCTCCCCTTGATGTTGACGGCTGGGGTGACAAAGATCTACTTGATGGTTTGAGGTTTATTGATTTTATTGTATTGTTGCAGATTTTTGTTTTATTTTCTATTGAATCTTCAATATAACTTTCGGCGACTGTGTTAGACCGCCAGCCACCGTGTCGTTTTAATGATGTAAGATCTGCTCCCGAATCGGACAAAAGAGTTGCCGACGTCCTTCTTAGGCAGTGTCCCGTGTAGAGGTGTACATCTTCAAGATTTAAAAATTGCGCAATTTTTTTTGGCACTTCGCCAATTTTATTAATGCCTATGGGCTGGCTCTTGCACTTCCCATTCAAATATTGCAGTAAAAGACGGTCGGTTTTGATTTTGTCAGGTCGTAAAGCAATGT
Source organism: Xestia rhomboidea (assembly GCA_963853795.1). Taxonomy (NCBI): domain Eukaryota; kingdom Metazoa; phylum Arthropoda; class Insecta; order Lepidoptera; family Noctuidae; genus Xestia; species Xestia rhomboidea. The sequence goes on from OY970761.1 coordinate 17,249,965, forward strand.
ATTTATTGATAATAGCGCAGTATTCTTCCCTTATCACAAAAGATCTATTAATTTTGGTGTTCGTTTCAAGTAATTTTATGAGCAGTAATTTTTCCGAGTGTTTCTCTACGTCTTGAATGCGCAGATTTAACATTTCTGAAGAACGACAAGCTCCACATATTCCAATTATTAAACATACCTGAAACAATGTAATTTTCTTTGTTATAAGTATAGCAAAATAATTAAATCAGCGCCATCTGTGAATTTTTGCCAGAACTAGCAAAAGCCAAGCAAGTTATTTTAACCAGGGTGAAAAATTGTAGGAAATACAAAATATTAAACTTAAACTTACATCCGAGAAAAGTATCATCTGGGGCATCGTTTAAAAATTTCTCAACTTGATTTGCCGTAAAAACTTTTGATTTTTTGCTTTTGAACCCAGAAGACTGTATTTTAAGAAATGAAATCAGCTTATGATATTCTTTTATATTTATGTTATGTTTCGTTACCAATACTAATTTTATCATAGAATAAATACTCCACAATGTACTGGGTTGCTTCGTGTTTGAAATTTCCATGAAATAAGACAGCAAAACCGTTTCGGAGAAAGTTTTCGCATTTTTTGAAAGTCTCCATTGATTGAAGGTATCGAACGTTTTAACATATCTTTCCTTCGATTTTTTGGGCAAAAAACTTAGTTCGGCATTTGAAACAAGGTTTTTTAACTCTTTTGGAGTTAAACTTAAATCTTCCTCACTAGAATCACTCATTTTTTTTAGTAATCAAAATCGCACGTAAACAAAACTTAGAATTTTCGCGCTTCTAAAGTACTTCTTTCACAGGCTTCTTTCTTTGAGTGCGTTCAAAAATTATAATCCTAAATTAGACGATGTAATTTTTTCAATATTTTATTAAACTTTTTTAATGTTTCTGAACTTATACACTTACAATAATTTGATAAATTTTATAAAAAACATTTATCTTAACTTATAAAGATTTCTATTCTAAGCATAAAAATTATTTATTTTTTAAAATATCTTTAAAACTTAACATAAAAAAATCAGGCAAGGTTAGTTTCTGAACGGGATCATTACTTTCCTCACTGTTCAAACAGTGAGGAAAAACCAACTTTCCTCACTGTTTTCGTAGAGGAAAGACACTTCTTTCGTGCGGGAGTGGTGAAAAATTAATTTATCTTATTAATAGCTAATATGTATTGACTAAAATCGTCCTTTTGGCGACCGAAAGTACTAGGCTTGCATACGTTCAAGGGAGTCTACTATACATAATTGAAATAAAGGTTGAACTAATTATTGAAATACCATGTTCAATTTGTGCAAGCTTCGAACTTCTTATCTGTTTACTGCACAGATCTTGTGGAAAAAGTGCGCGGAAAAGAAAAATAAAAAAGTCTTTAAAACTCATAAGTCCCTATACTAAGAAATAGTAAATATATTTACTTCAGGTGTTGGTCCTACCACTACATACATTTCGAGATATAACAAAATAAAGTGATTGTTACACGAATTAGATAAATGAAATCATATAAAATTAACAGTATTTAGATTTTCGACTCAGTACACTTTCCGATTGGTATATTTTAATTGCAATGAAACATAAAAATATAATTTTTATTTCAGAAAACCGAATGGCGTTTTTTTTTTGTTTTAATATTTTTAGAAAAACGTCAATGACAGAGTGATAACTGGTGCATAGTACTTAACCAAAAAGGTCAAAGGAGTTTTTTCTTAATCAATATTACTAACGCATTCAAAATTGAAGTCGGCTGTGGCGCCCTTGTGTTGGGATAAAAAATAAAAAGCCTTTGGTTTCCTATTAGTTTACAGTTTTAAAACATAAGTATGTTCGATGAAAAAAAAAAGTTTTAAATAAATAAATATTCTTCCTCATATTTTTTGGGTAACAGAAACTACCCTCAAGGTGAAGGCCGCTTCCAAAGATTGTCATTTTTCCATTGCAATAATATGCACGTATTTTTTTCTTCAATTAAATCAATAAAGTACAGTACTATCAACCCAAGAAAATAATTAAAAGTTAAGTTCAACGACAGCCTGTTGCTAAAAAAAAATTAAACTTCTACTTTTTTCTACAACAGTTCAAACGTCCGTGACTTCGCGGCCATTCCTGTCAAAGCGGCTGACGTCATTTTCCTCTATCTGCCTTGTTTACATCTTATTTTTTACCCTATAATAATTTTACTTTTTTTCCAAATGCTACCCAGTCCAGCTTGCAAAGTTGTTCTTACCAAACTGCAGAGTTTGCCCAAGGTGCCCAAGGGGACCGCCATTGATAACAATAGATCCTGGGGTTACTTGTTCTTTGAACATAACCTGGGTTTTGTCCAAGCTCACCTTGAGACCAATGCGTATTGAATAATCAACTAGGCCATCGAGCATCTGCTGCAGTTCGTGCAGCGATCCAGCCAAAAAAGTACTATAGGCTAGCAGGAATTGAAGATGGTATTACAATCACAAGTTTACTGTGACAATATTATACAGTAAGTACCTACACCTACTCAGATACCCGGATTCCGGAATATACGAATACACACCTCCTTGAACTTATGCTAGCCTAGTACTTTTTGGTGGGTTATCAATGTATTATTTAAAATACGGATCACCGGATGAGCAAACTATCTTTATTAATTAAAAAGCCGTATTTCGTTTTTAATATGACTGTACTCTGTGACAGCTGTCGAGGCGAAACAAAAGACAGTGCATCAAAACCAAGAAAAATCACGAGTCGACGCAAAGGGACTCGACGCAGGGGGAATGATTCCTCAAAACGGTGAAGGAAAACATCGTGAGGAAACCGGCATGTTCTAGAACCAAAAAATCGAAGACATGTGACATCTACCAATCCGCACTGGGCCCGCGTGGTGGATTATAGCCCATTCCCTCTCATTGAGAGGAGGCCTGTGTCCAGCAGTGGGAACATTATAGGCTGATGATGATGATGATAAAGACCATTTTAAGAATTTTAAATTTTTAACGTGATTCATATTATGATTCTGATAAAGCAGCCATTTTAGGCCCCTTGAGTTGCTTTTATCCTTGCTTTCATTGAATAGTCAGTTTTTTTTGTTTTTTTTTCCCAATGCCACGAGCTTTACTGTGCCTAGTTATATTTAGTTTACACAAGAGAATCATCATCATTCTCTTGCCCTTAACCCAATTCATTTAGGGTCGGCGCAGCATGTCTTCTTCTTCCATACAAGACTTACCTTCATTAGATTACAAAGGAGAATATATAGAAAATTGATTACAAGTGACCGCAGAATACGACTAAAACTGCCCGGTGACCAAAATAGGCGAGACGACAAAAAATATTTGACCCGTGTTTTTTCTTTTGTTACGTAAACCAAAATTGACGAAGCTACGACGCTTTTAAAATTCTCAATACGTCACGCCATGGTATAATTTTTAGCTAGTTCTGACGTCACGAGCCCCCCACTCCCAAGTATTGATGCGTTTTATCTTTGTCAATATTCATTGATTTACAAAAACAAAAAATACGTGTAAAATAAAATAAATAAATAAATAAAATACACGTAATGGATTAAATAGATTTGCAATTTTTTGATACTGTCGTCATGCCTATTGTATGTGTAATCTCTGTTGGCTGTTAAGGTCCAGGAACCAGTAATATCCTCCCGACCGCATTTCGGCTACGGCATCTCAGTTGGGATTAGACTAGCACGTAGGAGATATTATAGTGAACAAATGTGTGCGCAGACACAGGTGCACTCTCTGTTTCATTACTCTCATAGTCCGATGGAACGGTAATCTGACACGACCGGAGAGGACCAACGGCTTATCGTGCTTAACGAGGCACGAGGCTATAACTATAAAACCGCTAACTTCTGAACTCCGGGATATAAAGGGTGTAAAATACCTCTTAACGAAGCCGAAAGGTACTTGTCCTCCTCGTCATTGCGATCATTTTTTTTCACTCTCTGTTTCATTACTCTCATAGTCCGATGGAACGGCAATCGGACACGACAGGAGAGGACCAACGGCTTAACGTGCTTACCGAGGCACGAGGGTATAACTATAAAACCGCTAACTTCCGAATTCCGGGCTATAAAGGGTGTAAAACACCTCTTAACAAAGCCGAAAGGTACTTGTCCTCCTCGTCATTGCGATCATTTTTTTGTTCTACACCATACCTGGGAACCTTCTAGTTACGGAGATAGTGGGGGTCAAAGTTCCAACTTTTTGACTACTTTTTTTTTAAATACAAGTTTTAATGTATGATTTTTACTTTAAACAGCTCCACGACCCCCGTACTATTCAATCCATCCATCAGCACAAAGTTATGAGTGCGTTACATTGAGTTCAAACACAAAACATGATTTTTCACCCTAAAAAAAAAAGTCGTTTCCCAGCAATAATTTTTGCGTAAAGTTACTTAGTTTGATGTATAGAATGCTTGGTTGACGGCTTCGTGATGAGGTGGTTTACACACTGTATAATGGAAAAACCCATCAACACTTTTCCCAATCCGGGAATCGAAACCAGGACCCCAAGCTGAGCAGTCGTGCTTGCTATAACGAGATGAACGGGGCAATCCTGTACAGATATGACTATCAGTTTCGTTATCTAAATCCGGAACGCCAAAGAACTTGACCCCGAAAGTTCACGCTATTATTTGCATATCACAACATTGTGAAAGATAAAAAAACTCTTTTATGTTCCGTTCTTTTCAAATCAAAAGATTTCATTGTTTTCATATCACTTACTATTTTATTGAACTATTTATTTTGAAAGCTATCCCAATCAACATAAAGATCGTTTCTCGTTGCTGAATGGTGACTTGTCGTCAGATTTTCTTCACCGCAGGCAATATTTGTGCTTGGGATTTAAAATGAAAGCTAACGCGGATTTTGATGTGAACATTTTGGACATGCAAGCTTTACATTCGTTGTTTCAATTTACGTGCCACAGAATTTAGTTTATAAGGCCTACTTATTTTCAATTTGCGTTTGTCATAGGTTTTTCTTTAGATACTTTCCAATAGTATCGAGTGATCTACTTTACTTAGTATTCTACTAGCCTTTAATCATCATAGCCATTGTTTTAAATCATATTAAATGAACATTAACGGATGTGAGCAATTTAAACGTGATCACCTTTCATTTTTGCTCCCACCTTTGAAAGAAAGAAAGAAAAAGTATCACCATCCTCTTCCTTCCGTCATCTTTAACACTATTATTGGTGTCGATCCGGTTGTGCACAAACAAAATTCATTTTTGGCTATTGCTATCTTTTTCTCTCTAATAAAACGAAAAAGAGACGGACGTAATTTAGAGCTGTCAAATTTAATTGGAACTAATATTTCCATACAAATGAAGGGTGCACGTAAAAACATGTCGACTAAAAACACGGTGAAGCGCAAGGCATTAACTAGTTTGACATCTCTAACTTAGTTCATAGCTATAGCCGTCCTTTTCTCGCACTGCCTTTTAGTAAAAGATAGCAATAGCCTAAATTAAGTTTAGTTTGTGCACAACAGAATCGACACAACTATCTTTCTAACCCGCTCCGGCTTCTAACTTGCACCACACACCAATTGACATGTATCGAAGTTCGACAACGGAATGCTGCCCTTCTCGAGGTCAAGTTGAGGATCCCACACAGACCACCAACCGATGGGTTCCCATTGACAATCACACACAATATTTCATGGTTCGCACGCAAATCGATTATCGTCTCATATTGATTGGGAGTTTCTAACTTGTTTAAATCTTTTATGCACTGTGAAAAGCGTTTTATGCGGTCAATTGTGTGCTTTTCATACGTGAATTTGAATTAAACGTTTTTTGATTGCCTGTCAGCGGATTCATGTGATGTCTTATAAAGGTTTGAGAAATGATTAGGTTAGGAGGAGATTCAGTTTTGTTTCCTTTGTTTAACCTTTTTGTTGTAAGTCGTTAAATCTATAACGTTACGAGGGTGGATCTATTTGTTTGGGGTATAGAGTGTGTTTGTAGCTGCATTACAAAAAGTTCTACAGCAACATAGTACAAAAAGTACTACAGCGCCGTCTATGACACAAATAAAGAACTAACATTAAAATTCTGAATCGCGCTGTTAAAGTTATCCGCGGTGGAGCTTTTAGAAAAACAGCTACAACCATCCTTACCGCAGTGTCGCGTGAAAACGCTCATGCTGTTTGAAGAAATTACTTACTTGAGTATGGTCAAATAGGCAGTCGTTCGGTGAAATATTTAATATAGCTCGGAAAGACCTCGGCAGCTGTTTATGAGTTGACGTATCAAATAACACAGCTGACTTTCACTGCTTCGTCTTATGATCGCTCTATGGTGCTCTTCAGGACTTATTTCATTAGTAAACTTTCAAGCATTAAGGGGACTACAGAAGCTAAACGCGAGTTTTATAATGCAAAAAGCATATGATTCACTGCAATAAACAAAACCAGAAAATATTATGATATTCTTCAGGATATATGCTCTCTGCAAATTTAACTCGAATAAAAAAAATCACGAACTTATCTCTAAAAATTCTTTTAACTAGTAAAAACCATACTCAAATACATGCGATCATTCTGATTTTTTGGCAAATAATTCTACAAGCAACACATTAGCATGATAGTGTTTTATTCTTTTAGTCCAATCAATAGATTTTATGTAAATCGCAAAAAACCACTCATTTCGCACTATTCGGCCCGCAGTGACTGACGTAACAACCACTTTGTAGTGCAAGCTGATTAGAACTTTATTCTAACAGTATTTTAAACGAAGTTTGAACCACCACAAATAGAGTTGCTAATTAAGCTCCTGTAGTCGCCTTAAGATCGGAAATCATTATCAAACACCGCTAATACCATAGCTCCTACCATATACGATTCACTAAGTACGTGAAAAAGAGCTGAAAACACCTTCCAGCCTTCAAAATTAGCGCTAAAGTTGCTTTAACACTTTTGCCCGGAAAATTTCACATACGAAAGCTGCTATTGTCCACTTAGATAAGGTTTTAGTATCGCTTTTACTTTACAATTCATTTCACCAAGGTCTGCGCTTGCATATGTATGAGAGATCACTCTCACGAGACTCGTGTCGAAGCATCGACTTGTTAGAAAATATAGCCAGGTTGTGTTAAGATGAAAATGGGTACAAATGTACGACGCCACGATAACTACACTACAACCAATGTATTCTTTTTTTTTTTTTTTTTTAGGATGGGAAATCATCAAATGACTTCTTCCGCTCTGGGCGGAGCAGGAGGGAGTGTCAGACTTTTACTGACTAAAACCCATCCATGTTCCTTCATCGCCCTTTGTGTTCCGGGGCCACGGTATCTCTTTCGAATAGTCCCGCAGCCCCGGATGTATTCTTTGGCAGAAAACTTTTATTGACCTGATTACAGGTGTTTGTCGAAGGGCCCATGGAGGAAACGAGTCCTAGAGTGATAGCAGAGTTTTGGCAAGCGTAGTGTGGGATGCCCCTCCAGATAACCAACGACCTTAAGATGTCTGGGTCAGACTAGAATGCGCATGGCCTACAGGATGTTGTGGTGCAGCCTCGAAGATGCTTATTCGAACTACGGTAGACTGAGTTGATAACGAGCCTTTGCGAGCGTTCAAGTATCACGTAACGCAATTTTTGGAGATTTTTAACCCTGCCCCCCTCCCCCATGTAACGCGCCGTAACGTTTTTCTGTACCGCCCCTCTACCCTAGTAAAACGTTACGTAACCACCAAGTGACCATTTTTACCTAAAAGTCACAATTATTTATTTATTTTTATTCATTAACACATACATTTGTTTTACCAGGTAAAACCCAAGCTATCAAAAGTAGTCATAAATAGCTAATTATCCAGTCCCAAGTAACTGGTCTGGGTAGAAACACACAAATTACACAGTGGACAACATTAGCATTAGTTCATTTCTTTATCATTATCATTATGTGGCGTAAGGTATTTTATCGACTTTCCTGTAAGTACTTACAGGAAAGTCGATAAAATACCTTAGTTATTCTGAAGGGTTACACGTCACAGTTTGCTATTGCTATAAAAAATCTATGAGAGAACCGCGTTTTGACAATTGACAGCTCTTAAAAAGTATCTCAATTGATTGGTGTGTCATCTACCCTATTACTAGTCCTCGCAATTACTATCAATCGTGACTATCTTTCAGCTTTGTTTATATTCGCAAGGAATCTTCACTCATCCACCAAATTCACTCAGGGAATTGCGGAAAAGCCTTTCTTATGACGAATGTCACCAATGTTTCTTTGGGGAAATTGGCTCTTAGTGCACATCCTCCAAAATGATGGTCTTCCTTTCAATTCTTTCTTCTTCATTATCAACATCATCAACCAACAGCAGTCCACAGCTACACATAGGCCTCCACAATCACACACCAGTCAACTCGATTCTCAGCTTCTCTCATCCAGATGCTACCAGCAACCCTGCGAAGATCGTCACTTCACCCAGTCTGAGGGCGACCCACCTTACGTTTTCCAATTCAGTGCAGTTCTTTCTTAAATCCTCAATATTCCAGTCAGACACGGAACTGTTTAACAGTGTAAAGATTGCAGACATCGGTATGCGGGTCCATTTCTGGACCGCGCAGATTAATTACGAGATTGGGACTGACACAAGGTGTGTTACATAACACGACACGTACTTAAGTTTATTGTACACTGAGAGTAAGTTGTTTGATTAGTATGACAGTGTTGGGATAGGTTAGTTCTAGAAGTTTACAGAACCAACGAAAGGTAGTCAGTATCATTTGTCTTGCTTTTTCCCAAGTATGCTGGGGTCGTCTTCCAGTCAAACGGGATGCAGCCGAATACCAGTTCTGTACGGAATCATTGTCTATCTGAACTAATACGATACCTTTTGGTAAGACTGTTGGACGCCAGACTGTTAGTTACGACTGTCAACAATCTACCGGGCGGCGACTTAACTATACTCAATTGCTGATTATTGTTAAGGATACTACTGCTCTACTTGAAGTCATTCCGAAACCATTCAATATTCGAATAACTTTTTCACCAAGGAATTCACATCGTGCGTGACCATCTCTTGTGCTTGTCCAGAGCAAGCTTTTATTGTGACATGACATAGCCAGAAATATAACGTTCTCTGAAGGTCTTTGACCGTCGTTATTAATTTATGTCGACTCTAAATCATAATCGATTAGAAAATAAATCGAAATTAAGTTCAAAACTACCACGACACAGGCTTTTATTACATTTAAATGAATACCAAGTCATTGGCAATATCCTTTGGTCATAAATTAATAAGCTGAATCGATGTAGGCACATGTTTGCATCGATTTTAAATAGACAATACTCATTTGATGTAACGGGTTCATAGTCATAGCCATATGAATGATCAGATAGAATTGGACGCCCTGGTTTCTTTCATTATTATAGTTTATGATCTGAGTACTAATAGAAATGGTAGGAACACAATGAATGTCTGGGCAACGGTAAAACAAAAGATAGGTTCTATGATTAGTCCATTATTTTTGTTGGCCATTATGATTTTTCTAGATTGGTATGAATTTAGATCACCATGTGAGTAAAACTGGAATCTTCCTTTTTTATTCGAATATATTTTCTTTTATTAATATGTGTATGTTTTGGTAGCTTAAAGTGCCATAAAAGTACAATAAAAAAGCTATCCCGTCACTTTTTTTGAGCCTACGTGAATGGCATTGTGATTATTAATTATTACTCTGTTGGCGGCGAGATGGGCAGACGAAATTATTGCCATCCTGGATGAGGATGGCACAAGAACGTGGAGCTGGGCACAAACAAACAGAGGCCGATACCCAGCTGAAGTCGGGCTGTGGATGATGATGATGATTTGAAACTTATTAGTGCACATAATGGCACAAGGTGATTGTCAAATATTCCTTTTGATACACATCAACCCCTCACCATCGTACAGTCGAGGTCTTTTCCGCCTGATCAGTTAATTTTTTTTTCGCTTAATTCATGCGGAGGGGCCGAGCCACGCCCCTTTAAAGTTAAGGCCTATTAGAAAAGCGTCAACTTTGGCGCGTAAAACAACAATAACTCTCGTTTGGCGTGCGTCGTCAGTGCGCTCGGCTGATCGGTATCTTTTCAATAATTATTTCTATACAATGTCAACGGGACGGGGCTAGAGAGCGTTTCTATGTTGCAAGTGCAAGCAAAAATTAGCTTAGTGGTGATCAGGCGGGAGTGTCACAGAACAAGAACCATTATCGAACCCAGTGTGTACCCAACCTATCTTCATTGTGAAAATACCCTCACGATCTTTGACACATCCAATCGTGGTCCCACTGTCATCAATACACTTCAAACTATATTTGTTCAGTTAAAAGTACATTTTAATAACTATATCGTTCGCGTCGTTCAATTTGAACGAATGATTCATTCGTGGGAACGAACTGTTGTGACATGTTCACTCATAACTGATGAGAAAATTGCTAATGATTGTTATGGACTTATGAAGCTTATTGTCAGGGATAGTGAACGTTTTAACGGCTTGTGTGCTCAATAGATTTACGAAACTTTGAGTTGTTAACTACAGATTTATTATAACGATTTATGAATCATTAGAATTATTTGTTGCTAATTAGGATGAAGTAAGTGTCAATAAACCAATCCTTAGTTATTAAACTTTCGTTAGTGTTTCCCCATTTCAACATTAATTAAGATTCATTGGAAAGATGCAGAAACACTGGCAATGTGCAACACTGATTATAAGTTATGAAAATTTTAAACTCACACATTCTTTGACTTAAAAGCGCAGTTTAAACCGCTTCGTCCAGAAGCTTGAAATATTTCACAAATGGTCCATATGAAAAGTGAACATAAAGTGGTAAACACTTTATGTTCACTTTTGGGATGATTTAGAAAAAAATCTGCTTTCAAGTGGTGGTATTGGTGGTGGTGGTGGTGGTGGTCGTGGTGGTGGTGGTGGTGGTGGTGATAGGGGATGAAAGTTTGTGTGGAAGTAATTTTTGTTGATGGAAAACCCCAACAAGCATATGACTTGTTAAACTTGTTAAAATTACTTATTCAATTCAAAATAATTTATTTAAATCCATTTAAGATCATAAATTATGCACACATTTGAAATAAAAATTAACAATAAAAAAATAAAATTTTCAATCAGCTTATTATAAGTACAAAAATAATCAAAAAAATAATATAAATTAAAACTAAAATTCCAAAATTATAATGTCAGAGACTAAATAAAATTTAACAATTATAAAAATTATAAAAGTACAACAATAATTAATTAAATAGGCAATACAAAGTCTGAGAGTCATTTGTTTGTTTGTCATTACATTAACCATATAACAATGGTTAATGCACCGACAATCAAACCTGTTCGCAAATACGCTCAGGATGGTGTTGGAGGTAGCCCGGAGCCTGCGCCCCAGAGATGCGCACCGCTTCCGCATCGTCGTGTAGAAACAGTCGACACGGGCGTCGGCGAACATCCCCGATAGTATAGCACAAGGACCGATTTCACCATACAGTGTTTGTACATACGCAATTCTGTCTCCTCAAAAAAGGCCTGATGCTGAATGTGTAAAAATAAAAATTTGAGCATACCACAGGTTCACGAACACTGCCTTAGGTATGCAAATTGATGAGTTTTTTTTCGCAATGGGTCAACTATGGTCACGTTTGACCAGACCTCTTGGCATGAGGTATCGTGTTTCATTGTTTAAATACAAGTCGTTATATTAGAACATTGTTTAATGAAAATACCAGATTTAATACTTCCTGCAAGTCACAACGATCGAGTTTCATAATAAATCATTTGTGGCACACCTATTCTTTTTATAAATACTTTTATACGTGCCTATAAACGTGAAGAAGTAGACCAACGATCGTCATCACCTGCCTAGCCTTTTCCCAACTATGTTGGGGTCGGCTTCTAGTCTAACTGGATGCAGCTGAACCACCAGTATTTTACATGGAGCGACTGGTTATCTGACCTCCACAACCAAATTAGTACTGGGTAATACGACCCGCCTTGGGGTCTTACTCTTTGGTAAGACTGGCTGCCAGATATCAGGCTGCTTTTAACTCTGCAACCAACCACGGTATTAGAAATTCATGAATATAACAATTCCCAAAAGATTTCGTTTAGATGTTATATCCATTGTTATACAGCTACTGTTATTTATGTTCTAAAAGATGAAGTGTAACGCAATACAAATGTGTGTGTTCTATTTAACGTTATGAGACCAATAAAGAAATAAATGAATCATGGGAAAACGACTTAATCGTTTTATAACACTCAATTTCAAACCATTTTTACAATGTTATTTTGATGGAGATAAACCATTAATTTCTCAATACGACTCATTGACGCTGCTCATTTCTCTTCTAGCAATTGTTCTAGAAGTAAAGTCCAATCACCTAGTTCGAATTTCAAGCTACACTACCTCCTAATCTAAAACGAAAAAGAATAATAAATTGATAATCATAATTACTTAATCGTGTTACCAGCAAATATCGTGACATAACCTCGGTTATCGCTCGCAGATCATATCTCGTGTTGTCTCGTCTTGTATTAAGTTTCGTTCACATTTCCTCTACGCTGATGAAATGTTCCCATATAGTGTTAATTGTTGGTGTTAAACGAAAAAAAAAACATTGTCTCGTGAAGTTTTCACTTTTTATTTTTAACTCTGAATAGTTTAGTTTTCGTTGTGATAAGTTTTTATTGTTTACGTGATCTTGTTTACGGGGTGAACATGGCCAGAGGCCCTACTACCTAACGCTTCGTCCTTATATTCGGATCTGTAGTGGTACTACAAAAAGTACTTCAGCTACATTGGACAAAAAGTAATACAACGCCATCTATGACATGAATGATAAACTAACAAACGAAACACGTCAGAAATCCTACATCGCGCAAGCAGAGTTTTCCGCGACATAAGACTACATACGAGAACCCGACAACAATTGTCGGGCAGTGGCCCACCAGACATAACACCCGTCTGGTCGGAGGATCCTCCCTTTCTACGAGGGATGAAGAGCTATACACCCTGTTCTTCATACCCCCAAAGATCTATACGTCTCTCTCACTCGCACTCATCTGCTAGATCATCAGCATCTAGATCCAAATATACAGACGAAGCGTTAGAGAGTAGGGTCCCAGGATATTGCACAGGATAGAGGTTTGGAAGGAGTAAGGTCCCCAGCAGTGGGACACTCAAATAGGCTAACAATAAAAGTTTCTATTGTTTGTCGAGTTCGTGTGTTACTTTGACTTGTGTTTTTTTTATAAATCTGAACCATATTGATCAAAGATTTGTACAAACGCTAAAAGTAGAGTGAGAATGTTATGCATATTTTTTTAGATAATGAATTATCGAATTGGCATTTTGTTTCAATTTAAACCACACTCAGTAATTAATATTTGTGCAGTCTCTTAACGTAGATATAGCAAGGACTTTTGTTAAAATAACGTCCAAATTGTAAACATGCTTTCATGGGCGAAAAATGCGTTTCACAGTCTAGAAATTAGGACTTGTTCTCACCGTCATCGTCATTACGATATTATTTTTTAGTTCAAGACCATACTGGGAACCCTTTCTTTTCAGTTTTTTTTAAATGCAAGTTTTTAATGTTATAACTTTACTTGAAATACCTCCACGATCCCCGTACTGTTGAATGCATCCAACAGGACAATGTTTTGAGTGCGTAACATTGAGTCCTTCCGTAAAATGTGATTTATTATCCCAAAAAAAAGTCGTTTCCCAGCAATAATTTTTCCGTAGAGTTTCTTAGTTTGATGTACAGAATGCTTGGTTGACGGATTCGTGAAGAGTCCGTTTGCACCTTATACGAATTAAACTCGAGGATGAAGACTTTCAAAGCTTGCTATTGCTAAACGATTACCCAAAGATGTCACGATGTGCATTGCACATGCGGCATGTAGGTTGAGTGTAAAGAGTTCTTAAGTTTCATAGAGCTGATCGTCTCGAATTCCGCTCTAAATATTATAATGAGAATGTTCATGACTATATTGTATATCAATCATGTCACTTGTAATAATGGAGAGTTCATCGTGATGTTGTCATCTGATTAGCACAATAAACAACTAGTTTTAGAGATGGTTGGTAGGTGTATTGGTATTTAAAAAGAAAACATATGTAATACGATATCTGTCTGCGCCATTCGCATTGTTTTATCTATACTTATTATAATTAATATATTTTACTTGCAACACTACACATCACTCATTAACTCATTCGAGAAGGATCATCCATTCCAAATCGATTCCTTTACTACTCCCACTATTTCCTGTTCCGTTCAATAGAACAACCCCCCGCCCTCTCACATTCGTAAATCCGCTCGCTTACCGGCGACACATATTTCTGTGCGCCCGCGCTCCTGCCAAAAATTCTAAAAGTGAAAAACTATTGGTGCTGTGTGGTGAATCCTCAAACTCTTTCCTCTCGTGAAACTTGGTGGAAATATCGCGTGAACCGGCGCGCTGGAGGCTGCTATCGAAGGGACGCATCATTTACATCCTCCTGTAAGTTCCTTTTCCTTCCAAGTCTTCTGGTCCTTCTCACCCAATAAAAAACGCATTTCTACTACGCATCTACGCTACACTCATCACACACATCATATTTATCTATTTTTCGCATAAAAACGCAAAAAACACTCAAATACGCACCCGCCATTACGCGTCCACGTGATACACGAGACGCGCCCACGAGGGCACATTTCCCGCTCAATCTCATCAACGCTAAGTTGTTTTTATAAAAACGCATCTTATTTCTATTAATACACCCTATAGCTAAAATATTATAACAATATTTTATTCATCGCACGCATATTTTCGCATATTTCTCAAAACATAACGCACACAGACAAGTCCATTTTGTTCACGCAAGCTCGCATACATTCACTCATCTAACTAATCTATTACACGATTTAAAACTCGAATAGGTATTTCTCAACGCATAAAAATGCCTTCCACGCGTAGTAAGGATAAGGAATCTGATAAAGAATCCTATGGTTCTACCGAGGAAGATCCTAAAGTTATTTTATTAGAGTCGAAAAAAGAAAATTTATTCCAAATTTTGCAATCCATTTACGATCTCGGCCTACAAGTTTCCGTAAATAATTCATTAAAATCTCAATTTCTAGCTCGAATTAGCTCCCTTGAGCAAATTAGAACAAACTTTATGGAAACTCTTGATGCTTATAATTTAGCTTTATTAGAAAGTGGTTCGACGGCAAAGCCGAACTACGGCCCACTTACCGCATTTGATGAAATCTATTGTCAAATTAAAGCAATAGAATCTAACATTCTTAGGTCTCAAAATACGAGTAATGATAACACAAATATTAAATTCGAGTTTTTAAATCGTAAACTGCCGCCTTTAAAACTTGTTTCATTTGATGGCATGCCCAGCAGATGGACAACTTTTCATGAAAACTTCAAAAGTCTTATTCATGATAATTCGCATCTAACTGACGCCGAAAAGGTTCAGTATTTAATAGGTTGTCTCTCGGGCAAAGCATTAACTGTTTGCTCAGGTATCATACCTACCGCTAATAATTACCTACTCATTTGGAATGCTTTAATAGAAAAATATCAAGATACGCGCGTACAAGCTTCCATGTACTTACATCAAATGGTTCAATTTAAACCTTATCAATCTGTTGATACATTTCTTGAGCAGTTTCATTCGGCTCAAGCCGCGTTACGTCGCTTAAACTTAAAAGATTTGTCAGATTTTATAATAACTGATATTGCACTCAGTAAGCTCGATAAAGAGGTCGTTAACCTTTTCGAACAATCGCATAGTCATATTGCAATACCTACTTTCGATCATCTTTCGCAATTTTTAAAAGAACAAAGTAAAATAATAACGCTCCGTAATCACTCTAATCCCTCTAAAGTTCGTAATAATAATAATGAAAATAATAAATTCTCATCTAAATTTAAAAATAGCCAAGCCTTCGCGAGTACTATCCAGGACACCCCAGTGCGTTCCTGCAAGGTATGTGGATCCCCTGATTCACATCCACTTTATAGATGTTCTCATTTTATGAATCAAAACGCTAAAGATAGATTAGATCTTGTAAACAAACATAAGTTTTGTCGTAATTGTTTAGGATTTCATGATATTAAAATGTGCAAGTCAACAAATACATGTTCGATTTGCCACCGTAAACATCATTCGCTAATACATCTAGATAACTTTAACAATTCAAACAATCGGGTAGTTGAACATGGCTCCGCGCAGTCCGCACGCGCACCGCTGCCGGCTGCGAACAGCGCGCCCCGCGCGCCCGCTCCCGCGCCCCCGCTGTCTGCCGCTCCCGCGACACTCGACTCGTCGCCCGTACCGGCAGGTGATAACGTTGCGCGCGAAAATTCAAACGCTCCTTATTTATCAATGACTTCGGCTACCTCGTGCGTTAAAAATAATACAACTGTTTTGTTGCCTACCGCTTCCGTATACGCTTATAATAATAATAAACCTTATACTCTCCGCGTTTTTCTTGATACAGGCTCAATGAGTCATTTTATTACAAAGGCTTGCTGTAAACGCTTAAACTTAGAAATTACTCCTGACAAATCTTTTATTTTCGGTATAGCTCACGCTAAAATACCCTCGTTTGGTACTACAACATTTAAAATATTTTCCCGCTTTGATCAACGCTGTTGTTATACAATTCACGCTCGGGTTTTAGATCGTATTACTGACGACTTACCCAACATATCCATAGATATCACGAATCTCACTCCATTACGTAATTTACCTATGGCTGATGACGCGTTCCACGTTCCCGGTGAAATAGATTGCCTCCTCGGCAATGAACTTTTCCCGCTTTTGTTGGGAAGTGGAAAGGTAACTTTACCTGGCTCCTCGGTCGTCGCTGTAGAAACCACCCTTGGCTACATAGCCATGGGTCGAGCTGATTGTCAACCTCGCATAACTTCGCGCGCTCGCCCCGCTCAAATAAACAAAAATAAAAGCGAGCAAACTTTTCTGTGCGCTACTAGCACGCTTAGCTTAGATACGCTCACGCAACGCTTTTGGGAGCTGGAAAGCGTCCCTAATAAGATTCACATGGGTCCTGATGATCACGCGTGTGAACAAATATTTAATTCAACTTACTCTCGCGACGAAACAGGTAGATACACAGTGCAGCTACCATTCAAGGCTCCGTGTACAGACTTAGGATATTCGCACTCAACGGCGATGCGCCGCCTCGTTAATTTAGAAAAAAAGTTAGATTCTGATCCCGAGATCAGAACTAATTACAACGCTACGCTTCAAGATTATCTTGACAAAGGTTATTTGGCCAAGGTCAAAGATCCCTCTCTCAATATCCCGCATTATTATATTCCGCATCGTGCTGTTTACCGCCCGGATAAACAGTCCAGTAAAACTCGCATCGTGCTTGACGCTAGCTGTAAAACTAGCTCAGGTAAATCGCTAAATGATCTCCTTTATGTAGGTCCGAATCTACAAAGTAACATTTTCGATTTATTAATTAATCTTCGCATGTTTTCCGTTGCTGTAGTTGCAGACATCGAAAAGATGTATTTTCAACTTAATCTTTCCGCTGATCATCACGCATTTCAACGAATTTTATACAGATTCAATAAAGATTCTGTGATTTCAACTTTTGAATTTAACCGCGTTTCTTTCGGTGTCTCAAGCTCGCCTTATTTAGCTATGAGAGTAGTTCGCCAACTCGCATCTGATAGTCGGGATAAATACCCGCTCGCGGCTTACGAGGCTGAAAACCATATGTATATGGATGACTACGTATGTTCGCTAGATGGCGTTGAAATAGCTGAGCAGACATATCAAGAAATGGTCGCCATGTTCAGGTCAGGCGGTTTCAACCTTGTAAAGTGGATCTCTAATAGTTCCGAACTTTTAAATAAAATTCCTTCAACTCATTTAAATCCGCAAAATATTGAATTTGACGTTGACGCTAATAATAATACTAAAATTGTAGGTATGCAGTGGAATCCTGTAGAAGACTCTTTTCAATTTAAAATAAATGGTAATTCTCTTATATGTACGAAACGTACCGTTTTATCCGCAACCGCACGGCTGTTTGACCCCTTAGGTCTTATAAGTCCAGTTACCGCATTCATGAAAGTTTTAGTTCAGGAATGCTGGAAGCATGACCTTGATTGGGATGATCCTGTACCCGCTCACATTGAAAATAAATTTAATCGATTTCACAAAGAACTTTCCTATCTCGAACAAATAAAATTCCCGCGACATGTAGGTATCACCTCTAGTTCTCATGTCACTCTCCTCGGGTTCGCAGACGCCAGTGAGCGCTGTTATGGTGCCGCTGTTTACATAAGGGTTAGTTCTAACGATGAAGATAACGGATCAACCCTCTTACTAACTTCTAAATCTCGCGTCGCTCCGCTTAAAAATACGCCCTTAGCTCGTCTCGAGCTATGTGCTGCTCTTCTCTTAGCAAACTTAATCAACTCAGTTGTAGAAGTTTTAAGTAAACGCTGTAAAATTAATAATATTTTTGCCTTTTCTGATTCAACAGTCACGCTCACCTGGATCCACTCGCCCTCACATAGATTTCATACATTTGTCGCAAATCGCATTGTTGAAATTAACTCAAAATTACCTGCTAAACATTGGTTTCACATCGATGGAACTGAAAATCCCGCTGATGTAGTTTCTCGTCCCGTAACGCCTAAACAATTATTAGATTTAACTCTTTGGTTTAACGCTCCGCATTGGTTTTCATTCCCCTTAAATCAGTGGCCAATCAAGCCATTTAAGGTCAATTTAAATAATAATAATTCGGAAGTAATTGAAACTAAAAAAATCGCTCTCTCAGTTAAAGTAACGCAAGAAGTTCCTCAACCTATTCAATCTTTAATTGACCGCATTTCTAAATATTCTATTTTACTACGTAGCTTGGTTTTGATACTACGTTTCTGCAAGTTACTAAACTCGCGTGGTTGTATCATCGTTTCGGATTTAGATGCCGCGGAAATATACCTTATACTTTACGTACAAAGTCGATATTTCTCTGAAGAAATTAACGCATTAAAATCTAATAAAAATTTAAATAAAAGACTCGCTAAACTCAACCCCTTTCTGGATTCGAATAATATTCTCAGAGTAGGTGGAAGGTTAACTCATTCTCAACTTGATTATGGTCAAAAGCACCCCATTTTAATTCCAACTAAATCACGTTTTACTCAACTCTTAATTGACTTTTATCATGTATCTAATTTACATACGGGTCCCTCTCTTTTATTAGCTATAATTAGACAAAAATTCTGGATTTTATCTGCTCGTAACATTGTAAGACAACGAGTGCATAGTTGTAACAAATGTTTTAAACTTAAACCTCAAAATACTTACCCTCCAATGGGTGATCTACCCGACTTTCGCGTTTCACAAGTAAAAGCGTTTGTTAATACCGCTGTGGACTACTGTGGTCCTTTCTACATTACTCATATCCGAAAACGCGGAATTAAGAGCCACAAAGCTTACATTTGTGTGTTCGTCTGTCTAACAACTAAGGCAGTACACTTAGAGTTGGTCTCTGACCTTAGTTCAGATTTATTTCTCGCCGCTTATAAGCGTTTTATTTCTCGTAGAGGTCCTGTTGCTATGATTTATAGTGATGGAGGCACAAACTTTATTGGCGCAAAGCGCGAATTGAACGAAATTTACGCCTTAATTCAATCCAAATCTCATATAAATTACATAGGTGAACAACTAGCTGAACATCGTGTACGATTTAAACATAGTCCGCCTTACGGTCCTCATTTTAATGGACTCAGCGAAGTTAATGTTCGTTGTGTCAAAACTCATCTTTTTAAAGTCATTGGTTCTCAAATATTAACATACGAGGAGTTTAGTACTGTACTTGTTCAAATTGAATGTCTTTTAAATAATCGACCTCTAAGTATTTTAAGCTCTGACCCGTCTGATATTAGTGCTTTGACGCCTAATCATTTTTTAAACGTAACTCCGCTTAAATTTTTACCTGCTGAAGATGTCACAGACATTTCAGACAATCGCTTATCGCGTTATCAACTTCTTAATAAAATAACTCATTCCTTCTGGCATCGTTGGAGTCAGGAGTACCTCACTTCCTTGCAACAGCGGGAGAAGTGGAACACACCATCAAAGCCTATTGAAGTAGGTACGATTGTTGTTATCAAAGACAACAACGCTCACCCGCTTTGTTGGCCTTTAGGTGTCATAGATGCGACTTATCCTGGCAAGGATAATATAGTTAGGACTGTGAAGGTTAGAACTGCTTCCGGCTCCTACATACGCCCGGTAGTGCGGCTTTGTCCTCTACCTACACAATAATTACTTAACATTTTTCTTAACTCTATTTTTAATTAAATTCATTTATTTAATTTAAGTTCTCATAAAGTTTTAGTTTAGAGGAAAACCTCTAGGCCGGGAGAGTTGTCTGCGCCATTCGCATTGTTTTATCTATACTTATTATAATTAATATATTTTACTTGCAACACTACACATCACTCATTAACTCATTCGAGAAGGATCATCCATTCCAAATCGATTCCTTTACTACTCCCACTATTTCCTGTTCCGTTCAATAGAACAACCCCCCGCCCTCTCACATTCGTAAATCCGCTCGCTTACCGGCGACACATATTTCTGTGCGCCCGCGCTCCTGCCAAAAATTCTAAAAGTGAAAAACTATTGGTGCTGTGTGGTGAATCCTCAAACTCTTTCCTCTCGTGAAACTTGGTGGAAATATCGCGTGAACCGGCGCGCTGGAGGCTGCTATCGAAGGGACGCATCATTTACATCCTCCTGTAAGTTCCTTTTCCTTCCAATATCTATTGAATAATAATCGTTTTTTGTAACCGACTTCCAAAGCAGGAGGTTATCAATTCATCTAAATTTTTTTATACATACTGGATACGGTAATCTATCGTACAACTACAGGTTAAAAAGCACATGAAATAGTCATTTCTAATCCTAATAATCTGGGGTCACAAGCGCGACTGAGCATGAGATCCTTTTTTTTTTTTTCGTATGGGAAATCATCAAATGACTCCTCCCGCTCTGGACGGAGCAGGAGGGAGTGTCAGACTTTTACTGACTAAAACCCATCCATGTTCCTTCCTCGCCCTTTGTGTTCCGGGGCCACGGTATCTCTTTTGAATAGTCCCGCAGCCCCGGCAGGCTACGGCCCTTGCAGACCCCTTCATTGTTGCTGACACTCTTTGAGGCGCGCGTGGAACACGAACGCGCCGTCGACACGGCCTGTCGTCATGAGACGGACGGACGGCGAGCTAGCCCATAGCTCCCCGTCCACAGGCCCGCGGAGCATGAGATCCTAGGTTCGATACCCAGGTCGGGCAAAGTGTTATTGTTCACGGAATCTAGATTTGCGCCCGGTTGATGCAGTAGGCTCGCCCCCTATTACACGGGACTTCAACATAACTGGCGAATTGTGGGTGTACTATTAGGGATTAGGCCTTAGCCCTTCGGGGAATACAGGTGTGATTTCATGTTTTGTTCTAATCGCGATTAATTTTCTTATGGCATTTGGTGGGCCTGGTTATGGTAAACCTTGCTCTAGGAGCCAGATCCAACCGTAAATCACTATACCCTCTACAGGTGTGTACTATCGAGGACACTCCCGCCTGATCACCACTAAGCTAATTTTTGCTTGCACTTTCAACATGTATACACTCTCTGGCCCCGCCCGTTGACTTTTTATAGAAATAATGAATGAAAAGATACCAATCGGCCGAGAGCACTGAAGACGCACGCCAAACGAGAGTTATAGTTATTTTGCGCACCAAAGTTGACGCTTTCCTAATAGCCCTTAACTTTAAGAGGGTGTGGCTCGGCGCCTCCGCATGATTTAAACGAAAAGAAATTTAACTGATCAGGCGGAAAAGACCACGACTGTACCTCTGTAGCAATAATATTGGCGAAATGTTTGGTTAAAAAATCACGAAATTTTAACAGTTACGAGTATCTATCACAACTCACAAGCATTCCACGCAATGCCAGAGTCGTTGTGTTCTGTCAGAAGTATGTAAGAGCCACTCTTAACCTGCGCCCTCACAGACGTAGGTACTTTAGTTCGCAATTCGCGCTCAAGTGTCGAGGTGTTGCAAAAGGCTCACGCATGACGAAAATATACGACTTTGTGTACCGTTTCACGGTTGTTTAGAGGCTGTGACAAAGTGGCACACAACTGTAGTATCCACTGCTGCAAATAGGTACCAGACTCATTAAATGGAGGCAAAAGAGCCCAAAGGAGGAATAACAAAAGTCAGACGTCATAAGAAATATGGCGTCTTTATGTCAAAAATAAACCTGGAAAAGTAGTGATTTGTATTTTATGGGAAGGAGGGGGTTTTATTATAAACTTAAAAAAAACAACCAAAACTGTGTGTGTGTTTGTCCATAGTCACCATGATGCCGCTGCCTATCGTTAGTCTGCGCTATTTAGCTTCAAAGATTTCTTTCGAAATGGTTGTACCGCCGTTTATCGGTCGTCAGAGCCATGTTTACTTTGTTGTTCAGCAGAATGCACCACGAGCAGGCGAGGTTGATTTGGGGCACTGAGATCCATGTCACTTTAAAATAAAACAATCCAATGTATTGATAATTTTCAAAAGTTAGTATCTACTCCTCAAAATCATCCTCCATTTACTTACCAATTATCAAATCCAACTGACATTTAAGCCTTATTTATTAGGCAGGGTATCATTTCTGTTAATCACGATTTACGAACGTAGGTGTTAGAACATCGTTTGGGCGTGTTTTCCTATTACCTGGACAAGCTTTCACACATCAATGTTAAAGTGTCAGACAGTATTGAAAGCTGACCATCGCATCGTAAGATATACAGGTGTGGCATAAGTCACACCACTACTTTGATTGCCAATCTTCTACATCCTTCGTCGAATCTATCACTGACATTATTTTGACAGATAATTCAAGATGGCGCCCGCATTTGCTCCTCTTACGCATTGTGATGTAACAACTAATCTATCTCTGTAATGTTGAAAGACAACATCGGAAATTGAATACAGGAGCTGATAGATCGATTGGTCCGTATTTGAACTAGATGTAATTAAAATTAACTGTTGATTGGTAGTTCACGAAAAAAGGTTACATCCTTATCTAACACAGTATGTCATAACATAATGTTAGCGCCAATTACTCTGGAATGTAGACTTCCGATTGCACTATGAAATTCTAAGTTACGAAAGTCAGTTTCATAATCAAAACTCAATAAATCACAGCAAAAATCGTCTTCAAACCCCATAAAAACATCGATTCAATTAAAACAAAATAAATTTTCACCCATTCTGGAGAATAACAACGCAATTTGCGTAGAGAAATAGTTAAAAAAGTTGGAAAGTAAAAGTGAATCACTTGCGTACGCACATACATTCGACACAGTAAATTGATACATCGTTAGAAGTATAAATTATAATGATAGATTGATCGGATGCTCAGTATATGTAGATAGGTAATTGGGCAGTACTTGTGTAAGTGAAAACTGTAACTACTGCTGACTTGCTGGCACACCCTGGCTGGGAGTGTCTCAATTGGTGGATAGGTTTATAAGAAAGTTTAAGGCCAGATAAATTTGTATGAATTGTATGCCTATTTAGTCATAGTAATGATGCTAGAAATGGATACGGAATTAATAGGCAGCTTTTTGTCCTACAATCCTGGGTGTACAATCTTTTATTTACACCTTAACGGTGAAGGTCTAAAGGTACTTCGCAATCTTTGAAAACCTTCAAGAATAGGGATTGGACAGAAAAGTTTGAATGAATAATGACAAGTTCAAATTAAGGCGACTACCGAAGCTAAACGCGAGTTTTATAATGCAAAAAAGCATATGATTCACTGCAATAAACAAAACCAGAAAAATATGTGATATTCTTCAGGATATGTGCTAGTATGGTAGTGTTTTGAAAACATAATACAACTAATTTTACTCGATAAAAAAAAATCACAAACTTGTCTCTAAAAATTCTTGTAACAAGTAAAAACCATACTAAAATACATGCGATCTTCTGATTTTTTGGCAAATAATTCAACAAGCAACATATTAGCATGATAGTGTTTTATTTTTTTGTCCAATCAATAGATTTTATGGAAGTCGCAAAAACCACTCATTTCGCACTATTCGGCCCGCAGTGACTGACGTAACAACCACTTTGTAGTGCAAGCTGATTAGAACTTTATTCTAACAGTATTTCAAACGAAGTTTGAACCACCACAAATAGAGTTGCTAATTTAGCTCCTGTAGTCGCTATAACCGACAGATCGGCATTCGAGCGTAAAAATTAAGTTCCCAAGTAGGACCGTTTACCAATATCAAATATTGATTGCAGGGTACCTAGACCACTTGTCCTAATATACCAACAGTACAGGGTCATCTCACCATCACATTCCACTCACAGAGACGTCCGATACGAAGCTGCCGGCAGTGGCTGTCCAGTTTCTACCAATTACTGAGCCATTATCGAATTATGTTCCTCCATGTAATAGCGGTCAGAAAAAATTATCGACGAGATTGAGGAATTTGATGGAGATGGGATTTCGATTTCTAGTGTTATTTTTTCAAAATGTTGGCATTTTTGTATGAGCCTTGTTTTTAAAATCTTCGATAGGTCTGTTTAGATTTGTTTCTGATTTATATTATGTTTAACTTTCGCCATATCTACCTGGTAGATAACGTACAGAAATGCGCGAACAAGTTCGTTATTTCACAAAGGTGAGCATTTATCAAAGATTGTTTTATTTATCTCGTTTTTGTGTGTAAGTTTATCATTTCTGCTAATGGGAAATAACATTAGGCGCAAAGCTTGGTGCTAATTTACATGTTATTGTTTTACTTGCACAACTTTTTTCTGAAATTGTAATGTAAAATGTAATTTTCTATACCATCACGATTTTTCTTGTTGCTTGATTCACATGCGTTTTTGTAATCCAATGTCCACTCTGCTTCCATTCCTTAATCTTTGCATCAAGGTTGTCTATGGCACAGGCCAATTAAGGTAAACACACACTAATCAGAGCCGAAGGAAGTGAAAGAGCCGAACGAATCGAATTCTAGAATTACTTGTATGAAGTCATAAGTAACCGAATCGGACGAATAGATAACGTTTAACGTATGATAGAACGTTTCGTTCGGCGCAGTCGATTCAGCGCGGACAAGTGTGCGTTCACCTTTAATTTCGTATTACGAAGACAGATGACGATTGTTTAACGAATTTATTGCTCAGCGAAAGTAAGAAGTACGTACTTCACAACTACCCACATATGGGCAAGAAAAACAAAGTAAAAGTGATTTTTTATATCAATCACTTGCTACTATAATATGTTAAGCGCTCGTTGAGTAAGATTTATGTTCTTAGGAAGGAAGCTGAGTATGTCAGACGTATCGAATTGATTTTTTAGTGTACTCTAATCTACTATTGCATCAATAAAAAGTTTAGGAGCAAAAGTTGAAACATTTCCTGGCGATAATTGGGTACTGTTTGTATTACATGTGAGGCGTATGGTGATTTTTCTGATGTAATATTTCGAGATTGATTTGGTATACCTGCCTGCTTTTCCTTTTTGGCTGCATGCTTGGCAAATTTCAAGGTATCAGGTGGCTTGCAGTTAGGACGAAAGAATTATTGATTTATATCAAATTGCCAGAGTATTTTAGTGTAAATACGAACAGCATGGTCGAAACTTAGGCTTTGTACAGCAGTAGGAGTCGCTAAGACCTTTCAAATATGTTCCGAAGCGTTAGCCACTTCTTCTGTATCCATTATCATCATCATCATCCACAGCCCGACTTCACCCACTGCTGGGAAGCTGGGTATACCCAGCTACTCAGCAGTGGGCCTTTAGGCCCCACTCTATGCTTATGCCATGCTCCAGATTCCTGTGTCAGAATCGTCCAGCCATCTGTTCTTGTCTATAATATTAAAATTATTCTTGTCTATTAGGTACCACCTCCTCCGTTAACATTATCAGATCAACAAGGAAGCCATATTTGTCGAGGAAATATGTCCACCATATTATTACGGGTGTAAGAACTAATTCTTAGGTGGGGTGCTCACTGTGTTATTAAGTGTCGTGGTACCACAGACTGGCCGGTGTGTCCTCGGGCTAATAAAACATGTAGTTTAGTGAGCACTAGGCTTGTTTGTCTACACTTTCAGTTTTATTTATTTATTTTATTTTAGGAAAGCTTATAGACTAATAACATTATAGTAAACACTGTTTTAAGCTTTCACGGTTCATAACTATACTTAAAATGTCACTTACGGGATATCTTCCGTGATAATTTATTGTTTTTTGAGTTCCCGATATTTCGACGCTGTTGCAAGCGCCATGATCGCGGGTCAACTGGAGAATGTGGGTGGATGGAAAAATAAATTGTTAGGAGCAGACAAATCGGTCTACCCTCTTTCTTTGTCTTTTGCTACGCGCACCACTGGAACTCGATACTAAGTCACGGCAAAACACACTCACCTCACTAACCTGGTGATACTGTGAGTGTGTTTTGCCGTGACTTAGTATCGAGTTCCGATCACGGAAGATATCCCGTAAGTGACATTTTAAGTATAACATTATAGTAACATAAATATATAACTAAATTGCTAATAACAAGCCTCCACAGATAGATACAAAGAGAAAGAAAAAAAAAACTATTAGTTCCTTATTACATAATAATCTAACACTACAGCTCTGTCTAATTATTGATTAATTTCAAAAAGTTGGCTAATTTATTTAATTGTTAATAATTTATCTAAAAATAATTTAACTTGTAAAATAAACGGTTGAAGAGCAAGAAGGTGCCTCCTGTACAAAAAATGGCTTTGCCAATAGTTTACTTACTGTGCTTGCATTGTTTTGCGAACAATTACACTGATTCGGTCTCTCTTACAATCGTTACGGGTAGACAGAAGTCCCTCCACTCCGATCCAGCCTGTCCCCTTGCTGTCCTCTCCCAGCGAGGCCCTCAGCCGAGGCCCGTACCCCGCAGGGGGTGCCCTTAGCGTGTAGTCGCTTAGTTTGTAATTTTTTTGCCCTGGCTGGGGGCCTTACACTTAAGGCACCCACAGGATAGTCCGGTTAAGCAGACGACTATCTCTCTAGGTTGAACTGCGAGATGCCATATCGAAAAAAAAAAACGCGTAGTTAGAAACCCGTAAATCTGACAACTAGTTTTATCAAGGGGTATCGTACTACCCAATTACTGGGTGGTAGAGATCAGATATAGGCAGTTCCATCGAGTACAATACTGGCTACTTGGGGTTACAAATAGTTGAAGTTGACACAAATAGAAAACCAATAAAGCCATTAAAACTGTTACGCTTGTTTCAACAAAGTGTGTAGTTCGATGTAAATAAAAGGGAAAACACTCAATTATGTTGGTAGGTACTGCAGATAATCCGACACCAATTCCAATCATGTGCGTTGTTGCCCTTCTTATAATTAAAGTAATTGAAATATAGACTTTAACAGCATCTTAATGGCTATAACAAATTGTTATGGGAGGTGAAAACCGAAGATAATCCGAATTAACAAAAATAAAGTTTTCAACGGCCATGGGCCACTTGCCCTTATAACTTTTCAAGGTTTTATTTAGGTTACGTTGATTTGTCGGAACACGTGGCCTTTTTTTTTTTTTTTTTTTTTAGGATGGGAAATCATCAAATGACTTCTCCCGCTCTGGGCGGACCATGACGTCTTAAAGCAGGATCGTTTTAATCGCGTTCCAGTGTGGGTAAGAGACGGAGCTATAGAGGACGTCTAGCACCATCTCTTTCCCACACTGGCACGAAATCAAAACGATCCTGCTTTAAGACGTCATGGTAGGCCCGCTGTATAATTATGATAAAGGTTTTAAATGTTATCCAAAATATTTAGCTTTAAAAAGAAAACGTCGAAGAAAATGGGCCTGGATGCAGGACGCAGCTCCACCCTCCCGCTCGCAAAAATATGCGCATGCAGGAAAAGCAATAAGTCTTTCGGCCATCTTCCACGTGTCGCTGGCACCACCACTTTAATATTTTGTTGAATCAGAATTTCGCCACTTCCACCGGGGTGCATGAAAGGAGCCTTCCCGGTGCACCCTGGACACCTAGCACTCGGTAACGCATAGTCTAGCTAGGTGAATAATCCTTTCACCACGACGCGCAACGGTCTTTCTCTAAGTCTTTTGGTAACAGTCTGAAAATATGCATAGCTAGCATAGCATAATTGAAGTTTTACGATACTATAAAGTTAAAAAATCAGAAGTAAATAGAAATATGTTTTTTTTGGTTATATAAATAAATAAAAGAGTAAGGTCTAAATGGAAGAACTGTTCGAAAGAGATACCGTGGCCCCGGAACACAAAGTGCGATGAAGGAACATGGATGGGTTTTAGTCAGTAAAAGTCTGACACTCCCTTCCGCTCCGCTTAATGATTTCCCATCCGGGAAAAAAAGGATAATTATGAAGAAAAAAATTAAATATATTATAGTTTACAACGGTTTACAGATAGATCTAACTAACCCATTTTAGGCACATCCGTGACTACTGCATTAAATCTGTACCAAAAAGAAATCACCGGTAAAATATCACCAAATTAAACTAGCTAATCGCACCTAATATACCAAACAAATAAACCCAATCAACTTCTAATTTATAACCATAACAATTTGCCATCTTTCATGACACAATACACGCCATAAATTCAAACAGTATTGTTTTATGTAAGCATCGCTGCGGGGCGAAGCTAGCGCACGATTTAATATCGTATTTACAAGCAATGTGTTCTGTTTAGATAGATATTGAACCGGGGTGGTGAACCTTTTTGCATCCGCGGCTATTATTTTCCAGCAAAAATCATCACTTCAAAATTCTAGAGATTGTTATTGAAATGTATGCAGTTAGAGTGCTGAATTCGTCATTATCAGCCTATAATGTTCCCACTGCTGGGACACGGCCTTCTCTCTGTGACAGGGAATGGGCTTTAATCCTCCACGCGGGCCCAGTGCGGATTGGTAGATGCCACATTGTCTTCGAATTTTTGGTTCTAGGACATGCCAGTTTCCTCACGATGTTTTCCTTCACCATTTTGAGAGCAGTGGTGATGAAATAAATTACAAAAACTAATGCGCCTGTCTGGGTTCGAACGTGGGACTCACTAAACTTAAAATGTCACTTAACTGTTCGTAAGTTAACTTACGAACAGTTAAGTGACATTTTAAGTTTTAAGTTCATCACCATGAAGTTCATTTTAAGTGGTGGCGGCCCCGGCCGCCACCGCTGGGCCACCGCTGCTCTCTCAGAGTGCTGAATTAATCTTATAAATATACGTCTTATGTAATGTGAATGGAAGTGGATCATGTTAATGACGCTGTCAGTGGCATCTTCTGAGCCCATTGTGGACACAGAAATATACCTTGAAAAATATCCAACGTCGTCGATCTGAAATCAATGTCCGTGCCCAGAAATTATTTATTTTGTTGCTTGCCACCAATTGCAGAATGCTATAGGTTCACTATCCCTGCCATAAATAAGATTTAGTCTGGTAATCGTATTGATATTGTTATGAGGAAGGTTTATTTTGTTATATTAGTAAAGTGTGTCAGGTGTCGACACACAATTGGCTATTCCTGTTCATTTTAAAATTATAATAATATAGACAGATTACATCAAACATACAAGGTGTAACCGAACCCTTCACGAAGTCGTCAACCAAGGATTCTGTACATCAAACTAAGTAACTTTACGCAAAAATTATTGCTGGGAAACGACTTTATTTTTGGGGTAAAAAATTACGTTTTACGGTAGGACTAAATGTAGCGCACTCAAAACATTGTGGTGATGGATGCATTTAGTCGAGGTATTTAAAGTAAAGTAAAAACATTGAAAGCTTGCATTCGAAAAAAAAAACTTCTCTCCGTAACCGTTCTCGTCCGTAACCGTAATCGGTCTCCGTAACTTAATTAATAATGTATTTTATAATCTGCATGAGTTTTTTGATAAAAAATAATATCCGACTTGGGTTGTTTAAACTAAAAATGTAATGTTAGTGCTAATAACTTAATGTACACAGTTACGCAATAAATATATCTTTATGTTTATCTTATCTTTAATTGAAGGTTCCCAGGTATCTCTACTAGACCAAAAAAAAAAAATCGCAATTACAGTGTTTTTCGTCTTCATTAAGAGTATTTTTTTACCCGTTATAGTTTCGTCCGAAGTTGCAACCAAACTTGGTTCAGTCATAAGAACAGGTAAGGATACCAGGAGAGTTGACGCTGATACCAAAGTCACAACTAGATGTTACTTTTGCAACGTTATTTTGTAAATTAAATGGAAACTTATTTGCCTAAAGTATAGGCAACTTGCGTGAAATAAGTTTCCATTTATTTGATTATTTTATTTAACGGTTTATATACACACTACATACAGAAAAGAAGAAAGGAATAGAAAAATAGGGCTTATTTCTAAAGAAATCTCTTCCAGCATACCTGCGAAAGGAGAGTTAATAAAAAGAGATGTAGACATAGTGTGTAAAAGATGAGAAAATAGAACACATAAAAACTTAAAGCAAATAAAGAATTTAAATATAACATATAATATAAGAATATACTTACATACATACAAGACAAAATATATAACACAAATATAAACTACAATATAATAATAAATACCTCTGCAACTATGGCGAATTTGGACAGTTCATGTTCTTTCACTCTTCTTTTGAAGACTGCAATAGTTTGACAGTAATAATAATATAATATCAGGCGGAAGAGTATTCCATAACCGCACAGCGTGTACGGTAAAGGAGTAGGAGTAGAAATCGGTCGAGCGGGGAGGGGATTTAAGGAGGTTCCTGAGATGCGATCGTCAAGGTGCATCAGAGGGACGAGAGTAGGAAAAGCGTTCCTGCAGATTCGTTGAATTTCATTTCTTTTCATTTATTCAATAATAACAATTGTGTCTGAATGCGTTACATAAAAAAAGTACAACTCGACTAATAATAAATAGAAAAAATGTACCATCACTAAATCACATTAAATTAATAAAAATCACAATAATAAACAATTTCAACATAATAAAAAATAAAAAAAAACTATGAAAATATTTAAAAATGTCACCAAAAACTAAATCGAATGTCAAAAACTGAATCATTTGGCTGCTCATATCGCTGTTCGTTGGAGCTTAGCTCACCCAAGACTGGTTCTTCTTTATCGTGTGGTTATTGCCCAACCTGGTGTCAGGGTTTCTAAGCCGCCCATGGGTTTCTGACTTAGCTTTACATGCCGTTAAGAAATATCTTTCAGGCAGGCTGGTTTCCTCACGATGTTTTCCTTTACCGAAGCAAGTGATAATTATACAATAACGCACATGAATACGAAAAATCAGAAGTGCGTGTCTTGGGTTTGAATTCGAGACCTAGCTATGATTTGGCTTTAGCATTGATTGCCCAGTGTTGTGGCCGTTGGGCCTATGGTTGGTTAAGGCGACTACAGGAGCTAAACGCGATTTTTATAATACAAAAAAGCATATGATTTACTGCAATAAACAAAACCAGAAAAATATATGATATTCTGCAGGATTATATGCTAGTATGATAATGTTTTGAAAACATAATACAACTAATTTTACTCAATAAAAAAAATCACAAACTCATCTCTAAAAATTTCTTTTAACGAGTAAAAACCATACTAAAGCAACATATTAGCATGATAGTGTTTTTTTTTTAATCCAATCAATAGATTTTATGTGCATCGCAAAAAACCACTCATTACGCACTATTCGGCCCGCAGTGACTGACATAACAACCACTTTGTAGTGCAAGCTGATGAGAACTTTATCCTAACAGTATTTCAAACGAAGTTTGAACCACCACAAATAGAGTTGCTTATTTAACTCTTGTAGTCGTCTTAAACTCATTTAATAAAAATTGGTTATTGGCAACTCTAGACAGAGAGGTGGAGAATTTGGAGTTAGGATAAGTTAAAACCTCCTTCTTCTAACACTAATCCTCTGTAATCCCTCCAATAGCTTCCGTAGGCAAATAGTCACTTAAAAAAAAACAGGTTTTAAAAAACCATATCGCGACAGTAACAGCCGAGTCGGGCATAACTCAGCTATACATATATTACATAACAAACAAAGGAATACTATTTAAATAAACTCCCGCTAATTAAATACATCATTGTAGTACACAAAGTTAATTATATTGCTGCGCTCGATAATCTCAGTTATGTCATAGCGTACAGTCATGAGCATTAATAAGTATACATTTAACAAAATTAAGAAGCGATTTTTTCGTGACATATCGATTTCTACTCTAGACCTATTTTAAATTACTATGAGTTTGAAAATACTATATTCGTAATAATTTAAATCTATTCAGTAAGAGAAAATCACTTTTCAAAGTTTCTACGTTTTTATAGAGTCCGTGTTTCAGAAAGTTGTACCGCGTATATTTAAGGGTGATATACAGACCATCAAATTGAATAACTTTCTTAATGGGACTAACATCAAAATCGCGAAAAAAACGTGAACATACTGGCTTATGCCCGCGAGTTCGTTAATTGTCCCACCGGATCGTATTACTGGGATAAAAAGTATCTTAAGTAATAATCCAGGTTACATCTGTGTGCCAAATTTCATCCATATCCGTTCTGTATAGTTTTTGCGTGAAAGAGTCAAACATCGACACAAACTTTCGCATTTATAATAGAAGTTGGTGCGTGTGACTGTGCGCTCTATAATGTTATGTTATATTAGATAGTTTTCGGCATGTATTGTAAATGTGAGGCCACGGATTTCCGGAGCTAATCAAAATAGCACATGCCTGTATTAATTCGCTTGTAATCGGTCAATGAGTAAGCTGAAATTAAAGCGAATAATTATCGCTAAAGATTACGAAGTAATTGAATAAATTCTTGAGGCGGCAATCTGTGTCAAGAGAATAAACTATCTAGACTCATCTCTACTCATTAAAATATGGCGATAATCAATTCTTAATCGTGTTTGTCAGCCATTTGTAGTCCGCCGCTATTGGTTGTATATAAGCGTCTCCAATTTCACTCCACTGCAGCACTGTGCTAAATCACACCCGTATCTATAGTAAAGTTAAAGTTATTACTTATGCAACTAAGAAAATTCTAACGTTTGACAGTTCTAACTTTAAGCAATTACTAAACTACAGTATAAAAACATATCTTGAATAATGATGTTTACTCAATTAACCCCTTTGTTTATAGATACGGCCCTCTTATAATTAGAAGAACTTTATATACGAATTCATTTTTTGGCTCGTTTATTTAACAAGTTAACACTGACTTTCTGCAGTTAATTTTTACTCGGTATTCGAACTTCAGACGTAGCAGCATTTCTTTGCGAATAGTCTTGTTGGTTTTCGGTTGCGAATGAAACAAACACACTATAAGATGGACCACGATGTCCACGATGGATCGAGTGGGTTATTTTTGATAAGTGCATCGATCTTGGATGAAAACTTCTGTAAAATTGGAGGGAAAACTCAAGGCGACATCAGGAAGAAACTTTATTTTATTATGATCCAAATTGATGTAATATTTACGAATGTTTGGACCTTGTGTACTGCGAACGTCGGAAAGAAAGTAGCAGAAAAGTTTATCAACTCCGTACGAGAAGGGGAAGACCCTTCAGAGTTTAGTTTCGATCCTAAATTATTAAAGAAGAAATCTAAAAGGATCTCCCTAATTTTATCAGTGAGAAAGAGTAGTATATCAAGCAGTAGGTAAGTGTCTAAGTGCTGTAGAAATTGTGTCTTATATTGTAGTAGGTTTTTGTTACAGGTAGTCAGTGGCCCGAAAGTCTGACAACCAGTCTTACTAAGGGATATCGTACAAGTCAGTACTAACTGGGTTGTGGAGGCCAGAAAGGCAGTCGACCCATGTAAAATACTGGTTTTCAGCTGCTTTCGTTTAGACTCGAAGCCGATCCCAACAAATCCCATGATCTGTCCACGAAGTAGACACAATAGTTAAACAATGGCGTCTCGACCAAATCGGTCATTCGATAGATCATGATATATTTGGGATAAGGCTAGGCAGATGATGATGATAATGAATGTAGTCGTTGGTCCTGAAAAATCAATACTAGAAAGATAAGGAACTCTCTCCAACAAAACCAGCAACAATCCAGCTTGTGTTTGTTACAAAACGAATCACGTCAATATAACAATCACATCAACACAAACAATCCAGGTCATTTCTCTTATCCAACTGACATAACATACAGTGAAACTACCAACGAATCAATAGAAGCTGAACTAATTAACTTAAGCTTTTATTAGTTCGTTAAAGTCGCAAATCCGTTGAGTATCCGTATGATAACATGACTGAAATAACTCAATTGTTATGAACTACCGTTTGGCTCCTTACATAACCTATTCAGGGCATCTAGTTTCAACTACATAAAAAAGGCGGGTTACCGATTCTAAAACCTTAAGGTGACCACCTCATTGATGGATCCTCTTGGATGATGATGATAATCTGTGGTGACATTACCATGCGGTCCAAGGAACCTCTTTTATTTACATAATCAGCATGTAACGTTCCCATGAACGGGAAAGAACGTGCCAAAATTCAATTCATTCAATGGTCATTGCAATTTTTGTTTTTATTTCACCGTTTTGAGAGGAGATGAAAATAGTCAAGTACCTACCCAAATTCGGACCGATTCCTACAACTCGTCACTATTACCACTAAATTGTACATCATATTTATTTCTGTAAATTGGTCTTAAAAAATCTACTTGGGTACGAGCCAATGACATCCGATTGATATTGATTTCTCTCTATAATCAATGATTTTCTTAGTTTATGACCAATAAGTTAGCACCGTTACCACCGGGATACCACTACTGCTTACTTACTTCGTAGTAAGACATTAAAATTCGTAGAATGCTTAACCGGTCAGTATTGTTTGCTATATTTTAACCTTAACGGTCGTTGAGGAATGAGGATCCATGAATGGGACAGTTGTCAACATGTCTGACAAGATTTGAGGCATTTCTGGGACGTTGGAGTCGTCATTTGTTTTCTTAACATAGTTTTGTGTAGAGATGAGAATTCTACTGCGTTATTTATGCTACATCTTTTACTGCATTACAGAGGTCATGTTTTAGATTTGTTTCTTTTATGCTCTTTCTATTCTTTCTTGCTTTAATAAATGTTGCTTTAAATAATTCTTGCTTTAATAAGTTAACAAGTATATTAGATAAAGACAATGTTCTTATTTATATTGTTTTACTATTTATGTACACACAGCACAGGGAAATACATTTAAAAATATGAGTACATAGGTACTGCTTATTTCTTAGAAATTTCTGCCAGCACACCTGCAAAAGGAGAAATGAAAAAGAAATGTAGACAATAGTGTGTGAGAGAAGGAAGAGAATACAGATTATGTGCCTTACCTAACTTAACCTATTAAGATATATAAATACACATATAAGTAGATATTAATAAATACTTAATACTTACTTAATTTATACTTACTTCGTTCTTCATTGAAATGATTCTTTCGTTTTCTTCATAATTGATTGATTGTTAGAAGACAAAATTTGTAGTATTCAAGTAAAATATTTGAAACTTTAGTATTGCATAAGATATCCATTCAAGCAAATTACTGATCGAATGGAAAATGAGAAACATTAAATGGAACTTTATGGTGTAGTGCCAGCTGCACCGTTTGCACATGGTTCTTTGAAATAAAACTTTCTCAAAAATTATCACTAGCATCATCAACGTGTGGCTTAGGAAAGTACAAGAGCAGCAGAGTAGGTATGCTACACCACACGGGTCTAACGGAACCCCCATAACCAACTTCCACTTTCACGGGAACAGAAACAGTGACCAACTCAACCCATCTCACCTAGAACAGCTTGGTAACCCACTAACTCGAAATTGAAACAAAAAAACTGGAAGCAACCTGAAGACTCGTCCCTCAAGTTTAACTCGACCAGGCAATAAATCTCACATTCAAAGAAAGCCCTATCATCAATACTTTATCTTTACCTTATCGAGGACCAGTTGCATGGTTTATTTTTAAATGGTTTTCTAAATGAGGCATCGAAAGTATTGGTTTAATAAGCGGTTGCTTTGGTGAGGACATGACATATGTGGACAGGTACGTAAGGGCAGTGTGTTTGCGAGCGGCCCGACCCATTAAACCTGTTCAGCGGCATGACGTGCGGTGACTATGCTAACTTTGTTTACGATTTTTTTTTGGGAACAAACCGTTGTACTTTAGTAATGTAGTTTTGAGCTGTTCAATTTCTTGAATATAACTGCACTAGCTAATGCTCGCAGCTTCGCCCGCGTGGAGTTCGATAATTGTCCCACGGGATCATTATACCGGAATAAAAAGTATCCTATATGTTAATCCTGGTTATAAACTATCTGTGAGCTAAATTTCATCCGAATCCGTTCAGTAGATTTGGCGTGAAAGAGTTTCAAACGTCCATCCATCCTCACAAACTTTCGCATTTATAATATTAGTAAGATAAGATTTTCGAGATGCAGAAAATTGTATAATTGCGGCGATGATAGGAAATTAGAGCTTTTAGAAGCTTCAAGGCAATTAATATCCAATCAGTCCTTCATGTTGCTTTTTCATTAATTGGTTATTTCTCTATACCGATTCCCACATCTGGGACATGAGCGTTCTCTTTATAAGAGTTTAGGAAAGATGTTTTAAACGAGAAAGCACAGCACTAAAATAATCTCATACATTTTAAAGTTCAAAGCTCTAACTAAACTCCTATTCTGAATCTCCAAACAAACTTGGGATGATAATAGCATAATTGCTACGCTAGTCAGGTAGATCGGTGATGTCAGTATGATATCATTGGGTCCTGTTGTCCATCGATCCTGTTTGCTGAGTGATTTAGTCACGTGCTTCGATCGTCTCGCAGGCACTGAACTATGACTCAATGTAATCACGCCTTGTTCTTTTATTAGCACTAAAATTGGTGTTGACAGTTCTGCGGGAAATTGCGGGTTCAATATCTTGGTTATTTTTGACAGATCCAGTACAATTTTCAAAAATTACGTTTGCCTTGTTTCAGAAATTCAGATTCAAACGGAGCTTAAACATCATATTATTGCATTATGGTACTATTTCTCATCAACCGCAATCCATATCCACCCTACAATGTAACAAGTGCAGGCGGTTCGCCTTGCACGGACGTTTCACTGCGCACACACAGGCGCATAACTCACGCGCACAAACATAACCAGGCGTGCGCACACGCCGATGCATTTGCAGCTTATATCCGATTGATATTGATTTCTCTCCATAATCAATGCTGGATATTTCTTAGTTTATGATATCTGATAATCATTTGCTAATACTGCTATGTTTTTTTAATTGATGTTTTATCTCATTATAAGTAAGTGGAAAATTGATTTGTTTAATGATTAATGAATAAATCAGTCAAAATAAAATGAAGAAATATGCACGATTAAATAGAATCATTAAAAAATTAAAATTAAATAAAACAAAATTATTGTATGCCTGGGTCGACCTACAAGCAGGTTATGGCATCAGTAACAAAAACTGTTTGTAATCCTAATACTGCCATTACTATATGTGTTGGTAATAGCTCTAAAATTAAAAAGGAAGACATTACTGACTGTGTCTCAGAGTTGTTAAAGTTAAAATGTGGTAAAATCATATTGTGTGCTTTTCCCTATTTTGAAAATTTGGGTAATAGAAAAAACAATTATATACATATGTTAAATAACCATGTACATTTTTTAGTAGGTCACTATAGTGACAGACTTATATATCTGAATATCAACACTATTGTTGGTAAACTGAAGTCGACACGGGGTAAGGTGTATCTACCTATTAGATGTAGACACAAAATAGCTCGGCTATTAGCTTATAATATTCACACAGACATAAATAGTATGTCTAAGTTTAGTCCTATTATTAACACTGCGACTATTAGTAGTAATACTAATGTACAGGTGACTTTAAATGAATATAGCATTAGTGCTATAAATGTTTACAATCATTGTACTGAGGAGGATCCATGTGTCACCGTGGAGAATTCTCATTTAGGGTCTCATTTAGGGTATATTAGTGATAGGGTCTTGTTGTCTGAGGATGGCACGGGAGTCTCCGGCCTCACTCCAAATATTAATTTAAACTAGAAAGTGAGACAACAGAAGGTAGCATTAACAATATTGTTAATCCTACCAACAGCAAGGTATCTTCTTGCACTCAATTAGTTAGTAAAAAAGGGCCTCAGCAGAACACTTTGAAATTATTCCACCAAAATATCCAAGGCATTTCTTCCAAATTATAAGAAATTGAATTGTTTTTAGAAAATAGTAAGTTTGACATTATTTGTTTTACTGAACATTGGCTAAAGGATTACCAAATGCTTATCAATTATGAGAACTATATGGTGGGTAGCTGCTTTAACCGTAAAACTATGCTTCGTGGAGGTTCCCTAATATTAATAAAAAATTGTTTTAAATATAAGCAACGTAATGACATAGTAGGTCTCTCAGTTGAACATTGCGTCGAACTGTCCTGTGTTGAGCTAGATAAGCATGTAATTGTGTGTGTGTACAGACCCCCAAACTATCAAAACTTTTCCTTATTTGAATCAATAATGGAAGATGTCCTGGCAAAACTTGCAGCCAGTAATAAATCTACAATTATTTGTGGTGATTTCAATATCAATATTTTAGAAGAAAGTTCAAATAGCAGTCGGTTATTAAATCTTTTTAAGTCATTTGACTTGACCAACACTTTTATAGAACCTACTAGAGTCACTCCTTCTACTGCTACTTGCATAGATAATGTTTTCTGCGATTGTGATTACTTAGATAAGGCCATAGTAAATTGTCTGCCTTCTGACCATAGCGGACAAACTGTAACTTTTAGGTGTAATACACCCCCATTGCAAAAAGTTCAAATTAAATTTAGACCTATAACTTCTAGCAGATTAAATAGGTATAATATTTCGCTACAGAACAAGTTAAGTGCTATGAGCCTTGACGATATTAATATAAATCAATTGTATGATCGTTTCTTTTCAATAGTTCACACGGAATTCAATAAAACTTTTGAAAAGAAGACAAAAAGTATTTGCCCTAAATTTATATTTAGTGATTGGGCAACTAGAGGTTTCCGAAAAAGTAGGGAAAGACTATTTGAGCTATATGGCCTTAAGCCTTTTATAAACACTGAAACTTTTAACAAGTATGTTGCTAAGTATTCAAAAATTTTTAGAAATACATGCAAGGTTGCTAAAGCCCTGCACATTAGCAACAAGATCAAAACAGCAGAAAATAAAATAAAGACAGTTTGGAAAGTCATAAATAACGAGACTAACAGGAAGAAAATACGTAACACTAGCTACACATTAGATACAGCATGTGGTCCTAAAAGCTCTGATCAGGAAGTAGCTCAAGAATTTGTAAATTTCTTTACCGATGTACCATTAAAAACTACAGAGGCTCTTATTTCCTCACCTGAACTCTCAATTAGTTTATTAAAGGCGAATGTGTCTGGCTGCCTGGCTGAATTTAAATTTAAACACATTAACCCTATGATAGTTATTAAAGCTTTCCGGCAAATAAAAATCAAACTGACCGAAGATCTATGGGGAATGTCTATCAAAGTTTGTACATCCATACTTGAGACTATAGCCCCTTACCTAGCTTTAATTTTTAATTTATGTGTAGACCAAGGAGTTTTCCCTGATTTAATGAAATACAGTAAAGTCATACCTCTTTTCAAATCCGGGGACAGTAAAGACACTAATAATTATAGACCTGTATCGGTTTTACCAGCTTTTAGCAAGGTTTTTGAAAAGGTAATGCTTAATCAAATGCTCTATCATTTTAACACTAACAGAATCTTACATGATCAACAGTATGGTTTCACCAAGGGACGTTGTACAACTGACGCCGGTGTAACCTTATTAAAGCACATATTTACTGCGTGGGAAGAGTCTCAAGACGCCATAGGAATTTTTTGTGACCTCTCCAAAGCGTTTGATTGTGTAAATCACGACACATTACTTTTGAAACTTGAGCATTACGGACTGGGTAAACTTGCACTTAGTTTGGTAAAATCTTATTTGAATGATAGACAACAACATGTTCAAATAAATGGTGTTAATTCACATGGTTTAAAAGTAAAAATGGGGGTTCCACAAGGCTCAATATTGGGTCCTTTCCTTTTTCTAGTATATATAAATGATCTACCCTATTTATTGAAAAACCAACCTCAAAATATGGTGTTATTTGCTGATGACACTTCCTTAATTTTTAAGATAAATAGGCGGGCCCAAAATCTAGATGACGTAAATAATGCCCTACTTCAGGTCCAAAATTGGTTCACAGCAAACAATTTGGTATTAAATGAAAAAAAAAACCAAATGCATAAGATTTGCTTTACCGAATGTTAAAAGTAGTGATTGTGATATAGTACTGAATAAAGAGAAACTTGAATTCGTAGATAAAACGGTTTTCCTGGGGATTACGCTTGATTCAAGGCTACAATGGGGTTCTCATTTAACATCTCTTGCGGGGCGGCTAAGTTCAGCAGCATATGCCATTAGAAAAATCCGTCAGTATACTGATGTAGATACCGCTAGACTGGTTTATTTTAGTTACTTTCATAGTATAATGGCATGGCATTTTGCTATGGGGACGGGCTGCAGATATTGAGTCTATATTTATTCTGCAGAAAAGAGCCATCAGAGCCATATATAATCTTCGTAGGCGCGATTCTCTAAGGGAACTGTTTAAGGATATTGGCATCATGACAGTACATTGTCAATACATCTACGAAAACATAATGTACGTCAGAAAAAATCTGCACCTTTTTGGTAAAAGGGGTGACAGACATAATTACAGTACTAGAAATAGGGACCAACTAGTTCAGCCAGGCTTCAGACTCGCTAAAGTAGACTCATCTTTCATGGGGTACTGTTTGAGATGCTATAATAAAATTCCACAAAGTATTCTTGAACTGAATGAGACGAAATTTAAAACATGTATTAAACGCACACTATGTAAGCAAGCATATTACAAGTTGAGCGATTATATCGCTGATAAAAATGCTTGGCTCAATGCTGGTCCTGCTCCACAAGGACAGGGGCGCTTAAATTGATAGCATTAAATGGTATTGTTGGAGCTGCTGAAGATTGTACAACTATCTTTGCATTGTATAGATTCAATCTCTTTAGTATTATATAATCGCATAGCCCATATTGTGTGAGTACTATGTACTAGAAAGCTATCATTCACTGGAAACCTACGTCTTTTCTTGACTTGAATGTGCCCTGGCGGTTGAGAATATGTCATGCTCACTCAAAAGTCTCGCTGATGGTGGCGCATGTGTCGGATCATTTAGTTCCCTTCAAAATGGTTGAGTTGAATGGTGCTGATCTATGCGTCATGTCCGTGAACGGGCGCTGTCGGTTGTGACTGGTCATCTCTCAGTTGCCATGGCTTATTTTAATGAATTATTTTAGTTTTTGAATTGTTTTTTTTTTCTGTTTTGTTTTACTGTGGACACTTTTAACGTGCACATCTTGCTACATTGTTCTCACATAATATACCATCTCAACATGAATGATGTAACCAAGATTTTGTAACAATATTCTGATTTAAAAGAGTGTCCATGGAGTTTCTTGCCCGTTCTTCTCCATAGAGATCTACGCTAGGGAATGGGCAACTACAGTACTTTCACAGTTTTTATGTCTTGTGACTGGGACTGTAGCTACATTTAATTTTCATCTTTGTTTCGACAATTCAAAAGTGCCTGTAACTGGCTTACTTGAAATAAATGGTTTGATTTTGATTTTGATTTTGAGTCATAATTATGAATGATGATATTTTGTTTTCTTCTTTTTTTGTTTTGATGATTCTTAACCAGTACTGTATTAAATCAACAGCGACAATAGAGGATTTGGACTGGGTTATAAATAAAAAAAAATGTATAAAAATACGTATATACATTACCTATTCTTAAAAACAATATACTTTTATTAAATTTATTAATAAATTATATTTAAATAAAAAATATATTAAAAGAAAATATTACAAATATTACACGACACCCTTGTCACGAAG
Organism: Xestia rhomboidea; assembly: GCA_963853795.1. Taxonomy (NCBI): domain Eukaryota; kingdom Metazoa; phylum Arthropoda; class Insecta; order Lepidoptera; family Noctuidae; genus Xestia; species Xestia rhomboidea. The sequence goes on from OY970761.1 coordinate 17,292,129, forward strand.
CTTATAAAATTCTTGCATGTTAATCTCGATGCAAAAGTTGGTAGTAAACAAATAAATAAAATAATTGAGCTCCTTAGCCTTGAAAGTAAGTAAGAGTCAGAGGTTCCAATACATCACGATTTAGATCTTTAACATCTGATCTTAGACTATGTACATAAATCGTTCGTGATTGCAGTAATTTTGTATTAAGCTTTATTTAGAGTAATAAATTATTTGAGCCACTTGTCAGTCTGAAAGTAGTCGTGTGAAATAATCGAGAGTATGCTGTTGGTAAGGTTATGTTAAATGGGGAGTAGATTGATTTGAATGTATCGAAAGTAACTTAATTGTAAGGACTACTCAAAGAGTCTAAAGAAAAGGACTTTTGAAAACTATTATATTCATAGCTGCTGTGGCTGTTACCCACTATAATAGAACTCCAGACTTCGAAAAAATAAATGTAGATAATGAATATAGCATGTCTAAAGAGCACACAACAATTTGAGCCACTATCATGAATAGGCATGACGACAGTATCAAAAAATTGCAAATCTATTTAGTCCGTCAGTTAGAGTATTGGAAATTAAAGGACACGTATTTTTTGTTTTTGTAAATCAATGAATATTGACAAAAGATAAAACGAATCAAAACTCGGGAGTGGGGGCTCGTGACGTCAGAACTAGCTAAAAATTATACCTAGGCGTGACGTATTGAGAATTTTAAAAGCGTCATATCTTCGTAAATTTTGGTTTACGTATCAAAAGAAAAAACACAGGTCAAATATTTTTTGATAATCTAACTGACGGACTAATTAGATTGTTTTTGTCGTCTCGCCTATTGATATGATATACACTAAAATAAATAATGAGGCTACTGTAAGAAGTCTACATAGAAAGTATAGAAAACTACTAGGTTTATAATAGTTGTTACTAAAACTTCAGATTTCGACCAAATAAATGCAGTTAAAAGACGACATTTCTGAGGAGAACACAAATATTCGAGTCACTATCATAATCAAACTAATTAACATAAGCGACGATAATGATGCTAATATCATCTCAAACAAAGCTACTTAATACAATAAAACCCCAGGATCCTTCAATAAAGACCTCACATCTCCTAACAATATTACTAGAATACCCTTAAGAGGTCCAAATATGGCGAAAAACAATAACAATGAATTTGCCACCCACTCCCGGGCGGTAAACATTACAGAAACAACACGGTGTTACAAGTATTTCGCAATAGGCCATGGACTGAGGATTTATATCGAAATGTAAGGCATGGCCGCGCGATATCGCTTGTTATAATTTAAACAAAGATTATGCATATTTATGAGGGGTGCTTTGAAAAAAAAATTGAATTGAAGTTGAAAAAACTTGTTGAGTGTAGCTTTTGAAGACAATGGAATTGATGAACAGCGTCGAAAGCTTCGTAAATGTGAAGAACTATTAATAATAGAAGAACAATAGAAGAATAATAATAATAGAAGAACTATTTTCTGTTACTGTTACCTGCATCTGTTTGCATCATTCCACAACTGGGCTTCATAAAGAAGTATTAGGACTACTATTTACTTCTTCTTCTTCGCGTCGAGGATTCCCATGGTTATCTAAATTTGTTTTGACCAGAACTCAGCCACGTCAACGGCGTTGGTGGTGGCTTCGGACTATTTATTACATTCAAAACACATTATACAATAGTTACCTGTCGTTATCTTAATTGTTATCACCAAACATAAATTGTTCTTGAAGGTTGATAATGAGCTATTAAATTAAATGAGAGTAAGTGTAATTAACATAGGTAAAAGAAAGGAAAAAAGGTATTATTTCCATCAAGAAAATCTGACGCCACAAACAAGAACGAAAGTTTGGAAAACCGGAGAAATCACGTCATCCCGCCGGGGACTACAAGGTATTAAGTTGGGCATTGAGTCACCCATCACGAAAACTCACGAATGAATCACGAATACATCACTACACGACTGAAGATCTGACTCAGAACCACACAGTCTCGGAATACTAACACATTTTCGATTTAGACGTCTTACTAATAAAATAAATGGATTTGTGGAACTGAATGTGTGTTATAAGCTGGATCTTAATATGAAAGGGTGATTTGAAATAAATGTATCAGATTTCTTTCTTTCTTGGTAATTTTGTGTGTGATAAATATAAATAAATATAAATATCGCTGTACATTAACACACAGCGCCATCTGGTGCCACACTAAGCAACGAGGCTTGTGTCGTGGACACCAGATAGTTGATATACTACATAGATACTTTTTGTTTGTAAATACATACTTATTATACATATAAACATCCATGACTTGGAAACAAATGTCCATGCTCATCACACAAACATTTGCTCCAACCGGGATTCGAACCCAGGACCCTAAGAACGTAAGGCAGCCTTACTACCGCTGCGCCATTCGGGTCGTCTTCTTCTGATATTATACGTCCTCTTCTGATGATATTAATGTGTCATGGCTCATCGATGTAGATTCAGGTGCAGGTACTTATTTTAGGTGGGTTATCTTGTGTGCTTAATCTTTAGATTTGTTGTTACAAAACTGGGCACCTGTCGTCATCCAGGCTATGACTGCAATTTTAGTGGTTAATGAATCACCTCAGTCTATCGTAGTCCACTGCTGGACATGAACCTCAGCTATACCACAATACCCTAGGAGGGAGTGACAGACTTTTACTGACTAAAGTCACGGTGTCCTAAGTGGTTCAAAATTGATTTATCATCTGCTTAATTTTAAACCTAACTCAAGATTTATCTTCTTCAAGACAACTACCATTTCTACCTCCTCTCTGTTTATCTTTACGAACAAAACCTACACACAAACACAAGCAATTTCTGCCATAATCCATCCAACATAGTCTGTGTTTAACACGCAGTTGACAATCCGCATGGCTGGTCTATGACGGTTGACAAAGGAAGGGTTTGTTCCTTATGTTCAGATTTTTTCGATCGGGTTATGATTGCAATCTTAGTGGTGCATATAAGAGATACTTCAACACTTATTAACACCAAATTATCTTAAAGTCAAGTACCATTTATTTTTCTATGACTTATTATATTCATATTATCCTTGCGAACAAACCCACTCACAAAAAACAGTCTAGCTATACGTCTGTCATATTCCTTGTTTTACAAGCAGTCGACTATCTGCATGCTGCTCTGTGGCGGTTGACAAAGGTCAGCGCAGCACCGTCACGACATGAACCCCAGTCGACAGAGTATGGGAACAGGACCTCGGCGACCATACCATTTGTCTGGTCATTATTAGCTTTTATAGGTGAGATGTTATTGCAACTGTGTTTTGCATTATTGTGTAAACCGATTGTCCGTTTGACAAACTACATTCAATGTGAAACTTCGACAGTTTCTTGCTAGGAGCAAGCATAGCACCTCCTCATTAAAAGGCTATCCTTTAAGATAAACTGCTGAATCAGTGAATAAGAAAGCTTTATAAGTTTGTTATGATTTGATGGATGAAAACTTAATTTTTAGCAAACAAAACAGTGACTTTACCAATTGTTTGGTCATTTGATACATGAGGGGTTGAATGTGCGGATTAAGTATTAAATTTGACTAACGCCATGACAACCATGTCCATCATTGACCGTACTATTTGTTTAGTCCCGTAAGCATCATAATTTAGTGCGTCTAATGAATAGTGATCTATGATCATAATAAGGAGTTCCCTAGTACTTTTGGTTTTTGGACGACCGGAGTTGTGAGAGTTGAACCTGAACAAACCAGATTGTACAATAATTCAGTAAAACAAACACAACACAATTGGAGCAAAATAAATCACAATTACTTCAGATATATCAGTACAACTGACTGATTCAAGCCACAACCCAGTTGTCCTTGTTACCCATTCCTTCCATTCCATTAATATAACATTATCTTATCTTCAGGTTTTCAGTGAAAATGCACCGATGGTAGGGCGTGAGGGGGCAAGGCGCGGCACCGGGCGGCCACTCAAGATAACTGCCTTACTAATGTACCTGATAGTATTGAATTATGACGTCTACCAACGATATTGTTCTACGTGAAATTTAGCGAAAGTTTGTATATCGTGGTCTGTTTGTTTGATGTGTTTATTTGTGGCTGATATCCTGGTGTTGCAGTCGTGGTGGTCTGGAGCGAGGCGTTCTTTATGAGAGGTATGAGGTAGTGGGGCGACGTGATCTAAAGTTCCTTTCGTAATATGTAGAGCATGGCTGAGGATTGAATTGTATTTGTTATTGATGGTTTACGAGTTACTGGTCTGATAGTGCAGATACATTCAAGCAACTTGATAAGTTGGGTTTAGGTAAAAGAGAAATGACTGATATTAGATCCCGCTTATTCTTAACCAGCTTATGCCCGCAGCTTCGCCCGCGTGGAGTCGGTCATTGTCCCACGGGATCATAAAATCGGAATAAAACCGGATCGGGATTATACTTTCTCGTTTACAAGAACTTAGTTTTTTAGACATTTTTTGTACCCTATCACTATGTTTTCCTATTTAACCCAAAGGTTGACTGGTAGAGAATGCCTTGTGGCATTAAGTCCGCCTATGTACATGTACATGAAGTTTAAATAAATAAATAAATAAAAAGTATTCTATGTGTTAATCCAGGTTATAAACGATCTGTGTGCCAAATTTCATCTAAATCCGTTCAGTAGTTTTTGCGTGAAAGAGTTACATACATTCAGACATCCATATAGATACCCCACCACAAACTTTCGCATTTACATTTGTAATATATTAAAGGATGTCTCATTATTTGTTGTTGTTGTTTTTTGACTGCTAGATATAAGGTTATTAGACGAAGACGTCTAATAGAGACGAATGGAAAATTAAGGCACACAGCGCCACCCCCATGAAAAATTGGGATAAGGCAAGGTGACAAAGGGCTTTTAAGATCTCTGCTGTATCGTCGGTTTCTCTACCTTTCTTAAGTATCACGGGAATAACTAAAGAGATCAAAGTCCAAGTGAACTACAGTTTAGTTGTTAACAGCACTAATTAACTTATTGATTAAATCAACATTCACACCGTAATACAATTCAATTAAGCAAATGTCAACATAGCTTAAAGTTTCTAAGGCCCTTGGGAAAATCGTAAGTTTAGTTTAAACTAGCTTTTGGCTGCGACTTCGTCCACTTTAGGTCAGAAATTATCCCATGGGAATGTACTCATGATTCTCCTGCTCTTATCCCAAGTTATTTGGGGACAGCGCAGCATGTTTTCTTCTACCATACTTCTCTATTACTCGTCATCTCATCATACATTTCTTCCCTAGCCAGACCATCCTTTGGAAACGTACTACCGGGTTAAGAGTTCCTATGTTCTCCCAGGTCATGGTCAACCTGTGTGCTGTAATAATTTCGTTCAGCTGTTCAGGCGTTAAAAGGTCACAGAGAGTTAGGCAGGGTTACTTTCGCATTTATAATATTATTATGGATGTTTTTTGGGGATGACATGGAATCTTACTTTAAGGCTGGGGTATCTGCTTAATTAGCAACACTGTTTGTGGTGGTTCAAACTTCGTTTGAAATACTGTTAGAATAAAGTTCTAATCAGCTTGCACTACAAAGTGGTTGTTACGTCAGAGTGACAAATATTTGTGTGAAAAAAATTTACTAAAACTTTATGCCGTTTAGGAGTAGTTACGAAATTTCAAAGAAAAAATGCTCACTTGGAATATTTGTTTCATATAGTAATATTAATGTTAGAATTATTTCAATTGTACCAATTAAAGTTTAGAGTCCAATAAGCAACATATATTTTTTGCACATTTAAATTCACTCATCAAAGAGGAGTTACATGGAGAAAACCTCTCGTTAGCAGATAGGGGGTGGCCCCTTAAGGACTGGACTGAAATAGCTCTCTCGAGAGAATAATGGAAAGAAGCTACCACTGCAGGGCAAAAGCCTTTCCTTTGCCCTGCAGTGGGATACAGCAGGCTTAAAATAATAATATATTTTTGGGAAAATCCCAGCTTGGAATAACAAATTAAAATCTTATTCACGGCAGGTCACGTGCTCACACAAAAATGTTGCTATCGGAAGTAAAAACAATAAGATATTTCAATTCTTCGCGGTTTGCAAGAATTTTAAGGCAAAACGTGCAACGTGTGAATGATTGTGTCCCAAATAGGTGTGCGTGCGCGTGCGCAAGTCAGTTGGCTGCTTTAGTTACGGTTACGGCTACCGACAGAGATGACCGATTTCCTGACTTCTTTTGTTGCTAATATTTTGTAATATGGGTATTTTGATTCGTTTGTAAGTGAGGCGAATAGATTCTTGTTTATAACTTCGCAGATGATTTTTGTGGAGCGTCAAAATACTTTTTCAGCTTTTCTGCCATTACCTTGTGAAGAAAGTCAGAGAAAGGCATAGAGATGTCGATGTCTTTTTTTCCTAAAAAAGTAGAGATGTCTTTTGTTGCCACCAAGAGACCCATCCAAGAATTAGTACTATCCAGGAGAAAACAGAGGATTCAGTTACTATGACTAGCTCCAATGATGCGCCCAAATAGAATCCAATGATATCTCAGCCTTCGTATTGCCTCTTGAAAGTGTCGTCAATAGATAGATATGTACATACATACAGGGTGTAAGCAACCTCTCACGAAGCCGTCAACCAAGCATTCTGTACATCAAACTGAGTAACTCTGCGCAAAAATGTTTGCTGGGCAACGACTTTTTGGGGTGAAAAGTCATATTTTATGGTAAAACTCAATGAAACGCATTCAACACATTGTGCTGATGGATGTATTGAGTAGTAAACGGGTTATGGAGGTATTTAAAGTAAAGTTATAACAATAAAAACTTGTATTTAAATAAAACTTGTGAAAATGTTGAAAGTTAGACCCTCAATATCTCCGTAACTAGAAGGTATGGTATGGATAAAAAAAATATTGCAGTGACTAGGAGAACAAGTGCCTTTCGGCTTCGTTAAGAGTATATTTACACCCTTTATTTGGTGCTCTATGAGAAAGCTCATGCTAAGTTGTCTAAGTATATCACAATGTAGATAATAATACCCGCATTCCTTACCTACTCTCACTATTCTCCAAACCCGGAAGATAACCGAAGATCCCACATAAAGCACTGAATATAAATCGAAAAGATAAAACTATTACATAACAAGTAAAGCAGACACGTCTGACATCTGCGAATTGGATCGGATCGTGCACAGATCATGCGGCATTTTCCTATTGCTGTCGTTAACACAATAAGGAACCTCATCTAATTGCGCCGGATAACCTCAAGGCAATTAGGTTGTTCTTACACTTTGTGACACACGGGTAGATAAAGTTGCTAGCTGCAGTTATTTTATCTAACAACTAGGTTTTGTCCGCGGTTTCACTCGCGTTAATTTAGAATTTGACAATCAATTCGGGTTGCACTCTGCTTGCAATAATATAATTGAATCATGATTCGAAAGACACGTGGCGCCATCTATTATCATAAGAACGTTATTGTAGTTTCCCTCGGAAATAGTACTTTTTTTCGGGATGAAAGGTGTATGTCCGTTTCAGTACCTAAACCGGATAACGTTTATGCAAAATTTCAGCATTACCTGTTCAGTGGTTTAGGCGTGAAAAGGTAACTAACAAACAAACTTACTTTCGCATCTAAAGTACAAATTGTATCATTGGCAAAAATTCACCGTGTAGATTTATTAAATTACAAAAAAAAAACACCATATTTTTACAGGAAGATCACGAAAACTTTACTTCCAAGTAAGGTTTTCGTGATCTTCCTGTAAAAATATGGTGTTTTTTTTTTCTAAAATTTTAAATCTTTTACAGCTTCGTCCGTAACTTACAGTCGTCAAAGAATTAGGTGCGAATCATAGGTTGTATAAATAATTTTTAAAATCACAACTTGCTTTCTGCACTCCACAACCGTATGTCACAAGGAATGCTTTCAACAATTAACACACGCGATTGTCTGGGAACGGACGAACAATCGTTTGGCAACCAAACTTTACGGATGCGTTGTTTTTGTTGTGCGTGTGTTTCGCAACACGACTCAACGCTCGACGCACTACGCTACCGTGTGTATGTCGCAAGGTAATTAGCGGAACGACAATTGCTTAGGTTTTACACAAATCTGGTGGTTATTGTTGTTTAATAAATACTTTAGGACAAGACTGGTTGTCTGGTTGGCTAAGTATTTTTTTGCTGTTGTTTCTGACCTAGTAAGGTTTCGTACAGGCTATGTTTTTTTGTTCTTGTTTTATTATGTTATGTTCGGTCAGTTAGTTCGTTGCCGACTTGTAGTCACACCAGTGTGACAAACAAACACCGCTGCTCTCAGAACGGTGAAGGAAAACATCGTGAGGAAACCGGCATGTTCTAGAACCAAAACAATTCAACGACATGTGACATCTACCAACTGGGCCCGCGTGGTGGATTATAGCCCATTCCCTCTCTTAGAGAGGAGGCCTGTGTCTCAGCAGTGGGAACATTAATAGGCTGATGATGATGATGATGTGACAAACAGGATTTTTTTTCTCGTTTCTCACACCACTTAGTTCAACTTTGAAGTAGCGTTGATTTTCGGTGGTTCAACTTTGAAATAGCGTTGATTTTCAGCTCCTCAAATAGTATAAAGATTTGTATCTTTATAGAGATAGAAAGGATTTAAAGACATCTTACAGTACAGATTTACCCCAGGGCGATTTTTCTATGGACTATCATGAAACCCATTAGTTTGAAGTGACCTCAAATTGTACCTAGATTAGGTAGGTCTAACTACTATAGCCCAGTAATAGAGCTAGAGCTTATGTAGGTATTACGTAGCTTTAAAACGTTATTGACGTGACCCAGTTCTAGATTTGTAGGTTTATGAAACTGAATGAAAAATGCGGCATACTGCAGGAAAACTTAAGATGGCAGAGATGGATGATGTTCTGCTGCCAACACGTTCAGTAATGTAAAGAGTATTACACGGAATATTTGTCAGCTTGGAAATATTTTTAATGGATGACGTAATGTGGGGTACACCTTTGCCTAAGTCTTCGGGGTTACTATTTACGTAGGTGAAAACATGTTCTCCTCCCTTTTCTGGCAACCTCCTATTAGCCCTCCATCCCACAAGAACAGAACTAGTGCGAAGGTAATAACCTACTGGCCGTACGCCATATAATCTTGCCAGTAAGTAGGTGCTACTTACGATAACCTTCTTGCGGTCGCGGCCCACTTGTCTCGCGCGCTTTCCTATCAACTGGACTATTGTTGGCAGGTAGAGTGTTTTGATTTGAAATGGGCTTGGATGGTGAGGGAATGGGACAGAGCTAGTAATTGGCTGTTGTTAGACAGAGCTGAAGAACATTTGGCTCTCCAAATGTTCTTCAGCTCTGTCTGAAGGAATGTGGTGAAGATAGGTATGATGGTAAACTTGAAGTCATGAGTGAGCTCGTTATGAACCGTGCCGGATTAAATTAAATCATTTTATTTCGAGCAACAAGACTCGTAGTGTTAGTAACAAAACAGCAACCAAGCAAGCAAATTTGTAGGAGATGGTAGCTAAATAATAACAGCCGTTCGGGTCAATCTTCAATTTAATTAAATTCAATTCTTTATTGCATATCACATGTGTTTTATAAGATCTTGTAATTAAAATAAAGTTCACATGGACCCTGTCGGGCACAACAATTTATAACATTATACAGCAAGTAGCATTCAATAAATAATTTTTAATTAAAAATTTGTGAAATAAAATAAAAAGATAAAATAGAGAATAAAAAAAATAAAAAATCGCATAAAATAAAATTATAGTCAAATACATCTCATTCATTCTTATTTCGGTCATTAGAATAAAAATCGAAATACAATCATGTCCATAAGATAATAATCAAAACCAAAATGTCAATAAAATAAATAAAATTAAAGTCAAATACATCATGTCACTAAAATAATAATCAAAATTTAATCATGTCAAAAACTAATAATAAAAACAAAATGTCAATAAAATAGAATAAAATTAAGGTCAAATACATAATGTCATTAAAATAATAATCAGAATACAATCATGTTAAAAAGATATTAAGAATCAAATACTAAATGTCAATAAAATAAAAAGCAAAATTCAATAAATAAGTAAAGGTAGTAAAAGTCAATCCATTTAGAAGTCATCATTAAAAAAATCAGTCAACGTATAGTGGCAATTTTGAATTAATAATTTTCTGACTCGTTTTAAAAATAATAAATTATTATTATCTTCAGGTTAAACCGGGCTTGCCTAGGTTGGTCCGTGGACTTTATACTTTTAAAGGGAATAAAGGAGGGACCTATGGAACTTATGGACCCACAGAATGCTGGCTTAAGTTCAAGTAAGCTGTCAGTGCATTGTGGCACTGTTACAATATTATTCAATGGTGCTACGATAACCGTGATTGTACTATTTTGGTGATGTTCCTACTAGGTACTGATAGAGATACAGTGTTACAAGGGTCTTTCGGCGATCGAATGACATGGCCAGAAGGACGTTGTTGGTCAAACTCAAACTCAAACTCAAATCATTTATTTCAATTAGACCATTACGGCAATTTTGAAAGTCGAAAATACAATAAAAGCAAAGCTACAGTCACAGTCACAAGGCATAATAACTTGAGAAAGTACTGTAGTTGCCCGTTCCCTAACGTAGATCTCTATGGAGAAGAACGGGCAAGAAACTCCATGGACACTCTTTTAAATCAAAATATTGGTCAACATTTGATAAATAATTTTTGAAATAATTGTACTGAAAATCCCAGAGACCATGCGCCGAGCGATGCAAGAAGCGCAACTTTTGAACGCCTAACATTCAGTCCAACCGTGATACATGATTTTTCACCTCAAAAAAAGTCGTTTTCTAGCAATAATTTTTGGGTAGAGTTATTTAGTTTGATGTACAGAATGCTTGGTTGACGGCTTTGTAAAATTCGCTTACACCATGTATACATCACCCACGTCTCACAGGGAACTTTAGAAGTCAGATGGTAAGGATCGATGCCCCACAACTTACTTACAGGCCAGTTAGCAATATTAAAGTGGTATGCACCATAAACACAGCAATAGATTTCAATCTCAATGCTCACGCACGTCAATAACCTAATTTCTTCAATTGGTATTCAATTTGGGTTGAATTGATTTATTCGTCGTGGGAATCACATATATGCAGAGTAGAAAACAAACTAAGGTTGGTCTATTTAATGTACTGGACAAATATTTTAGGCCGATATCATCATCTGCCTAGCCTTTTCCCAACTTTAATGTTATAAGTCGAGCTACACGATAACTGACAAATGCTTACATTGACTGGACAAGTCCACTCAAATCTGTGTGGTTCTTTCTTCAAAAGACCATCTCAGACACTAATCTGCATAGTCCTCATGTAAATTGAGGAAGATTATGTCTGAACTTCAAAAGAGACTATGACCTCTGACTTTGTTTCGGCGGTTTCTTCTCAGAGTAGTCAGGTACGAAACACCGGCCCCATATAGTTTAAAAAAAAAAAAACGTGTAAAAGTGTTTGTAAAAACCTACTTGCAAAAATAAACATCATTTCATTTCACCAATGGGGTCAGCTTCCAGTCTAACGCAGATGTCTGACCTCCACAACCCAGTTGGTACTAGGTAATACGGTACAGCTTGGGTAAGACTGGTTGTCAAGACTTTCAGGCCAGTGACTAACTGTAACGACTGTCAAAGATCTACAATTAATAGCCGAGACCTACGGCTAACGTGCTTTCCGAGACTCGGTGGAAACCTGGTATGTAATGTATGGTCACTCATCCACAGCCCTACCTTGGCAAGCGTGGCTTAACCTGAAGATTGATCCAAGCGTTTGTTATTATTTAGCCACGAGCTTCTATTTTAGGCCGACTAAGTCATTAAATTCATTGGCACCCTTATTATACTTAATGCTAGCCTGCGGCCTCCATCGTTTCATGCTATGCTTCCCTTGTCTATCCGAATGTCATCCAGGAAATTCATACATTTGTCTATTGCAGGGACTTCTTTTTCTTCTGGGTATGAAGTAACTTCCGATATGTCAAATAGTTCTTACTGTCAGGTTCCTAATTTGTTCAAAAAATTTCAAGGAAACCTCTGTGATTTATTTTGCATCATCAAGCATGGTTCATACATCTGCAATGCCCATGATTCAGCTCTCTTTGGCTATTGCCACTGATTTTCGGTAAAACCTCACGCTTGGCACACAAAAGCTATCTTTTGTTTTATAATTGAATACATACAAAAGTGAGGCTACTGTTTTCCTCTCATGAAGTATACCGTCAAACAATTCTTGAGCGCCGCATAATTTACCATTGTAGTGTAATCTGCTAATTTATATTGTTTTGTATATCCCCTAATTATGCGAATTTACAGAGAAGGGAGCGTGTGAATACTGAACTGGGACATTTCGTCACGGCGACTCGGAATGGGCCCACAGTGCACACAGTGGCTAAGTGAAGGGGCCACTTTACTGTGCTTTAACTTTTTTGTTTAATAACTATCACTTTATTTAACTGCTCATTAAATTAGACACACTATGCGTGAATAACGGAGTGTTAAATAAGATTGTAGGCACAATAGAATTTGTTTTTAACCACATATTGTATATTGATAAGCAAATTGATGAAAGGCTTTATCATTATACAATACCGAATTGAATTGTAAAGAAGTTCTTTTTGACAAATAAATTATGAAGTGTCAAGCGATTTTGAGGTCAATTTTGATGTATATTTAAATATTAATAGTTAATATTTTATATATATATATATAATAATAATAATAGTTTGCTTGGGTGCGCGAGCTGCGCGCAGCTCGCGTGTTTGGTGTTTTTGAGAAGTATTACTTACCCTTATAAAATTTTGAGAATCTATAGGCACCCCTAATGAATTGGAAAATCCGTTAGAATTACCCCTAAAACAGTATGAAAACCCCTACGGACCCCTAATAAAACCTTATTTAAAAAATTACTCTAAAGTTTGCTGAGTTACGCTTCACCCATTCAATCATCGTTACGCTACGGAGGTCGCCGGCTCGCTTCGCTCGCCACCTCCCCCCTTCGCTCCACTCAGGACCTACCTACCACCGGACAGGTTTCGACACCTACTATAATATTTGTTCAAACACCTGATAGCTACCTCTAACCGTTATGAAGTTACAGCCCTTTCAATTTTAGGGGAGGTTGGGGATGGGAGCTTCACCCACTCAACCTTCGTTACGCTACGGAGGTCGCCGGCTCGCTTCGCTCGCCACCTCCCCCTTCGCTCTACTCGGTCTCGCAGGTTCGCTCCACTCTGGACTTTGAGGGGAGGTTGGGGAGGGGAGGGTATAAAAATTTCAACGCCCCTCAATAATAAAGTATGGTCAAAATCAAAATGCCGCTACGTGTCCTAGTTTCCGAGATACGATGGGGGGAGGGGTGAAGGGGGGGAGAGGGGGGAGTTTTGAAAAATGATTTCGACTAATTCGGGGCCCCTTGATACGATTCTAAAAAAAAAAATGTTCCAAGTCTCTAAACTTCCGAGATCCGCCTAAAGGGGGGAGAAGGGGGGAAAGGGGGACAACTTTGAAAACAAGTTTTTACTTTTCCGAGCCTCCTCTATACGAATCTGAAAAAAAAAATGTTCCAAGTCTCTTGGTTTCCGAGATACTATAGGCAGGGGGGAGAAGGGGGGGGGGGAATATATATTAGCAGTTATTAAAATGTGTTTTCTGTGAGACATGCGCCATCTTTGATTAATAGATCATAAGTATAGGTACTTGCTTTTGATAGAGCTTTTATCAACTGCAATTGCAATATTGGTCTCATCAAGTATTAAATCAAGCTTTTGTATATGAGAGAAGCGGTAGTCTTTGAAGTTTAATTAATACTTTACTGGCCGCAATATATTGCAACATTGTTTGATTAACAGGATAAATTAAATATTTATGTACCTAGTGCGTTGTTTGTTGGACCATATTTTTCCTTGAGTTGTGTATGTAGTTTCACCATTATTTTTATGATAAAAATTGAAACCGGAAGAATGATCAAAAATGGATTTCGTATTACTTTCTATTTTAAATGATATGTATTAACCTTGGTGTTGTATCTCTGCTTTATCAAATTTTAATCAATTTTTCATTTTAATATTTGGCATGGTCACACATATTTCGTCTTAAAGATTATTTTATCGAAACGAGAACGTGATGTAAAAGGAAAACGTGGTAGAGATTTGGATTTTTGAATTTGCAAACTTGCAAAACTAATGAGTAATGCCGACCAACAGTGGACGTACTAAGCAAAGTTTACCAAAAGAAACAAAATGTAGAAATCAGAAGCAATATATGGTTTGATTATGAAATTCAAGCCTAATTATCAAACAAGGAAAAGCAAAGGAAACCAAAAAAGGAAGAAACGCAAAGAAGACCAAAAAAACAATGGATCGACTGTGTGAAATAATAACGCAAATAAATTGGGATACGGGCAGGAGAATGATGAAGTGACGAATGAAGCACGTAGCGAATCTAGAAAAGAATATACAGGGTCTCTCTCCTCATCACGAAGGCGTCAACCAAGCATTCTGTACATCAAACTAAGGAACTTTACGCAAAAATTATTGCTGGGAAACGACTTTTTTTTGGGGGTGAAAAATCATGTTTTGTGGTAGAACTCAATGTAACGCACTCAAAACATTGTGCTGATGGATGGATTGAATAGTACGGGGGTTGTGGAGGTGTTTAAAGTAAAATCTTACATTCAAAACTGTTTTAAAAACCCTAATATCTCCGTAACTAGAAGGTTCCCAGGTATGATGTAGAATAAAAAAAAATGATCGCCATTGCGATGCGAAAAAACCTCTTAACGAAGTCGAAAGGCACTTGTTCTCCTTATAATGATAAGGAGAACAAGTGCCTTTCGGCTTCGCTAAGAGGTTTTTTACACCCTTTAGTAGATTAACTATTTGAAGAGGTTATTACATAAATAAGTAACTTTTCTATCAAGTCAAGTAACTAGACTCCTAAGTTAAGCAATACCCGAGTGTAAAGTTTAGCTTGAGGCTTAACGGCAACAACAGAGTGTCCGCTTGAACCAATATTCAGTAAATGTTAAAATAAATCAGACTAAAGCCCAACCCACAATATCAATATGAAATTCCTGTTTATTTTATTATTCATAGGTTACCTTTAATTTGGAGCGTGGGATAGTTGGAACATTTTGTGGGTATAAAGTAACAGATGTTTTGTAGTCACGCCTTTACAGTCGCCTAGTAAGGGAACCTATTATGTTTTAAATGTTTTCCTTGTGCGAATTTCTTACGCAAATAAAGTAGGAAAGTTTGTTGGCTATGTAGGTGGACGTATGTTTTCGCGTTTTGGGTTTATGTTTAAGTAATGGGGTTGTGACGTCAGAATGTAGGTTGGTTGCAGAATAAAGTGTTTGGTGTCCAGTAGCCTAGTTGGAACTTAACGTCCTGAGCGTAACAATACTTGTTAGGCTTACTATCAATATATTGTTATCTACTTCGATAGGCTATTTGTATATGAATGGACTTATAGACACCATTGTGTTTCTTTGGCTATTCACTACTGAGTAGGTGAAGGACGCATTGACATCTTGGGTTGCAGTAACGAGTTGACGACTACAGAGAGACGAAGAATTTTATAAATTTCTTTTTTTTTCTTATTTTTATTAATTTCAAGATTAGCAATTGGAAAAATATGAGCAGACAAGTGAGGTAAGAATGAAATCAACATAAAGTATGCAAAACAAGTTTAATAATGTTGTAAAACTCTCAATAGAGATGGCGCCACCAACCAAGCAGCCTTACATTAAAATCTTTAACACAAGTATGACGATACGAATCAATCATAATTTCAATGAAGATAAAAATAATCAAAACATTCCTACATTCACAATTAATGAGTTAAAAATAAATGGTTCAGCACAATCAGATACTACAAGCTCTATTTAAAAACCAGAAGTAAGAATATCCATACTTCACTTATTATATATTTCCATAAATGTTTGTAATTATACTATAAGAACGGCCATAGGACAACCTGTCACCTTGCGAATCAACTACCGGCTTCTAACCATTATTGATTGGATATAGTCAACAATATTATCTTTCACTTAACATTTTATGGAGTTTCTTTCCCGTTCTTCTCCACAGAGATCTACGCTAGGGAATGGGCAACTACAGTACTTTCACAGTTTTTATGTCTTGTGACTGTACTACTGGGACTGTAGCTACATTTAATTTTCATCTTTGTTTCGACAATTCAAAAGTGCCTGTAACTGGCCTACTTTAAATAAATGCTTTGGTTTTAATTCTGCATTCAACTGATAAACGTTCACTGCTGGACTCACCTGTCCAGCGTTATCACAACTATTTTCGACTCGTCTTCCAGTCTAACCGGGTGCAGCTGAATACCAGTATTTTACATAGGGCGACTCTAATCTGACCTCCTCAACCAAGTAACTGAGTAAAAAGACATGTTCATTGCTGTACATAGGTCTCTCCCGTTCTCATAGGCTGTAATCTAATACTCTCGATTATATAGTAGTTTATTAGCATAATCAAAACCACTATTTATGTGTTCTGGTGGGTGTGAACATGACTGCCGACCTTGAAGGTCTTTGTTTTAGTTTTGGGTGGGTAAGATGCAATATCTTGTTACCATCTTGGGGGGGGGGGGGGGGGGGGGTTAAAAAGTGGAGCCCTCTTTTTTGGTAACTTTCAAATCATACGTATTGTTATCAATGAATAGATGCTGCAAGATGAATCTCTACTTAGTTTATAATTTTGGTTAACGTGGTGATCAAGCACGGGGTCAACATAATTATGATAGTTTGGCCCTCACAGTTAATACATTAATTAATTAACAAAATTACTTTTCCACTCAACAACAGATTAGGTTATCGATACATTAAATTATAACACGCTAATGAAAACACGAGCAAAGTTCAGCGGCCGGCAAGCCTAATGCGTCTTTACGACGCAGCCCAGAGGGACCTGCCAGCCAGACGGTACGAACAAAAAGCCAATTTCATAAAACTATGCACCCGACTGCGGCCCATAACAATAAATGAGCAAACCTCCAGAACCTGATACCTCGCCCGGATATACTTTTCACATGTCCTGTGTCAACGCACACGGAAAATTTACTAACCATCCCCAGAACTCCTCAAATATGGAGTTGAAAAATGTTTAGTAAAGCAGCAATGGATAAACTTTAAAGCTAACGAACGCATCGCTTGAGTACAGTGGTAGGGGAATCTGCAAGTCTGCCGCACACACAAACGTGCGTGTGATGACGAGGAGGCTTCGACTGCACACCGCCGCAAGTTTACATCGCGCGCCAGTCTGCACCGTGCTGCCGCCTGTGACTCTCGTGTTGTACGGCGCGTCGACGCCGATCCTCCGACATCGCGAAAAAAGTTTTCGTCCGACACACGAAACTTTCCTAGACTTTCCTTTCAACCCGCACATTGTTGAATTGGAACAGTCGGTTTTGAACCCGGCGAACGCGAAAAGTGACCTTCTCAAACCGGAATTCGGTATCCTCCGGAACGGGTTTAGTCTCGGACCCCGCCGTGCCAGGACTTTCGTGAAGTGCTAACTTGATTTTCATAGTGGTGTGTTCAGTGTGAGTGACTGGATTCTACGCTTAACACGGAAGGCCGGACGTTGTCCCAACATTTTAAGGTCGGCTTCCAAGTAAAAGTGCTGTTAAAAATTTCAGTAAGTATTGTTTTATGTTGCAGTTCAAACACCTCGAAACTGGTGACTATAAAACAAAACTCGATGCACATCATGCGTAATGGAGAAAAAATTACCGATTGGAGCATAATAGAATTATAAGACAGAATTATGAAATCGTCCTTGCCCTTGTCGAAACAAAAAGTGTACTAATAATTCCATCAGACGGCTTAATTCTACCCGTAGATACAGCAAAAAATAAGTCGGTCAGAGAGTAAACAATAGTATTTTATCTATTTGAAATAATCAGCAAATTCATTGATTGTCGACATAGCTTTAATCTTGGGCTAACAATAAAGGAAATTACGAAAGACGTTTAACACATTGAAACTGAAACAATTAATTTTAATTCTTTCCGAATTGTTAGTCGCTGCAGGTTTTTACTTGTAATATAGCATTCGGAAACAAATAAAGATTTTAAATTATAAGTAGTTAGAACAGGAGAAAAAGGTTTCGAGCCAGTGCACCTTTACCGGATCTGTAATTCGTTCAATTTGTAAAGCTTTTTTTGCATGTTTGCATATTGTGAAGACTCACTCGACCTCAGAATGTTTTGCATCAATCGAAAGTGCCATGTGTCTGTTAGTCTATTTCAGAGCGAACAGATGTGCAAAAACTGAACCAAAAAACGACTATTGAGCGCTTTGTGGAGTAAAAAAAAGATCATTGCAGCGTTAACTTTATTATTTTTTACTTCAGAGCCAAATTCTCTCTCGGCACTGCGTTAGTGATGTGCTCTTATTCTATTTTTGATCTCAGTGCAATTATTTCTGACATCTTCTGATGGTTTAGTTTTGAACTTCGAAGACCTTTGACTTTTATTAAAATGTCGTTCTATTCGTTTCATCAGAGTCAAGATTAGTTATGAAATATTAATACAAATACATTTTAGCGTTTCACAAGGTTACATTTTCACAGGTCATAATGCCAAGGCCGAACCTAGCTGCGGATAACTTAAGAAATTCTGCGGCACCTATTACAGAAGCCGGTTGGGTACTTTTAATTGAAATTTTGTAACGGTATCCAATTACTTTTGGGTCCTTGATGAAGAAATGGACTATCTTTCTCATTGTTGGATTTGTTGACAGTGTAATATGAAACCCCACATGAGTTGATATTTTTGGGAATATGTGAATCCTCGAAATTATTGTCTGTAACTCTCTCTGCCATTGACATCTTCTTCGTTTGCATTATTTGTTTTTTTTTTATTTCAAACTCGAATGAGACCATTTTTTCCAACGTTCCTATAACATTTTATTTTATCAGTCAATTCAGTTCTATTAAAAAAACAATCTTCACATAGTATTACGTGATTTGAAAAAATGGTGACCGTAGGCGGAATCAGTCGTGCGTTTCCTTAGCCCAGGTGGTCTAATTACAGAAAATAAAAAATAACACCTTATTTACTTTAGCTATACGATAAAAGCTTACAATAGAACTCATCTTCTCTATCTTTAATCTTTTTCTTTTACGTGGTCTATAGAACCAATCGATTTATGTAATAGGCGGTTATATCAATTTTGGAATTCAAGTCATCGCACTTTGCAGATTTTCTACTAACAGGAGGCTTAGTACAGACAACTTGATAGCTTTCTACAGGGACTTTTAGTCTTTAGATCTTTATGGTCCACTATTTTTATTTCATTCATGTATTCTCTATGAGCATCAATGAGCTTAAGGTTCTGTATTGTGATTCATGTTTATTTGAACACATTAGTAGCATAATATTACATACAAACATTTGGGGAGTAAGTGCCGAGAATCATCCAGACATTCGAACACGTGTGCATCAAAAAACATTGAACCCACAGCTCGTACTGCAAATATTGACATTTCAGATGAACGTTGGGCGCAAAACGAAAAAGTAAACAATCATTTCGCCTTTGTGCACGATGTATTATTGATTGAATATTGACCTCAAATGTTTAAACTTCAATTTTAGAAACACTTTCACACCATCTCGGCAGAGAGATCGTTTGCATAAGTTCATTGACAATGTATTCTGCGTTCTTGTCAATACAATGTAGGAACTTATCCTCGCTTAGTACTAGAACTGTTCCTGTAAACTTTCTATTGATAATCTTGAAATGAATTGGATCAGACTCGATATCCGTTATGTTGGCAAAAACTGATAAAAGACCACAATGGCCGTAGGCTACGAACCTATCAGTTTTGTATATTCATTCATTTTGAACTCGGTAGTTTTTCTGAGCATTGAAAATGGTGCCGCGATGTAATTTGCTTGAGTCGACTTTGAATATTTCATTCTTGCTTGTCATGTGACAAGTTCCTATTGTTAGTGCTGTCTGTTGTTTTTTTCATTTTCAATATTCTACCAGCTAGCCTTAATTTTGGACATAGAACTAAATAACAATAAAAACGTTTATTTCAATTACAATAGGCATTTCGATACATACTTATTATTGGAGATCACTATTTAAGCAAGGAATTGATTGTATAACTAAGACAAGAAAGAACTGAGATATTGCGTTATTGGTGTTATTTTCCTTAAAAGTTAAATCATCAAGAACAGCGTGATGATGCTTAATAAAAAGATCATCAAATTGATTCTTTAAATCCTCATAATCTGTGAGTTTATCTTCAAATCTTAGATCATCACCGAATTCATCAAAAAACAAGTTTGTCAAACTGTTAGCTTCCTGGTGACGGCTGTATTTGTATGGCCGTGTTGATATGTTTACATCAATATGTTTATTCATTAGTTAGTATCACTGAAGGCCATCCATATTGTCGACTTGTTATACTAAACGTGATTTGACTGTGTAACCAGATATTTTGTAACATTAGTCCGTTATGTTTTTTACCATATTTTGCTAGGAGGCAAAAACTGTAATTTTGATGGAGGCTGTCTGACACGAGTTAAGTTTTGAAGGTATCAAGGTTTAGGTTTCTGTGTGGTCTTCCTTTTGTCAGGGTACCTAATTGTTTCTTGAAGTTACATTCTAGGAAGTGACCGAGACTATTTTAATCTTAGGATCGTTAGCATCTACTTCAGGAACTATGCTGTGTCTATTTGTTATATGTAATTTATGATAGGAATCTTTGGGATGTTTCTTAAAAGTATTTTTTACGCTCAGGAGACATTAAATTATAAAGTTGGAAGAAAATTATCACAACGTCTTGGATGAATACAAGGATACCAAACTGACTGTTGAGGTCGCCGTTAACTCAATAAAAAATAAAGCTTCGAAGATACAAACAAAGTTACAGACAGACAAAGTTATAACCAATCATAACACAGTTGTAGAATCAATTCCACTGCCAATTTTTTTGAAAGATTCAAATCTGGTTTTGCTAGCAGTTGTACTTGTGAATGACTAAACCTGCGGTCAATGGCCTTAATTCACAATAACATATAATAATACTATAAAAAACTTGGGTGTGTTATCTTCTAAGCAATTACTGACTATAACCCGTGTTTAAGGTGCTCTATGGTGTTAAAGTCACGTCATTCAAATGACATTACGGAACGTGAAAAATTATGCATAACTTAACGGTATTTTGTACCCAATCTTATGTGCTGACGCTATGATGGGTTGACAGATCATGCCTTGACATAATGAACGCCCTTTAATAATCTTCTAGTTATTCTGGATTTCGAAAATAACCTTCTTTTTTTTGGCAGTGAAATTATTTAAAAACATTTGAGTAAGTAATTTCGATTTGTCTTTTCTTAATCTGGCAGAAGTAACGTATCTACGTCAGAGATTCAATCATTCACTCAAATTGATATTATGGTAATAGAATGTGGAACAATTTGTCCGCGGAAAGTTTTTATCCGCTGCTTCACATTTTAATTTAATTAACCACTCACACGCATTACAACTTTTCAATTGATTACACTCAGATTCAAAACTTCAAACACACACAAGTTGAACTTAAATACATATTGCACTGAAAGGCAATTTTAATTAACATTTGCAAAACCAAATACTTTCTTATTCATTTAATTCCATCAACATTTTTAATATCAGCAGTTGCTTTACATTTGATTTCGAGATAACTATCGTCTTGTATGTCACTCTGACAAGATTATCTAGTGATGCAACGATAGCGTTCGAAACAGGTGTCTAGATGTATCGATAAATTCATACTCTTGCTACTTGAACGTGAAAATTCACAGCTGGTTATAAACATTTCCATGATGAAGTTGAGGCTTTGAATAATGCCGATGGTTTTAATGTTGTTTGAAGTACTAATGACATTCTGTCAGTGGCATTAGATTGAAGTTAAGTTTCGGAGACTGAAAAGAAAGGTACATCCGAAACTAAAACTGACGTATATGAAACTTTGTGTGGTTGGAGGTCACAACATCATGAGTCTGCAACCTGTCGACCATTGCTATTTTAAGTCAATGCATTATCGTGACCTGTTGCTAGCAGTGCCTCTCACCATATCTCACGAGTAGTATCAATACCTCTCAAGATATCACGATACAATTCACGGTACTTTTACATTTGAACACCGTTACGTACTCGTCAATTACAGACACAAGTTAGTCACAGGTCATGGACATGGGAACAACAAACAATGCTTCTGTTACAGATGCAACCATTTTCGGCATATCAGCTCTTAAATATTACAAAATCAATGTCGTAACTAGACAAATCGTTTGTTTAATAAACGTTGATTAAGACGGGATCAAACAACATACGGCCTTGTGCTTAGACGTAGACCTGCCTATACTATACTGTTGTGAAACACGCGTTGTCAACTTTATTACAGCTTATTACTTCGTCATGGAGATCATGTGTCGTCAAATTGTCCATAACACCTTGACACATAGGTAACTGGCAACCTTCAGAATCAACGTTTGCTTTACCATAAATTACAAATCATTCTTTATCATTAATAACTGCCAATCTTGCTCTAACTGATAATTCATCGAGTTCTCACAATAATTTAGTTCGCGTACAACCTCATGTAATAACTTCATCGCCTTCGATAAACCTACAAAGATTGGCAATTTCGAAATTGAATGCAAGTAATAAATCATTGGTTTTAATAAAATCATGTATAGGTTTAACCGAAAGCTTTTGAATGCAAGGTCCGTGTGGATTAATAGGTGTTTATATTAGGCTTACATTCATTACAGAGAGTTTAGCATTAAGCCTGTATTCAGCATGTGTGGCCTTCGCTGCATCGTTTGTGGTCCTATTTGAATAGCTAGTAAATATTGACCGACAGACATCTGTTTACGGACTATTGAAGTGGATTGAGTATTATTACGATTTTAAAGAATTATGTCGAGGTCTCCATTGTGCAAGGTGATCGATGGTCCTGTAGCCGCGTTGGTAGCTGGATTGGTTCATTGTGCGTTTCTGTTATTTTCTATGTAATCGGTGAAAGTGTTGGATCGATTCATTTTCTGTTTATTATTTGCCATATGTACTTACTAGCTATTGCCCGCGTGGAAATTTTGATGCGCATGTGTGAGAAAAAAAGTAGCCTATGTACTATTCCAAACTCCATTCAGGCGTGATTTAGTCAGCCATTCTGGCGTGATTGAGTAACAAACATCCATACAAACTTTCGCATTTATAATAATTTATTTATTTTGTAGTAGTAAGATATGACGTAGTAGTTGGAAAAAAATACACGTTTACTCATTCTCCTTTTAGAACCTGATTATGTTAAGTATCACAAAGATTTCCTTCACTGTTTTTAACAAATACACCATGCATTGCTAAAACAAAGTGCCTAACACTATTTGTATCTTTGCTTAATTAACCTGTATTCAAATCAAGTGTTGCATTAATGTCAATGGTATAAAACAATTACTTGTTGACCTATAGCCAGTTAATCGATAGAACCTCACACCTTTTCATTCAATTAAGATCACGGTAATGATAATGATTTGCGGGCCTTAATTAAAGGCCCCTGCAGCCGCTAATTGTGAATGCACTTCTGTGCCATTGTAACAATTGTGTTGAGGTACAATTATTCAGATTTCCGTTCTTTAGCACCTCCCTGACCGAGATTTGAGAAGAAGGTCGTGTAAGGGCCGCCCTAATTTCAAAAGTACACACTTAGTCAAGTTTTTGTTTATTTGTACTTAAAAGGAACTTGAAATAGAAATGTTGGTTCGAAATTAATATGTACGCCGCGCTTTTCGTTACAGCTGCAAGCTTCGAAGTGGTAGTTAAGTGTGAATTCGCCTTGCAATGATGAATATTGAACTATAAAATATTTCTAGAAAACTTTGATGTCCCAAGATTCTCTTCCAATTAAATATTACTGATCTTACAAGTGTGAGAGTTGTGAGAAACGAAAGAAAACGTTGATGTTTATGACGCGTAGGCGATCATCTATCACTAATGATACATAATTACAAGCTTTTAATCCAACACTTTGTTTGAAATACGCTTCAAGCAATAAAAAGAAAACCATATTTCATTTTAGACTTGCAAGTTCAAGGAAACAGAAATGGATTCGCTTAAAAGTGGACACTAATGATAGTCTTAGAGGAAATTATATTTGGACAACTGTAATTATGGTGACGACGGGTTACCAAATTCGTAAAAACTAGGCAAGTGGAGCAAAAGAATTGTGTGAAACCGAATATGGAAGTTTTTATGTACTTTTAATGTTTTATATAAAAGGAGATGAGTTCTACGAATGAAGCTTATTCTTTTTGTATTTTTACAAATATGGACTTAGACAAAGTTATTTATGACATGGGAATATAATATGAATTGAATTTATTACAATTGAAATAGAAAGCTGTGTTAAATGTCTTCTTTATAGTTCCCTCAATGCTGAGGATCACGACCAACATAAGACGCGTTTCTGAATTCTGCAGTAGCTACTGGTACTCTTTTCAACGCATCTGACTTAGTGAAATATAAAAAATATATTGAAATACTTCTAGTGTATTCAAAGATAAGAGTCAAAATGATAATGAAATAAGCACCGATCACGTCCGACCTTCACCAACAGTACAAGGAGCGTGTTTTAATTAAAAATTACAATTTTGTTACGTAGCTTTATAAATTGACCTAATAAGGCCTTAAGTCAATGGGCTAACAAGGTCACAAGAATGAAAGCTAGTGCATTCAGTACAATGGTTATTGTTTTCACTTGGTTTGCAGGTACTAGTAACAATGCATCTCATCTAACTGACAATGTTGATAGGCCATCGCTGAATTAATATGATTCTGATTCATTATTTACCAGTATCAATGATCTTTATACTGTTATTTCGAGACTGACAGTGATTAAATTCTGGGGCAGTATTTCTAAAGTATGTGATTGTGACACTATTTTTTGCAATCATGATTCTGATAACATACATCATTTGCTCATCAGCGCTTTGACAATTGACAATAAACTTAATACACAAAAGAATACGGATCATTGCAGGAGAGTGGTGCAACATTAATAGGGATGAAGACTAACAAAAATCTATTATTGAAATTGAGGTTAAAACTGCATAGAGGAAGTGTTGAAACAATATTCGATTACTAATTGGACATGTGGTTTATACATAGATTCAATTAGATGTTAACTCTGTTGATGTATTACCTCTACTACATCTGCATCCATCTCGGCTATTTATACCACGCCACTTGGAACAAGTTTTCTAAGCTCAATGCACACATTTGGTAGCTGCACTTACTATTTTTAGGTTACCCAAACACACTTAGTTTCAAACATAGTTGTTTACAACTGGCACTTAAGACAGTGAACCAAAAAGTCTGTTTTAATCCGATGATTCGATTACTCGAACCGATACTACTATACAAAGAATGAAATCGATTATGATATCGAATCGTAGACACACAATTGAAACGATGCCTTTTGTTCATAATTTCAAAAAATCATTTATTATTGTTATGAGCTATCCGATCTCTTTCGTAATGTCTGATATAAAAATCTATGAAGTAGAAAATCGTTTTATTTAGACGAAACTCGATTACTTTGAAGTAAAATGCCACAGTCGGAATTAGATGGTATTAGTTAAGTCATCAGAGACGTAACCGTTAAAAGAGAAAACAAATCTGCTTCACTTTCATTTTTGGCTTGTCGCGTTTTCAATATCAAGGTCGTTGCATGGTTAGCATCGGCGCTTGTGTCAGATGCAGCCGTCGTGGCGTGGACATTGTTTATTTTAGTATTCGCGTCTTCATTGCCATGCTCTCGCAAATTTGCATTTCATGCTTTCAGTTCTTCGTTGTTATTGTCAATTGCTACTCTAGCAAGATAACTGGCATGTTCTATTTCTGTAATGTTTATTGTGTAGTTAATTGGTATTGTTTTCTAGTTAAAATAACTCATAAATCTCGTACGTAACTATTCATAAAATATGAGAAGAGAAAACGTGTCATTACGTCTTATGGTTATTAATCTCATTGTTTATAAATAGGTGCATGAGAATATGGGAGATTTAGTTTGTTATTTAGAAACAATGAAATCTTTTACGTGATTTCTAGAAAAAGTGAAGCTGACATAACTCGAGGGAAGAGATTAGAGCAAATTACTTAACTAATTAATTTATAATGAAATAAATTGTCTTTTGAGTCATGGATATCTGGAACCGATAAGCATATTTCCTAAGCTCGCAACGGTAGAAACATTAAATTTTGTTCCTGCTGTCCTAAAACAATATCTCTACCATCAAGAACATATAGCTGTCTCAATAAGTTATGTTCTGATTAAATCTCTCGGAGTAATAACGACGCATTGTATCGAAATATCACTATTAGTTCCGCTCGGATTTGCTGCGGGCGACACTACCAATGCCCTTTCCCTTTCTCCGATTGTTAACACTTCTCTAATGTCCATTGCTTCTTTTACACGATCTCCTGTTTCTTCATCTTCATCAACGTCGTAATGTACTTCAAATGATCAATCGTTTCTGCTTAGATCTTGGTTCCCTGGTCATTATGACCTGTCATTAGGGGGCAGTTCAGTGTGTATTCGTAATTGAATGTTGCGGATCCGTAATAGAAAAGTATCCACTTTCGATTGTCAAGTTGTACTGTTTTTGCATAAGATCTGTTTATCTGAGAACCAGTTGTGAATGAGCATTTGTTAGTTTTATCTATTGTTACATCACGGTGTTTATGTGAAGGTTGTGATTTCGTATCATGGAATCGTAGAGAAATGTTGATTGAGACATTGATAGTGGCTACTTGTGTTCCGTTTAGATTCTCGTTTGCGAATAGTTTATGTGTTCAAGCATTTGTGGTTGATCTTTACGATACTAATCGTCCATAAAATGTTACTTTATCTTGCTTGACATCAAATTTTGATTAATTTTTGATGGGCATATTTTATTTATCAATAGATTTCTCTTTTTGACCGTACCTATAGTGATTGGTAATCCATCGTAGTTGAAAATTGATCAGCCATGAGCTATGATGACATACTATTTCACTTCCTATAGCTAATTTATTATTAAGTCCCTTCTGTTTTTTATTGCGAATAACGTGTGAGTTATCACCAATCTGCCTATCAAATAGTTGTGAGTATCATCATAAATATCAACCTATTTAAACAAGGTTATAAACATGTAGTTACTGATAAAGATTACTAGTCCTGCGATAAGCTACAAAATGTATGAAACTCTTTATAGTGATGACACAAAAGAGAGATTCAGCAGTCCCGAAATGTACGCTCAATTTAACCAAAGCTTTTGTTCCAATAATTATTTCTCCTGTTCTTTTGTTCCAACTTTTTTTTAAATTACTCTTTATTCAAGTCTGGAGGAGGGTTGAAAATTCCAATTTGCATACAGAGGGTGAAAATATTAAAGTCGTTGCATATTTTATGGAAAGTTATAAGCAGGTGGGTATTAGTTTTATTATGTGTTGAATGTTTATGGTAATTTGTTTCTTGTTTCTATTAATTACAGTTCAATGGTTTAAGTGCAGTTTTCTAAACAACCAGACGCAATTATTGATTTTATTGGACATTGTATACCTTAGGGCCTAAACAAGTGCTAAGTTTCGTTTTCCTACATCTATTTTCAACTAGCTTCAAATTTTTCGATAGCTTATGTCAGTCCCATACACATTTTCCACTTTTCCATCATCGTTATTTTTACCACCCTCTTGGTTTTTAATCTACTGATGATATTTTACCACTTCAGCTATATTTATATTTCTAAGCTTAAGTTTAAAGGGTTAGGGAAAAGGCTTAAGCTTTTCGAACTTTTTCCATTCCTATCGTCCAAAGTAGGTACGTCTGGCATCAACGCAAAGACTCTGACCTAGATCACACTTGGAAATGTCTAAATTGGTGGTGACCTTTCTCTCTTATCCCTAATAAGGGTTGACTCTACCGAATGGTCAAAGATGATTATGACAGTTATGACACTCAATGTTTATTTCGGTCCACCCTGCTTAGGTCTGTACCTAGCCAATTTCATTTCGATGACGGTACCGAAATCAAACTGGCTTTTGAATTCCGTCTGTTATCAAAGTAGAGGGTACAAAATATTTATTTTAGAATTTTAAAAGTGTCCATTAAGTCTCTCGCCCGTTCTTCTTTGTAAGAACTTACTACGGTTTGGAATTTGCTGCATTTTCATCTTTCTAACTTTCAGAGTCCTTGACAGTTCAAAAGTGACTTTCTGACTAATAGCTCCAACCGGATAATAGTTTCCAAGAGAAACAAAACACTGTCAACATTGCAAGTGCATTTTCCACCATGGTTTTCTAGCTAACTTCTTCTTTCTCTCTTTACAATCCATTCCCACCCATTCATGTTGGGTCTATGGATTTTCCAGTTCCCAACCCTAATTACCGACAGAACACCTTAAACCTGACACCTCGTTTCAAGCCTCACTTAACGATAGCTCATTGAAATAAAATGAAAGTGATCTCGGTATAAAATGGCGGAGCCATTCGTCTTGCTGTGTGTCGGAAATTAAACTATTGATGGACAGTTCTCGACTGAACACTCTAATTGGTTTAACTGACGCTTTTTTGGCTGCTGCTCAAGTAAGGAGAATCGGAAGAAAGTGTCTGGTTGTTGTATGGTGTTTATTTGTTTTTGGGCGCGTGGTAATTGAATAGTGGGTGGTATAGTATGACGTGTTACTGTAAGCCTTTACATGTTTAAATAACTCAATCTATCGCAGTTCACCAGTGAACATAGGCTTCTCTCAAGCTGCGCCACAACATCCTGTTCCTGTACCTTCTGCATCTAGTCTGTCTCAGCAGCCTTCTTGAGATCGTCGGTCCATATGGTTTAGTTTCGTGATTTTCAAACCCTGACAGCGTCTGACGTCATCTGAATAAGCAGTGCATTTCAAATCTTCATCATCATCGTTTCAGCCCCGAATCAGCCACTGTTCTCCTTTCTTCTACATTCACGAATGATGCTGCCAAATAGAGCTTGATATATGGATTGGAGATTATTTGTTATTTTGAGCAGACAAGAGGACGCTATTAGCTGTCTTCTTGAGATAATCTTTTATCGATTATTTCGATTCCCAAGACCGTGTCCTAGGTTACAGTCATATCAGAATGATCATTGCTATCATCCATTTGTCTATTGTCAGTAGTTCATACTTTATCTACAATAGTCGATTTCTGGTGTTACCCAAACTACAGGGTCAACGATAAAAATGGTTGGTGATTTGATAAAGATCAGCTGCTCAAGATGGATGTTGTCAGGTTACATAAATGGATGCGGAAATGGCTCATTAGAACCCTATCAGATACTTATAACTGCGCAATTTGTAAGAGGTTATTGAAGAAAGTGAGTAATAAATAATTACGCAGTTAGGCACTTAGAATTCCTATATACCTGTTTGCTTCGGTTAAGAAATGTTTACGTAGGTCAGTTCATAAAAGTTGATTTCTGAATGCAAGCGAAAGCTCTAAGATGTCTTAGGCACTTGTTCTCCCCGTTATTATATTTTTTTTGTTCTTTACCATAATATCTTCTAGTTACAAAGATATTGGAGGTTACATTTCTAACTTAAAAATTACAAGTTTGTAATGTTATAACTTTTCTTTAAACACCTCCATGACCCATCGTCGTGTTAATTTTATTTTCGCGTCGACTATCTAAGAACACTTGGGTTACCAAGACGAATCTAACGATATGTTAATTAAATAAATCCGTGCAGCGGTTTGGAAGATATGAGGTAATAAAGAATATTACACGCATACGTGAAAAACATAACCCTTCCTTGGCAGACGCCTGCGACTATAAGAAGTCGAGTAAAAAGGATCAGAGAGTGCACCTGTGCCGCACACACTTATGCACTATAATATCTCCCGCGCCGATGGCTAATCTTCGCCTAAGATTGGCCGCCGTGACCGAAAACGGTCAGGAGGACTATTACATGGGTGTAAGTCGTCCATACACTACACTTCAAACACAAAAAAAAACAGAGTTATGTGAGCTAGTTTGTGCATTTTGCCAATCCTACTGTGTACATTTTTTTTTAGATTAAGAATAAATTTATTAATCCATTGTTACAAACTGCGCTCCATCGCTCTGGAGCGATGGAGCGCAGTATACTGAATGTAAAAATAACTGACCGGATAAGAAACAACACACTGCGCTCCAGAACACAAATTGCCGACGTAGCTTATAAAGCTGCAAGACTAAAATGGGACTGGGTAGGCCATGTTTGTCGGATGCCCACACAGCTGTGGATACGAATATCACAGGACTGGAGCTGCCCTGAGACAGCTAGACGGAGTCGCGGCGGACCGAGCTTCTTCCGAGAAGATGGCGGGATGTCTTGGATGGCTTCCTGGCGAATTGGCGAGAAGAAGCACACCATCACGAGAAGTGGAAGGAATGGGGGGAGGCCTTTGCTCAGGAGTGGGACAATACGGGCTAAATAAATAAAAAAATAAAAAAATGTTACAAACATTTTCTTAACCTAGCTTAGCACTATGACAAAATCGTAACAAGTAAAATTTTAACAAAAATAGAAAGCAGAGGTCCCCAAACTAGGCTGCGCCTGTATCTCGGAGGCCGGAGTTGCGTTTACTTAAATTTAAAACACAAAATTTGTTGATGTGATAAATGCAAGGTAAGTAAAAGTAAAAGAGGAATACCTTTTAACAAACAAAATGAAAAAAAATCATAAATTCAGAACTACTAATATAAAACCTAATCAAAATAAATGAAATACAATCAGATAATAAAAACAGCTCACTCGGTCAAGACTACTTACTAAGTACTAAGCTGACACATATAAATACTAGCTAGATAGCATATCGACACTTTCTTAAACACAGCTCTAGATAAGGAGTTATCAGGAACTCGTTATAAGACCTAAATAATAACAGTTACTGCGTTTATAGCGTCACTTGATATGTTGCTGTTGGGCAGGAATTTTGTCGCCAGTGTGGTCTGGAAATGGCGCCATGGGGACAAGAGATAGGTTGCTAAAGAATTGCTTAGTTGATTATGATGATTTCACAATTGTAGCAGATAAAGATGCTTTTTTCGCATAGTGTTTGCATATTTATTTATCCAAGTCTCAATAACTGTTCTAATATAACTGACCTAACGATCAGATGCATACTTTTTTAATATGGTGTGCGAAAAAAGAAACCTGTTGTATAATTTCCATACATTTAGTGTAGGTACTACTGAGTTCACTGACGGTCTGCCACTTTTCACCCTTATGCCCTAGGTAATAAGATTAAAAATGGTCGATCGTCAGTGAACTCGGCAGTACCTCTTAAACTTTTATATGGAACAGACAATTAAAAAAAAAAGCTTGGGGGTTGTTGGTTTCCCATTGTCCTTTACAGATTGTATTTTGTCCAGTAGCTATACTGATCCAGTATTAACCTAGTCAGGAAATTCATCCAAAAGCAAGTCTATTTGAAAGTATATGTTTTGGATGACATCATGCAATAAGACGGAACAAAGGCAGACAGAGGACAATATCCTGAACAATATCTCATTCTCAACAGCTCCCTAAGGACATCATCAACAAGATTCGATACAGGCGGAGCCACGGTACAAGCCAGTCATCCATAACCGCTAGAGTTTATAGTCGCAGGCGTCGCAGGCTGCGCGGGCGCCGGCTTTCGCTCCTTCTATGTTCTTATCCGTTTGTTAAAGCGATTTGTTTCCCGATTGCGTCGCTGATTAGTATCTAATTGAAGAGTTATATTACTTAACTTGCTTTACCTCATGGCTTGTAGTGTTTACTTCTTAGTAGTTAAGTAGTACAAGTAATAAGCTATGAATGTGCCAAATTCCATCAAAACTAGCGACCCATAGCGGCTTCGCATGCTTGCAATTTACTATGTAAGAAAACGAGTGGTGCACTCAACCAAAAAAAAATTGTCCTGAAAATTATTTCATACGGTCGATTTTCAGGTTAGGCCGCGCTTAGCTAGGTTGGTGCGTGGATGGGTGACCACCCATAACATACCGAGTTTCTTCCTTGTCTCGGAAAGCACGTTAAGCTGCTGGACCCAGCGGTCCATTTTAGATCTTTGACAGTCGTTACAACTGTCAAAAATCTACAGCAAGTAAGTCAGTAGTCAGTGGCCTCAAAGTGTGACATCCAGTCTTACTAATAGGTATAGTATTGGTATTACCCAGTACTAACTGGGTTATGCAGGTCAGATAGGCGGTTGCTCCATGTAAAACTGTGATGACAGATTCATTGATGGCATTTGCTCTATTAGAGGTTATTTTTTCACGTTTATTTTGTAAGGATTTTTGTAACGTCTTTGTAGGTACTTTGATAGCACGTGCAGGTAATACCGGAACGAAATGTGCTCTATGAAAGCCGTGGCTAATTGTATGTAATTTTTTTCAAGGCTGCTGGTAGAGATGCTGGAAAAAATGGTTTAATGTGATATTTAACGAATGAATTTTACTTTATAGTTTAACGAACTTGTTTTTTTTCTCATGTAGGCATTCGTATGTTTTTTTGTGGGCAGTCCTTGGAAAATAACTGCCTTATTTTGAATGCGTTTGAATACTTATCTTAGTTATCTCGGTATTACCTTCTATCTATTGCATGATGTTACTATAGTAAAACAATATCAATGCAATACAAGAAAACACAGGTTTATTTTACACAAATATAAATGTGTGAAAAACAAACAATAACATTTTTAAAACAAATTAAATTAAAGTATAGCAGCGTTCAAAGTTACGATGTATGATGTATTTGAGCATGTGTGCAAATTTTGACCATTAAACAGGGTGTTTGGTGCATGCATCGCTTGCCAAATTGACAAATCGAAGGGGTCATTTGCTATCTCTTCAGCCCCAATAACTCATCCTTGGCGCCACGGATATTATTTCTATCGAATTCAATTTTGGTCGCAGGTATCTAGTTTTTTTAAACTCAAAAGTTTTAAAAAGCCCAACTTTAAGCTTAAATGTCGAACTTGCGATATTCCAAAATTAGTATTTTAAAAAACCGAGGTGCCAACGATGAGTTTTTGGGGCTGAAGAGATAATAAATGACCCCTCCTTTCAGCCTGTTCAATTAGTCAAACGATGCACCCTGTATTATGCACGTGACATCCTGTATTATGCACGTGACATCCTGTATTATGCACTTTGCCATTCCGTCTTGCAAAGCCCTCAAAGAAGTGTTCAAATATTTGTTCTGTCTGCTTAAGAATTAGCACCTCTATTCCAAATCAATCAGTTTTATTAACACTACACCATTCAACAGTTTTACAAGCCGTCAGTACTTCACCGTAGTGCCAATATTAGGCAAGCTTGACCGGTCTTGCCTCGCGAAACGATATTGCTCAATGCCGTAAAATTACACATTGCCAACATAATTTCGTAGTACCAACCTAACTGAATAAGTGTCAACTTGAAGTACCGGCTGTGCAAATATTAAATATATAAAACAATATGTACAAAGAGACTTGTGTTATTGCAAGGTTTTTCTAACAAATAATACGTTTACACAAGATGGTATTAAATTGTTTTGTAATACGAATATCAGCTGTTTTGCTGGTAAACAATTGATGACGATGAAAATCAGCTGTGGTAAACATTTGCTACAATTAGGATTTAAGGCGACTACAGGAGCTAAACGCGAGTTTTATAATGCAAAAAAAGCATATATGATTAATATGATTCACTACAATAAATAAAACCAGAAAAATATGTGATATTCTTCAGGATATATGCTAGTATGATAGTGTTTTTGAAAACGTAATACAACTAATTTTACTCGATAAAAACTAATCACAAACTTATTTCTAAATATTTATTTTAACGAGTAGAAACCATACTAAAATACATGCGGTCATTCTGATTTTTTGGAAAATCTACAAGCAACATATTAGTATGATAGTGTTTTATTTTTTTAGTCCAATCAATGGATTTTATGTAAGTCGCAAAAAACCACTCATTTCGCACTATTCGACCCGCAGTGACTGACGTAACAACCACCTTGTAGTGCAAACTGATTAGAACTTTATTCTAACAGTATCAAAATAAAGTTGCTAATTTAGCTCCTGTAGTCTTAACGTCATTTATTATTGTTGTTTTATGAAAATTGTTATAGGTATTTGCTGAAAATTTAAGATAATAACTTGTACTGAACTATCCACTGAAATTAAACTGGAAAACACGAAACTGAAAAAAACAATTGTTGTATGTAATTGCGTCCGTCGTTTAAAATCTCTTGTAGGAATTAGTAAGAGTCTTCAGCTTTTTTTTTTTTTTTTTTGGGTGGGAAATCATCAAATGACTCCTCCCGCTCTGGGTGGAGCAGGAGGGAGTGTCAGACTTTTACTGACTAAAACCCATCCATGTTCCTTCATCGCCCTTTGTGTTCCGGGGCCAAAGTATCTCTTTCGAATAGTCCCGCAGCCCCGGCAGGCTTCGGCCCTTCCCTATTGCAGACTTGTTAATTTTTTAGCAGAATACTCTTTATGATACAACAAACTCTTCCACTTCAGCTAATCATCCTTCCGTAGCCAATTAAAGCCCTTACCATTGTCCAAATACTCCCAACAGCCACACGAAATGTATTCAATCTCTTTGCATACCAGTTCTCACGTTTATAACTAATGTAGTCTATACTTCGATAGTGAAAAACGAAGGCTGTTTACGAATTCTAGTCACATACACAATATCTTAACTGGAATGGGCCTCTTGGCTTTCCTCTGTGGCGCAGTCTTGCTAGGGAAATGATGGTTTGGCTTTGAATGCTATGATGTAAGTCATAAGCGGACAGCGAGAAAATTTGCAGGGCAATTTTCTATAGTAAAATTGTGAGCTACAACGAAAACATTTTTTTTTCCGTGGAAATGAAAAGTTTCTTTGTTTTAGTTTTCCATGTTAAGATCACAAGACCAAAAAAAAACTGAAATTTCTTGCGAATAAAGATTAATTCTCCTGTAACAAATGTGTGATGAGTATAAAAAATTAACATAAATAATTAAATATTTTGTGTTTGTAATTAATAATGCACCTTAATGATTAACACATAACACTTGATGTTTTATGATACATTATAAGATATATTATGATAAATAAATCATTATCAATACAAAACCGTATCTATACAAGTGGTATTTAAATAAACAAGTGCAAATAAAAACTTATGCAATAAATATGTTTGAATGAGATACATTTTTAATTTATGTAATGTAATATAACACTTACAAGTGCATTGAATGAAATAATCCATTACGTAATTAGGTATCTGGTTTACATATTTTACTTAAGTGGTCTCAAGATTCAATCAAAACAGATGGTATTACATTACTTTACGTGGTACCTATGACTCAAGTTTGACATTTATCATAATTACTTGTGACAGATGTAGAAAGTAAGTGTCACTTTACTAACTTACAGACATCGATTATATTGATGACTAGCGGACGTCACGCGGTTTTACCCGCGTAGTTCCCGTCCCCAAGGGAGTACGGGGATAAATATAGCCTGTTAAATGCTGATAATGTAGCTATTCATTGCTGAAAGAATTTTTTAAATCGGTCCAGTAATTTTCAAGTTTATTTGTTACATACAAAAATACAAATCTTTCCTCTTTATAATATTATAGTATAAATTAGTATAGACAAAGTCTTACAATATTTCTTGAAAGTAAATCTTTATGTTTTACATAAGTTCTAATAATTTTCTTTACGGTAGCTAGCACTTTGTCATACATGCATACATAACAGCACGTCAGTAATCCCCAAAATGTGTGGAAAAAATGGCTTCACCTAACCCAGATGAAGCCATTTTTTTCTACACATTTTGCCGGTTATAATATGCTTTTGAGTTCCATGTAATAGGGAGCGAGCCAAAATCTTTACTGATCGTTTCAATCCGTGACAGCACGGTTCCACGGTTGGCGCAGTAGCTGAGCGATTGGCTGCTGCGCTGCGTGTCGCGGGTTCGTTCCCCGCACGGAGCAAATATTCGTATTTCGTATAGCTTCCATGAGGTACTTGTTCCGGGTCTGGCAGTTTGTGTATGTGAGTTTAAATGTTTGTAAACGCACGCATAATGCAGGAGAAATTCCTAGTGTCAACGGTTTTTTTTTGGAAAAGAAAAAAAATAGTTTCAGTTTCCATAACATTAAGGTCAATGTTTCCTTAGCTCGCGAAACCTCTTCCGTCTTTTACTTGAACCATGCCCTAAGCCCTAGGCTCAGTTGATGTGGTGTCCTCTCACTTTCACCACTTGCTCGGTATCACTCAAATCCGCCATCTCATTAGAATAACCCTCGGAGGGACAACAGCATGGTGTTTTAATCTGTTCCGATACTATCCAACGGTTTATGGAACAAATATTAGCTTTTAATAGGGAAACCAATATACCGGATACTTCAGCGGCTAACTTTCTCAGCTTTAACGATAATGGGGTATTCTAGAATGTTCTGAGAGTTTTCATTAGTTGGTAATGTGCTTAGGCATAATTTGTGTCTTTGAGGTTAGAACAAAAAACAAAAGAGTTTAGGCTACTCAGGTTCTGTTTTGTTTTTACTGACATGTTTTTTGGGACCTCGTGATGAAAGTCTTGTGGCAAGATTTCGATTCCTGCCAGCCTATAGCTTTACATGGATATTTTGGCGCGTAGCTGAAATCAGTATACTAACGTCGTAAATGCAGGAGGTCTTTTTCGTGTCGATGATTCCCATAGTTATTAGATAAATTTGTTTCGACCAGAATTCAGCCACGTCGACGGCGTTGGTGGTGGCTGCAAGCAGGTCCCTTAAAGTGCAGGTGGAGTTGCACAAAGAGCAGGTCAGGAGGTGGGCCATGGTTTGAGATGAGGCTCCGCAGTCGCTTTCAGCTTTATCGGAATACCCTCACCGGACCAAGTTGAACCTGCAGCGGCCCACCTGGCCTCTAAGTCGGTTTAGTCTTCCAGGTGGGCCATGGCAGTTGATGACCCGCTTTAGCAGGAGGTTATTTCAATACATTACAATCTGAAATGCTTAAGAATAGCGTCGCCCTAATACCAACATTCTGTCAAGTGCCAAAGTAACCTCTCAGTGACTTTTATATCATCTCGAAAACAGCAAAAAGTTTTTAATGCAAAATGTATTCTTAGTTGACTGTTTTTGTAACCATTTGCTACCTGTAGCCCAACGAAAGGGCGTGACCGTACAACCGCAATGTCAGCCACTGATGGCTTGATGACAGTGAGTGGAACTTGTATTGCTGTATCGCTTTCCATACATTAACGTAATGGGATATCGTCGGTGCATTGTCAACGTGGGGTCTGAAATGTATGGAAAACGATACTTGAGTCAATTCTAGTGTAATATCTAGTGACTAGAAGATCTGTGGACATTTGTATATGCTTATAGCCACACTTTTAGTCGAAAAAGATGATGATTGTCTGTGATGTAATGGTTTAGATCTGAATGGATACATTTAGCGTCTGCCAGCGGCTTCGCCCGCGTGAAGTTTGATTATTGTCCCATGGGATCTTACTACTGGAATAAAAAGTATCCTATGTTTTAATCCAGGTTGTAAACTATATGTGTGCAGAATTTCATCCAAATCCGTTGAGTGTTTTTTGCGTGACGGAGTAACAAACATTCATACATCTATTCATCCATACTCACAAACTTTCGCATTTATAATATTAGTAGGATAACTACGTTTATTGTATAAAATATAACAATAAAATAATAGTTTTTCACTGTCTTGTTGACCTAGTGGTTACAAACGCTATCTCTGGGCTCCTGGGTTCGATTCCCAGCTCAGGGAAAATGGTCATAGGGTTTTTCCGTCAGGAATTTCTAATTAGTAGGGAATTATATTTGTGCCTGGGATAGCATTAGACTTGGTCCCTATTACAAGGAAATTAAACTTTGAAAATAGGCATACCGTTGTTATGAATGAACTTTTATGTAAAATTAAGTAGGGTTTGCGTTGGTACGTCTAAGCTACCTTTTCATAACTGCAATCCCGAAGGGATACACAGAGCAGTACTAATTGTACACCCACAATTCGCCAGTTATGTTTAAGTCCCATGTGTAAGTGGGCGAGCCTACTGCCATCAACTGTGCGCAGATCCAGACTCCATGGCTACTACTGAGAAATTCCTGATAGAAAGACCCAATTACACTTTGCCCGACCCGGGAATCGAACCTAGGACATCATGCTCAGCAGTCGTGCTTGCGACCACTGAGGCAGTCTCACTCTCCCCAAATTGGGCAAACCGTTATAATGAATGAACTTAGATATGTTAAGTTGTTTGATATGTAAAATTAAGTAGCGTTTACCTTACCCTAAGCCACCTTTTCATCTGTTTACTTAATAAAAACGTTAAACCAGCCGAACTTGTTAAAACCTTGACAAAAACCAATTAGCAATGTCAACCTTCTAATCTTTCTATGACAAGCCGCTGACGGCCGAAACTATTATGTCGAATGTCGACATCGTTTAGATGAATATCTTGTTATGCTCGCAAAGAGGCGTCGTACGGTGGAACAAGGGCCATCGCGACTTTGACGGAGCTGTCACGGTTTGACAAGGCCTTTATTAATGTTTTTTGAGGGAAATATTATGCAGAAATAGTTTCCTCACTACGTTTTTTCACGAGTGACCACTGAAAACCAGCGCTGAGCTGTGGGCCCGGGGCATAGCACAGCATCACGCTGAGTGGTAACCTGCTTGTCGCAGTCACAACGTGCAAGCTGATAACTTTTGTTTTGTTCCGTCCTGTTATATTTATTAATATTTTTGGAACGTAGTTCTTTAACGCGGCTTACGGGTAGTGCGATTTAGTAGAAATCGTCACGCGTCACGTAACGAAATGCCGTATGTGCCTGTGTGTATGTGTAGTAGGCTCGATACATCCAAGATGGCGCCGACGAAATTTTTTGGTTTTTTCTTCATGGGTGTCGTTTTCGTGGTTTTTGGGGCTGGTGATAATAAAAATGTTCATAAATTACATTCATTATACATTCCCATTCTAAATTCACCAGATATGGTACAAGGTCCATCACAGGTAGGTCTAATAGATAGTAGTTCTTCCCCTTGTTGTAATTCACACTGTCGCTGCTCTATTATGTTTTCAGATGGTTTAGGAAAAGGGTTAGGAAAGTTAATTAGTAACAATCTGAGTCATTCTTCTCTAAACTATTGTACACCTCAGGCTTCCTATAACCAGATAATAACATCCATAACTCGGCAGGAATTTGATCCTAATACCATTCTAACTGTACTTGTAGGTAACAGTTCTAACATTAAACTTGATGATATCACTGACAATGTCACTCAACTGTTAAAACTAAATTGTAAAAGAATAATTCTGTGTGCCTTTCCATACTTTGAGAAATTATCAAGCAGGCGAAATCATTATATCCATAACCTTAACGATCGCATGCATTTGTTGGTTAGTCATTTTAGTGACAGGTTGACATTTTTCGACACCAACAGTTTCGTTCAGAAATTAAAGTCAACTAGGAATGATGCGTACCTGCCTATTAGTTTTAGACGTCAAATAGCACGGCTATTAGCTTTTAATATAAACTCAGACATATGTAGTATGTCGCAGTTTTTTGTAAATAGGTCTACGGATATTAGTAATTATACTAATTGTAATTATACACATATTAGCTTAGATTTAAACTAGTCAGTAAGACAATAGAAGGTACGAGTGACAATTTAGTTAAACCTGTCAGTGTCAACTATGGGGTATCTTCTAGCTCTCAATCAATTAATTGTAATATAGGGGCTGAGCAGAATTCCTTGAAATTGTTTCACCAAAATATTCAGGGATTTTCATCCAAACAATTAGAAATAGAACTATTTTTAGAAAAAACCAAGTTTGATATTATCTGCTTTACTGAACATTGGATGAAAGATTATGAATTAATGCAAATAAATTATGAGAATTACAACATGGGCAGTTGCTATAACCGGAAATCTAAGATGCGTGGGGGTTCATTAATCTTAGTTAAAAATTTTATTAAATCTAAGTCTCGTAATGATATAGTCGATCTATCGGTTGAACATAGCATTGAATTATCTTGTGTTGAGCTAGATAAGCATGTAATAGTGTGCGTTTACAGACCCCCTAATTACCTTAACTACTCTATCTTTGAATCAGTAATGGAAGATGCTTTAGCAAAGCTTGTAACTGGTAATAAACCAATAATTATCTGTGGTGACTTTAATGTTAATATCTTAGAGAATAATGTAAATAGCAGTAGATTTTTAAGTCTCTTTAAATCATTTAATTTGTCAAATGTGTTTTCAGAACCAACTAGAATTACTACAAATACTGCTACATGTATTGATAATGTTTTTTGTTGCTGTGAGTACATAAATAAATTCATCGTAAATTACCTTCCTTCTGATCACAGTGGTCAGACCGTTGCTTTCGCGTCCAATATACAATTACAAAGAATTCAGATTCAATCTAGACAAATAACACCCAGCAATTTAGACAAGTTTAATCATAATTTAATTAGCAAGCTAGGTATACCGGGCCATATTATAAACGATGTAAATGAATTTTATGAAGAATTCTTTTCGGTAGTGCACACCGAGTTTAATAACACTTTAAAAAAGAAATTTAAAACTATTGGCCCAAAGTTTATTTTCAGTGACTGGGCAACACCGGGTATTAGGAAAAGTAGGGAACGATTGTTTGAGCTGTACGGCCTTAAGCCTTACATCAACACAGAATCTTTTATTAAATATGTTGCTACTTATTCGAAAAATTTTAAAAACACTTGCAAGGTAGCCAAATCCTTATTCATTAGCAACAAGATTAAATCAGCCGATAATAAAATAAAGACGGTTTGGAAAATTATCAACAGTGAAACAAATAGAAATAAAAAACTAAATAATGATTTCACACTAGAGACATCACGTGGCCTTGTGAGCTCCAACAATGAAGTTGCTCAAGAATTTGTAAATTTCTTTACCAGTATCCCATTTAAAACTACAGAAACCTTAAAATCCTCACCCTTGCTCTCTATTGATTTATTGAAAGCGAACGTTTCAGCCTGTCCAAATGAGTTTGAATTTCAGCATATAAACCCCACAATAGTCATAAAAGCTTTTAAGCAAATCAAGATCAAATTAACGGAAGATCTATGGGGTATGTCTATCAAAGCTTGTACCTCAATTATTGAGACTGTAGCGCCGTATTTAGCCTTAATATTTAATTTGTGCGTGGATCAAGGGGTCTTCCCGGATCTAATGAAATTCAGTAAGGTAATACCGCTTTTTAAATCTGGGGATAGTAAAGACACCAATAACTATAGGCCCGTATCCGTGTTGCCGGTTTTCAGCAAGGTGTTTGAAAAGATAATGCTCAATCAAATGCTTAACCATTTTAACACCAATAAAATATTGCACGAGCAACAGTATGGTTTCACCAAAGGACGTTGTACAACTGACGCCGGTGTCACTTTATTAAAACACATATTTACTGCGTGGGAAGAGGCACAAGATGCCATAGGAATCTTCTGTGACCCTGATCTTGAAACTTGAGCATTACGGTTTAGGTAAACTTGCGCTTAGTTTAGTAAAATCGTATTTGAATGATAGACAGCAGCAGGTACAAATAAATGGTGTCAATTCAATGGGTTTAAAAGTTAAAATGGGTGTACCACAAGGTTCGATATTGGGTCCCTTCCTCTTTTTAGTATATATTAATGACCTACCTCGTTTATTTAACAACCATCCGCATATGGTGTTGTTTGCTGACGATACTTCTTTAATATTTAGGATAAACAGACGTGCGACTGATCTTGACGACGTAAATAACGCCCTACTGCAGGTCCATAATTGGTTTACCGCTAATAATTTAGTACTAAATGGGAAAAAAACTAAGTGCATTAGATTTGCTCTACCAAATGTCAAAAGTAATGATTGTGACATAATATTGAATCAAGAGAAACTAGAATTTGTCGATAAAACGGTTTTCTTGGGAATCACGCTCGACTCAAGGTTACAATGGGGTCCTCATTTAACATCTCTTGCAGGACGGCTGAGTTCAGCTGCATATGCTGTTAGAAAAATCCGTCAATTTACTGATATTGATACCGCGAGGCTAGTCTATTTTAGTTATTTTCATAGTATTATGTCATACGGTATTTTACTATGGGGACGGGCTGCAGACATCGAGTCTATATTTATTCTGCAGTAAAGAGCCATCAGAGCCATATATGAATTACGTAGACGCGATTCTCTAAGAGAACTGTTTAAGGAAATTAATATCATGACAGTACCTTGTCAATACATCTATGAAAACATCATGTACGTTAGGAAAAATCTGCATTTATTCAGTAAAAGAGGTGACAGACACCATTATAACTCTAGAAATAGGGACCAACTAGTTCAGCCAGGTTTCAGGCTTGCTAAAGTAGATTCATCTTTCATGGGGTACTGTTTGAAATGTTACAATAAAATACCTCCCCACATTCTTCAACTGAATGAGACGAAATTTAAATCTTGTATAAAACGCACACTATGTAGGCAAGCATATTATAAGTTGGGGGATTACATTGATGATAAAAATGCTTGGCTAAATGCTGGTCCTGCTCCACAACCATAGTTGCAAACTAATTGATTGTACTGGTCGGGCATTATTTGAGTCTATCGACACGCAAAGAAGAAGAAGAATTGATTCCCATGTTAATGTATTGTGGAAGCTGCAGAAGATTGTAAAAATATACCTACTTGCATTGTATAGATTCCAGTTTTTAGTATTATATAATTGCATAGCACATGTGTGAGTACTTTGTACTGTTCAGCCGCCGCTTACATTTAGTTATCTTTCATTGACTTGAATATGCCTTGGTGGCTATGAGAGGATGTCATGCTCACTCAAATGTCTCGCTGATGGTGGCGGGTGTGTCGGGTCACTTAGTTCCCTTAAATATGGTCGAGTTGAATGGTGCCGATACATGCGTCATGTTCGTGAACGGGCGCTATCAGTTGGGACTGGCCATCTCTTGGCTGCCACGGTTCGTTCATTTTAATTACTTTTATTTTATTTTTTTTAATTTTTGATTTATCATTTTACTCTGGACGCTCTTAATGTGCACGTCTTTCTACATCGTTCTCACATATACGTATAATCTCAACAT
The DNA here is from genome assembly GCA_963853795.1 of Xestia rhomboidea. Classification (NCBI taxonomy): domain Eukaryota; kingdom Metazoa; phylum Arthropoda; class Insecta; order Lepidoptera; family Noctuidae; genus Xestia; species Xestia rhomboidea. The sequence continues at coordinate 17,335,383 of OY970761.1, forward strand.
GAATGATGTAACCAAGATTTTGTAACAATATTTTGATTTAAAAGAGTGTCCATGGAGTTTCTTGCCCGTTCTTCTCCATAGAGATCTACGTTAGGGAATGGGCAACTACAGTACTTTCTCAAGTTATTATGCCTTGTGACTGTGACTGTAGCTTTGCTTTTTTTTGTATTTTCGACATTCAAAAGTGCCGTAATGGTCTAATTGAAATAAATGATTTGAGTTTGAGTTTGAGTTTGAATGAGGTCAAAATGAAAATCCAAAATGGCGCCGACGAAAATTTCGTTTTCCATTGGAAAAAATGTTGAAGATCACGATAGATGACGATTCAAGACTTGAACAGGCTTATTTTTGGTTTTCAAAGTTAAGAACGTTAGTAAATGTAGGTGGGTCAATGACCGCTATTGTCATCTTAACTGGCAGCAACTATAGTAACTAGGTATTCATCTTATACACAAAACCAAACATCATTTCAGTTGGAATACTTAGTTGATGAATAATTAATGTTCACATTGATGGACATACCTACTCACTGTTTTGTATAATAACAATAGATAATAATATTATGCACAACCATAAATATTACCATAATAATTGGGAGAACAATTTGAAAATTATTTATCCTTAACGCTTAGCTATTATTTTTAACGTGACCGAGCATTATCATTATAATTATTTATTTATATTTGCCATATCACTTGCGCACTTGATGATCTTTTTATTGTATCAGTGTGCGGGGTCCGCGTGGCTGAGCTTTGGTCTAAATAAGCATATTTGAACGTTTTCCCATCAATAAGAAGAAGCGATATAATAGAAGTCGTTGTTAACAGGGGTTTTAAAAAGAAAGAAGCAATTAAAATGGAATACCTTCAAATAGGATCTATATACGTTTTACGAATTCATATTTTGAGGAAATGTTTTCATCCATGCACATTTACTTAATGCTGGGTGTTTCGCCATTATAAAGGTCGTGTCAGCGATTTTCTGCAGTAGCCGTAAATACTTGAATCAGGATGTATTGTCTAAAATGTCTATCATTTGAATGCGGAAATTATCACCAACAACCAAATAGTAATTTATTTTTTGTGTGAAAAATGTGGTTGCTCACAAAATTATTGTTCTTTACTTAATACTACGTACTACGTAGCCAAATAAAAAATCAGGAAATTAAGTTTCATGAAAGTTATAACCTGAGAATACTTAATACATACTTACTACAAAAAAAATTGACTCTATCACAATCAATTTTTTAATAAACTTGACGTTTCAACAATTTAATTACTACGTGCCAACAATTATGTCTACCTACTTAGCACTTCTAAACAATTTAACAAGCTAAAACAACTACAGATCCAATCAACAAATAACTAAGCCATATAAATAAATAATTACCTCCAATCTGACCTTAAAGACTAGATACTTGACACCAAAGGGTTTGACAAGACCTTGTCATCGTCAGCGACGTCATCACCAATGACACTTGCATGTCAGTTAGTCTTTTTGTCACTGTTAAGGTCAGCGCATAGTTAAAAGCATTGTTTGGGATCATCATAGCATTAACTTGAGCTTTTCGGGATTCTCTTTATGACACATCGCATCGATGTGATGCTATTTTTTTTTGTGAACGAGGAGGAGGAGGTTGCCACTAGCTTAACCGGGCAATCCTGTAGGTGTCTTGATACTAAGGTTAATTCGTGTTCTCACATACGACCGTCTACATTTCTTTTTACATTATTTTTTGCCCTGCTGGTGGTTTTTTAAAATAAGCTGTGCTTTTTTTACTCAAGTTATGTTGTGATGTATATTTATGTTTTATTTTGTGTGCGAGCAGCGGTGGCCCAGTGGTGGCGGCCCCGACTTACGAACAGTAAGTCGTGGGTTCGAACCCAGGCAGGCGCATTACTTTGTGTAATTTATTTCATCACTGCTGCTCTCAAAACGGTGAAGGAAATACGTGAGGAAACCGGCATGTCCTAGAACCAAAAAATTCGAAGACATGTGACATCTACCAATCCGCACTGGGCCTGCGTGGTGGATTATAGCCCATTCCCTCTCTTAAAGGGGAGGCCTGTGTCCCAGCTGTGGGAACATTAATAGGCTGATGATGATTTTGTGTGTACATAAATGATAAAATAAATAAATAAGGCCTAAGACTGGGCAACAATATTATAAACTAAGCGACTATTCGCTAAGGGTACCCGTTGCAGTACGGACTTCGGCTTAGGGCGTCGTCGCTGGGGAACGAGAACAATGGATAGGGATCTGAACAAGAGGCGACTCTGATCGCGTGCAGTGCTAGTGTGCGTTAAACTTAACGCAACCTTGCTGAAATAAAATATTAATTTATTGACGTTTTTGTGTTCGAAGATGAATGACAAATTGATTGGTTAAGCGGCACTTGTTATGTTAAGTATATACTTGTATGTACTTATGTATTTAAGGTCATGTTTTCTTTTGTAAATTTGTTGGTTTAATTCGTTTGAAAGGAGTTGCTTTGTAAATCTTACGTCAGTTTTAAAGTTCGTGTTTGCACAAATATCTTGAGACTGTCATCATCAACGTATAGAAGGCCGCGGAGATCATAAGTGTTGGAAAATGAAGAACTTTAAACTTACGGGGATAGCTATGGCCATTCATCATCTGCTAAGATTTTTCCAACTGTGTTGGAGTCTCGTCTTTCGGTCAAACCAGATTGAGGAGGATAAAATATAGCCTATGTTACTCAGTGAAGACGTGGCTTTCTAATGGTGAAAGAATTTTTGAAATCGGGGCAGTAGTTTTTAATTTATTCATTACAAACATACAAATCTTTCATTTTTATAATATTTGTGTAGATGGATGGACTGCCTGTCTGACCACCACTTCCAGTTACTGGGTTCCACCACACACCTTAGTAAGACTGGTTCTCAATCTTACGGCTTGAAGTTCTTTCATGTCACAGCTGTGGCTACTTTGATAAACAAGAAAACAAAAACAGCTAAAAGAGACACGTTCGTGTTATAAATAAGGACTTAAATGCATTTAGTAACATACATCTAAATATGTAGGAGCCCTTAAAACATTTTTTTTATTAAGTCCTTGACTCACTACTCTAAAAATAACTTTAACAACAACGTTCGAGTATAAAATACCATTTTACAACCACGTAATTGTCTAGCACACGATGCCAATATAATTTAAAACAAATCACAGAATACTCAAGTTTAATTTGAACTTCACATAAATTACTCTCCCATATTCATCCTAACATCTTGGTACAGGCATGGGCAGCTTTATGAAGGGATATTTTACTACGCGCCGACCTTGAAAGCAGACTCCCTTGGCGTGTCGACAACCCCATAGTACGCGCCGTGGGATTACTGCACCATGCTTTTTAGAGCGTACGATTTTGAAACGATTCAATTCCGATGCGATTTTGTTTCTTGTATGGATTGTTGGATTAGTTGGGTGGTTACTGATAATGCGAAATATTTTTGTCAAATAATAACAAAGTTACGTATAATAAAGAACAAAACTATGAAAGAAACTATTTAGTTGTGGGGGAATCTTTCCAAGGAAAAAAACACTGCATTCATATTTTTATTTTTTCATAGGTCACAGGAATTGTTGTCATCTGAATCTGTATCTATTATAACAGAAATTATCGTGATATATTGTTGACAGAAGTAAAATATAACTAAGTACAGCTTTACCAACGTATAACAGGAGTCAGTTACTGTCACTAGATGTCCATTTTTTCTATGAAACCCAATAAAAAGTATAGAAAAAATATGTACACAGTAACTCTATTTATCATTTCGTATCATATGACTCAGGTATCGGTCTCACGAATATTATTGACAATGAAAACATACTATAGCACATAGTAAGCATATACATAGGAATGTAACGTGACATTGACATTTAGACATACAAAATGGTTTCAAAATTAGGTAATAAACAGACTTGCATCACGTCACGTGCAAGCGTGCCGCGTGCGTGACTTAGGAACACTATTTTAATATTTACAGACAAGACAAGACATGTCTAATTTAGACGGCCTATAAAACTTAATTATGGCTTTCCTTAGTGGTTCAGCAACCTATAAAATAAAGACCTTTAAAAGTGAACAAACAAAGATCTTTTAGAGAGTGGTCAAAATCGGAATTTCCCTCGCCATTTTGTTTTCAATACATTTCGCAAATGACTAAACGCTCCCCTGTCAATGTCATTCGAGTGCCAAAATATCCTCGTACTAACGTTTTCACGATTGACTATTTGAGCGTTATAGGTGGAGTTCTCTTTTTAAAATGCCGTTTATGTTTCGATTTTCTAGCCAGCCTGTATTATTTACACAAATCTCTGATTTAAAATTCTATTGATTTTATAATAAAGAAATCTAGATTTTATCTACTTTTTTTTTAACAGACTTCTAAAATACGATCATATATAGGTAAATAAATAAAGCATCATTCAAAACGTGTTAGTATTGGACAACCCGACTTTTAGCGCTCCTAATCAAGTAAAACGTTCTACGTTTAAAATCTATAAATACTGGTTGATTGACAGGTGTTTGAAGTAAAAACTAAATTGGGCGACAGAACTGGTTATTTAGAATTTTAGAGCAGGACATCGATCGAGGCTCGATCGATGTCTTGCTCTAAAATACAAAATATGCTCGATCATCGACCATGTTTTGTATGTGCTTTATTTAGGCTGAGTTTATTTTAAACTAGAGATAAATCATTGCATTCCCAAGTACGTGATTATTTTTCGTGAAGATCATGTGTATGTAGGTACCTAAGATTTTGATTAAAAGCGATGATCAAGAACATGTAAATCGCGTTTAAGCAGTCAGTGTCAATATTTCATAATTATAAGTGATGACACTGACAGCTCGTGAACTTAGTTTAGATGTTTAGTTTCAATGGTTAAATCACCCCTAATAGTGAGAGATATTTCAATGACTTATTATTTATTTAGCAAAAATATTTTCATCACACAGAAATCGCACACTATAACACAGCCCATATATCTTTCAGCTCCAATTAAACCAACACAACACTCGCCATAATCGTATAATCGTCGGTTATAAAGCGCGCCACAGACGGGGAGGCGTTCAGACGCGCGGGATGCGATCGATACGCGCGTCTGCAACCCCCGCACTGCGGCCTGACCTTGCACCCGGCTTACTATCGCACAGGTTCGCGTAAACTGCAGTTACGGAACGTCTGAGTTTGGTTTGTGTGGAAGTAAAAGTGGATTATTTTTGGAAATAATATACAGAAGAAGCGTCTGCGGAGTTTTTTTTTTATTTCACTTCACGAGGTCCTGTTTTATCAATAAAGAAAAAACCTTTTATGAGGGACTTATCGTTGGGTGGTACATTATAGGCGATAGACCCACGTCAAAGTAAAGTACTTTAAATCGGGGATAACGATGATAGACAACGCATTTATATCGGATTGACATAAGCTATCGAGAAACTTTTGTTTTAGAAAACTAGTTTGCGTTCGGGACTTCCACACATTGAGTTCAGCCTGTATTGTTGTTTAAAAATAAAATAAACTACCAGTGTGCCACTTTTGGCATAAACATGGTATATTTGCGACAAAGAACACAACGCCACGCAGCTTGAAACCGCATTTGGCACAAACACTAGGCAAGATAAATGCTGATTAAGTGTCTCTCTGTGGTCTGTTGCCTCATTGAGCGGTTTTCAAGTCCATAATACATATTTATCTACAGGGTGTAAACTACCTCATCACGAAGCCGGCAACCAAGCATTCTGTACATCAAACTAAGTAACTTTACGCAAAAATTATTGCAGGGAAACTACTGTTTATTTTGAAAATCATTTTTTGTGGTAGAACTCAATGTAACGCACTCAAAACATTGCGCTGTTGGATAGATTGAATAGTACGGGGGCCGTGGAGGTGTTTAAAGTAAATATCTTACAATAAAAAATTGTATTTAAAAAAAAATGTCAAAAAGTTGGAACTTTGACCCCCAATATCTCAGTGACTAGAAGGTTTCCCAGGTATGGAGTAGCTCAAAAAATGATCGCAATGACGGGGAGAATACGTGCCTTTCGGCTTCGTTAAGACGTGTTTTACACCCTTTATAAATAAATAAAATAAGT